>JALAZF010000101.1:3750000-5000000 GCA_022829125.1 Lathyrus tuberosus | reverse complement strand
TGTCTTTCGGCGCCATTTTGATCTGGTTATAGCCCGAGAATCCATCCATGAAGGAGAATACTTTGAACTTTGTTGTGCTGTCAACCAGCATGTCAATGTGTGGTAAAGGAAAGTCGTCCTTTGGACTTGCCTTCTTCAGATCTCTGTAATCAACACACATTCTGACCCTTCCATCCTTTTTGGGAACGGGTACGATGTTGGCTAACCATTGAGGATATTCAGATGTAGCGAGGAAACCCGCGTCGATCTGTTTCTGTACCTCCTCTTTGATTTTGATGGCCATGTCCGGGTGAGTCCGTCTCAACCTTTGCTTTACTGGTGGACATTCCGATCTTAGCGGTAAGTGATGTTCCACAATGCTGGTATCCAACCCTGGCATATCCTGATAGGACCAAGCGAATACATCGGGGAATTCTTTGAGAAGCTTTATCAAACTTTCTTTGACAGTTGGACTGAGCAGTGCTCCGATCCTGATTTCTTTTCTCTCTTTTTCTGAACCCAAGTTTACCGTTTCCAACGGCTGTTTGTGAGGTTCAATGGACCTTTCCTCTTGTCTGAGTAGTCGGGAGATCTCTTCTGGAATTTCGTCGTCATTTTCTTCTTCAGCCTCGAATACCGGGAACTCAAAGTTGGGAGAAGGCATCGGATCGTATGTTTCAACGGGGTATAAAACAAGCAATCTGCATGACGTGATGATTCGTGTTTAGAAGAGATAGAGAAAATGTAAGTGTGTGCAGTGTATTTATTTTACTGCTTGTTTTTTATTTTTGAATTGTTTTTTAGGATTACCATTTTCTGAAAAAGCAAAAAGAGAAAACAGCAATTAATGCGGAAATTACAGAACGGCGTTATTTTATTAATGAACAAGTCGAATCTTGAAACTACAGCCCTATAAAACAAAACTCTGTCGCTTTGGGCGAAGCGAAGAGGGAAATTTACAGAAAATGAGCCCTATCAAAATATTCGTTTCACCTGGGCAGGGTGAAAGGTTTAAAGATAGCAATTACTTTGACTGATGAACGACCTTCGGAACCTTGACGGCAACCCATTGGCGGCGAACTCCTCGGTGAATCACAAAGTCTGGCACCTTCCTTGATTTGTCTTCAGAAATGACGCTGATTTCTGGTGGAGCAGGATCATTGGAATCTGTCTCCCAGGCAGAATTGTCGTAGGAGGATTCCTCTGTTGCATTTTGCATAGCATTGGTGCTCTCAGCTGTATCTCCTCATCCAATTGACTGGATATCTTCGAGCCTGATACGAGAGCTTTCGGGAGCGGTGTACGTGACCATAAAGTCGTATTTTCCACTTGGTTGTCCCAGAGTGTCCCAAAATTCTTTGGAACTGGAGAAGTCATCCCTCTCGATGACGTTGACCTCGGGAAAAGCATAGTTGATGAATTCAAATCCTGCGAACGTTGCGAATTCATCGTCATGTTGAGTAATTTCCGAATGACCTGAGTGTTGATCCCATGACATGGTGGGGACACAGGTATTCTGTTCAATGATGGTCAGCTGAGTTTCATTGTTCGGCTGACTTTCTTGCCCCAAGTTTCCTGGGTAAGGCTGCCACATTGGCAGGCCATCCATCGGGCCATAGTAATTGTGATCAAAGTTTTCTTTCATCAGAGTGTCTTCCTCTAATGAATTTGGCGGAGCACGACATCCTTCTGGATCACAATCTCCGTAGATCATTTCGACATCTGACCTTGGTATAAATCTCGGACTTTCTGTAAGAAAGCAAAAAGGCATAGGCACCTTTTCCTGAGACATATAGCCGTCCTTGTTAAGGTAGGATTTCCATTCTTCATCTGTGTCAGAGGGATCTTCCTCATTGATAGCATGAACTGTTTGAGACACTGGGTGAAGAAAACCTCCACTGTGGAAGAAGTTTTGAAGGGGATGAAGACTTTCATCATTGGTGGCCGTCTGGGTACAGGTTGCAGAAAAACCAAGACCCTTCTTTGTTTTATTGTTAATAGGAATGACAAGCCGTCCCCATCCTGTCGTATCGGTACTCTCGACCGTTTTGATAGCATCTTTGTATGAAGAAATTGAAGTTCCTTCTTTGAATTGATCGTTCTTGCTCACCGATAGTGCCTGGAACTGAGTTCCAATAACCTCCTCGGGTTCCACACAAGTAGATGATGATAAGTTACTCACGAGCAAGGCTTGTTCCCCACAAACCGTGACAAGTTGATCGTTCTGAACGAACTTTAGCTTTTGGTGGAGGGTCGAAGTGACCGCTCCAGCCTGGTGTATCCAAGGTCTTCCTAATAAACAACTGTATGTTGCCCGGATGTCCATGACCTGGAAAGTGACTTGGAAAGTGTGAGGACCAATAGTTATGGGAAGATCCATTTCGCCGATAACTGTTTTTCTGGATCCGTCGAATGCTTTGACGATGACCTCGCTGACTCTCATCGGAGGGCCCTTGAATGATAATTGCATCAAAGTGGACTTCGGCATAACATTCAGGGCTGACCCTGTGTCTACCAGTACGTTGGCTAAAGCATCGCCCTGGCAGTTAACTGTAATGTTGAGCGCCATGTTATGACGACGACCCTCTTCAGGTAATTCCTCATCACTAAATCCCAAATTATTGCAGGAAGTGATGTTAGAGACAATGCTATCGAATTGTCTGATTGTTACATCCTGTTCCACAAAGGCTTGCTCCAAGACTTTCTGTAGAGCCTCTCTGTGTGCTTCTGAACTGAGTAACAGTGATAATACTGAGATCTTTGAAGGAGTCTGTAACAGTTGATCAACAATGTTATATTCACTCCTTTGGATGAGCTTTAGCATCTTATCCTTGTCTTTTGAAAAGTCGGGATTACTAGATTGACCGACTGGCGGATCAGGAATTTCTGCCTGAAGTTCCTTTTCTTTGTTGGATTCTCCAACCCCTCGGTTGAAGATTCGACCGCTCCGTGTTACACGACTGATGTCTGCAATATTCACGACGGAGGGTAATGGAATTTCCTTTCCATTCTCGATTGTTGTTGCACCGTATTTGTAAGGGATTGCCTTAGCTGATTCATACGGTAGTGGCCCCGGTAGATAGATGACTATGGGGACTTTCTGATTTTTTTGACCATCGTAAGTAATCTCGATCCGTTCCTGGTTGGGAACTTTAGATTCATCAAATAGAGGGATGATGGCAAAAACATCCCTGGTCCTGTGATGACCAGAGATCGTGACAACATCCTCAACTTGCTCGGCAAGGTAGTTCGGCGACCAAATGATGGGTCCAGAACCCGGATATGGACGAATTTCTCCATGATCGATCTGACCCTGAAGAGCTGCTCTCACAAGGTAACACCCTTGGTTACTTTCCGAACAGACGCTACAACTATCATAGTTGTGTGGTGGCACCTGGCCACGCCCACTTTGAATGCAATGCAACCTCACTAGGTTATCTTCCATTGACCGGACATCCTGACTTTGACGACGAGTAGGATTCCTGTTATTGATACTAATATGCTGAGTATCTTCATCCATGTAGATTGGCATCCACCAGTGATTTAACAAGTGCTGAAGTGCCTCCTGGACAAGGGTACAACCTCGATCGTTTTCGCAACCCGCTTTACAGTTTTAGTAATCATGTGATATGAAGAATCCGAGTCGGACCTACTCAGCATGTAACTCTACCAGGTTGGTATTCATTACGCGGATATCGAAGATCTGAACCATGTTGATCTGATAGGGGTTCCTATCATGGTAGTCCTGGATCCATCCAAGATCCACCTGATGCTGGAGGGCCTCTTGTATGAAAGAGCATCCCTGTTTGTTTACCGAGCAAATCAGACAGGAACTGTAATCGTGCCGCGGCAGATTATGATACTGGCTTTGCCTTAAGTGCATTGCCACCAAGTTAACATTCATCACACGGATGTCGTGGTTTCGAATGATGTTAGAATTCGTAGAGACCATGTTAACTCCACGAACTCGGTGCTCTTGGATCCATCCAAGATCCATTTGTTCCTGTAGAGCTGCTTGCACCACAGAACATCCTTGGTTATCTTTAGAGCAGATATCACACTGGTGATAGTTATGAGGTGGCACATGGCCATATCCACTCTGTCTACAATGCATCTTGACCAGATCGGTCCCCAATAAGAGTACATCGTGAATTTGATAGACATTGTTAGTCTCTTTCTCAATCAGATTGACTGCAGCCTTCTCATGTTGAGGCAGCGGGTTCGTAAGAACATTAGGATTCGTATCCTTGAAAGATAAGAGCCCGCTCCTAACAAGCTTTTGCACGTCGGATTTGAAATTGAGGCAAGTCTTAATGTTATGCCCTGAACCTCCTTGATGATAGGGGCATGTTTGATCCACTTTAAACCAAAAAGGCGGATTTTCTGGAACTGAAAGGGGAGACTTAGTCTGAATGTGCCCCTTGGCTAGCAGTAACGGGAACAGTTCTGTGTACGACACGGGTATAGGATCAAACCCTGATGGTCGTGTTGTACGGTTGTTATTGTATGGAGGACGAGCCTGCTGAAGAGGCTGTTGTGTCCTTTGTTGGTCAGGTTGGCTCTGCGCAACCTGAGGTTGATACATAGGAATAGGCACGGGGCCGATAGCAGGAGTAACAGCTGCTACTGGCTGATAACGTCGCCTTTGCTTTCCGAGAGAGATATTCCCAATATCTTGCTCTTTTTTCTTAGGGAGAGCACTACCGTATTTTTTAGTACCGCTCGTTGATCCAGTGTCTTTTACCAAACGTCCTTCTCGGACGGCTTCCTCAAGACGTACACCCATGCCGACCATTTCGGTGAAATCACTGGGCGCACTGGCAACCATTAGGTCATAGTAAAATGAGCTTAAGGTCTTTAAGAAGATTTTTGTCATCTCTTTTTCCTCAAGAGGTGGACAAATTTGAGCGGCAATTTCACGCCACCTTTGAGCATACTCCTTAAAGGTTTCCTTTTCCTTTTGCGACATTGATCTGATTTGATCTCTGTCGGGTGCCATGTCCAAATTGTACTTGTATTGTTGGACGAAGGCAGTGCCAAGATCTCTGAAAGTACTGATCGTAGTACGGTTTAAACCCATGTACCATTTGAGTGCGGCACCGGTTAAACTATCCTGGAAGTAGTGAATCAGCAGGTCCTGATTCTCCGTCTGAGCTGACATCCACCGAGCGTACATCACCAGATGGCTCGAGGGCAAGAGTTACCCTTGTATTTTTCAAAGTCGGGCACTTGGAACTTGTGCGGGACTTTCACATTTGGGACCAAGCAGAGGTCTGCGGCGTCCTTTCCAAATAGATCCTGACCACGAATGGCTTGCAGCTCTTTCTACATTTCCAAGAACTGTTCCTGGAATTCCTCCATTTTGTCAAACATAGTTTCCTTCTTACCAGAAGGTGTTGGTGGAATCTGTCCTTCCGGGACAGTGTGCACCACAGGGGGTGGTACCGTGACTACGGCAGTAAGTCTTGGCGCTTCCCGAAGTTTGTAACCTTCAAGAGTCTTGAGTATGCCCCTGGCATCTTCGCTTTCCCGAAGTTTGTAACCTTCAGGCCCAGCGGCTTCTGTTGCAATTCCCTGATCTTCAGTGATCGGTGGAACATATCCTTCCGGGATATAGTTAACAGGCATGCCCCAAGGACGATCTTTCGGTATCTGATACCTAGGATCATACTTTTCTATGATGGGCGTTAAGGTGATCTCTAAGATCACAGTTCTTTGTAGCTGAGCTTCTGCCATGGCTTGCATGTCGTTACGAAGCTTTCTCATATCCTCTCTCAGAGCGTCGATCTCTTCTTTCAACTCTCTGTTTTCTTCCTCAAGATCATCCATCTTTTTCTGACGATTGGCCCGAGTATTATACGAATGAGACAGTTTGACTCTAGAATCGATACACAAACGTGAGATTCGTAGGTAAGGAGAATACGCGATGTGAGAATGATGAATGCAATGATTATATTAATCGTTTTTAGGTTTAATTAAAATAAACTTCGACAATTAGATTGCAAATATCAAACAGTGGGGAAACCCCCTTTTTATTGAAATTCAAAGGATAACAGAAATGGAAATACAGTAGATTACAAAGTGCAGAAACAGAAACCTAAACTAATGGGTCCCGAGTCCTCTCTGAGGAGAAACCGGGTGTTGACTCTGGTACTTTCCTTTTCTTTGACCGGGGCGCTTGGGCCGTTGTCGGGTTGTCATTCCTTTGCCAGGTGAAAGGAGTGAGCAAATTCCTTTGGTCATCTTGGTTCTCTACAGCATGCTGCTCCAAAATTTCAATCAGAGCATCTTTCTCTTTTAGTAGTTGTTGTATTTGGATATACTCTACGTCGAGGGTGCGGTACTTGTTCTTCCAAGACCTTCATTCCTTTTGAACTTTGTTGAGAGTAACCTGAAGCCTTTCAGTTTCCGTCATGAAGTATATGACAATTTCCCTCGGTGGAAGAATTCCGTAACGAGGATAAGGCATCTTTAGCTTGAGAGCTCTAGTTTGTACCCAATGGAGATAAGGCTCCACCGAGACATAGTCCGGTTTTCCCAAAGACTCTCGTCCTTTCTTATGAACATGTTTCCAGGCATGCACTATTTCCATCTTTAGTGCTCTGTCGTTTTCTCCTTCTTTGAAGAAAAGACCTTCCAGATGAACACCCAGTGGGATGTGTCTCATCGGGTATCCAAATTGACAAAGAACTAATATCGGATGATAGTTGATTCCTCCTTTAGTTCCTATGAGGGGTGTGCTGGGGAAGTTTCCACAACGGTCAATGATTCTGATTCCCTCATAAATCCTATTACACCAATCTATATCAAAGTTGGTGAGAGACATGATCTTCTGCGACCAACGTGAGACACTCTTGCAATCCCAAAAAGCGGCAGACTTGGGCAAGTGAGAGATAAACCACTTGTAAAGCAAAGGTACACAGCATGTGATCTCCCCTCCGCTGTACAAATTTCCCAAGTGTACAGAATGATACGTATCTGCGAGCAAAGTCGGCACAGGGTTTCCAATGAGAAAAACCTTAATAGCGTTGATATCGACGAAGTTATTGATGTTGGGAAACAAAAATAATCCGTAGGTGAGCAAGACAAAGATGCTTTCAAAAGCAGTCTCGTTCCCTATACTAGCGAAGTACAGAGCTTTCTTTGTCAAGAACTGGGCTGGCAAACCTTGGATGCCACCCTTAGTGGTCATGTGAGTCCGGACCTCAGACTCGTCCAAATGAATTGCTATTGCAATAGTCTGATTCTTTGGAATTTCTTCCAGTCCAAAAAATGGAGCTCGATCAGTGATATGTAAATCAGTCAGATGAGAATACTCCTCCAGCGTTGGTGCCAGCTGGTAATCCGGGAATGTGAAACAATGATAAACCGGATCGTAGAATTGAATGAGCACGTCCATGATTCCCTTAATCACATGGACTCTTAACAGTGGTAGCAAACCACCGTGCTTGGCTCTGAAAGCCTCTGGGTTAACGATCATCCTCGCTAACTTTCTCAAATCCCCTAGTTTTGGAACCTTGAAGGTATACTGGTGAGTTCTCCTTCTACCGAAATCCATTAATGCAATCTTTTTCTCTGATATTTGCAATCACAGTCTTAGTTTAATTTGAAAAAACAGAGAGACTATAAGAGAAGTTTTTTGAATGTTTTAACGTTTTATTAAATGAATGCATGAATGCAGCACACAAAAACATAGAAAAAACATGGGGTCAAAGGGTCGTCGTCATGAAGTCAAGGCTCTACCCATCCCCAAAGGTTTATACTAGGGTGATTTTTGTACCTGTACTCATTATCATCAGCTCCTCCCAGGAAAGCAAAACAACAAGCGGATCGCCAGCGAGTTGTGTGCAATCTTAGAGTAACTGCTATTCACCGAGAATAGATCACCAGCCTCAAATGAGGGTAGTATTGCGTAACAGCTATTTCCGATAGCTTCCGCACTACGAAAAAGGTTGGCTTTTCTTAAGTGTATACTCAATCTCACCACATGCGGCATCACACGCATTCCCAATAGCAGAAAAATAAACATGTATAGCAATTAGGAAAAGCAGTATATATATTTGTCCTAATCATCCTAGACTTATAAAGCTACGATTCTTAAGTTCCTGACAGAAATGGGTTCCCCGGCGGAAGCCCCAATCTGTGGTTCCCTGCCTAAGAGATGGACCAGCATAGGTCAATCTTTCTCTTCGGTAGAGTTCCCATTTTCCGTAGAAAATGGGGATGATGCCCTAAGGCAGAAAAGATCTTGGCAATGACTCCCCAGCAGAGTTGCCATTTTCAAGGAAAACAGAAACAGAAAGAAAGATAGGCCCCACGGTGGGCGCCACTTTTCTGTAGCGAGCGATTTTGGACGCGGTTCTTAAGCGCTGGTCACTCTCTGCGGTTTGAGCTTAAAACTACAGGTCAATTCATTTTTTATCCTATTGTGAGCTGAATAAGGAAGGGAAATAGATGTCTCCAATTAACCCTGCTTGCATACTGAGTTTAAACAGCGGTCTATTAGGTTACAGATGCTATCAATGTGGGGGGGCTTTTGTACTGGTTATTCGTATTTCGCCAATACAGGTTCTTTCTTTCTTTTTTCTAGGCAAAAGGGTTTCTGGCGGGGAATAAGGATTAGGATGTTAGGACTGATGCTTTTGAATTACTGCTTTTGATTGATGGAGATATGGGATTTGGGTTTTTTGTTGATTGCGCTCGCTAAGATCTTTTCTTTCGATCTTATGCCTACGTATTCCCGTTTATCGAAACAGGGAAATCAGAGCGTTCGTAGTTCCTCCTATTCTATGGGAGGAAATTGGTTTTTGGTGTCTTGTTCAAAGCCCAAGACGTGAAGCGAAAGGTGGTTTGTATCTTGTTCAAAGCCCAAGATGTGAAGCTGAAAGGTCTATTTGTGTCTTGTTCAAAGCCCAAGACGTGAAGCTGAAAGACCTCGGCTTTAGAGAGAATTTGTCATCTCTAAAGAGGGGAGAAGGAGAATTACTTTAACTGGGATACGCGGATCCGAGCAATGCCATAATTTCCGAAGAAAGGGTTTTAACCTGAAGGAGAAGACTTTAACTCAGTGTAGAGCAATGCCATCTTTCCTTAGGAATTTCTCATGCTAAAAGAGGGACAGTGGCATGGATATAGATGATCCAGAGGCTTGCCGCTTACAGCGATTAGATGAAATGAAAGGAGTTGTTGATGTTTGTGTACTGTGAACGAGGCACAGGTTTGATGCTAAAAGGTTGATTGGATCAACCAGTGGTTTTCTTATACAAAGCCTAAGAGGAGGCTAATTTCCGCTAGGAAAATCATTATACAAAGCCTAAGAGGAGGCTATTTTGTGTCTCGTACAAAGCCCGAGAGAGAGGCTAAAATTTTTTGACCCAGTGGGGCATATCGTTATACAAAGCCTAAGAGGAGGCTAGCAAAGAGTTCGACTCTTGCTTAAGGGATTTATATCTCGTACGAGGCCCAAGATGGAGGCAAAAAAAAGGGTGATTGACTCAATGAGGGAATCTTTTGTGTCTCATACAAAGCCTGAGAGAGAGGCGAAAAGGTTGTTTCAGTTGAGTGACAGATCCAATATACTGATTTTAAAAGAGAAAATCAGTTCTTATATGAGCAACACTGTACTCAGGGATTTAATTTGAGGATCAGGGATATTTCCTTCTCTTTGAGGAAACGGGAAATCCAAAGGGTATTGAGACGATCCGAGTCTGCGGGTTTCCTTCCTATTTAACGAAGGGTGCTTGAGAATGTCTTTGAGACTCAAGGAAGTTAGACTGTCCAAGTCTAGGGTTTTATCTTTTGTACTATGCTTCGAGAAACAGTAGTAGACTCTATGAAAGGACTGTTCTATGAGGATGACTAAGTTCTGTTCCTATACCTCTAGGAGGTCGTCGGGACAATTTGTACGAAGCCCAAGAGGAGGCTGGAATCTTTTAAGAAGCCGACGGGTCCTTGTACGAAGCCCAAGAGAAGGCTATCATTCCCGGAGGAAGAGATCATTATACGAAGCCTAAGAGGAGGCTGTGAATACTTCTAAGAAGCTGTAGGGTCCTTGAATAATGCCCAACAGGAGGCCGATGCTTTTAAGAAGCCCGTGGGTCTATCATCTCCTTTCCATTAGGAGAGATAACTCTTTTAAAGATAAAAACCACTGGTAAACGTGCGAGGTTTACTATCCAGCAACTTTTAGCTTTTAAAGAGGGTTCCTTAGTTAAGGTCCAAGATTATGACCGTAGTGGGTACCCAAACCCCGAGACATTCAAGGCAAGCTATCCACAAGGAATAGATCAAGTCAGGAAAGTTCGAGAATTGGGAAGAAACTCAAAGATGCCATTCATGGAGAATACATTCATCTTGGGGAGTAGAGCTTCTTGACGATTCCTAAGGAGGACAGCCGAAGAGAAGACTGTATCTGGTGCTCCTATTGGGGATCTAGGCGTCTATTTCTACGAATAAATGAAACGGCGTCACTTAGTTCTAGACGTAGTTGTTGGGGAAACTCGAAATATCTATACTATTATTACACAGTAGATATGAGTTTATGAAAGGAGACTTACAGTGAGCAGCCCCACAATACAGTTATATATATGAAAGCAGTAAATGAAAGCGATAACCACTTACTCGGTTGGAGTGCTTCCATGCTGTTTGGTTAGTTGTTCAACAAAGAAAGATTAAAAACAACAGTATATTCAAAATCAAAGGAGAAAGTGCTTTGAAAAAGAAAGATTTGGGGCTTACAGCTCAAGGAGAGGCCCAGGGTTTTATCAGTGAGCGCACTATTTGAATTTGTACAGAGGGACTTATACAAGTGACTGAGGCCCAAAAAGGTTTTCTGTACAAAGGGATGGGTCTTACACTCTCTCAAGAGGCCCAAAAAAGGTTTAAAGAAAAGAAATGGGTCTTACTACTCGAGGGTAGGCCCAATATTTATTTTTCAACGGATGATGATCACGTCGAACTGTTTTGAAATACAACGGGACTTATACCATAAGTGAGGCCCAAAATAGGTTGTATTTACAAAGGGTTGGGTCTTACACTCTATTAGAGGCCCAAAAGAAAAAGAGTGGGGCTTATAACACGAGGGTAGGCCCAAATGATTTTTCGTTTAAAAATGGCGATCGCGCCGAGGTTTTCTTTTAACGCAGAGGGACTTATACAATAAGTGAGGCCCAAAATATTTTGGTTAAAAGGGAGATTGGGTCTTACACTCTAATAGAGGCCCAGAGTGTTTTGAAAATGATTTATGAGGGTTGAATTAATCTAAAACCCTAATTTGTTTCCAAAAAATGTATTTAATTGAATAAAAATTCAATTAAATTGATCAAAAATTGTTTTACACATGGGAAACAAATTGTGATCTTGGATTAATGCTTCAAAAATTAAGTATTGACCTACAAAACAAATAGAAAGCATTAAAAGTTGCAAAATCATTGTGGAAATAATATTTCAAATGTTAAAAACAATTAAAATATTAATTCTTTGCAAAAATATCAATTATATAAAATAAATAATATTTTTGGGATTTTTTGGTAAAATAAAATATTTTAACATTTTTGTGAATTATTGCAAAAAGAACCAATCAAAAATGATAAAAATTGAAGGAGTTATTAATTTTTCAAATCATTAAAAATAATAGTATGAAAAATAATAAAATAAACAAGTGATAAAAAGAAGTCTGGGGCGAGGGGGATTCGAACCCCAGACCTCTCGCTTGCCAATACACACAAAACTAGCTGATGAACCGCTGGGGCGCAATGCCAATTCATTAAATATATGGCAAGTGAAAATTATATAGAGAACTTGGTTGGTTTTCTGAAAATGGCGCCATGGTCATCTCCTTCCCCGAGCTCGTGCATGAAGCACCATATCTCACTCATCTCTCAACCATTGGACATGATTCAAACACCAAACTCGTGCGTTTTTTCACAAGGAACAAGATGGCAATACCCAATTTTATTCATTTTCAGTGTGGAGTGAAATAATCATGATGAACACAGATGAACCCTAATTTGCAAAAGCAATCGTGCAAGCATGGAGTGTGTTGCAAGCTTTGGAAAACTTTGAAATTCTCTGGATTAAGCTGGAGACCTCCACCTGCAAAACTGAAGCAAAATGGCTTGGTTGAAGAGTGATTTTGAGCCTGGGGTGTTACAGTTGGTGTTTAAGCACTTGGACACCTCAAATACATCATATGTGATGTGTTTGAGCAATTGGAATGGATTGATTGTGGCTGCAACTCAAAACCCGATAGTGGTTACTCAAAAACAAGAAAACTTGAAGTTTAAGAAAGAATGAGAGAAAGCAGTGTTGTAACTGGCTTTGGGGTGAGTTGAGTGATCCATTGAGACCTCTATTTATAGGTGATCAACTCTTGTCTTGGAGGAATAGTGAATGGCAGCTAGATCAGATCACATTTGCTTGGATTGGCTTGGCATAAATGCCTCTTGCACTAGGCATAACAGCTGCTCCAAATAGATCAGCTATGCCTTGACTGAAATCACATTCTTCAGATGTTTTTAATGTTGTTTAATCGAGAACATGACTGAGGAGAGTGAGAATCTTGACGATGCACTATTCCACATAAATGCATTTTGAATTCAAGGCAAAAAGTGCCAAAGTGGATGAATTTCAAGTTGGAAGGTTCTTTGGCTTTTTGACTCAGATTTATCAGTTGGATTAGATGCAATGTGATTAGTTTGAACACAAGTGGCATGTTGATCCTCAGTCTTTGGCTCAAAATCGTGTGAGATAAGCAAACATGCAAACTGATTTTTCCAAAACAGCTTGCAGCAGCATGACTTTGGGCATGGATTTCTCATGGCTTGAGTTGAATCAATTCATGCTGTTGACCCCTTTGAATTCTCAGCAACATATGCAACAACATTGATGTTTAACTTTGGGACTGATTCAGCTTGCAACTATGTGCAAAAATCCCACAAGTTTTGGTGTTTCAACAAAATTCTGTTTTAGGCATAATTTTTCTAAGTGTTGGAAAATGGTATTTTTTTCACATTTTCAGCCACTTTGGCTCACTCATAGCTCAAAATCCATAAGGAATTGGAGTTAGGCCTAGTTGAAGTTTTTGTAGAGGGCAGTGAGATCTACAAATCAAGCTTTGGATGGAAAAAATTTGCCTTGTGGTTTAGGAGTTATGGCCCTCCAAAGTTGGTACCTTTGCCACTTCATTTTTAACTTAGAAAAATTTCTAAGTTTTATGGTTACCCCTTTTACAAGTTATCTCACTTTTCTTGATTTTTCTTGATGAATGATGATTCAAATCATACATTAACATCATTTTAGGGTTAAAAATCCATTTTGGTGAAAAATCTCAAAAAGTCAAAGTTGACTTTTGTGCACAGTTGACTTTTTATCAAATGAATTCCAAACTGTGCAATTCTTCAGGAAATCATGTCCTTGACCTAAATCAAACTTGATGGACATGTTCCATGGGTGTCATAGAGTATATTCAATCATGTATTAGGGTTTGGGAGCATGTCCTGGTCAAAAGTCAAAGTTACAGTTGACTTTTCCCTTAAAACCCTAATTGTGGTGCAGATGAAAATGAAACTTGTTTGCTCAAGCTTCTTGGATCAATCCATTGTTCCAAATGGATCAATATGGTGTATTAGAGACCCTCAAATCATGTCTTGAGGTCTTGGCTCATGGTTTGTCCCAAAAGTCAACTTGGGGGTGAATTAGGTCAAGAAACCCTAATTCCTGATTTTTTATGAATGCATCCCCTGAGGCAAAATTGACTTGATGCATGGGTTCATGAGGTTTCATGAAGTATATTAGGTCATGTTTTGGATCATTGCCTTATGCCCAGATGAAAATTTCCATCTGGAGGCCCTGGTCGACCAAAACCCTAATTTGGTGACACTGTCGATCTTGAGACTTGATACATCTAGAAGGGAGCAGCCTTGTGCTTAATCCTTGACGTGGGAGTCCTTTTTTATCCATTGTGGATGTTTGAGAGATTAGACAAGTTGAAGATCATGTCATTTCTTGATTGATCCTTTGTCTAAAGCTCAGAGAGGGCTTGAAACCCTAATTTTGATTGTATTGGATGCTCACCCATCTTTGGGGAGACTGATGAAGCATGATGGTTCATCCATATTGTGATGATGATTTTCACAATGATGGGAAATCTAAGTGGTCAAAATTTGGGGTATTACACAACCCTAGGTATTTCATCATGAAGAACTGCCAAAAAAATAGTAAAAAAAAAAAGAATTTGCAAGGGATCAGCTTCAGAATCAATTGTTTTGAATTCATAAGTCATGCAAATTCAAAATTGAGCCACAAATGGTCTCAAGCGTATCAGTATGCCTTGCTCTCCTAAGCTCTTTGACTATCCCTTTCCGAATAAATATTTCTGATAAAAGTCTTGCATAAGGAATGCATAAAACCTTACCTTTGCGAGAAGTCAAGATTTTCTTTTTAAGATAGCAAAAGATGGTATGCAGTATGTTGATTTTCTTGTTAAGCAGAAGGAAATATAAAAATTGTTTGTCTCCATGAGTTATCACTCTCTCATCTTCTGTTCTTGGGCGAAAGTTTCCCACCAAAAGTTGATGCCAGATCTTAGCCAAGCGAGCAAGGAAGTAGTGATCGGGGTTGCTGAAGACTTGATTGATAACGTCACAAATAAAGTCATTGGGATAGAGTTCCGCACACATTCCACTATATTCACATTTCATAACCTTTTCGATAAGTTGTTCAATGATAGTGATAGGGAAACCAAAAACATGAGACCAGATAACACACTCCCCCTTGCCATTTTGTTTAATGGATGCATTCTTCCAGAATTCCATAACAACAACGGGATAAATGGATCCATCTAGAATGTGAAGGTAGTGTTCCAGGTTTTGTGAAGAGGCCATTTTATTTAAATCGATGCCTTCCTCTTCAAAATCAGCGTCACACACAATTTTCTCTGGGACGACAACCATTTTTATATTCACCTGACTGTGTTATTTGTTTTGATTCAAGACCAGATGAAGAGAATGAAAAGGAAAGAATGAACCCTAATTTCTATATATACGAATTCGATGAGCCCGATTTGTTTTGGGCCACCATAGTGGATCTGTACATTTTGTGGGTCTAAATGTAAGTATTACAAATATTTTATTTCCAAAAAAATGTCCATCTATAATTTCCCATATATAAACTCAAAATTAGTATATTTTTAATTAAAAAATTTAACAATAATCCATTTGGATATACTAATTAAATTGGATATATACAAGTTGAACTTGGAGTCATTACAAGTTGATTCATAGTTGAATCATTCCAATTGGACTTGGAGTCATTATAATTGGATTCATAGTTGAATCATTCCAATTGGACTTTGAGTCATTATAAGTTGATTCATAGTATAATCAATCCAATTGGAATGAAACAACACAAGTTGATTCATAGTTGACTCATTCAAATTATTTCACATTTGTAATTTTTTTATCTATATTTAATTATCCTTTTCAATTTATGTTGTACTAATCGAAAAATAATTTATATTATTGTTTTAAAAAAGTTTTATATTTGATCTCAAACTTATAGTATTATATGATAGGGAGATAGAGTATTCAGTAATTCTTTTTTTATAATTCCCATATATTATAAAAAGTTCTAATTCATAAAAATAAAATTTTATATTTTAATTCACGTATCAGAAAAGTATAAACATTTTATATCTTTTATTTTCTTTTATTTCTATGCCCATCAAAGTTTTAGGAAAAATATAGTTTCCCTCTTTGAATTCCCTCCCACTGATGAATATTATAGTAAATTGATTGAACATCATCCAAATAAAATTGTAGACCTGATGAATATTATAGTATATTGATTGAACATCATCCAAATAAAATTGTAGAATCGTGCTTCTTTCTGTTTGGGCACGTCCTTTAATTAAGGAATAGGAAAACCATTTAAATATCCATCAACTATAATTCCAAATCACCACCACCACCATCGATAATCATGGTCTAATACAATTAACCATTAAACTAATTACTAAATGAAGAAACAACAATACTGAATCAGCTTCCTCAACGACTTAACAAAGAAACATATAGCCTATCCGGGGGATACTAAATCTTATATCGCAGAGTTGACCCTCCTCGCAGATTCTTCTTCCGTGCATACGAATACCACCCTTTTCCAACATACTTCTGCATCTTGTTACGGTTGGCAATGTGTATTTCTCCATAGAAACAATCTTCTTCAATCAGTTCAATAGTTGTTTGGTTGACATACAGCCATTTCTTTGATACCTCCATTGAGAAATGTTGCGTTAAAATACATCAATTTATAACCACAGTAAGTATGAAAACTAATATATAACATGATTTCAAACATCACAATAATAATGTGATCTATATACTATTACAGTTTTTGAGAATTATATAAGCAGAACTGCATTTTTTTAGAATTATAAAAGCATGACTGCTAATACATAATGGTAACACTGAAAACTACCATATAAGCTTATTTCAAACATGACAATAACACCGAAAAATATTTACCATTACTAGGGATGGCAACGGGTCGGGTCGGATGCGGGTTTCGCATTATCCAAACCCGCACCCGAAATCACCACCCGAACCCAAAGACTATTCGGGTGGCAAAATAACACCCACGCCCACACCCGTTGGGTTCAGGTTTTTTCACCCAAACCCAAACCCGTAGCAAAAACACTATATATATATATATATATATATATATATATATATATATATATAATGATTCGGGTGTGGTTTCGGGTTTCGGGCGCGGGTTTCACACTACCCAAACCCGCACCCGAAATATCGGGTGGCACCCGAACCTAGTCAATTCGGGTTTTCACCCGTTGACTCGGGTTCGGGTGCGGGTGGGCCCCGCGGGTTTGGGTCTGCTTGCCATCCCTAACCATTACATCGCATTGACAACTCTAAAACCTAAAATACTGCTAATACATAATAGTAACTCTGATAAATGTTTTCAATTTTAGAAACACATGGTTTTCGCCTAAGCAGAAGTAAGTCAGAGTATATGGAATGTAAGTTCAACAAAAGAAGCAGGGTTTCTAATGTAGAGGTGAAAATAGGAGACCATATTATCCCTCAAGTCACACGGTTTAAATATCTTGGGTCCGTAATACAAAATGATGGAGAAATAGAAGGGGATGTAAATCATCAAATTCAAGCTGGATGGATGAAATGGAGAAAGGCATCGGGTGTTTTATGTGATGCAAAGGTACCGCTCAAGCTAAAGGGAAAGTTTTATCGGACTGCGGTAAGACCTGCGATTTTGTACGAAATAGAATGTTGGGCGGTTAAGAACCAACACGAAAATAAAGTAGGTGTGGCGGAGATGAGGATGTTGCGGTGGATGTGTGGTAAGACTCAACAGGATAAAATTAGAAATGAAATTATTAGAGACAGTGTTGGAGTAGCGCCTATTGTAGAGAAGATGGTAGAAAATAGACTTAGGTGGTATGGACATGTAGAGAGAAGACATGTAGACTCTGTAGTAAGGAGAGTATATCTGATGGAGAAAAGACATACAATTGGAGGAAGACACAAAAAGACTATAAGAGAAGTTATCAAGAAGGATCTCAAAATTAATGATTTGGCCAGAAGCATGGTCCTGGATAGTACATTATGGCGAAAGTTGATCCATGTAGCTGACCCCACCTCATGGGATAAGGCGTAGTTGTTGTTGTTGTTGTTGTTGTTGTTAAAAAAAGGAATATAAAAACAAGTTTTGTAAGCCCTAAACATCATAGCAACTTATAAAATCTTTTTCTAAAACAGGAATATTGTAACAGATCATTTTAAAAAATAAACCGTGTCTAAACCTTAAACATGATATTTTTCTAAAACAGGAATATCAAAACAGATTTTTTTATCAAACAATTTTACTAAACCCTAAACATCCTAGCAACATCATAGTCTCTTACCAAAACATTTCTCCTTGCATTTGCTCCTTCACGAATCACCTTTTCCCACTTAAAGTCATCATCTAACTCGAATTCAAAGTCGCTGCCACCACCATATGGAGGCGGATTCGGATAATCATAATAGGCAACGGTCACACGCGCGAGTGTACGCTTTATAAACTCAACCTTCTCCTCCGAACTAAAAAAAACAACATTAATCGTTGTCATGATTTTGTACCAGATATGTATATATGTATTATTAGAAAATACTACAAAACACAACATCAATCGAAACCATAAAACCCTTAACTACCTCGTGCTCGAGTCGTCGTCAGATATGTATCCGTAGCAAGGCGGCCTCCGACCACTGTTGATTTTATTCCCATGAACACGTTCGTTGTTATGAGCGACAACCATGTTTGTCTTCAACGGAGCGTGTTATTGTTTTGGTCCAAAACCAGAAGAAGAGAATGAAAAGCAAAGAGAAAACCCTAATTAGTATATATACCAACTCAATGCGGGTTATATCATTTGGGCCACCATACCGAATCCGTACTTTAAGTGGGTCCTGAGGGAAGTTGGTAAATGAACTCTTTATTTTCCTTATATATAGATATTACAAAGAATATATGGTTAAACTATAATAAAGAGTTGAAATATTTCATAATGATTGAATTTTTTTTAAAAAAATCAACAATATAATAGTTTAATTTTAACTAGCGGGATACCCGTGAAGATCAAAACAAAAAGTGGACGAAATACATAATAAAAAATCGTTCGATCCGGCCAAAATACTAACCCAAACAAAAAACTAATGACACGTTCGTGATCAGTGTGAAAAACCGATTCAAATAGTATATGAGTTTGTAATTTATTATTAAGATTCAGGAATATCACCATTACTTTGTTTATGTGTTCATGAGTAATTTTCTGAAAATTCAAATTAAATGTGTTTTCATGCAACTAATGATTAAAACAAGTTCCTTAAGCATCTATAAACATCATAATAAACAGAAAACACTAGAAAAAGGAGGATAAGACTTTTTTTTGGACGAAAACCTCAAGAACTCACCGACAACTTTGATAATACAATATGATTCATAGTTGACCCAAGTCATTGACTTTGACATAAGCATCTGATTCATAGTTGAACCATCCCATTGACTTTGATAATAAAATATGATTCATAGTTATTCCAATTCATTGACTTTGATAATACAATATGGTTCATAGTTAAACCATTCCATTGACTTTGATATAAGACTATGATTCATAGTTGAACCAGGTCATTGACTTTAATAATACAATATGATTCATAGTTGATCTTAGAATATGATTTATAGTTGAAGCAAGGCATTGACTTTGATAAAATAATATGCTTCATAGTTGATCTTAGAATATGATTCATAGTTGACCAATTCAATATAATTTGATAATACAATATGATTCATAGTTGAACCATTCCATTGACTTTGATATAGGACTATGATTCATAGTTGAACCAAGTCATTGACTTTGATATTACAATATGATTCATAGTTGATCTTAGAATATGATTCATAGTTGAACCATTCCATTGACTTTGATAATAAAATATGATTCATAGTTGATCTTAGAATATGATTCATAGTTGACCCAAGTCATTGACTTTGATAATACAATATGATTTATAGTTGAACCATTCCATTGACTTTGATATAAGACTACGATTCATAGTTGAACCAAGTCATTGACTTTGATAATACAATATGATTCATAGTTGATCTTAGAATATGATTCATAGTTGAACCGTTCCATTGACTTTGATAATATAATACGATTCATGGTTGATCTTAAAATATGATTCAAATTTTACCCTAGTCAATGACTTTGATAATACAATATGATTCATAGCGGAACCATTCCACTGACTTTGATATACGAATATGATTCATAGTTGAAACAAGTCATTGACTTTGATAATACAATATGATTCATAGTTGATCTTAGAATATGATTCATAGTTGAACGATACCATTGACTTTGACAATACAATACGATTCATAGTTGATCTTAGAATATGATTCATAGTTGACCCAAGTCATTGATTTTGATAATACAGTAGGATTCAAAGTTGAACCATTCCATTGACTTTGATATAAGACTATGATTCATAGTTGAACCAAGTCATTGACTTTGATAATACAATATGATTCATAGTTGATCATAGAATATGATTCATAGTTGACCCATGTAATTGACATTGATAATACAATATGATTCATAGTTGATCTTAGAATATGATTCATAGTTGACTCATTCCATTGACTTTGATAATACAATATGATTCACAGTTGATCTTAGAATATGATTCATAGTTGACCCATTCCATTGAGTTTGATAATAAAATATGATTCATAGTTGATTTTAGAATATGAGTTGTAGTTGAACCATTACATTGACTTTGATCTAAGAATATGATTCATAGTTGAGCCATTCCATTGACTTTGATATAAAACTATGATTCATAGTTGAACCAAGTCATTGATTTTGATAATACAATATTATTCATAGTTGATCTTAGAATACAATTCATAGTTGAACCATTCCATTGACTTTGATAATACAATATGATTCATAATTGATCTTAGAATATGATTCATAGTTGAACCATTCCATTAACTTTGATAATACAATATGATTCATAGTTAATCTTAGAATATTATTCATAGTTGATCCAAGTCATTGACTTTGATAATATAATATGATTCATAGTTGAACTGTTCCATTGAATTTGATATAAGACTACGATTCATAGTTGAACCAAGTCATTTACTTTGATATTATAATATGATTCATAGTTGATCTTAGAATATGATTCAAAGTTGAAGTATTCCATTGACTTTGATAATACAATATGATTCATAGTTGATCGTAGAATATGATTCATAGTTGACCCATTCCATACACTTTGATAATACAATATGATTCATGTTGAACCATTCCATTGACTTTGATATAAGACTATGAGTAATAGTTGAACCAAGTCATTGACTTTGATAATACAATATGATTCATAGTTGAACCATTCCATTGACTTTGATAATACAATATTATGCAAAGTTGATCTTAGAATATGATTTATGGTTGAACCATTCCATAGACTTTGATAATACAATATAATTCATAGTTGAACCATTCCATTAACTTTGATATAAGACTATGATTCATAGTTGAACCAAGTCATTGACTTTGATAATACAATATGATTCATACTTGATCTTAGAATATGATTCATAGTTGAACCATTCCATTGACTTTGATAATACAATACGATTCATAGTTGATCTTTGAATATGATTCATAGTTGACCCATGTAATTGACTTTGATAATACAATATGATTCATAGTTGATCTTAGAATATGATTCATAGTTGACTCATTCCATTGACTTTGATAATACAATATGATTCATAGTTGATCTTAGAATATGATTCATAGTTGACCCATTCCATTGAGTTTAATAATAAAATATGATTCATAGTTGATTTTAGAATATGAGTTGTAGTTGAACCATTACATTGACTTTGATCTAAGAATATGATTCATAGTTGAACCATTCCATTGACTTTGATATAAAACTATGATTCATAGTTGAACCAAGTCATTGATTTTGATAATACAATATTATTCATAGTTGATCTTCGAATACAATTCATAGTTGAACCATTCCATTGACTTTGATAATACAATATGATTCATAATTGATCTTAGAATATGATTCATAGATGAACCATCCCATTAACTTTGATAATGCAATATGATTCATAGTTAATCTTAGAATATTATTCATAGTTGATCCAAGTCATTGACTTTGATAATATAATATGATTCATAGTTGAACTATTCCGTTGAATTTGATATAAGACTACAATTCATAGTTGAACCAAGTCATTTACTTTGATATTATAATATGATTCATAATTGATCTTAGAATATGATTCAAAGTTGAACTATTCCATTGACTTTGATAATACAATATGATTCATAGTTGATCTTAGAATATGATTCATAGTTGACCCATTCCATACACTTTGATAATACAATATGATTCATGTTGAACCATTCCATTGACTTTGATATAAGACTATGAGTAATAGTTGAACCAAGTCATTGATTTTGATAATACAATATGATTCATAGTTGAACCATTCCATTGACTTTGATAAAACAATATTATGCAAAGTTGATCTTAGAATATGATTTATGGTTGAACCATTCCATAGACTTTGATAATAGAATATAATTCATAGTTGAACCATTCCATTAACTTTGATATAAGACTATGATTCATAGTTGAACCAAGTCATTGACTTTGATAATACAATATGATTCATAGTTGATCTTAGAATATGATTCATAGTTGAACCATTCCATTGACTTTGATAATACAATATGATTCATAGTTGATCTTAGAATATGATTCATAGTTGACTCATTCCATAGACTTTGATAAAACAATATGATTTATAGCAGAACCATTCCATTGACTTTGATATAAGACTATGATTCATAGTTGAACCAAGTCATTGACTTTGATAATACAATATGATTCATAGTTGATCTTAGAATATGATTCATAGTTGAACCATTCCATTGACTTTGATAATACAATATGATTCATAGTTGATCTTAAAATATGATTCATAGTTGACCCATTCCATTGACTTTGATAATACAATATGATTCATAGTTGAACCATTCCATTGACTTTGATATAAGACTATGATTCATAGTTGAGCCAAGTCATTGACTTTTATAATACAATATGATTCATAGTTGATCTTAGAATATGATTCATAGTTAAACCATTCCATTGACTTTGATAATACAATATGATTCATAGTTGAACCATTCCATTGACTTTGATAATACAATATGATTCATAGTTGAAACATTCCATTAACTTTGATATAAGACTATGATTCATAGTTGAACCAAGTCATTGACTTTGATAATACAATATGATTCATAGTTGATCTTAGAATATGATTCATAGTTGAACCATTCCATTGACTTTGATAATACAATATGATTCATAGTTTATCTTAGAATATGATTCATAGTTGATCCAAGTCATTGACTTTGATAATACAATATGATTCATAGTTAAACCATTCCATTGACTTTGATATAAGACTATGATTCATAGTTGAACCAAGTCATTGAGTTTAATAATACAATATGATTCATAGTTGGTCTTAGAATATGATTCATAGTTGAACCATTCCATTGATTTTGATAATACAATATGATTCGTAGTTGATCTTAGAATATGATTCATAGTTGACCCATTCCATAGACTTTGATAATACAATATGATTCATAGTTAAACCATTCCATTAACTTTGGTATAAGACTATGATTCATTGTTGAACCAAGTCATTGACTTTGATAATACAATATGATTCATAATTGGTCTTAGAATATGATTCATAGTTGAACCATTCCATTGACTTTGATAATACAATATGATTCATAGTTGGTCTTAGAATATGATTCATAGTTGATCCATTCCATTGACTTTGATAATATAATATGATTCGTAGTTGAACCATTCCATTGACTTTGATAGAAGACTATGATTCATAGTTGAACCAAGTCATTGAATTTGATAACACAATATGATCCATAGTTGATCTTAGAATATGATTCATTGTTGACCCAAGTCATTGAATTTGATAATACAATATAATTCATAGTTGATCTTTGATTATGATTCATAGTTGACCCATTCCTTTGACTTTGATAATACAATATGATTCATAGTTGACCTAAGTCATTGACTTTGATAATACAATATGATTCATAGTTGATCTTAGAATATGATTTGTAGTTGAACCATTCCATTGACTTTGATCTAAGAATATGATTCAAAGTTGAACCATTCCATTGATTTTGATTTAACTTTTAATTTTGTTTATAATTTGATATTTGTCATATTCGCTCATCTTCCTGTGTGCTGGAAGCATCCGCTCATACTTGTCATCGACAAATTTGTGGTTATGAACATCATCAAATAATTTAATATACCAACACTCAGAGTTGAAGTCAACATGTACTTGCGTTCTTGCCAAACAACCACACCTGCTTGTTGGGTTATGTTCACGCTTTCTAACTGAATAATTGTTGTACTTGTCATCTCTAACACCTTCCCTATGGCAGAGAAATGTTTGTTGAACTACTTCACCATTGACATTCCTTACCATCTTACTCTTCCTACCTGCAAATCCATGGATACATCCATACCAATTGTAAAACATAAACGCAACTTCACGATCTGGAAAATTGTACTGCATTATTTGTTCATAACTAATTCCTTTGAAATCAATTTTCACCATATCAGAGACACAATTCAGTGCGGTTTCTTCTTCAAACATGCAACCTCCAGCCTCGCAAATGTTGTCTCTGGCGTCTTCTTCTGATGACAAACTACCGTCTTCCGAAACAAATATATCGCCTAAATGTTATTCAAGATATATAACAACATCAAAGTGTTATTTTTACTTTACACTACGGTAACGCGTAATGTTAATTATAAATATGTAGAATCCACGATTTAACTAACGATACGTACCTCAGTAGGACTGCCATGGCTTTCACTATTGTGGGATCCTTGAAAAATTGATAATATTTCATCTGGATCCATTCAAATAACCTATTCAAAATGAACAAAACGCACAAACATAGTTAAATAGAGTCAACAAACCCTAAACGAATATCTTTCTAGACTAATCAAACCTAAGCAATAAAATCTACATTTTCATTACACGATAAACATTACGTTATCACACCTAACGATAACGGAAACTATAACAAACATGCAAGCATAAATCTTCAATCTTCAATAAAATCCTGTTCATAACCATGCTTGCGGAAAACGAAAGAGTTCTTAAATGAAATTACGATTCTTAAAATAATATATATATATACAAACATCAAATACTTTTGTTCAAACTTTCAGCTTATGTGTTTCGTTTTCGAATTTTTGGAGGTTCTTCAACTTTGAGATTAACAGATAGACTTGGATGAAAAAGGTGAAACACTTCAGTTTTTATTTTTGTTGTAAGTTACAAATTAAATTTACAAAATATTATTATTTGAGATGGGGTGCATATTGGAAATAAGAGTTACAAAGTAGCAATAAAAATAAAAATATTCTTATCAAGTTTTAAAAAAAAAATTGATAGCAGGTCATAACCTACTATTGCAGGTAAAAAGGGCAACTTAACCATGGTGATCAACCAGTCCTTTGCCTAGGCTAAACGCCACCTTCTTTTTTATATGGTCTTGTCAAATGAAATTGTGAAAGTCAAATCAACACAAAGAGATCCCAACATTTTATTTGGCGCATCATTCTAAAGAACCCTAAAAGTAAGTATTTTTGTTTGGTTTTTTATCTGCAGATGAAGTGATATTGCCTCCAACCAAATAATATTGGTTTTTTTCAGTATAGTTACTTGAAAAAAAAAATCAATATTGGATATTATGGATTTTCTAAGAGTAGTTTATTTTAAAATATAAACCTACAAATAGGAATGAGAATATGTAAAAATCCAAACTTTTTTTCTTAATAGAAAATGCGTAATATTTTTTATAAGTATATTTAATAAAAATGGTTAGGTCACAAGTCATAAAAAAATTATTTTAAATCTATTTGATCTATTTAAATAGATATGATTAATATTTATTATTATTATTATTATTATTATTATTATTATTATTATTATTATTATTATTATTATTTTAATTACCAAAACAAAACATGTGCGTGTGAATTGAATGCAGTTGTCGCGTGGGCGATAACGGCGTAGAAAAAGGCTTTAAATAAAGTTAAGTTGTGACAAAGGACAAAGTAACATGTAATAAATGACATTAAACAAAGCAAAAATACAAGTAAATGTTTCATTTAAGAAAACAAAAAACTGATGAAGCGATTGGACGCAAACGCATACATGTTTCTCGCTCAACTTTGTCGACTCTTTAACCTGGGTACCCCATTGGTATAGAGAGTATGTATGAAATTTTTCAACCCATAATCCCATGTATGAGTCTGTTATTTATTATATTTACAAAGTAACTGCCGACGACGACTATGACCACTAGGGAACACTGCATTCAATCCATATTCAATCTTCAAGCTTCCATTACCGTGCTTATGTGTCATCCACGACTCTATCTGCTTATAATCCATGTTGAGTTGTAACTGCTTTCAACTTTCTCATGAACCACTGATGGTAACCGCTCTAACGTGTTATCAATGCTGCCTACCAAAGACTCTGGATTTGTAAATTTACTAAGTTTTTCATCCTTGCGTGATTCAGTCGATTGGTCTTCTTGTTCAAATAAATACCCCTATCAAATACCCTTTTCGAGATTCTGGACATGTTTTATAGCGATTCTGGTCTTGTGGATTTATCCCTGAGATTCTTCCAAATCATATTCTCTTGCGTTAACAGCTTGTTTGATCCCTCGTTATTAGTCTGTTGACGCTTAATCATTAATGTTCTTTAACATTTCATTAATGCTTTCTCATAACAAATATCTTTTCATTAACATTCTTTATTGACTTTCTACTTACTAAAAAAATCCAAATGTAACATTTATTTACATATATTCAAATTGTATGTTTTTAAATAGGTTAATCAAGCATTTAAAATAGTCGGACTTTGACCTAAAATTAAATCTATGACATATTATAAACAAATCTTAAATCTTGACTTTTTTAACTATCAGACTTAAAGTTGAGAAAGTCTAACTACATCTAGTTTATTCACTTCTATATGCAAACAACCCTAAATACTAATAACTCAAATAAATTATAAAAATAAATAAATAAACATCTCTTACAAAAAAAGAGAAAAAGGAAAATAAATGACCACAAAATAAATTTAAAACATAATATGCATTTAAAATGTAGGATTAAAAATTAAAAACAGAAAAGTAAAATTTTAAAAATAAAGCAAATATGCGATATAGAAAGAAAATATATTAGGACCATTCGTATAGAAAAATATAGCAGAAAATGAAAAAGAAATAAAATATATATAACATATAAACAAAAGAAAGAATCAAAAAATAAATAAAAGCAAATAAACAAACTGATGAGAAGAAAAAGAAAAATTAAAGACTTAATGCACTTTAATCTTCTTATTTTTATTTTTTATAATTTTGATCTCCTTATTTCAAAATTTGGTATTTTAATTCTTTTTTTTTTTTAATATTTTTGAAATTTTTCATTTTTTCTAGGTTTTGATCTCTTTAACTTAAAATTTGGTAGTATTTCAATTCTTCTTTTTTATATTTTCAAAATTTTAATCAATCATCTCATGAGTGACATTTTTAATGATGTAAGAGTTGAAGTCATCTCATATGAGATATGAGTGACATTTTTAATGATGAACAGTTGAACTGATGTGATATAACTTAAATAGCATAATTGAAATTACAAATTATTTATAATTATTTTTATTCTAATAATAATATATAAATAACAAAAATAAACTAGTTTTGTAATGATTGATTAATTAAATTTATTAAAAAGATTACATATAATATAAATAATTTGTTTTTTAAAAATAAATATAATTTAAACTATTTTTTTTTAATTTAGTTTTTCATTTTAAAATGTAAAAATATATGTTATTATTAAAATAAAATAAAAATGATAAATTACATAAGTTATGTCAGATCATCAATTTACATTCTCTCTATAGACTCTATAAGAATAGCTTTGAATTTCTAATAACAACTTATCATTCCAAATGAACAAGAAAAACAGCACAATCAACCATTAAACAAAAAATACAATAAACATTGGATACAACTATCAAAACAAAAAAAAGAAAAAACTATAGTTTATTTTCCTTTATTCAACATTTTACAAGAAGCAATTTCCTAGTTGATGGAAGAAGGTAGAGATGTGCCATTTTTAGCTCAATTTCTGTTATACCTTTGGTGTGTTAGTCCTTTCAAGACAGTCATATGGAAATTTTGTTTCAACATTTTCGAGTTGATTTTCTGCAACTACATAAGAAAGAATACTTCTAATCCAATTTTGCTTGAGCACTGTCTTCTTTGTCGGCAGCTAGTGAACTGCTCTCGATTGGTTTGGTTGCTGGTGGAGATGACTTTCGGAAAACAAGATTCAATTGGTCTTGATTTGCATCAACTATATCATACTCAGATAACAGGTCCATGAATTCATTAAGCAATCTCTGGACTTTTCTGTTTGACGCCATTGATGGAAGAATATCTTCTCTAAGAAGCTTGTGCTTCCTCATTCCCTGCAAAGATCAAACAAAAAAAGTTTGAGATCGTGATGCGATTGCACTGCACGGTTTGACCAATCGTGTAGGTTTTGTTGGTCAATAGAGATTCCAGCATCTTATTAAAGTTTGACATGTTTTTAAAGAAATGTGCGAAGTTTGAGCTTAAAGCTTACAAGGACAAAAGGATTCCATGCTAAGTTATTTGAATCTGAAGATGGTTCCTCAGCCATCCCTGTTGGAGGCCCAAGGAAACTCTCGCAAACTTCCCGTAATCGAGATTCATCAGCTTCTCTGCATTCATTTCATAATCATTATTTAGTCTGCAATAATCACAATCACAAAGATGACAATATATGCATGTATATGTATAATTACAACAAAGTAATCCATCGGGTCATCCTTTCTTCTTATATAAGAAAACAAAAAACATCAAAATCAACTCAACTATTAATTGTTGCAACCTTTTGGATGCACTGAGAAAAATCTAAACAAAAAATCGAAGAATAATACCTTGCAAGAAAGCGTACGTAGGACAATAGGCATTGGCGATATTCATTGGGAGATCCCAAAGCCAAGGAAGAAGCCAATTGAGCTTCCAAATGGGCACGTGTCTGCACTCCATCGTCAGTAACTCTGTCAAGATATTTGTATTTAGTAAGGGTTCCTTTCAATGATAAAAACTCGAATAAAAGTGGGTAAGAAGAAAATAAATACAAAACATGAGGTCAGAGATGTAGATAACAAACACATTCTTCTTTCTTTTTTTAAAGCAAAAATTGAAAGTGCAAAGACATCATTGAGTTACTGACACCCCAACAACACAACAATCGATAACAATCACATTCTATACTATAGTTCTACTAGAAAAATGGAATATTGACTACAGGCGGCGTAAAAAATAGATGACAATCAATACACACACCTTGTCCAACCAGGCTTTCGAGCCAAATATTTTCTAAGATCAACCTGTAAAGCAGCCAGCTCACCACTTTGAATTGAACCCAAACTCCAAGAGCTGGCAAAATTTGATGCAGGGAAGCAATCATCTGCAACCCTGAGCCAACACTTGACACTCATGTCAAATAGGAAAGCATGGCGTGTGGCCAACACAACAAGAGGGGAACCAGATTTTGATAGCTTTGCAGATATAACTTTAATAGTCCCTGCAAAGAAATGGTGAAATTCAAAATGATCAGTCACCAAATACGATGAAAATTGTTGAGAAATTCAAGGCAAGTTGCCCACATATCTAACAACTGTACTGTACGTAAAATATGATACCTGCATCTTTAGTGGATGAGTTTGGACTTGAAGCAACTAAAGAAGTCAAGGAATCTTGAAGGAGACAAGTTCGGTTGAATAAATCCCATAAATAAAGGGATCCTTTTCTTGTCACCAGCATCAATGTCCAGCACTCGTCACAGTCTACAAATGTTGCAGATGACCCCGTCATCATGGTAGGCATTGCTCGTCTCCCACACTTTGTGTAAATCTTCTCAAATGGAAGTAAAAGAAAGAAAGTTGAGATAGCATAAGATCTTGAATCATATATTGTGCCCATAGTTTTAAAATCTCAAAGATTTAGAACCATGTACACCACACATTATTTTTCACTCCAAACACAGAAGCAAACTTATTCGAATTAAGACTTAAATATCAAAAAAGGGTGTTCAGTACAACTGCCACAGCTAACTATGCAACCACAACATACAGATTTATATCAGAAATATTGACAGAAAATTTGTAGTAAAAAGAAGACCATTTATACATATAATGATTGCAGAAAAGTGATTTACCTGCAGACATCCATCTTCACACCCAACTGCCCAGAAGTTTGCATTGCCAGCTAAAACAGTGACTTTTCCTGATATCCTATCAGACCAAAGTGTTTGAGCATCCCTTGTGCATACAATTTCTGTTTCTTTCGTCATTGACGTATTTCCCAGCCCTACAATTTCATTTACAGTGTGTTCTCTTGGGCGCGCTTCCAAAACAAGCGGTGGAGAATCTTCCTCTCCTTTCTTGTCAAATACTCTAATAGAAAGTTTAGCATTACAAGCAGCTAAAGAACTAGAATTCGTTGAATTGCCCAACTGTTGAACATTGATGCTTCTATCACCAGCAGAATCCGGAACTTTCTCAATTATCAGGCCCTCGGAAATTGTGGCTCTAGCGGTAATCCCTGAGCGTTCTTTTGAATCTGAATGCCTGATATGCAGCCCCCCTAATGTACTTGCTCTCATGTCATCATCATTAGGTATAGCTCTGTCTGAATTCTTTGTGTGTTCAGAAGAGACAAGAGGAAAACCAAGTGCTTGCGGAGCTGCACCAGATATGTTTTCCTGTTGAACAGCCACTCCAACTACTTCCGGAATAATCCTTTTACGGCCATCAGCGCGTCTATACTCTTTTTGCTTAACGGGCCTAGAAACTTGAGAAGAGGTTGTAAGCATGTTTGATTTATCCCCTACAGGACCTCCGCTCTTCTTATTATTATCAACTTGAGGCTTGCCATTCTTTATCGCATCCCCTGCACTAACACAGGCCTTTGCCGTTGTCTTGTTTTGTTGAACATCAGAAACCACCTTCTTGCTAGATGTTTGTTTGGTAGAAGCTGCTTCTAGAAGTAACTGCGCCGGACTTTCTGCTAAGTTTGCTTTACGACCACTCACATCACCGTAACGACTTCTCTTCAACTCATCAAGTTCAGCGTCACCTAATATCTGACCAAGTTCTTTTACATCAAAATGAAATTTAGCTACAGATCCCTCCAAGGAACATGCAAAAAGTGAATATCCATCCGGACTCCTGTTTCAAAAGGGAAAAAGAGAGAACTCAATCAGAGAAATGATAAAGTTAAAATATTAATATATAGCATAACGTATCAAATGCAACAAATAGAGATGGAGCGAAATACCAGGATAAATCAACAACACTTTGAGTAAAAAAATGCTTGGCCACAAATAGAGGACGGGGACTTGCAGTAGTCCACACTGTTACAGTCCGATCCTGACTTCCAATGGCAATTACATTGTAAGGTTGTGGTTCTGTGCATCCAGTCTTGGAAGCACCGTTGGTCCACCTGGCAGGTTCAGACTTCACTTCTTGAGTATTAGATGAATTCTTTCTGAACATAAAATGGTTGAACTTAACCACAATGATCGGAGCATTGTGTCCTAAGAAATCAAATGTTGCAGACCATTCCCCTCTTTCAAGAACGGGCGCAGAATGCCTCGGCTTCTTAAAACCATGAGTAGTGGTAATGAAATGACCACAAGGAGACCATCCAAGCCGCCTGAAAAAGGTTGATCCAAGCTGGAAAAAAAAGGAAAATGTTGATTAAGAAATAGAAAGTTGAATTGGATCAAAAACATTGAAAAATATAGTTTAATTGGTATGCAATGTCAGTGTAAAAAAGTTCCACACATGCATCCGATCACATCTTACTACATAAATAATTGTGGAGAAATTTTAAGAACAAGCATGGCAAAGTGGCACAATGATGAGATGTAAGATGCATGTGATAAAACTTTTTGAATTGACAGTGCATATCAATTAAAACTTTTAGAAGTAAGAAACTTACTGATTTTGACCAGTGACCATCTGTCTTATGAGCAAGACTCCAATCACTAGTTCGCCAAATAATTACAGTTTTATCATCCGATTGACTTGCTATAAAAGAGCCAATAGGATCCCAAGCAACACCTTTAACCAGGCTAGAGTGGCCCCTTAGAACAGCAGTGCAAATGCCATTGCTCATATTCCATACATGGATAGTGTTGTCCAAACTCCCACTTGCCAAAGAAGAATCATCAGGAGACCAATTAAGATCCACCTACTTTAAGCATGGACAAATAGATCCCAAGTTAATGATGATAATTGAAATGTAAAAGCATTCTGATAAAGAGCTAGAGGCCTGTTTAGATGACAAATTTGGTTCACAAAATTCCAAAGAGAGAGAGAAAAGCCAGCATTGAAATTAATTGCTTGAAAGTATTTTTGAGAGAGACGAGAGGTTGAAAAAGGAAAAGATATTGCATTACCACATCAGCAGAGTGGCCTCTCAGAGTCATTGTGACTTTCCAGTTTTCAATATCCGGAGGCTCTCCACTGCCGAATTCCGTGGTTCCTGAACCAGGCTTTCTCTCGTGAATTAATATCGCCTGATCATCAGACCCTGACGCAACAAATCTTCCATGCTTGGCCCACCTAACACAATTAACAGACCCAAAGTGATCACGCATGGTCGCAAGAAGCCTTTGAGAAGAGTCATAATTTTCCATGTCCGGACTAAAAGACTTCATATTCCATATGCGAACCTGCACAAAATATAGCTGACAATGTGAATGTGTGGAAAATAATTCAAGTCAGTGTTGTCAAATAGAAGCTACAGCCTAGCAGAATTTAACCAAATCACTATTGTTCCGCGATACGCTATAGTTCTGCAACTACGATACACTATTTAGTACAAATTGTTGTCAAATAGCAACTAAACCAACACTATAGCACTATATCTAATACAATATAAAATGTGATTCACCAGAAGACACTAAATCAAGAAAGCATACATGAAATGCAAGTAAACATTAAGTCAAGAAAAATAGAAACAATCCGAATGCTTCAAAAGATCAAACATATTGAGAGCAAAATTTCATACCTTGTGGTCACCACCGCCTGTGGCGAATCTGAGTCCACCCGGTTGAACATCAATGGAGAAAATTTGCATACCCTCATGTCTTACCCAACTAGGTTTTTCAGCAATCATTTTCCCAGAAAAAAAAATCAATTTTTTTACAGTAAAATTCAATTTTTCTTACACTGTGGTTGTAGCAAATTCAATTCCTTTTATTTTCTATGAAAAAAAAGGGGTTGAATTTGAATTTAGGGGAAGTTGAAGGAGCTTAGAAGTTTATCGACAGTGGTGAAAACCTACGAGATTTCTACGCAGATTGGTCGTAATGATTTCTCTGAAAGCAAAGAAGTGTTGAAACCAGAATCTAAATTTACTGAATTGGATACATGTGTATTCAACAAGGGTTTACCTGTTTTCTCGAAAGAGTAAACAAAACTGTATAACCCTAAAATAAAAGAAAAAGTTTTTCTTATTGCTTAAAAAAATATTTGTTAAAAATGAAAAATATTTATTAAAAAAATTGAAATAATATTATACCAAATAAAATAAACTAGAAGGATGAAGGCCACAACTTTGAGAGGCAAACCAAAAACCAATCTTGAAAGTGTCTTATTAGAGTTCAATTAATTTTAACTATTGGAAGCAAAATCACACTTAAACAATTGAAACTGTTTTATTAAATCTAATTGAAAGAAAGAATTAAACTTGAATCAAGAAAAATGTTATTTTAACATCAAATCAATACTTATACCAATAATATTAGACTAGTTATACGAACATTGTTTACGTCACTCTATTTATACGTGGATTAACAGTTTTTTTAATCCATTTTTTTAAATAAAAAAATATTTTTGTTTTTAAACCATACAAATATAACCAATTTTATTATTGTATTAACATTTAACCTATATTATTAATCATATATTTTACTTATTCTTCATACCACTTTATTAGCCAATAAAATATATGGTTAAATATGTTTTTTTGTCCCTCTAAATATTACAGATTTCGTTTTTAGTCCTTTCAAAATTTTCCTTCAAGAAAGCGTCTCTTCAAAATTTTTCGTACGTGTATGGCCATTTTCCCCCGCCTCAGGCCTGCTTATCATACGCGTAGGGCTCAAATACCCATGCCTCATACGCATATTGTCTTGGGCCTTACGCGTATGACCAGAGGGGATTTTCCCTTCAAAACTTCCCATACGCGTATGGCCACTCATTCTTACGCATATCGGCAGAGGGTCGTGCTGGCATGGGGACGGGGTGGGTATTATACGTGTATTGCCCCTAGGAGTGTCCCACATACGCGTATGGCCCCCTGTCATATGTGTATGGCCAGCCTGCACAGAGAAAAACCAAGTTTCGCATCAGTGCGATTTTTCCCCCATTAGAGCACCTTCAAGCTCCTGATTTCGATCCAAAACAGCATCTACACCAGTCTATCATTAATGGGTTCATTCTACATTCATTAATTCATCATTTTCTCAACGTTTTCTACCATTATAGTCCATTTTCGTTAACCCCTAAAAACCCCAATTTTCATATCTGTTTCCATATCAGAACCCAGCAACAATAGTACAAAATCGCACAAATTTCATATCCAAAATCAGCATACAACACATGTTTATATCATAACAATGCACAATTACGAATTCACAACAGTCACTACACAAGCATACAAACAATCAAAAGGAATAAGGAATACACAAAAAATCTTAAGAGGGGAAGGAACCCTCACTACCCTCTCATGTTCAGACCACCATTAAAGAATCTCATTCTCCCCCTTACCTGAATTACAAGCTTTCTCTCTTCAACAATGGTGGAAAATTCTCTTGCCCTAGTGTTGAAACAGTATTAGTGTGGGTTTTTGTTATCGTATCCACAGGGATTGGTTGATATTATCGTCGTTCTATAGTTTGAATTGTTTTAAACATAGAACATAAAAGATGTTTGTTGTTGTTTCGTAACGTAACGATCGCATAAAAAGTTATAAGTAATGGTAAAAGAGTTTTAGTTTTAAAACGATTGTTAAAGGCATGTCAAGATTAGGGCTCGATAATCCATTTCATACGTATTTTCTTAATAAAGCATGTGAACTTATTAACAATAAATATAATCACATATTCTCTCAAGATGTTTAATCTCTAAAACAAATTGTGAGTTTTATTATATTGATCCTTAGATGATCTCTCCACCTCTCTAAACTTTGTTTGTTGAAAGATGAAAAAGCTAGGTCAATAGTTGAAACATATCTCTCAATAATGATCCAACACACATATAAGCCATAAAAACAAGGTTTTTCACCATATATTCATCATCAACTTGTTTACATACAAAATATCAAGAGAAATACATACAAAAGTGAGGATTATCTACCACTAATCTTGACACAAAAGTGACTTAGCTACCCATAACCATGGTAGCTTGTTTTACAAGTTTCGGGAGGAGATGAATGAGCATCCACGTCGAAGAATCGAACTCAGATGCGAATCCAGCTTCTATTTGCAAAATATCACCTTTTGGTGAAGAAATCTGAGAAAATGAAGTTCTTGGGTGTAAAAGTGGGTTATGATCCCCAAAAATGATGAAAAGTACTTATATAGTACATTCAGAATTTGTCATGTTCACACTGCGAACTGATTCTTCGCCTAGCGAACATCAATTTAGGCACCTGAAGTGCCTCTGAATAGTTAAACCTCCCTTGAGAAAACTCTGAAGTTTGTTGTGCGAACGATTCTTCGCATTGCGAACTACTTCGCCTACAAGTTCGCACAGCGAACTTATGGTCCTTTAGCTACTGCCTCAAGTCTGGGAGCATTCGCTGGCTCTTCGCTGACACGTTGCCACAGAGAACAACCGCTGGCTTGTTCGCCCAGCGAACTTACAGCCCTTTAGCTACTGCCTCAAGTCTGGGAGCATTCGCTGGGACTTCGCCAATTGTTCACAAAGCGAACATTCGCTGGCTTGTTCGCCCAGCGAACTTACTGGTATTCTTCTCTTCCTTTGGCTTCCTTGTCCAATTTCTTGCGTCTCACACTTTGATGATTTCATGCCTAATTTATGCACAATAACACACAAATAAAAGAAACCAACGGTATTTTCATACAATTGAAGAATAGCATGCTTTCATGTAGTAAATCCAACAAAACAACACAAAAGAGTTGAAAAATGCCAATAATAAATGATCAATTTAAAGCAAGATTGACATCTAACACCTAGCTCTCCTTCTTTCTTCCTTTCTTTCTCTTTTACATGAAACTGACTTTTTTGTAACCTCTATACCACTCCTTCCTAATTGTGGGTTATTTTCCCTAATTCTATCTATTTGCTTAATTCCAATAATAATAATAATAATAACAATAATGGTCATAATAATACTAATAATCCTAATAATAATAATGTTAATAATTATAATAATAAGACTATTAATAATCATAATAATAATAATAATATTAATAATAATACTAATAATATGAGTATTAATAAAATGTCTCATTATTCATATTATCATTATTACAATGTTGACCTAAGCCCTGGTTTAATTTAATTCATTCCACTAATTCTCACGCCGGCCAAACACACATACCCTTAACCAAGACAATGTCAAGAATAATCACACAAAATAATCACAAAATGACTAAATAATTAAATGGGGTGTTATAACTCTCCCCCGCTTAAAATATTTTCATCCTCGAAAATGTACCTGGTGAAAACAATACTGGATACGACTCTCGCATCTTCCTTTCCAATTCTCAGGTCACACTTCCTTCAGCAGCTCCTCCCCGAGCTACTCTCACTAAAGGAATGTCTTTGCCCCTGAACTGTTTCATCTTGCGATCCTCGATCCTTAACGGCATCGCCTCCACGGTAAGATTATCCTGAATCTGCACTTCATCCCTTTAAAGCACATGGGATGGATTAGCAATGTACTTTCGAAGTTGTGACACACGAAACACATCATGCAAATTCAAAAGTTCACGTAGCAGCACCACTCTATACACAACAGTCCCAACTCTCTGCAAAATCTGATACGGTGCAATGAACTAAGGATCCAGCTTCTTCAATTTCAGCGCACGACTGTCGCACTAAGAATCGGAGACCATAGCTATTAAATTAACTAGGCTCACAAATCTTAAGTCACCTCCGATCTTTAATTTATCCAAGGAAAGGGAAAAAGAACGAATAACCCGTAAACATGCAATGCCAAAAACAAAGCAAAAGAGAATATAAGGTTCGGGGGTTTGTTATATACTAAGGGAAGGTACTAGCACCCTAAGTATTTGTAGTACTTTACAGGAACCTCTTGTTTTACTGTGTTATTTGTTAATTGTTTGATAAAGGTGAAAAAGAAAATGGGGAAACCTAAGGTACTATTCCTAAGCATGCTCGCCAAGACATCGTATCTCGTGCCTACGTATCCTGACTAGGATGGAATCAGAGCATTCGTAGTTCACCTCACTAAAGGTAAACAATGTTTGTTGGTTAGTTTTAGGAGGAGAAAAAAGTTGTCATCTTAAGGAGAATACTCAACAAAACCACCACAAACATGTGGAAGATGGATCTTTGTGTCACATTAAGATAAGGACTCCAACTCGGATATAGAATCGACGAGTATGCCATGGAATTCTAGCCTATGCAGACAGCAGATGTCCTAACACATGTTAAGACATTGTGCTACATAATCATTTAAACTCAGAGGCGCAATAGCAGACTGATACCTTAAATATCAGAACTGCATAATCACAGATGTCACGACATCTGATCCAACATGTTAATCAAGATTGAACTGAAAATAGCAGAATGATAAACAACACAGAATATGATGACCCAATTCGGTGCAACTCACCTACATCTAGGGGATACCAATCCAGGAAGAAGTAATCACTATCAGTAGTATAGATTTATGCAAACGACCTCAGGTTTACAGAAAGCACCCACGCTAACCTATCACTATCCAATGAAGACTTTATCATTAGAAGCCACATCTAAATGATAAGAGAACCCCCTCTCACTTCCTAAATCACAACCTGTGATTATCTAACAGTTACTACACCATAACTGTATCTACCCTATTGAAAGACACCCCTTCCAATACAAAGTTCAGTCAAGCATCCTTGACTAACAAGTTAACTTGGATTTGCTTCAAAGCTTCATCCAAGAACACTCACGATTCATTGCCTTCGGGTTTCTGAATCTGTACAAGTTCTTATGTCTACCACACTGCATCAAACCGATACAGAGGGAGACTTACAAGAGAAACATACGAATCTCGAACCTAAACCCTACTTTACAAAATAGGATTCCTAAGTCTATGTCATCCTCTCTACCTTTCTGTCTAGGTCTTGGTCTTCTTTTATAGTCTTCTACTGAGTTGGGCTTTGTATCTTTCATCCTTGATCCATTGTTAATCATGCCTTGAATCGTGGAACATATTTAAATAAAACCTGATATGACAGTCATGATGTCGAATCTTCATGTTGTGACATTTCACTCGACATCTTTAGTTTGGGTCTGAAATCTTCATGTTGGAACATTTTTCCCAACATTATGTTTTACCAAAATTTAGTCAAACTTTTAGAGCCGTCAATCTCCTCCTTTTGATAAATTTTGGCTAAAACATCCTTCAGCCTGATGGTGCATGCAGTGGAAAAATACTTGAAGCAAGTGCTAAGGGAAAAGGAGAAGATAATTTGGAGTTACCCTCTTCATTTCCTTGTGATACCGAGAACATAGTGAATGTAACTCAGGTCACAAAACACAACTTGCTCTGGTCACAAAACACAACTCCCCAAGATGTTATAATCAAAACGTTTGAACATCCTTTGGAACATTTTTGCATACAAGCAGCACAAATGCACAAATGCACATACAAGCAGTAAGCCATTCTCCTCCTTTTTAGCCAAAAAATGGCAAAAGTGACCCATGCAGACCCAAACCCAAATGTTGCTTACCCACACCCGAACAAAACTCATTTTCCCTCAACTTAATAAGAAGAGATTTTACAACTCTCCTTAAATAATGAGAAGGCTATGTAGGTAGAGCCAATCCAAATGACTAGTCAAAGATTCCATCGTTTCTTACTTGTTCTCGAAACTACTTCTGAACCTTGTCCTGATACCTAACCTGATATTGTCAGGCTTATGGTCCCCATAGATAGGACATTCTTAATCCAGATTTAGCAGACTCGATTACAAGCAGAATTCTTTCATTAGCAGAAAAACCAATTTCTTCCGGACAGCAACCAAGACTCTTTAACATACAACATCTGCTCCTGCAGAGAAAAATAAATTCTCCCAGAACCAGGCCAAAATAATTTTCAAGGAACTTGTACCAGTAGCGCAATGTCATGACACTTCGTCTGACATCTCAACCCCAGTTGAGGCCATCTATCTCAAACTGTTTGAGGCCATAAACAATTCTTGATAGGCAATCTGCACCACTACAACAACCCATCTCAGATCAAGGAGCAACTCCCCCTATCTAAGATAACCAGTGCTCCTCCAATGAACACTATGCTGATGAATGGAAAACATAAGACGCATCTTCATGTCTTCAAGAGCGCACCCTCAGTTCAAGCCACCTGCTGAACACAATCATCAACTCTCTTATTGCTTCTTCTGACAAGAACCAATAATTACTCACACATGATCACCATCATGCTACCCGTGAGGAAATAATAAAAGGATAACAATCCTACCATAACAAACTCTTGGCTTAAGATCAAAGTCCATTTATCCCCCCACATCCTGCAACCATCTACACGCCACACGAACTCCTCTTGAATTCTCATGTATAGACCTCCAACTGCTTGAGGCACAAACCAATTGAATCAGAATGCTTCACATTCCTTAAAGAAACGCATAGGGCCCCCTTAGTTTGTTATAACGATGTCAGATATCGTATGCATGCTCTAGAACTTCACAGCGGCCAAACTGATCCATTACTAGCATGCCTTGCAGCCAGGGGGAACATCCCTTTCGCAAGATTTTCCATTGACTCTACTAAGCCAGCAATAGAGATAGACACCCAACAATCCAAGACAATCATTCATTATCATTCTCCCGTATGATAACCTGGAATACTTCTGATTTTCTGGTGAATATCCACTTCTGAACACATCAGAAACCAGACCTTCATGCAATCAACATATGATCCACTCCAGTCTTCTCCACACCATCTTCCCAAGGCAGTTCTTCTACTTCATCATTCTCCCGTGTGACAAGATAGATACTCCTTAGACATGATGTAGCCAACAAGTTCCTAGACCAGAACTTAAGAATCCTCCACCAAGGATAACCAACCCAAAGATGTTCTAACATCAGTTAGGATATCTTCCACACATCACAGACACCACACACCATGGTTCTTGATATGCTCCACCACTGGACTTACTATCAGCATAGTAATCCAAACTGAAGATCTTCACACAACACTGCGCCACTAGTTTGAACAAAGAGAACTTCAGAAACCCAGAGAGAAATAAACTCTCATCCACCAGAAGAAGGTATACTTCCATCCTCAACCCAGAACTTCTGCCACAGCTCCCAGAGAACCAGAACCTCCTTACATTTTCAACTAACTACTCTTCTACACAAGAGCAATCAGTTTCAAGCATCCTACTTAAATGCACACTATGAAACCAACCAAATTCCACCTTTTGATTGATCTCAATCTTCTTCAAAATTCCCACAAGATACACTGATCCACCAATGAAATCAGATCTTCAAGTCACATGAACTACTTGCCCCATAGCAAGACATCTTGGATCCACCAAGCCTCTTAATCATGTAACATTTTCCCATCCACAGCTCCTACAAACTGCATGAGATAGACCTTTATGAAGCATCCACAACTTTCATTCTCCTGTAGATCACCTTATCTTAAGCTGATGTGCGACATCACTAGCTGAGACTTCTAATGTTGAGCTAGATGTCAGAACATTCTGATATGACATCCAACTGTTGAATTCAACTCCTCCTTCTGCCACTTAGAAGAACCTCCTCCCTTTACAGAACAAGAGTTCCATGCTCTCATAGACTTGATTCAACAACCAAGTTTGAGTAGACAACCTCCATCCTGCTTTAGAACTCTAAAGACTTCACACCTGCCACGTTTGAATCTTCAGAAAATAAGTTGTCCAAGACTACACTATATCCATACCAAAGAATGCCACTTTCCTTAGTAGAGCAGACTGTAGAAAGTCATAGATAACTGCCACTGTTAGTTCTTGGATTGGCTGGAATTTTGGTAAAACAGAGTATGTTCAATGTTGATGTCAAGGTGGTGATGTTGTAACATTGAGTCTTAACACTGGGCTGTGTTAAGTGTTTGTTTGCTGAAGTTTGGATGTCTGATGTCACAGGCGATGTTGTGACATTAGATCTGCAGAATTAATAACATCAAGTTGTGATGTTGTTAGGGTTTGCGTGTTAGCTAGAATTGTGGAGAGCAAGCTGTCTCATTGGATGCGAATATCTTGGGTTAGATATTCTTCGCTGCATAGGAGATCTGGTGCAGATTTGTAGGAGATTTAAAAGGTTGAAGATTTAAAAAGATTTTAGGAGAAAATCTGTTTTGAAGATTCAGTTTTAAATAACAAATCAAGTCAGATATTGTAGCAATCCAAAGCCCAATTCAAGTGGCTATATAAAGTGCACAAGACCAAAGGAAAAGGTACAGAAATACAGAGAAAAGATCAAGAGCATAGGCTGAGTGTCTTGAGTATTTTGTACGAGTTTTGTATACAGAATTCTAGGTTGAATTGTTGAGTCGTTTTCTGTCCTCTCTTAGAAGCTGTGAAGCAATAGAGAGTTATTACTTGATCAAAGTTGTGAAGTAAGATCAAGGTTGCTCAAAGAGGTTGTTCCTTGAGTATTGTTTTAGGGATTGAGTAGTGTTCTCATATCTAAGTGGTTTCTTAGGTAGAAAGTCACTAATAGGAATTAAGTTTAGGAGATTGTCAACTGGGTTGTTGAGTCTGTAAATTAATTCTACAAGTAGTGAATTTCATCCCTGGCTTGGTAGCCCCGAGACGTAGGTAGTTGACCGAACTGGGTGAACAATTTGGTGTGTTTTTCTGCTGTTTATTTTGTCCATTGTGCAGAGTGTGTTGTTGTGACATCGCACTTAACATCACACGTCTGATACCAGAATTTCAGCCACTTAACTTTGACCTTTAACAAGAAGAGCAAGATCCATGCTCCAAAGCACCTAGATCAGAAATAAATTGATCCAAGCTGTAACCATCAAGATTATGATGTCTCCATCTTCATCTTCAATAGCATCAAAGTCCAGACTAGTTTCTTGCCAGGAAACTCTCCAGAGAACACATGCTTCTGTCACACCCGACTGAAGCCACTTCTTAGGTCACCACCTAAGACTAAAACAGATGCTAAAGCGTATGCAGTACCCCTCCCATGATTCAGCACAAACTCTGATGATGAGATGTTCCAACATCTTGTTGAACATTAACAATCTTGACTTTCAAGGATAATCAATTAAATACTTATAGACTCCATAAATAGCAATTGATCTTAAATCCCTGTCTAATAACCCTTCTTCACTGTTGTAGCTGAGCTCCACCAGATCACGTCATGAACACTTGTAAAGTATTTAATCTTTTTGCAAGTATCTTCTTTAAAGGGCAATGTTGAGATACCAAGACTGCCACCCTTGACTCAAGTAACTAAGACTTTCTCTGAACAAATCTTATTTACCTCAAGAATTCTTCAATCAGATTGGATCCACTCTTAGGGTCAAGAGAGATGAATCATTCCTTTCTGTTTTTGGATGGTGAAAATAATTCACCTCCACTTTCTTCAGATTGTGTTTCAAAGAAACACCTTCTAGTCAGAAGAGTAACTAGAAGACTCCAGATACACGACATAGATGCCTTTATGAGTAGACTTGAGAGAATTCTGAAGTATCTTTGACAACCTAGCCAATCAATAGTTTATCAAACTCCTAGAGCAAGAACCTGATAAACTTAAACTCAACTCCTCTCCTCTTCAACTGACTTCAACTGCACCAAGAAACCAAGCTTCCAAGTACCAAGTCAATATACCAGATATCTAACCACAACTCCCTTCACTCCATCGCTCCCGACTTTGGAATAAAAGAATGCAGATATCTTCAAATATAGAGGCCGACGATTGAGACCTTACACCAACAATCTTCAGTAACAACTTCAGAATCCCATAATTCTAGAGTTCTTCCATCAGAAACACATGCAGCGGAACCACCAAGGAACATATCATGCTTGCTCTAATAAGATGTCACAACATCTTATAAGGCACGCCAACAAGAGAACTGGTCGCTTCTCCTGTAGTTGTTGTAGAATCTCCTCAGCAACATGAACAACCTCTGGGTTGCTCCCTTCGATCCAGAACACCCATCTCATCTATTAATACCCTTAAGTATGTCTGAGTTGATTGATTTGATCTTCAAAACTCCTCCTTGTTTAAACGCCAGCAAGTATCTCCCAAAGATCTCATCCAGAACCAGACAGGATGCCTTCTCTGATACCAATTGAAATTCTGGCCTATGCAGACAGCATATGTCCTAACACATGTCAAGACATTGTGCTACATAATTATTTAAACTCAGAGGCGCAATAGCAGACTGATACCTTAAATATTAGAACTGCACAATCACAGATGTCACGGCATCTGATCCAACATGTTAATCAAGACTGAACTGAAAATAGCAGAATGATAAACAACACAGAATATGATGACCCGGTTCAGTGCAACTCACCTACATCTGGAGGATACCAATCCAGGAAGAAGTAATCACTATCAGTAGTATAGTTTTATGCAAACAACCTCAGGTTTACAGAAAGCACCCACGCTAACCTATCACTGCCCAATGAAGACTTTATCATTAGAAGTCACATCTAAATGATAAGAGAACCCCCTCTCACTTCCTAAATCACAACCTGTGATTATCTAACCGTTACTACACCATAATTGTATCAACCCTATTGAAAGACACTCCTTCCAATACAAAGTTCAGTCAAGCCTCCTTGACTAACAAGCTAACTTGGATTTGCTTCAAAGATTCATCCAAGAACACTCACGATTCATTGCCTACGGGCTTCTAAATCTGTACAAGTTCCTATGTCTACCACACTGCATCAAATCGATACAGAGGGAGACTTACAAGAGAAACCTAAGACTCTCAAACCTAAACCCTACTTTACAAAATATGATTCCTAAGTCTATGTCGTCCTCTCTACCCTTATGTCTAGGTCTTGGTCTTCTTTTATAGTCTTCTGCTGAGTTGGGCTTTGTATCTTTCATCCTTGATCCATTGCTAATCATGCCTTGAATTGTGGAACAGATTTAAACAAAACCTGATATGACAGTCATGATGTCGAATCTTCATGTTGTGACATTTCACTCGACATCTTTAGTCTGGGTCTGAAATCTTCATGTTGGAACATCTTTCCCAACATTATGTTTTACCAAAATTAGTGAAACTCTTGGAGCCATCATGCCACATACCTCTCTCAAGTGGAAAAAAATCAACATTTTTCTCAACTATGTCATGGGGTAGGAGAATTACATAACGACTAAGGATGACTAGTGTCTAATTCTCTCATAAGAGAAGGGAACTTAACTATAAATTATCTAAAGTTAACATCCTAAAGGAACTAACCTAAGGGAAGCTATCCTAGAAATATCAAATCTAAGGTGAACAAAATCGAGGTGATACAACCTAAAGGTAACAAAGATCAAGCAAAGAGGTAAATGGTGCCAATGAACAAAATGCAATGCGCATGACTATAAAGTCAACCATAAACCCTTCCCTTAGATTTAAAAGTGGGTAAACATAAAGATTCAAAGTCATGAGTGAACATTAGACATCAAAAAATCAAAGAATTACAGAGAATAACCTTAAACATTGACAGGTGTGTAGAGCAAAAATATAACTTTCTAACAAAAGATAAATTAAGAATAAGATAAGCATATTTTCATGTTTTTAATTAAATAACAAAATAAAGAACTAAATAAAAGAAAAGAGATAAAATACTAAAACTATTTTTTGTTATTACTATTCTTTTTTTAAAAAAAGTTCAATTTTTTTTAAAAAGGTAATGTCTTAACATTCATCTAATGATAATGACAAAAAGGTTGGAAAATAAAACAAACATAAAAAAAGAAAATATCAGGCTCACACAGATGTTTGGGTATGGAAACGGGTCAGAAGATCCAATTGGATCTCAACCGACCCAGGTTAAAATTAAAAATATCCCCAAATCAAACCCTACTACTAGTCGTCATCACCAAATACATCACTCAGTGAAAGAGAAAGATTACAAGTCCAGACCTCAAATCCATTCCTCCTCTCTTCAGAATCAACGTTCTCTCTTTTTTTCATACTTCTTCTCTCGTTTTTTATCTCTCTCAACCTCTATCATCCTGTTCCTTTCTGATTTCTCTAAATCGACACACATGAGGAAAGGGAAACTAGTATCGTTCTGAGAAGAAAAAAAAGGGTTACCGCCAAAGATCAAAGTTTCAAAATGATCAACACATAAAAGGAATAACAAATGCGGGAAAAATATGGAAATGAGGACACTCTACCAATATAACGAAGGTCCGAGTTGACCTCAGGTGACTCTCCCTTGCCGTTATTTCTTCCTCTGTGAGTTTTGTTGCAATACCAGTGAATTGGCGTTGATGTTGTTACGATTGTTTTTTCTTGGTTCTCTGAGTGTTTTTTTTATATGAAATGTGAGTATGAAATCTGTTGTGTTTTTTTTTTTTTGTGTTTGAAAATTTGTGGCTGCTAATTAGAGTTTTTGATAATCTGCTTCTCATTCCTTACTACCCTTTATGTAGTGAAGAAAACTATGGTTTTTTCGTTTGAATCTTGGCTGAAGAATCTTATTTATTGCTATGTCTAAGGTGACTTTCCTAAGCCCAGAATGTGTCTTTGCCAAAAATGTGATATTACCCTGCTGAAACCTCTGTGTACCTTTCTGTTATTTGCTGCTGCATTCTGTTTTGCTACTTTTGTCATATGTAAGTGGTCCATCCTGATATTCTGATTTTGGAGGGATGTGTGCCTGATTTTTTTGAAATGATTTTGTTATGCATTGAAAATATTTATGTGACAAATCATATCATGTGATGAATGTGGTTGTGAGAGCATGGTTTGAATTGCTTGGATCATGGCATAAATTGTTGTTGTTATTCTTAGATGAACTTTGATGTCACTCCATTTTGACTTCTAATCCTTTTGTTGTTTCATGTGTCGATGAGGTAATTCGGAAAGGCTTGGAAAGATGCTCGAACAATGAGTTTGTATGGTTGATGAAGACTCGGCGCGATGAAAAGGTCGTGGTAACACAAGGCGCGAAAGTCAACCAGGGGTGATGTTTCAGATGATTCGATGCCATTTTGAAGATTGATGAAGCCTTAGTTTCTTTAATTTTCACTTGTTGCAACACTTGAGGGATTAGGCAATGCTTGTGGTAGATTTAGCATTTACAATTTATGACAAATGTGATGTTATGGAGCTTTCCTTGTAATTCTTGTGTGCTTGAACTTGAACCTTGAGTTTAGAATGATGAATTTAAATTTGGATAATTGAAATAGGCCTTGAATTTGCAATCTTTAATCATGTCTTGTAAATTTGAATGCCATTTGAAAGTTGAACTTGAAACAGTGTTGAATAAAGATGAATACCTTAAGTTTTCAAGTAACTTGCATTTGAAGAAATCCACATGGATGGACTTTCCAATTTTGAATCAATCCTTGGATAATAAATCAAAGCATGTTCTTGAAATATTTGACACCATACGAAATCCGTACACCGAGGTCTTGCATCATCCTACTTGATCTTTTGAACATGTTGAATTCATGGCGCATTTGAACACATATTCCATTGTAATGAATAGAAATCAATTCACAAACAACGGATGATTAAAACAGTAATGCACATGTTCATACAAATCCACAAATTTATCTTTCGTGCCACTTTGATCAACAAACCTCCGTCTTCATTTGAATCTCAGATTCAAGAAACACAACAAACCCCATTTAATGGGTTGATGAATCCTAATTCATAGCCTAAGCAGCCAGAAACATCATGTCTTGATAAAATTCCAAAGTGAACTTGGCCAATTGACAAGTATCATTATGAGGAGAAGACCCTGATTCAATCCTATACACCTCTTGTAAAGGAATAACCTGTGAAGCAAGTAGCTGGGAGAAACCCTTAGATGATGAACTTGATTTAATGCAAACTCAGACTTGATTATTAATGAAGGAGAAATATCCTAATCCATGAATGAGTGGAAGAACCCAAAATGTTGAGGATTACATTAAACCCTGATTGATCGACCACCCGAGCTCTTTGCTTCTAAGCCATATTCTGTAAAAGAAAAACAAAAAAACAAAAAAAAACTATCTCTCCTGCATTTTAATGGGGTTAGCAATGGATAAAAGACACACACATGAGATGATTGATGTTATGCAAAATGATGCAAATGAGGTGGAATCTTAGGGTTAAAAATTAGGGTGTGACAATGACCAACACCGGTCACAAGATTGACCCTTAGAAACACATGGTCGCCTTCACTAAATTCCAAGTCTTTCCTCCTATTATCATGATAACTTTTTTGCCTACTCTGGGATGCTTTCATATTCTCTCTAATCACTTGAATTATCTCAGTAGCCTGTTACACAATCTCGGGTCCAAGTACAGTACTCTCACCGGACTCATACCAGTATAGAGGTATCTTACACCTCCTACCATACAATGATTCAAAAGGCGATATCCCAATACTAGAATGATAATTGTTATTGTAAGTAAATTTAATCAACGGTAAATGAGTATCCCAAACACCTCCCTGCTCGAGTATACAAGCTATCAACAAGTTTTCCAGTGACTGAATAGTCCTCTTATATTGTCCATCTGTCTGCGGATGATAAGCAGAACTCAACTTCAAACTCGAACCCAAAGCTTCCTGCAAGCTCTTCCAAAACCCGGAAGTAAACCTCGGGTGTCTGTCAGACACAATGCTCAACAGAACCCTGTGCAACTTCACTATTGTCTTGATATAAATATCTGCTAACTTAGACAAAAGAAAACTAATGTTAATCGATATAAAATGTGTCAATTTTGTTAGTCTATCCACAATTACCCATATAGAATCAAAGCCTCTCGCCGTATTCGGTAAACCAGTAACAAAATCCATCACAATACTATCCCACTTCCACTATGGTATTTCCATTGGTTGCATCAAACCAGAAGGTTTATGATGTTCCACTTTTGACTTCTGGCAAGTAAAACAAGCACACACAAACCGAGCTATATCTTTCTTCATACCTGACCACCAAAACAATTTCTCAAGATCCTGATACATTTTCGTAGCTCCTGGATGAATACTCAAGCTGCTCCTGTGGCTCTCCTCTAAGATCATTTTCCTCAGTTCAGGATTATATGGCACATAAATTCTGCCTTTAAATCTCAACACACCAAAATCATCTACCTTAAAGTCACCTTCTGCATCTGACCCTCCCGCGGTCATTAAATCCACCAGCTTCAAATCAAGTTTCTGACTCTCTCTAATCTCACTAAGGAACTCATGATTAACTTTCAACATACCCAACATCACACTCTCAGGAGTCAGTTCACAAACCATGCTCAAGTCTCTAAATTGTTCAATTAAATCCAACTCTTTAATCATCAATGTCGACATATGAATCGTCTTCCGACTCAAAGTATCTGCCACAATATTAGCTTTACCGATATGGTAACTCAAGATAAAATTATAGTCTTTCAAGAACTCCAACCATGTTCTCTGTCTCATATTCAATTCTTTTTGGTCAAATAAATATTTCAGAATTTTATGATCACTGAACACTTCAAACCTCGATCCGTACAAGTAATGTCTCCAAATCTTTAACATAAAAACCACTATAGCTAACTCAAGATCATGAGTAGGATAATTCCTTTCATGTACCCTCAATTATCGTGAGGCATAAGCCACGACATTACCATCCTGCATCAATACTCCGCTGAATCTCATTTTAGACGCATCCCAGTATACTACGAAAGTTTCATATGGCTTTGGTAGAATCAATATTGGCGCTGTAGTCAACCTCTTCTTCAATTCCCAGAAACTCTATTCACATAAGATATCCCACACAAAGGCCTGACCTTTTCTAGTCAACTAAGTCAGAGGAAGGGCCAAATTAGAAGACCCTTCGATAAACCTGCGGTAATAACCTACCAAACCCAAGAAACTCCTAATCTCCGTCACTGATTTCGGAGGTTCCCACTGAAGTACAACACTTACTTTGGATGGATCCACTGCTATGCCATCACCAGAAATAACATGTCCCAGAAAACTCACTTTGTGCAGCCATAACTCACATTTTGAAAGTTTTGCAAATAACTTATTATCTTCCAACACTTGCAATGCAATCCTCAAATGCTCTGCATGATCTCTTTCCGACTTGAAATAAATCAAAATATTGTCAATAAAAACTACCACAAACTTATCCAAATAAGCATGAAAGATACAATTCATGTATTCCATGAATACCCCTCGCGCATTGGACATTCCGAACGGCATCACAACATATTCGTAATGTCCATACCGAGTCCTGAAAGCCGTTTTATGAATATCATTCTCTTTCACCCGAATCTGATGGTAACCTGATCTCAAATCAATTTTACTGAAAACACGAGCTCCCTCGAGTTAATCCATTAGACCATCAATTCTTGGAAGCAGATATTTGTTCTTGTTGGTCACTTTATTCAACTGACAATAATCAATACACAATCTTATACTATCGTCCTTCTTCTTAACCAACAACACTGGAGCTCCCCACAGTAACACACTGGGTCTAATAAACTTCTTATCAAGCAATTCTCTAAGTTGAGATTTCAACTCCGCCAATTCTGATGGTGACATTCTGTATGGTGCCATAGATATAGGTATAGTACCAGGAATAAGATCAATTGTAAATTCCACCTCTCGCTTCGGAGGCAACTCTGAAATATCATCCGGAAACACTTCTGGAAACTCTTTCACTATAGGTAACTCATTAATCGATGTTTTTCCTTCAATAGACAATGAGGCAAACACCGCGAACATTTTAGCTTCATCTTCCAACAAGGTTCTCAATTCGTTTGTAGATATAAATTTAGGCAACTCTTCCTTCTCTGGGGTAAGAAATAACAACATCTTCCTATAACAGTCAATGTAGACATAATTGCTCTCTAGCCAATTCATCCCTAAAATAACATCCAGATCACCAAGTGGTAAGCAAATTAAATCCACTCTGAAATCTTTACCAAAGATTGACACGGGACAGTTCAAACACACTAATGATGTAGTTATCGACCTAATATATGGAGTATCAATCACTATCCCTTTACTCAAAATAGACGGCGCAAGTCCTATTCTGTTCACACAATTAACAGAAATAAACAAGTGGGTCGCACCCATTTCAATGATAGCAATCAAATGAGCGTTATGAATGTAACAAGTACCTCTGACCAAAGGATCCTCACTGGTAGGCTGAGCCCCCACCAATGCAAATACCTTTCCACCGGTCTGAGGCTTCTTCGGCTTTTGACAATGGGTGTTGATGTGACCCTGTTCACCATAGTTGTAACAAGTAGGTATATTGGTTCTACAATCTGCCACAACATGACCTAACTTCCCGCATTTGAAACATTTCTTCACCTCATTCTGACATTCATTTGCACGGCGAACCGCACCACCACATCTGAAACACTTAATAGGGTTGGAAGAATTTTCTCCCCCACTTATCTTCTTGCCAACAACATCTTTCTGCTTCCCTTTATCGGTCGGAGCACTGTAAGGTGTACCCCCATGTCTCTGCTTACCTCTTTTGTCTCTCAGGGCCTTATAGTGAGCAACCTGAGTGTAATACCCCAAATTTTGACCACTTAGATTTCCCATCATTGTGAAAATCATCATCACAATATGGATGAACCATCATGATTCATCAGTCTCCCCAAAGATGAGTGAGCATCCAATACAATCAAAATTAGGGTTTCAAGCCCTCTCTGAGTGCTTAGACAAAGGATCAATCAAGAAATGACTTGATTTTCAACTTGTCTAATCTCTTAAACATCCACAATGGATCAAAAAGGACTCCCACTTCAAGGATTAAGCACAAGGCTGCTCCCTTCTAGGTGGATTAAGTCTCAAGATCGACAGTGTCACCAAATTAGGGTTTTGGTCGACCAGGGCCTCCAGATGGAAATTTTCATCTAGGCACAAGGCAATGATCCAAAACATAACCTAATATACTTCATGGAACCTCATGAACCCAATCATCAAGTCAATTTTTCCTCAGGGGATGCATACATAAAAAATCAGGAATTAGGGTTTCTTGACCTAATTCAACCCTAAGTTGACTTTTGGGACAAACCATGAGCCAAGACCTCAAGACATGGTTTGAGGGTCTCCAACATACCATATTGATCCATTTGGAACAATGGATTAATCCAAGAAGTTTGAGCAACAAGTCTCAATTTCATCTGCACCACAATTAGGGTTTTAAGGGAAAAGTCAACTATAACTTTGACTTTTGACCAGGACATGCTCCCAAACCCTAATACATGATTGAATATACCCTATGACACCCATGGAACATGTCCATCAAGTTTGATTTAGGTCAAGGACATGATTTCCTGAAGAATTGCACAGTTTGGAATTCATCTGATAAAAAGTCAACTGTGCACAAAAGTCAACTTTGACTTTTTGAGATTTTTCACCAAAATGGATTTTTAACCCTAAAATGATGTTAATGTATGATTTGAATCATCATTCATCAAGAAAAATCAAGAAAAGTGAGATAACTTGTAAAAGGGGTAACCATAAAATCTTAGAAATTTTTCTAAGTTAAAAATAAAGTGGCAAAGGTACCAACTTTGGAGGACCATAACTCCTAAACCACAAGGCCATTTTTTCTCATCCAAAGATGGATTTGTAGCCCTCATTATCACCTACAAAAACTTCAACTACAAGTCATTCCAATTCATTAAGGATTTTGATTTATGGAGTGATCAAAGTGGCTGAAAAGTGAAAAAGTCACTTTTTCCAACACTTAGTGAAATTTTCACTAAGTCAGATTTTGCCTCACTTTTTGCCAAATGTAGGGGGTTTTTTCACTTGGAATCAAAAGAGATCAAAACCAAACTTGTTCAAACAGTTGTTGTATCATGTAAGAGCTTTCCAAAATGACCAAGAACATTGCCAAATTCAACTTACACCATGAGATACAACATTGCCAAGTTGCCTTGCTGAAATCTGTCAAGGCAAGGCAGAATTTGCAACTTTGGTCGATTTGCCAAAATCAGCCAAATTCAATTGCTCCTATCCACTTGGACACCTCAGAGGATTGAATCTAAAGGGGACAATCACTGAGCCAAGCCTCCAAAGTCCATGGAACAAGAAATAGCATGTTGAACCTAGAATGGCCAAAATAGGGACAAGACTTCAAATTTGGAATGAGGCATTCAATGGAACCATCAAGGTGGCATGGACTGAGCCATTCTCATCTGAAATCAGTCAAGACTTATCCAAGACCAAGGGAACCAAAGCTCTGTGCCCTAACCTCTAGTCAATGGCTAGAGGAGACTTGGATTTTCATTTGCCAACATTGGCCAAACCTACTTACCAGCTGCCATGCACTATTCCTTGCAAAACAAACTTGCTCTACTATAAATAGAGCTCAATTGTGATCAGTTTGAGTACACCAAAGCCATCTAACAGATGCTTTCCTCAAAGTCTCTTCTTTCACTCCAATTTTGCCTTCTAAGGCAAGTCACTATCGGGTTTTGAGTTTGAGAGCAATTCCAATCAAACCAATCACTCACACACCTCACATACATCACATATGAGCTGATCAAACACTTAGATTACTTCTGAAACACCAATTTCACAAAATCACCAGCTGGTTGCTCAAGGTTTTAACCAAAGTGCAGCTGAGGTACCACAAAATGATCCAGCCAATTTCAATCAAGTCCAACCATCCAAACACAATCCATAGGGTGTAGGGAAGCTGTTCAGATCATCACAACTCATCTGTAACACCTCCAGATCAAAAATCACTTTGAACTTGTTGTCACGACTTGGAGGTAAGCACATACTTGGTCATCTCTCAATTTATGCATATTTCCTCGCACAATAATTTGGCCATATGTTCATAATCATGCATGGAATGTTTTCCCTCAATTAATTGCATTGTTTGAATCGCATATCAAAAATCCTAGCCTTCATGCAGAAATTAGGGTTCTTGAGGTTTCTTCGTGATTTATTGTTATATGTTTAATTTAAATGAAATTAAAGTACATAGACATGATCGTGAGGTTGAGACGAGCATAATGATATGTGGATTGCATGATATAATCAAGTATTCATGGAGATTGGATGGAAAATGCAAATCTGAGAATCCAAGAACACGCGCGTGTTCTTCAGCTTGTTCTTGGCGCCATTTTTAGAAATTCAAATATTTGAATTTTGTGATTTTGTTTAATTGATTCAAAAATTAATTTCTCTCTGAGTTTTAATGATTTTGAGTTGATTCTTTTTTTAATAATTCACAAAAATGTTAAAATATTTTATTTTCCCAAAAAATCCCAAAAATATTATTTATTTCATATAATTGATATTTTTGTAAATAATTAATATTTTGATTGATTTTGGCATTTTAAATATTTTTTCTACATTGATTTTGCAACTTTTGATGCTTTCTAATTATTTTGTAGGTCAATACTTAATTTTTGAAGCATTAATCCAAGGTCACAATTTGTTTTCCATGTGTTAAACAATTTTTGATCATTTTAATTGAATTTTTATTCAATTAAATACATTTTGAAAACAAATTAGGGTTTTGGATTAATTCAACCCTCATAAATCATTTTCAAAAAACTCTTTGGGCCTCTTGAGAGAGTGTAAGACCCATCCCTTTGTACAGAAAACCATTTTTGGGCCTCACTCATTGTATAAGTCCCTCTGTACAAGTAAACGGCACGATCGTTGCCGGTTTAAAAATAAAAATCATCTGGGCCTCTCCTTGTGCTATAAGACCCATTCAAAACACTTTGGGCCTCTATTAGAGTGTAAGACCCAATCCCCCTTTTAACCAAACATCTTGGGCCTCACTTATTGTATAAGTCCCTCTGCGTTAAAAGAAAACCTCGGCGCGATCGCCATTTTTAAAAGAAAAATCAATTGGGCCTACCCTCGTGTTATAAGCCCCACTCTTTTTTCTTTAAACCTTTTTGGGCCTCTTGAGAGAGTGTAAGACCCATCCCTTTGTACAGAAAACCATTTTTGGGCCCCAGTCACTTGTATAAGTCCCGCTCTACAAAGTCAAACAGTGCGCTCACTGATAAAACCTTGGGCCTCTCCTTGAGCTGTAAGCCCCAAATCTTTCTTTTTCAAAGCACTTTCTCCTTTGATTTTGAATATACTGTTGTTTTCAATCTTTCTTTGTTGAGCAACTAACCAAACAGCATGGAAGCACTACAACCGAGTAAGTGGTTATCGCTTTCGTTTACTGCTTTCGTATTATAAACTGTATTGTGGGGCTGCTCACTATAAGTCTCCTTTCATAAACTCATATCTACTGTGTAATAATAGTATAGATATTTCGAGTTTCCCCGGCTACTACGTCTAGAACTAGGTAAAGCCGTTTCGTTTATTCGTAGAAATAGACGCCTAGATCCCCAATAGGAACACCAGATACAGTCTTCTCTTCGGCTGTCCTCCTTAGGAATCGTCAAGAAGCTCTACTCCCCAAGATGAATGTATTCTCCGTGAATGGCATCTTTGAGTTTCTTCCAAATTCTCGAACTTTCCTGACTTGATCTATTCCTTGTGGATAGCTTGCCATGAATGTCTCGGGGTTTGGGTACCCACTACGGTCATAATCTTGGACCTTAACTAAGGAACCCTCTTTAAAAGCTAAAAGTCGCTGGATAGTAAACCTCGCACGTTTACCAGTGGTTTTTATCTTTAAAAGAGTTATCTCTCCTAATGGAAAGGAGATGATAGACCCACGGGCTTCTTAAAAGCATCGGCCTCCTCTTGGGCATTGTTCAAGGACCCACAGGCTTCCTAAAAGCAACCCAACCTCCTCTTGGGCTTAGTACAAGGACCCTACGGCTTCTTAGAAGTATTCACAGCCTCCTCTTAGGCTTCGTATAATGATCTCTTCCTCCAGGAATGATAGCCTCCTCTTGGGCTTCGTACAAGGACCCGTCGGCTTCTTAAAAGTTTCCAGCCTCCTCTTGGGCTTCGTACAAATTATCCCGACGACCTCCTAGAGGTATAGGAACAGAACTTACTCATCTTCATAGAACAGTCATTTCATAGAGTCTATTACTATTTCTCAAAGCATAGTACAAAAGACGAAACTCTAGACTTGGACAGTCTAATCTCCTTGAGTCTCAAAGACATTCTCAAGTGACCCCTTCATTAAATACGAAGGAAACCCGCAGACTCGGACAGTCTCAATACCTTTCGGATTTCCCGTTTCCCCAAAGAAAAGGAAACAACCCCGATCCTCAAATCAAATCCCTGAGTACAGTGTTGTTCATATGAGAACTGATTTTCTCTTTTAAAATCAGTATATTGGACCTGTCACTCAACTGAAACAGTAATCATAGCCTCCTCTTAGGCTTTGTATAATGATCCTTCTTCAATGAAGTTAGCCTCTCTCTTGGGCTTTGTACAATGATTCTCCCTAGCGGAGTCAAACAACGTTTAGCCTCTCTCTCGGGCTTTGTACGAGACACATAAGAGACTCCCTCGTTGAGTCAAACAAACAACAACCTCCATCTCAGGCTTCGTACGAGACACAAAGACTCCATCGCCGGGTCATAAACTTTTAGCCTCTCTCTCGGGCTTTGTACGAGACACAAAATAGCCTCCTCTTAGGCTTTGTATAATGATTTCCCTAGCGGAAATTAGCCTCCTCTTAGGCTTTGTATAAGAAAACCACTGGTTGATCCAATCAACCTTTTAGCACTAAAGTTGTGCCTCGTTCACAGTACACAAACATCAACAACTCCTTTCCCTTCATCTAATCGCTGTAAACGGCAAGCCTCTGGATTATTTACATCCATGCCACTATCCCTCTTTTAGCATGAGAAATTCCTAAGGAAAGATGGCATTGCTCTACACTGAGTTAAAGTCTTCTCCTTCAGGTTAAAACCCTTTCTTCGGAAATTATGGCATTGCTCGGATCTGCGTATCCCAGTTAAAGTAATTCTCCTTCTCCCCTATTTAGAGATGACAAATTCTCTCTAAAACCGAGACCTTTCAGCTTCACATCTTGGGCTTTGAACAAGATACAAATCACCTTTTCGCTTCACGTCTTGGGCTTTGAACAAGACACCAAAACACCCATTTCCTCCCATAGAATAGGAGGAACTACGAACGCTCTGATTTCCCTGTTTCGGTAAACGGGAATACGTAGGCATAAGATCGAAAGAAAAGATCTTAGCGAGCGCAATCAACAAAAAACCCAAATCCCATATCTCCATCAATCAAAAGCAGTAATTCAAAAGCATCAGTCCTAACATCCTAACCCTTGTTCCCCGCTAGAAAGTCCTAGAAAGAAAGAAAACCGTATTGGCGAAAATACAAATAACCAGTACAAAGGCCCCCCACATTGATAGCATTCGTAACCTAACAGACCGCTGTTTAAACTCAGTGTGCAAAGCAGGGTTAATTGGAGACATCTATTTCCCTTCCTTATTCAGCTCACAATAGGATAAAAAATGAATCGACCTGTAGTTTTAAGCTCAAACCGCAGAGAGCGACCAGCGCTTAAGAACCGCGTCCAAAATCGCTCGCTACACTGAGCCTTGTTATATTCATCATAGATCCGACACCTGTTCACCAACTCAGGAAATATCTGATCTTCTGATAACCAATACCTTGTTTGATCTCGGGATGCAGCTCGTTCTCAAGCTTGATACACTTCGAACCCATAGCAGCATCAGTATTGTAACGAGGACAATACTTCACTAGTTCCTCGAACTTGGCCGCATATTCTGCAACTGTCGAGTTTCCCTGCTTCAATTCCAAGAATTCAATCTCTTTCTTGCCACGAACATCTTTTGGAAAATACCGCTCCAGAAACTCATCCCTGAACACCGTCCAAATAATAGGTCTACCTGCAGCTTCTAACCTTTGACGGGTATTATCCCACCAATCTTAAGCTTCCTCAGTCAACATACGAGTGCCAAACTGCACCTTCTGAGCCTCGATGCATCCCATGACTCTGAAGATCTTCTCAATGTACTTCAGCCACTTCTGCGCCGCATCTGACTCGTGCCTACCCTCGAATTTAGGTGGCTTGTTGTTCTGGAACTTTTCCAAATTGCGGAACTCGACATCCCTAGCATTCTGATTGGTATTCTGCACCGCCTGCACAACAGCTTGTAACGCAGCAGCAATCGCAACATCATTTCTACCAGCCATACTACTTAACACCAAAGAAAATACGATTAGAAGAAACACATGACTATACACACTCTATAGTCAGACTCTACTACAACATTGGTCGGAAGGACCGACCTGCTCTGATACCAATTGTAACACCCTACTCTACTCATACGCGTAATAGCTAAAGTACAAAAAATAATTACGAAAATTAATCAGAGTTATACACGTAGGATGTCACATCAACAAAACATTATCATGAAGTATCAAATCACTTCATAATTTATTTCCTTATAAAAATAAATAAATAGATTAAACAGCAGAAACAAGTCTAATGGTTTAGCATCAAAGCTCCAATTACATCAAATCTCCACAAAATGTGTGGTTCAACAACATTAATCAAAACAATTCATGATACGTAACGAATACTAAATCACAAATAACATGAAGAAAATAACGAAATCCCCATCCTTCCCGTGTTACGTATCAGAGCGACTCCTAAGACTCTATCAAATAGCAACACATGCTCCAAGCACTACTCAAGTACCTGATAATCTGTACTCCCACAAGGAGTACATACACAACAACAGAAAAGGGGTGAGAATTACATTCAATAATACACGGTGAAAAGCACATGCTAAGGAGTAGTTATCACACTAATCACACAATCACAACGCATGTACAAGTGCCACATCAATACCCGGCATATTCAACCCACATTCAATCATATACATATGCAATACGACTCAACTAACACGACATAATGCATGCGGTACCATCACAATCACATACAGTTCACCATAGAACCCGATTCCCGTTGAAATCTGGATAATTGTATACGTTCCTCTGAACTACAACTTATCTCCACTCGACTCACACATGGAGTCCAGACGAGACTAGGCACCCATCATGGATTCCCACCTAACTCATCTCCACATAACATGACATGAATGCATGACACACAAATATACACAATACAATAATCATTCATGCATAATCACGATCCTCAATGATCACACGTGAGCCACATACTCACCGTAATTCCCTCCAGAATTACTACCACAACCCAAGACCGTCCACATACAACAATCTTGGCGCGCAAGCATCAAACACGTCTCATACAAACAATCACATAAAAATCCCATGTTTTATCCCAATTAATGTTGTTACTGGTCCCCTCTATGTTCAATTATACCATCTTAGTCTTACCGATCAAGAGAAATTGTATTACACGCGAAATCGGGACAAAAATCGCAAAAATGGGAAAATTTTGCTACAGCTTTGCCCATATGCGTATGACCTTGGCCCATACCCGTATGGCCATCTTCCCTCGGCTCAGGCCTGTGTATCATACGCGTAGGGCTCAAATGCCCAGGCCTCATACGAGTATTTCCTTAGGCCTTACGCGTATGACCAGAGGGGATTTTCCCTCCAAAACTTCCCAAAAACTTCCCATATGTGTAATGCTCCTACCATACGCATATGGCCACTCATTCTTACGCGTAGCTGACGCGTATCGGTAGAGGGTCGTGTTGGCATAGGGACGGGGTGCGTATCATATGTGTATTGCCCCCTAGGAGTGCCCCCATACGCGTATGACTCCCTGTCATACGCGTATAACCAACCGCACAGAGAAAAACCCAGTCTTGCATCGGTGCATTTTCCCCTCATTGGAGCACCTTCAATCTCCTGATTCCGATCCAAAACAGTATCTACAACAGTTTATCATTAATGGGTTCATTCTACATTCATTAATTCATCATTTTCTCAACGTTTTATACCATTATAGTCCATTTTCGTTAATCCCCAAAAATCCCAATTTTCAAATCTGTTTCCATATCAGAACCCATCAATAACAGTACAGAATCACACAAATTTCATATCTGAAATCAGCATACAACACAGGTTCATATCATAACAGTGCACAATTACGAATTCACAACAGTCACTACACAAAGCATACAAACAATCAAAAGGAAGAAGGAACACACAGAAAATCCTAAGAGGGGAAGGAACCCTCACTACCCTCTCATGTTCAGACCACCATTAAAGAATCTCATTCTCCCCCTTTACCTGAATTATAAGCTTTCTCTCTTCAACAATGATGGAAAATTCTCTTGCCCTAACTCTCCTTCTTTCTTCCTTTCTTTCTCTTTTACGTGAAACTGTCTTTTCTGTAGCCTTTCTACCGCTCCTTCCTAATTGTGGGTTATTTTCCCTAATTCTCTCTATTTTCTTAATTCCAATAATAATAATAATAATAACAATAATGGTCATAATAATACTAATAACCCTAATAATAATAATGTTACTAATTATAATAATAATAATACTATTAATAATCATAATAATAATAATATTAATAATAATACTAATAATATGAGTATTAATAAAATGTCTCATTATTCATATTATCATTATTACAATGTTGTCCTAAGGCCTAGTTTAATTTAATTCATTCCACTAATTCTCACGCCCACTCTAACACACATATCTTTAACCAAGACAATGTAAAAAATAATCACACAAAATAATCACAAAATGACTAAATAATTAAATGGGGTGTTACATGCATCACTATCTTATGGATCCAATCAATTAGTTTGTCGGCTAAACACATTATCTAGATTGAACTTTAGAAGGATGAGTTATGCATCGGTGCCTTCGTTTCAGTTACAGAACAACATTAATTATTTCTAGATGCTAATGGTTTCTGCAAATGAAAGGCCATATTTTTTGCGTGACTTTTGAACATCAATTGGTGCAAAACAATTTCAGGAAAATAATTATCTAACTAGTAATATAAAGTTAAGTTCAATTGAGGAACCAAAAGCTTTACAGCTTCTTCTAACTTCTAAGGCTTTAAATTTGTAGTTAATAATGCAAATAGCAGTTTCCTTTCTTGCATCCCAAGCAATCATCCATTAACAAATGCAAATAAAAGTTTTATTTCTTGAATCGCAAGCAATCAACCATTAACACATAATTTAGAAGCATTTACAAACCACTTTTCGGTTGGAAGTGCAGATGTTGTGAAAACAATCTCTAAACAATACTTTGGATTCAATTAAAGGTACAAATGTGAAAACAAAATCATAATCTTTGAAATTTTCTTTGCATTCAGTTGGTGCATATGTGAAAATAAAATCACAGTCTTTGAACAATTCTTTAGATTCGATAAAAACACACTTATTTGATTACGTTGCATCTCAAAACAAACAAGATAGTCAACTAATCACTCAGATGCCAGAAATTGAGAAATTTTATACAAATAAAAAATAATAAATTCAAATAATAATTGTTTCTATAATCAAATGTTAGTCGATAGAAGAATAATTCTTGGATAATTTGCCTTTGGACTATATATACTTTAAGTTAAACAGTTAAGTGACTATATTTGAAAAAAAAAAAACAGATAGAGAACTTCACAAATATTAATAATAATAGCCACAAATTTTAATTCTAAAATATTTAAATAATAATAAATAAATCATAAAAGAAATTGAGGAACCAAATTGAGAAAGGGGGTAGAAAAGGAAGTCTTTGTCTTGGAGAGGATCCAACAAGTCTCAACCTCAAAAAACAAAACCTGCTTCAGCTTATAACTCCACGTGTCACTTTCTGTCTTGTTCCTCCGTCAACCCCAACACTGTCCCAGTCATTCGAAACAAACGCTACATTCTTTCTTCTTTCGCCATAAACATCTCAACAAGAGCATGAAACTAAATTCATCTTTGAGAACACTCACCAACGTTTCAACAAACCCAATTCTCAGACTTAGATATTATTATTACTCTGTTGCACTCAATTCCAACACCCTTTTTTGTGATTCTCACAATGCACAACACCTGTTCGACAAAACTCCTCAGAGACTAACAACTCTCAAACAACATAACCAATTACTCTTCAGTTACTCACGCAATAACCAACCCAAAGAAGCCTTCCATTTATTTGCATCCCTTTTTCGTTCTTCTTTACCGCCTGATGAATCAACATTCTCATGTGTTTTTAAACTTTGTGGTGGCTCATTTGATGGGAGAATGGGTAGACAAGTTCATTGTCAATGTGTTAAATTTGGACTTGTGTGTCATGTTAGTGTAGGAACTTCACTTGTTGATATGTATATGAAAACTGAGTCTGTTGATGATGGAAGAAGAGTTTTTGATGAAATGGGTGAGAGAAATGTTGTGTCTTGGACTTCTTTGCTCGCGGGTTATTCGGTGAACGGTTTTTATGATTGTGTATGGGAATTGTTCTGTCAGATGCAATTTGAGGGCTTTTTGCCTAATCGGTATACTGTTTCTACTGTGATTGCTGCTTTGGCTAATCATGGTGGTGTTGATGTGGGATTGCAAATTCATGCCATGGTTGTGAAACATGGTTTTGAGGGAGCGATACCTGTTTGCAATTCTCTGATTATTATGTATTCGAGGTCAGGGTTGTTGAGAGATGCCAGAAATGTTTTTGATAAAATGGAGAACAGGGATTGGGTTTCTTGGAACAGCATGATTGCAGGACATGTGACAAATGGTCAGCATTTGGAGGTTTTTGAAACTTTTAAGAACATGCAACTTGCAGGGGTTAAACCCACTTACATGACATTTGCTAGTGTTATTAAGTCATGTGCTAGCCTTAGAGAGTTGTTGTTAGTAAGATTGATGCAGTGTAAAGCTTTGAAAAGTGGTTTTACCGAACACCAAAGTGTCATAACTGCACTCATGGTAGCATTGAGTAAGTGCAAGGAAATGGACGACGCGTTTAGTCTATTCTCGTTGATGGAAGAAGGTAAAAATGTGGTTTCATGGACTGCTATGATCAGTGGCTACTTGCAGAATGGTGGCACTGACCAGGCTGTGAATTTGTTTTCTCATATGAGGAGGGAAGGTGTAAAACCAAATCATTTTACATATTCTGCCATCCTTACTGTGCAGCAAGCTGTTTTCGTTTCAGAAATGCATGCTGAAGTTATCAAAACTAATTATGAAAAGTCATCATCAGTAGGGACTGCACTTTTAGATGCATATGTTAAGATAGGAAATATTAATGACGCTGTGAAGGTTTTCGAGAAAATTGAAGCGAAGGACTTAATGGCATGGTCGGCAATGCTAGCAGGATATGCACAAACAGGAGAAACTGAAGAAGCTGCTAAAATCTTCCGCCAATTGATAAAAGAAGGGATTATACCAAATGAATTTACATTTTCCAGCATCATAAATGCCTGTGCTGCTCCTACCGCGGCAGCAGAACAAGGAAAACAGTTTCATGCATATGCAATTAAAATGAGATTGAATAATGCTATATGTGTTTGTAGTTCTCTTGTTACCATGTATGCAAAGAGAGGCAATATCGATAGTGCACATGAAGTTTTCAAAAGGCAGAAGGAGAGGGACTTGGTTTCTTGGAACTCAATGATCTCCGGATATGCACAGCATGGCCAGGCCAAGAAAGCTTTAGAGGTATTTGATGCGATGCAAAAACAAAACATGGAAGTGGACGATGTAACATTCATTGGAGTCATTACTGCCTGCACGCATGCTGGCCTAGTGGAAAAAGGTCAAAATTACTTCAATTCAATGATCAATGATCATCACATTAATCCAACAATGAAGCACTACTCCTGCATAATCGATCTATATAGCCGTGCAGGGATGCTGGAAAAAGCCATGGATATCATAAATGAAATGCCGTTTCCACCTGGTGCAACTGTGTGGCGCACTCTCCTGGGAGCCGCTCGAGTACACCGCAACATAGAGCTCGGAGAACTTGCTGCTGAGAAACTTATTTCTCTTCAGCCAGAAGACTCAGCTTCATATGTCCTATTATCCAATATGTATGCTGCAGCGGGAAACTGGCAAGAAAGAACCAATGTGAGAAAACTAATGGATAAGAGAAAAGTGAAAAAAGAACCAGGGTATAGTTGGATTGAGGTTAAAAACAAAACATACTCATTCTTGGCTGGTGATTTGACACACCCTTTGTCGAACCAAATTTACTCGAAACTTTCAGAGTTAAGTATCAGGTTGAAAGACGCGGGTTATCAACCCGATACAAACCTTGTATTTCATGATATTGAAGATGAACAGAAAGAAACTATTCTTTCTCAGCACAGCGAAAAGCTAGCTATTGCTTTTGGGTTAATAGCTACACATCCTGAAATTCCCATCCAGATTGTGAAGAATCTAAGGGTATGTGGAGATTGTCATAACTTTATCAAGTTAGTGTCACTCATTGAACAGAGATATATTGTTGTCAGAGATTCGAATCGGTTTCATCACTTTAAAGATGGATTGTGCTCATGTGGGGACTACTGGTGATATTCGAGCTATCTTGTTTAATTTTCAAGATGCTTAGCATCATGTGCATTAGACCTTTTTGTTTGGCAGAGAAAAATGTAAATTAGGGGAGACAACCATCATGCAAGGTCATCAAGAACACCAACTTCATTGAATATTTACAATGGAGTTTATGTATAACCTACTAGTCGTGAAATTTCAGACTTGGAAGCAAATCACAGAGGGTTTGAGAAGGTTGAACTGCAGTTGGCGTTTGCTTTACACCTTTGTTTGCCAGAGAATCCATGAAAGCATAAACTCCCATGAAAGCTTTATGCAAAGAGAATCATCGGATTAGAAATCGAAATCTCGAGTATTTTATATGGTTTCTACACCATGAGATTGTCATGGTAGATTTTTTTCAACTTGTGAAGGATGATTCATCAACAGAACTTTCAGAAAATATACCTCAAAATTCAAATATTGCTATGACAAAATAGTTAATAGCATTTCTATAATTTGTTAATTGATTGCACGAATCCTCAAAAGTCCCTGCCATTTTGCTGATGAACTGATTCAAGACAAGTACTAACTAATAATTAATTTAGGGGTGATCACGATTTTAGCGATTTTGGCGCTAAAAGTCATCCTAACCACAAAAGAAAAAGAAACGCACGGTTCGGTTGGTTTTAAGAAATAAAACCGAATCGAACCAAACCAAATCAAACTAATATGTTTTGGATTGGTTCGGTTTTTTACGAAAAAATTATTGAGCCAACCATACATGCACACATAAAGGACAACATAATTTTGTATATTGTCATTCATATATTACCATAAAATAAATTTATAATTGTCAAAAATAAGTTTATATTTTGATGCATAAAACATGAATGGTACATTATTAAAAAATAAATTTATAATTATCAAAATAAGTTTATATTTTGATGCATAAAGTATGGATGCTGTCTTACAATTTAATCTTATATCTAAATGACAATATAGATGAAATTGTATTTTTAAATAAATTTGAAATAATATATTATGTTGTTATAATATAAGGAGTGCATAATAACACTATGATTCCCCTGCCATTAGGGCAAGATCAAACCATAAGCCCATAGCTAGCAGCAACCTCCACAAGGTGCAGCACTTAAGCTTCTGGTAGAAAGTTATATGAGCAGGGACCAGGTTTGTATGCAACATATTGTTTAACCATCAAAGTCCTAATTATTTTGCATGCAACATATTGTTTAACCATCAAAGTCCTAATTATTTTGCATATTTTCCTGCCAATAGCAGCATTGCTGGTCTCAACATTATCGGTTTCAACTGGATATCTTCTCCTGCTGCAACTGAACTCGAGACCATTGTTCTCGACTGGCTCGCCAAGGCTCTCCTTCTGCCTCATCATTTCTTTTCAACTGGTAAGCTCTTGGGTTGTTACATTACTTACAGTTTCATCTAGGAGATAAGATGCAGCAACTGCCACATTGTTGAACAGACAAAATCCCATGGCTTCATTATGCTCTGCATGATGACCTGGAGGCCTAACAATAGCAGCAGCTGAAATTACGAGGATGTGGATTCAAAAAATGTGAAGAAGGCTACAATATCTCACATAAGTGACCATTGCGCTACTTGAAATAGTTACTACAGGTATTGAAATAATAAAATGAAATTCAAGTAAACTTGAAATATTCTTTGAATTTAATAAATAATCTTCAAGAATGGTATAAACATTTTGATGAACTATTAGACAAATATACTAAAATATTGTTAAATAGTAATTTCAAAGTTTACATTCACAAGTAATCAAAATACTTGGACAGTATTGTTCGTGGCAGAAGAAAAACATTTCTTTTCTTTTTGAATAAAATGAATGTGAAAATAAGATTAGATCATATTAATTAATTCTTCTATTTTTGTTGATAATTGCGATATAAATCTTCAATTATTTATGTAGGATTACAACAAATTAGTAAGGAAACAAAATATTCAGAAAGGAAATAACTTTACTGCAACATTTAAACTCACCTTACCACAAGGAAACAACTTTACTGCAACACTTAAACTCACCTTACCAAGCATTCAGAAAGGATAGAGAGAGAGTTCACAAAAACTAAATATTTTGCTTCCTGTATTAAATTCTAACAATCAATGAGATGAATTGAAAAAATATATATTTGCTACAGAGAAAACATTACGAAGTTCATAATCACAAACCAATTTCTATTTGTAAATTCCTGTTTGTGATTATTTTTGGAGTTTTTGGAACAGATACAATTTGCCAATGTGTCACCCCTGGTATGCAAATGAGAAAGCAGGATGAAAGACCAACTTGGTGTATGCATGTGGAACTATATTTTGAAATGGAAGGTGATAGCAAGAGTCCTCCCACATTGGAAGTTTAACATAAAATACAAGTGTATATATACTAAACACACAAGTGAAGAAATGAGTTAAAAACAAACTAAATGAATGGGCTAAACAAGGAATAGGGTGTGGGGGGCGTTCAAAATAATTTTACTTTAGGAGGGCAAAACCAAATCTCATTCTAATAGCCCTACCTTCTTTACATAAATAATATACATTAATTTTTTCTTTTAATCGTATTCTTATAAACGCCAACAAATTAAAAAAAAACAAAAATAAATATATAACAATTTCATTTTAAATATAAATAATAGTATTTATAAATAAATAATATTTTCTTTTTTATTGATATGTAAATTAAAATAATTATCATAATAAATAATACAATAAAATATACACATAATATTTATTGATTTCTCTAAAGAATTAAAAATATATATATATTTGTCATTAAGATTTTGTAACATAATGCGGTTTGATTTGTTTTTTTTTTGTTTGCAAAATACAAACTGCAAATCTAACTGAACCGTGTTGTTCTGTTAAAAAATGACTCAAACACATCTGAATTAAATGTAATTTTTTGTGGTTTTCGATTTGGTTTAGTTAGCGGTTTTTATTGAGGTGGTTCGGTTTTGAACACCTCTAATCCAAAATGCTCAAAAAACATAAAGATGTTTATTGCATATAAGTAGGGGTGTAATCGGTTCGGGTTGGATTGGTTTTTGGTAAAAAAATGTTTGAACCAATGATATCTCCATCGATTTGGTTTGGTTTTTAATGTTTTAAAAAAATGGAACTGAATCAAACTAATCGGGTTGGTTAGATTGGTTTGATTTGGTTTATCAGTTTACCACTTTTTTTCAAACATTATATTTATCTGTGTATTCTTCGATATCGTGTTTTTCCAGTGTATTTTATGTTATTATTTTTCAAATAAAACATTTCATATAATCTATTTCATGCTCTAGTTTTCAAACAACTTACAAGTTGTGTTTAATCCATATGAAGCAGCGACATGATTTCCATTGCATCATGAAATAAATTTACTATCAAATACAAAAATTGACACTTGAGATCAGAAGGTTGAGACGAGATTTGAAAGCTTAACAATAAAACACAATAATAACAACAAAATGTTTCAATACACATAAATTAACATGTTTCACACTTAAACAAATATCAAAACTATTTTGTAAAATGACTAGAAAGAATTCGTTGAAGAAATAGAAACAAAAAAGGTAGAAAGAAATAGATGAAAACTAACAAAGAGAACTTGCATACAAAGAAGGTGACCACAACATATCAGAACGACGACGGAAAGAGCAATAGTTCAGTGAGAGCAAATTTTTTTGATTTATGGTTTCTACCTTCTATGTTTGAAGTTTGGTTCTGGCTACGTGTTTTGTTGAAAGGAAGGAAGCGTAAACAAAGATGGAAAATGGTTGAACCGATACAAAATTTGAATGTAAAAATGGGTTGAATAAAAAATTAAGTGGGTAATTATAGCCATCAGTTTAATTCATCGATTTGATCCATCGACGTCATTGTTACGTGCTGGAACCACCAATAGTTGAAGTAGGTGGTGAGGAATCATGATACAATGGTCTTGATTTGTGATACGATGGCGCCGGGTTGACCTACAAGGTTAGTATTCCAACGCCTAAGTCAGTTCAAGATTCAAGATGAGCGTACTGAAAAGTAGATATCACAAAGTGTATCTTGATTTCCGTGTGAAATGACTTTTATACTTTGGGTCAAGTGGAGTGGATTTGAGTTGAATTAAGCCTTAACCATTTAGATCTTTAGCTAGCGGAGAACAATAATCCATCTTGTGACTTTTCTCAATAGGAACACTTGCAGGTTTGCACTCAAACTTTTTTGTTTCGTGCAAAAGATCAAGTACATATTTTTTTCTAGATAAAAATGTCTTTCCTTGAGTAAACTACCTTAATTCTTAAAATATATGAATTAGTCAAGGTCCTTCATCTCACACAATGATGATAATTTATCATTTAACAACTGTCTCTCATTCAAATCATCTCATGTAATAATAGTATCATTAATATAAACAAGAAGTTCAATTAATTGTCCTTATAGCGAATGTCTTAATAATAGAGTTTGATCTCCTTTGCTTTGGTTATAATTCAAAGACTTTTATTGTTTTTGTGAATTTGTTAAACCATGCTGATGGGATTACTTTAGTTCATATAATATATTCCTTACTCAATACACCTTATTGAGTGTGAACCCATAACATAAAGGAATCTCCTTATATAACTTCTCTTCTAAGTTTCCATGAAAGAATGTTTCTTAGCATCAAAATGTTACAGTTCTCTACACGAAAATCTAACTTAGTTCATTATTGCTTATGAATATGGACGAAAGCAACACACCTAAATACTCAAGACTCTTTATGATATAAACAAAAGAAAAAAGAGCATTTCTTAATACACCACCCAAGTTTCTTAGGCACCACGTGAAATTTCTTTTTTGCCCCCTGATTCCGGATGTGCACATCTGATAAGTGCAAAATGTACCTATTTTTGTATATAAGTTTTGTTGCACTTATCGTTACTTTGTGTTAAAATTGGTTGAATAAACCCCACTTTATGTGTAAATACATTTACTTTACGTTTTCGTGTGTATATTGCGTTTTCTTGTAAATATCATTGAGTTTAATTGATTTTATCTCATTTTTGTAGGTATTCAATCAGTGGGATTTTTCCATTGTTGTATAGAGCATTGAATAAGCTTTCCTAGAGGTGTTCGCGGGCCGGTTTGATTCGGTTTTGAGTGAATCCGATACCCAAACCGATCAAAAATATATGGATTGGTTTGGATTGGATTTTCACATTTTTTCTATAAAATCCAAACCGAACCAAACCAAGAAATAACGGGTTGGTTTGGGTTGGATTGATCGGATACATTAGAAAGAAATATGCAAAAATATTTTTAAAATTTTCTAATTTACATCAACTAATTTTCTATATTAATATAGTTTTTTTTATGTATTTTTCGTATTTTCATATAGATTGTGAATGTCACAAATATGTTTTATTTTTCTTCCTTCTTAACGTTGAATATCTTATACTAATTTCCATTATAATGATATAAATTATATGAATTAATATGGTTGGTTCGGGTAGACGGGCTTGTGGGTAGAATTTTAAAAATCCGTTGTCCGAACCAATTAACATCGGGTTTCATTGGTTTGGTTCGGTTAATGCCCGAACTCAAAAAAATCCCGACCCAAACACCATGGTTTGGTTTGGATTCCGGTTTGGTTTGGATTTGCCCGAACCAATGAACACCCCTAAGCTTTCCAACGCTTCCGACCGTGCGTCAATCCGAGTTACGGTTCAAAAGTTATGAAGAAAACAAGTTCTGGTTTGCTGTCATGTTCGATGGGCGAACTGGAGGTGAGCGTACTCGCTAGGGGGTTCGCTAAGCGAACCCTGGGGCGAATGAAAAGTGTCCGGAAGCGTGGAAAACACACTTTTGGCAGTAGCTAAGGTATCGTATGTTCGCTGGGCGAACGGGGGTTCGCCAAGCGAACCCTGGAATCCATTTTTGCCTATAAAGTCACATTTTCAGCATTTTTTAGGTTATGGTTTTGGGGTTTTTTGCTCCCAACTCCATCAACTTTATTTTTCAGTAGATTAGCTTAGAAAACAACATGGAAGCTTGCATATGGATGATCCGGGGTGGATTTCTCATCGATCGGCTCTGACAATCCATGAGATGTTTGGTTCATTTCTTTTCCACTTTGTATATTCTCTCTTTGTTGGGTTTTGTATATGTATTTACTTTGATATGTATATTTATCGCTCATGGCATTGTATGAAATCTACTTTACAAATCTTTATTGGTGATTGTCTCTTATTTTTGCTTAATGTGCAGGGTTTGGGTTGCGTTAGAGATAATCCTCACAAACTTCGATTAGGGATGATTATCTGTTAGTTTCTGGATTCTAGAGATAAATTTAGGGCTAACAATCTTCAATAGACGTCGAAGCTTAATGCCTCCGTACCTTGAGTCGCGTGCGAGAGTGTCGACGATGGTAACACGGTTGTTCTCTCAACTTTGCGTTAGACATAACCTTTGTTGTGAGCGATGCTGGGTGATATTGAGGAGTATTGTAGGTGGAGTATAACTGGTCGGTAAGTTTAAGTTTGTGAGGAGTCGATTATGTGCATGCCGGACAAGTCTTTTCTGTCTGAAGAATGAATTATTTTTGTTTAATGTTTACTTTTCTGTTTCTATGTGTTAAACCATTTTAAACCAAGCTCATTAACATTGATATTGTCGAACGGCAGTTCAATTCTCAATCTCTGTGGACACGATAAATTCCTGGAAAAATACTTCCAAAACTTTTGTTGCTTGCCGCTTTACCGCACTAACAAAATGGCGCCGTTGTCGGGGATTGGTGTTATTTAACTTGCATTGCGATAGTTTCTTTGTTTTTGAGTTTTGTAGATATCGTACATATTGTATATTTTCACTTGTTTATATTGATACTTGTATATTTTTAACGTTTGTTCAAGTGTTTGGTTAGGACACTTGCTTTTGGTTTGCGCGGTGAGGAATCATCATGACATGAATGAAGGAAGTTACTAGCTAAGCATTATAAAGGCGTCGAGCTTACAACTTAAAACAAGCATGTTTTTATCGTTTTTGTTTCGTTATTACTTTTTTTGTTCTAACTTAGGTAGTGTGGTGAACATTCATTAAACAAGTTGTACTCGGATTGTTCGTAAAATTCTCAAATCATCACTTTACAACTTGTTTAATGAATTTTCTGCCGGTCTTTTAGTTTGTTTATATTAATGGTCTTTGTGTTTGTCAATGAGCTTGTTTTGAGTAGCTTGAGGAAATTTGGTGATGTTCCAAGTTTGATCATTTCAACTTGCGGATGTATAGTAATGATATTGTTAAGTTTTGTACGCGTCCAAGGTATGTATTTATCGCTTTCTAGACTTTAGCATATTCATGATACTTAGGCATTTTACAAACTTCCATGCCATTCATTCTTTTGTATACTTGTTCGTTTGTGAATCACTTTAGTTCCCACCCTTTTTGCGAGGAAGCCTTCTATTGTTCATATATGCACGGAGTACCAACATTCTTGTTTTAACTGGATTTTATTATACTTAATCTTTTGTTTGTGTTTATTATATGAAAGCATGAAAAGGATCAAGGCATTTTGTTTCATTTTGAGCACAACTACCTAGCCAAATAGTCAATTCATCTTGTGAGTGTGTGATCATTCGTAACCCCTTTGTGCCTTTTTATTATTATCCATGTTGTTTGAACTTAATGCTTGTCTATGAGTATTGAATTTAATTTTTGTATGGATTTTGATTGATTATTTTTTCTTGAACCCTCAACTTTGTGTTGTTGTATGAATTTTTGTCTTGCCTTAGAAAGTAGGGAGTATTCACATGATGATGCGGTTGAATTCAAGTTGGGGAGAGAATGGTTGTTTACTCATTGGTTGGTTTCTATGAGGTTGAAAAAGAAAAGAAAAAAGAGAAAAATATGAAAAAGAAAAGAAAAACAAATAAAAGACAAGAGAAAATTTTTGAAAAAGAAAAACAAAAAGAGTTCAAATAATTGTGCTAAATAAGTATTGTGTTTTGTGTAACACTTGGGATTTTGGAAGAAGTTGATTGGAATTTTGTGTTTGAGTCTTTGTGAGTTGATCACTCCCTTAGGTTTAGGCAAGTTTTTGTTTCAATTACCTTTAGAAATTGCCCCTTGTTTGTTTACCCGCCACGCTACAACCGTGAAAAACCCTTGTGATTCTTGCTTTTATGTTTTCAATATGATTTTTGGATGATTGCATAATTTAGTCTTTTGTTTGCAAGATTGTTGTGTGAGTGAAAAGTACCTCATTTTATGTTTTTCATCTACCGATGATTGTTTTTGCTAGGTGTGATTCACGGTTGAACTTGTGTTGTTTTAGGATGTGTGGCATGATTTTTGTATTTTGCATTTGTTTCGTGACTATGTTATCGTCGTAGCTTAGTGGTAAGTATTCACTTTGTGTGTACCATTTTTCATTTGAACCATACATTTGTTTTCCGTTTTCAAAACCTGTTGATTCGTGATTCTTTGGTTATTGCTTTTGTTTCTTTGAGTCGCTTGATTTTTGTTTGAGGACAAACAATGATGTAAATTGGGGAGAGTTGATAAGTGCAAAATGTACCTATTTTTGTATATAAGTTTTGTTGCACTTATCGTTACTTTGTGTTAAAATTTGTTGAATAAACCCCACTTTATGTGTAAATACGTTTACTTTACGTTTTCGTGTGTATATTGCGTTTTCTTGTAAATATCTTTGAGTTTAATTGATTTTATCTCATTTTTGTAGGTATTCAATCAGTGGGATTTTGCCATTGTTGTATAGAGCATTGAATAAGCTTTCCAACGCTTCCGACCGTGCGTCAATCCGAGTTACAGTTCAAAAGTTATGAAGAAAACAAGTTCTAGTTTGCTGTCATGTTCGCTGGGCGAACTGGAGGCGAGCGTACTCGCTAGGGGGTTCGCTTAGGGCAAATGAAAAGTGCCCGGAAGCGTGATAAACACGATTTTGGCAGTAGCTAAGGTGCCGTATGTTCGCTGGGCGAACGGGGGTTCGCTAGGCGAACCCTGGAACCCATTTTTGCCTATAAAGTCACATTTTCAGCATTTTTTAGGTTATGGTTTTGGGGTTTTTTGCTCCCAACTCCTTCAACTTCATTTTTCAGTAGATTAGCTTAGAAAACAACATGGAAGCTTGCATATGGATGATCCGGGGTGGATTTCTCATCGATCGGCTCTGACAATCCGTGAGATGTTTGGTTCATTTCTTTTCCTCTTTGTGTATTCTCTCTTTGTTGGGTTTTGTATATGTATTTACTTTGATCTTATGTATATTTATCGCCCATGGCGTTGTATGAAATTTGCTTTACAAATCTTTATTGGTGATTGTCTCTGATTTTTGCTTAATGCGCGGGGTTTGGGTTGCGTTAGAGATAATCCTCACAAACTTCGATTAGGGATGATTATCTGTTAGTTTCTGGATTCTAGAGATAGATTTAGGGCTAACAATCTTCAATAGACATCGAAGCCTAATGCCTCTGTGCCTTGAGTCGCGTGCGAGAGTGTCGACGATGGTAACACAGTTGTTCTCTCAACTTTGCTTTAGACATAACCTTTGTTGTGAGCGATGCTGAGTGATATTAAGGAGTATTGTAGGTGGAGTATAATTGGTCGGTAAGTTTAAGTTTGTGAGGAGTCGATTATGTGCATGCCGGACAAGTCTTTTCTGTCTGAAGAATGAATTCTTTTTGTTTAATGTTTACTTTTCTGTTTTTATGTGTTAAACCATTTTAAACCAAACTCATTAACATTGATATTGTCGAACGACAGTTCAATTCCCAATCTCTGTGGACACGATAAATTCCTGGAAAAATACTTCCAAAACTTTTGTTGCTTGCCGCTTTACCACACCAACAACATCCGGACGCACCAATTTTTTAAAAAACGTTGATGCGTTACGGATATGCATATTCGGAAAAATTCCGGATCTGCAGATCTGGAATAATTTCTTATTAATTCGCGCCAGACTTCTTCCTCCCTTCATTCTTCACATTTTCATTTTCCAAACACCAAACTCTCTCAAACTCTTAAATTCTCAATCACACAAATTTTGACTTTTTTCACTCGAGTTCGGCGCAGAGCAACTTCTACAACGTTCAAGACACTCCAAATCCTCTGTATCTCAATTTAATCGGTAAGTTTTCAAATTTAAGAGTTTCGGAGTTATTTTCGAGTAATCGATTTAGAGTAGTTATTAAGGTGTAGAATGTAACGCCCCAAATTTCGTAAGAATATTTAATTAATTTATTTAAATATTATATTCGTGAATTTCGGGGATTTGTGTGGATGTCGGTGATTTTATGAGGTTTTGGGTTATTTAATTAAATAATAGCATATGTTATGGAATATGATGTATTATTATTTAAATTAAATAATATTAGAGGAATTAAGGGCGGAGTGGACATTTGAGAAGAATTAGTGGGGGTAAGATGGGAAGAGCACATTTAGGGGTATTTTAAGAGAGAATAGTGAAAGGAACTCATTATTCGTATTTTTCTTGAGGAAGAGGAAAAGGTTCTCTGAAGAACAAGTGAGAGGGAGGCTAGGGCATAGAAGATTTCCGGCGAAACTTCGAGAAAAGATCGAAAGAAGCAAAACTCTAAGGTATGGGGAGTATCGCTTTACAATATTTGTGATATAAAGATTAGGTGTTGTGGGTAATTGGGGTTTTGTGGGAAAACCTAGGAATTGAGGTTAGGGATGATGAATTGTGATGATTTACTATGGGATGATTGTTGTTATTGATGTATACATGATAGTTATAGGTTATAATAACATAATCTGTGATGATTTGAGGAAAAATCTTGGTTTTGCAGTGTGGAATCGCAGATGGGGAAGTGCTGTTATCGCAGGGTTTTTCTACAGAAATCACAGAGCCCGCTTAGCGCGGTCTAGCGCGCTTAGCGCGGTCTGAAGGAATTTCGCCTCTTCGAGGTAGTGAGTAGCGCGCTTAGCGCGGGTGGGGCGCGCTTAGCACGACCTGGAACCAAAAATATTATTTAATTGAATTAAAATTCATGAAAAATATCTGCCTTGTGTTATATTGATGTTGTGATGTTGCGGTGAATTTCTGCTATGTGTTGACGTGTTATATGTGATGAAAATGATGTTTTGATGATTATATGATGATGTGACGTTATTGATGCTTATTAGATGTTTGTATGTGATGTTTGATGACAAAATGATGATGTGAAATACCATGAGTACATTGACGATTATGAGATGACGATTCATGATGTTTTGATGATTAAATGACTATGTGGATAACATGATATTTGATGAATGATGATGCACTTAATAACTTTTGTTGATGATGATGATTATGACGTTGTGCATCATGCATTCATAGCATTTAGACTTCGGTCTATTGACGATTTTGGACTTTGGTCCAGTGGTGGCTTAAATCCCATTGTGCGGATTGGAGTATTTTGTGACGTGCTCCCTTGTGGAGGGTTGATGGCCTAGTGTCCATTATTATGACGATTTGGTACCACATGCATTCTATGACGTTGCATTTCATCCTTGGTGGCATTGCATAATTGCATATGAGCGATATTGGTGATGTGATGTTTGATGTGATGTTTTATATGATGTTTAGGGTGAGAAGTTGTAGTATGTGATGAAAATAACTGTTGCCTGTTGATGTCTTTTCTTTATATGATTTATATTGAATTGTGATTACTCACCCTGCCTGTTTGAATGTTGCCTCCACGTGGGTAACGTGCAGGTGATCAGGTTTAGCCGTGGACGTTTTCGAGGACTTGAAGTTTATTTGCTTTTGTCGATTTAGAGGGTCTTGCTCTGATAGTGTAACATCGGGTGGGGGTCCTTTGAGTCGAACTATGTTGTTTCTTTATTTTGGTGTTATTTGATGATGTAGTTTAATTTGAATTATTATGACGTCGTTGAAAACCGTTTTCATTGGAAGTTTTGAATTTCGCTGCCATGTGAAGGCTTTTAATTTAAAATTGATGGAAGTCCCTTGCTGTATAGGGAAATTGTGTTATTTTGAGTTTATTGAGAAATGTGCACCCTTTGAGGTGATTATTACTCTGATATTTTGTGTATTTTGTCGTGTTTATTTGTGGGGTAGAAAAGGGTGTTACATTAGTGGTATCAGAGCAGGTCGGTCCGTCCGGCCAGGTTTTTACTTGATGTCTGTCCCTGTCCGTCGACGAGTGTGTGTACACTGTCGATGTTTTAGTTCTTCTAACCTTGTTGGTGGTGTGCAGGATGGCTGGAAGAAACGACCGTGCGATTCCTGATGCGTTGGAATCGGTTGCTAATGTGGTGGCGCAGCTAAATCCAAATGGTGGAGCTCCTGATGAGTTTCGTGCTTTGGGGAAGTTTCAAAGGAACAATCCACCGACTTTTGTGGGTACGCATGATCCAGCAAGTGCACACAAGTGGCTGAAGGCGATCGAGAAGATCTTCCGAGTGATGGGGTGTTCGGATGAGCAACTGGTTCAGTTCGGAACGCATATGCTGGAAGAGGAGGCTGAGGACTGGTGGGATAACACCCGTCAGAGACTTACGGATGTTGGCACTGTGATAACTTGGGCTGTGTTTAAGCAGGAGTTTCTGGGGAAGTATTTTCCAGAGGATGCTCGTGGCAAGAGAGAAGTGGAATTCCTTGAGCTGAAGCAAGGAGATATAACTGTGGCGGAGTATGCCGCGAAGTTCGAGGCTTTGGTGAAGTTCTGTCCGCACTACAATTGTGTTGATGCTGAGATGTCTAAGTGTCTCAAATTCGAGAATGGGCTGAGGCCAGAGATTAAGCAGGGTATTGGGTATCAGCAGATCCGTAGGTATGCTGAGCTGGTCAACAAGAACAGAATCTATGATGAGGATAGCTGAGCTCGATCTGCTCACTACAAGCAGTTGAGTGAGAAGAAAGGGCAGTATAGGGGTAAGCCTTATACAACTTCAACTGACAAAGGGAAGCAGAAGGCTTCAGATGAGAAAAAGACAAGTGAGGGAGCAGCTCCCGCTTCTGGAAAGTGTCATAAGTGTGGTGAGCAAGGTCACCGTGTTGATGCGTGTACCAATAATGTGCTGAGGTGCTATAGATGCGGTAAGAAAGGTCATCGAGCTACTGATTGCAAAGATGAGGGTCTGACCTATTTCAATTGTGGTGAGAAAGGTCATATCAGTACTCAATGTCAGAAGCCGAAGAAGACTGCTACTGCTGCCCAGACCAGTGGCAGAGTGTTTGCTTTGAGTGGTGCAGAGGCGCCAGAGAAGGACAACCTGATTCGAGGTACTTGTTTTATTAATAATATCGAGTTGGTTGCTATTATTGATACTGGTGCTACTCATTATTTTATCTCGCTTGAATGTGCTAATAGATTGGGTTTGAAGTTATCTGATATGAATGGGAATATGGTAATAGAAACTCCAGCTAATGGTTCTGTTACTACTACCCTTGTGTGTTTGAGATGTCCTGTGATGATTTTTGAGAAGAGCTTTGTGATGGATTTGGTGTGCCTACCCTTGCACCAAATTGACATGATCTTTGGAATGAACTGGTTGGAGTTCAACCGTGTTCATATCAATTGTTATAACAAGACTGTAGAGTTTCCTGAGGTGGGTGATAGTGGGGAGTTGATGTTCTTGTCTGCTAAGCAAGTAGACGAACTTGTGGAAGACGAAGCTTTGGTGTTTACAATGTTTACGTCGTTGCAAATTAATCTTGAAGCTGCGAGTGTGGAGTTGCTGGTTGTCTGTGAATTTCCAGATAACGTCAGTGATTTGCCTCTAGAGCGTGAGGTCGAGTTTGCAGTGGACTTAATACCAGGTACGAGTCCAATGTCGATGGCTCCTTATCGGATGTCAGCTTCTGAGTTAAGTGAATTAAAGAAACAATTGGAAGAATTGCTTGATAAGAGGTTTGTTCGACCAAGTGTTTCTCCGTGGGGTGCTCCTGTGTTGTTAGTGAAGAAGAAAGATGGAAGTATGAGGTTGTGTGTTGATTATCAGCAGTTGAATAAAGTGACGATCAAGAATAAGTATCCACTTCCGAGAATCGACGATTTGATGGATCAGCTAGTAGGTGCTTGTGTGTTCTGCAAGATTGATTTGAGGTCGGGTTATCATCAGATTCGAGTTAAGCCTGATGATATTCCGAAGACAGCTTTCAGAATGAGATATGGACACTATGAATACACTGTGATGCCGTTTGGTGTATCTAATGCACCTGGCGTGTTCACGGAGTATATGAATCGGATTTTCCATGAGTATTTGGACAAGTTTGTGGTGGTGTTTATCAATTATATCTTGATATATTCTCGATCTGAAGAAGAGCATGCCGAGCATTTGAGAACTGTGTTGCAAGTCTTGAAGGAGAAGAAGTTGTATGCAAAGCTGTCGAAGTGTGAGTTTTGGTTGAAGGAAGTGAGTTTCCTTGGCCATGTGATTTCAAGTGGTGGTGTTGCTGTTGATCCTTCTAAGATTGATGCCATGTTACAGTGGGAGACTCCGAAGTCTGCTACTGAGATACGAAGTTTTCTGGGATTAGCGGGTTACTACTGCAAGTTTATTGAAGGTTTTTCTAAGTTGGCATTACCTTTGACTCAGTTGACTCGAAAGGGTCAGACTTTTGTGTGGGATGTAGCTTGTGAAGAGAGTTTCGTGGAATTGAAGAAGAGATTGACTACTGCTCCAGTGTTGATTTTGCTTAATCCGAGTGAATCTTTTGTGGTGTATTGTGATGCATCGAAGATGGGTCTTGGTGGAGTATTGATGCAAAATAGACAAGTTGTTGCTTATGCTTCGAGACAATTGCGAGTTCATGAGAGAAATTATCCTACACATGACTTGGAATTGGCCGCGGTGGTGTTTGTGTTGAAAATTTGGAGACATTATCTGTTTGGCTCTAAATATGAGGTGTTCAGTGATCATAAGAGCCTGAAGTACTTGTTTGATCAGAAGGAATTGAATATGAGGCAGAGGAGGTGGTTAGAGCTGTTGAAGGATTTCGATTTTGATTTGAGTTATCATCCGGGCAAAGCAAATGTAGTGGCTGATGCATTGAGCAGAAAGTCATTGCATATGTCGATGCTTATGGTGAAAGAGTTGGAATTAATTGAGCAATTCAGAGATTTGAGTTTGGTGTGTGAAGCAACTCCTGACAGTGTGAAGTTGGGAATGTTGAAGTTGACTAGTAGTATTCTGGAAGAAATCAGAGTGGGACAGCAATTTGATTTAAAGTTGGTTGACCAATTGGTTTTGATTAACCAAGGTAACGGAGGTGACTTCCGAGTTGGTGAGAATGGCGTAATGATGTTCAGAGACAGGGTGTGTGTCCCAGATGTTCCAGATATTAAGAAGAGCATTCTTGAAGAAGGACATCGAAGTAGGTTGAGTATTCATCCCGGTGCTACGAAGATGTGCCAAGAATTGAAAAAGTTGTTTTGGTGGCCAGGTATGAGGAAGGACGTTGCAGAGTTTGTTTATGCGTGTTTGACTTGTCAGAAGTCGAAGGTTGAGCATCAGAAGCCTTTAGGTATGATGCAGCCTTTGAGGATTCCAGAATGGAAATGAGATAGTATTTCCATGGATTTTGTGGTGGGATTGCCGAAGACTGTTAAGGGGAATGATTCAATTTGGGTGATCGTGGATAGATTAACTAAGTCGGCTCATTTCTTGTCGATGAAGATTAATCATTCTATGCAGAAGTTAGTCGAGTTGTACATTGAGGAGATTGTGAAGTTACATGGGGTACCTTCGAGTATTGTGTCAGATAGAGATCTGAGGTTTACATCGAGGTTCTGGAAGAGTTTACCAAGTTGAGGATGAGTTCTGCATATCATCCGCAGACGGACGGTCAGACAGAAAGGACTATCCAATCTATGGAGGATTTGTTGAGGGCTTGTGTGTTGGATCATGGAGGATCGTGGGATAGCCATTTACCGTTGATTGAGTTCACGTACAATAATAGTTTTCATGCTAGTATTGGGTTGGCGCCCTATGAAGCTTTGTATGGGAGAAGGTGTGAGAATCCTTTGTGTTGGTATGAATCGGACGATAGTGTTGTACTCGGACCTGAAATTGTGCAAGAGACGACTGAGAAGATTAGGAAGATACAAGAAAGGATGAAAGCTTCGCAGAGTCGTCAGGAGAGTTACCATGACAAGAGGAGGAAGGCGCTTGAATTCCAAGAGGGAGATCATGTGTTTTTGAGGGTGACGCCAGTGACTGGTGTGGGTCGAGCTTTGAAGTCTAGGAAGCTCACTCCATGTTTTGTTGGTCCATATTAGATATCGCAGAGGATAGGAGAGGTAGCCTATCGAATTGCTTTACCGCCGTCACTTGCGAATTTGCATGACGTGTTCCATGTGTCTCAGTTGCGGAAGTACATTCCGGATCCGTCGCATGTGATTCAGATGGATGATGTACAAGTGAGGGATAATCTGACTGTGGAATCATTGCCTGTGCATGTCGATGGTCGAGAAATGAAGCAGTTGCGGGGTAAAGACATAACTTTGGTGAAGGTGTTGTGGGGTGGACCAGCTGGTGAAAGTTGGACTTGCGAACGTGAAGATCAGATGAGGGAGTCGTATCTGACTCTATTCCTTTGAGGTAATTTTCGAGGGCAAAAATTCTTTAAGTGTGGGAGAGTTGTAACACCCCAAATTTCGTAAGAATATTTAATTAATTTATTTAAATATTATATTCATGAATTTCGGTGATTTGTGTGGATGTCGGTGATTTTATGAGGTTTTGGGTTATTTAATTAAATAATAGCATATGTTATGGAATATGATGTATTATTATTTAAATTAAATAATATTAGAGGAATTAAGGGCGGAGTGGAAATTTGAGGAGAATTAGTGGGGGTAAGATGGGAAGAGCACATTTAGGGGTATTTTAAGAGAGAATAGTGAAAGAACTCATTATTCGTATTTTTCTTGAGGAAGAGGAAAAGGTGCTCTGAAGAACAAGTGAGAGGGAGGCTAGGGCATAGACGATTTCTGGCGAAACTTCGAGAAAAGATCGAAAGAAGCAAAACTCTAAGGTATGGGGAGTATCGCTTTACAATATTTGTGATATAAAAATTAGGTGTTGTGGGTAATTGGGGTTTTGTGGGAAAACCTAGGAATTGAGGTTAGGGATGATGAATTGTGATGATTTACTATGGGATGATTGTTGTTATTGATGTATACATGATAGTTATATGTTATAATAACATAATCTGTGATGATTTGAGGAAAAATCTGGGTTTTGGAGTGTGGAATCGCAGATGGGGAAGTGCTGTTATCGCAGGGTTTTTCTGCAGAAATCGTAGAGCCCGCTTAGCGCGGTCTGAAGGAATTTCGCCTCTTCGAGGTAGTGAGTAGCGCGCTTAGCGCGGGTGGGGCGCGCTTAGCGCGACCTGGAAACGAAAATATTATTTAATTGAATTAAAATTCATGAAAAATATCTGCCTTATGTTATATTGATGTTGTGATGTTGCGGTGAATTTCTGCTATGTGTTGACGTGTTATATGTGATGAAAATGATGTTTTGATGATTATATGATGATGTGACGTTATTGATGCTTATTAGATGTTTGTATGTGATGTTTGATGACAAAATGATGATGTGAAGTACCATGAGTACATTGACGATTATGAGATGACGATTCATGATGTTTTGATGATTAAATGACGATGTGGATAACATGATATTTGATGAATGATGATGCACTTAATAACTTTTGTTGATGATGATGATTATGACGTTGTGCATCATGCATTCATAGCATTTAGACTTCGGTCTATTGACGATTTAGGACTTTGGTCCAGTGGTGGCTTCAATTCCATTGTGCGGATTGAAGTATTTTGTGACGTGCTCCCTTGTGGAGGGTTGATGGCCTAGTGTCCATTATTATGACGATTTGGTACCACATGCATTCTATGACGTTGCATTTCATCCTTGGTGGCATTGCATAATTGCATATGAGCGATATTGGTGATATGATGTTTGATGTGATGTTTTATATGAAGTTTAGGATGAGAAGCTGTAGTATGTGATGAAAAAAACTGTTGCATGTTGATGTCTTTTCTTTATATGATTTATATTGAATTGTGATTACTCACCCTGCCTGTTTGAATGTTGCCTCCACCTGGGTAACGTGCAGGTGATCAGGTTTAGCCGTGGACGTTTTCGAGGAATTGAAGTTTATTTGCTTTGGTCGATTTAGAGGGTCTTGCTCTGATAGTGTAACATCGGGTGGGGGTCCTTTGAGTCGAACTATGTTGTTTCTTTATTTTTGTGTTATTTGATGATGTAGTTTTATTTGAATTATTATGACGTTGTTGAAAACCGTTTTCATTGGAAGTTTTGAATTCCGCTGCCATGTAAAGGCTTTTAATTTAAAATTGATGGAAGTTGTAACACCTCAATTCCCATCGCGAATAAATAATACATAATTAAATCAGAGTAAATAAAAATTTATTTTTCTGACAAAAACAAGGATGCCACAATTAAGGAAAGAAAACACAATCCCTGCTCATAAATTCGATACATAACACAAAATGGAATAACCTCAAAGGGAAACTTTTTCCATATAAAAGGAAAGTTCAATTATGGAATAAAGCGGAAAGATCCATTACTGACTTGTTTTACAAAATAAATCGTTTTATAACGTCAAAATATACATACAAACGTAATACAAAATAGATCTAACAAATGTATACATATACAACAAAAGCGTTCCCCGACTCCCGTGTTACGTATCAGAGCAGACAGACCGACAAAAGGATGGAGAGCTAATCTTCCCAAAAGCCTCCAAGACACTAATCTGCAATTGCCTCATAGAGCAACAAACCACAACAGAAGGGTGAGAAATAATAACTAAATCAAGATTGCATAATAATATGCAAACACATACAAATTCAGATGCATAATTATTCTCACCACAAGCATCAAGTACTAATACACATAGCATATATCTATACATAAAACATATCATCCATAAACAATGCATTTATCACATATGCACATCAATTCACCAATCCAATCATAAATCTCAACACATACTCAATCAATTCATGATTTTACACACATAATCAATCCATTCATGATTTATGCAAATGCAAAGAGACCGACACAACGACTCTATGCAAATGCAATGCGGTACCATCCATCCATCAATCTCATCACTAGTTCACTCAAGAACTATTAGAATCATCGCTTGTTACTTAGTGTAACTCCCCGTCAGGAAAACGATGTTCCCTGTCGCTTTAGGTCCTCTTGGTTAAGGCTCACGACGTTTATGGATCGCTTTAGGTCCTCTTGGTATAAGGCTCACGATCCGATCGCTTTAGGTCCTCTTTGTATAAGGCTCACGATCGTCTATAATCATCGCTTTAGGTCCTCTCAGTATAAGGCTCACGATGTTATAGCGGATTCCCTCTGGAACCGTTTCGTCGCTCACACCCACTAGGGCACACGACATCACAAGAATGCATATCATGATGCTTGGCATACAATGACTCGTGACATTCAAATGCACATATATACACATCCATCATCATGCACATACAATCACACACAACACAATGCATTTTCTTGCCTTTAGGCCACAAACCATCATCACAACATTTCATTACATGCATTCACATCATATAACATCACACAAGTCATACAACATATATCAAAAGCACATTGCATGATAACACATCAATTACACACAATTATAACAGTAAAAGTCGACAAAATGACACATTTCCAAATTCCCGACATAATTAAATCGGTAAACAATCTCAAAACTATAATCATAAGAAAGAACACTTCAATAGCTTTCCAACAACACCAAGAATGTTCAAAACGGATAATCGGAATACAAGTTATGGAATAAAAAAGAAATGGAATCGCGAAAAGACAAAATTCTGCACTCTCACTAGCCATACGCGTAATGCCCTGAGCCATATGCGTATTGCCTTGCTCACTCGCCCATCCATACGCGTATTGCCCAAAGTGATACGCGTATGGGCAGAGACTGGTTTTTCCCCAAAATTCCACTAAAAATCCAATACGCGTATTGCCTCACTCCATACGCGTATTGCCCACTCCCATACGCGTAATGCCTACATTCCTTCCTTGCCATACGCGTATTGCCCACTCCCATACGCGTAATGCCTACATTCCTTCCTTGCCATACGTGTATTGCCCAACCCAATACGCGTATTGCCTTGCCTGATACGCGTATGGGCAGCGAAAACCTAGAATTTTTCCTGCATAATTCATACTACGAAATTCATCCCAAATTCTCTCCAATTCTCATCTAAACACTTCCAAATCACAATATATCAACTAAGACATGTCCCAACATAATCAACTAGTATTCTACGCAGTTTATATCGAGTTTTGACTGTGAAAACCTCAATTTCTAACAATTATTCATAAATTCAACCAAATAGAAAACATATATTTTTCAACCAAACATTCAAACAAATACATACATATACATATACAAGCATGATATAATCGAAACTTCTCACCCTTACCCCATTAATCGTGCTCGAAATGGATGAATTCTCGATTTTCCTCCTCTCCTCTTTTTCCCTTCTCTTCCTTTCTCTCTTCCCTTTTTCTTTCTTTCTATTTTTCTCTCTTTTTCTCTCCATTTTCTATTGTATGAAAATTAACCCAGCAAAAAGACCAAAATACCCCTCACTCAAATATCTCGCAAACGCTCTCAAAATACGATAAAACACAATAACGATAAGAAATAATATATTGCCAAATGATAGTCAAGAATAAAATAATATAATAATAAAAATAATTGAATCGACTCGATTAAATAAATCTAACCAAAAACTGGGGCGTTACAACTCTCCCCCACTTAGAAATTTTCGTCCTCGAAAATATACTGATACGAACAACTCGGGATACGACTCTCGCATCTGACTAACCAACTATCAGGCCTACCAAAGGCACACCATGAATAACACAAACTGACAACCCACCTTGCTAACAACAGCTACAACAACGACACGACAACGACGATAACTACAACGACAAGATGCAAAGCCCATACAATGCACTTGACGACTAACTCACGACTCAAAGAATACCCAAGTTACGAACACACAGGAATTAGCTACTCGCACTCGAACCATCATGATGGAAACGAGGCAACAACACAAACAAGAACACAAGTTCCACGACCCAACATCGTTCAACAACCTCTACGTACCCACAATGCCAACATCTTTGTCACACAACAATATCGCAACAATGCTACGATTCCCCAACCGAACATGTAACCAAAACATCCATATACCTAGTAGGCCAAGAATAATATTTAAACCTTCCACCTAACACTTCCATTCTGAAACGTCTAATAGTCTCATCATTCCTACATGTTCCCAATGTTCAACCTATGAACTCTTACAAGTTCCACACGCAAATACAAAATGTGCCACATCACGCTTCCGCTGCGCACTCTGATTACTCGAAACTATCAAGTCTACCAATCTCACGTCCAAGGTCTAACTCTTTCTCATATTTGCCAAAAATCACTGTTCACTTTAATATTCCCAACATCACACTCTACGGTGTTATCCACACACTAGACACAAGTCTCTGAACTGCTCAAATAATTTTAATCCTCTGACCATCAAAACAGACATGCGTAAAAACTTTCGACTTAACTTTTTAGGCACAACCTTAGCTTTTCTCGAAGGATAATCCAAGCCAAATTCATAACTCGTCACGAATTATAACCATTCTCGTTGTCTCATACTCTATTCCTTCAGACCAAACAAGTACTCCAAACTCTTACGATTACCAAACACTTCGAACCTAGAACCATGAAGATGATATCTCCAAATATTCCAACACATTACAACCGCAACCAATTCCAAATCCAAAATAGTATAGATCCTTCTATGAATCCTCAATTGTCGTAAAGCATAAGCCACGACTTTACCCTCTTGCATTAACACACAGACTAAACTCATCAAAGACGCATCCCAATACCTCACAAACGGTTCATCAGGATCACGCAGAATCGAAACTGGAGCCGTAGACAACTTCTACTTCAGCTCACCAAAACTTACTCACAACGAACATCCAAACAAACGACTCACTCTTTGCAAGTCAACTGAGATAACAGAAGTACGAACTTAGCAAAGTCTTCCATAGCCTGCAGTAACAACCAAATGAGCCCAAAAGTTTCTAATCTCCTTAACCAACTTCGGAGCCTCTCATTGTAGAACTGCATCTACTTCCGATGGATCCATTAACCATACTATCATCTGAAATAACATATCCAAGAAAACTAACCTTTTTCAACCAAAATTCTCACTTGAATAACTTAGCATAAAACTTCGTCTCCTTTCAACACTTGTAATTCAAATCTCAAACACTCTATATGTTCTTCCTCTGAGTTTATAACAGATCCGAATATCCTCAATCAAAGCCATTACGAACTTATCCAAATGAATATGGAAGATACAATTCCTCTACTCCATAAACATTACAGACGCAATAATAACACCAAATAACATCACTGTACGTTGTAATGCCCATCCAAATTCCAAAAGATATAATCTTTAAAGCTTTTGCAAAAAATTTCACTGGGTAACTGGTTACTCACATACAAGCTTAACCAAGTGAATACTAACCTATCCCGGATGATAACAAACATAACCAGTCACATTACGTCGATCAAAGCCTCAACTCACACAATTCACCACTCTTATCAAACATTCCAAACAATTGCAATTTCACTCAAACTCAACCAAACCATTCCAGTCATCTGTTCATGAAAGTGGACACTTATTCTCAGTCGTTACCTTATTCAACTGTCAGTAATCCATACACAATTTCTTCGCTTAACAGTCCAAATTCCATAAATCCCAACATGTAGCAACCACCAACCTAAAAGAACTCTCAAATATTACATCCACAACTAGGATTTTCTCAAGATTTCCATCAATGCTCTAAAATTCCAAAGACTCCAAACCTCACCAGAACTCTAAGTTTTACTTTCCAGTAAATCTTCCAACCGTTCTTTCAATCTGAGTTTCACTTCCTGAAAGTTCTTCTACTTACTTAGCAGATCCAAACCTCAAATCTTCCCCTTCGTCAATTTGAGTTCACACTCTACTCTCTGAGAACAACCCTTAAATAAAACCCAATCGTTCTCTCTCAGTGACTTCCCAACTGAACCAACATACCAAAACCTCTAATCCGTCTCATCTTCTGATATCAGAATCTTCATCGACTCATCAAAACAATCCGTAATAATTTTCTCAATTCCAAACAATTCTTTGCACACACTATCAAAGCCAGAAATACACGTCTATTCCATCCAACATAATTTCGTCTACTATCAACAAGAGATTAATGGTGATCAGTTCCTCAATTTTCCAATAGATAGCCAATAATCATGATGGGGCATAAACCGTCTTTACCAAACTATAATAGCATTTCTTACATCTTGTGCACAAAACTACCTAAGGCACAAATCCTTAGTTGACATAAGCCTTACCTCCGCATTCCCTTCGGAATCAGGGACAACACTGACCAATTAACACTTACAGTCTTGCAACCAACGGCACACTGAGCCAATGCTCCACACCTGAAGCAACTTGGAGAAGCACCAGCTTCTCCCCCACTTATCTCATTCTAAATCCTGCAGACAAAGGATTAGGAGAACCAGAAAGTACTGACAGTGTTTCACACACCTATCACATACTAAGTGACAAACAACAACGACAGTATTCAACTGTCACACCAACTGACTCAACAACTTGGCCGGACGGACCGACCTGCTCTGATACCACTCTTGTAACACCCCAATTCCCATCGCGAATAAATAATACATAATTAAATCAGAGTAAATAAAAATTTATTTTTCTGACAAAAACAAGGATGCCACAATTAAGGAAAGAAAACACAATCCCTGCTCATAAATTCGATACATAACACAAAATGGAATAACCTCAAAGGGAAACTTTTTCCATATAAAAGGAAAGTTCAATTATGGAATAAAGCGGAAAGATCCATTACTGACTTGTTTTACAAAATAAATCGTTTTATAACGTCAAAATATACATACAAACGTAATACAAAATAGATCTAACAAATGTATACATATATAACAAAAGCGTTCCCCGACTCCCGTGTTACGTATCAGAGCAGACAGACCGACAAAAGGATGGAGAACTAATCTTCACAAAAGCCTCCAAGACACTAATCTGCAATTGCCTCATAGAGCAACAAACCACAGCAGAAGGGTGAGAAATAACAACTAAATCAAGATTGCATAATAATATGCAAACACATACAAATACACATGCATAATTATTCTCACCACAAGCATCAAGTACTAATACACATAGCATATATCTATACATAAAACATATCATCCATAAACAATGCATTTATCACATATGCACATCATTTCACCAATCCAATCATAAATCTCAACACATACTCAATCAATTCACGATTTTACACACATAATCAATCCATTCATGATTTATGCAAATGCAAAGAGACCGACACAACGACTTTATGCAAATGCAATGCGGTACCATCCATCCATCAATCTCATCACTAGTTCACTCAGGAACTATTGGAATCATCGCTTGTTACTTAGTGTAACTCCCCGTCGGGAAAACGATGTTCCCCTTTGTTAGATGTCAAACATGATATATATTTGTATGAATTACTTGGCATTTTTATTTCTTTCCATGTGGAATGTATTGATTTTAGTGAGGAATGGTGTTGTTGTGCATTCATTGAAATATACTTGTGGTGCTTGTAATTTGTGTGCTAATGTGCAGGAATAGGCATAAAAAGATCAAGATTGTGATACACAAATATTGGAAGCAAGTTGCCATTGAAGGAAGAAATCAACAACAGCATTCGCTAGGCGAGTATTGGCGAAGCAACCAGCGAAGGTTCGCCTAGCGAACGTTAGCGAGTGTGCCAGCGAGGGGTGGCAGAAAGTATGCAATAACCTACAGTAGGAAAACTGGGTAAATTTGCTGGGCGAGGAAGCCAGCAAAGGCTCGCTGATGTGCTCGCTAGGCGAAGGTGCCAGCTAAGGGTGGCAGTAAGTTCCACTTTTGAAAACACCCAAACTTCGCTGGGGCGAATGTGGTAGCGAAGGCTCACTTCGCGAGTGATTTGGTTCGCCTAGCGAACCCACGGTAATCCTTGTAGGCGGTTTAAGTCTGAGGCACTTAAAGTGCCATGTTTTAGTTCATTCGCTAGGCGAATGAAGCCTTCGCTATGCGAAGGGTGCTGAAATTTGAATTGCATAAATAGATTTTCATTTGTTGTAAAGAGGGGATCTTGTTCATTTTCACTAGAAATCATAGTTATCAGTATTTTGATCATCAAAGAGTGTAATTTCACTTGGAGAAGCTGAAATCGCATCCATTCTCGATTATTCATTGTGGATGTTCATTCATCTCCTCTCTTTACTTGTTATCCAAACTACCATGAGAAGTGGTAGCTAAACGCTCAATGTTGAGGTTAGATGTAGTTGATCCTGATTTTATGTATTGCTTTTGATCTATTATATATGAACAAAGTCTTGGATCAATATAGATGATGTTGTTTTCTCTTAATGATCCATGTGTGATTTGTATTGCTCTAGACATAGATTCTACAAATCATGACCTAACAATTTCATCTCTTAAAAACCAAACTCTAGACATAGATTTGGGATTCGCTATTCGCATTGTGTTGATCTTAATGATTGTTGTTTAGATTGTTAGCGTGAGACATCATCTGACGGTCTAAACAATGATACTCACGATTTCGCTTTAGACATAAACTTAGTCGGGAGGATACGTGGTTGTATTGGTCGGAAACCGAGTTCATATGCTTGATTATTTGTTTATACGTGAAAAGGATTAGCGAAACCTAACCTTGACATGCTTTTATCAAAACTTTTACAAACTCTTTGTCACCAATTAATCTTTGCTACAAATTAATGTTAACAACAATTGAGAACCTTTTGAAACCTTTGAACTTAAAGTATCGCAACTATTGAACGACACGCATCAAATATCGAACAATCCCTGTGGAGACGATTAAAAACACCCCCACTATTACTTTACTAACAAAATGGCGCTGTTGTTGGGGATTGTTAAGTGATGTTGCAAGCATTGCGATAGTTGAGCTATTTTAAGCTTGTTACCATTTTTTCTTGAACTTGTTAATTTGTTTTGTTTAGTGTGCAGACTTAGTTTATGCGAGGGAAACTACCGGCGGACCAACTTCTTTACGATCCTGAGATTGAGAGAACCGCTCGTAGAATCAACAGCAGAACTAGATGAAGGAGGCAGCTAGCAAGACAGAGGCGAGAACAAGAGGAAAGTACTTCTACACCACCACCACTTCCACAAATACTTCCAGTTATGGAGGAAGACCCATCACCACCACCACCACCTGCTTCTAGGCCTTGCACAAATAGTCCGAGACACAATGCTCAGTTCGCTCGCCATGCACATAACGGTCGTCATTCCGAAATGAAGACCGGTATTCTCTAACTGTTATATCAAAGTCCATTTACGGGTATGGATCATGAAGATCCTTTTACCCATCTGACGAAATTCTATGAAATAGCGAGAGCGACTGGTGCACCTGAGGCAGAAGAGGAGTCTCTGTTCAAGAGACTATTCCCGCATTCCCTCATTGGGAAGGCCAAGGAATGGTACCTTGATCAGTCAACGGCCATAATGACGGATTGGAATGCATTGGAAGAGAAATTTTTGGAGAGATTTTTCCCACACACTCGGTTCATGGAGACAAAGACCGCCATCGCGGTATTCACACAAGGAGCCAATGAATCTCTCAATGAAGCTTGGGAGAGGTTCAAATCAATGTTAAGGAAGTACAAGGGCCATGGTTTTGATGAATTGTCACAAATTCATATATTTCGAAATGGGCTTCAGCTTGTACACAAAACCTTGTTGGATGCCACCGCTGGTGGATCCTTGTTAAGCAAAACTGCAGCAGAAGCCACAACTATTATTGATAAGATGGCCTTGAACGATCATCAAGGTAGTCATAACCGTGGACCTTCTCAACGAACTCCGGGAGTGTTGGAATTGGGAACAAATGATGCTATCCTTGCGCAGAACAAATTATTATCACAACAGGTTAAGTTGTTGACTAAGCAAATGTCTAAATTGCCGCAACAATTCAAAGAAATTCATGATTCTTCAAGTAAAAATGTGCAAGTGTTAGTTTGTGAACTATGTAGAGGTGACCATCCGACCGGTTATTGTCCTCCAGTTGTGGAGGAGGCAAATTATGCTGAAAATCAAGGATACCAACCCCGACCTCCGTATCAACAAGGCAACCAAGGTTACCAACAAAGGGCTAACCAAGGTTATCAACAACCATGGAGACCGCAAGAAGCCGGACCATCAAACCGTCAACAATACCAAAATTACACTCAACCTCCGCAAGCTCCTGTTGGAAATACGAAGATGGAAGACACTCTCACACAATTTATGCAAATGGCAATTTCCAATCAAAAGAATACCGATGCGGCCATAAGGAATCTTGAAACACAAGTCGGGCAATTATCAAAATAATTGGCCGACCAACAAAAAGGGCACTTTACGGCAAATACGCTTCCGAATCCTAAAGATTGTAAAGCAATTCTAACTAGAAGTGGAAGAGAGATTGACATGGGTGTAGGGAAAAGAGTAGTGGAGGAGGAGGTTGTAGTGGAAAAAGAAAAAGATAGTGATGAGATTGAAGTAGAAAAAAATGTTGAGGGTGTTTTAGTTGAAAATGAGAAGGAAAAAAGTGAGAATGAGAAAAAAATAGAGAGTGAAGAAAAAGTGAAGAGAACTAGGAAGGGAAAAGAACCGATGAACAATATTCCGATCCAACATTTACCATATCCTCATGCTCCTACAAAGAAAGATAGTGCGAGGCACTATTCTCGGTTTATGGATATTTTCAAACAATTACAAATAAATATTCCATTTTCCGAGGCTTTGGAGCAAATGCCTAAATATGCGAAATTTATGAAGGATATCCTCACGAAAAAGAAGAGGTATACGGATCAAGAGACTATTATGGTAGATGCTAGCTGTAGCGCCATCATTCAACATACTCTCCCGAGGAAAGAATGTGATCCGGGACGAGCCACCTTGCCGGTTACTATAGGAAACATCTATGTGGGCAACAGATTGATTGATTTGGGCTCTAGTATCAACTTGATACCTTTGTCGATTGTGAAACGGTTAGGACACATGGAATTGAGGTCCACTCAAATGACGTTACAACTTGCAGATAAATCCACAACTCGTCCTCACGGTGTAGCGGAAGATGTGTTGGTCAAAGTAGACAAATTTTTGTTTCCGATAGACTTTGTTGTCATTGAAATGGACGAGGATGAGGATGCACCTTTGATTCTTGGAAGGCCTTTCATGAAAACTGCCCGAATGGCAATTGACATGGACGATGGTCTCATGAAAGTGAGAGTCCAAGATGAAGAGGCGTGTTTCAATCTTTATGATGCCATGAAGCACAAGAAAGATAAAGGTGATTGTTTCTGAATCGATGCAACGGAGGAAGTGATTGTTGATGTTACAAAGCAAATTCATGTCATTGATCCTTTACAAAGAGCTTTGGATGATTCCTTGGAAGTATTTTCGGTTGAAGAAGAGCAAGCTCTTGAAGAGTGTTTGTTAGAGCTTGAAGCTTTGGAAGAATTGCAACCTTGGGAGTATGAAGAGAAAAATCTAAAAAAAGTGGTTAATGATGAACCATCCAAACTTGAACTGAAAGTGTTACCTTCAACCTTGAAGTATGCTTTTCTCGATGACGGTGGTAATAAACCGGTGATCATAAGTAGTATTTTATCTGAAAACGAGGAGAGCCGCTTAATTCAAGTGTTGAGAAAAAATCAGGATGCAATGGGATGGACGTTGTCCGATCTCAAAGGCATAAGCCCTTCTTATTGCATGCACCATATATTTATGGAGGAAGATTTTAAACCGGTTGCTCAACCTCAACGCCGGTTAAATCCAATCATGAAAGAAGTGGTTAGAAAAGAAGTGGTAAAAATGTTAGATGCCGGAATGATTTATCCCATTTCTGATAGCCCTTGGGTGAGTCCGATGCATGTGGTACCGAAAAAAGGCAGATTAACGGTGGTCCGAAATGAGAAAAATGAGCTCATTCCAACAAAAACCGTTACCGGGTAGAGAATGTGCATCGATTACCGTAGGTTGAACAAAGCTACGAGAAAAGATCATTTCCCTCTACCTTTTATGGATCAAATGCTCGAAAGGCTTTCCGGTTAATAATTCTACTGTTTTTTAGATGGTTATTCGGGTTACAACCAAATTATTGTGAACCCGGAGGATCATGAAAAAACCGCTTTTACATGTCCGTTTGGAATCTTCGCTTATAGGAGGATGCCGTTTGGATTATGTAATGCACCGGCGACTTTTCAACGGTGTATGCAAGCTATATTCTCGGATTTGATCGAAAAGACAATTGAGGTCTTTATGGATAATTTCTCGGTTTTTGGACAATCATTTGATATTTGCTTGAAAAATTTGGATACGGTGTTGGAACGGTGTGTGGAAACCAATTTGGTGCTTAATTAGGAAAAATGCAACTTTATGGTGAACGAGGGAATTGTGCTCGGTCACAAAGTTTCTTCAAAGGGCCTTGAAGTTGATAAAGCCAAGGTGGACGTTATTGAGAAATTGCCACCACCGATGAATGTCAAAGGCATAACGAGCTTTCTTGGACACGTCGGGTTTTACCGTAGATTCATCAAGGACTTCGCTAAGGTCGCAAAGCCATTGAGCAACTTGCTCGTCCAAGGTAAGATTTTTTACTTTGACGAGTCTTGCCTTTTTGCGTTTAATTTTTTTAAAAAAAGTTTAACTACCTCACCGATAATCGTTGCACCTAACTGGAAATTGGATTTTGAATTAATGTGCGATGCAAGTGATTATACGGTTGGGGCTGTTTTGGGTCAAAGGAAAATGAAATTTTTCCACACGATACATTATGCGAGCAAAGTTTTAAACGAGGCTCAAATTAACTATGCAACAACTGAGAAAGAGTTGCTTGCCATAGTGTATGCGTTGGAGAAACTTTGTTCCTATTTGATTGGTTCACGAGTCATCGTTTACACGGACCACACGGCTATAAGGTATCTGCTCACCAAGCCTGATTCTAAGCAGAGGCTTATTCGTTGGATCCTTTTGTTACAGGAATTTGATCTTGAAATTCGTGACAAAAAAGGATCCGAGAATTTGGTGGCGGATCACTTATCCCGCCTGGTAAACGTTGACATGACCAAGAATGAATGTGAATTCAAAGAGGAGTTCCCTGATGAAAAATTGTTTAGGGTGCAGGTTAGACCGTGGTTCGCCGACATGGCTAACTACAAAGCCGTCGGATTGATACCGGACGGTCTAACGCACCATAAAAAAAGAAAAATTTTGTCGGATGCCAAGTCCTTTGTATGGGATGAACCTCATTTATTTAAACTTGGTGTCGACAACCTCTTAAGAAGGTGTGTGTCGGTAGAGGAAGCCACGGATATTCTGTGGCATTGTCATAACTCTCCGTATGGAGGACACTTCAATGGGTTAAGAACGACCATTAAAGTCCTTCAATCAGGCTTTTATTGGCCGTCATTATTCAAAGATGCGCATGCGCATGCCCTAAGTTGTGACAAATGCCAGAGAAGTGGAGGAATTTCACGGCGGCACGAAATGCCTTTGCAAAATATGTTATAAATTGAAGTTTTTGACTGTTGGGGGATCGACTTTGTCGGTCCATTCCCATCTTCATTTTCTAATGAATACATTTTGGTCGCTGTGGATTATGTTTCTAAATGGGTTGAGGCGATAGCTTGTGCTAAAGCCGATGGAAAAACCGTAGTGAAATTTTTGAAAAGAAACATTTTGCGCGTTTTGGTACTCTGAGAGTGTTGATAAGTGACGGAGGATCTCACTTCTGTTACACTCAGCTTGACAAAGCTCTGGAGCAATATGGTGTGAAGCACAAGGTTGCCACACCATATCATCCTCAAGCTAACGGTCAATCGGAGGTATCCAATCGTGAGATAAAACACATTTTGGAAAAAACTGTTTCGGCTTCAAGAAAAGATTGGGCCAACAAACTGGATGATGCTTTGTGGGCTTATCGGACCGCTTTTAAGGCTCCGATCGGTCTCACGCCTTTTAAAATTGTCTATGGTAAGAATTTCCATTTGCTGGTGAAGTTGGAACATAAGGCGTTTTGGGCCTTAAAATTTTTAAACTTTGATCCAACTCTTAGCGGTGAAAAAAGAAAAGTGCAATTACACGAGTTGGATGAATTACGCCTCCAGGCGTACGATTCCAATAAACTGTATAAAGAACGATTAAAGTCTTACCATGACAGAAAAATTGTCATCAAACAGTTTGAAGTGGGACAGCTGGTCCTGCTATTCAATTCTCAGTTAAAATTGTTTCCAGGAAAGTTAAGGTCTAAATGGTCGGGTCCGTTTCGGATTCGAGAAATCAAGCCTTATGGAGCAATTGTAATAGAAGACACAACAACCAACGAGAATTAGACTGTCAATGGCCAAAGATTGAAAGTGTATCTTGGAGGAGATTTCGAGCGGAATCCCACCATTGTTCCTTTCCGCGATCCGTGAGATTGCGGTGGACCGTCGAGCTTAGTCGACGTTAAACAAGCGCTTGTTGGGAGGCACCCCAACATTGTAAGTATTACCGCTTATTTCTATTTTATTTGTGTTTAGTTAGCATTTTGAAGCCTTAAAATATGTGGTAACTTTTGAAAATTTTTGGAAAATTCTGGTCTTGTTCGCTGGCGTTCGCCTAGCGAGCTGGGGCGAACATTCGCTGGCTTTCGGTTCGCGAACCCAGCGAGACAGTCAAAACTCTTTTACCACATCAGTAAAAATATTGTGGGTGGGCCACCCAATTGGGCCCAAGACCCATTTTGAATCAGAATAGAGGGGGAAACCCTAATTCATTTGCTACCATTTCCATTTTCCACCGTTTGTGCAATTTCATCTCCTTTCCTCTCAAGAGCTTGGCAACACATCTCTTTCCAATTTCCATTCTCCCTAATCCCACCAGTAACGTGCAAAATTCAGGTTTGTACACTCTTTCATTGTTTATTTCATTGTGCATTGTTTATGTTTGTGATAGATAAATTAGGGTTTTGAAAATTTTGGAACCTCTGTCATTTTGCTTGTGGATTGCATGTCATAAACTACCTAGGCATTATGATTAGAGTGATAATTGAAAAAAGAGATTGCTGTTGGACTGGTTTTGATATTGTTTTTCTGCATTTTCGCGAGTTCGCTGCTGTGTTTGCTTCGCGAGCCTGTGCGAGCATTCGCCAGCATTCGCCTAGCGAACCTGGGGCGAATGTTCGCCAGACTTCGCCTAGCGAACCTGGAGCGAACAGATGCAATTTTAAATTTTTTTTTTAGGAAATGCAAGTCTCTGGCTAGTTTGTTGTGGTTCACTAATGCGTTGGTTTGTCGTTGTTTTGTTTTATTGTTTGTTATGTGCAGATGGCACCAAAAACGGCAATTCACGTGGCTAAGAAACGAAAGGCTTCAACCTCCAGGCAGGTGCCCGTGCGCTTTGATGAGGACAGATTTAGGGGACCTAAGCAAGCAGCCAGATACGAAACCCTTGAGAGAAAGCACATTTTGGCTGAGAAAAGATTCCTACTTAGTGACCGTGGAAGCTACCGGACAATTGATGCTCTTTTTGTGCAAAATAAATGGGATCGTTTGATGATGCCTCTGGATGGGTACAATGCTGAAATTGTTCGGGAGTTTTATGCGAATGCCTTACCGGATGATGGAGAGAGATTTAGTTAGACCTCATTTGTTAGAGGGGCTGTTGTGAGATTTGATCGGAGGACGATCAACACTGTTTTGGGTGATCCTTTGCCATTGATTGGTACTGAGTTGGATGATTATCATCGCGACTTGCATCTCCACCAAGACATTGAAAAGATGACCCAGGATTTACTTCTTGAAGGTAAGGAAGTTGAGCGGAATTCCTCTGGGGTTGCGATTAGATTCAGAAGGGTAGACATGCAGCCTTTGGTTCAGCTCATCTTGTTGTTTGTGCTCACCAACATTGCTCCCAGGCCGCATCATAGTACAGTTCCTATTGCTCTAGCTCATCTTATTCATAGCATTCAGATGAATGTTTAGATTGACGTGGCCCGCATCATTGCGGATGAAATCAAGGCAATTGTTTTAAGTGGGTTGGGAGGTACTGCGGCGCGCAAGAATGCCCCGCTTGCTTTTCCATGTCTTATTATGTGCTTGTGTGCTCACGCTGGTGTGGATATCCCAGCACGCAGGCAGGTCACTATTCCATCTGCAATTGATGATAGGTATGTGGATAAGTTTTGTAAGGCTAGAGGGGTTATTGGAGAGTCTTCAAGGGCTGGTGCTGAAGATGCAGCTGAGGCTGGTGGAGGTTCTGAACCGGCGTCGCCGGCCTTTTATCCGTATCAGCAGGAGATCTGCCAATATAATTGGGATTGGATGGCTGCCCAGCAGCGTGCCATGACTGTTCTTCATGATTCTCTGCAGGTTCTCCAATTGCAGATCCGTGACCCTTCTACTGAGCACATGATGATGTCTAGGGAACAGTTCCTAACACATGCTGGTTGGCCTGAGGCCAGGCCAATTTTAGGAAGGGGTGAAGATGATGCTGATGATGAGGAGGCTGGCGTGGAGACTGTTGGTGATGATGACGATGAGGAGGAGGCTACTTCTGCTGGCGGTGATGAGGATATTGAGGTGTCAGATGAGGATTGATGTTTTGGATCTTAGACTTGTGCACTTCCTTTGGTCACCAAAGTGAAGTTTTCTTGCATTTGTTTTTTTTCCAGCTTTTACTAGTCTATTGTATCCACATAGTGGAATATTTTGAATATTGTTGTACTTGTACCCTAGTGGTACCCTTTTGGATTATGTAGGTGTTTTTACACCAAGCACTTTATTATTATTATTAGTAATGTTAAGTGTTTTTAGTAAAAAAAATTGTTTCGCTTTTACTAATAATTTGTTGGTTTTTAATTATTGTATTAAGTGTTGAGTTCTTCAATTTACGAATGCTCAACACTTATATGTGTTTTTTGTTGTTAAATTGTTAATATGTTTTTATTTTAATGTTCCTTCTTTGATGATGGAATTTTGGAAGTTAGGTTGGAGACTCTTGATTTTAAAGGAAGATTCCTCCAAGATGTGAGGGTTATGATAGTGCCTTAAGCATTGTGTTGCGACAGGGTACATCGTTACCTAGTTCGAGAATTTTGTATGTTTTAGAACTTTGTGTCTTGGTGCGATTGAAAATGTTATTTCATGTTACAACTTCCTTTGAATGCATGTGTCATTTTAGGATCAAAAACCATTAAAGTGAGAAGCCTCCAAAGTGTTACTATATGCTAAGGATTGATGATGAATGTTGTTTTTACTTTTAATTCATGCCTTATCTTGTGACCATGTGATTTTGTGGAAGTATGAGAAGTGATCAAGGCACTTGTTGAAAGTGAGCACAACCATGTCCATATAGTAATTCACCCGTGAGGAGTGAGAATTTGGTAGCCCCTTTGAGCCTAAACAGTTTAGAACTCAGTTTAGTGATGAACTTGTTTTATGTACATAATTTGCAAGTTTGGTTCATCACTGAATTTGGTGAGTTTCTAACATTTTCTTCTTGAACCTTTGAAAATTGTATACTTTACTTTCCTTGCCTTAACAAGCAAGGAACATTCACTTTAGGTTGAGTCGAAAATGAGTTGGGGAGAATAAAAGGAAGATGGGTGCATTACTCCAAATTTTGAAAAAAATTCAAGCAAGCATGTAAAGAAAAGAGTGTGAATATGTTGTACAAATGAGAAAATGCTTGCTTGAATGAAAAAATAGATTCAATAATTGTGCACGGTAGTTTGTGAAGGTGTAATGAAAAATTGGTGGAATGAAGTTGTGTTGTGTGAATATGTGTTTAGTGAATGTTCTTATGCTTAGACAATTTCGTTTCAATGGCCATTAGAAATGTCCCTTTTTGTTTACCCGACCAAACTACAACCTTGAAGTCCTCAGTGATCTTTTACTTCCATGATTTCTTTTGTGTTCATTGAGATATGGTATGAATTGCTTAGTATTTGCATCATTGGTCATTTGTGTGTAATTGTCCCGTGCTTGTATGCACGTTTGCCTTCAATCCTTTTTCGAAGAGAAGTGTAGAATGACATGTGCATGATGAGTTAGTGGTCTCTTGAAACATTGTTTGAAATTGTTTAAGAGTCAAGTTCTTTTACATATTAGGTTCTTGAATTGTGTAATTGTTGCATTGTTGTGATCGTTGTTTAGTTGAGCCGTTTTTCGCGTCTTGGATGAATTGAGTGCTCGAGCAAATCCTCTTGAGAGGCATACTTTGCTTGAGGACAAACAAAGAGTTAGTTGGGGAGAGTTTGTTAGATGTCAAACATGATATATATTTGTATGAATTACTTGGCATTTTTCATTTCTTTCCATGTGGAATGTATTGATTTTAGTGAGGAATGATGTTGTTGTGCATTCATTGAAATATACTTGTGGTGCTTGTAATTTGTGTGCTAATGTGCAGGAATAGGAATAAAAAGATCAAGATTATGATACACAAAGATTGGAAGCAAGTTACCATTAAAGGAAGAAATCAACAACAGCATTCGCTAGGCGAGTGTTGGCGAAGCAACCAGCGAAGGTTCGCCTAGCGAACGTTAGCGAGTGTGCCAGCGAGGGGTGGCAGAAAGTATACAAAAACCTACAATAGTAAAACTGGGTAAATTTGCTGGGCGAGGAAGCCAACGAAGGCTCGCTGATGTGCTTGCTAGGCGAAGGTGCCAGCGAAGGGTGGCAGTAAGTTCCACTTTTGAAAACACCCAAACTTCGCTGGGGCGAATGTGGTAGCGAAGGCTCGCTTCGCGAGTGATTTGGTTCGCCTAGCGAACCCACGATAATCCTTGTGGGCGGTTTAAGTCTGAGGCACTTAAAGTGCCATGTTTTAGTTCATTCGCTAGGCGAATGAAGCCTTCGCTAGGCGAAGGGTGCTGAGATTTGAATTGTATAAATAGATTTTCATTTGTTGTAAAGAGGGGATCTTGTTCATTTTCACTAGAAATCATAGTTTTCAGTATTTTGATCATCAAAGAGTGTAATTTCACTTGGAGAAGCTGAAGTCGCATCCATTCTCGATTATTCGTTGTGGATGTTCATTCATCTCCTCTCTTTACTTGTTATCCAAACTACCATGAGAAGTGGTAGCTAAACACTCAATGTTGAGGTTAGATGTAGTTGATCCTGATTTTATGTATTGCTTTTGATCTATTGTATATGAACAAAGTCTTTGATCAATATAGATGATGTTGTTTTCTCTTAATGCTCCATGTGTGATTTGTATTGCTCTAGACATAGATTCTACAAATCATGACCTAACAATTTCATCTCTTAAAAACCAAACTCTAGACATAGATTTGGGATTTGCTATTCGCATTGTGTTGATCTTAATGATTGTTGTTTAGATTGTTAGCGTGAGACATCATCTGACAGTCTAAACAACGATACTCACGATTTCGCTTTAGACATAAACTTAGTCGGGGGAATACGCGGTTGTATTGGTCGGAAACCGAGTTCATATGCTTGATTATTTGTTTATATGTGAAAAGGATTAGCGAAACCTAACCTTGACATGCTTTTATCAAAACTTTTACAAACTCTTTGTCACCAATTAATCTTTGCTACAAATTAATGTTAACAAAAATTGAGAACCTTTTGAAACCTTTGAACTTAAAGTATCGCAACTATTGAACGGCACGCATCAAATATCGAACAATCCCTGTGGAGACGATTAAAAACACCCCCACTATTACTTTACTAACAAAATGGCGCTGTTGTCGGGGATTGTTAAGTGATGTTGCAAGCATTGCGATAGTTGAGCTATTTTAAGCTTGTTACCATTTTTTCTTGAACTTGTTAATTTGTTTTGTTTAGTGTGCAGACTTAGTTTAAGCGAGGGAAACTACCGGCGGACCAACTTCTTTACGATCCTGAGATTGAGAGAACCGCTCGTAGAATCAACAGCAGAACTAGATGAAGGAGGCAGCTAGCAAGACAGAGGCGAGAACAAGAGGAAAGTACTTCTACACCACCACCACTTCCACAAATACTTCCAGTTATGGAGGAAGACCCATCACCACCACCACCACCTGCTTCTAGGCCTTGCACAAATAGTCCAAGACACAATGCTCAATTCGCTCGCCATGCACATAACGGTCGTCATTCCGAAATGAAGACCGGTATTCTCTAACTGTTATATCAAAGTCCATTTACGGGTATGGATCATGAAGATCCTTTTACCCATCTGACGAAATTCTATGAAATAGCGAGAGCGACTGGTGCACCTGAGGCAGAAGAGGAGTCTCTGTTCAAGAGACTATTCCCGCATTCCCTCATTGGGAAGGCCAAGGAATGGTACCTTGATCAGTCAACGGCCATAATGACGGATTGGAATGCATTGGAAGAGAAATTTTTGGAGAGATTTTTCCCACACACTCGGTTCATGGAGGCAAAGACCGCCATCGCGGTATTCACACAAGGAGCCAATGAATCTCTCAATGAAGCTTGGGAGAGGTTCAAATCAATGTTAAGGAAGTGCAAGGGCCATGGTTTTGATGAATTGTCACAAATTCATATATTTCGAAATGGGCTTCAGCTTGTACACAAAACCTTCTTGGATGCCACCGCTGGTGGATCCTTGTTAAGCAAAACTGCAGCAGAAGCCACAACTATTATTGATAAGATGGCCTTGAACGATCATCAAGGTAGTCATAACCGTGGACCTTCTCAACGAACTCCGGGAGTGTTGGAATTGGGAACAAATGATGCTATCCTTGCGCAGAACAAATTATTATCACAACAGGTTGAGTTGTTGACTAAGCAAATGTCTAAATTGCCGCAACAATTCAAATAAATTCATGATTCTTCAAGTAAAAATGTGCAAGTGTTAGTTTGTGAACTATGTAGAGGTGACCATCCGACCGGTTATTGTCCTCCAGTTGTGGAGGAGGCAAATTATGCTGGAAATCAAGGATACCAACCCCGACCTCCGTATCAACAAGGCAACCAAGGTTACCAACAAAGGGCTAACCAAGGTTATCAACAACCATGGAGACCGCAAGAAGCCGGACCATCAAACTGTCAACAATACCAAAATTACACTCAACCTCCGCAAGCTCCTGTTGGAAATACGAAGATGGAAGACACTCTCACACAATTTATGCAAATGGCAATTTCCAATCAAAAGAATACCGATGCGGCCATAAGGAATCTTGAAACACAAGTCGGGCAATTATCAAAACAATTGGCCGACCAACAAAAAGGGCACTTTACGGCAAATACGCTTCCGAATCCTAAAGATTGTAAAGCAATTCTAACTAGAAGTGGAAGAGAGATTGACATGGGTGTAGGGAAAAGAGTAGTGGAGGAGGAGGTTGTAGTGGAAAAAGAAAAAGATAGTGATGAGATTGAAGTAGAAAAAAATGTTGAGGGTGTTTTAGTTGAAAATGAGAAGGAAAAAAGTGAGAATGAGAAAAAAATAGAGAGTGGAGAAAAAGTGAAGAGAACTAGGAAGGGAAAAGAACCGATGAACAATATTCCGATCCAACATTTACCATATCTTCATGCTCCTACAAAGAAAGATAGTGCGAGGCACTATTCTCGGTTTATGGATATTTTCAAACAATTACAAATAAATATTCCATTTTCCGAGGCTTTGGAGCAAATGCCTAAATATGCGAAATTTATGAAGGATATCCTCACGAAAAAGAAGAGGTATACGGATCAAGAGACTATTATGGTAGATGCTAGCTGTAGCGCCATCATTCAACATACTCTCCCGAGGAAAGAATGTGATCCGGGACGAGCCACCTTGCCGGTTACTATAGGAAACATCTATGTGGGCAACGGATTGATTGATTTGGGCTCTAGTATCAACTTGATCCTTTGTCGATTGTGAAACGGTTAGGACACATGGAATTGAGGTCCACTCAAATGACGTTACAACTTGCAGATAAATCCACAACTCGTCCTCACGGTGTAGCGGAAGATGTGTTGGTCAAAGTAGACAAATTTTTGTTTCCGATAGACTTTGTTGTCATTGAAATGGACGAGGATGAGGATGCACCTTTGATTCTTGGAAGGCCTTTCATGAAAACTGCCCGAATGGCAATTGACATGGACGATGGTCTCATGAAAGTGAGAGTCCAAGATGAAGAGGCGTGTTTCAATCTTTATGATGCCATGAAGCACAAGAAAGATAAAGGTGATTGTTTCTGAATCGATGCAACGGAGGAAGTGATTGTTGATGTTACAAAGCAAATTCATGTCATTGATCCTTTACAAAGAGCTTTGGATGATTCCTTGGAAGTATTCTCGGTTGAAGAAGAGCAAGCTCTTGAAGAGTGTTTGTTAGAGCTTGAAGCTTTGGAAGAATTGCAACATTGGGAGTATGAAGAGAAAAATCTAAAAAAAGTGGTTAATGATGAACCATCCAAACTTGAACTGAAAGTGTTACCTTCAACCTTGAAGTATGATTTTCTCGATGACGGTGGTAATAAACCGGTGATCATAAGTAGTATTTTATCTGAAAACGAGGAGAGCCGCTTAATTCAAGTGTTGAGAAAAAATCAGGATGCAATGGGATGGACGTTGTCCGATCTCAAAGGCATAAGCCCTTCTTATTGCATGCACCGTATATTTATGGAGGAAGATTTTAAACCGGTTGCTCAACCTCAACGCCGGTTAAATCCAATCATGAAAGAAGTGGTTAGAAAAGAAGTGGTAAAAATGTTAGATGCCGGAATGATTTATCCCATTTCTGATAGCCCTTGGGTGAGTCCGATGCATGTGGTACCGAAAAAAGGCAGATTAACGGTGGTCCGAAATGAGAAAAATGAGCTCATTCCAACAAAAACCGTTACCGGGTAGAGAATGTGCATCGATTACCGTAGGTTGAACAAAGCTACGAGAAAAGATCATTTCCCTCTACCTTTTATGGATCAAATGCTCGAAAGGCTTTCCGGTTAATAATTCTACTGTTTTTTAGATGGTTATTCGGGTTACAACCAAATTATTGTGAACCCGGAGGATCATGAAAAAACCGCTTTTACATGTCCGTTTGGAATCTTCGCTTATAGGAGGATGCCGTTTGGATTATGTAATGCACCGGCGACTTTTCAACGGTGTATGCAAGCTATATTCTCGGATTTGATCGAAAAGACAATTGAGGTCTTTATGGATAATTTCTCGGTTTTTGGACAATCATTTGATATTTGCTTGAAAAATTTGGATACGGTGTTGGAACGGTGTGTGGAAACCAATTTGGTGCTTAATTGGGAAAAATGCAACTTTATGGTGAACGAGGGAATTGTGCTCGGTCACAAAGTTTCTTCAAAGGGCCTTGAAGTTGATAAAGCCAAGGTGGACGTTATTGAGAAATTGCCACCACCGATGAATGTCAAAGGCATAACGAGCTTTCTTGGACACGTCGGGTTTTACCGTAGATTCATCAAGGACTTCGCTAAGGTCGCAAAGCCATTGAGCAACTTGCTCGTCCAAGGTAAGATTTTTTACTTTGACGAGTCTTGCCTTTTTGCGTTTAATTTTTTTTAAAAAAGTTTAACTACCTCACCGATAATTGTTGCACCTAACTGGAAATTGGATTTTGAATTAATGTGCGATGCAAGTGATTATACGGTTGGGGCTGTTTTGGGTCAAAGGAAAATGAAAGTTTTCCACGCGATACATTATGCGAGCAAAGTTTTAAACGAGGCTCAAATTAACTATGCAACAACTGAGAAAGAGTTGCTTGCCATAGTGTATGCGTTGGAGAAACTTTGTTCCTATTTGATTGGTTCACGAGTCATCGTTTACACGGACCACACGGCTATAAGGTATCTGCTCACCAAGCCTGATTCTAAGCAGAGGCTTATTCGTTGGATCCTTTTGTTACAGGAATTTGATCTTGAAATTCGTGACAAAAAAGGATCCGAGAATTTGGTGGCGGATCACTTATCCCGCCTGGTAAACGTTGACGTGACCAAGAATGAATGTGAATTCAAAGAGGAGTTCCCTGATGAAAAATTGTTTAGGGTGCAGGTTAGACCGTGGTTCGCCGACATGGCTAACTACAAAGCCGTCGGATTGATACCGGACGGTCTAACACACCATAAAAAAAGAAAATTTTTGTCGGATGCCAAGTCCTTTGTATGGGATGAACCTCATTTATTTAAACTTGGTGTCGACAACCTCTTAAGAAGGTGTGTGTCGGTAGAGGAAGCCACGGATATTCTGTGGCATTGTCATAACTCTCCGTATGGAGGACACTTCAATGGGTTAAGAACGGCCATTAACGTCCTTCAATCAGGCTTTTATTGGCCGTCGTTATTCAAAGATGCAGATGCGCATGCCCTAAGTTGTGACAAATGCCAGAGAAGTGGAGGAATTTCACGGCGGCACGAAATGCCTTTGCAAAATATGTTAGAAATTGAAGTTTTTGACTGTTGGGGGATCGACTTTGTCGGTCCATTCCCATCTTCATTTTCTAATGAATACATTTTGGTCGCTGTGGATTATGTTTCTAAATGGGTTGAGGCGATAGCTTGTGCTAAAGCCGATGGAAAAACCGTAGTGAAATTTTTGAAAAGAAACATTTTGCGCGTTTTGGTACTCTGAGAGTGTTGATAAGTGACGGAGGATCTCACTTCTGTTACACTCAGCTTGACAAAGCTCTGGAGCAATATGGTGTGAAGCACAAGGTTGCCACACCATATCATCCTCAAGCTAACGGTCAAGCGGAGGTATCCAATCGTGAGATAAAACGCATTTTGGAAAAAACTGTTTCGGCTTCAAGAAAAGATTGGGCCAACAAACTGGATGATGCTTTGCGGGCTTATCGGACCGCTTTTAAGGCTCCGATCGGTCTCACGCCTTTTAAAATTGTCTATGATAAGAATTTCCATTTGCTGGTGAAGTTGGAACATAAGGCGTTTTGGGCCTTAAAATTTTTAAACTTTGATCCAACTCTTAGCGGTGAAAAAAGAAAAGTGCAATTACACGAGTTGGATGAATTACGCCTCCAGGCGTACGATTCCAATAAACTGTATAAAGAACGAGTAAAGTCTTACCATGACAGAAAAATTGTCATCAAACAGTTTGAAGTGGGACAGTTGGTCCTGCTATTCAATTCTCAGTTAAAATTGTTTCCAGGAAAGTTAAGGTCTAAATGGTCGGGTCCGTTTCGGATTCGAGAAATCAAGCCTTATGGAGCAATTGTAATAGAAGACACAACAACCAACGAGAATTAGACTGTCAATGGCCAAAGATTGAAAGTGTATCTTGGAGGAGATTTCGAGCGGAATCCCACCATTGTTCCTTTCCGCGATCCGTGAGATTGCGGTGGACCGTCGAGCTTAGTCGACGTTAAACAAGCGCTTGTTGGGAGGCACCCCAACATTGTAAGTATTACCGCTTATTTCTATTTTATTTGTGTTTAGTTAGCATTTTGAAGCCTTAAAATATGTGGTAACTTTTGAAAAATTTTGGAAAATTCTGGTCTTGTTCGCTGGCGTTCGCCTAGCGAGCTGGGGCGAACATTCGCTGGCTTTCGGTTCGCGAACCCAGCGAGACAGTCAAAACTCTTTTACCACATCAGTAAAAATATTGTGGGTGGGCCACCCAATTGGGCCCAAGACCCATTTTGAATCAGAATAGAGGGGGAAACCCTAATTCATTTGCTACCATTTCCATTTTCCACCGTTTGTGCAATTTCATCTCCTTTCCTCTCAAGAGCTTGGCAACACATCTCTTTCCAATTTCCATTCTCCCTAATCCCACCAGTAACGTGCGAAATTCAGGTTTGCACACTCTTTCATTGTTTATTTCATTGTGCATTGTTTATGTTTGTGATAGATAAATTAGGGTTTTGAAAATTTTGGAACCTCTGTCATTTTGCTTGTGGATTGCATGTCATAAACTACCTAGGCATTATGATTAGAGTGATAATTGAAAAAAGAGATTGCTGTTGGACTGGTTTTGATATTGTTTTTCTGCATTTTCGCGGGTTCGCTGCTGTGTTTGCTTCGCGAGCCTGTGCGAGCATTCGCCAGCATTCGCCTAGCGAACCTGGGGCGAATGTTCGCCAGACTTCGCCTAGCGAACCTGGAGCGAACAGATGCAATTTTAAATTTTTTTTTTAGGAAATGCAAGTCTCTGGCTAGTTTGTTGTGGTTCACTAATGCGTTGGTTTGTCGTTGTTTTGTTTTATTGTTTGTTATGTGCAGATGGCACCAAAAACGGCAATTCACGTGGCTAAGAAACGAAAGGCTTCAACCTCCAGGCAGGTGCCCGTGCGCTTTGATGAGGACAGATTTAGGGGACCTAAGCAAGCAGCCAGATACGAAACCCTTGAGAGAAAGCACATTTTGGCTGAGAAAAGATTCCTACTTAGTGACCGTGGAAGCTACCGGACAATTGATGCTCTTTTTGTGCAAAATAAATGGGATCGTTTGATGATGCCTCTGGATGGGTACAATGCTGAAATTGTTCTGGAGTTTTATGCGAATGCCTTACCGGATGATGGAGAGAGATTTAGTTGGACCTCATTTGTTAGAGGGGCTGTTGTGAGATTTGATCGGAGGACGATCAACACTGTTTTGGGTGATCCTTTGCCATTGATTGGTACTGAGTTGGATGATTATCATCGCGACTTGCATCTCCACCAAGACATTGAAAAGATGACCCGGGATTTACTTCTTGAAGGTAAGGAAGTTGAGCGGAATTCCTCTGGGGTTGCGATTAGATTCAGAAGGGTAGACATGCAGCCTTTGGTTCAGCTCATCTTGTTGTTTGTGCTCACCAACATTGCTCCCAGGCCGCATCATAGTACAGTTCCTATTGCTCTAGCTCATCTTATTCATAGCATTCAGATGAATGTTTAGATTGACGTGGCCCGCATCATTGCGGATGAAATCAAGGCAATTGTTTTAAGTGGGTTGGGAGGTACTGCGGCGCGCAAGAATGCCCCGCTTGCTTTTCCATGTCTTATTATGTGCTTGTGTGCTCACGCTGGTGTGGATATCCCAGCACGCAGGCAGGTCACTATTCCATCTGCAATTGATGATAGGTATGTGGATAAGTTTTGTAAGGCTAGAGGGGTTATTGGAGAGTCTTCAAGGGCTGGTGCTGAAGATGCAGCTGAGGCTGGTGGAGGTTCTGAACCGGCGTCGCCGGCCTTTTATCCGTATCAGCAGGAGATCTGCCAATATAATTGGGATTGGATGGCTGCCCAGCAGCGTGCCATGACTGATCTTCATGATTCTTTGCAGGTTCTCCAATTGCAGATACGTGACCCTTCTACTGAGCACATGATGATGTCTAGGGAACAGTTCCTAACACATGCTGGTTGGCCTGAGGCCAGGCCAATTTTAGGAAGGGGTGAAGATGATGCTGATGATGAGGAGGCTGGCGTGGAGACTGTTGGTGATGATGACGATGAGGAGGAGGCTACTTCTGCTGGCGGTGATGAGGATATTGAGGTGTCAGATGAGGATTGATGTTTTGGATCTTAGACTTGTGCACTTCCTTTGGTCACCAAAGTGAAGTTTTCTTGCATTTGTTTTTTTTCCAGCTTTTACTAGTCTATTGTATCCACATAGTGGAATATTTTGAATATTGTTGTACTTGTACCCTAGTGGTACCCTTTTGGATTATGTAGGTGTTTTTACACCAAGCACTTTATTATTATTATTAGTAATGTTAAGTGTTTTTAGTAAAAAAAATTGTTTCGCTTTTACTAATAATTTGTTGGTTTTTAATTATTGTATTAAGTGTTGAGTTCTTCAATTTACGAATGCTCAACACTTATATGTGTTTTTTGTTGTTAAATTGTTAATATGTTTTTATTTTAATGTTCCTTCTTTGATGATGGAATTTTGGAAGTTAGGTTGGAGGCTCTTGATTTTAAAGGAAGATTCCTCCAAGATGTGAGGGTTATGATAGTGCCTTAAGCATTGTGTTGCGACAGGGTACATCGTTACCTAGTTCGAGAATTTTGTATGTTTTAGAACTTTGTGTCTTGGTGCGATTGAAAATGTTATTTCATGTTACAACTTCCTTTGAATGCATGTGTCATTTTAGGATCAAAAACCATTAAAGTGAGAAGCCTCCAAAGTGTTACTATATGCTAAGGATTGATGATGAATGTTGTTTTTACTTTTAATTCATGCCTTATCTTGTGACCATGTGATTTTGTGGAAGTATGAGAAGTGATCAAGGCACTTGTTGAAAGTGAGCACAACCATGTCCATATAGTAATTCACCCGTGAGGAGTGAGAATTTGGTAGCCCCTTTGAGCCTAAACAGTTTAGAACTCAGTTTAGTGATGAACTTGTTTTATGTACATAATTTGCAAGTTTGGTTCATCACTGAATTTGGTGAGTTTCTAACATTTTCTTCTTGAACCTTTGAAAATTGTATACTTTACTTTCCTTGCCTTAACAAGCAAGGAACATTCACTTTAGGTTGAGTCGAAAATGAGTTGGGGAGAATAAAAGGAAGATGGGTGCATTACTCCAAATTTTGAAAAAAATTCAAGCAAGCATGTAAAGAAAAGAGTGTGAATATGTTGTACAAATGAGAAAATGCTTGCTTGAATGAAAAAATAGATTCAATAATTGTGCACGGTAGTTTGTGAAGGTGTAATGAAAAATTGGTGGAATGAAGTTGTGTTGTGTGAATATGTGTTTAGTGAATGTTCTTATGCTTAGACAATTTCGTTTCAATGGCCATTAGAAATGTCCCTTTTTGTTTACCCGACCAAACTACAACCTTGAAGTCCTCAGTGATCTTTTACTTCCATGATTTCTTTTGTGTTCATTGAGATATGGTATGAATTGCTTAGTATTTGCATCATTGGTCATTTGTGTGTAATTGTCCCGTGCTTGTATGCACGTTTGCCTTCAATCCTTTTTCGAAGAGAAGTGTAGAATGACATGTGCATGATGAGTTAGTGGTCTCTTGAAACATTGTTTGAAATTGTTTAAGAGTCAAGTTCTTTTACATATTAGGTTCTTGAATTGTGTAATTGTTGCATTGTTGTGATCGTTGTTTAGTTGAGCCGTTTTTCGCGTCTTGGATGAATTGAGTGCTCGAGCAAATCCTCGTGAGAGGCATACTTTGCTTGAGGACAAACAAAGAGTTAGTTGGGGAGAGTTTGTTAGATGTCAAACATGATATATATTTGTATGAATTACTTGGCATTTTTCATTTCTTTCCATGTGGAATGTATTGATTTTAGTGAGGAATGATGTTGTTGTGCATTCATTGAAATATACTTGTGGTGCTTGTAATTTGTGTGCTAATGTGCAGGAATAGGAATAAAAAGATCAAGATTATGATACACAAAGATTGGAAGCAAGTTACCATTAAAGGAAGAAATCAACAACAGCATTCGCTAGGCGAGTGTTGGCGAAGCAACCAGCGAAGGTTCGCCTAGCGAACGTTAGCGAGTGTGCCAGCGAGGGGTGGCAGAAAGTATACAAAAACCTACAATAGTAAAACTGGGTAAATTTGCTGGGCGAGGAAGCCAACGAAGGCTTGCTGATGTGCTTGCTAGGCGAAGGTGCCAGCGAAGGGTGGCAGTAAGTTCCACTTTTGAAAACACCCAAACTTCGCTGGGGCGAATGTGGTAGCGAAGGCTCGCTTCGCGAGTGATTTGGTTCGCCTAGAGAACCCACGATAATCCTTGTGGGCGGTTTAAGTCTGAGGCACTTAAAGTGCCATGTTTTAGTTCATTCGCTAGGCGAATGAAGCCTTCGCTAGGCGAAGGGTGCTGAGATTTGAATTGTATAAATAGATTTTCATTTGTTGTAAAGAGGGGATCTTGTTCATTTTCACTAGAAATCATAGTTTTCAGTATTTTGATCATCAAAGAGTGTAATTTCACTTGGAGAAGCTGAAGTCGCATCCATTCTCGATTATTCGTTGTGGATGTTCATTCATCTTCTCTCTTTACTTGTTATCCAAACTACCATGAGAAGTGGTAGCTAAACACTCAATGTTGAGGTTATATGTAGTTGATCCTGATTTTATGTATTGCTTTTGATCTATTGTATATGAACAAAGTCTTTGATCAATATAGATGATGTTGTTTTCTCTTAATGCTCCATGTGTGATTTGTATTGCTCTAGACATAGATTCTACAAATCATGACCTAACAATTTCATCTCTTAAAAACCAAACTCTAGACATAGATTTGGGATTTGCTATTCGCATTGTGTTGATCTTAATGATTGTTGTTTAGATTGTTAGCGTGAGGCATCATCTGACAGTCTAAACAACGATACTCACGATTTCGCTTTAGACATAAACTTAGTCGGGGGGATACGCGGTTGTATTGGTCGGAAACCGAGTTCATATGCTTGATTATTTGTTTATATGTGAAAAGGATTAGCGAAACCTAACCTTGACATGCTTTTATCAAAACTTTTACAAACTCTTTGTCACCAATTAATCTTTGCTACAAATTAATGTTAACAACAATTGAGAACCTTTTGAAACCTTTGAACTTAAAGTATCGCAACTATTGAACGGCGTGCATTAAATATCGAACAATCCCTGTGGAGACGATTAAAAACACCCCCACTATTACTCTACTAACACCCGTCGCTTTAGGTCCTCTTGGTATAAGGCTCACGACGTTTATGGATCGCTTTAGGTCCTCTTGGTATAAGGCTCACGATCCGATCACTTTAGGTCCTCTTTGTATAAGGCTCATGATCGTCTATAATCATCGCTTTAGGTCCTCTCGGTATAAGGCTCACGATGTTATAGTGGATTCCCTCTGGAACCGTTTCGTCCCTCACACCCACTAGGGCACACGACATCATAAGAATGCATATCATGATGCTTGGGATACAATGGCTCGTGACATTCAAATGCACACATATACACATCCATCATCATGCATATATAATCACACACAACAGAATGCATTTTCTTGCCCTTAGGCCACAAACCCTCATCGTAACATTTCATCACATGCATTCACATCATATAACATCACTCAAGTCATACAACATATATCAAATGCACATTGCATGATAACACATCAATTACACACAATTATAACAGTAAAAGTCAACAAAACGACACATTTCCAAATTCCCGACATAATTAAATCGGTCAAGAATCTCAAAACTATTATCATAAGAAAGAACACTTCAATAGCTTTCCAACGACACCAAGAATGTTCAAAACGGATAATCGGAACACAAGTTATGGAATAAAAAAGAAATGGAATCGCGAAAAGACAAAATTCTGCACTCTCACTGGCCATACGCGTAATGCGCTGAGCCATACGCGTATTGCCTTGCTTACTCGCCCATCCATATGCGTATTGCCCAACGTGAAACGCGTATGGGCAGAGACTGATTTTTCCCCAAAATTCCACTAAAAATCCAGTACGCGTATTACCTCACTCCATACGCGTATTGCCCACTCCCATACGCGTAATGCCTACATTCCTTCCTTTCCATACGCGTATTTCCCACTCCCATACGCGTAATGCCTACATTCCTTCCTTTCCATACGCGTATTGCCCAACTTAATACGCGTATTGCCTTGCCAGATACGCGTATGGGCAGCGAAAACCCAGAATTTTTCCTGCATAATTCATACTATGAAATTCATCCCAAATTCTCTCTAATTCTCATCTAAACACTTCCAAATCACAATATATCAACTAAGACATGTCCCAACATAATCAACAAGTATTCTACGCAGATTATATCGAGTTTTGACTGTGAAAACCTCGATTTCTAACAATTATTCACAAATTCAACCAAATAGAAAACATATATTTTTCAACCAAACATTCAAACAAATACATACATATACATATACAAACATGATATAATCGAAACTTCTCACCCTTACCCCATTAATCGTGCTCGAAATGGATGAATTCTCAATTTTCCTCTTCTCCTCTTTTTCCCTTCTCTTCCTTTCTCTCTTCCCTTTTTCTTTCTTTCTATTTTTCTCTCTTTTTCTCTCCACTTTCTATTTTATGAAAATTAACCCAGCAAAAAGACCAAAACACCCCTCAGCTCAAATATCTCGCAAACGCTCTCGAAATGCGATAAAACACAATAACGATGAGAAATAATATATTGCCAAATAAAAGTCAAGAATAAAATAATATAATAATAAAAATAATTGAATCGACTCGATTAAATAAATCTAACCAAAAACTGGGGCGTTATAACTCTCCCCCACTTAGAAATTTTCGTCCTCGAAAATATACTGATACGAACAACTCGGGATACGACTCTCGCATCCGACTAACCAACTATCAGGCCTACCAAAGGCACACCATGAATAACACAAACTGACAACCCACCTTGCTAATAACAGCTACAACAACGACACGACAACGACGACAACTACAACGACAAGATGCAAAGCCCATACAATGCACTTGACGACTAACTCACGACTCAAAGAATACCCAAGTTACGAACACACAGGAATTAGCTACTCACACTCGAACCATCATGATGGAAACGAGGCAACAACACAAACAAGAACACAAGTTCCACGACCCAACATCGTTCAACAACCTCTATGTGCCCACAATACCAACATCCTTGTCACACAACAATATCGCAACAATGCTACGATTCCCCAACCAAACATGTAACCAAAACATCCATATACCTAGTAGCCCAAGAATAATATTTAAACCTTCCACCTAACACTTCCAGTCTGAAACGTCCAATAGTCTCATCATTCCTACATGTTCCCAATGTTCAACCTATGAACTCTTACAAGTTCCACACGCAAATACAAAATGTGCCACATCACGCTTCCGCTGCGCACTCTGATTACTCGAAACTATCAAGTCTACCTGAGGGTGATCACCCATCACATGAGGGTGGTGACGCCAATGGCGATTTCGATGAGCTGGAAGGTTACCCCGGGGGATCGTCTGATATGTCCCTACTCGTGGGGTACTCTGAGTATACTGCTAGATATGTCTGGCTAGGACAGGTAACCTTTCTCGGTTTATTTATAGAATTGTATTCGTTGAAAATATGTTCATTTGTAACATTGTTTTATTTGGAAATTTTCAGGAGAAGGATTCACAGAAGTTCTATAACCATGGGGGCAAGGTTATGGACATGCTTGCGGCGCTGCTAGGGGATGAGTGGTTCACGTCTGCACTTGCTACCTCTGGTCTTGGAGGTCTATCTAGGATTGGGTATCCCCAAATCATGTACGGTATATTGATGGGCTTTGTTAAGAGATGGCACCCTGAGACATCCTCATTCCATCTACCGTACGGCGAGATCACGATCACACTCGACGACATCTCGTGCCTTTTACATCTACCGATCACGGGTACCCTTCTCCGTCATGGTAGGATGTCGAAGGGGGACGCGATGGAGATGCTGATTGAGGAGCTTGTGGCTACCCCAGAGGAGGCACTTGCGGAGGTGACACAGTTGAGAGGCACAGACGTCCGGTTCTCCTTTCTAACACGCAGATTTAGTGCGGCGCTTGCAGAGGCAGGATAGGCAGTAGGTGATCCAGCTGAGGTGGCGATCCACAGGCAGCGTGCCCTGCGATGCTACTACCTGTTTTTTCTTGGCACGCAGGTGTTTGTGGACACCAGCGCCAGTTATGTTGATGTCGTTTACCTCAGGTACCTTTTGGATCCCACAGAGATCCATAGGTACAACTGGGGGGCGGCTGCGCTGGCATACACCTATTCCAGGCTCTCATATGGTTGCTGCTGGGTAGCCAAGACTGTGGCAGGCAGCTGTACGCTATACGTGGTAACAATCTAATATTCTAAGTCATTTTTTCATTTCTTTTTTGTCTATACTGATTATAATGTTTGACACCGATGTTATTTTTTCCATTTCAGGCATGGATATTACAGCACTTTCCCAAGATTACTGGTTGGGGGAGTGTCGACGGATACACTGAGGATATGCCACGTGCTGCTGCATTTCTCCTGCTCAGAGGGAACCAGGCGCCCGATCCCTACAGAGTGTATCTTGATCGGATCGCTGCTGAGGACGTTTTTTATGACACCTATGCCGATCACCGTGTGACGTGCCCGTTCGATGAGGTTTCGCTGTTCTCAGGATGGTTGGCATGCAGTTCGACCATTACTGCTCGATACCTGCCGGAGCGCGTCTTGCGCTAGTTCGATTACACGCAGACGATCCCCAGGATGCCTCATGAGTCTGCTCCTCTAGGCTTGACCCGCATGCAAATAGATGAGATATATGCTGACTTCCAATCCCACTTGGTACCGGAAGAGGCTCGGGCGACCAGAGCGCCGAGAGATTGGAGCGTTGCTGTCGGGTACATCATGTGGTTCTACACTGTCTCACACCCATGCATGGTGCCCACTGCTGAGGGATCTCCACCTAGACCTGCACATCAAGAGATATTAGAGGAGCGGCAGTCTCAGTTAGACCATACTCAGGATGTCCTACCTCGTTGTCATGAGATAGAGCAGATAGCGCGGGCGGCCATTGCGAACGGTCACCTCCCTGAGGGCTCTGGTGCCAGACTTGCCGTGGATTTGCTCAGGGGGCACTTCAGTACCGCAGACATCGAGCCAGGACGGCGGGTCAGGTTAGAGGAGCAGGGGAGCCAGGAGAGATCATTCGCCATACGCAGTAGTTTTTTTTATGTATTCTTTTTTTATTACATGTATGTACTGTATTTTGACAGAGGTTTATTATGTATATAAATCATTTTATTTTATATATGGATGTTGTCGAATGTATATTAAGTTGCGACGATATATTAACATATGCGACCAACCAACAAAACCGATTTAAAAAAAATTAAAGTTCTGCTTTTTCCCGGATCTGCATATCCAAAATTTTTCTGGATGTGCATATCCGGAACACATCAACGTTTTTTAAAAATTTGGTGCGTTCGGATGTGCACATCCGAAATCAAGGGGCAAAAACGAAAATTCAGGTGGTGCCTAAGAAACATGGGTGGTGTATTAAGAAATGCTCATAACAAAAATAGATTATAAATTAAACATGACTAACTTTACATATATCCTGGGATGACCGATGATTAGTTAGATAAGTAACAATTAAAAATATTTTATCTCAATATAATTTTGGAGCACACATTTGAAAGATAAGAGATAGGCAAATTCAAATAAATGTGGTTTTTGTTTTTTTTTTTGCAACACCATTTTTATTTTGGGGTGTTGACATGTGTAAATTGAGGCATGATTGCCTTGTTTACAGGTGAAATTGAAAATGCTTAGATTATTATATTCTTTATCATCGTTCAAACATATTATTTTAATCCTTTTTTCTAAACTGTATTGGTACCATGTTATAAAATTCAATAAATTATTAAGTGACTTCTAATCTACTATCTACAATCTACCCATTACAAATAAGTTCCTTGCACTGCCAATTCTGCCCTTCCACCAAAATTTCTTTGCACTACTAAAAGGGTGTTTTCGTAACTAGCAAAATAACCAAAATTCATAGCTTCCATGGCCTCTTTGAAGACCACGTGTCAGCCGTGCATTGGCCACTTTTCCACTTTTCTCTCTCTTCCTCTTTCATTTCCCACTTCTCTTTCTCTTTCTCCCGTTTTCTCTCTTCCATCTCTCACTTTCCCAGAAACCCTAAATCCAACACCCGTCGTCGCCCCGATTCTCCGCCATATATACCACCACCTCGCCGTTTTCTCTCTTTATCTTTCATCCAACTCCCTCATTCTCGTCTCTCTTTCTCTATGACGGGTCATTGCACCTCAAGAAAATGTTTAACAAATTGTACCAGGTCGATTTTATGATGCTTTATTAATTTCGGATTCATGTGCTTTTTGATACTTTCTTCTGGTTTTATGATGTTGTTATTGTGCTTTACATGAGTTTGTTCTGGTTTTATGATTTTTTTCAGTTCATGATGTTACACAGTTCATTTAAATGGGATAATCACAAGCATGATTGAAAACAATCGCAAACAGGATTGAAAACATAGTAAGGTTTCAAAGAAGTGATTTGAGATGGATTTAGTAGGTTTTTGTTCCTTATCTTTTATTTTTTCTTTTTAATTTAAATGTTTTATTTTGTCACAAAATATTTTTGTTAATGGATTTTATCAAAGTTTGATGCATTGTTGTTCTGTGATTACTTCCGTATGCGTTATTGTTTGACGATCTTACTCTTGCATTCACTTAGAAAGCAATTTTCATTATATTCTTTTCTTTTTCTATTGAAGGATCAAGATTTTTCACTATGATGGGTCACTGTACCTCAAGAAGATGTTTGACAAATTGTACCAGGTCGGTTTCATGATGTTTTATTCATTTCGGATTCATGTGCTTTTTGATACTTTCTTCTGGTTTTATGATGTTATTATTGTGCTTTATATGAGTTTGTTCTAGTTTTATGATTTTTTTCAGTTCATGATGTTATACAGTTCATGATATTTTTGTTGTTCTGGTTTTTATAAGTATTTTCAGTTCAGCTTTTGTGAGTTTGTTCTGATGGTTTGTGGTTCTGATGGTTTGCGGTTGGAGGCGAAATTGTCACCTGAGGTTAGTGTTTATTCATTTCATTGGTGCTTTGCTTATTCAGTTCATTAGACTTTCTACTATTGAGCTTCTTCATTTTCTATTCAGCTCCAGTTATACCAACCTTCCCCTTAATTATGCTATATTTGAATTAAAACCTTAAATTTCGTGAATGCTAACATAACAAAAAACAGTAATGATGTTTCATAATCTTTTTCTTTTGTTGCTCATTGACGATTTTCATTCTGACTTAATTTCTGTGCAATCTGGTCATACACGTTGATTGATTGCCTTTGTGTGGAACTAACTTAGTTTACTGTGTATCCTAGATTTGGAGTCCACAAGCAAATCAGGAAGGATACGCCCCGTCGTCTGTTGAAGTTCTGCGAATCATAAATGAGACAGCAACCATTTAATTCTATTATTCTGATATCATTTTGTTTGATTCATTATTCTGTGTTCTATCAGATGCTTAAGAGAGCTAGAGAACTTGGAGATTTTCTCTTAGTTGGTATTCACTCTGATGAGACAGTGAGGTATACAGATTTTTATCATGTTGACTTTATGTGTATTCTTCTGGTGTTCATGCCAACCATTAATGAGAAACTAACAAATTTCCTGCAGTGAAAATCGAGGATATCACTATCCAATTATGCATCTACATGAGCGGAGCCTTAGTGTGTTAGCTTGCCATTATGTTGATGAAGTCATTATTGGTGCACCTTTTGAAATTACAAAGGACATGGTATTTCCCCAATTCTACATTATATGTATCTCTTTCAAGTTATTTGAAATAGTAATTATGGGGATTGCTAAACTATATAAGCGAGCTGTTCTTGAAGAATATAGCACTGCCAATTAAATACCAAGATGACAATTACTATGGTAATTACTGTTTTTATTTGATATTTCAGCTGTGATATTGTTTTTGGCACAAATATTGTATGGCTAGCCGCATGATAGTTCTTTTTAGATGCCAAATACAAGTTACTACATAGATCAGAGTCAAAGCTTAAATTGTAATTGAGAAATCCGTGACTCATCACACTGTGAACCTGCTTACATCGACGATAAAAGTTGATGCTGACCAATCATATTTTTATCCTGCTTCAGGATCATTTCACCGACAAAGAACTACACTTTGCAGTTTATTTTATTGATTTTTTGGATAATGTTTTATCCATTTTAAGACGGTGATCAAAGCTTTTACTTTTATTCCTTAATTATGCTTGTCAGTGCTGGCAGAGAGTGCACTGGACCAAATGGATTAGATTGAAAAAATTACAGGTGTTATTGTCTCATTGCTAAGTTCTCAGATTCCTGAAAGGTCTTTTAATTTGAGAATGTACATCCCTGCTGTTTTGTTTACAAGTTCTTTTTGTACACTATCATTGGCTTGCTCAGGTACTGACCAACTTTCATCTTTTTCATGTATGTTTTATAAATTTGGTGTGAGGATCAAATGAGATGTGGAGTGAATTGAAGAAAAGAAAACAACAATACTGATGGAATGAAGGTGATGCCAGAATGTTTGCCATAGAGTTTGAATGTCAAGTGAGCTAAGGTTATTGTTGCTAACTTGGATGATTTCTCTTGTTGTTTTTCAGGGACATGACCTAAGTGAAGAGTAAGAACTTTATCAGTGGTTATGGATGCGCACGCTGGTCGTTATGAGTCCGATTCGTCATGGTGCAATGCCTCTTCTCTATATTCTCCAACTATGTTTATTAGAACTGTTGTCAACTTATGCTTACTTAATTGATATTGTCTTTGCATCTCATTTTTTGTTAGGGAACAACAAATGTAGTTTGGCCATGGACGGATGAAGAAACATGGTTTTAAGAACGAGAAGAATTCTTCATTCAAGGCGTACTCAAGGCATACTCGCGAGTAACTTTGTTGTCTTAGATTTTGCGACATTTTTGTGTGAGTACTGCAGGTTATGTATGAGGTTTGAGGAATGATTTCGTATGACTCAAATTTGACTTAGAGGCCATGCATGGTATCCTGTTGTATGGTCATGGGGTAGCACATGTTGTCTTTTGATTTCTTGTCATTTGTGTATTGTCTCCCCTGTAATTAGATGCAAGTAAAACAAATGGTTGTAAAACTTTATTGTATGTTGATATTGTGTCTTTCTTATTTTGAATCTACCACCAAATCTATGCCTTTCTTATGAGTTGACTTTCACTTCACCCTTGAATATTGATGAAGCCCTTGATACAAATTAATCTTGGTTTGAATTATGACAAAGTGCTGAATGGATTGGAGTTGAATTCATCCTTTTGAATTGTATCAAATAAACTTTATATTAAAAGTGCTAATAATCAATTTTTTTAATTTTAATAAATTAAAAATTTTTTATCTCATGGGTCACTATCAACACAATATCTATTTTATTTTAATCAACAATTGTTTTAATTTGTGTGACAAAATCTTTCGAGTCATTTCTTTTTCTTTTTACATAATTACATCTGTATATAAATAAATTTATATTGTATCAAATAAACTTTATATTTCACGGGTCATTATCAGCACAATACATATTTTATTTTAATCAATAATTACCTTAATTTGAAAGGTAAAATCCTTATTTTAAAATATTAAATATTTTTTTTATCTCACGAGTCCATTTTTTTCTCTTTATATTTTAATAAAATTTAATTTATATAATCATTGTTTGTTTTAAAATTAATTTATATCTATCTATCTATATATATATATATATATATATATATATATATATATATATATATATATATATATATATATATATATATATATCACATTATATATATAAATTTATAGATAGATAGATTAATATATACTTGTCTTTTTCATCCTGTGAGTTTACACGAATATACTTATCTGATTATATATATATATATATATATATATATATATATATAAGGTAGTAGATTGAATGGTAAAAATATATTTTTGTTAAAATAATAAGGATATAAATAGAAGAAAAAGTGGCAAGGAAAAAGCTACAAGCTCAAAGCTACTTCAAATAGATTTAGAGAAAAAGACAAAACCTAGTAGGAAAAGCTACAAGCTAAAAGTTAAATGAAAGTAAAACAACCCCAACGCGAAATAATACGAAAATAAAACAACTACACGCATAGAGTGTCATTCAAAAACAACATAAACTTGCTCCATAACACGAGTAAAATAAAACATGCAATAATTTAAACATTTGTCATCACATGCTTGCCTTTTCATAGGCTCATCGCAGAGAAAATAATTCAAATAAAGTAATCAACAACACATAACATAACGAGTTACAAGTCTATCACTCACATCAACAACATCAAAATAATAGCAAATAACGAAACAAGCGTTCGTCAGCTCAGTGTTATAGATCAGAGCAACGAAATTTAAATATCGCATAAACGAGAAAAGAAGAATAGTCTCAACACCATCCTTCAGCTTTTAAGTCACTACTCATTTACCTTCTTGTTTGTATCCCAAGAAGGAGCACTGAACCACACAAACAACAAAGGGGTGAGAATACGCTCATAATATATAATGGTGCAAAACTATGCAAGGGTAGCCTAAGCAAACATCAACAATCACATAATTCATTCACATCAACTACACAAGTATTCTCAGCCACCAGTATCATCATAATCAAACAATTACATATGCAACAATGAATGCAATGTACTCAACACCAAGACTCTACATGCATGTGGTACCATTATGGATAACACGGGTCCATCTCGCTCATAAATTCCCACCTTAGAACTAGAGCACACAAATCGCTATTATCACCATAAGTAACGCTTCACTGATTCCTATCTATAATTAGCTACTCGCTCTTGAATCCACACCATCGGACTAGAGCACACCAAAACTGGATCGAAGTCCGTACACCATGAATTCATGACTTCAACAACATGCAATATCACCAAAAGTATCACCATGCAACTATCACCATTATGCACAACATCATTCTCCATACAAAACAAGTGAATTAATTCAACAATAACATAATAAACAACACCAAATACCTCCAAACAATGGCCAAACAGTAGCCTAATTGCAACACAACATCAAAAATCAGAACGACAAATCAATTCCGCGCAACTAAGTGAATGACACTCATTCTGGCAGTATGACGGGTTACCCTTCACCAGTGTGACGCCTCTCACTACCCACGTCACCTCACACATCATCACCTGGTCGTCACGGGGGTGACGCCCGTTACCCTGAGGCAGAACATCGATTCTGCATTGGAGTTAAATTCAACATTCCAATTTTCCCTTCCTAACCCCCAAATCGAATAACAACAATAGGGAAATTAATATCTAACATCAACACAACATTTATCCATCAATCAACGTGCAATCTCATCGATTATTCATGGTCTTTACATGTTTTGTTCATCAAGCTCACAACACTCATATGAACACGATTTCATACCGATTTCATTAACAAAAACACATAAATTTCATGGCAAATCAGTACACAAATTTTGTACAATACAACACATAAATCATGTTATTACAAATTCAATTCATACTCTTCTATCCTTCATCAAAAGAGAAAATTTATGAAAAAACCTAATGGGATTAAGGACTTCGCTCTACCCAATCATGCATTCTACATCATATTAAGAGTAACCCCTCCCCCTTAACTTATATTTTCCAGCAGCAAGTTCTCAATTTAGAAATCGGTTCATCCCTCCTCAAGCCCTAGACTTGTTCTTCTCACTTTTTCTCCAACTCCTATTTTTCACGCACTGTAAAATTTCTCCCAGTTTTCACACACCTCTATTTATAAATAAAAACCTAATTATTCTATTTTGGTATTTCCCTTACTACCCCCAACTTATTCTCCAAATCTCCTCATTGTCCTTTATTCCTCTCCTAACTCATATTTTCTCTCTAATTTTAGTTACTAAATAATTTTTAACATAAAGCCACCAATTTTTATTTTTATTTCTAATATTATATATAATTAGTTAAAAATATTAATATTCTAGTTACTATTAATTATTCTACCAAGCACTCATATTCTCACCACACCCTGCCAATACCATTACACCCCAACAACACATATAATCACATAATTTATGTTAATTAAAACACCTAATAACTAACCAAATGCATAAACAATTCAATTAAATTCATTAATCGAATTTGGGGTGTTACAACTTTCCCCCACTTACAGAATTTTCTCCCTAAAAAATTACCTGAAAGAAACAGAGTCGGATACGACTCTCATCTGAGTTTTTTTTGTTAATATGAGCTGAAAAGCTAAAAACTAAAAGTTAAAAGCTCTTTTTTTAATGTTATCAAACAGACTCTAAGTGACCGGAAGAAAGAAAAAACTCTTATCACGCATTCCTACACAAGTAACCCAAAACCATTTTTATCAACTTTTTACATCCCAAAAATAAAAGAGTGACTTCCACAAAAGTTAGAACAAAGTCAACACAGAAACAACTCTAATACCAAAAAAATAATAATAAAAAGACCACAACAACTATTATGTTGTCTATTCTACAAGGCAATGGGAGTACGCACCAAATGTGTTACTCCCTCTATCTAGAAATAAATGTCACGGTTAACACTTTCACACAGATTAAAAAAATGTGATAAATGAAAGAGAGAGAATGGCAATTTTACTAATTATCCTTATTTTCTATTGGCGTATTTTTATTACCATTAATGCAAGGTGAGAAAAATAGTAAATTTAGAGTATTAATTAGAGGATACAATTGAAAGATAAAAATTAAAATTACATTGAAAATTAAAAGTGACATTTATTTTGGAACAAATAAATTTTGCAAATATGACATTTATTTTAGGATGGAGTGAGTAATACCCATACAAAAAAAAGATACGCAAAAAATATCTTAACATCACAGAAAAGGCAACAAAAAATTGATCAAAGGAAAATGTTGTGGCACCACGCAAGCTATATTGGGATGGAGGCCGCAAGTTGTTGTTTTTTATGCCCGGATCAATTTTTTGAGATGAATAAGATGGTGGTAGGTTGTTTTTATGATTTAGTGAATATTAGCATGCTATTCCTAATTTTTACCCCTAAGATTTCAAATCTCATTTGTATCTTTGCATCACAAACAAGATCATACTTTGGTTCCTCTATCCCTCTCATCTTTGGGTTTATACTTTGCAAGGATCACCGAGCATTTGTATGTTTCTTATTTGTCTTTATTTGCTTACGTTTATAAACCTTTAATCAAAATCCAAAAATGTGTTTGTTTTCCCCTTTACTAACTTTTTCAGGAAGGATTTGGATCAAGGATATCAAATACCAAATCCTCAGCTCGAATGAAATTCATCTGAACAAAGCCAAAGTTGATTTGTGAACAATTCAAAATCATCTGATCAAGAGTTTCTAAGATTTAATTGATTACTATTTAAGAGACTCCAAGGTTCATGTGTTTATTTCCATGCCTTCTTTGACAAGTCAAAAGAATCGAGGCAGAGCCAAGACAACACATCAAAAAGCCATTTTCTCATTTTTTTCACTGTGTTAATCGATTAACCAAAATTTGCCTAAAATGGGTTAATCGATTAACACGTGCAATTTTTGGCTAAAAACAGCAAATTCAAATTCTGCAGCATTTTGGCACCAAATTCATTTGTTTCATCATGAGAATATTCTATATCACTTCCAAATTATTCTCCTACCTCATCATAATTAATTCCCATCATACACCTTCACTAATCACCACTTGATCTTGATTTTTCCTCCAAATTCAAATTCCAAGCCTAACTTTGGCTCCAAACCAAACTCCAAGCCACCAAAATTTCCAAGCCTAAATCCTATAAATAGAGGCCTCATTCCATTCATTCTACAAGCTTTTGATAGCCAAATTCACCTTGTCAAACTTCTTCTTGACTCACTCAATTTTCTCCAACTACCAAATTCACCAAAGCTCTTTCTTCCATTGAAAGTTAGTAAGTTCATCATTAGAACTTACTAATCTTTGAGCTAAACCTTCATCCATTCACTTTTTCATCATCAATTTTTGTACATCAAGGCTTTGGAGTGTGGTTCCTGGAGTTGATTTGAAGAATTTTCAGATTTGAAGTGGTAAACTCTTGATTCACCATTGTTGTTCTTGATACATCCTTCACAATGTGATCTATTGTTGATTCTTGTTGCTTGATCTTTGGATCTTGCAAATTGTGTTTTATTGATGTTATTTGATGTTGTTTTACTTGAATTTTTGTGCTAATTTGCATCCATGACCATGAGGTGTTTGAAGAAATGATTGGATCATGAATGCTGAATTTTTCAAAATTTTGTTGTTGTCCTGTCAGTGGTAACCGATTAACCAAATGCAGTTCATTTTGGTTAACCGGTTAACCAGTAGCAGAATTGTCATTTTTGCTTGTTTTTGGGACTGTTTTGGTTCCTTTTCCTTTTCCTTCCCTTTCCTTTCCCTTTCCTTTTGTTCTTTTCCTTGGATTACATCTTTGTGTGGTTCAATTTGGCATTTCTTCATCTATTTCTCATTTTTTTTATCAATGAAAATCTTCAATATCATTGGAACTTATTTTAAGTTCTTGATGAAGATGAGATCGTTACCTCTTTTTTTTTCGTGCGGTATTGCTTTCGGAGAGTGATTTACATATCACATTTCTAGCATGCATTAGCACTAACATTGTTATTGACCGGCCTTGCATAGTATAATCTTCCGCATAGATTGTGCTATGATTGCTTAACATAGTGCTACATGTGTCTCGTATCGAAAAATGATCATTCGTGGCTCAAACTTATGTTTGAAAGTCTAAGTATGGTTGATTATTTGTCTTGGGTCCATTACTTATGAAACTTGTTGTTAGGAGGCTTTGATTTTATCAATCCTCTAATGAGTCTTCATTAACTTTGGCCTAAGTTCATTATTTAACCATCGTTGATCATCTTTTCTAACAACTAATCATTAACTCACTAACAATATTAATTGTGCTATATTTATGCTTCCTTCTTGTTCCCTATCTCTCTTTTATTTTTATGCTCCATCATTATCATCTCATATCATATATTGCTTATGTTTCCGCTATTTTTCTTTTGTCCGCTTGGACCACTTGTTTATGCTCTTGCCTTTTTTTTCTTGTGTCCATTTGGACCAAAAACATAAATAAAGACTTAAACCCCTAAAAAACTTGTTCTCTTAATGGTGGACTATGGTTATTATCCTTTGCATTAGACATGGAACTTTGGACCTAGATTTAGGATCTTAATCTATGCTTGGAAGCTTGTGTTGTCAAACTTTGGATTTTGGGTACTTGAAGTTCTCCTTTGAAGACTTGTTTTGATCAAGGCCTAATCCAAAGGAAGAATGCTTATGCTATGGAGCTTGCTTTTGTGGTTAGACCGTCCTTATCCTTAGCTTTTATCTTTTTTGCTTTAGGATAGTCACTTCTTCACCACCCTTTCTTCAATTTTCAAAATCTCCTATCTTTTTCAAAACCTTCTTGTTCTCAAAACCATAACCTCTTTCACAATAAACCTTGACTTTCGTCAAGTGCTTTTCCAAACCTCTTTCTTTAATAAATGTCAATCAATGTTAATCATACTTTGCCTCTTTTCAAAAGACATAAAAAAACATCCAAACTCATTCAAACTCTTTTTGTGCCTTACGCACTTTTTTTTTTAAACTTTTTTTCATAAGTTTAGACATGAGTCATCTCTTTAAGCAGAACTATTCACTTGAAAATGACAACTTGTCTTTACATTTAAAATCAACCATAACAAACCTATTTTTTTATTTGTACCACGAACTACGAGGTTTTGATCCTATATTGCACTTTGTGGGTACGTAGGCATGAGGCGACAAGTCTCTCCAAACACAAAAAATCTTTAAAAATACTTCTCTTCTCATCTCCCCACTCTCATTTCAAACAAACCTTTTCAAACCAAAAAGCGTAGATATTTCAAAGGGTTCCTATAGAGTACTATAGACGTTTTGGGTGCTAACACCTTCCCTTAGTGTAACCAACCCCCTTACCCAGTCTCTGTTTACTTGTTCTTGTTTAGATTTTGTTCGCTCTTTTTCCTTTCCTTTTGGATAAAATAAAAGTGTGGTGGTGACTCTTGCTTTATGAGTTAAGTTAATCAATAGCTTATACTCACGATTTTTTCCGCTACAGAAAAGTGGTGACTCTGCTGGGGACCTGGTTCTTAGTGGGTTCGGCCTACTTTGATTTATTTATGCTTTATCTGTTTAATTTGACTGTTATTGGTTGTTCTGCTTGGTGATCTCTGGGTGGTGGGATAATTCCTATACCCGGACTTGAGAGCACTTATGATAGAAGGGTGGTATATTCTTATTCGGCATACGTGGAGTAGTCCTTACTATGCTGACTTGAGATCCCCCGCTCAGTGGAGGCCCCTTCGGGATTACTGATGTCATACAAGTATTCGTAAATGACATTACTTTTTCCGACCTGGGTACCCGAGAAGCTGAGGACCTTAGAACCCTTTAACCCATCTTGGCCTTATTAGAACAGGGAGCGGTGGCTACTCAGGTGTAGACTTGAATTAGTTATTATGGGATGCCACACTCAGACGAGTTTCTCTTGAGAATATTATTGGCTGTCGAGTAGTCGTTTAAGCCGATAATATCCGAAAGATGGATCTATGACTCTGGGCACTTTTTTATAACCTTGTTCTACAGGTGCTGATAACCTTAGTATATACCATTGTAGGTTGGTTCTTAACCTCGACTCCATGCTCGTGACTCGGACCCTTGGCCCGTGTACTTTGAGTGATCTTGTTTGTGGTTGTTGCATCCATGCACTCTTGCATTCATGAGCATACATCTGCATTCATCCAAGTTGCCAAAGAAACTCATTTCAACTATCTCATTCTTCAGCTATCTGTCCACCATCAAGATGTTTCCTCAACACAACTACGGAACTAGAGCTGCCGTCAGATTGAGAATGGAAAATCAAGAACAACACAATGCTGAAGTCAGAATGGAAATTGATGAGTTGAAGGCCAGCATGACCAAGCTCACAGAAATGATGCAAGTTCTGATTGCTAGAGGAGAACCACCTCAGAGAACCGTGGTTTCTGAAATCTCAACTGCTGTTGTTAACCCTCCACTGATCCAGCAACCAACTTCTACTTGGCCAGAATTTGGGTTACCTCTGAATTACTCGCCACCCTTTGCAACTACTCTAATGGTTGGCCCTTCTGTACTGCAAGTATCTTCAGCTCCTTTGTTCACTGAACCTCAGCCTGTTGTGCATATTGTTGCTCAAGCTACTCTTGAGAATCCTCCTTTCATGTACCATGTTGCTGGTCCATAATATGAAAGTCAGGGAGAACCTGGATACATTGAGGAAGTCAGAGAGCAACGGAAAACCCTGCAAAAAAAGGATAAGAGCCGTGGAAGGAAGTGATGCCTTTGGTGCTGCCACAATGGACATGTGCTTGGTTTCAGACTTGGTTATGCCTGCCAAATTCAAAACTCTTGAATTTGAGAAATACAAGGGGCACACCTGTCCCAGAAGCCACTTGGTGATGTACTACCGCAAGATGGCTGCCTATACCAACAACGACAAATTTCTCATTCACTGTTTCAAAGACACCTTGAGTGGGGCTTCACTAAAATGGTATATGGGACTTGAGAAGAACCGTATCCAAAGCTGGAAAAACTTGGATGATACTTTCTTAAAGCAGTATAAGTACAATCTAGACATGGCACCTGACCGCCGTCAACTGCAAAACATGTCTCAGAAAGAAAAAGAATCCTTTAAGGAGTACGCTCAGCGTTGGAGAGAGCTAGCAGCTCAAGTGGAGCCACCCTTGGCAGAAAAGGAATTGACTGGATTATTCATGGATACTCTTCATCCACTCTTTTGGGAAAAGATGATAGGCAGTGTATCATCTAGTTTTGCTGACCTAGACACTATTGGAGAAAGACTAGAAGAGGGTATCAAGAAAGGAAATATTACTAATGCTGAAGCCTTTAATGGTGTTAGTAAGTCCGCTGGGAATTTTTAAAAGAAGAAGGATGGCGATACCCATGTTGTTTCAGTTGAAAGGAAACCTCATCGCATGCAACAATAATATGTAGCTGCAATTTCTCCTATTGTCAATGCTCAATCAGTTCAAGCTTCTCGTCAGGCTGTTAGACAAAATCAGAATCGCAATAGGGTTAACTTTGGTCATATCCCGATGTCCTACACTGAGTTGTATCCAGGTCTTGTTCAGAAAGGTTTGATTACAACCAGAGCTCTACCTCCTCCTCCAAATCCTCTCACAGCCGGCTATATGGCTGATCTTCATTGTGAGTTCCATCAAGGTGGGGCAAGCCATAACTTGGAAGGTTGTTATGCATTGAAGGCTATAGTACAAAAGCTGATCAGAGACAAGATCCTCACATTTTATGATACCAATCCCAATGTTGTCGACAATCCTTTTCCAGAGCATGGTAAAGTTTGAGTCAGTTCAGACGGATCATCTCTTAAATCCAGTGTTTCGGAGAGGACAACTCATCCTTGTTGCTGATTAGTCACTAGGCCTTGTTTCTTTCTGTTTGCATTTTTCTCTGATTGTATTGAATGTTTGTTTTCGAACTTTATTTGTACTTTCATGGTTAATTTTAATGAAATGAGCATTCCAATGTTTTGATTCAATTTATTTACATCCACTGTGTGCATCTTTATACTTTCTCTTTCACGAAACAAAAATATATCTCATGTTCACTTTCTTTATCAAGCTTTTGTTTATGCAAATATTGGAGGGAGGATGATGAAAACGAAATACCCAAAATTGCTAAATTGTATGCTTTTAATTGAAACTTGGCTGATGATGTACAAGCATTGTTTCAACTCCCAAACACTGGAGAAATAAGGAAGTTAATCCTTTGTCAACCCCTTTGAGCCTAGAAGTTGGAGTTTCTTTCTGTACGAAAAAACCCGCAATATTAACCTAGGGATGGGTAGTTCTCAATTAATTTGACTGTGTATTTAAACAAAAGAGAATCATTCAATAAATGTTATAATCACAAGCTTTCCTTCGTACACATCAAAGAAGTGTCAAAGATGTCTTTCAAATCAAAAGTTGGTGATGGTTCACTGTAATCATTAAGCTACGCAGTCACTATCTTTCAAAAAAAAGAATGAAAAAATCAAAAGAAAAGCCTGCTAAGTCAAAACCTATGAAGGAGACTTAGGCAAAAATTGGGGCATCCCGCTGACTGTAAACTCAAATGACACAATTCAGGAAAAAGTTAGGGATAACAAAAGAAAAATCAAGAGATTGCCAAAATCCTCAAAGACAAAACGAGTTAACTGAGGTCCTCGTCAAAAACAACAAAAATGTTGTAAGAAAAAGTGACTGCCATCCTTTGGCCCTGGAGTCATCCTCATAACAGCATTGCAATTCCAAAATCGATTGGAACCTGAATGCATAGGTTGAATTAACTGAACATAGGACTGAAGATCATCGCGAAGAATGGGTTGGGTACAAATAAACTTTGAGCCTGTATCCTTTATTTTGAAAGTCGAGAACCAGACCACATTACAACCCTCAAAAGACCTAATTGAAGCCAGGTTTCTTTTGAAAGCATACTACAGCAAGGTTGCGTAAATTGACTCCTAAGTTTGTTGCCAATCATTTGTTTTGCTGACATACCTTTGCTTTTTCTTTCATTTTGAATGTCTAAACCATTGTGTTTTGACAAGTGATTCATTTTGCTTTACATCAATTATATCATTCCAAAAATGATTTTTTTATTTCAAAATTGCATGAGCTTTGCTTTAAAATTACCATGAATGAATGATTTTATTTGCAGACAAAATTCTCTTCATCAAGAAATTTCAAACAGTTGAGAAACTTGGTCAGTGATCCTATCAGGGGCATATTACTTCCAGATTCGGTTGTGAATTAGTTCAAGATTTATTGCTCAGTGCAAGTTATTCTCAGAATTGGTTAACCAGAAGATCTCTTTCAAGACCCATACTGAGTTTATCCTCATTATTCATTTCAAGAACTGAAGCCATGATTAGTTTATCCGCAGTATTCATTTCAAGAATTGAAGCCATGATCAATTTTTTTCCCCAGTAGTCAAGATGAAGCCATTATTAATTTATCTTCATCAGTTAAGCAATCTAGGGCAGTCTTCTTCAAGAATACCCAAGAAATTCTTCATGTCTTTCCTCAAAAGACCATCATCCTACTACAATTCATAAGTGTGACAGAGATATGTTCAACATTTTCTCTCAAAAACAGAGTGGGCAGTGTTCCATGTGTTGAGGAATCAGAGTTTCATTCTACCCTCACAAAAGACTCTATCTCAGTTATCCCAATCATCTGCATTACATGTATAAATCATTCATATATCATGCATAGAAAGATTTGCATAGCTCGAAGTGTGTTTCGTGCTCATGTGCATTTCCCGAGGTCCTGTTGCTATCAACATCTTACCTTGTGATCAAAGTCCAACTTACTTGGCACCTACCCAAATGATTACATGTCTTTTCATTCAGTGTTATTTTTGAATGTTGTTGTTTCCCTAGGCATCTAATGTTGTTGTTGGATGTTTGTCTCCTTTCTTTCCAGTGTTCCTGGATCTTTGTACTCTTTCATTCCAGTGATATTCCTGGATCTTTATATTCTTTCACTCCAGTGTCATTCCTAGATGTCTGTCTCTTTTGATCTCCATTGTCATTCATGGATATCTTATTCCTCTTGTTTGTTCCAGTGCTATTTCTGGAAGTCCTGACTCTTTTGTAATGCCCAACAAACTTTCTTGGATATCTTTCAGTGCCATTCCTGAAATTTCTTTCTCACTATTATTCAATACCATCCCTGAATATAGTAATTTACCTTTACTTTCAGTGTCATTCCTGAAAGTTCTTTCTCCCTTTATTCAGTGCCAGTCTTGGATATCGTGAACTCTTTTTATCCAATGCCATTCTTGGATGCTTCTGATGTATTTTCCAGAACTTTTCTCACTTCATTCAATGTCATTCTTGGATGTTGTGATTCCTTCTATCCAATGCCATTCTTGGATATCTTTTCCTCAGCTGAGTCCAATGCTATTCTTGGATACCTCTGATGTTTACCCTTGTCGTCCAATGCCATTCTTGGATGTCCCCAGTAAATTTTTCCAAATGGAAGTTTGTTTCCATCCAATGTTATTCTTGGATGTTGATTGATATATCGTCAGTTGAGTTTGTCTCCGTCCAATGCTACTCTTGGATATCTCTGATGTTTGTTGTTGCCCCATTCAATGTCATTCTTGAATGTTGTAGTTCCTTTCATCCAATGCCATTCTTGGATATATTATCCCCAATATAGTGTTTTTCACCTCCATTCAATGCTATTCTTGGATGACGTCGTTGTTTCTACCAGAAACTTTCTTGTTGTTGTCCAATGCCATTCTTGGACATCTATCGACATACTTTTGTCTCGTTCGTAGTTTCCATTCAATGCAATTCTTGGATGTCACTATATGTCTTCCCAGGGTCTTGTCCATCTCTTTCCAACTATTGATGGATACTTCTTGTCACCTTGACAGATCTCCAGAAATAGCTTGTGTTCCCCAGCGTGTCTTTTCACGTCATCTCACTCAATTTACCGTAAATCCATTGTTTTAAGTTTCCCCGCATAGTGTTTTATCCTTTGCATTCATATCATCTTGTGGCATCTTAGGGCTAAAAATATGATTTTGTATTAAAGTATCTTCAATCTTATCGAGACGAAGTTTTCAACCTTCATATCTCCTGATAGAAGAAACTTAACTAGGGGCAGCTGTTGTACCCTAATTTTTACCCCTAAGATTTCACATCTCATTTGCATCTTTGCATCACAAAGAAGACCATGTTTTGGTTCCTCTATCCCACTCATCTTTGGGTTTATACCTTGCAGGGATCACCGAGCATTTGTATGTTTCTTATTTGCCTTTATTTGCTTACGTTTACTAACCTTTAATCAAAATCCAAAAATATGTTTGTTTTCCCCTTTACTAACTTTTTTAGGAAGGATTTAGATCAAGGATATCAAATACCAGTTCCTCAGCTCAAATGAAATTCATCTAAACAAAGCCAAAGTTGATCTGCGAACAATTCAAAATCATCTGATCAAGAGTTTCCAAGATTTAATTGATTATTATTTAAGAGAATCCAAGGTTCATGTGTTTATTTCCATGCCTTCTTTGACAAGTCAAAAGAATCGAGCCAGAGCCAAGACAGCACGTAAAAAAGCCATTTTTCTCATTTTTTCACTGTGTTAATCGATTAACCGAAATTTGCCAAAAATGGGTTAATCGATTAACACATGCAATTTTTGGCTAAAAACAGCAAATTCAAATTCTGCAGCATTTTGGCACCAAATTCATTTGTTTCATCATGAGAATATTCTAGATCACTTTCAAATTATTCCCTTACCTCATCATAATTAATTTCCACCATACACCTTCACTAATCACCACTTGATCTTGATTTTGCCTCCAAATTCAAATTCTAACCCTAACTTTGGCTCTAAACCAAACTCCAAGCCACCAAAACTTCCAAGCCTAAATCCTATAAATAGAGGCCTCATTCGATTCATTCTTCAAGCTTTTGATAGCCAAATTCACCTTGTCAAAATTCTTCTTGACTAACTCAATTTTCTCCAACTACCAAATTCACCAAAGCTCTTTCTTCCATTGAAAGATAGTAAGTTCATCATTAAAACTTACTAATCTTTGAGCTAAACCTTCATCCATTCACTTTTTCATCATCAATTTCTGTAGAGCAAGGCTTTGGAGTGTGGTTTTTGAAGTTGATTTGAAGAATTTTCATATTTGAAGTGGTAAACTCTTAATCCACCATTGTTGTTCTTGATACATCCTTCACAATATGATCTATTGTTGATTCTTGTTGCTTGATCTTTGGATCTTGCAAATTGTATTTTATTTGTGTTATTTGCTGTTGTTTTACTTAAATTTTCATGCTAATTTGCATCCATGACCATGAGGTGTTTAAAGAAATGATTGGTTCATGAATGCTGAATTTTTCAAAATTTTGTTGTTGTCCTTTCAGTGTTAACCGGTTAACCAAATGCAGTTTATTTTGGTTAACCGGTTAACCAGTAGCAGAATTGAGAATTTTTCTTGTTTTTGAGACTGTTTTGGTTCCTTTTCCTTCCCTTTCCTTTTGTTCTTTGCCTTGGATTACATCTTTGTGTGGTTCAATTTGGCATTTCTTCATCTATTTCTCATTTTCTTTTTATCAATGAAAATCTTCAATATCGTTGGAACTTATTTTAAGTTCTTGATGAAGATGAGATTGTTACCTCTTTTCTTTTTGTGCGGTATTGCTTTCGGAGAGTGATCTACATATCACTTCTCTAGCATGCATTAGCACTAACATTATTATTGACCGGCCTACCATAGTATGATTTTCCTCATAGATTGTGCTACGAATGGTTAACATAGCGCTACATGTGTCTCGTATTGGAAAATGATCATTTGTGGCTCAAACTTATGTTTGAAAGTCCAAGTATGGTTGATTATTTGTCTTGGATCCATTACTTATGAAACTTGTTGCTATGAGGCTTTGATTTTATCAATCCTCTAATGAGTATTCATTAACTTTGGCCTAAGTTCATTATTTAACCATTGTTGATCATTTGTTCTAACAACTAATCACTAACTCACTAACAATATTAATTGTGATAAGTTTATGCTTCCTTCTTGCTCCCTATCTCTCTTTTATTTTTATGCTCCATCATTATCATCTCATATCATATATTGCTTATGCTTCTGCTATTTTTCTTTTGTCCACTTGGACCATTTGTTTATGCTCTTGCCTTTTTTTTCTTTTGTCCATTTGGACCAAAAACATTAATAAAGACTTAAACCCCTAAAAAATTTGTTCTCTCAATGGTGGACTATGGTTACTGTAACGCCCCGTTTTGCCAATTTTGTTTATTGAGTCGTTTTGATTATTTTATTATTATTTTATTGTATTTTCGACTTTTATGTGAAAATATGTTATTTTTCGGCGGGAATATATTTTATCGCGTTTTAGGATCGTTTGCGAGAAATTTGAGTGTAGGGGTATTTTGGGCATTTGGGTGTATTTTGATTAAGTTAGAATAAATAGAAAGTATAGAAAGAAAAAGAAAGAAAAACCAGATTTATAGAGAAGAAGAAAAGAGAAGAGAAAGAAGAAAAGAGAGAAAAAACTTGTGAAGGAAGAAATCAATCTCCCGACTTTCTAGAACGCGAATTTATCGGGTAAGGGTGCGAAACTCGATTATACTATGATTGTGTATGATTATGTATGTTTTGTGTGGATGTTTTGGTTGGTTTTTCGATATGTTTCCGTTTATGCCGTATTTGACGAAATCGATAGAAACCAATGTTTTTACGGTCGAAAAGTCGTATAAATACATGTGTTGGTTGGTTATATGTATGTGAGCTGCTGTTTAAAGTTTCATGAAGTTCGGTTATGTTTTGGTTAGTTTTCGTTATGTTTCCGTTGTTTTGTCCGTTTAGGTCGAATTGTAAGAAATCGATAGAAACCGATGTTTTCACGGTTAGAATTCGAAATAAATTACGTAGTTGTATCGAGTAAAGTTAGGTCGTCGTATGTCGTGCTTTTTATTCGATTTGGTGATGATTGAAAAATCTGGTTTTTGAAAGGTTGAAATTTAATCGAAAAATCGAACGTCGTAGAAATTTCGTTTATGTGTTCTAAATTGTTCTTATGTATTTGGTGGTTGGGCGTATATGTTTGTTTCGGTGAAAATGTTCGATTTAGTCGAGTTTCCGGGCATTTTGGAAAAGGGACAGCAATGGTGTATTTTGAGAAATTCTGGTTTTTAAGGAAAAACAGAGCATGAATCGATGCATAACAGCTATGTATCGATACGAAATGGTTTATGTATCGATACATAACCCCTATGCATCGATACATACTGTGAAAATTGGGAAAAACAGCATTTTCACTACAGCATGTGTCGACACATGCGTGCTATGTATCGATACATGAGGTCTTTTTGTATCGATACATAAAGCCTATGTATCGATACATACTGTGCTGAACCATAAAATTCTGGTTTGTCGGGGAAACTTCGGAAATTCATATCTCTTGAACCGTAAGTCGGTTTTGGTCCCCGTTCGAAGCGTTGGGAAGATAACGAGATGTTCTTTCTAGGAAAAATAGTTTTGAGGTCTGAACCTAGTCCAATCGATACAGTTTTTTTCAAACCGTTTCGTAGTGTCGGGCGTACGGTTTATGTTTTTACGTTATTTTGAAATATTCATATCTTCTTCGTTGTTTATCCGATTTAAGTGTTCTTTATATGGATGTGAAGCTAAAAATACGTTCTATGATTTAGTGAAGAAATATATTATTTTTAGCCGACTTTTGGCCGACTTTACCGATTAATCGTGAATAGTTGTTTTTGATGAGATGTTGTGATGATGATTTGTGGCCGAAAGGCAAGAAAATGCTATGTGTGATATTTGATGATATATGCATGATTGTTGATGTGTGTGAGCATGCAATGTGAAAGTCATGAGTCGTTGTATGCCAAGCATCATATTGTGCATTGTTGAAACGTCCTGAGTGACGATTTGATTCTTGAGGGAATCCACTATACCATCGTGTGCCTCAAAAATACGAGGCGTTGCCTGAGGACTTAAAGCGATATGTATAGACGATTGTGGGCTCCTTTGGAGACTTAAAGCAATCCTTAACGTCGTGTGCCTCGAAAAAATGAGGCGTTGCCTGAGGACTTAAAGCGACGGGTGAACATCGTAGGCCCGACGGGGAGTTACTTGAGATTCTCAGTAACGAGCGATGGTTCCAATAGTTCCTGAGTGAACTGATGATGAGGCAAGAGACATTGGAAGTTGGTACCGCATGGCATGTTCATAGAGTCGTGGTGTCTGTCTATGTGCATTGCATTAAATCATGAATTAATTGTGTGTGAATTTGTGAATGTGATTGATGATTGTATGGTATATGTGTGGCGTGTAATGGTATTCGATGCTTGAGAATTGTGCGGCATTATGTTTATATGTGGTTGTGGTGAGAATGTGTTATTGTACATTTTTGTGTTTATATATATAATCTTATGCAATTATATTATGGTTGTTTTTCTCACCCTTCTGCTGTTTTATAACGCTCTATGAGGCGTTGCAGATTAGAGTTGCTGGAGGTATTTTTTTGTGAAGAGTTGCGTCTTCATTATTTTGGTCGGTCGGCTCTGATATGTGACTCCGGGTAGCATAGGGTGGCCGTGTGTGATTGTTTTGTTTATCTGATGATATATTTTGGCTGTACATGTATAACTTGATGTATGACAGGCAAGTTTATATGTATATATGTATATGTGTTATTCAGATTTTAGATCTTTCTGCTTTAATTCTAATTTCTGAAAAGTGGGTGTAAGGAACGAAGTTTCCTCTGTATGATTGTTACCCCACGTTGCATATCTAAATGAGCAGGTGTTGCATGCTAGTTGTTTGGTTACTTTGATGTGATTCTCCCTTTCTATGCCATGATAATTCAATTATACTCTGATCAATTTTCGAATTTTCTTTTACCGCTTTAATTGCGTGTTAATTGGGGGTATAGATTGGGGGCGTCACATTAAGTGGTATCAGAGCCAGTCCGTGTCAGTTGTGTTTGTTGTGTCAGTTGGGTCTGTTGAGTCTGGCATATTGGGCGAGTTGTGTTGAGCAAGTGGTTGTTTAACCATAGTTTCGGTATTTGGACGAACAGAATATGGCTGGTCGTAATGATGCTGCTCTGGCTGCTGCGATGGAGGAAATGGCACGAGCTGTGCAGGGTGCACCGAATGCGGCAGGAAATGACGAGTTTAGAAAGAATAAGCCGCCGGTCTTTAAAGGGAAACATGATCCGGATGGTGCACAGTTGTGGTTGAAAGAGATTGAGAGGATTTTCAGGGTAATGGATTGTGACGAGGAGGATAAGGTGAGGCTGGGCACTCATATGTTACATGAAGAGGCTGACGACTGGTGGATCAGTACTCGTCAAGTGTTGGAAGCTGAGGAGGAGGAAGAAGATATTACTTGGGAGGTGTTTAGTCGAGAGTTCCTAAGGAAGTATTTTCCGGAAGATGTCCGAGGAAAGAAGGAGATTGAGTTTTTGGAACTAAAACAAGGTAATTTATCTGTTGTTGAGTATACTGCTAAGTTTGTGGAACTTGTGCAGTTTTATCCTCACTATGTGGAAGCGACTGCTGAATTTTCTAAGTGTGTAAAGTATGAAAGTGGCTTGCGTCCTGAGATAAAGCAGGCGATTGGTTATCAGAGGATTCGCAGGTTTGCTGATTTGGTGGAATGCTGTAGGATCTATGATGAAGACAGTAAGGCTCGTTCTGCTCACTATAAAAGTGTAAGTGACAGGAAAGGGAAGCAACAGTTCCGTGGTGGACCGTATGTATCACCGGCTGATAAAGGTAAACAAAGGAGTACTTTTGATCATAGGTCAGGTGGAGGTGGTATGTCTAATTCTCCTAGGTGTTTTAAATGTGGTGAGTTGGGTCATCTCCAGCATGAGTGTAGGAGGAATGTGATTAAGTGTTCTAATTGTGGTGGTATTGGGCATGTCTTAGCTGATTGTAAAAGGAAGAATGTCGTGAAGTGTTACAATTGTGGAGAACCTGGTCACATTAGTTCGAAGTGTCCTAATCCGAAGAAGGCTCAGACTAGTGGGAAAGTGTTTTCGTTGGCGGGAACTCAGACTTCAAAGGCAGATCGTCTGATAAGAGGTACTTGCTTTATTAATAATATGCCTTTAATTGCTATTATTGATACTGGAGCGACTCATTCGTTTGTTTCGTCTGAGTGCGCGAAGAGTTTGAATCTTGTGTTGTCCGTAATGGATTTTGAGATGGTTATCGATACTCCAGCGATGGGGTCAGTAACTACTTCTTTGGTGTGTCTAAGTTGTCCTTTGGCCATTTATGGTAAAGACTTTGTGATGGATTTAGTGTGTTTACCGTTGGAAGGATTAGATGTGGTGTTGGGAATGAACTGGTTGCAATTTAACCGGGTGCACATTGATTGTTATCATAAGCTTGTAAGGTTTCCTTCTCTTGAGGAAGATGAAGACTCGAGTTTCTTGTTTACTAAAGAGTTGAAGAAACTTTTAGCGGATGAAGCTCAGTTGTTTGGTGTGTTTGCATTGTTATCGGTGGATAGTCAAGTTTCACTTGATGTGTTTCCTGTTGTGTGCGAATTTCCTGAGGTGTTTCCTGAGGATATTTCAGATGTACCGCCAGAGAGAGAGGTGGAATTTTCGATAGATCTAGTTCCTGGTACTAGACCTGTTTCTATGGCACCTTATAGAATGTCGGCATCTGAATTGGTGGAGTTGAAAAAGCAGTTGAATGAGTTGTTGGAAAAGAGGTTCGTGAGGCCAAGTGTTTCTCCTTGGGGTGCTCCAGTTTTGTTAGTGAAAAAGAAAGATGGGAGTATGAGGTTATGTATTGATTATCGCCAGTTGAACAAAGTGACGATTAAGAATAAGTATCCGCTTCCAAGGATTGATGATCTGATGGATCAGTTGGTTGGTGCTTGTGTATTTAGTAAGATCGATTTGAGATCGGGGTATCATCAGATAAGGGTGAAAGAAGAGGATATTCAGAAGACGGCCTTTAGAACACGTTACGGTCATTATGAATATTCGGTGATGCCGTTCGGGGTTTCTAATGCGCCTGGTGTGTTTATGGAATACATGAATCGGATTTTCCACGAGCATTTGGATCGTTTTGTGGTGGTGTTTATTGATGATATTTTAATCTATTCTAAGTCTCGTGAGGAACATGCAGAGCATTTGCGTATTGTTTTGCAGGTTTTGAAGGAAAGGAAGCTTTTTGCCAAATTGTCCAAGTGTGAATTCTGGTTGTCTGAGGTGAGTTTTCTTGGGCACGTAATTTCTGGTAATGGTATTGCTGTGGATCCATCTAAAGTAGAAGCAGTTCTACAATGGGAGGCTCCTAGATCCGTTACTGAAATTCGAAGTTTTCTAGGTTTGGCTGGTTATTACCGGAGGTTCATTGAAGGTTTTTCTAAGCTAGCATTACCTTTGACGCAGTTGACTTGTAAGGGCAAAGCGTTCATTTGGGATATTCAATGTGAAGAGAGTTTTTGTGAGCTGAAGAAAAGATTGACGACAGCTCCGATTCTTATTTTACCGAATCCTAATGAACCATTTATTGTGTATTGCGATGCTTCTTTAATTGGTTTGGGTGGTGTGCTGATGCATGACGGTAAGGTTGTAGCTTACGCTTCGAGGCAATTAAGAGTTCATGAAAAAAACTATCCTACTCATGATCTTGAATTAGCGGCTGTAGTTTTTGTGTTGAAGATTTGGAGGCACTATCTCTATGGTGCGAGGTTCGAGGTCTTTAGTGATCATAAAAGCTTGAAATATTTATTTGATCAGAAAGAGTTGAACATGAGACAACGGAGATGGTTGGAATTCTTGAAAGATTACGACTTTGGCTTGAATTACCATCCTGGTAAAGCTAATGTGGTAGTCGATGCATTGAGCCGGAAATCGTTGCATATGTCCGCATTGATGGTGAAAGAGTTGGAACTTTTGGAATCGTTTAGAGATTTGAGTTTGGTATGTGAAGTGACATCGGTTAGTGTGAGGCTTGGAATGTTGAAAGTTACTAATGAATTTTTGTTGTCGGTTAGTGAGAAACAAAAGCTGGATTTGAAATTCGTTGAGTTGATAATGAATGAGAATGTGGATTTCAAGGTGGATAATTTTGGTGTTTTGAGATTTCGTGGTCGTATTTGTATTCCTGATGATGCGGAGTTGAAAAGAATGATTTTGGAGGAAGGACACCGGAGTAATTTAAGTATTCATCCGGGAGCGAATAAGATGTACCAAGATTTGAAGAAGATTTTCTGGTGGTCTGGTTTAAAAAGAGATGTGGCTCAGTTTGTGTATGCTTGTTTGACTTGTCAGAAATCGAAAGTGGAACATTTGAGACCTAGTGGTTTGTTGCAACCGTTGGATATTCCTGAGTGGAAATGGGATAGCATTTCAATGGATTTTGTGACGGGATTACCGAATACTCAGCGAGGGAATAATGCTATTTGGGTGATTGTGGACAGGCTGACTAAATCGGCGCATTTTATTCCGATTGACATCAGTTTTTCTTTGGAACGGTTAGCTGAGATCTATATCTGTGTGGTGGTGAAATTGCATGGGGTTCCTTTGAGTATTGTTTCTGATCGAGATCCTAGGTTTACATCGAGATTTTAGGAAAGTTTACAGAAGGCTTTGGGTTCTAGATTGAGGTTGAGTTCGGCTTATCATCCGCAGACGGATGGTCAGACCGAAAGAACGATTCAGTCTTTGGAGGATTTGTTGAGAGCGTGTGTTTTGGAACAAGGTGGTGCGTGGGACAGTTATCTTGCTTTGGTTGAGTTCACGTATAATAACAGTTTCCATTCTAGTATCGGAATGGCACCTTTTGAGGCTTTATATGGGCGAAGATGTAGAACGCCGTTGTGTTGGCACGAAACTGGTGAGAGTTCTGTAGTTGGACCGGAATTGGTGCAACAGACGACGGAAAAGGTAAAGTTTATTCGTGAGAAAATGAAAGCTTCTCAGAGTAGACAAAAGAGTTATCATGATCGGAGACGAAAGGATCTTGAGTTTCAAGAGGGTGATCACGTATTTCTGAGGGTTACGCCGGTAACGGGTGTTGGTCGTGCTTTGAAATCTAAGAAGCTTACTTCTCGATTTATTGGTCCTTACCAGATATCTGCGAGAGTGGGTGCTGTAGCGTATCGTGTGGTGTTACCGCCAAATCTGTCGAATTTGCATGACGTTTTTCATGTTTCACAGCTTCGGAAGTATGTTCCGGACCCTTCACATGTGATTCCGATGGACGAGGTGGAAGTAAGGGATAACCTTACGATCGAGGCATTACCAGTTAGTATTTTGGATCGCGAGGTGAAGCGGTTGAGGGGTAAAGAGATTGCACTTGTGAAAGTGGCGTGGGGAGGCGCTGCTGATGGTAATCTGACGTGGGAGTTGGAGAGTAGGATGCGGGAGTCGTATCCGGAGTTGTTTGTATCAAGTAAGATTTTCGCGGACGAAAATTTCTAAGTGGGAGAGAATTGTAACGCCCCGTTTTGCCAATTTTGTTTATTGAGTCGTTTTGATTATTTTATTGTATTTTCGACTTTTATGTGAAAATATGTTATTTTTCGGCGGGAATATATTTTATCGCGTTTTAGGATCGTTTGCGAGAAATTTGAGTGTAGGGGTATTTTGGGCATTTGGGTGTATTTTGATTAAGTTAGAATAAATAGAAAGTATAGAAAGAAAAAGAAAGAAAAACCAGATTTATAGAGAAGAAGAAAAGAGAAGAGAAAGAAGAAAAGAGAGAAAAAACTTGTGAAGGAAGAAATCAATCTCCCGACTTTCTAGAACGCGAATTTATCGGGTAAGGGTGCGAAACTCGATTATACTATGATTGTGTATGATTATGTATGTTTTGTGTGGATGTTTTGGTTGGTTTTTCCATATGTTTCCGTTTATGCCGTATTTGACGAAATCGATAGAAACCAATGTTTTTATGGTCGAAAAGTCGTATAAATACATGTGTTGGTTGGTTATATGTATGTGAGCTGCTGTTTAAAGTTTCATGAAGTTTGGTTATGTTTTGGTTAGTTTTCGTTATGTTTCCGTTGTTTTGTCCGTTTAGGTCGAATTGTAAGAAATCGATAGAAACCGATGTTTTCACGGTTAGAATTCGAAATAAATTACGTAGTTGTATCGAGTAAAGTTAGGTCATCGTATGTCGTGCTTTTTATTCGATTTGGTGATGATTGAAAATCTGGTTTTTGAAAGGTTGAAATTTAATCGAAAAATCGAACGTCGTAGAAATTTCGTTTATGTGTTCTAAATTGTTCTTATGTATTTGGTGGTTGGGCGTATATGTTTGTTTCGGTGAAAATGTTCGATTTAGTCGAGTTTCCGGGCATTTTGGAAAAGGGACAGCAATGGTGTATTTTGAGAAATTCTGGTTTTTAAGGAAAAACAGAGCATGAATCGATGCATAACAGCTATGTATCGATACGAAATGGTTTATGTATCGATACATAACCCCTATGCATCGATACATACTGTGAAAATTGGGAAAAACAGCATTTTCACTACAGCATGTGTCGACACATGCGTGCTATGTATCGATACATGAGGTCTTTTTGTATCGATACATAAAGCCTATGTATCGATACATACTGTGCTGAACCATAAAATTCTGGTTTGTCGGGGAAACTTCGGAAATTCATATCTCTTGAACCGTAAGTCGGTTTTGGTCCCCGTTCGAAGCGTTGGGAAGCTAACGAGATGTTCTTTCTAGGAAAAATAGTTTTGAGGTCTGAACCTAGTCCAATCGATACAGTTTTTTTCAAACCGTTTCGTAGTGTCGGGCGTACGGTTTATGTTTTTACGTTATTTTGAAATATTCATATCTTCTTCGTTGTTTATCCGATTTAAGTGTTCTTTATATGGATGTGAAGCTAAAAATACGTTCTATGATTTGGTGAAGAAATATATTATTTTTAGCCGACTTTTGGCCGACTTTACCGATTAATCGTGAATAGTTGTTTTTGATGAGATGTTGTGATGATGATTTGTGGCCGAAAGGCAAGAAAATGCTATGTGTGATATTTGATGATATATGCATGATTGTTGATGTGTGTGAGCATGCAATGTGAAAGTCATGAGTCGTTGTATGCCAAGCATCATATTGTGCATTGTTGAAACGTCCTGAGTGACGATTTGATTCTTGAGGGAATCCACTATACCATCGTGTGCCTCAAAAATACGAGGCGTTGCCTGAGGACTTAAAGCGATATGTATAGACGATTGTGGGCTCCTTTGGAGACTTAAAGCAATCCTTAACGTCGTGTGCCTCGAAAAAATGAGGCGTTGCCTGAGGACTTAAAGCGACGGGTGAACATCGTAGGCCCGACGGGGAGTTACTTGAGATTCTCAGTAACGAGCGATGGTTCCAATAGTTCCTGAGTGAACTGATGATGAGGGAAGAGACATTGGAAGTTGGTACCGCATGGCATGTGCATAGAGTCGTGGTGTCTGTCTATGTGCATTGCATTAAATCATGAATTAATTGTGTGTGAATTTGTGAATGTGATTGATGATTGTATGGTATATGTGTGGCGTGTAATGGTATTCGATGCTTGAGAATTGTGCGGCATTATGTTTATATGTGGTTGTGGTGAGAATGTGTTATTGTACATTTTTGTGTTTATATATATAATCTTATGCAATTATATTATGGTTGTTTTTCTCACCCTTCTGCTGTTTTATAACGCTCTATGAGGCGTTGCAGATTAGAGTTGCTGGAGGTATTCTTTTGTGAAGAGTTGCGTCTTCATTATTTTGGTCGGCCGACTCTGATATGTGACTCCGGGTAGCATAGGGTGGCCGTGTGTGATTGTTTTGTTTATCTGATGATATATTTTGGCTGTACATGTATAACTTGATGTATGACGGGCAAGTTTATATGTATATATGTATATGTGTTATTCAGATTTTAGATCTTTCCGCTTTAATTCTAATTTCTGAAAAGTGGGTGTAAGGAACGAAGTTTCCTCTGTATGATTGTTACCCCACGTTGCATATCTAAATGAGCAGGTGTTGCATGTTAGTTGTTTGGTTACTTTGATGTGATTCTCCCTTTCTATGCCATGATAATTCAATTATACTCTGATCAATTTTCGAATTTTCTTTTACCGCTTTAATTGCGTGTTAATTGGGGGTATAGATTGGGGGCGTCACAGTTACTATCCTTTGCATTAGACATGGAACTTTGGATCTAGATTTAGGATCTTAACCTATGCTTGGAAGCTTGTGATGTCAAACCTTGGATTTTGGGTACTTGGAGTTCTCCTTTGAAGACTTGTTTTGATCAAGGTCTAATCCAAAGGAAGAATGCTTATGCTATGGAGCTTGGTTGTTTGGTTAGACCGTTCTTATCCTTAGCTTTTATCTTTTTTGTTTTAGGATAGTCACTTCTTCTCCACCCTTTCTTCAATTTTCAAAATCTCCTCTCTTTTTCAAAACCTTCTTGTTTTCAAAACCATAACCTCTTTCACAATAAACCTTGACTTTTGTCAAGTGCTTTTCCAAACCTCTTTCTTTAATAAATGTCAATCAAATGTTAATCATACTTTGACTCTTTTCAAAAAACATAAAAAACATTCAAACTCTTTTTGTGCCTTATGCATTTTTTCTTTTAAAACTTTTTTTTAAAAGTTTAGACATGAGTCATCTCTTTAAGCGGAACTATTCGCTTGGAAATGACAACTTGTCTTTACATTTAAAATCAACCATAACAAACCTATTTTGTTATTTGTACCACGAACTACGAGGTTTTGATCCTATATTGCACTTTATGGGTACGTAGGCATGAGGCAACAAGTCTCTCCAAACACAAAAAATCTTTAAAAATACTTCTCTTCTCATCTCCCCAACCTCATTTCAAACAAACCTTTTCAAACCAAAAAGCGTAGATATTTAAAAGGGTTCTTATAGAGTACTATAGACGTTTTGGGTGCTAACACCTTCCCTTAGCGTAACCAACCCCCTTACCCAGTCTCCGTTTACTTGTTCTTGTTTAGAACTTGTTTAGGTTTTGTTCGCTCTTTTTCCTTTCCTTTTGGATAAAATAAAAGTGCGGTGACGACTCTTGCTTTATGAGTTAAGTTAATCAATAGCTTACACTCAAGATTTTTGCCGCTACACATGCTTAATTAATAAATTGTGTCTTACAACATATTACTACTAGAATGTGTTGGAGTTAATTGTGAGACTCCATTGATGCCTGCACACACAGACAAGAGAGAAGATGAAGTGGTTTTGAAAGAAAAGAAAGATAACCCTTGCACTAACTTCTAATTGAATTACAAATACTCTTATAAAAAAACTGAATTCCAAGTACTGATATATATAGTTAACCAATCTTAATTGTCTAAATGAAACTTAAATGCACATCAAATGTAATGTAAATGAAAATTAACAACAATGTTTGGCAGTAATTATTCTAAGTAGAACGGTAAATGAGAGTATGAATTACTACCAATACCATCCCTTAATTCATTTTCTCAAAAACAACAACACCTAGATAATTCTTCAATTTGATGAATTGATTTGTCTTGGTTGCCTTGGTAAGCACATATGCAAATTGCCTCTGAGTACTGCAGTGAACAGCGTCAAACATTCCATTCTGAACTTGATTGCGCAGAAAATAGAACTTTGTGACAATGTGTTTGCTCATCCCGTGCAGCACTAGATTCTTGGCAAGGCGTATGGCTGATTTGTTGTTAATCTATATCTTCACTAGTGTTTGCACATCAAACTTTAGTTTCTGCAACAAATTAATCAACCAGATAGTTTGGCAAGTAGCTACAACTCCAAATATATACTTTGCTTCACATGTAGACAATGCAACCACGGTTCGCTTCTTGAAACACCGTGAAATAGGATCCCCCAAGTACATGAACACATATCATGCAGTACTTCTTCTATCTACCCTATCTCCACACGAGTCAGAGTCTAAATAGTAGACCAAATCAGTATTGTCAACTGTACCAAATGGAAAAATAATCCCATACTTCAGAGTTCCTTTGAGATATTTGAGTATTCTAATGGTTGCCTAATAGTGTGGCCACTTTGGATTACTCATAAACATGCTCACCATTCTAACTGCATAACAGATATCATGTCTAGTGTTACATAGGTACCTCAAAGAACCAACCAATTGCTTGAAAACAATAGCATCTACATCTTTACCATCACTGTCTACTTCTAACTTGTGGTTTGTTTCTGATGGTGTAGTTGCAGGCTTGCAATTCATTAGTTCAAATTTCTTCAACAAATCATGTTCATACTTTAGTTCGTGTACAATGATTCCCTAGTAGTGTTTAAAACCTCCATTCCTAAAAATTATACCATGTTGCCAAGGTCAGTCATGTCAAATGCATTCATCAACACCCTTTTGAACTTGTTTATCTCATTGGTGCAGCTCTCTGTCAACAATATGTCATCTACATAAAGACACACCAAAATCACCTTGCCATTAGAGGTATGTTGCATATTGCCATTGAATCCATGCTCCTTGAAAAATGAATCAATTTCTAGATCACAAGCCCTTGGATCTTGTTTAAGCCCTTAGAGCTTGTTTAAGCCCACACAAGGCTTTATGTAACTTGTGTGTCATCTCTTCTTTATTCCTCATCACAAATCCAGGAGGTTATGACACATAAACCTCTTCTTGTAGGGGACCATTTAGAAATGAATTATTGACATCTAAATGTAACAGAGGCCAAATCCTACTTGTTGTTATACCAATCACCAATCTTATTGTTTCATCTCTAGCTACAGGTGCAAACACTTCAAAGTAATCTAAGCCAGATTTTTGTAGTAGCCCTCTAGCTACTAACCATGATTTATTCTTGGCAATTGACCCATCTAGCTTCAGCTTTGTCTTGAAGACCCATCTCACACTATTGACTTTCTTGTTCTTTGGAAGAGCAATCAACTCCCATGTCTTGTTTCTTTCAATTGCCTCAGGTTCTTCCTTCATGGCCTTCATCCATACTTTCTTCTTGAGTGCATCATCAATGCTAACAGGTACAGCATCCATCAAAAATACATAATGTATAACTTCTCCTTCACTATCAACCTCAGTATCTTAGATTAACTCAAAATCTGTCAGTCTTCTTGGCATCTGTCTAATTCTCTATGCTCTTTGAACATGCATTGGTTCATTATCATTCTCACTTTCTGATTCATTTTCAAAATGATGCTCATTTTATGGCTCATCAATTGGTACCTCATTTATTGGCACTATTTCATCATCAGTAGGTTCTACAACATCATCATCTCCAACTTCTAAAGTTGTCACTGCACTAGAACTAGGTTGAGACTTGCTCCAATCCAAAGTTTTTTATTCCTTCACCAACACATCCCTACTGGTTTCAATCATGTTGGTAACAGGGAAATAGAGCTTGTAAGCACTTGTGGAGTGGTAACCTACAAGTAACATGACTTTACTCTTATCATCCAGCTTTCTCCTAGTGGCATCAGGCACATGCTTAAAACTCACTGATCCAAACACCTTGAGATGACTAACACTTCGTCTTCTCTTAGTCTATTTTTCAAGTGGAACCATTTCCTTCAACTATTTTGTTGGACACCTATTAAGTATGTATATTGCAGTAGCAATGGACTCACCGCACATTGTGTGAGGTAATTTTTTCTCCTTTAACATGCTCCTTGCCATGTCAAGCAAAGTCATGTTCCTCATTTCAGCAAGACCATTATGATGTGGTGTATGTGGAGCAATCGCCTCATGTTCAATCCCATGGTCTTCACAGAATTCTTAGAACTCGTTAGAGTTGAATTCTCCTCCACCGTCAGTTCTAAATATCTTTAATTCCTGACCACGTTATTTCTCAACTTCCACCTTGAACTTCTTAAATTCAACAAACACTTCATGCTTGAATTTAATTAGTGTTACCCACATCATCCTTGTGAATTCATCCACAAATGACACAAAGTACTTATTTTCACCAAGTGAAAGTACCTCAAAGGGACCACACACATTAAAATGTACCACTCTCAAGGCATGAATAGCCCTAGGAGGCAGTTCTATGAGAATGGTAGCCTTGATTGCTTATCTCTCATGCACACATCCCGTGATCTCTCTGGTGTCACAGTTCTAGGAATTACCTACACTAGATTTTTGGAGTTCAAGTGGCCCAAACTTCTAAAGTTCAAATGCCCTAGTCTCTTGTGCCACAATGTACTTTCTTTCTACATATCAGTTGTACTAAGAAATTGTGTCTATGCTATTTCAACATTCATCTTGAATGTTCTATTTTTCTCCAATACATACTGCATAATCAACTTTTTCTCATAGTCATATAACTTCAGCAGATTGTCTTCCATGGTCATTGAATATCCTTTCCTTAGCAACTGACCTACACTTATTAGATTTCTTTTCATGTCAGGAACATACCACACATTTTCAATCAGGACAGTTCTACCATCCTTCATCTTCACTAGGACATTTCCCATTCCTTCAGCAATTAAGTACTCATCATCAGTACATCTGATCTAGTCCTTTTATTGGAATTAAAATTGATCAACCATTGTTTATTTCTAGTTATGTGATCGGAGTAACATGTGTCAATATATCACCAATCTACTACTACTCCACAATAACTTGAAGTCACCATCAACAACACAGGTTCCTCCTCCGAGTCACCTTAAGCTATATTAGCTTCCTCTTTCTTCTTCTCCTTGTTTGACCAACAATCAGCAACAAAGTGACCATACCTATTACAATTGTAGCATTGAATTTTCCTTTTATCAAATTTATCCATCCCCCTTTGATAATTTGTATATTTCTTTCCACTTTGATTGGAGAATTATACCCTTTCAGCTATATTCTCAACATTTTTCTTATTTTTGTTCTCTAGTCGTGTTTGTTTCTTATTCTTCCACTTATCATTCTTCCAAGTAAGCTTATCATTATTTTTTTTCTTAACCATTTGAGCCTTAGGAGCTTGTTCTGTTTCTCTTTCAGAAATTCTCTCAATCAATCGTAATTCTCCAAGCTACTTTGTAATTCCTCAATTTTCATAATGGTAGTGTCCTTTGAATCTTCTATCGCTACAACTATGTAATCAAATAGAGGAGTAAGTGATCTTATTACTTTTTCAACAATCGCTTATTCTGAGAGCGTTTCGTTCTCCATAAGTCTTCATCTCATTCGTCATTGTGATCATTCGTGCGATGTAAACAAATACCTTCTCATTGTTTTTTATGTTCATATTTTCGTATTGTTTATGCAGGGACTACAATTTCACATTTTTCACCGATGCGTCACCATCATATCATCGTACAAGTGTGTCCCACGCCGCCTTTATCGCCGTTGAATCAACAATCTTCTCAAACACCTTCGTGTCTACACACTTTCGTTGTGTTTTTAGTCACCGGTGTGTAACCGTCGTTGACAAGCTCACGCACATCTTGAGCAACGAACAATACACACATCTGAATCTACCGTCAATTCCAATTCTTCCCATCAAATACTAGCAGCTTTGTGTTCAAACCATCATTTCCTCCGTTCATCTTCTTTTCGTGTACAAAACACTCAATTCTCTCCATCACTCGTGTTTATCCTACCCCGAGAATCAAAAAACGTGATTCTCTTCAATTTCGCGCTTCAATTCCATCTAAAACAAATAAACGAAATCACACACCTCTCATACACTTGCGTTTCCCTAGATCGAAAACCGAAGCTCATTATATCAATCTGTTGGAGCTAATTGTGAGACTCCATTGATACACATAGTTCAAGAGAGAAGATGTGGTTTTGCAAGAAAACAAGATAACCCTTGCATTAGTTTATAACTGAATTACAAGTATTGATATATACAGTTAACCAATCTTAACTGTCTAAATAAAACTCAAATGAAACTCAAATGCACATCAAATTCTAACTGAATTACAAGTACTGATATATACAGTTAACCAATCTTAACTGTCTAAATGAAACTCAAATGCACATCAAATGTAATGTAAATGAAAATTAACAACAATGATTGCCAGTTACTATTCTAAGTAACACAGTAAATGAGAATATGAATTACTACCAATAGAATGGAGTAATTCACTTTAATTTTGGCTGGGAACATATCCATCTAGAAAACTGAAAAACACACAATCCTACAACTGCCGTAAATTCGGTCCACCCTTAATAGCATACCAACAAAAGCAACCACCATGACATAAGTTATTTTTCTAATCATTTCATATTCCAATATACACAATTCAGGAGAGGCAAAATTAGTATCCATCGTTATAAATCCACCTCCGCACAAAGGAGAACTTCACATCCCCAAAATGACATAAAAATGATGCATTTCACTTCGATCCAATAACTAGAGAGATTACAAATAACAACATATCCTAAAACCAGTGTGGATCTTTTTCAAATTAAAAACTCCTTCTCATGAACCTCCTGCATTAACCTTCTTCTCCAAACTCCTTTGTGAATCTCTCATGAACCTCAAGGTCACTTTTGCTTACTGTAGGCCTTTGTCTTGCCAGAACCTTTTCAAAATCAGTTCTCGTGATAGGAGGTGGAAGAATCTGCATAAGTTTTAAGGCGGTAAGTATTTCCTCCTCTTCACTTAAAGACATGTATGATAAAAATCTAGTCCAAAAACGTCACAACTCTATTTCTCCAATTCTAGTTATAAAAAAATCCAACTGCCATCAAAATCTATAGAATCTTGAATACCTTAGAAGCAAGTCCTTTTGTGGCAAGATCCTGCATTGTAGTTTGAACTGCGCCCTGTTGCTTTGGGCCACATGGGATCCACATACCCTCAGGACTCTTAAAGAAGAACATAGCATCTTGTGTTTTGCGAACAGGTTCAAATAAAACATCCTTCACCTGAAGAAGCGATCGAAAAGCTTTCTAAAAAATATTCATCCAAGTGAAAGATTATTGATATCAAGTTATCTCATATTAGAAGTTAAACACTTACACAGACAGCTATATCTGAACCTGAAAACCCCCCTGTCCTGCTACCCAAATATTCAAAATCACTTTCAGTCAAATTATGAGGAGTATCTCCAAGATGCACCTGCTCAATTTATCACACCCAAAACAAAACCCAGTAAAACAATTTGCTAGGTTTATATATGTCAATAAAATTCAGCATTCGATAATCATGGATATTGCCCTTGCCTTGAACATGTGTTGGCGAGCCTTCAATTCTGGTAGTGGAATATATATACGCTTATCAAAACGACGCCTTATTGCCTGCAAATACAAATTGATTAGTGAAAATAACTGTCTATTCACTCTGTATAGGATGATAAAAGCAGAATTATTTTTGTCTCACCTGGTCTAAAGCATAAGGTGTATTTGTTGCTGCAAGAACAAGAACTTTCTGGTCATTGTTTCCTACACCCTACAAAGTAAAGCAAGTGAACTACATTAAATACGGAAAATTCCAAAAGAAAGAACATAAACCATAAATGTTTGAAGTTATAATAACACTAAGAACAAAAAAGTAAATCGAAGCAAACACACCAGACCCAAATATAAGAGACGAATTCAAATCTACCATGGATGTCACTATTAGCTCCCATGGCTTAGAATTGTTTTGAAACCAATAAAACCTTGACTTGACCAGAATATGCTGACAAAGGAAACCATGGAACTAATGATAGTTCAAGTGTTGCAGATATTACACACTCAAACATGAGTTGACCCAATGTATTCTGTCCCTTTTTATAGGCACCTCTTACTTTTTTTTCTTCATATTTTAAAAGAAAAGTACTAGTAGTTGGTGAATTTAATATGTCTGCTATGGAAGTATATCATCCTGAAATAGTACCGTGTGTATATTCGTCTATGTAACTTTAACTTTTCACATTCCAAGATAAATTAGTACTCTATGAGGGGTATGCTTGGAAAAATAATAACAAACGCACCTAGTAAATTGTATAGGGGCTTATGTTCAGAGACAATTTCTGCAAAGAGGGCTTATAATTAGAGACGAACGAGTAGTATTAATTACTTCTATTTTTCCAATTGTACTGTCTAATTAATTACTTCCAAAACATTATATTCCATTTTGTATTGATGATAGTGGGAAACACCATTAGTTAATAATAATGTGGTAAAATTACTATTCTCTCCCTTCTATTTATAGTCATTTCTTAATAGGAGTATGTATGACATGAGCAAAAGTGACACACTTTGTGAAACGGAGGGAGTAATAAGAAGCACTGGGGTCAGCATGAAAGAGCCCAATCTTATTGCAATATTCAACTATTATGTTCTGGCTTCTCATAAGCTACAACAACCAAGCCTTATCACACTAAGTGGAGTCGGCTTGGTTGTTGTAAGATTGGAAATTATTGTTTCAAATGAAGGCTTAGTTTGTTTTTGTAATGAAATTTTTAAGGTTGAGACTTTTACCACGTATTATACTATATAAATGAGACCATGCTGGCACATAACCTACTAAATTGATTACTATTCTTTATCTATACCATACAACTATTACCTGCATCTGCACCAGAAGTTCTGTTTTGATTCGTCTTGAAGCTTCACTCTCATTGCCTTCTCCACGCTGGCCACATAGGGAATCTATTTCATCAATAAATATGATAGAGGGGGCACTTTCTCGGGCCATTTGGAAAAGGTTTGAAACCAATTTTTCACTTTCACCCATCCACTTTGAAACAAGATCTGATGAAGAAATACTAGTGAAGAATTCAAATCAAAAGTTAAAAATGTTTGCAAGAATATGCCCACTTATGGACCTAATTGACAAGAATATTAAATATCTCTTTTAATAGATCAAATATGTCTCAAACTCTTGTAAAATGATTTTTTAGACGAAAAAGGTACAGAAAATTAAAGGATGGATTTTAAGATTGTTATAATGATGCACATATCATTTTCTAAATGCTACTCAATCAGCAATTGTTAACAACCCAGAACAATATATATCATAAATCTTCAAATTTTTAGCATTGAACTTACCAAGAAGCTATATCATATTCATTTCAATTCTTTTCATCTTTATCATATGATCTTGTCCATGTATATAATCAAAAAATGATAAGAGGCTAAAGGAAGTGAAATATAATAATTCAACAATTTTATAGCAATAATAAAGTAATTTCCACAAGACATTATTGTAAGGAATTTGAAATTTAATTAGGTTTTGAGTTTGGTGCAATTACAGTTGAACTAGAATTCTACTGAGATATCAAATGGCAAGGCAAAGTCCTGTGAAATTACTCACCTGCAGTAAAAAATTTAATGCCTTTAAAAGGGCATGCAATGCATAAATTGAGAAAATATAAAATTTTCAACTTGTGAATATGATTTCATCAATCTGGTAAGTTCCAACATGGAGATTTCTTGATCAACAAAATTTATTTTACCTGAAAAATGTTGAATCAGCCTCAGTTGCAACTGCCTTGGCTAAATACGATTTACCAGTTCCAGGAGGTCCGTACAACAAAAATGCTCTCCATGGTCGTCTTTTACCTGAAAGAGACCATAGGAAAAAATAGTAAGCATTTAATGAAATTCCACATAAATATACATTCAATAATCGTATACATCTCATCCTGTTAATATATCATTAAAGTTTTCAGCTCCCAATATAAATCTTGTTTTCGCCTTATTTCATGTATTCAATGCTGTTTTATCCAAGGAACACTAATTTCATTTCATGTTTTCAATGTTTTGTAAAGCTTTGTGGAGCTCTCCACATAAAACAAAACATTGAAAACATGAAACAAAGTGAAAAACAATTGACATTTTTGCAAATAAAATTGAAACAGAAAATAAAATCAGAAAGTTAAAACGAAAATCAAATAGGCCCTGCATTACTACTCAAAATAAACGAAGTCAATAACCAAAGTAACAAACTAGCCAACTTTCAACTGCAAAAATCTCATCTTAGCATATCAAAATTGAACATGTTCAATCCTTGGTATTCACAAGTCCACATCCTATCATATTCAATCACCTCCCCCAACAAGACAAAAACAAAATCATTCAAGCTCAGTATGCATAATTATTCTCAAATATCTAAACTTAGTGACTAGAATAGAAACTAATATTGAGAATCCAACAAGACATATCTAGCACATACACTTCACATTGAAAGTGAGTAATGTGGCTCACGACATCCACAAAACACAGACCCGTCTAGTTACATTCAATTACTTCAATTTTCTTAAACATCTACTAGTGTCAACATGCCAGTGTCACTATCGTGTCTGGTGTAGGTGTCTAACAACAATACAACAGCAATAATTAACCAACCAGTAAAAAATTGAGGGAACTTGACAGGCAAGATAACAGCTTCCTGCAAAGCCTGTTTAGCACTCTCCAACCCAGCAACATCATTCCACTTCACATTAGGCTTCTCCCTAATAATCGCCGAATTCAACCCAGCCCTAAGCTTCGCCTGCTCCGGATCCTCTCCATCCCCTCCACCTTCACCATCTTTACCACCATCCTTAGCCTTACTCTTGGGCCTCGTAGCAACAGCAGCATCGCCATTAGAAGCTGGACCAGGCCCCCCATCATCAAGCACAGCCCTGATCTCCTCAGCACGACGCAAATACTCAGTGAATTTCTGCGTAATAGCTTCTCTGATTTTAGGGTTCTTCTCGTACTTCAAATGAGTCTTGAAATACTCCAAAGCGTTCATATACAAAGGAAACGCTTTCGCGTAGTTGCCGGCATTATCTTCATGAACAGCTTGTTTCACGTACTCTATCGCCTGTTCCTTGAAATTGCTATACATATTTTTTTACCAATTTAACATATATGTATGAAAATTGAAAATTGAAAATTGAAAATGGAAAATTGAAATCAAGAATTGATTTATGAAGGAAAAGGCGAAACCCTAGCGAAGAAGCACGATCGTGTTTGTGGATTGGGGAGGTGAGGGTGATAAGGATCTGATCGGAAACGCGGAGAAGAAGAAGAAAAGGGGAATGGAGGAAGGGGCTGAATGGTTTGGTTTTGATTCTAAAAAGCGCGTTTCAATTAAGTTGTGCGAAACTTTGTATTGCGTCTTGATTTTACCTTTTTTTAATAATGAAAGTGGGTTTTGGTTTTATTTCGTAAATTTTGTTGTCAAAAATAGATTTTGTATAACCTTTTTTAATTATAGTTTTTTTTTTTTTCCTTTGGGTTTTTAGTTATTGATACATCTCCTAATTTATTTTAAAATATTTTATTTTGGTCTATCTTCTAGTTTTCTCACATTACATATTATTTTAAATATTCAGTTTGATCCCTAATCTAACATTCTTTCTAAAATTTCTTCATCCTTTCTAAAACTTTGATTTTATGTTACGCAGCTATGGTTACTTAAAAGACTTTTTTTTAAAAATGTTTATAATTAATATATTTTTAATTTTTGGAAGACCATAATAATTTTTGTAAGACTATAATAATAAAAATTAAAAGTTGTCTCTTCTCAGCTCCATATAGGGTCTTGGACATCTACGAGAGGGTATTTTAGTTATGTGTCGAACATAAATCTTGGAAACTTTCTCTTGGATTATTCCTTGATCTGTTCCACTTGAGGTGTACCTTCCAGTACAACTTTCATGATCAGGAGCTCATTAGGTTCTATTCGGTCAATCCTTTGTTAGACACATTTACTTGGGGCTAGGGTGATTTTATGGAACTTTTTTTCGCTAGTAAGGCATCTTACATTAGAAGCCCATCTTCATTGGTGTTACCTTCCTGTTGAGTCTTCTCGCTTTTGCAGGAGTTCATTCCCAAAGTACTTGTCTAAAATCCATTTTAACCGAGATGCCCACTCTTATTGTAGCAAGTTGGGATTTCTTTCTCTAGACAAGGTGGCAATGAAAGAGGAAATATGATCCTGGTTCCACGGACTTGGTTAAAAAGAAGGGTTTGGCCTCGACAAGGTGCCTTCTTCCAAGGTGAGAAAAACGTGAATTGACACTTGCGTTATTATGAGTGCAGTCAAACAGGCGGAGGGGAAAAGATATTTGATGAGGATCAAGTCCTAGAGTTGTTATTTTACATCTTCTATAATTATATTTTGAATATAACATGGACAAGGTGTACAAGCTGAAGATGTTCTACGATCTTTCCAATGTTCAAGGTATTTAGATTGTGGTTCCTCCTCTAGAGACCATTGTTCCTGCTCCAATTTTGGATACTGCGATTTTTACTTACGTGCTTGAGGTAGATCAACTTGTGGATGTTGCGGTCACTTAGATTATGAATGAGTAATCCCTCTACCGGTATCAAAAAGAGGGTTCGGGATGAAAAACAACAATCCCCCTAGAAAGAGGGTTCTCCAAAATGAACTCATGTTATCAAGGATGGTGCTTCTGGGGAGGTAACTCTCTTCATGCGAATGTCGGACGTCTTCTCTTCTCGACTTGATCGCACTCTTGATAAGGTCGTTGCTACTGCCTCGACGTCGGACTTGTCATTCATCCATAATGTATCTGAGGCGAAGAAGATGGAACTTGTCTCTAATATCACTAATAACATAGTCCCTCCTCTACTTTGGTTTCTCGGGCAACTAAGTTGGAAGATGCCCTCAAATTACGGAGAAACGGTATCAGAATGCCTCTGATGCTGTTGAGGAGAAAACTTAACAAATGGAGGAACATCGGAAGAATCTTCTTCAAGAAGTTGAGGCTCATGTCGAGACCCTGAAAGCTCTTGAATATGAGGTTGTCGGTCTAAGGCAGACGCTTTGTGGTTCTCTTCAGTGGACTATGTAGGTCGTGCTCGGAGTTCATGACTAGGTTGTTGAGCAAGCGAGGAGGTTCTATCCTGATGCCATAATCTTGGCCGAGGCGTTTAACGTGTTCCAGGTAGTTTCCGTATTGACTCTAGAGGATGATCTTGGTGCCTCAGTTTCGGGAGCTTCGCCATGATTTCTTATTTTTCCTTTGTATCATTTTTATTTCCTACAACGTTTTCCAGACATTTACGCCTTGGGTGTAATAACTATTAATATTTATGAAAGTGTTTTTACCTCAACAACTTGAGTATTATTTAGTTTATAGCATTAAGTTGGCTTCATTTTATTGTTGTTGTTATGTTGTGCCTTTGGTTGTTTGTGAATTGTTGTGACACTTGGGCTTTCTTGTTATCCCCGTAATACAAATTTTGTCTATCGGGTGGCATCACTGGTGTTCATCGGGGTAGCCTTGAGTCTACTTCATGTTAGTTGCGAAGTGTTGTTTGCCTTTCCAAATAGGAGAAAGAAAAAATGGTGTTTCATTGCAACGAAGCCACATATGTGTTCTTCGAGCTTTCCTACTTTGTGATTTGTGGCTTGGCATAATGGATGATGTTAGCTACCATTTTTAGTTGATATGTTTCGTTGCTATATTTAGCATTCATTATAGTGATGTATTAGTTCATGCATCATATTTAGCGTGTTTCTTGTGACCAGCAAGACAAACATGATATAGTTGTATTTTTATACTACGCTCCGCGTCATAAAGGATTGTTCACTAGCTAAGGATATGATCCCCGTCCTTGCCTATAAGGCATGGCTAGGATCGAGGTGGATGTCTTCGTGCTCCGGAGTTTACGCCGTTGGATTGGCTAGATCCAAATAGGGGGTGCGCATGCTACGCATAGATGCACTTAGGATATATCAACTATGCATTTTATGTGCTTAGGCTGTATCAAATGTGCATTTATGCACTTAGGTTGTATGAACTACACATACATGCATTTAGGTTGTATCAGCAATGCATAAATGCACTTTGGAATGTGTTTAAGTCATATCAGATACCCAGAAATGCATTTAGCATGTATCGGACATGCAAAAGTGTGTGTAATCTTTATCAGATGCGCAGTCACGTGAGAAATGTGTATAATATTTGTTATCCTTATCTTGAACGCTCTAAAAGAAAGAAAGACAAGGAAATATACAACAGATGGGGAAATAGAAGATGTACAAATATTTATATTAACAATAAATTGGATTTGTTACAAGGAAATAATGGAATGACCTTGATAAACAAACCTTCAACAGTAACCCTGTTGTGGATGAACGACGTCCTGAGCCTTTGGTATGGGTGTACTTCTTTTCTTTAAAGTGTCTCCTTCGGTTAGACAAGATGTCAAAGCATACCGTATTGTATTTTTCTGTCGACGTGTCATTTGGAGGTCGATTCCATCGGGGATGTAGCTTGAGAACGACTCTTGAAACCTTAGGACCCCGGAGTTGCCTCTGCTCTAGTGAAATGTCTTCTGACTGTCGGGACAGATTATCCTGGCCCTTGTCTTACTTCGGAGTGGATATCTATCTTAGGCGACCGACATGTGGCAAACAATCTACTTATAGGCGATCCAGCCTTATGGTCAGCTCCCTTTGGACCCAGGGAGACAGCCAGATGTGGCCAACATTCCTTGAGACACCTGCCTCCTTGATTTTTAGTTGGGGCTTTGACTATTATTCTCGTCCATATGTATGATAATTGATAATTGATAATTGAAATCGAGAATTGGTGTATGAAGGAAAAGGTGAAACCCCAGAGAAAAAACAAGATCGTGTTTGTGGATTGGGAAGGTGAGGGTGATAAGGATCTGATCGAAAATGCAGAGCAGAAGAAGAAAGAGGGAATGGAGGAAGAAGTTGAATGGTTTGGTTTCGTTTTGAAAAGTGTGTTTCAATTAAGATGTGCGAAACTTTGTGTCCTTAACATATGCTATTGCATCTTGATTTTATTTTTTTTGTAATAATGAAAATGGGTTTTGATTTTATTTCATAAATTTTGTTGTCAAAAATAGATTTTTTATAACCTTTTTTAATTACAATTTTTTTTCTTCGGGTTTTTAGTTATAGTTGGATCTCTTAATTTATTTGGTCACAAAAAATTTCTTCATTTTAAAATATTTAATTTTGGTTCATCTTCTAGATTTCCATATTAAGTTTAATTGCAAGTTTGGTTCTTCAATTTTTTTTAGTTTTAGAGTCGGTTTGTTTTAGCTTTAAAAAATAGATTTTTTTTCTTTGTATTTTCAAAAATGGATTTTATAAAATTGTTTTTCAAAATATTACAATTTTTTTTATATTAGTTTTTTAAAAATTGAAAGACTAATTTTGACATCTTATAACATAAACATATATTATTGAAGATCAAAACATAATTGAAATCACAATTTTTTTTAAAAAGTTGTATCTTTAAACAAAAATTTATGAAAATCTATTTGAAATGTCTTCAAAATTTAGTGAATTTTTGAAATTTTGATATCCAAAAAAAAATTCAATAAAATGATAAAATATCTAAAATAAGATTTTAAGAATAACTATTCAAACCAAATTTTTATTTAAAGTTGTTATGAAAAGTTTCTTTATAAACTTTTTTTTATACAAAATTATATTACACTATAAAAATCATTTTAAAAAAAAAGATAAAACAAACGGGCCCTTAACTTCTTCATTTTAAAATATGGGATTTACATCCTTTTACTGTTTTTTTAATATTTTAGTCCCCTTTCTAATTTGGATATGATTTTTAATGACATAGCATATTTATTGATGACATGGCAGATCCACGGTGTCCGCTTTTATTTCTAGGTCATTTTATTTTATTTCAAAATGGAAATCAATAATATTAAACATTTTATTATTACTTAAAAGGTCAAAATTAATAAGAACCCTAACATTTTCTATTTCCTCTCCCTTCTCTTACACATAGGTCATACTTCATCTTTTTTTCGCATGGTCATCGCCTTTTTCTTTCCATTATTCTCTCTCTTCTCTTACTCTCCTCTTGACTCAAATGAATGATTCAAGGGTCTCTTTTGCTTCATCAAACTAGTCAAGTTTAAGAAGAAGAGGAAATAGATGTTGGTATAACATTGAATCTCCATTGATGACATCACGGACTTATGAGAATTCTGAAAAAAGGTTTTATGGTTGTGGCCGTTTTAAGGTCATGAAAAAAAAAGATGTAACCACTTGTAGCGTCAGTTTTTGTGACGCGGTCACAACCGCTTTTGGTGCTACTTTCTGATTTCTGTATTTATCCTATAAAGCTTAAAAGGAAGGGGAAGATATCTCAAACTAACCCTGCGTGCAAATGTTTTCTTTAACAAATGCGAAGAGATCGGGGATCGGGGGTTGGTTATACAAAAAGAAGTCGTTAACACCCAGAGTATCTATAGTAATCTATAGGAACCTTTATTTGCAAATATTTCTACTGTTGAATTGCTTGGTTGCTTAAATCTATTTACTATTGAATATGGAAAGTTTCTCCTTTGTGAAGGTTGAGGAAATGTTTTTGTTGTTTTTTGGGATTTTGATTGTTTTTGGGAAGGTACTGGACCTAAAGTTTTTTATTAGTGCGCTCGCTAAAATTTCACAATCTTATGCCTAAGTATTCCCGTAAAAAGACTTGGGGAAATAAGAGCATTTGTAGTTCCTCCTATTCTATGGGAAGAAAAATGTTTGGTGTCTTGTTCAAAGCCCAAGATTGAAGCTAAAAGTGTATTTGTGTCTTGTTTAAAGTCCAAGATTGAAGCTAAAAGTTTTGGTGTCTTGTTCAAAGCCCAAGATTGAAGCTAAAAGTTTTGACTGAGATAGAATTTGTCATCTCTAAAGGGAGATATCTCACCTATTCATCACAAACATTGATTTATGAGGGAAGTTGCTTTAACTGGGATATATAGAATCCAACAATGCCACATCTTCCTCTATGAGTCTTTACATGCTAAGAGAGGGACATTGACATGGATGTGTAGAATCCAGAGGCTTGCCACTTACATCACATAGATGAAAGAGAAATTTTAGACATGACAAAGGAGGGACTCCAACTTGGATTTTGAATCAACAAGTGTGCCACTTACAATAATTTATCTGGAAAAAGGTTTTTTTATTATTTTTTTTGAGATGTGATGTATAGAGGGGATATCCTCCTACAGAGAGGACTCCTGATCTCATCTGTGGGGATGAAAGACTTTGTGCCTTGATCAAAGCCCAAGGTTGAAGCTAAAAAAGTTTGAAAACTGACTCAACTAGGGAGTATTATATCTGTCTTGTACAAAGCCCAAGATTGAGGCTGACTGGCAAAATCATTATATGAAGCCTAAGAGAAGGCTAACTTTTGCTGAGGATTATTTAATCCAGGAGAAGGTCTAAACTGTTTTGAGGAATCCAAAGGGAAACTAACTCTTGCTGGGGATTAGAGAGGAGTTGAATTATCAGATGCCATGAGGCACTGATACTTTTGTTGGGGATTTGTTGGTAACATGGTTTCGGCTGTGGATCTTGAAGATGAAAGCAAAACCTTATTGAGGGTAGGAGAGACTTAAAAAAGGATAAGCTTGAATGCCTTAGAGGCTCTGACTCTCCTGGGGACTGTTGTTGGGATAGGGATAACTAGGATCTATCCTATGCTTTTAGGAAGCCTGAGGGTCCTTGTATGAAGCCCAAGAGGAGGCTAAGGATGCTTATAGGAAGCCTGTGGGTCCTTATATGAAGCCCAAGAGGAGGCTAAGGATGCTTCTAGGAAGCTTGTGGGTCCTTGTACTAAGCCCAATAGAAGGCTGAGGATTGAGACTTTCCAAGTCTAGGAAGAGTTCAAGAAAGGTTTCACCGGGAAATAATCCTTTCTTTGTTGAAGTGTTCCAGGGTTAAAGGGATTAAAGAAGAGGTTTCACTGGGAATTAATCCTCTCATTATTAAACTGTTTCATGGTTGAGTAAATTGAACAAAGCCCAAGAGGAGGCTATATTCTAGTGAGATTCATTGTATGATGCCCAAGAGGAGGCAATAATGCTTGGATAAAGCCCAAGAGGAGGCTATCTTATTTCCTTTGTACAAGGGGGACTAGTTGTTTGAACTAAGTTGTACTGAGGATGACTTAAATGCTAAGAAACTTAACAAGATATGTACAAGCATATATACAGACATATGAACAAGTATATAAACAAGTAGAAACTAAATTGAGAAAGGTGTTGGGTCTTATTCTCTGGATGAAAGCCCAAGTAATTATTTGTATCCTATACAAAGCCCAGGATGAAATGAGGCTAAGGACTTTCTATGTATAGAAGGGTGTTGGGTCTTACACTCTATTAGAGGCCCAATGTATTGTGATTGGTTAAATGTTTTAAGATGGGTTGTATTGATGATGACTGTATGATTAGGGTTTTGAGAAATTGAAGAAAGTTTTGAGAAAACTTTGAGTTTGAAGTTGAATTAAAAGAAAGTTGTTGTTATTTGAATGAATTAAAAAGAATGTTTAGGGCTTATAACTCAAAGAGAGGCCCAAGTGGTCTAAGAGCAGTTTCAACGGGAATAATGGTCCTCTTAGTACCAGCGTATTTGATTTGAATCTTCTTCTTTTTTTTATAAAAAGGGGAAAGGATGGGACTTACACCCTATCTAAGAGGCCCAAGATAATGTATTTTGAATGAAAGAATGAAAGAATAGTATTGGGTCTTATACTCGGGGAGAGGCCCAATTATTTTTGAAGCAATTCAAAAACAGACATATGATTTTGAAAACAGAAGTATGGGACTTACAACTCAAAGAGAGGCCCATGGAGGTTGTTTATTGTTTAAAACAAAGTTTATGTACAAAATATTGAGGCTTATACTCAAGGAGGGACCCAGATGATTTATATGAGAACAGTGATCGCACTGCGACACCGAAAGATGTTGTGGGACTTATACTATAGTAGAGGCCCACAATTTATTTATGTACATAGAGGTGTTGGGTCTTACACTCTAATAGAGGCCCAAGAGTATTTGAAATGAAGTTTTGAAAGTAAATTTATGATGCATGATACATAGAGTTTGAGAAGTTCATGCTTACTTGTGCAAGAGCAATTCGAATCCTCAGTTGTATGTGTTACATATGTGTTTTGGTGATCTAGACAGCTTCCTTGTACCTCAAGTAGTGTGTTGATATGCTTGGAATGGATTGAAAATCTCTAGTTTGAGTAGCTCGAATCCAACTGCAGCTGACTTTGAGATGAGAGATGAACTTGATGAATCTGGTGTTACAGATATTGTTCAAGGGTTTGGATCACTCATATATGATGTATGTGAGGTGTTATGGCCATTGGTTTGAGTGAAATGGCTCTCTATTTCAAAAATCGATTCTCACTTCTTTGAAAATGGATTTTTAATGCACGAGAGGGAAATGGTGGAAAACACATGTTGTGATGTTTTGGGATGTTTTTATCAACCAGAAATGACCTCTATTTATAGTAGAGGAAGTTTGTTTTGAAAGGAATATTGAATGGTGGCTGGATCACCCTTTTACCCAATGGATATGGCTAGGTGTTCAAAGTCTCCTCTAGCCATTGACTTGAGCTGAACTTTGCAGGTTTAAGTCTTCTGATTCTTGGATAAGGCTTAACTCATTTGGATTGATATAAACTGATTCATGCCACCTCAATGCATCCTTTCAATGCCATATGACAAAATTAGATTTTGGATTTGCAACATTGATGATCACATGCCAAAGAGATAGGGTTCTTGACTTATTGGCCTTATGGTTCAGATTCCTCATCATTTAGGTTGATATTGGACAGAAATCCAATGATGCTACTGTCCAAAATTGGCTCAAGAAATCGTGGGATACAAGCCATGTGCCAATGCTGTCAAAAATTAGTTTGTATCAAGGTATGTTGTGAGGTCTATAACTCCTTGCTCAAGTTGAATCAATGGATGTTCTTGTACTCTTTGTAAAGCTTGTATATCATACTTAAACTTTGATGTTTACATTTGGTCTTGATTCCTCTTGGATCATAATAAAAAATGTCTCCAAAGTTGGACAAAACATGAGACAGATTCTGCCTAAAATTTTTCTAAGTGTCAAAGTTCAAATCTTATGAAACCCTAACTTTATGGCTTTATAACTCAAAATCTAGGCATTTTTTGACCATGGATCAGTAGGACACTTTTGTAGTATATGATGAGAGCTTTCATTTGAGCTTTGGATGGAAAAACGGTTGCTTGGATCACAAGTTATGGCCTTGCAAAGTTGGGTAAAAACCATTTTTTCCATAACTTAGTGAAATTTCAAGTTTCTCAAGGTTGCCATTTTTACAAGTAACCTCACTTCTCTTGATTTTTCTTGATTGATGATGATCCAAATCACAAGTTAACATTGTTCTTGACTTAAAGAGGCCATGTTTGCCAAAAAAATCCAAAAGTCAAACTTGGTTTTGATCACAGTTGACTTTTTGTATCAGATGAATTTTGAACTTTGTGATCCCTTATGAAATCAAGTTCTTGGGCTAAATGGAACCTAATGGATGGATTCCAAAGGTGTTTTTGAGTGTCTTGAATCATGTCCCAAGTTTTGAGATCATGCTTTGCTCAAAAGTCAATGGTACAATTAACTTTTCATCAGAAACCCTAGTTAGTGGTCCAGATGAATTTGGATCTTTGTATTGCTTATGAACCAAGTTCTTTGAATCAATTCAATATTGTAAATGAATCAATATGATGTATTTGAGGTCCTTAAAGCATATCTTGAGGTCTTGGCTCATGCCTTGCTCTAAAAGTCAACTTAGGGACTGAATTAGGTCAAAACCCTAATTCCTGATGAATGTATCCCCTAAGGCTATTTAGAACTTATAAATGAACTTATAAGGTTGTTTTGAGCTTCTTGAACCACATATTTAAGTATTGGCTCATGCCCAGATGAAAATTTCTCTTTGGAGGCCTTGGTCAACCAAAACCCTAATTTGGTGACACTGATGATCTTGAGGCTTGATCAACTTGAAATGTTGCATTCTTGTGTTAGATTCTTGATGTGGGAGACCTCTTGATCTTTCATGGATGCTTGAGAGGCTTGACAAGTTGAATATCATGTCAATTCTTGATTGATCCTTTGCCTGAATGCTCTGAGAGGGCTCAAAAACCTTAATCCTTGGTTGAGGTGGATACTCAACAATCTCTGAAGGAATTGGTGAGGTATGAAAATACATCCATATTATGGTGATGATTTGTACAATGATGTGAAGTCTTATGGTAAAATTTTAGGGTATGACAGATGCCCCTATTTAATCTTCTTGGACCTGAAGGTGTGAATGCCGAAGATATTCAGACGTTCATGGTAAAAGAGGATTAAATATTAGAATACCCAAAATTTTGATCGTGGAAGTGAATGGTAGCTATTTTACTTATCCATCTTCTCTTACTAAGTAATTTCACTTAGAAAAGGGTGAAACTTCCCCTCGATCCTGGTCTTCAGCCATGGAACTGGTCTCAGTCTCTTTTGAAATAAACTTCCCCTCGATCCTGGTCTTCAGCCACGGAACTGGTCTCAGTTTTCTTTTGAAATAAAACTCCTCTATCCTGGTCTTCAGCCACAGAACTAGTCTCAGTTTCTTTTGAAATAAACCTCCCCTCGATCCTGGTCTTCAGCCATGCAACTGGTCTCAGTTTCTTTTGAAATAAACATCCCCTCGATCCTGGTCTTCAACCATGGAACTAGTCTTAGTTTCTTCTTGTCGAGTTCTTCCCTTAACAAGGAATGCTATTTGGCGATGTAATTTGATTTTGAGGTGCTGATGACTTCCTTGAAAGTGGTACAAACTTCTCGGGGAGAGACTGCCATTTGTCGACTTATTTGGAAATTCATGAGGGCAAAGACATATTTCTTTGTTTTGCCAATTGGTAGAGATTTCTTGGAGGATGCGATGTCCATGTTGCCAAGAGTCATTTGTCGAGAAGCTTCCGCAGGGGATTTTCTTTAATCCAGGAAAGCGAAATATGATCTTCAAGTTGAAGAAAAGAAAAACACAAGAAAGGGGGTTTGAATTGGGGTTTTCAAAAAATTAAAGCAAAAAGACACGTTTGGTTATCCTGGTTCGTTTGAACTCAAACTACTCCAGTCCACCCGCCAAGGTGATTTCGCCTCTCTCTCTTGAGGACTTAATCCACTAATAAAAAAGGATTACACAATCACAAAGACAACTGTCAATGTCTTCTTGAGTTTTAACCACAACTCGGTTATATCAAGGAATTACAAAGGTACAGTAAAGGAACAAGTGTGTATACTAGTGCTTCTAATAAGCTATATCACAACTGTGATGTTTACACAATATTTAATCGAAATGAAAACTTGATGAACAATAAGATTTGTATGCGCGCAAGTGTGTTCATCATCGTTGCAAGAGCTCCTTTAAATAAATGAAACTATTTGGATCCGTTGGAGATATAAGAGATATTTTTGGAGGTTGATAAAACGCCGTTTAATGCTCTTTCCAAAAATACAGATTTTGTCTGGTACTAGCTGTTACTTTGATTCTCATTAAATTAAAGGATAGCGTATCAGAATGTATGTTGAATATCTGGATCATCAAAGTTTCTTGATCAAGGCAGCTTTGGTGTTGAGCGCATGATATTTGATAATCGTTGATTCAGATCTTCTAACCAGATCATCTTGATATAATTTTTGTTCGCCAACGATATCTGCTTCAGAATATCTTTCAGATCTTCTTAGAATATTTTCTTAGTGCATATTTGCCCAAGATATATTGCTTTGGAGTCAGAACTTCTCTACACAACAAAGAAGTTAATTAGGGAGCATATTTGTTCTTAATATTTGTTATCATCAAAACTAATAAAGGATGTAGAATCAAACTCTTGTTCTAACAATCTCCCCCTTTTTGATGATGACAAAAACTTGTATATTTTGATAATTCAAGAGAGAATATAGAGTATAAGAAACTCCTCCTGAGTTAAAAACTTCCCTGAAGATGGTTGTTAAGAGCTTTGGATGGAAGTTCTGATGGACACTTTTCCTGTTTGCTTAACAATATAGAAAATCAGGTTAAAATAGAAAATGTTCGAGACTTAGTCCTGGTGTACTGTTATATTTCAAAATATTTTACGTTCTCCCCCTTTTTGTCAGTAATCAAAAAGCAAAAAAAAACATAAAAAGATAAAAATAAATTCATTGAAAATAAGCAGATAATAGCAGAAACAACAGAAGCAGAACTACAAAAAAAACTAAGGTTGAGGTGCAGGTGGAAGTCGTGTGAACAATGCTTCCAGAAGATTTTTGATCTGATTTGCTGATTCTTCTTGCTTGCCAAGCATCCCCTTAATTTATGCATTTGTTTCATCCTGTTTATCTAAACGTTTCTTGACAGCCTCATTTTCTTTCTTCAACTCATCCAGAGTTTTCAGCACTAAAGAGGATGGAGTTGAATCAGACGATACCAAATCCTCAGAGCTCTTTGCAGAATCTTTCTTTGGAGAAACTTCAGCTAACTTTCCTTCGACTTCAGCCATTACCAGAGTTTGATGTTCAGAGGTTTCTTCCGGAAGTTCTGAAACCATAGGAGTTTTCCAGCCTAGATGAAGAATGGGTTTCTTTTCCCAGAACTTTAGAACTTGCTCCTTGAAGATCTTCAGATGATCACAGAAGTTCTGTTGAGCTAATTCATAGCTAAGTTCCTCCATCTTCTGAGATTCAGAGTTAAACCATTTTCTGAACTTAGTCCATAGATAATCATAAGCAGTTGGATTGAGATTCTCCATACAGCCGTGCTTCAGAAAATTCACCCATTCCTGCATTTCTGCCTCGAATGCCAACAGTGATTTACCAACATCTGATTTGGATGGTTTTGGCTTAGGTTTGGGAATGGCAATTTTATGAGAAGATGAGGCAAGTTTGTCTAGAGCTTCTAAGTCAATTATGGTTCTAAGGGGGTCTTCTGAGAGGTTTGTTGGAGAAAGGGAGTCAGAAATGAGAATGGGAGAGGTAGGTGATGTATTTTCTGGAGTGGTGACACTTTGTGTGGGACTGGTAAGAATATGTGATGGTTGAAGGGTGTTGAGAGGATAGTTGATATCAGAGATAGAGGTGTTTGGGAATTGTTCAGGGTTTTGATTTGGATTTTCTGGTTGAGGAGCTTTCTTTTTAGCAGCTTTGGGAGTTTTCTGAGAAGTTCCTTCAGAAGCTTTCCTTTTTCTTGATATTCTGGTGGCGACTTCTAGAGGTGGTTGCCTGAGATCTCGCAGGGAAACCTCTGGAATGGTTCCATCACTTTTACACACATCCAGATATCTGAGAACAATTTCTGGATGAGTATCTGCTGAGAAGAGAGGAAAATCTTTTAGAGGTATTTACCTGGTGGTGATGACTTCCTTTGTGTGTTGAGTTGGATCCTTCTTGATGGTCTCAATGATTTTCATCTTCTTGAGGTTCTTGGCATTGAGAGTTTTTCCAACACTAGTCTCCAGATCAAAAATTTTCTGAGCTTCAGTCAGATGTTCTATCAGCTTATTTTCTGTTAGAATATCTGAGATTAGTCTACCCAGAGGGATCCAATCTCTCTTGGTTCTTTCGTCTTCTCTTGTTTCCTTGACACTGTTCTTCAGATGATTGAAAAGACTGTGAGGAAGATTTACTCTTGTATTGGTGGAGATGAAGTACAACAGGTACTGTTGATCTATGTTGATGTAGTCAGAAGAGCTTGTAGGTTTCCTATGATTGATGCAACCCAGAATGATTCTAGCCCAAATTCTGTGACGTTCCTTTAGATCTTTGATTTTGTTGGAGTGTTGTCCGGAAGTGAAGATTTCCTTTGATACAGTTTTTAGGTCAGAATTCTTTTCCATATCACTGCATCTAATTCCAGTTCCATCATGATCAATCAGTTTTCCAATGAGATCTTCGGTGATGACAATCTTCTTTCCCATTACATAAGAAGTTACTTGATGATTTGATGCGGTTGCAAAAATCCAGAATTCCTTAACAAGTTTAGGAAAAACTGGACCCATTAAGCGATCAAAGTACTTGGTCAATCCTTGAAACTCAACCTCAGGAGTAAGATCATACCCATTTTCTTTCATGCTTTCAAAATCCACAATGAGTTCACAGAGAACTTCAAGAGAAGCAATGGGAGTGAGAAGAGTTCTTGTAGGCTCAACGTACCTTTCTCCATTGATTTGGTCAGCAGATTCTTGAGATAGCGTTTGTTGAGAGCAGGAAGCCATTGTTCACAGACTTAGGGTTTTGGAGAACACGAAGAAAAGCAAGAATGGCAAACAAGAAAGAGAAAGCAAGAAAGCAAAGTGAGTGAAAGTGAAAGTGTGAGAGTGTTAGAAGTGACATATATATAAGAGTGACCACCGAAAAAAAAATTAATGAGCAATTAAAACAATAAACATAATGATTAAGAGCTATAATGATTTCTGACAAGGGAGATAGCGCGAAAATTTTGGGAACAGTTACCGATGTGACTGACGCCTCGATATGTCAACTCAGCCTTTTCAGTTTCCCAGAGTTTGAACACATGTTCAATCTTTAGAGGAAAACCTGGAGCTTAGGTTGACAGATGTTTTCTAGAGTGAACTGCATGATTTATCCTTGAAATGAAAGGTTTTCAGATCTTCTGGATAGATTCTGAGACAATCTTCCTTCTTACTTCTGAAGAATTATTGGTCAGATGTTCACAAAAAAAATTCTAAGAGTTAAATATGCAGAAAAAACATTTTCATTCTGGACATAGTTCCATACTGAGATGTTTCAGAATAAAATTAAATCTATCTTCAGCAAGGGGTTTTGTAAAGATATCAGCCCATTGATGGTCTGTATCTATAAATTTTAAAGAAAGAATCCCCTTCTGAGTATAGTCCCTAATGAAGTGATGTTTAATTTCTATATGTTTAGCCCTAGAATGTAAAATAGGATTTTTAGAAAGACAGATAGCAGAAGTATTGTCACAAAGGATAGGGATGTTACTCTCGTAAATATGAAAATCTTCAAGCTGATTCTTCATCCAGAGCATCTGAGTACTGCATCCAGCTGCAGCTATATATTCAGCTTCATCAGTTGATAGTGCAATGGTGGATTGTCTTTTGCTGGACCAAGAGATTAAATTGTCTCCCAGAAACTGGCAGCTTCCAGAGGTACTTTTTCTTTCTATTCTGTCTCCAACAAAGTCAGCGTCGCAGTATCCTACCAATTTGTATTCTCTGGACTTTTTATAGCAAAGACCAAGATTAGTAGTACCTTTCAGATATCTGAAAATTCGCTTAACTGCTGTTAAGTGGGATTCTCTAGGATCTGATTGGAATCTAGCACAAAGACAGACGCTATAGAGAATATCAGGTCTTGAAGCGGTTAAATAAAGGAGAGAACCAATCATACCTCTGTAGAGCTTCTGTTCTACTTTCTTACTTACCTCTTCCTTTTCCAGAATGCATGTGGGATGCATAGGAGTTTTGGAAGGCTTACTTTCTGACATGTCAAATTTCTTCAGAAGATCTCTGACATACTTGCTTTGATGTATGTAAGTTCCTTCTGGAGTCTGATTGATTTGAATTCCCAGAAAGAACTTGAGTTCTCCCATTAGGCTCATTTCAAATTCTGCCTGCATAATCTTAGCAAATTCTTTGCCCAGAGAGCTTTTAGTATATCCAAAAATTATATCATCTACGTATATTTGATAGATCAGAATGTGATTTTTAAATGAATTATAGAACAGAGTTGTGTCCACCTTCCCTCTGGTAAAATTATTTTCTAAGAGAAAGTTACTTAGTCTCTCATACCAAGCTCTGGGAGCCTGTTTTAGACCATATAACGATTTCTTAAGTTTATAAACATATTCTGGGTGTTTTGTGTTTTCGAAACTAGGAGGTTGATGTACATAAACTTCTTCATCAATGTAACTATTTAAAAATGCACTTTTGACATCCATCTGATAAAGAGTGATGTCATTATTTATAGCAAATGAAATTAAAAGTCTGATAGATTCTAACCTTGCGACTGGAGCAAAGGTTTCGGTATAGTCTATCCCTTCTTGCTGACTATAACCTTGTGCAACCAGTCGTGCTTTGTTTCTGACAACTTCTCCTTGTTCATTCAGCTTGTTTCTGAAAACTCATTTGGTTCCAACGATGTTGAAACCTTTGGGTTTAGGAACTAGATCCCATACGTCGTTTCTGGCGAACTGATTCAATTCTTCCTGCATTGCGAGTATCCAATCATTGTCTGAGAGTGCTTCGTCAATAAAAGTGGGTTCAATCAGAGATACTAATCCCATGAGAGATTCTTCAGTTTTCTTAAATGAGGATCTTGTTCTGATTGGATCATCTTTCTTTCCCAGAATTTTGTCTTCGGAATGTGCTAGTGTACTTCTGGATTGTTATTTCTGGATGGGTTCTTCATAAATTGTTGTGACATTTGAATTTCCTTCTTCTGTGTTTGACTATTTTTTTGATGATCTGGTTTCAGTGCCTGTAATTTGAACTTTTATTTCTTCAAGAGATTCATCATGCTCTGGCTTTTGAAGGCCAAGCTTATCATCAAATCTGACACAAATGGATTCTACCACTTTTCGTGTTTCTGTGTTATATGCTCTGTATCCTTTTGAATGTTCAGAGTATCCTAACATGAAACATTTTTGTGCCTTAGAATCAAACTTGTTCAGAGGATCATTAGTGTTTAAAATAAAGCAAGTACATCCAAAAGGATGAAAGTATGAAATGTTGGGCTTTCTGTTCTTCCACAATTCATATGGAGTCTTTTCCAGAATAGGTCTTATAGAGATTTTATTCTGAATGTAACTCGCTGTATTAACTGCTTCTGCCCAAAAGTGTTTAGCCATGTTAGTCTCATTGATCATGGTTATGGCCATTTCTTGTAGAGTTCTATTCTTGCGTTCTACAACTCCATTTTATTGTGGAGTTCTAGGACAAGAGAAATCATGAGAAATGCCATTTTCATTAAAAAATATTTCCATTTTCTTGTTTTCAAATTCCCCACCATGATCACTTCTAACTTTTACAATTCTAAACTCTTTTTCATTTTGAACTTGGTTACAGAAAGTAGAGCATACAAAGAGTGATTCGTCCTTGTGTTTTAAGAACTTTACCCATGTCCATCTGCTATAGTCATCTACGATCACTAATCCATACTTCTTACCACTGATGGATGCAGTTTTCACTGGTCCAAACAGATCTATATGTAGAAGTTCTAATGGTCTGGAGGTAAAAACAACATTTTTTTATTTAAAAGAGGGTTTAGAAAACTTGCCTTTTTGACATGCTTCACACATAACATCTGAGCTGAACTTCAGGTTAGGAAGTCCTCTGACCAGATTGAGTTTGTTAATCTAAGATATTCTTCTCATACTAACATGCCCCAATCTTCTGTGCCAGACCCATTGCTCGTCGTCAGCAGACAAGAGGCATTTTACATTCTGACTTTTTAGTTCAGAAAGTTTTATTTTATAAATGTTGTTCTTCCTCTTCCCATTAAAGAGGATTGTTCCATCTGACTAACTGCCTTGCAGGACTTTTGATTGAAGATTATATCATAACTGTTATCACTTAATTGACTTATGGATAACAAGTTATGCATTAATCCATCTACCAATAAAACATTAGATATAGAAGGTGAGTACCGTTACCTATGGTTCCCGAGCCAATGATCTTCCCTTTCTGATTGCCTCCAAAACCTACATAACCTCCAGCTTTAAGTTCCAGACTTTGGAACATATGCTTTCTTCCCGTCAGGTGTCGCGAGCACCCAGAGTCTAGGTACCATGATTGGTGTTTCAATCTTGCTATTAAAGACATCTGCAACGTATAGGATTTTATCCTTAGGTACCCATACCTTTTTGGGTCCTTGTTTGTTAGTGTTCACAGAATTCTGATTGAGTTTTGGTTTCTCAATAGAATTTGAAGAGTAAGATTCACTTGTATATTTTATATCATGTTTGTGTCCATATGTGAAGTGAGAGTTTAAGGGTGTGTAGTTTATGATCATATCATCAACTTGTTTTGGTTTATATGGTGCTTCTCCTCTAGGATTCACATATCCTATGCCTTTTCTCCCGTTTCTGCTAGCTCCATAGATCATTGAAGCCATTTTGCTTCTGTCTATGTTTTTAGCTAGAAATTTTTGAAAATCATAGTCATAATTTTTTAGAATGTTATCAGAACTAGTAGAAACTTCTGAGTCAGATTCTTTCTGAGATTTTTGAGATTCAAAAGAGTTCTTAAGTTTTGAAATAGTTTCTTTTACCTCAGAGTTTTCTGCTTTTAGTTTCTTAGTCTCTTCAGACTCAGATACCAGACCATGTTTCAGGTTCTTGTATTTGAGTTGAAGTTTCTGATATCTTTCAAGAATTTCTGATAGACTATCTTCTAATTGAGATCTAGAAAGTTTAGAGAATACCTCTTCTGTTTCTGAGTCTGATCCTGATTCTGATGAGTTAGTGTCATCTGATATGTTGGCCATTAAAGCAATGTTGGCGTGCTCATTTTCTGATTCGGATTCTGCTTCAGAAGATTCTGAGTCATCCCAGGTAGCCATAAGACTTTTCTTCTTGTCTTTGCTAAATTTCTTCTTTGGCTTTTCTTTCTGCAGCTTAGGACAATCACTTTTGTAGTGTCCAGGTTCCTTGCATTCGTAACAGACCACCTCTTTGCTTCTTGGCTTTTTGTAGCCAGAGGATGGTTCAGAATAACTGCTTGATCTTCTAGGGTTTCTGAATTTCTTTTGTCTATTCTTCCAGAGTTGTTGGACCCTTCTGGAGAGGAGTGATAGTTCATCTTCTTCTGAGAAGCCACCAAAGCTTTCTTCTTCTGCCTGAAAAGCCTTAGTTTCACATTTATTATTAGATTTAAGAGCAACAGACTTACCTTTCTTCTGGGGTTCATCTTCTTCTAGTTCTATCTCGTGACTTCTTAGAGAGCTGATCAGTTCTTCTAGAGATGTTTCGTTGAGGTTCTTAGAAAGCTTTAATGCTGTGACCATGGGTCTCCACGCCTTTGGTAAGCTTCTGATGATCTTCTTGACATGATCTGCTGTTGAGTACCCTTTGTTCAGAACTTTTAATCCAGCAACCAGAATTTGAAACCTTGAAAACATTTTCTCAATTGTTTCATCTTCTTCCATTTTGAAGGCTTCATACTTCTGGATGAGTGCCAGAGCTTTAGTCTCTTTGACTTGAGTGTTGGCTTCATGCGTCATTCTCAGAGAATCAAACATGTGTTTGGCAGATTCTCTGTTTGTGATCTTCTCATATTCTGTGTGCGAGATAGCGCTTAAGAGGATTGTTCTGGCCTTGTGATGATTTCTGAAATCTTTCTTTTGTTGATCTGTCATATTTTTCCTTTCAATCTTCTGACCTTCGTTTCCAACGGGATGAGTGTAACCATCAATTACCATATCCCAGAGATCACCGTCATGAGCCAGAAAGAAACTTTCGATTACGTCTTTCCAGTAATCAAAATTTTCACCATCGAACACTGGTGGTTTGCCACTGATTTTGTCATTGTTGTTCTGAAATGGTTCCGCCATAGGGTTTTTCTTGAAGGATCTTTTTCTGACACGGTTAAGTGTTAGCACCCAGAACCAGGCGCTCTGATGCCAATTGAAGAAAAGAAAAACACAAGAGAGGGGGTTTGAATTAGGGTTTTCAAAAAATTAAAGCAAAAAGACACGTTTGGTTATCCTGGTTCGTTTGAACTCAAACTACTCCAGTCCACCCGCCAAGGTGATTTCGCCTCTATCTCTTGAGGACTTAATCCACTAATCAAAAAGGATTACACAATCACACAGACAACTGTCAATGTCTTCTTGAGTTTTAACCACAACTCGGTTATATCAAGGAATTACAAAGGTACAGTAAAGGAACAAGTGTGTATATTAGTGCTTCTAATAAGCTATATCATAACTGTGATGTTTACACAATATTTAATCGAAATGAAAACTTATGAACAATAAGATTTGTATGCGCGCAAGTGTGTTCATCATCGTTGCAAGAGCTCCTTTAAATAGATGAAACTATTTGGATCCGTTGGAGACATAAGAGATATTTTTGGAGGTTGATAAAACGCCGTTTAATGCTCTTTCCAAAAATAAAAATTTTGTTTGGTACTAGCTGTTACTTTGATTCACATTAAATTGAAGGATAGCGTATCAGAATGTATGTTGAATATCTGGATCATCAGAGTTTCTTGATCAAGGCAGCTTTGGTGCTGAGCGCGTGATATTTGATAAGCGTTGATTCAGATCTTCTAACCAGATCATCTTGATATAACTTTTGTTTGCCAACGATAGCAGCTTCAAAATATCTTTCAGATCTTCTTAGAACATTTTCTTAGTGCAGCTTTGTCCAAGATATATTGCTTTGGAGTCAGAACTTCTCTACACAACAAAGAAGTTAATTAGGGAGCATATTTGTTCTTAATATTTGTTATCATCAAAACTAATAAATGATGTAGAATCAAACTCTTGTTCTAACACAAGTGGCGAAGAGTGAAGTTCCAAAGGTGTATAACCAGATGCCTTCTTGTCTTTCAGAGGTTTAAGTTGTCAAAATGGTCGACGATCGATTTCAATCCAGGAATAAACTGGGGAGAGATTATTTAGACGATACCTTTCCTTATGAGGAAAGAATTCAAACCAGGATTTTATCCTATCCAAGTGTGAAAAGGAAAAATGACGACTCTAATGGAGGAAGAACATTTATCACTCGGGGATAAACGTGACCAAAGTGATTTGAAATATGAGATGCAAAATGAATATGAACATGAATTAATTATACATGATGTATGAGATGCTTATGCTGACAAAACATACATGACATATAGACTGGTGATAAACATAATTGGATACTCGACCACTCTGGGAGATGAGGGTATCATTGGAGATTTAGAAGGTAGTACTTTTGTTTTGGAACATGGATTCTTGTGTTTGTTCTGATTTCCAGAGGTGCAAACCTGCTAGGGATAGAAATCCATTCTTGCTCTTCAAGGGTAGACTCTATTGGGGGAGCAAAAACCAAATATTAGTTTTCAGAGGTAAAAACTCTAACGGGGATGATGGGTGAAATGTCTATATCCGTTTTGCTGAAAAGATATGTCTTTTGGAGAAATACGAATTTGTATTTCGAAGTTTGATTGCTCTTGGAGCAGCTGTTGGTATCCTTTTCATACGTTCATAAATTAGATGAAATTGCCGTCTTTATTTTAAAAGTAGAAGTAAATTTGAAATTTCCGTTTTGAAAACAAAAGTAAAATTCATTTTTTTCAAGAATGTTGATCATATTAAAATGTCATTTTACAAAGCAGAATAAATGAGAATTGCAAACAAAGGCCACAAGCTCAAATTTTCATTGATAGACTCGTAATCAACCAAATGCGCGATTCCATGGAGCATTACAAAGTTTAGAAAATGGTAATTTAAAGGGAAATGGGCTACATTGAAACATAATGACCACTATCCTTCTCCAACTTTGAATTCTGGGCATTTTAAGCTTCTGCTGAAGGTGACTTCTGATTGAGGATCTCTTGACAGATGACGTCACTTCTGATGATCCAATCTTAGTAGGATGTAGTTACTTGCCATAAATCCCTAACTTTTGCCTAGATTTCTTTTTCAGGTTTTCAATCCATCAGGATGATCATTGTTTATGCCTCTAATTTTTGCCTGGACCGCGCTTTCGGGTTTTCAGTCCAACGAGATATTTATTTTATTTTATTTTATTTAGGCGAAGTATTTCTTGACTACATCAACATTTGTGGGGTAGGTAAACTCTTCTCCATCCATGGTTGCAATTCTCAAGGCACCGCCCGAAAAGGCTTTCTTAACAACATAGGGGCCGTCGTAATTCGGAGTCCATTTGCCCCTATAATCAGTGAGAAATGATTGGATTTTTTTAGCACAAGGTCGCATTCTCTGAATACACGAGGTCGGACCTTTTTGTCGAATGCTTTCTTCATCCTCTGTTGATATAACTGACCATGGCATAAAGTCGTCATTCTTTTTTCTTCAATTAGGTTCAGTTCATCGTGTTGGCTTTGACACCATTCAGCTTCTGTTAGCTTGGCTTCCATCAGGACTCTTATTGATGGTATCTCTACTTCTATGGGGAGCACTGCTTCCATGCCATATACTAGAGAGAAAGGGGTTGCCCCTGTTGAAGTGAGGATGAATGTGCGATAACTGTGAAGAGCAAATGGTAGCATCTCATGCCAATCTTTGTAGGTTACAACCATCTTCTGAATGATCTTCTTGATATTTTTGTTAGCTGCTTCTACCGCTCCATTCATTTTAGGCCGGTAGGGAGATGAGTTATTGTGTTCAATTTTGAACTCAACACATAATTCTTTCATCATCTTGTTGTTCAGGTTCGATCCATTATCAGTAATGATCTGGCTTGGAACACCATAATGACAGATGAGATTGTTCTTAATAAATCGGACCACAACTTGTCTGGTCACATTGGTGTATGATACTGCTTCGACCCATTTGGTGAAGTAATCAATGGCTACCAGGATGAACCGATGTGCGTTTGAGGCTTTGGGTTCAATCATGCCAATCATGTCGATTCCCCATATAGAAAAAGTCCATGGAGAAGAGAGAATTTTGAGATGAGTCAGCGGTACATGAATTTTGTCGGTGTACATCTGACACTTGTGACACCTCCTTATGTACTTGTAACAATCAGATTCCATTATCAGCCAATAATATCCTGCTCTTAGAATTTTTCTTGCAATTGTATGCCCATTGGCATGAGTGCCAAAGGAACCTTCATGAATCTCTTTCATCAGCATGTTTGCTTTGTGTCTGTCCACGCATCTGAGCAAAACCATGTCGAAATTTCTTTTGTAGAGCACATCATTATTTAGGAAGAAGTTGCCATCTAGTCTTCTGAGAGTCTTCATATCTTTTCTTGATGCTCCGGGCGAGTATTCCTGTCTTTGAATGAAGCATTTGATATCATGATACTACGGTTTGTCATCGATGACGGCTTCCATTACAAATATGTAAGCGGGTCTATCAAGGCACATTATATTAATCTTGGGTATGTCGTTCCATCGATTCACACTAATCATGGAGGATAGGGTAGCTAGTGCATCAGCCATGTGGTTTTCTTCATGGGAATATGATGAAAATCAATCTTGTTGAAGAAGGGTAACAACCTTCTTGCATAGTCTTTGTAAGGAATCAATCCCAATTGATATGTGTTCCACTCTCCTTTGATCTGATTTATAACCAGAGCTGAGTCTCCATACACATCCAAGTTTTTTAATCCTTAAATCAATAGATTCTTTGAGACCCATGATGCAAGTTTCGTATTCAGCCTCATTGTTTGTACATTTGAATGCCAATCTGGTGGTGAAAGGAATATGGGTACCCTGAGGTGTAACAATGATTGCCCCAATTCCATTTCCATAAATGTTGATAGCTTCGTCGATTATTAATCCCCATTGGGATCCTGGCTTTGGCCCTTCATTCAGTAGCGGTTCATCGCAATCTTTCATTTTTAGGTACATGACATCCTCATCTGGGAAGTCAAATTTGATTGATTCACTATCGTCAATTGGTTGGTGAGCCAGATGATCGACTAAAACACTTCCTTTGACGGCTTTCTAAGCATGGTACTCGATGTCGTATTCTGACAACAACATCTGCCAATGGGCAATCCTTCCCGTTAAAGCAGGCTTTTCAAAGACGTACTTGATCGAATCCATTTCGAAGATTAACCAAGTAGTGTGACAAATCATGTACTGGCGAAGACGTTTAGCTGCCTAAGCTAGAGCACAACAAGTTTTCTCAAGCATAGTGTATCGAGTTTCACAGTCCGTGAACTTCTTGCTTAAGTAATAAATGACAGACTCTTTTCTTTTTGTTTCGTCTTGTTGGCCAAGCACATAGCCTGTGGAGTCTTTCAAGACTGTTAAGTAAATGATCAGTGGTCTTCCTTCCATTGGAGGAGACAGAATAGGTGGATTCAGTAGATATTCTTTGATGATGTCAAAAGCCTTTTGGCAGTCTTCTATCCATATACAGTTTTGGTTCTTTCTGAGTAGTTTGAAAATTGGCGCGCAGGTCGCGGTCATGAGGAATATGAATCTTGAGATGTAATTGAGACGTCCCAAAAACCCTCTTACTTGTTTTTCAGTCTTTGGAGCAAGCATTTCTTGAATGGCCTTAACTTTGTTGGGATCAACCTCAATTCTTTTTTGGCTGACGATGAATCCCAAGAGCTTTCCTGAACGAACACGGAACGTACACTTATTGGGATTCAAGCGGAGTTTGAATTCTCTCAGACACTGGAATAACTTTGATAGGTGTTCCACATGTTCTTCCTTTGTTTTAGATTTGACAATCATGTCATCAACATACACTTCAATTTCTTTGTGCATCATGTCATGAAACAGAGTTGTCACTACCCTTTGATAAGTTACCCCTGCGTTCTTTAGACCGAACGACATTAATTTGAAGCAAAAGGTGCCCTATAGGGTGATGAACGAAGTTTTCTCCATGTCTCCTGGCGCCATTCTGATTTGATTATCTCTTGAGAATCCATCCATGAAGGAGAATACTTTGAATTTTGTTGTGCTGTCAACTAGCATGTCAATGTGTGCTAGGGGAAAATCATCATTTGGACTTGCTTTGTTTAAATCCATGTAGTCTACACACATTCTGACTTTCCCGTCTTTCTTAGAAACTGGCACTATGTTGGCTAGCCATTGAGGATATTCTGAGGTGGCAAGGAAACCTGCGTCGATCTGTTTCTGCCCTTCTTCCTCAATTTTGATGGCCATATCAGGATGAGTCCTTCTCAATTTTTGTTTAACCGGAGGACATTCTGGTTTTAGTGGTAAGTGATGTTCCACGATGTTGGTATCCAACCCTGGCATGTCTTGGTAAGACCAAGCAAACACATCTGAAAACTCTTTGAGCAGTTCTATCAAGCCTTCTTTGAAAGTTGGACTGAGTAGTGCTCCAATTTTAACTTCTTTTCTCTCCTCTTTTGAACCTAAATTGACTGTTTCCAATGGTTCTTTGTAAGGTTGAATGGAATTTTCCTCATGTCTGAGTAATTGAGAGATCTCATCTGGAATTTCTTCACCCCCTTCTTCTTTGGCTTCAAATATCGGGTACTCGAAGTTGGGAGAAGACATTGGATCGTATATTTCAATGGGGTTTAAAACAAGTAATCTGCATAACGTGATGATTCCTTTTTAGAAAAGACAGAGAGAATGCAAAAGTGTGTGTAGTGTATTTTTTTTTAAAACGCTTGTTTTTTTTATTTTGTTTTGTTTTTTAGGATTACCATTTTCTAGAAAAGCGAAAAGTGAAAATAGCAATAAATGCAGGAATTTAGAATGACATTCTTTATATATGTTTTGTCGATTCTTGAAACACAAAACCTATAAAACAAAGCTATTTCGCTCTGGGCGAAGCGAAGAGGGACATTTACAGAAAAGCAAGCCCTATAAAACATCCTTTTCACCCGGGCAAAGTGAAAGGTTAAAACAAAGACGAGACAATTACTTTAATTTATGAACGATATTCGGGACATCGACCGCAACCCAATGGCGACGAACTTCTCTGTGGATCACAAAGTCTGGTATTTTTCTTCCAGGATTGTCTTTAGTAATGACACTGATTTTTGGCGAAGTTGGACCACTAGAGTCTTCTTCCCATGCAACGTTATCATAAGAGGACTCTTCTATTGTATCTTCAACAGTATTTTCATTTTTAAGAGGATCTCCCCACCCTGTTGGCTAGATGTCTTCATATCTGATGAGAGAGCTTTCGGGAGCAGTGTACTTCACTAGAAAGTAGTACTTGCGGCTTGGCTGCCCCAAAGTATCCCAAGTTTTTAAAGGGATAGATGAGTCATCTTTGTCAATGACATTGACCTCAGGAAATGCAAAGTTGATAAATTCTTGTCCTGCGATTCTTGCAACTTTATCAACATTATGTTTGACATTTTCATAATTTTCCTGGTAAGGTTTCCACGACTTTGGGAGAACAAGTGGATTTTTCTCAAGGTCATTCAACAGATATGCATTCTCTGGATGACTCTTTTGCCCCGAGTCCTCCATGTAAGGTTTCCAAATGGGCAAATCATCCATAGGATCATATGAGTTGTTGTCAAAGTTGTCTTTCATCAAAGTATCTTCTTCCAATGAGTTGGGTGGAGCACGGCATCCCTCGGGATCATAATCTCCATAGATTATTCTGACGTATGATCTTGGTATATATCTAGGACTTTGCTTTGGAGAGCAAAATGGCATATATGTTTCTTCATGAGATATATATCCTTCATCGTTGAAATAGGATTTCCACTCTTCATCTGTATCAGAAGAGTTGTTCTCCTCGATGGTATGAACTTCCTGAGAAATTGGGTGGAGGAAGCATCCATTGTGGAAGAAATATAGAATGGGACGAAGGCTTTCATCTTTTTTTGTAGTTTGGGTAAGTGCTTGAGAAAAACCGAGACCTTTTCTTGTCTTATTATCAAAAGGAATTACAACCTGCTCCCATCCTTTTATGTCACTGCTTCCTATTACTTGGAGAGCGTCTTTGTACGAGGAAATTGATGTTCCTTTTTCTTGATGATTCTCATTGCTCATAGAGAGTGCTTGAAATTGAGTTCCAGTGACCTCTGCTGGCTCTAAATATGAGAATGATGATAGATTGCTCACAATTAAAGCTTGTTCTTTGCATACTGTGACCAACTTGTCATTCTTGACAAACTTCAGCTTCTGGTGAAGTGTCGAAGTGACTTCCCCTGCTTCATGTATCCAAGGTCGTCCCAATAAACAACTGTATGCCGCTCGAATATCCATGACTTGGAAGGTGACTTGGAAAGTGTGGGGACCAATGGTAATGGGAAGGTCGACTTCGCCGATAATTGTTTTCCTAGATCCTTCAAAAGCTTTGACTATGATCTCGATGCCTCTCATCGGAGTACCTTGAAAAGATAGTCGTACCAAAGTTGACCTTGGCATGACATTCAAGGATGAACCTGTGTCTACCAGTACGTTGGCTAAAGCATCATCTTGGCAACTGACTGTAATATTGAGTGCCATGTTATGATTCTTGCCTTTCTCTAGAAGTTCTTCATCACTGAAACCCAAATTGTTGTAGGAAGTGATATTGGAAATAATGCTGTCAAACTGACCCACTGTTACATCTTGTTCTACAAAGGCATGTTCCAAGACTTTCTGTAGAGCTTCTATGTGAGCTTCTGAACTGAGCAAGAGAGATAACATGGATATCCGAGAAGGAGTTTGTAATAATTGATCCACAATGTTGTATTCACTTCTTTGGATGAGTTTTAACATTTCATCGTTATTTTTCTCAGGCTCTGTGCTGCTGGATTGACCAATTTGTTGATTAGAAACTTCAGCTTGAGGTTCCATTTCTTTTGCAGTTTCTCCAACTCCTCTGTTGAATACTCGACCACTTCGGGTGACTCGATTGATATCAGCGATGTTGGCAACGAATGGCAGTGGAATTTCTTTTCCATCTTCTATCGTGGCCGCACTGTACTTGTACAGAATAGCTTTTTCTGACTCGTATGGCACTGGGCCTGGTAGGTAGATGATCACAGGGGTTATTTGGGTCTTTCGAGTGTCAAAAGCAACCTCAATTGGTTCTAGCTCATGACCGTTGGAAAATTTTCCACTGTAAAATTGGGTTCCCGAGTGCTTTGGCTCGTGGAGCAGAGGATTATGGTAAAAACTTCCTCGTTAATTCCATAATTAACAGGCTCTCTTTCATTGAAAACCGTGATGGTTCTTTTATACAACAACTCTTGAATCTCATTATGGACAAGGAGGCAACCATGTTAACTTTTGCGGAATTTTTTGCAAGCCGAATGATCATGATTATTCGGAGCATAATAATTAAGTCTGCACAGGCACTTGTGAAATTTGACCAATGATGTTTCAATGTTTTTAACGACATAAACTGCATGTTGTCTGGTGCAACCCTACACCATATTGATTGACAGAGAATTTAGGCATAGTTGGGTTTCCCCGTGGCCCACTTGATTCTAGAGAGCTGCTCGCACTATGTAGCACCCTTGACTATTCTCCGAACATACTTGGCAGCATTCATAATTGTGAGGTGGCACCCGGTCGTATCCACTTTGAATGCATTGCATCTTTAACAAATCTGTTTCCAGCAATCCGATGTCACAACTTTGGTGTCTGCCTGGATTTCCATTGGTTATGCTAACTTGATGGGTGTTTTCATCCTGGTAAACTGGGAGCCACTAGTGGTCCAATAGATGTTGAAGAGTTCTTTGTACAAGCGCAGAACCTATATCGTTTTCGGAGCAATCTTTGCAGTCCAGATAATTATGGTATGACAGATAACCGAGCCTAACTTGCTTGGCATGCAATTCTACCAAGCTGGTATTCATTAAACGAATGTCGAAAATCTGAACCATATTGACTTGGTGATTATTACCTCCATGGTAGTCTTGGATCCATCAAAGATTCATTTGACGCTGAAGGGCTTCTTGTACAAAAGAACATCCTTGATTGTCTTTTGAACAAATTAGGCAATCATTGTAGTCGTGCATCGGCAAATTGTGATACTGACTTTGTCTTGAGTGCATTGCCACTAGATTTATATTCATCGCACAGATGTCATGGTTTTAAACAATGTTCAGATGTTGATAGGCCATATTTATTCCACGGACCCTGTAATCTTGGATCCAGCCTAGATCCATCTGCTCTTGAAGAGCTGCTTGTACAATGATGCACCCTTGATTGTTTTTGGAACAAATGTCGCATTGATGATAGTTGTGAGGTGGCACATGGATATACCCGCTTTGCTTACAATGCATTTTTACCAGATTTGTTCCTAATAGGCGTACATCGTGAATTTGATAACTATCATCGGGTCCTCCATCTATCAAGTTTACTTAAGCTTTTTCATGTTGTGGCAACGGAGTTGTTTGAACATTTGGGTTCGTATCTTTGAAAGATAAAACCCCATTTCTGACGAGCTTTTGTACGTCAGATTTGAAGCTGAGGCAGTTCTCAATGTTATGCCCCGATCCTCCTTGATGGTAAGGGCAAGATTGATCAAGTTTGAACCAATAAGGGGGATTGTCCGGCACTGTGAGAGGAGTCCTGGTTTGAACGTGCCCCTTGGCTAGCAAAAGTGGGAATAGTTATGCATATAACATTGGTATGGGGTAAAACCCTGGCGACCTTGAGATACAATTGTTGTTATTTTTTTTGCGGGCGAGCCTGCTGAAGAGGTTGTTGCTGCCTTTGCTGGTACGATTGTTGATCTGGTTGCTTCTGAGCAACCTGGGGTTGACATGCCGGGATCGACGCGAGTTGACAATAGGAGATATCGTTGCTACCTGTCGAGGTTGATACCTTCGCCTTTGCTTACTCTGCGAGATATTATTGGTATCCTGTTCTTTCTTCTTTTGGAAAGCACTCCCATATCTCTTATTACTGTTGGATGGTTCTGAGTCTTTAACCAATCGACCTTCTCGGACTGCTTCTTCAAGGCGTACCCCCATGTTAACCATCTCGGTAAAGTCACTAGGTGCACTGGCAACCATTCGGTCATAATAAAACGAGCTTAATGTTTTCAAGAAGATTTTCGTCATTTCTTTCTCCTCAAGAGGAGGACAAATCTGGGCGGCGATTTCACGCCATTTTTTAGCGTACTCCTTGAAGGTTTCTTTATCTTTTGGGACATAGCTCTGAGTTGATCTCTATCGGGTGCCATATCCAAATTATATTTTTACTGCTGAACAAAAGCTGCCCCAAGATCTCTAAAAGTATTGATCTTGGTACGGTTTAAACCCATGTACCATTTGAGTGCGGCATCAGTTAAACTGTATTGAAAGTAATGGATTAGCAGTTGTTGGTTTTCTGTCTGGGTAGACATCTTTCGAGCGTACATTACTAAATGACTTTGAGGGCAAGAGTTGCCTTTATATTTTTCAAAGTCGGACACTTTAAACTTGTACGGTATTTTGACGTTTGGGACCAAACAGAGGTCAGTGGAATCTTTGCCAAACAAGTCTTGTCCGCGAATGGCATGCAGTTCCTTCTACATTTCCAAGAACCGTTCTTGGAATTCATTCATTCTTTCGTACACTTCTTCATCTTTTCCTGGGGTGGCATGAAGATCTGTTCCTTTGGGATAGTATATATCACAGGTTGTGGTATAGACATTACTGCAGTAACTCTTGGCACTTCAGTGACCTGAAGTTTGTAACCTTCAGGAGTCTCTGTCGTAGCCCTTGCATCTTCGTTCACCTGAAGTTTGTAACCTTCAGGTCTGGAGGTTCTGGTTGTGGCCCATAGGTCTTCAGTGACCGGTGGTATATATCCCTTAGGTATGAAATTGAAAGGCATGCTCTAGGGAAAACCTTTGAGCATGTTTTACTGCGGAAGATTTATGGGTATCTCAAATGCTGGTGTAGACACAATTTCTGAGATTGCAGTCTTTTGAGGTGGTTGATCCTGAGCTACTGCCAGGGATTCAATCATGCTATTGAGTCTTTCTAGACTTTCCTTCAGAGTGTTGACTTCCTCTCTTAGCTCTTTGTTTTCCTCCTCGAGATCGTCCATTTTCTTTTGCCGATTGGCCCGAGTATTGTAAGAATAAGACAGTTTGACTCTAAAGTGCGACACATGTGTGAGACTTTGTAACAAAGATGTGTAATGCCAGAATGATGAATGATATGCAAAGAATGAGAATGATCTTTTTGTGTTCAAAAGAACTTTTAACAATTGTATTGCAAATATCATACAATGGTGAAAACCTTTTATTGAATTCAAAGGATTACAATATCTTACAGGGAAAGGTACATTATTTTACAAAGTGCAGGAAGGAAAACTAGGCCTATGAATCCTAAGGAATCTCTGACAAAGGTCTAGATGTTGGCTGCTAGTCCATTTTTCTCTTCTTTGACCGGGTCTCCTCAACCGTTGTCGGGTCGATGATCCTTTGCCATGTGAAAGGAGGGAGTAAACTTCTCCGTTCCTCTTGACGTTCCACAACATGTTGCTCTAGTATTTCAATCAGAGCATATTTCTCCTTTAGTAATTCTTGAATCTTGGTGCACTCCAAGCTGACAATATGGTACTTGTTCTTCCAGAAGTTCTTTTCGTGTTGAGTTTTGTTAAAAGCGACCTACAATTTCTCAGTGTCACTCATGAAATAGAGGATAAATTCTTTTAAGGGAAACACTTTTTGGCGAGGGTAAGGCATTTTTAACTTGATGGCACTAGTTTGTACCCATTGGAGATAAGGCTCCGCGGAGATGCAATTTGGTTTTCCCAGAGACTCTCTTCCTTTCTTATGAACATGATGCCAGGCATGTACAATTTCTTCCTTGAGTGCTCTGTCATTTCCTCCTTCCTTGAAGAAAAGACCTTCCAGATGAACGTTGTAAGGTACATTCTTCATCGGGTATCCAAGCTGACGACGGGCTAAAACTGGATGATAATTGATCCCTCCCTTGATACCAATAAGGGGTACATTGGGGAAACTTCCACATTTGTCAATGATCTTTATTCCATCATAGACTCGATTGTACCAATCTATGTCAGAATGGGTGAGAGACATAATCTTCTGTGACCATCGCATACCACTTTTGAGATCCCAAAAAGCAGCAACTTTGGGTAAGTGGGAAATAAACCATTTGTAGAGTAATGGTACACAACATGTAATCATCCCTTCGCTGTGTAAGTTCCTTAAATGCACTTAGTGGTAAGCATCTGCAAGCAAAGTTGGGACCGAGTTCCCAATTAAGAATATCTTGATAGCGTTGATATCGACGAAATTGTCAATATTAGGGAAAAGGGATAATCCATAAGTGAGTAAAATAAAGTTATCCTCGAAAGCAACTATGTTTCCTATGCTGGCAAAGTATAAGGCTTTCTCCAATAGAAACCTAGCTGGTAGACCTTGAATTCCTCCCTTAGCGGTCATGTGGGTTTTGATATCTGATATTTCCAAAGAGGTGACTCTTGCAATGACCTGATCCTTAGGAATTTCTTCCAGTCCAGAGAATGGATCTTGGTCAGTGATAGGTAAATCAATCAGATGAGAGTATTCTTCCAATGTTGGTGTGAGCTGATAATCGGGAAACGTAAAGCAGTGGTACACTAGATCATAGAACTGAACCAATGTAGACAGGACTCCTTCCACCATGTTGATTTTCAAAATAGACAAAAGTCCTCCGTACTTAGCTCTGAAAGCTTCCGGATTGGTAATTAATCTTCCCAATCTTCCCAGGTCTTCAAGTCTTGGAATCTTGAAAGTGTACTTCTGGGTTTTTCTTCTACCAAAACCCATACCGCGGTTTCTGATATTTGCAACACCCCATTTTTTTTAGTTCTTTTGAAAAATTTTGAGAAAACATTTTTTTTTTAAAGTTTTTATGAATGCATGAATGCAGCAAACACAAGTATATGAAAACATGGGTCTAAGGGTTCATCGTCACGAGCATGGAGCCATGAATCTACCCAATACCAAAGGGTATGTACTAGGGGTTCTTTTTTGTACCTGTAGAACGGGTTCTGACAAGGTTCTCAAAATCATTGACCCCTCTTAAGAATATTACCAACAAACCGACTGACTCATGAGAACCGTAATATCCTTAAGATGAATCTCATTCGAGAGTAGTATCGCGTATCAAATATTTCCGATAGTCACCACACTACATCATAAAAATGGCCAAGGTTAAATGTTTACTAATCCTCAGTTTCACGGGTGCCCTGTGGAAAAAGTAATGTTTTCACGACTTGCTCGTTTAACATCAGTAATTCCAAATGGGTACCTCCACTGATTTGGTGGACTTTCAAGTTAGATTGGTCGGGATTCACTCCCTATAAGCCTTCTTGAGTCTGCCATCTCCTATCTTAAAATATGCTCTCAAGCCCACTGAGGACTTTTTGACTCACCACATGTGTATTAATCACATTCCTAGATAACAGTAATTAAAACAGGTATGGTAAATAAGCAGATAGTATGATGGAAAATAGTAAATGATATCAAATGAGAAAGCAAATAAAACAACAAAAAATCCAAAGCAAAGCTTAACCTTCCTAGAAAGAAAAATTAATATCCCCAGCAGAGTCGCCATTTTCTGTAGCGTCGATTTTTGTGACGCGACCACAACCGCATTTGGTGCTACTTTCTGATTTCTGTATTTATCCTATGAAGCTTAAAAGGAAAGGGAAGATATCTCAAACTAACCATGCGTGCAAATGTTTTCTTTAACAAATGCGAAAGATATCGGGGATCGGGGGTTGGTTATACAAAGGGAAGTTGTTAACACCCAGAGTATCTATAGTAATCTATAGGAACCTTTATTTGCAAATATTTCTACTGTTGAATTGCTTAGTTGCTTAAATCTATTTATTGTTGAATAGGGAAAGTTTCTCCTTTGTGAAGGTTGAGGAAATGTTTTTGTTGTTTTTGGGATTTTTATTGTTTTTGGGAAGGTACTGGACCTAAAGTTTTTGATTAGTGCGCTTGCTAAGATTTCACAATCTTATGCCTACGTATTCCCGTAAAAAGACTTGGGGAAATCAGAGCATTCGTAGTTCCTCCTATTCTATGGGAGGAAAAATGTTTGGTGTCTTGTTCAAAGCCCAAGATTGAAGATAAAAGTGTATTTGTGTCTTGTTTAAAGCCCAAGATTAAAGCTAAAAGTTTTAACTGAGAGAGAATTTGTCATCTCTAAAGGGAGATATCTCACCTATTCATTACAAACATTGATTTATGAGGGAAGTTGCTTTAACTGGGATGTGTAGAATCCAACAATGCCACATCTTCCTCTGTGAGTCTTTACATGCTAAGAGAGGGACATTGACATGGATGTGTAGAATCCAGAGGTTTGCCACATCACTTAGATGAAAGAGAAATTTTAGCCATGATAGAGGAGAGATTCCAGCTTGGATTTTGAATCAACAAGTGTGCCACTTACAACAATTTATCTAGAAATTTTTTTTTTATTATTTGTTTTGAGATGTGATGTATAGAGGGGATATCTTCCTACAGAGAAGACTCCTGGTCTCATCTGCGGGGATGGAAGATTTTGTGCCTTGATCAAAGCCCAAGGTTGAAGCTAAAAAAGTTTGAAAACTGTCTCAACTGGGGAGTATTATATTTGTCTTGTACAAAGCCCAAGATTGAGGCTGACTGGTAAAATCATTATATGAAGCCTAAGAGAAGGCTGACTCTTGCTGAGGATTATTTAATCCAGGAGAAGGTCTAAATTATTTTGAGGAATCCAAAGGGAAACTAACTCTTGCTGAGGATTAGAGAAGAGTTGAATTATCAGATGCCATGAGGCACTGATACTTTTAGAAAGCCTGTGGGTCCTTGTATGAAGCCCAAGGGGAGGCTAAGGATGCTTCTAGGAAGCCTGTGGGTCCTTGTACTAAGCCCAAGAGGAGGCTGAGGATTGAGACTTTCCAAGTCTAGGAAGAGTTCAAGAAAGGTTTCACTGGGAAATAATCCTTTCTTTGTTGAACTGTTCCAGGGTTAAAGGGATTAAAGAAGAGGTTTCACCGGGAAATAATCCTCTCTTTATTGAACATTTTCATGGTAGAGTAAATTGAACAAAGCCCAAGAGGAGGCTATCTTCTAGTGAGATTCATTGTATGATGCCCAAGAGGATACAATAATGCTTGGATAAAGCCCAAGAGGAGACTATCTTCTTTCCTTTGTACAAGGGGAACTAGTTGTTTGAACTAAGTTGTACTGGGGATGACTTAAATGCTAAGAGACTTAACAAGATATGTACAAGCATATATACAGACATATGAACAAGTATATAAACAAGTAGGAATTAAATTAAGAAAGATGTTGGGTCTTATTCTCCGGATGGAAGCCCAAGGGATTATTTGTATCTTGTACAAAGCTCGGGATGAAATGAGGCTAAATGACTTTCTATTTACAGAAGGGTGTTGAGTCTTACACTCTATTAGAGGCCCAGTGTATTGTGATTGGTTAGATGTTTTAAGATTGGTTGTATTGATGATTACTGTAAGATTAGGGTTTTGAGAAATTGAAGAAAGTTTTGAGAAAACTTTGAGTTTGAATTTGAATTAAAAGAAAGTTGTTGTTATTTGAATGAATTAAAAAGAATGTTTGGGGCTTATAACTCAAAGAGAGGCCCAAGTGGTCTAAGAGCAGTTTCACCGGGAATAATGCTCCTCTTAGTACCAGTGTATTTGATTTGAATCTTCTTCTTTTTATTATAAAAAAGGGAAAGGTATGGGACTTACACCCTATCTAAAAGGCCCAAGATAATGTATTTTGAATGAAAGAATGAAAGAATAGTATTGGGTCTTATACTCGGGGAGAGGCCCAATTGTTTTTAAAGCAGTTCAAAAACAAACAGATGATTTTAAAAACAGAAGTATGGGGCTTACAACTCAAAGAGAGGCCCATGGAGGTTGCTTATTGTTTAAAACAAAGTTTATGTACAAAAGATTGGGGCTTATACTCAAGGAGAGGCCCAAATGATTTATTTGAGAACAGTGATCGCATTGCGACACCGAAAGACGTTGTGGGACTTATACTATAGTAGAGGCCCAAAATTTATTTATGTACATAGGGGGGTTGGGTCTTACACTCTAATAGAGGCCCAAGAGTATTTGAAATGAAGTTTTGAAAGATCAAGTCAAAGGAAACCTTAATTTCTATTTTTTCGGTATTTTTAAAAGGAAAAATCAATTAAAAATGTTAAAAAAATATCAAATAAATCCAATAAATATGTTATGAATTATGATTAAGGTTTGGAAAATAAGGTTTTATTCACATGATTATTTGAAATCAAATTGGTTTTGAAAAATCAAGAAAAAAAATTATTTGAAATGTTTAAAACAAATTAAAATAAAATTCTTTTAAAATATTAAAAAATATATCAAATAAAATATTTTTTTTGATTTTTTTGTGGAGTAAAATATTTAAATATATGAAGGATTTATGTTTAAAAAAATCATTAAAAAATGATTAAAATTGAGAGAGAAATTAATTTTTGAAGATAATTAAGAAAATAATTAAAAATTCAAAAATTTGAATTAAATTTGAAAAAAGGCGCCAACGGTCATCTTCTTCCTCGCGTGTTCCCTCCATGGCCGTTTTGCAAAACCTCTCATATCTCCCTCAATACGTAATAATTTTGCACGATGTAAACATGAAAGTTGTTTGTTTTTGAACAAGGATTTCAATGGTACTAATTTATTTCATTTCTTTTAAGTGTATAGTAGGTTATCAAGTGATGAACAGATGAACCCTAATTTTTGCAAGAACACTATGAAATCCTATACACAATTGATACATAACAATTGATTGAGGAAAAACATTATGTACAAGTGTAGAAACATGTTGGTAACTTGAAAATAAATTTATGATGCATGGATCATAGAGTTTGAGAAGTTCGAGCTTACTTGTGCAAGAGGAATTCAAATCCTCAATTGTAGGTGTTACATATGTGTTTTGATAATCTAGACATCTTCCTTGGACCTCAAGTAGTGTGTTGAGATGCTTGGAATGGATTGAAAAACTCTGGTTTGAGTAGCTCGAATCCAACTACAGCTGGCTTTGGGATGAGATATGAACTTGATGAATCTGGTGTTACAGATGTTGTTGTTAAGTGCAAATTTTGACTTAAAGTGAACCATCTTTCTTGGCACTTTTTCAACTCAATTTTCATGTTTTCATAGATTTAACTCATGAATTGTTGTTATTCTTCAAACATTGAGAATATACCTTTGGTGCTTGTAATATGTGTGTTATTGCGAAGGAAAAGGCACTAAATGATCAAAGAAGTAAGACACAAGAAAGGATCTAAGTTGCCAAAGAAAGGAAGAAAACATCAGCAAGTTCGCTTTGCGAAATTGCCAGCGAATGTTCGCTTTGCGAACAACTGGCGAAGTCCCAGTGAACGCTCCCAGAATTATGACAGTAGGAAAAGGGACTAAAGTTTACTTTGCGAACTTCCCAGCGAACGTTCGATGTTTCATCGCTTTGCGAAGACCTGGCGAAGGACGCCTTGGATATGGCGGAAGAAAAAGGCACCCAAGTTCGCTTTGCAAACTTGAAGGCGAATGTTCGCTTTGCGAATAATCCTTCGCATTGCGAACTTATGCAAAATTTCTGAGGCGGTTTAAGCAGATCAGAGGCACATCAGGTGCCTATTTTGATATTCGCTTTGCGAGTGAAAATTTTGCAGTGCGAACTTGGAAATTCCTGAATGTATTATATATATATTTTTCACACTTTTTAGAGAGGATAGATATTTTTCAGCATAGAACTTTAGTTTTCTTCATTTCAAGAATATTTTAGAGAGAGAAACTCATACCCCAAGGGGGAGAAGGTAAGATCTTCAATCTCTTGTTGGGTTTGGATGTAATCTTTTGATACCTTATGTATTTCATCTAATGTGTGTTTATGAACTAGTTTTGATTCTCTATTGTTGATTGTCTTTGATTGGTTATTTGTGGGTCTTGACAAAACCTATTTCAAATCCTTGATCTTGGATTTTCATCTATCAATGAGTAAACTTTTGACATGGTTTTGTGAGTTGATATTCATTTGCATCATATTTATTTTATTGTGTTAATTAAGTAGCATGAGTAGGATCAATACGGTAAAGACCGCGATAGCGCTTGACAAACGATATTGCGAGGATGCGTGATAATAGTGATGAAGAACAATATTCACATACATTTGGTAAATTACTTGAATACATGTAAAAAGGGTTAAGCTTATGTACGTATTCTGATATGGCGTTTAATATGAAGCAGTCATTTATCTGATATGGGTGTCATCTTTGTTTACCTGTTTATCTTTGATTTGATCCGCTATAGACATATACTCTTCAGATCTGGATCTAGGATGATTATCTATTAGGTTCTAAACTCTAGACATAGATTTAGGCTTAGCATTTACGTAAGTATCAGTTCTTAATGCTCTGTGTTGGTTTTGTTGTGTGAGACATCACCAATGAGACAATACGGTTGTTCTCTCGACGTTGTGTTAGATATAACCTCTGTTGTGGGTGATACGTGAGGATATTATGTGAATGATTGATTTGAGTTTACTTGATTAGAAGAATGCATGTGTTATCAATTGATGAGATCCAATCCTAACAAGGCTCCGTTTATAATTCAGTCTTTACTTTATATTTTATGCCTTTAATTTTGTTTCCTTAAATCTTTTAAACCAAAACTTTTGCACCATAAGCTTAGAAATGTAGAGACCGTTGAACGACATTCTTTCTCGCACTGGTCCCTGTGGAGACGACAAAACTGGGTACTTAATTAATTTTTGCTTGCAGCTTTACCGCTCCAACAAAATGGCGCCGTTGCCGGGGATTGGTGTTTGGATATTGAATCGCATTGCGATAGTTTCTATATTTTTGAGCTTTGTACATTTGTTTATATTGTATATATTTTGTTTCTTTTATGTTTTCTCTAGTGTGACTAGGAATGATGAGAACTCCTTCTAGATTGGTTGCTATTTGTATAAAAGTATTCAATGAAGCTTCGACCGAGTCTGGATGGTGATGATAAGATGGTGAGCATTGAATGTATGCAAGGTAAATTGTACTGCTTTATAGAATGCTAGATTGATTTAAGAATTTTGTGCTTTGTGCAAATGTGTATTCTTGTTTCATTTTGCAACTTGTTTGAATGCTGGTTTCACTTAGGTCCAAAAGCCACAAATTGTGAGAAACCTCCATTGTTTACTATATGCTAGGATAACTGATAACTTTGTTTAATTCGTTTGATTCATGCTTTATCTTTTGATTATTGTGATTTTGCGGAAGCATTAGAAATGATCAAGGCATTTGTTTATATTGAGCACAACCGTATCCAAAAGTACCTTACCCGAGAGTAGAGAGAATTCGTTAACCCCCTTTGAGCCTAAACAATTTAGATCTCATTTTAGTGATGAACTTGGTTTATGTACATAATTTGAAAGTATGTTTCATCATTGAATTTTGTGAGGTTCTAAAAATTTCTTCTTGAACCTTTGAACATTGTTTTAATTTGATTTCCTTGCCATAAAAAGCAAGGAACATTCACTTGAGGTTTGGTTGAATTCAAGTTGGGGAGAATGAAAAAGAAGAATGGTAGGCTGCTATAAACTTTTGAAAAATTTCAAACAAGCATGTAAAGAAAAAGTGTGAATATGAATGTGAAAAACAAAAGAAAAAGAATGCTTGGTTGAATAAGAAAAATAGAGAATGAAATAATTGTGCATAAGGAAGTTTGAGAAGGTTTGTGGTAAAGGAATGAAAATGGTGAATGAAGTTGAGATGTGTGAATACCTTGTATAGTGAATGTTCTTTTGCATCAGAAATTTCAATTCAATGGCTTTTAGAAATGTCCCTTTATTGTTAACCCGACCAAGCTACAACCTTTAAAGCCCTTAGTGATCTTTTTGCTTCTATGTTTTCATTTTTGATTGTTAGATGGATGTATGAATTAAATTGCTATTAGCATTGTTTGTCAGGTGAGTGAAATTTCCCCGCGGTTGCAAACGCGTTAATTTCTTCATTCTTATTCTGAAGAAGAGTGTTAGAGTGATTCAAGTATGAAAATTTAGTTGTTATTTGAAACATTCTATGATATTTGTTTAAGAACTAAATTCTTTGTCATTGTTTGATTCTATTGAGTGGTGAATGTTGCCATGTACGCATTTCATGCTTGACTAAATCCTCTTATTTGAGAAAATTTCTCTTGTTGAAGTTGAACCGTTAATCTTTTCTTGGTTGAATCTTATGCTTGAGCAAAACCTCTTGTTTTCATGAGGGGCATACTTTGCTTGAGGACAAGCAAAAATCTAGTTGGAGAGAGTTGTTAAGTGCAAATTTTGACTTAAAGTGAACCATCTTTCTTGGCACTTTTTCAACTCAATTATCATGTTTTCATAGATTTAACTCATGAATTGTTGTTATTCTTCAAACATTGAGAATATACCTTTGGTGCTTGTAATATGTGTGTTATTGTGCAGGAAAAGACACTAAATGATCAAAGAAGTAAGACACAAGAAAGGATCTAAGTTGCCAAAGAAAGGAAGAAAAAATCAGCAAGTTCGCTTTGCGAACTTGCCAGCGGATGTTCGCTTTGCAAACAACTGGCGAAGTTCCAGCGAACGCTCCCAGAATTATGGCAGTAGGAAAAGGGACTAAAGTTCGCTTTGCGAACTTCCCAGCGAACGTTCGTTGTTTCATCACTTTGGAAAGACCTGGTGAAGGACACCTTGGATATGGCAGAAGAAAAAGGCACCCAAGTTCGATTTGCAAACTTGAAGGCGAATGTTCGCTTTGCGAATAATCCTTCGCATTACGAACTTATGCAGAATTTCTGAGGCGGTTTAAGCAGATCAGAGGCACATCAGGTGCCTATTTTGATATTCGCTTTGCGAGTGAAAAGTTCGCAGTGCGAACTTGGAAATTCCTGAATGTATTATATATATATTTTTCACCCTTTTTAGAGATGATAGATATTTTTCAGCATAGAACTTTAGTTTTCTTCATTTCAATAATATTTTAGAGAGAGAAACTCAAACCCCAAGAGGGAGAAGGTAAGATCTTCAATCTCCTGTTGGGTTTGGATGTAATCTTTTGATACCTTATATATTTCATCTAATGTGTGTTTATGAACTAGTTTTGATTCTCTATTGTTGATTGTCTTTGATTGCTTATTTGTGGGTCTTGACAAAACCTATTTCAAATCCTTGATCGTGGATTTTCATCTATCAATGAGTAAACTTTTGACATGGTTTTGTGAGTTGATATTCATTTGCATCATATTTATTTTATTGTGTTGATTAAGTAGCATGAGTAGCATGAGTAGGACCAATACGGTAAAGACCGCGATAGCGCTTGACAAACGGTATTGCAAGGATGCTTGATAATAGTGATGAAGAACGATATTCACATACATTTGGAAAACTAGTTGAATACATGTAAAAAGGGTTAAGCGTATGTACGTATTCTGATCATGGCATTTAATATGAAGCAGTCATTTATCTGATATGGGTGTCATCTTTATTTACCTATTTATCTTTGATTTGAACCGCTATAGACATATACTCTTTAGATCTGGATCTAGGATGATTATCTATTAGGTTCTAAACTCTAGACATAGATTTAGGCTTAGCATTTGCGTAAGTATCAGTTCTTGATGCTCTGTGTTTGTTTTGTTGCGTGAGACATCACCAATGAGACAATACGGTTATTCTCTCGACGTTGCGTTAGACATAACCTCTGTTGTGGGTGATACGTGAGGATATTATGCGAATGATTGATTTATGTTTACTTGATTAGAAGAATGCATTGTTATCAATTGAGGAGATCCAATCCCAATAAGGCTCCGTTTATAATTCAGTCTTTACTTTATATTTTCAGTCTTTATATTTTATGCCTTTAATTTTGGTTCCTTAAATCTTTTAAACCAAAACTTTTGCACCATAAGCTTAGAAATGTAGAGACCGTTGAACTACATTCTTTCTCGCACTGATCCTTGTGGAGACGACAAAACTGGGTACTTAATTAATTTTTGCTTGCTTCGTTACCGCTCCAACAATTGTTCAAGGGTTTAGATCACTCATATATGATGTATGTGAGGTGTTAGGACCATTGGTTTGAGTGGAATTGCTCTCTATTTCAAAAATTAATTCTCACTTCTTTGAAAATGGATTTTTGATACACAAGAGAGAAATGGTGGAAAACACATGTTGTGATGTTTTAGGATGTTTTTATCAACCAGAAGTGACCTCTATTTATAGTAGAGGAAGTTTGTTTTACAAGGAATATTGAATGGGGGCTGGATCACCCTTTTACCCATTGGATATGGCTAGGTGTTCAAAGTCTCCTCTAGCCATTGACTTGAGCTGAACTTTGCAGGTTTAGGTTTTTTGATTCTTGGCTAAGGCTTGACTCATTTGGATTGATATGAACTGATTCATGCCACCTCAATGCATCCCTTTAATTCCATATGACAAAATTGGATTTTGGATTTGCAACATTGATGATCACATGCTGAAAGGATATGGTTCTTGACTTATTGGCCTTATGGTTCAGATTCCTCATCATTTAGGTTGATATTGGACAGAAATCCTATGATGCAAGTGTCCAAAATTGGCTCAAGAAATCATGGGATACAAGTCATGTGCCAATGTTGTCAAAATTCAGTTTGTATCAAGGCATGTTGTGAGGTCCATAACTCCTTGATCAAGTTGAATCAATGGATGTTCTTGTACTCTTTGGAAAGCTTGTATATCATACTTTAACTTTGATGTTTACATTTGGTCTTGATTCCTCTTGGATAATAATGAAAAATGCCTCTAAAGTTGGACAAAACATGAGACAGATTCTGCCTAAAAATTTTCTAAGTGTCAAAGTTCAAATCTTATGAAACTCTAACTGTATGGCTTTATAACTCAAAATCTAGGCATTTTTTTACCATGGATCAGTAGGACACTTTTGTAGTATGTGATGAGAGCTTTCATTTGAGCTTTGGATGGAAAAAAATGGTTGCTTGGATCACAAGTTATGGCCTTACAAAGTTGGGTAAAAACCATTTTTCCATAACTTAGTGAAATTTCAAGTTTCTCAAGGTTGCCCTTTTTGCAAGTAACCTCACTTCTATTGATTTTTCTTGATTAATGGTGATATAAATCACAACATATTGAATGCATCCCCTAAGCCTATTTTGAACTTATGAATGGACTCATGAGGTTCTTTTGAGCTTCTTGAACCACATATTGAAGTATTGGCTTATGCCCAGATGAAAATTTCTCTCTGGAGGCCTTGGTTGACCAAAATCCTAATTTGGTGACACTGATGATCTTGAGGCTTGATCAACTTGATATGTTGCATTTTTGTGTTAGATTCTTGATGTGGGAGACCTCTTGATCTTTCATGGATGCTTGAGAGGCTTGAAAAGTTGAAGATCATGTCAATTCTTGATTGATCATTTGTCTGAATGCTCTGAGAGGGCTAAAAAACCCTAATCCTTGGTTGAGGTGGATAATCAACAATCTCTGAAGGAATTGATAAGGTATGAAAATGCATCCATATTGTGGTGATGATTTGCACAATGATGTGAAGTCTTATGGTCAAAATTTAGGGCATGACACCACTTTGAATGGTTTGATGAAGAAATGAGCAATCATGCGAATGAGGTGATTAGGTCATTGAAAGACAAAAATAACTAGCTTAGGGATGTATTGAGCGACAATATAAAAACCGAAGAATTCTTGAAAATGAAAAACAAATTTATGGGTTAATTTTTTGGTTTAACATTGATGTTGGTACTGTTATTAGTGTTCACATTAGTTGCAACACATGTATTAAAGTAAAGTAGTGTAATTTAATATTAGTGTAATAGAGTTGTGTTGAAGTCATAGTGTATTATGTCACCGTTTAAATTACAATACTTGTATTGTGCTTTCTGTCAATGAAATTGAGTTGTGTTTTATGAGCTCGTTGTTTATTGTGCATCAGGAACAGAAATGGAGAATTAAATGGATATATTGTCAATTATATTATGTTAAGTTCATTGTTCCTGAACTGCATTTCAACCAATCAGTGCTTTAAGGACATTTTAAGCATTTTAAAAATCAGTGCTTTAGTCACATTTCAAAACTAGATAGAAAGATTGTTATAAAATCATATTAGCATTGGTTCATATCCTGTTTCAAAACCTGTAGCATGGTTCAAAACATGTATTTTAACATTGCAGTATTTTTAGGACCTGTCAAAACCAATCAAAACCTATATTTTCAAGATATGTATTTTCATAAAACATAGTCGTTAGTATTGTAACACTACATTATATTACATCAAACATAAACTATAATTTTAACATTGCAGCATAAACCACTATTTTAACATTTCATCACTAATATATTTGATTGCAGCATAAACCAGTATTTTCATAGATGGTCCAGCACATTGCAGCAGAAAACCACTATTTTAACATTGTAGGACTAGTATATTTCATAAAACATAACAGTATTTTCAGTACATTGCAACATAAACTAGTATTTTAACATTGTAGTATAAACCAACATTTTCATACATGGTTCAGAAACCATTACATTAAACCAAAATATTGCAGTCATTACATAATAGAAACCAATAGATAAACTTAGTACATAAACTTAATACATAAACCAGTACATAAAAGAAACCTAATCTAAAGTGATAACATAATAGCTAGTGTTGTGTTGGTTGTGGCGCTTGCGACCCTCCTTCTATAACCGTTTCTTCAGCCCCCTTTATTGGACTTCTTACACTTTTTTTTTTTACTTTTTATTGCCACCCTTTTGGAATTATTCTCTCATAAGCTCTCTTCCTTTTACACATTCGCTTGTTATGTCTCATACTCCCGTATTTCTGGCACTTGACAGTTTACAGATTTCTGGGCAATGTATTTTTGTTCCTCGACTCATCGCTTGTTTTGTTACGATTCTTCTTTGGACGACCAATAAATTTCCTCATGATTAGAGGGTTAATTGATTAAGTAACATTAGTGTGCCATAGTTGTGGGCAATTGGTTGACATAATTATATGGCTATAAGTAGCCAACACATTAGACCTTTTATACACAAAAATTGTTGTATTGGTAATTTAACATAATATGTATAAGTATGATGAAACATAATGATAATATGTTACCTACAATATGATGAAACATACTCTTCTAGCTTTTCTTGTTAAACCATACGCATGCCATAGCATGAAAACATGGTATTCCTGTTAACAAAGACATTTTGCAGTGAGATAACAGAAAATGTCTCAACACCATTTGAAACCCTAAAGCTTGCAAAGTCATCATCAGAATGCCATGTTGCAATCCATCCTTCTGCTGCCCTATTTATTTTTTTCCAATACTTATTGGATTTTAGGACTTATAACACCTTTTTACCTACTTAATACATCCTTTTGAGTGGAAATTATGATTTTAATGTAATGTTTGATTCCTTCCAGCAGTGTAATTATTGGCTTGTATCTATACTCTAAGATTGCTCGATTAAAAGCCTTACACATATTATTAACTTGCAAGTTGCACTGTGTGTCTATCTTGAAATGAGATTTTCTCCAACATGCAGCAGCTACATCCATCATGTCTTTCCAAGCATTAACATTAAGTTGTTTCGACTGATTCATTGCTCTCTCTCATTTAGGTAAGGTTGTGGCCCTATCCACCCTTCATAAAGATTCCTTCAAATGTACCCCAGGATATTTCTTCCTCCAATTTCCATATAAATGTTTAACGTACAATCTATGTTCAACATATTGGCTAGTCTCTAGAATAGCCGGTGCCATACCCTTAAGTTATGAAATACATAAGAGAAAATAAAGTACTGAATGGATTATAAGACATATAAATGAAATACATATTGAAGGTGTGAGAAAACACAAGAAAATGGGGTTTGAATTGGGTTTTCAAAAATGAAAGCTTTTTGTGAAACTCAAACAAAGATCACAAAGAAACTAACAAAAGAGAAAGACACACGATATATCCTGGTTCACTTGAAAACTATCAAGCTAACCCAGTCCACCCGCCAAGGTGATTTCGCCTTATACCCAAGAACTTAATCCACTATAATCAACTGATTACACTGCACTAGCAACTGCTGGTGACTAACAAGCACAAGACTAATTGTCTCTTCTTAAGGATTCTAACATAACTGGTCCCTTAAGGAATACAAACAACTGTTTGAAAAAAATTAATGTTTACAATGAATTGCTTCTACACAAGCAGATATAAACACTATGAATAGTTCAAATAACTTAAAGAAAATTTATATAGTATGAACAATGTTTCTTGCATTGTATTGTGGTGTTTCACTGTTCTTGGTTTATTCACACGCATTCTCTTATTTTCTTCAAGTGATCAAGTCCTTATATAGACAGTAAGAGATTAGTTGGAGGGCAGATCAGGGATATCCTTGAGATTGCTGGCGACTTGAAATAATGTCGTTACGCAGGGATGAAAATTGTACACAAAAATTGTCCTTTGTACCACCAAATCAGGGTAGTGGAATGGTTGTGGAAAAGAACGTGTTTGATATGTACTATGTACTATTTCCCTCGCAAATGTTTGATCTTATCTTCTGTACATCAGAGGCTTCTGAATAGAGATGATTGAAGCATGAGTAAAAGAGTTGATCATTGGGTCTTCAGAGTCTTGAGTCTTCAGAGTCTTCAGAACTTGTTCACCAGAACCTTGTCTTCAGAGTCTTTAGCACTCAGTCTTTAGAATCCTTGGTCTTCAGAAATTTAAGTATTCAGAGTCTTTAGAACGTCGTTCAGCAGAACCTTGTCTTCAGAGTCTTCAGAAACTCAAGTCTCCAGAATCTTCAGAACTTTGTTCAGCACGACCTTTTCTTCAAAATCTTCAGCACTTAGTCTTTAGAAGATAATGACTTCAGAAGCTAGAAATCCTTTAGAAGTAAATCATCAGAGTCACACTCAGAGGCATAATCCAAGAGAGCATTGCAGCAGCAACATATTGTCTTCTTAGAATCTTTCTGAATGTGATTAGATCAGAAGCAGACTTGCTTCTTTGGCGCAGAAGCGACTTTTGGTCAAATTAGAGTGACGTTGCACATGGTCTCTATCAGAGTCAGAGTCTTCTCTATCAGAGTCAGAGCATGTTTGTTAATCCTTCAGAAAAATAAACGTTAGAGTACCAAAATTGTTCTCACACAAATACTACTTTGTTATTATCAAAACTTAGAGATATCCGGCAGAACCAAATCTTGTTCTAACAATCTCCCCCTTTTTTACAATGACAAAACAATGTATTTTAATGAAACAATTTTGTACAAAGATAATTAATAGGAAATGATAGAGATAAGTTTAGAGATAACTTCCCTTTATCAAGCTTCCCCTAAATCTAAGACTTAAAAAAAATCTTATCAGATTAGGGATACCAGAGCCTGATTATAAAGATCTTATCAGATCCAAAGTAACAGAGTCTGATTTTCATGGTAATGGAGTCTGATTATACAACAGAGCCTGGTTGGTTAAATCAGAGCCTGATTGCAAAAATATTAATATTGTTCCTGAAAAACATTCTAAGAAAAATTGTGTGCATTTAAAATGTTAGAATGTCAGAGCTATGATTCAGAGACAAGATATTTTTATCAAAATAATTTTCCATTAATACTCCCCCTTTTTGTCATAATAAAAAAGGTAAACAATGGTTAGCACAAATATTTGGAGTATTGGGTTTGATTCAAGAGAAAATTAGATAAATTAAAATCAATACTTCTCCCCCGTTGTTAGCAATCATAAAGAAACGCGATAAGATAAAACAGAAACAACAAAAGGTAAATTTCATTGATTAAAAATGCCAGAGGTGCAGGTACATGAGCAAGAAGCAGAACAAGACAACCACTAACAATAATAGACAGACAGACAAGCAAAAAATGATTAATCAAAGGCATGAAAATAGAGAACAAATTCTGAAAAACCAACAAGAACACCCACCCACCAACCATCAAAAGTCCTCCACCTTATTAAACCTTTCACACCTTTCTTCAACCATAGCATTTTCTGGTCCAAGTATTCTGGCTAATCCAATGATTTCAGCCTTGAAGAACACCTCAGACAGAATTCTTCCATAGGGAATGAAGGACTTATGCTGATTCTCTGGTAAAGTCATTTTCCAAAAGAAAGTTACTTAACCTTTCATACCAAGCTCTGGGAGCCTGTTTCAGACCATATAACGATTTTTTAAGTTTGAAAACGAAATATGGGTTTTCAGAACTTTCAAAACTAGGAGGTTGGTGCACATACACTTCTTCAGAAATATACCAATTTAAGAATGCACTCTTTACATTTATTTGATATAAAGTGATGTCATGACTTACTGCAAAGGAAATTAAGAGACTGATAGATTCTAATCTGGCAACTGGTGCAAAGGTTTCAGTATAGTCTATCCCTTCTTGGTGACTATAACCTTGTGCTACCAGTCGTGCTTTGTTTCTTACGACCTCACCTTTCTCATCTAACTTGTTTCTGAATACCCACTTTGTTCCAATGACGTGGACACCTTTTGCCAAATATCATTTCTGGTGAATTGATTCAGCTCTTCTTGCATGGCCAGAATCCACTCATTCTCCATAAGAGCTTCATCAACTGATGTTGGCTCTATCAGAGACACCAAACCCATAAGAGTTTCTTCAGAAGGTTTAAATGATGAACGAGTTCTGACTGGATTAACTTTGTCTCCCAAAATTAATTCTTCAAAATGAGAAGTATTTAGTTTATTCTTCTTCTGATGAGATGAACTATTTGTTGTTTTTGGTAAGGTTGTATCTGATTCTGTAGTTTCTGCATCTTTGTCTCTGTTAGATGTCAATCATGATATATTTGAGTATGAGTTATTTGGCATTTTTCATGACTTTTCATGTGGAATAGGTTGATTTTAGTGTGAATTGATGTTGTTATGCATTATTTGAAATATACTTGTGGTGCTTGTAATTTGTGTGCTAAATGTGCAAAAATAGGAGTGAAAATATCAAAGTTTGAAGACCCAAAGAAATAGTGCAAGCTGCCAAAGAATTGAAATCAACAACAGTGTTCGCTAGGCGAGTGTTGGCGAAGGTGCCAGCGAAGGTTCGCCTAGCGAACGTCAGCGAGCATGCCAGCGAGATGGTGGCAGAAAGTGTGCAAAACTTATAGTAGGAAAACTGGGTAAATTCGCTGGGCGAGTAGGCCAGCGAATGCTCGCTGATATGCTCGCGGGGCGAATGTGCCAGCGAAGGGTGGCAGAAACTTTCCATTTTTGAAAACACCCAAGCTTCGCTGGGCGAAGGTTGCAGCGAATGCTCGCGAAGCGAATGTTTTGGTTCGCCTAGCGAACCCGCGATAATTCTGAGGGGCGGTTTAAGTCTGAGGCACTTAAATGTGCCATATTTTTGGGCATTCGCTGGGCGAATGAAAGGCTTCGCTGGGCGAATGGTGCTGTTTGGAAATGTGTATAAATAGAATTGTTACTTTTTGGAACCAGGATCTTGCTCATTTTTACATTAGAATTAGTTGTTTACAGTATTTTGTTCAGAAAAGCTTGTATTTTCATTGGAGAAGCTGATTTTGCATCCATTCTCGATTATTCGTTGTGGATGCTCATTCATCTCCTCTCTTTACTTGTCATCCAAGCTACCATGAGAAGTGGTAGCTAATCACTCAATGTTGAGGTTAGAGGTAGTTGATTCTGTTTTTATGTATTGATATTGATCTCTTGTATATGAACAAAGTCTTTGATCAATATAGATGATGTTGTTTTCTCTTAATGATCCATTTGGGAATTGTTTTGCTCTAGACATAGACTTTACAACTCTTGACCTAACAATTTCATCTCTTAAAAACCAAACTCTAGACATAGATTTGGGATTTGCTATTCGCATTGTATTGATCTTAATGATCGTTGCTTAGATTGTTAGCGTGAGACATCATCTAACGGTCTAAACAACGGTACTCACGATTCCGCTTTAGACATAAACGTAGTCGGGAGGATACGCGGTTATATTGGTTGGAAACCGAGTTCATATGCTTGATTAATTGTTTATACATGAATAGGATTGATGAAACCTAACCTTAACATGCTTTTATAAAAATCTTTGTGACCTAATTAATCTTTTGCTACAAGTGAATGATAACAACAAGTGAAACTTTTGAAAACCTTAACTTAGAATATCACAACTATTGAACGGCTAGCATCAAATATCCGACAATCCCTGTGGAGACGATAACAAAAACCCACACTGATACCCTATTCGAACAAATTGGCGCCGTTGCCGGGGATTGTTAGTTGATATTGCAAGCATTGCGATAGTTGAGTTATTGTAAGCTGTTACCGCTTTATCTTGAACTTGTTAATCTGTTTGTTAGTGTGCAGACTTAGTTTATGAGAGGGAAACTACCGGCGGACCAACTTCTTTTCGATCCTGAGATTGAAAGAACCGCTCGTAGAATCAATAGCCGAACTAGAAGAAGGAGGCAGCTAGCGAAACAGAGGCGAGAACAAGAGGAGAGTACATCTGCACCACCACCATTTCCACACATACTTCCAATTATGGAGGGAGATCCACCACCACCACCACCACCTGCTTCTAGGCCTTGTACAAACAGTCTGAGGCATAATGCTCAGTTCGCCCATCATGCAAACAACGGTCGTCATGCTGAGATGAAGACCGGAATCCTCCAACTGTTATACCAAAGTCCCTTTACGGGTATGGATCATGAAGATCCTTTCACCCATTTGACAAAATTTTATGAAATCGCTGGAGCGACGGGTGCGCCGGAAGCAGAAGAGGAGTCTCTGTTCAAGAGACTATTCCCGCATTCCCTCATTGGGAAGGCCAAGGAATGGTACCTTGATCAGTCAACTGCCATCATGACTGATTGGAATGCTTTGGAAGAAATTTTTTTGGAAAGATTCTTTCCGCACACTCGGTTCATGGAAGCGAAGACCGCTATAGCTGTATTCACACAAGGAGCTAACGAATCTCTCACCGAAGCTTGGGAGAGGTTCAAATCAATGTTACGAAAGTGCAAAGGCCATGGTTTCGATGAATTGTTACAGATTCATATATTCAGAAATGGGTTGCAGCTAGTACACAAAACCTTGTTGGATGCCACAGCGGGTGGGTCTTTGTTAAGCAAAACTGCTGCAGAAGCCACTGCTATCATTGATAAAATGGCCTTGAATGATCATCAAGGCAGTCACAATCGTGGACCAGCTCAACGAACGCCGGGTGTGTTGGAATTAGGAACAAGTGACGCTATCCTTGCACAAAACAAATTGTTATCACAACAGGTTGAGCTGTTAACAAAGCAAATGTCTAAGCTGCCTCAACAATTCAAGGAGATGCATGAATCTTCAAGTAAAAAGGTGCAAGTGTTAGTGTGTGAGTTATGCAGAGGTGACCATTTGACCGGTTATTGTCCTCCGGTTGTGGAGGAAGCGAACTATGCGGGAAATCAAAGTTACCAACCCCGTCCTCCGTATCAACAAGGCAACCAAGGTTACCAACAACGTGGTAACCAAGGTTATCAACAACCATGGAGACCGCAAGAAGGCGGGCCATCAAACCGTCAACCTTACCAAAATTACACCCAACCTTCGCAAGCTCCCGTTGGAAATTCAAAGATGGAAGATACTTTAACACAATTTATGCAAATATCCATGTCTAATCAAAAGAATACAGATGATGCGATAAGGAACCTCGAAACACAAGTCGGGCAATTATCTAAACAATTGGCCGATCAACAAAAAGGTCCCTTTACGGCAACTACTCTTCCTAATCCGAAAGATTGTAAAGCGATTATTACAAGAAGTGGACGTGAGATTGACATGAATGTGGGTAAAAGAGTAATGGAGGAGGTTGTGGTTGAAAAAGAACATGTGAGTGAGGAATTAGAAGTAGAAAAGAATGTCGAGGGTGTTGTAGTTGAAAAAGAGATAGAAAAAAATGAGAGAGAAAAAAAAGAGAATGAGAGAAAAATTGATAATGAGGAAAGAGTGAAAAGAACGAAAAAAGGAAAAGAGCCGGTGAGTAATATTTCGATACAACACTTACCTTATCCGCATGCTCCTACGAGGAAAGATAGTGCAAGGCATTATACTCGGTTTATGGATATTTTTAAACAGTTGCAAATAAATATCCCATTTTCCGAGGCCTTGGAACAAATGCCCAAATACGCTAAATTCATGAAGGACATCCTTACGAAGAAGAAAAGATACACAGATCAAGAAACTATTATGGTGGATGCGAGTTGTAGCGCAATCATTCAACGGACTCTCCCTCGGAAAGAATGTGATCCGGGAAGAGTTACATTGCCGGTTACGATTGGAAACATGTATGTGGGCAATGGGTTGATTGATTTGGGTTCTAGCATCAACTTGATACCATTATCGATTGTGAGACGCTTAGGCCAGATGGAATTAAGGTCCACTCAAATGACTTTGCAACTCGCCGATAAATCCACTACCCGTCCTCACGGTGTAGCGGAAGACGTGTTGGTCAAGGTGGACAAATTTTTGTTTCCAATTGATTTTGTTGTCATTGAAATGGATGAGGATGAGGATGCACCTTTGATTCTTGGAAGGCCTTTCATGAAAACTGCCCGTATGGCAATTGACATGGACGATGGTCTCATGAAAGTGAGAGTCCAAGATGAAGAGGTTTGTTTTAATCTTTATGATGCAATGAAGCACAAGAAGGATAAGGGTGATTGTTTTCGAATTGATGTAACGGAAGAAGCAAGTTCGGGGGTGAAAAATCAAATTCATGTCATTGAACCGTTACAAAGAGCTTTAGATGAGTCCTTGGAAATATTCTCGGTTGAAGAAGAACAAGCTTTAGAAGAGTGTTTATTAGAACTTGAAGCTTTGGATGAAATGCAACCATGGGAATATGAAGAGGAGATTCTAAAAAAATTAGTTAATGATGATGAACCACCAAAAATTGAATTGAAAATGTTACCTTCCAACTTGAAGTATGCTTTCCTTGATGAAGGAGGGAATAAACCGGTGATCATAAGTAATATTTTGTCTGAAAATGAGGAAAACCGATTAATTCAAGTGCTGAAAAAGAATCAAGATGCAATGGGATGGACATTGTCCGATCTCAAAGGCATTAGTCCGTCATATTGCATGTACCGTATTTTTATGGAGGAGGATTTTAAACCGGTTGCTCAACCTCAACGCCGCCTTAATCCAATCATGAAAGAAGTGGTCAGAAAAGAAGTGGTGAAAATGTTGGATGCCGGAATGATTTACCCTATTTCCGACAGCCCATGGGTTAGTCCGGTGCATGTGGTTCCAAAAAAAAGTGGAATGACGGTGGTTCGAAATGACAAAAATGAGCTTATTCCAACAAAGACTGTTACCGGGTGGAGGATGTGTATCGACTATCGTAGGTTGAACAAAGCTACGAGAAAATATCATTTTCCTTTACCTTTTATGGATCAAATGCTCGAACGTCTCTCCGGTCAAGAATTTTATTGTTTTTTGGACGGTTATTCGGGTTATAACCAAATCATTGTTAACCCGGATGATCACGAAAAAACTGCGTTTACATATCCGTTCGGAATCTTTGCTTATAGAAGGATGCCGTTTGGATTATGTAATGCACCGGCCACTTTTCAGCGGTGTATGCAAGCTATCTTCGCAGACTTGATCGAAAAGACAATCGAGGTCTTTATGGATGATTTCTCAGTTTTTGGGCAATCGTTTGATTTGTGCTTGAAAAATCTGGATTCGGTGTTGGAGCGGTGCGTGGAAACTAATCTGGTTCTTAACTGGGAGAAATGCAACTTCATGGTTAAAGAGGGAATTGTGCTCGGTCACAAGGTGTCTTCAAAAGGCCTAGAAGTTGATAAGGCTAAAGTGGACTTAATCGAGAAATTACCACCGCCGATGAATGTCAAAGGAATACGGAGCTTTCTTGGACATGCCGGGTTCTACCGGAGATTCATCAAGGACTTCGCAAAGGTCGCGAAGCCGTTGAGCAACTTGCTTGTCCAAGGTAAGGTTTTTGACTTTGACGAGTCATGTCTTTGTGCTTTTAATTTTCTGAAAAACAGTTTAACAACTTCACCGATAATCGCTGCACCAAACTGGAAAATGAATTTTGAATTAATGTGCGATGCTAGCGATTATGCGGTGGGGGCTGTTTTGGGACAAAGAAAAACGAAGGTTTTCCACACTATACATTATGCGAGCAAGGTGCTAAATGAGGCTCAAATTAATTATGCGACAACTGAAAAAGAGTTGCTCGCCATAGTGTATGCGTTGGAGAAGTTTCGTTCTTATTTGATTGGTGCGAAAGTCATCGTTTACACTGACCATACCGCTATAAGGTATCTGCTTACCAAACCTGATTCGAAGCAGAGGCTTATTAGGTGGATCCTTCTGTTACAGGAATTTGATCTTGAAATTCGTGACAAAAAGGGATCCGAAAATTTGGTAGCAGATCACTTATCTCGTTTGGTAAACGTTGAGGTGACCAAGAATGAATTTGAGGTAAAAGAGGAGTTCCCTGATGAAAAACTTTTTAGAGTGCAAGTTAGACCGTGGTTCGCCGACATGGCTAACCACAAAGCCACCGGATTGATACCGGACGGTCTAACGCACCACCAAAAACGGAAATTTTTGTCTGATGCCAAGTCATTTGTATGGGATGAACCCCATTTATTTAAACGTGGTGTCGACAACCTCCTCAGAAGGTGTGTGTCAGTGGAGGAAGCCACGAGTATTCTGTGGCACTGTCATAACTCTCCTTACGGAGGACACTTTAATGGGTTGAGAACGGCCACTAAAGTCCTACAATCGGGCTTTTATTGGCCGTCCTTATTCAAAGATGCGCATGCGCATGCCCTTAGTTGTGACAGGTGCCAGAGAAGCGGCGGTATTTCACAGCGGCAAGAAATGCCACTACAAAATATGTTAGAAATCGAAGTTTTTGACTGTTGGGGGATCGACTTTGTCGGTCCATTCCCATCTTCGTTTTCTAATGAATATATTTTGGTCGCTGTGGATTACGTTTCCAAGTGGGTAGAGGCGATAGCTTGCGCTAAAGCTGATGGAAAAACTGTGGTAAAATTTTTGAAGAAAAATATTTTTGCACGTTTTGGTACTCCTCGAGTGTTAATAAGTGATGGAGGATCTCACTTTTGTAACACTCAGCTTGACAAAGCTTTGGAGCAGTATGGTGTGAAGCACAAGGTTGCTACACCATATCATCCACAAGCTAACGGTCAAGCAGAGGTATCTAATCGTGAAATTAAACGGATTTTAGAGAAAACTGTTGCAGCCTCGAGAAAGGATTGGGCGAATAAACTTGATGATGCTTTGTGGGCGTATCGGACCGCTTTTAAGGCTCCGATCGGTCTCACACCGTTTAAAATGGTCTATGGTAAGAATTGTCACTTACCGGTAGAGTTGGAGCACAAGGCGTTTTGGGCCTTAAAATTTTTGAATTTTGATCCAACTCTAAGCGGGGAAAGAAGAAAAGTACAATTACACGAGTTGGATGAATTGCGCCTTCAGGCGTACGATTCCAATAAACTGTATAAGGATCGTGTCAAGTCTTACCATGACAAAAGAATTGTCATCAAACATTTTGAGGTCGGACAGCTGGTCTTATTGTTCAATTCTCGATTAAAATTGTTTCCCGGAAAATTACGATCTAAATGGTCCGGACCTTTTCGGATTGTGGAAATCAAGCCCTATGGAGCAATCGTAATTGAGGACACAAAGTCAAAGGAAAGTTGGACTGTCAATGGACAGAGGCTGAAAGTTTATCTTGGAGGAGATTTCGAGCGGAATCCCGCCATTGTTCCCTTCCGCGATCCGTGAGATTGCGGTGGGCCGTCGAGCTTAGCCGACGTTAAACAAGCGCTGGTTGGGAGGCACCCCAACATTGTAAGTATTTCTGTTATTTCTGCTTTGAGAATGTTTAGATATCACTATGAAGCTTAAAAAAATGGTGGCAGTTTGGAAAATTTTTGAAAATTTTGGTCTTGTTCGCTGGTGTTCGCCTAGCGAGCTGTGGCGAGCATTCGCTGGCCTTCGCTCCGCGAACCCAGCGAGGCAGACCAACCCAAGTTCCTGCCACATCAGAAAAAAAAATGGATTGTGGGTGGGCCACCAAATTGGGCCCAAGACCCATTTTGAATTCTGATTAGAGGGGGGAAAAACCCTAGCCTCTTGACCTCTTCATCATTTCCCTCCGTGTCATTCTTTTCCTTTCATTTCCTCTTGTACACTTCAACACTCATCTCCTTCTACTTTCCAATTGCCCTACTCCACCATTAACAGTGCGAAATTCAGGTTTGTTTACTCTTTACAATTTATTTCTGTAGGCATTGTTTATGTTCTTAAGTGATCAATATGGGTTTGGTGAAAAATTGGTATGCTCTGTCATATTATTTGTGTCTTGCATGTTAGAAACTACATAAGCAATATGAATAGAATGATATTTGAAATTAGGAGATGGGAGAGGGACTGTTTGTAACTGTGTTTTTCTGAAAAATCGTGCCTTCGCTGGTTCGTTCGCCTCGCGAGTCTGCGCGAGCATTCGCCAGACTTCGCCTAGCGAGTCTGGCGCGAACAGAGGCAGATTTTTAATTTTTTTTCTTGTCAATGCAGAGCTCTGGCTGGTGGTTTTTAGTTGCTAATGCGTTTGTTTCCCTTTGTTTGGTTTCATTGTTTGTTATGTGCAGATGGCACCAAAAATGGCGATTCACGCGGCTAAGAAGCGAAAGGCTCAAACCTCCAGACAAGTGCCCGTGCGATTTGACGAAGAACGATTCAGGGGAGCTAAGCAGGCTGCCAGGTACGAGACCCTTGAAAGAAAGACCATCCTGCCGGAGAAAAGATTCCTTCTTAGTGATCGAGGAAGTTACCGAACAATTGATGCACTTTTCGTGGCAAAGAAGTGGGATCGTCTAATGATGCCGCTGGATGGGTACAACATTGAAATTGTTTGGGAATTTTTTGCGAATGCATTACCGGATGATGGTGAAAGATTCAGTTGGGCCTCTTGGGTTAGAGGTACTGTTGTGAGGTTTGATCGTAGGATGATCAGCACTGTTTTGGGAGATCCTTTACCGTTGGTTGGGACTGAGATCGATGCCTATCATCGAGACTTGCATCTTCATCGTGATATTGAGAAGATGACTCGGGATTTGCTTCTTGAAGGTAAAGAAGTTGCGCGAAATTCCTCCGGGGTGCCTGTTAGGTTCAGAAGGGTGGACATGCTGCCCTTGGTTCAGGTTATTTTGTTGTTTGTGCTCACTAACATTTGTCCCAGGTCGCATCATAGTACAGTTCCTATTGCTCTGGCTCATCTTATCCACAGCATTCAGCAGAATGTCCAGATTGACGTGGCCCGCATCATCGCGGATGAAATCAGGGCAGTTGTGTTAAGTGGTTCGGGAGGTACGGCGGCGCGCAAGAATGCCCCGCTTATTTTTCCATGTCTGATCATGTCCTTGTGTGCTCACGCTGGTGTTGATATGCCAGCCCGCAGGCAGGTCACTATTCCATCTGCTATTGATGATCGGTATGTGGATAAGTTCTGTAAGGCTAGAGGGATGGTTGGAGCCTCTTCTAGTGCTGGTGCTGATGATGCTGCTGAAGCCGAGGAGGGTTCTGAGCCGGCAACGCCGGCCTATTATCCATATCAGCAGGAGATCTGCAATTATAACTGGGATTGGATGGCTGCCCAGCAGTGTGCTATGACGGATATTCATGATTCCTTGCAGGCTCTTCAGTTGCAGATCCGTGACCCTTCTTCTGAGCATCTTATGATGACTAGGGAGCAGTTCCTAGTGCATGCTGGTTGGCCTGAGGCCAGGCCAATATTTGGAGGGGGATGAGGACGATGCTGATGACGATGTTGATGATGATGAGGCTACTTCTGCTGGAGGTGAGGAGGAGGACTTGGACGATGATGATGAGGAGGATTGATTTTTTTTTGTGATCTTAGACTTGTGTACTTCCTTTGGTCTCCAAAGTGAAGTTTTCTTATATTATGTATTTTTCAGCTTTTACTAGTTAAGTATTAATGTACTCGTACCCGTGTGGTACTTTTTGGAATTATGTAGGTGTTTTATACACCAGGCACTTTATGACATTATTAGTAATAATTATGGTTTGTAGTAAAAAAATTTTTTGTTTCGCTTTACTAATAATTGTTGGTTTTTAATTATAGTAAGTGTGTTTTTGTATGTGTTATTTTGATTTTTCTTCTTTAATGGTGGAACTTTGGGAAGTAGGTTGGACTCTTGGGATTATAGAGAAATTCCTCCAAGATGTGAGGGCGATGATAGTACCGTAAGCATTGTGTTGCGACAAGGTATATCGTTACCTTGATTCAAGAATTTTTTATGTTTAAGAATTTTGTGTCTTGGGCAAGTGTAAATGTGTTTCATGTTACAACTTCTTTTGAATACATATGTCATTTTAGGATCTGAAGCTAGTAAAGTGAGAAGCCTCAAAATTGTATCATATGTCAAGGAGTGTTGATGAATGTTGTCTTTATTTTTAATTCATGCCTTATCTTGTGATCGTGTGATTTTGTGGAAGTAGGAGAAGTGATCAAGGCAATTTTTGTTAGTGAGCACAACTATGCCCAAATATTAATTTACCTGTGAGTAGTGAGCATTCGGTAGCCCCTTTGAGCCTAAACTGTTTAGAACTCAATTGAATGATGAACTTGTTTTATGTACATAATTTGCTAGTTGGTTCATCATTGAATTTAATGAGTTTCTAACATTTTCTTCTTGAACCTTTGTAAATTGTTTATTTTGACTTCCTTGCCCTAAAAAGCAAGGAACATTCACTTTAGGTGGAGTTGAAAATGAGTTGGGGAGAGAATAAAAAGGAAGATAGGTGCATTACTCCTTATTATGAAAAGAAAACATTTTTCAAGCAAGCATGTCAAAAGAAAAGTGTGAATATATTCTACAAAAGAGAAAATGCTTGCTTGAACGAGAAAAAAAAAAAATAGAATCAAGGAGTGTGCACGGTAGTTTGTGAAGGTGGAATGACAATTTGGTGAAATGAAGTGTGTTGTGTAAATATGTACATAGTGAATGTTCTTTTGCGTCGGCATTTTCGTTTCAAAGACCTTTAGAAATGTCCCTTTTTTGTTCACCCGACCAAGCTACAACCCTTGAAGTCCTTAGTGATCTTTTACTTCCATAATTTCTGTTATGATCATTGAGATATGATATGAATTGCTTAGTATTGCATCATTTGTCATGAGAGTTTAATTGTCCCGTGCTTGTATGCACGTTTGCCTTCAATCCTATTTCGAAGAGGAGTGTAGAATGACATGTGTATGATAAGTTAGTTGTCTCTTGAAGCATGGTTGAAATTGTTTAGGAGTCAAGTTCTTGTACATGATTGGTTCTTGAATTGTTTAATTGATGCATTGTTGTGATTACTGTTTAGCTAAGCCATTTTCGTATCTTGGTTGGATTTAATCCTCGAGCAAATCCTCGTGAGAGGCATACTTTGCTTGAGGACAAGCAATGAGTTAGTTGGGGAGAGTTTGTTAGATGTCAATCCTGATATATTTGAGTATGAGTTATTTGGCATTTTTCATGACTTTTCATGTGGAATAGGTTGATTTTAGTGTGAATTGATGTTGTTATGCATTATTTGAAATATACTTGTGGTGCTTGTAATTTGTGTGCTAAATGTGCAGAAATAGGAGTGAAAAGATCAAAGTTTGAAGACCCAAAGAAATAGTGCAAGCTGCCAAAGAATTGAAATCAACAACAGTGTTCGCTAGGCGAGTGTTGGCGAAGGTGCCAGCGAAGGTTCGCCTAGCGAACGTCAGCGAGCATGCCAGCGAGATGGTGGCAGAAAGTGTGCAAAACTTACAGTAGGAAAACTGGGTAAATTCGCTGGGCGAGTAGGCCAGCGAATGCTCGCGGGGCGAATGTGCCAGCGAAGGGTGGCAGAAACTTTCCATTTTTGAAAACACCCAAGCTTCGCTGGGCGAAGGTTGCAGCGAATGCTCGCGAAGCGAATGTTTTGGTTCGCCTAGCGAACCCGCGATAATTCTGAGGGGCGGTTTAAGTCTGAGGCACTTAAATGTGCCATATTTTTGGGCATTCGCTGGGCGAATGAAAGGCTTCGCTGGGCGAATGGTGCTGTTTGGAAATGTGTATAAATAGAATTGTTACTTTTTGGAACCAGGATCTTGCTCATTTTTACATTAGAATTAGTTGTTTACAGTATTTTGTTCAGAAAAGCTTGTATTTTCATTGGAGAAGCTGATTTTGCATCCATTCTCGATTATTCGTTGTGGATGCTCATTCATCTCCTCTCTTTACTTGTCATCCAAGCTACCATGAGAAGTGGTAGCTAATCACTCAATGTTGAGGTTAGAGGTAGTTGATTCTGTTTTTATGTATTGATATTGATCTCTTGTATATGAACAAAGTCTTTGATCAATATAGATGATGTTGTTTTCTCTTAATGATCCATTTGGGAATTGTTTTGCTCTAGACATAGACTTTACAACTCTTGACCTAACAATTTCATCTCTTAAAAACCAAACTCTAGACATAGATTTGGGATTTGCTATTCGCATTGTATTGATCTTAATGATCGTTGCTTAGATTGTTAGCGTGAGACATCATCTAACGGTCTAAACAACGGTACTCACGATTCCGCTTTAGACATAAACGTAGTCGGGAGGATACGCGGTTATATTGGTTGGAAACCGAGTTCATATGCTTGATTAATTGTTTATACATGAATAGGATTGATGAAACCTAACCTTAACATGCTTTTATAAAAATCTTTGTGACCTAATTAATCTTTTGCTACAAGTGAATGATAACAACAAGTGAAACTTTTGAAAACCTTAACTTAGAATATCACAACTATTGAACGGCTAGCATCAAATATCTGACAATCCCTGTGGAGACGATAACAAAAACCCACACTGATACCCTATTCGAACAGTCTCCTTCCTTAGAATCTTCCTCCTTGGATTCTGATAAAGTAATCTTCAAATTTGCAAACTTTTCAACTAGCTTTGACTTTTTAGGGTCAAGCTTATCATCGAATCTAACATGAATTGATTCCTCAACCATCCGTGTTTTTGTGTTATAGATTATGTAGCCTTTAGAGTGTTCAGAGTATCCTAACAGTAAACACTTATGAGCTTTGGAGTCAAACTTGCCAAGATTCTCTTTAGTGTTCAACATAAAACAAATACATCCAAAAGGATGAAAATACGAGATGTTGGGTTTTCTATTCTTCCACAATTCATAGGGAGTCTTACCCAGAATAGGTCTGATAGAAATCCTTTTCTGAAATAACATGTTGTATTTACTGTCTCTTCCCAGAAGTGCTTAGCCATGTCAGTTTCTTAGATCATGGTACAAGCCATTTCTTGCAAAGTCATATTCTTCCTTTCCACTACTCCATTCTGTTGTGGAGTTCTGGGACAGGAGAAATCATGGGAAATGCCATGGGAATAAAAAAGATTCTCAAAGTATCTGTTCTCAAATTCTCCACCATGATCACTTCTGACTCTGACTATTTTACAATCCTTCTCTATTTGCACTTGTGAGCAAAAGGTAGAGAACACAAAATGTGACTCATCCTTGTGTTTCAAGAATTTTACCCATGTTCAACAACTATAGTCATCAATGATAACTAATTCATACTTCTTTCCACTGATTGAAGCAGTTTTCACTAGTCCAAACAAATCAATGTGTAGAAGTTTTAACGATCTAAAGGTGGACACAACATATTTTGCTTTGAAGGAATTTTTAGAGAACTTTTCTTTCTGACATGCTTCACAAAGAGCATCTGAAGAATACTTCATATTTGGTAAGCCTTTCACAAGTTCAAGCTTATTTAGCTGAGAAATCCTCCTCATGCTAACATGGCCCAAACGTCTATGCCATACCCATTGCTCCTCGTTGACAGACATTAAGCATTTGACATTCTGTTCACAGAGATCAGAAAGTCTAATCTTGTAAATGTTGTTTTTCCTCTTTTCAATAAAAAGGATTGAGCCATCTTTATGACTGATAGCCTTACAAGACTTTTGATTAAAAATGATATCATAACCATTGTCACTAAATTGACTAATTGACAATAAGTTATGCATCAAACCATCGACCAAAAAAACATCAGTAATAGAAGGAAGTTTACCATTACCAACAGTTCCAGAGCCAATGATTTTACCCTTATGGTTTCCTCCAAAACTAACGAAGCCTCCAGGCTTAAGTTCCAAACTTTGGAACATATGCATTCTTCCCGTCATATGTCACGAGCAACCACTGTCCAGGTACCATGATTGGTGTTTCAACTGAGCTGCTAAAGATATCTGCAACATAGATTATCTTATCCTTAGGTACCCACTTTATGGGTCCTCTTTTGTTAGTTTTCCCAGAGTGTTTAACAACCTTGGGTTTATGTGCAATAGGATAATCAAGTGGAATTTGTGCATGATATTTAGGTTTAGAAATATATTTCTGTGTCGGTGGGGGTTTCTTGCAAGCTCAAAAAAATCAAGCTCAGTGCCAGAAGGCACAAAATGGTCATAGAGACGTTTTGGTTTTACAGGCCGACTTTCGTCAATTTCAAATGTTTCTGTACACCCCAAACCTTTCTTTCCATTTCTGCTAACTCCATAGATCATGGAAGCTATTTTTCTTCTATCTATGCTTTTAGCCAGAAAGTACTGGAATGCCCTATCATACTTGTTGACACAACTAGTGTCAGAGACATTGGAGACTAATTCTTCTTCTAATTTGGAAATTTTGCTTTTCAAAGCACAATTACAATTTTTAAAGAGAAAATATTTTCACTTAGAGAAGAATTATTCTGCTCAAGCTTATCTCTTGCTTCAGAAGCAATTACATGGAATTTTTTAAGATCCTTGTATTTACTTTGAAGAGTTTGATGTTTTTCCAGCATTTCTGAAAGACACGACTCTAATTCACAATGAGAGAGTTTAGATAATACCTCTGAGTCAGAGTCTGAGTTTGATTCTGGTTCTGATGGCATTTTGTCTTCTGGTCCTCCAGAGACTTCAGCATTAATTATTGTTGCCTCTAGCACAACATTTTCCTGTTCCTCATCAGAGTCTTCTTCTTCAGAATCAAAGTCATCCCAAGTTTCCATGAGTCCCTTCTTGCCTTTGGAGAAGTTCTTCTTAGGCTTCTTGTCTTTCTTAAGCTTTGGACACTCATTCTTGTAATAACCTGGCTCATTACACTCATAGTAGATGAATTCTTTTCCAGAACTCTGCTTCTTTTATCCAGATGATGAGTCAGCACGACCTTTGTTCCTTCTTGATCCTCTAAAATTTCCTTGCCTATGTTTCCAAAGTTTTTTTATCCTTCTGGAGATAAGTGATAGCTCATCTTCTGAGTCTTCATCAGAATTTTCTGATTCTTCCTTAGCTTGATAAGCCTTTGCCTTTTCAGGTTTAGACTTAAGAGCAATAAATTTACTTCTCTTTTGAGGTTCATCTTCCTCCAGCTTTATCTCATGACTTCTTAAAGAACTAACAAGTTCTTCAAGACTTATACTGTTCAAATCCTTAGATAGCTTTAGAGCAGTTACCATAGGTCTCCATTTCTTGGGAAGGCTTCTGATGATCTTTTTGACATGATCAGCAGTTGAGTATCCTTTGTCCAGAACTTTGAGTCCCACGACTAGCATTTGAAACCTTGAAAACATAGTCTCAACTGTTTCATCATCCTCTATTCTGAATGCCTCATATTTCTAGATTAGGGCAAGCGCCTTTGTCTCCTTAACTTGAGCATTTCCTTCATGAGTCATTCTTAGAGAATTAAAAATGGATTTGGCAGTATCTCTGTTTGTTATCTTCTCATACTTAGTATAAGAGATAACATTTAGCAATATAGTTCTTGCTTTGTGATGATTCTTGTAATATTTCTTTTGTTGGTTGGTCATAGCATTTCTAGAAATTTTTACTCCATTAACATAAACTTGGTGAGTGTAGCCATCGACTACAAGATCCCAAAGATCTACATCATAACCAAGAAAGAAACTTTCAATTCTATCTTTCCAGTAGTCAAACTTTTCACCATCAAAGACTGGTGGTTTGGCACTGTAATGATCTTTCTCTTCTTGAATAGGATTAGCATTAGCTGCAGCCATGATATCTCACACAAATACTAGTCGGTACTGAACACGGTGAAGTGTTGATAAAGCTTTTATCACAATCAGAACCGGAGCTCTGATGCCAATTAAAGGTGTGAGAAAACACAAGAAAGGGGGGTTTGAATTGGGTTTTCAAAAATGAAAGCTTTTTGTGAAACTCAAACAAAGATCACAAAGAAACTAACAAAAGAGAAAGACACACGATATATCTTGGTTCACTTGAAAACTATCAAGCTAATCCAGTCCACCCGCCAAGGTGATTTTGCCTTATACACAAGGACTTAATCCACTATAATCAATTGATTACATTGCACTAGCAACTGCTGGTGATTAACAAGCACAAGACTAACTGTCTCTTCTTAAGGATTCTGACCTAACTGGTCCCTTGAGGAATACAAACAACTGTTTGAAAGAAATTAATGTTTACAATGAATTGCTTCTACACAAGCAGATATAAACACTATGAATAGCTCAAATAACTTAAAGAAAATTTATACAGTATGAACAATGTTTCTTGCGTTGTATTGTGGTGCTTCACTGTTCTTGGTTTATTCACCCACATTCTCTTATTTTCTTCAAGTGATCAAGTCCTTATATATCCAGTAAGAGATCTGTTGGAGGGAAGATCAAGAATATCCTTGAGATTGTTGGCGACTTGAAATAATGTCGTTACACAGGGATGAAAATTGTACACAGAAGTTGTCCTTTGCACCACCAAATCAGGGTAGTGGAATGGTAGTGAAAAAGAACGTGTTTGATACGTACTGTCGTAGCCTGAAATTTGACCTCCTTTTTTCTTTTTTGCATAAGCATAAGCATTCGCACTTTTCTCTCTGTGTTTTTGGTTGCAGGAATATTGAGGTTTCTTTAGCCCAATTAATCGCATCCTCACAAGGTCATCACATCATCAACACAGGAACAAAACCAGGGTTTCTATGCCTACTCATCAAAATAAGAGGTGGAAAATCGAAACCGGGACCTCAGCACTTGTTTTTGAGTGATCTGGGCAAATTTTGCCTAGAGTAACCGGTTACTCAATATAGGGTAACCGGTTACTCAGTACAATTTTGCAGTTTCTGCTGCATTTTTAGGACAGCAACCGTGCACTCTATTTGTTCTTGGATTCTACTTGATTTTAGCAGTGTGTGAAACATTCTAGACATCTCTAGACACTTCAAGATTATTCAAGACACTTCCCTTACATTTACTCCAATGCATCACTTGAAATTAAGTGCACCATGTTCCTTGATTTCCAAGTATGTGAACCTTTGGATGTGAAGCTTACATTGGGATTGTTACCGAGTTAACTTCCTAACTAACCGAGTTAACCGCTTGACTCAGTGAGTCAAGTGTAACTAACTCCTATCCTAATTCCAAACCACCCAAAGCTAGCTCCTAGCCTAAGTCCAAACCTCTCACACTCCAAATCTAGACTCTATTTAAAGGAACCCTCTCTTTATTGCAAGCTCTTAACCACAAACCCTCAACCATTACACACATTTCACTCTCAATTCTCTCACATTCTCTCTGAATTTTTTCTGCAACTTCTTCATCTTCATCTACATTTTCTTCCCAAACCTTACCATAGCTCTTCATCATTGAAGAATAATCACTTCTACATTGGAAGTGATTATTTCTTGAGCTTAACTTTCATCATCTTGCAATTATACTTGGATTTCTGGAGTTCTATTAGCTTTCGGATTCATCTCAAGTGTTTGTTCCAAGATTCTACGGTTCGAATTCGTATTTCGGAGTTTCGTCGCAATTTGCTCGGTTTCGGTACGATTCGGCTACAACTGAAGATTCCTCAGGTTTTCTTTGATTATCTTCATTAGGAATCCTTTTCAACAATCACCAAGCCAAATCTCCGGCTTATAGGTTGGTAGATCTCACTCATTTTTCTGTTTCGACCATTTTCGTATCATTCGCGATGGAGTTTCGATGCTTTTTGTGTGTGAATTGATTATGCCATTACATGATCCATGATCTTGATGTGTTAATTGATTCCATCACTGGTTATTTGCTATTTTTAAGCTTAATTTTCGTGCACAAATTCATACCCTAACATGTGGTAATTTGAACAAGTGATTTGGATGCTTTAAGTGTTTTTTCAAAAGCTGTTTTTGCCACTGTTACAGTGGTAACCGGTTACTCAATATAGGGTAACCAGTTACTCTTCACAAATTCTGCACCAGTGCTGCTTTTTTCAACTGAGTAACCGGTTACTCAATATAGGGTAACCGGTTACCCTGGACAATTTTCCCCAGATTTGTTGTTTTCAAGCAAGTAACCGGTTACTCACTATGAAGTAACCGGTTACCACTGTAACAGAGTGCCATTTTTGGTGTTTTTCAAGCTTGTTTGCCATGCTTTCTTCCTATAACTTCCATGGATTGATATGATTGATTTTTATGGATATTTTAGGTGCTATTACATTTCAGTTTAAAGCATGATTGTGAATTTTCCGATCATTCGATTTCATAATTATGCTCATTTTTGACATTGCATGAACATGGTCATTCTTGCACGTCCTTTTGTTCACTTGTTAACATGATTTGTGATGGATGCTAATTGACATTTGGTGCTGCCTTTGCAATTTCATTCTTGATCACATTAAATTTGCTCTTCATTGAGCAAGTTTAATCATGTATAATCAATAATGCACCCTTTTGCTTTAATAATTTTTCAATTCATTTTTGGAAAATTGTTAGCATACTACTCCCTTTTGATTAATTAATCGAAACTTTGTTTCGATTATTGATCCTCCCTTTGGCGCTTCTCTTTTGGATTCCTTTAGAGCTTTCTTTCTCTCTTCCACCGCCGAACCGGAGGTTCGCACGATGCATGACGCACTTGAGCACTGTACAATTTGGAGCTGTTACGCCGTCCGTTTCAACTTTTGCACTACACCCTGTGTGTTAGAGAAGGAATGAGAATGGAGAATTCCTACTCTCATTCTTACCACTTCAGGTAGGGAATGAATGACCCTGTGTCTGGCTTAGTCATCTCTATCTCCAGGCGGTAGCGTATCTCTCATCCCCAGCCTAGTCGATCCTTGATCACTCCAACCCCTTTCAATCTCTCTCTTAATCAATCACCATTCTCTTGGTTAAAGATCTTGGTCTCTTGGGTTAGCAACCATATTTTGGTTCGACACCTCTCTTCTAGTCAATCATTGTTCATTGATTCCCCATCGAAGTCATGATCATTTGCCCCTTGGTCAACCACAGTCATACAGTTAACACCAATGCTCTCATTCCCTCAACAATCATAACTTCTTCGGTTAAACACATTTTTCTTGTTAAACACTGAAACCCTTGCGGAGTTCGCAACCTTCTCTTGGTTCTTCTCCCTTTGTTTGGTTAATCACTGCCTGTCAGTTAAAACACCAATTTGCACTCCTTCTCAGTCTATCTGTTAACACACTGAGTTTCCTTTTAGGTTAATCACTTTCTCTTGGTTAATCACCCATTTTTCAAGTTAACCACAGTCTATCTGTTAATACTGAGCTCCTTTTGAGTTAATCACCTTATCTTGGTTAATCACTCATTCTTTTCGGTTGATCACAGTCTTTCTGTTAAAACTGAATCCCCAGCAGTTAGCAACCTTCTCTTGGTTCGAATACTTGCACCCTTGGGTTAGTAATCTTCTTTCGGTTCAAATACCCTTTTCTTCGGTCAGGTATTGTTTGTTCAGTTAGTGTACCAAACGTCCTTTGGGTTACGACCTTCGCTTGGTCCCACACCCGTCCTTTGGGTCACGACTTTCGCTTGGTCCCACACCCGTCCTTTGGGTCACGACCTTCCATTGGTCCCACACTCGTCCTTAGGGTCACAACCTTCGCTTGGTCCCACACCTGTCCTTTGGGTCACGACCTTCACTTGGTCCCACACCCGTCATTTGGGTCACGACCTTCGCTGGGTCCCACACCCGTCTTTTGGGTCACGACCTTTGCTTGGTCCCACACCCGTCCTTTGGGTCATGACCTTCGCTTGGTCCCACACCCGTCCTTGGGGTCACGACCTTCGCTTGGTCCCACACCCTTCCTTTGGGTCACGACCTTCGCTTGGTCCCACACCAGTTCTTTGGGTCACGACTTTCGCTTGGTCCCACACCCGTCCTTTGGGTTACAACCTTCGCTTGGTCCTACACCCGTCATTTGGATTATAACCTTCACTTGGTTCTACACCCGTTCTTTTAGTTGATCACAACTTATATGTTAAAACCTTTTCCCCACAAAGCCTTAATCTCTCTTTCTTCGGTTAACCACTGCCAGTCATTTAACATACCGAGTTTCCTTATTCTCTTGGTTTTTACACCATCCTTTTATTTGTGTCCCAGTAGGGTCGCTTACCCTCTGGTCCCCAGCACGGTCCCTTTGTTCTCTTACTCCCCAGTGAAGTTTCTATTATTCTTTGCTCCTTTATCTTCTTGATTTCGACACCACTCTTGCACGTTATTCTCAGTACAGCTATTTGTCTTTCCTTTTGCACTTCTTTCCTGGTTTTGACACCACTTCTTTTGCATCCCCAGCGGAGTTTTCTATCCTTCTTTCGCTCTTGGTTTTGACACCACTTTCCTTTTCCTTTTCCGTCTCAGTTCCCCGAACTACGGAAGCTCTGATTCTGCATTCGTTCGAATGTATGATACATAGGCACAAGATCGCGATGATCTTGGCGAGCACCCTTCCATCTTCTTCTTCTTCTCTTTCCCTGGTTCCATGAACTACGGCGCTCTGATTTCCTCATTGCACTATGAGGGTACGTAGGTATGAGGGCCCTAATCCTCTGCGAGCACTTTCTTTCTTTCCTTTCTTTCTTTTCTCTTTTCTCCTTTTCTCTTCTCCTTTCTTTTAGATAGAAGCCTTTAGATAGATAACCCATCCAAGCCTAGAAGCAAGCGAAATGGTTTCCGTCGAGTACGACAGATGCTTAAGGTGCTAGTACCTTCCTTTCACATAACCGACCCTCGTTCCCGTTTCTCTTCCCCTTGGGTTTTATCGATATTTTCCCTGTCCTTTGGGACTAAATAAAGTTCAGTGGCGACTCTGTTGTATCTTTGAGTGTGCGATTCACTCAGGTATAAACCAGCCATCTTCAGCTGGCGACTCTGCTGGGGAGTCCTTGCCCTTACAAGTTCGGGTCTCACCTAGTTTTGTTTTCCTTTCTTGCTTGTTTAGGTGTTTGTCTTTTGCGCTTTACTCGCTTTATTTTACTTGCTTTAGCTTTATGTTTATTTACTGCATTTCTTTACTGCTTTGAATATTCATATGTTGTATATTCTGGATATCTGCTATATTCTGCTGTTGTTGGGATGGGTAGATATTATTGGAGAGAAAAGTCCTAACACCGGGCTTAGCATACACATAGGCTAGAACGTGGGGTTACCACGAGAGCCACATCCCAAATCGTGATTCGCTTGAGAATACTTCCGTCCTGCGAGAATTTGCTACGGCGGGGGGTTTTCATTCTGAGTCATATGGTTTGGGCGACCTTTCTAGGGACCACCTTGTCGTGTCTAGATCACACCTGTGAGCGGGATATGGGTTTTCTGCAGGAAACCAAGCCTCTTCATACCTTTGTTCTCTCATGCGCGTCAGATCTTCGCACCTACGCAGAGTTGTATATGCAGATTATCCAGAAGATGTTGCACTTCTACTTACATTATTGCATACTGTTATTGCATCATCATGTATGCCGAACTTTTGAACTTGAGTTATTGCATCATCATATGTGTGTTGCACTGTTACATCATCTAACATTTGCATCATTGGGTGTTGCATATCTCATTTGCATTCCATCTGCATGAACAACATATGCGTACATACATTTGCATTGCATACATCCAAACCAGAGAAAACTCATTTTCTTCCCTTCATCAGCCCAAAGACAACGATTCTCCGACGCCGAAAGCCAAAGAATCAGGGAACATATTGGGTATGAGAACACAATGCGCAAGGAAGGCAAGGTTGACATGGTTGTGGAACTACTTCTGGACAGTATGACAATGAACTCCTCAAATCAGGTTGTGATGGATGAGCAAGCCCAGAATGGACCAAGGATGGATAAGATCACGAATGCGAATGCAAGCAATCTGCCGGTTCACCCCTTGTCTAATCAGAAGACCTCTAAAGGCAATCAGAAACAAAAGCGTAAGCAAATAAGCAAAGGGAACAACAATCAAGGGAGGAGACGTCCCCGTCTTGATCCAATTCCCGTGACTTACACGCATCTACTGCTTGTTCTGATTCATGCTAGGGCAATTGTTCCTAAAGAGATCGGGCCAGCCAAGTTTCCTTTTCATCCCAAGCATGATCCTAATGCCACATGTGGATACCATGCTGGATATGTGGGGCATTCTACAAAAGCCTGTGTCATCTTTAAGAACAGAGTCCAAGAGCTCCTCGATCAAAAGTTTCTTTGCTTTACAGAGAAACCTTGCCAGAATTCTGCACCTGGGATTGCCAAAACATCTGCTGAGGCAAAGAATAGAGGCCCTCATACTCATGTGTTGATTCCTTCAGCTGTTTAACCTGTTGGGCAATACCCCTACCAAAGTTTCCAGTCTGCTAACTCTGGAATACGTTTTGCCTATCCTGGAGCACCCTTTGTTATTGCACCTCTAGTTGCTTATCCTGGGGCACCCTACGCACCGTATGGGATCCAATTTGGTCAGACTGTTAATCAGATGATTAATCCAGGATTGATGCGCCCTGCTCAAGTGTTCCCACAATATGCTACTCAGCAGATATATCCTCAAGCACCTCTGGCTCCTACGCCATACTATTCATTCTCGCATGTTGCTGCAACCCAATATCAACAGTCTCCTCAGGCTCATAATCAGCAAGCCCAAGGCCGAGAGCGCCAGAACCAGCGCAAGCCCCGGAACAATCTAGAATGAAGTAATGCTCCTCTAGATTCGATTCCTATGACATACACTCAACTCCTCCCATATCTGTTTCAAAACTCCCTGGTGGTTCCTAAAGCTCTGAAGCCCCCGCCAGAACCATTCCCACCTGGTTATGACCCCAATGTACAATGCGGATATCATGCTGGGTCGGCTGGGCATTCGACTGAGGATTGCAACGCTTTCAAAGCTAAAGTCTAACAGTTGGTTGACAAGAAGCGCTTAACTGTTCAAGGTGAGAAACTGTGGGTGAATGGAAATCCCTTGTTCGTGTAGAGGCCGAGATTGCAAGAGCGTCCCTTAAAATAATTGATCAGACCTGAGAGCGCTTCCTCAATATCGACAACCATTATGTCATTCCATCATTTCCATTTTGTAATCTTTTTGTTTGTCAAGCACTGTTCACTTGTAAAACTTGTTTGTTTTCAGATGATAATAATAATGAAATGAATATGCATGTTTTAAATAAATTCATTCGTGTTCACTCATACTTTTATCTGTATCACACATTTGATCAAGCAAAATCAAAAAGAGAATGATGAAATCAAAAAAACGTGAGATCACTATCTGTATGCTTTTGAATAAAACCTTGCTGACGATGTAAGGAATTTGTTCAAATCCCCAAACACTGGAGTTATAAGGAAGATAATCCCTAGTCAACCCCTTTGGGCCTTGAAGTAGGAGTTTCTTTCTGTACACATAAAACCCTCAATCTTAACCAGGGGCAGGGTAGTCTTTAGTTAGTTTGACCACGCGTTTAAATTTCAAAAGAGGATTACCCCATCTGTTGATCAACCACATCCTATTCCTCGTAAGAGGTCAGAAAAATCACAAATCCACTATGGTTATCCCTCACCGATCAAAGGAGCGAGGCAGTCACAACTCACCCTTACAAATCAAACAAATACATGTCACACAATTTTGTTCGGAAAAAAATCTAAATCACAAAAGCAAAGAAACAAAATAAAAAGGGACAAAAGTCCGCTAAGTCAAAAACAAATGACTTAGGCAAAAGTTAGGGTATCCCGATAGACTACAAATTCAAAATAATCAGTCTACGGAAAAATTAGGGAAAGCAAAAACAAAAAGAACAAACAGAGAAACAAAAGCAAAAATTCTTAAAAAGAACAAGTTTGTGTGATCACATGTGACAAAAACAAAGGGTGAGTGACTGCCGCGCCAAAATCCTCGTCGGTTCCTTCACCATCATGTCCACCATTCAAAGTCTCTTTGAAAGGCGAACGCTTGTGTCAAACTAGCTGAACGTAGGACTGGAGAACAACAAGGAGAATGGGTGGGTTAAAATAATTTTTTAGCCTTATATCCCACTACAAAAAACTTGAAAAATTGTGGCGGCTAAGAAAGTGTTTTTGTGACGGTTTTAACTGCCATAATTTACAAAAATGGCGTTTTCTTGTAACGCCGTATTTTTGGCTGCCGCAAAGTAAAAGATGGCAGTTTTATATCAAACGCAATGCAAGCCGCCGCAATTAACTTAGAATTAAGGTGGCGGTTTTATGTGTAAGTAATGGCTGTTTAAACCGCCTTAATTTTCATTATTTTTCTATAAAATAATACTAACTTGTGGCAGTTTAAACTGCCATAATTTTCACATTTTCAAAAAAAAATATATATTAATGCATCATTTATAGTTTAATATGTATCATACTGAGATTTATATTATTACAATTTATATTACTACAAATTCAAATTTGATAGAACAAAGCTATTTTTCATTGACAACAAACATAAGAATATTTAAAGTAATGAGTAACATGACTCATTCTTAGTATCCCAATTTCATCAGCTATATAATTTAAGACCATTATAAGTTTTATGACAATAATTATTGGCTCACCGCTCTAATAACTAATAGATAATAAATTTAATTCCCGCAAAAGAGAACAGTATAAAACTTGAAGATGATATGAACCCCAAAAAGAGAGAGGTGCAGGTAGCACCATTTGGGAATTGGTAATCTAATCACAACAACTAAATTAATAAGCACCTCACCAAAATTTATTATCTTCCCTGGTGCGGTTCTCTTCCCACCATTGTCTTGCAAGCACCTCACCAAAATTTTCTCAACTGCACCACATGAATAAAAATAAACAAATAAATTTCATATTGTTTGACAGAAAAGAGTAAGCTGAAATACAAATATCTATATATTCCTAGATTTATAACATGCTTATGATATAGAAATTGCGTGTAACAGCAGATGACTGTTAGTGTAGCAATTCGAATATTGAAATCGTCTTTGGTTTTGCCCTTAAATTGTGTTTTGTATGATATCAAAAATAGTTGTTGTGCCTTTGGCATGGGCTGAGAAGGATTCGAATAGACACAACTTCAACGATCCTTCAACAATAACCCTAGCCGAACATGCTGCCCTAACAACAGAAAACTCATCCAAGCATGAGAAAAAGAGTGGCACAAAAATAGAACACTATAAAGAAAAATCTAAGTTACTCATTTAAGCTAAACTCAAAAACACCTTCAACGCATTCACATCTTCAATAAATCTAAAGATCATTTGATTTTCCCATTTAAAGACTTATAAAAATATGATATGTAGTGATGCTTGCATTCAAATTTATTGAATGAGTGCACACAATGCAACTTTGTCTTTTCCTTGACATAGAGATAAAATTAACAATGTCTAAATCATACTTGAGTCCAGACAATGCCACTTAAATCATGCTGATAATGCTTAAACTGCATTGAGTGTTGATCAATGGAATTTGAGGATGACTATCCCATTCCCATTCCTATTGGTCGGTATAAATTGCGTGATAATTGTTCCCTGGTCAGTGGAGGTGTCACTGTGGTGTCTGCTATTGAAACAACAACTATCATTGTTATCAAAAAGCTTGTCCAAGCAATACCAACAAATTGAAAGTTCAAATGAAAATTCAATGAAATTGAAATAACAATATAATTGGCAATCCATTAAGATGTCAATATAATCTTGGACAAATTCACATGTGATTACCAATACTAGAAAGACATTCTCAACCCATGAGTTAATGATCCACCATTCAAACAAAGTCTTGAGTTGGTAATAGGATAAAGTACTCATATAACTAGCTACAGTAGAAAAGGAAGTACAGGTTAGTTACCATTGGCAAACTAGGTGTGGTAGTTTTGACAGGGACTTCGACAGAAGGAAGAGAACATTTGAGAATGTTGGTTGCATCATAATCAGTGGTGTACGAAAAAATCAGATCTGGTGCCTTGACATCCACATCAAGCGTTTCTGAAGCATCAATCTTTTTAATTGAAGAATAAGACTTAACAAAATCTTAAAGGGAAAGAGTAGACATAGGTTTTACTTCCAATTTTTTGAAACAAAAACTCATAAAAGATCAGAAAATGTGAACCACATAATAGTATCATGTGAGAGATTATCTGAAAAATGAAAAGAAACCAGGGAGAAGTAATATAGTATTATTATTATTATTACAGTTGGGCTATTCAAGAAGTTTATAGAGTTACAATGTATGTATCTTCTTTAGTCCTCAGTCCCTACCTTTATCTCCAAAAGACTCTCAACTGATTATCTGCAAATCGGGCATCTATTTGTCTGGAACCTCAAAACCTTTGCACATCCGCTACACATGCAATGTAAAAAAGACAGAAATCCATCCAAAGAATATCAATGATCAAATAAGTAGTATTAAATTGTTAAATTTGACAATGGTCATGAGTTTGCTAAGAACCTAAGATTGAACAGATTTTCTAGAATAATATTGATATTGATAACCACCGTCAACATCATTGAATGACCTAATCAAATTGATCAAAAAAACTAATCAGTTTCAAGAATAAGATTGATATTGATGACTACCATAAGTATCATTCAATGACCTAATCAAATTTATCAAAAAAATCTGATCAGAAAAAAATACATTAAAAATGGATGCTTCATATACCATATTTCAGCAGGGATGAACAATTGTGTCACGAGGCTCTAACAAGCAGACCACACACTTTTTTTCCTTGGTCGTTGTCATCCACGCCACTCTCCACAGAATTTCCAATACCATATATCTCCAGCAGCTCATACCGCATTCCATTCATCGACAAGATTTGTTTAACAACTTTTACCCAAAATTTTCCTTTTTCCTTCTCGAACACCTCTTGAGTTATCTGAGAGTTAGTGATACCAGATGCCACAGTTTCATTTGAATCATTGTGATTATTAGAGGATGCCTCTGCCGTTGCTGCTAAAGGGTAGACATCCATGTCACCCACCTTCAATAAATCTGACTCCTCAAACGTTGAAAAGTTAATAACAGTTCCAGAATGGTATATAAACTTCTATCCAAGACCTTGTTGGAATTGTATAGTCACAGATGCAAGATGGTTTTCCTTGGTCGGTGTGAGGATGCCACCTTCATTTTCTTTTGCAAAGAAAAATATGGTGATGCTGTAAAAAAGATATAAGGAAATAAAACCTTCAGAACAACTAAATGCAGAGCTTAAGTACGAATGTCCACATCTATTATCATCATTATGAATTTATGATAATCACACCAACATGTCAATTAGCATTTTGAGAATCAGAAGCACTAAAATATCAAACATGTGAATAAACTGATATACATTTAGTTGTTTCCAGCTTACCTAATGCTCCTTAATATATAGGAGAGCAAAAAGTCAAATGCCAGAAGAAATTATACTCATCCACATTTTCATGTAATTTGGTCTATTTTTAACAAAGTCAACTCCCTTGTTTCATAAATTGATAATCTTTTAAAAAATGTATTGGCTTTGTAAAAATAAAGCAATTACGTGGAGTGTGTTGCAGAGTGTGTAACACGAGTGTTGTTAACATTCCTCCCACTGATAATATTTTGCTGACATTTCCATAAGCGTAAAACACAAAAGTTAGTTACTAATGCAATGATGGCAAAAAGCATAAGTGAAGTCTATTTTAATTGAATCAACAATTTGGATACTTAATAGAGAAAAAGTAGGTATGACTTCTACATATACCTTAAAACATAGTTGTCAAACTAAATAATTCACGTAAACTCGTGAACCTCCAGACTTCACTCAGAAACTCGTAATAGTTGCATAACACAAAATTAATGTTAAAACACTAGCTAGTGTCTATACATAGTTTATTATGTGCAGAGAGCACATTCAACATTCTAACTTATTAATAAAGAAAACCACAGTAAAAATTAAATTTTCTGTAAGCAACCAATAAACACTAAACTAAGAGGTGCTCAAAGGTAAGACTGGGCCAGATACAAGGCACAGTAGCTTGGTGCAGAGAACAGGGGAATAAATGGCGAGAAGTAAAGAACTCACTATGCTGAGAAGAAAGAGGCGTCACAGAAAGTGGAACTCACTGAGAAGAAAGGTTTTTGGAAAAGAAAAACAAAGATTGTGTGATGATGGATAAAATGGAAAATACTACTACAAATACTCTATTTTGAACCTCCCATTAAAACTCCTAACAAGGTAAGGTCCTGCACAACCAAAAATTCCATATTTTTTTTAACAATATATATCATCCATTGAAATTAACAACACTTATACATTAATAAAATATGCTTACTGAAAATGAATATTCAAAGAGAGTGTGCATGGATTTGAGTGTTTGGAGAATTGAAGATTCAACAAGACAAACCATTAAAATCCATTGGCCTCTTTTGAGTGAATCCTCAAGAAACACAAGCCTCTTGTTTCTTAGCCTTTCAAGCAATGTTGTTTCATTGAACCTAATTAACCGTAAAAGGGAACAAATTTCAAGAGAAAACTCAAAACTATATTAAAATATAAGATAACTATGAAAAAGCATATGAACACACATAATTCAAAAATTTTATGTCACCAAAAAGTGTCTCCACATTCTCATTTCAAAAATTTGACCCAAGATCAAAACACTAATATATTTAGGGACTTATTAATTCCCATCATTTCTCTTACAAGTTTCTTAACAAATCCAAGTTCAATCAAACATATTATATATGTTAGATGAATTGAATTACTAACAACTGACTTTACTGATCATATGGTTAAATGAATTCCAAAATTAAGTCCTTGGTTTGGACTTCTAATCACACCCTAACATACCAATGACTATTTCCATGCATATCAATCTATCTATTCTAGGCCTAACATACTGTATCTATGATGATATGTTTTGGTTATATTTTTCATAGTAATGTAATGCAAATCAAAACTCAAATCTAGAGCAAAACAATTAAGGTCAAATCATTATAGTGTGTTGCGTCATAAGAAATTTGAAAAAGAAGAAAATATTAATAGAAAATATTTTGTCAAAATTAGTGGATACGAGGATCCTAGATATGTAAGAATGGAGGAAAGTTTAAAGGAATGTGAAATCTAGAACCTGTTTGTCAGACCTTCAACCTTGATGCTCACCCCTCTCGGGTGTCCATCAATTCAGATAAGAGAATTTTTTCATCTTGTTCTCTATCTTCGGCGACCATGTTTAATCCAAATCATTTTTGCAATTGAACAAAGTTTTAGGGTTTTTGAACCCCAAATCAAAATAGGGTTATATATGAGGGAGAAAGGATGGTTTTTAGCTCTCGTTAACAACTTTGAGAGAAAATAGAGGAATCGCCGCCAGATTTAAGAGGAAGTGTCGCCGCATTTCATAAGAAGCACCGTCGGGTTTGAGATGAAATGGAAGAGTTATCACCGAGTTTGAGTGCAAACAGAAGAATCATCCCCAGGTTTGACATGGAACAGAGTAATCGTCACCGGATTTGAGAGGAGGCACCGACAATTTTTAAGGAAGCACCGTTAAAGGGATTGAGAGACTGGGTAGAAACTGAAGCTGAAGGGTTGAAATTTTATTCTAAAACCTAGGCTCTGTTTGGGAAGAAGCTTTTTGAGCTTATAGCTTATGTCTTGTAGCTTATAAGTTTATATGACAATAAAAGACCTGTTTGGTAACGATCTTTTCATCACGAGCTTATAGCTTATTTTATTAGCTTATAGCTAATTTTCCAGACGCTATTTTAAATAGCGTTTTACCTTATAGCTTATAGCTTATCCTTTTTTCTTCCATTTTTACCCTTATTATTTTAACTAAAATCCACTACTATCCTTTATAATTTATTATAATTTAAAATAAAATAATAATAATTAAATATCTTTTATGTCATTTTATTTTATCACCTAATTAAACTGCTAATTTTACCAAACACTTCAATTAGCTTATCAGTTATAAGTCATCAGCCATCAGCTATAAGCTATAAGCTATCAGTCATCAGCTATCAGTCATAAGCTATAAGCTATCAGCTAACTTATCAGCCAACCGCTATTTTTACCAAACAGAGCCCTAGTTAATTAGGTTACTGTAAAAAAAATAGATTTAATAAAATAAAAATGTAAATATAAAATAATTTGATTATTAACTGAAACCTAGTTAATTAGAATATTGTAAAAAAATAGATTTAATAAAATAAAAATGTAAATATAAAGTAATTTGATTATTAAAATATAATAAAGAAAAAAAAGAGGAAAGTGAAATTTTAAGTGGGGCTTTGTTTGAATGCAATTTGCGACCAACGGCGGAAAAAATATAGTTAATAATGGCGGTTAAAAGGTTGGCAATTGTGGCGTTTTCTATAACCGCCCTAATATACAGTTAATTGTGGCGGTTTACAAAACCGCCGTAGAGTAACCGCCATAAATCCCTCATTTTTTTGTAGTGTCCTATCTTTCTTAAAACCAAAACCAAGACACATTACAACTCTCAAAAGACCTAACTGAAGCAGGGTTTATTTCAAAAAGCTTACTACAGTAAAATTGCGTCAAAGCTGACTCCTGAAGATTTGCTTATCATTTGTGTTGGTATTGACATGACATTCTAAATAGTGATTCAGTCGTTATATGTCATAATCTCAGTGAACATGCTTGGATTTCAAAACTGACATATGCATGACATTAACATTATCATTTTCAAAACAAACACTTTTTATTTGCGAACAAGCACTTGACATCAAGAAGGTTTCCATAATGGAAAGTTTGATCACCTCAAGGGGCAAAGCGCCTAAAAACTCCGTTGAACAAAAGGGCAAGTCACTCTAAGATTCAGCCAATATAGGGAAATCACGTCGAGATTCGGCAAATCTCTCAAAGATCAGATGGTCAGGGGCATTCTTCCAAAGATCGATCAGCCAGGGGCAAAATCACTTCAGAGCTCATACTGGGGCAGGCATCTCAAGAGCACAAGAAGTCAACTTTCCAAGAGACGGTTAATCAAGGGCATACTGTTCCGATACACTGGGGCAAGCCGGATCAAGATCATCCTGTGACATAACTGTTTCCTACCGTGTGACTGAGGCAATCCATGCAGATACCCAACAGACCGGGGAAGAGACAGGCTACCAAAGTACAAGTTCTCTCCCTATTTTGAGGCAAGAGCAATGGCGCATCAACAATTGTTGATCCTAAAGTAGGTGTCGAGGAATCACGTCTTTATGGCTTACACCCTAACCTCAATTCTTTCACCTCCCACAACAAAAACACTAGAACTGTTGCACAGACCACTCTCATGCATTAATCGCGTCGCTTCACTCATGCGTATCATTTCTTTGGCATAGCATGAAGCCTTGACTTAAGCCCGATCATACTTGACATCTCTTCAAAGCCCGATCACTGGCATTCTGCATGTAGCAATCATCATCGCATAACATTGCATCCTTAAACGCATAGCATATTCATTAAATCGGAGCATTACATGCGTCCCAATCAAAATCCAGTTCTCATCTGGTAGTCAGTTCTCGTCTGATTTGTCTCGTCGAAGCCTAGTCCTCATTTAGTAGTCAGTTCTCGTCTGATTTATTCAAACTTTTCCAATCCTCGTCTGACAAACTTTTTCAGAGTCCAGTTCTCGTCTGGCAAACTTTTCCAGAGTCCAGTTCTCGTATGGCTAACTTTTTCAGAACCTTTTCAATTCTTTGGTCCATCCAAAATCCTTTCCTCACTCTAAGGTCCGTCCAGAACCTACAAACTTGCGACACTGCATCTTAACCCGCACCGCAGCATAACATGATACCAAGCATCATGTAGATTGCACAGACATAGTATATACATCGAGCATATTCCTTTTGGCCTGATTCATCTCCCCAACAGATATTCAGCCAACTTCTTACCTACTCAACTCTCTACACTTACACCTCTTCTTTTGTCGCCGTCAGCCAAATTTTTGAGGTACTCTTTTATTTAATCCCCTTCTACCTCGAATCATCGAAAAGCCGATGCAATTCGAACATTCAGGTCCAAGAGGATTAAATAGGGGCAGCTATCGTAACGCGAAATTTGATCTCCTTTTTTCTTTTTTGCATAAGCATAAGCATTCGCACTTTTCTCTCTGTGTTTTTGGTTGCAGGAATATTCAGGTTTCTTTAGCCCGATTAATCGCATCCTCACAAGGTCATCACATCACCAACACAGGCACAAAACCAGGGTTTCTATGCCTACTCATCAAAACAAGAGGTGGAAAATCGAAACTGGGACCTCAACACTTGTTTTTGAGTGATTTGGGCAAATTTTGCCTAGAGTAACCGGTTACTCAATATAGGGTAATCAGTTACTCAGTACAATTTTGTAGTTTCTGCTGCATTTTTGGGTCAGCAACCCTGCACTCTCTTTATTCTTGGATTCTACTTGATTTTAGCAGTGTATGGAACATTCTAGACATCTCTAGACACTTCAATATTGTTCAAGACACTTCCCTTACATTTACTCCAATGCATCACTTGAAATTAAGTGCACCATGTTCCTTAATTTCCAAGTATGTGAACCTTTGGATGTGAAGCTTACATTGGGATTGTTACCGAGTTAACTTCCCAACTAACCGAGTTAACCGCTTGACTCAGTGAGTCAAGTGTAACTAACTCCTAGCCTAATTCCAAACTACCCAAAGCTAGCTCCTAACCACAAACCCTCAACCATTACACACATTTCACTCTCAATTCTCTCACATTCTCTCTGGAATTTTTCTTCAACTTCTTCATCTTCATCTACATTTTCTTCCCAAACCTTACCATAGCTCTTCATCATTGAAGAATAATCACTTCTACATTGGAAGTGATTATTTCTTGAGCTTAACTTTCATCATCTTGCAATTATACTTGGATTTCTGGAGTTCTATTAGCTTTCGGATTCATCTCAAGTGTTTGTTCCAAGATTCTACGGTTCGAATTCGCATTTCGGAGTTTCGTCGCAATTTGTTCGGTTTCGGTACGATTCGACAACAACTGAAGATTCCTCTGGGTTTCTTTGATTATCTTCATCAAGAATCCTTTGCAATAATCACCAAGCCAAATCTCCGGCTTGTAGGTTGGTAGATCTCACTCATTTTTCTGTTTTGACCGTTTTCGTATCATTCACGATGTAGTTTCGATGCTTTTTGTGTGTGAATTGATTATGCCATTACATGATCCATGATCTTGATGTGTTAATTGATTCCATCACTGCTTATTTGTTGTTTTTAAGCTTAATTTTCGTGCACAAATTCATACCCTAACATGTGGTAATTTGAACAAGTGATTTGGATGCTTTAAGTGCTTTTTCAAAAGCTATTTTTGCCACTGTTACAGTGGTAACCGGTTACTCAATATAGGGTAACTGGCCACTCTTCACAAATTCTGCACCAACGCTGCTTTTTTCAACTGAGTAACCGGTTACTCAATATAGGGTAACCGGTTACCCTGAACAATTTTCCCCATATTTGATGTTTTCAAGCAAGTAATCGGTTACTCACTTTGAAGTAACCGGTTACCACTGTAACAGAGTGCCATTTTTGGTGTTTTTCAAGCTTGTTTGCCATGCTTTCTTCCTCTAACTTCCATGGATTGATATGATTGATTTTTATGGATGTTTTAGGTGCTATTACACTTCAGTTTAAAGCATGATTGTGAATTTTTTGATCATTCGATTTCATATTTATGCTCATTTTTGACATTTCATGAACTTGATCATTCTTGCACATCCTTTTGTTCACTTGTTAACATGATTTGTGATGGATGCTAATTGACATTTGGTGATGTCTTTGCAATTTCATTCTTGGTCACATTAAATTTGCTCTTCATTGAGCAAGTTTAATCATGCATAATCAATAATGCACCTTTTTGCTTTAATAATTTTTCAATTCATTTTTGGAAAATTGTTAGCATACTACTCCCTTTTGATTAATTAATCGAAACTTCGTTTCGATTATTGATCCTCCCTTTGGCGCTTCTCTTTAGGCTTCCTTTAGAGCTTTCTTTCTCTCTTCCCCCGCGGAACCGGAGGTTCGCACGACGCATGACGCACTGGAGCATTGTACAATTTGGAGATGTTACGCCGTCCGTTTCAACTTCTGCACTACACCCAGTGTGTTAGAGAAGGAATGAGAATGGAGAATTCCTACTCTCATTCTGACCACTTCAGGTAGGGGACGAACCCTGTGCCTGGCTTAGTCATCTCTATCTCCAGGCGGTAGCGTATCTCTCATCCCCAGCCAAGTCGATCCTTGATCACTCCAACCCCTTTCAATCTCTCTCTTGATCAATAATCATTCTCTTGGTTAAAGATCTTGGTCTCTTGGGTTAGCAACCATCTTTTGGTTTGACACCTCTCTTCTGATCAATCGTTGTTCATTGATTCCCCATCAGAGTCATGATCATTTGCCCCTTGGTCAATCACAGTCATACAGTTAACACCAATGCTCTCATTCCCTCAACAATCATAACTTCTTCGGTTAAACACAGTTTTCTTATTAAACACCGAAACCCTTGCAGAGTTCACAACCTTCTCTTGGTTCTTGTCTCTTTGTTTGGTTAATCACTGCCTGTCAGTTAAAACACCAATTTGCACTCCTTCTCAGTCTATCTGTTAACACACTGAGTTTCTTTTTGGGTTAATCACTTTCTCTTGGTTAATCACCCATTTTTCAGTTAACCACAGTCTATCTGTTAATACTGAGCTCCTTTTGAGTTAATCACCTTCTTTTGGTTAATCACTCATTCTTTTCGGTTGATCATAGTCTTTCTGTGAAAATTGAATCCCCAGCAGTTAGCACCTTCTCTTTTGGTTCGAATACTTGCACCCTTGGGTTAGTAACCTTCTTTCGGTTCAAATACCCTTTTCTTCGGTCAGGTATTGTTTGTTCAGTCAGTGTACCGAACGTCCTTTAGGTCACGACCTTCGCTTGGTCCCACACCCGTCCTTTGGGTCACGACCTTCGCTTGGTCCCACACCCGTCCTTTGGGTCACGACCTTTTCTTGGTCCCACACCCGTCCTTAGGGTCACGACCTTCGCTTGGTCCCACACCCGTCCTTTGGGTCACGACCTTCACTTGGTCCCACACCCGTCCTTTGGGTCACGGCCTTCGCTTGGTCCCACACCCGTCTTTTGGGTCACGACCTTCGCTTGGTCCTACACCCGTCCTTTGGGTCATGACCTTCACTTGGTCCCACACCCGTCCTTTGGGTCACGGCATTCGCTTGGTCCCACACCCTTTCTTTGGATCACGACCTTCACTTGGTCCCATACCCATTCTTTGGGTCACGACCTTCACTTGGTCCCACACCCGTCCTTTGGGTTACAACCTTCGCTTGGTCCTACACTCGTCATTTGGGTTAAAACCTTCGCTTGGTTCTACACCCGTTCTTTTGGTTGATCACAGTCTATTTGTTAAAACCTTTTCCCCACAAAGCCTTAATCTCTCTTTCTTTGGTTAACCACTGCCAGTCAGTTAACATACCGAGTTTCCTTATTCTCTTGGTTTTGTCACCATCCTTTTATTTGTGTCCCAGTAGGGTCGCTTACCCTCTGGTCCCCAGCACGGTCCCTTTGTTCTCTTACTCCCCAGTGGAGTTTCTATTATTCTTTGCTCCATTATCTTCTTGGTTTCGACACCACTCTTGCACGTTACTCTCAGTACAACTATTTGGCTTTCCTTTTGCACTTCTTTCCTGGTTTTGACACCACTTCTTTTGCATCCCCAACGGAGTTTTCTATCCTTCTTTCGCTCTTGGTTTTGACACCACTTTCCTTTTCCTTTTCCGTCTCAGTTCCCCGAACTACGGAAGCTCTGATTCTGCATTCATTCGAATGTATGATACGTAGGCACGAGATCACGATGATCTTGGCGAGCACCCTTCCATCCTTCCACCCGTTCATCTTCTTCTTCTTCTCTTTCCCTGGTTCCATGAACTACGGCGCTCTGATTTCCTCATTGCACTCTGAGGGTATGTAGGCACGAGGGCCCTAATCCTCTGCGAGCACTTTCTTTCTTTCCTTTCTTTCTTTTCTTTTTTCTCCTTTTCTCTTCTCCTTTCTTTTAGCTAGAAGCCTTTAGATAGATAACTCATCCAAGCCTAGAAGCAAGCGAAATGGTTCTCGTCGAGTACGACGGATGCGAAAGGTGCTAGTACCTTCCTTTCGTATAATCGACCCCCGTTCCCGTGTCTCTTCCCCTTGGGTTTTATCAATATTTTCCCTGTCCTTTAGGACTAAATAAATTTCGGTGGCGACTATGTTGTATCTTTGAGTGTGCGATTCACTCAGGTATAAACCAGTCATCTTCACGTACTATGTACTATTTTCCCTCACAAACGTTTGATCTTATCTTCTGTACATCAGAGGCTTCTGAATAGAGATGATTGAAGCATGAGTATAAGAGTTGATCATTGGGTCTTCAGAGTCTTAAGTCTTCAGAGTCTTCAGAACTTGTTCACCAGAACCTTGTCTTTAGAGTCTTTAGCACTCAATCTTTAGAACCCTTGGTCTTCAGAAACTTAAGTCTTCAGAGTCTTCAGAACGTCGTTCAGCAGAACCTTGTCTTTAGAGTCTTCAACACTTAGTCTTCAGAAACTCAAGTCTTCCGAATCTTCAGAACTTTGTTCAGCAGAACCTTTTTTTCAGAATCTTCAGCACTTAGTCTTCAGAAGATAATGACTTCAGAAGCTAGAAAGCCTTCAGAAGTAAATCATTAGAGTCACGCTCAGAGGCAGAATCCAAGAGAGCATTGCAGCAGCAACACATTGTCTTCTTAGAATCTTTTTGAATGTGATTAGATCAGAAGCAGACTTGCTTCTTTGGCACAGAAGCAAATTTTGGTCAAATCAGAGTGACGTTGCACATGGTCTCTATCAGAGTTAGAGTCTTCTCTATCAGAGTTAGAGCCCGTTTGTTAATCCTTCAGAAAAATAAACATTAGAGTACCAAAATTGTTCTCACGCAAATACTACTTTGTTATTATCAAAACTTAGAGATATCCGGCAGAACCAAATATTGTTCTAACACATATGGTAGCAAAATGAATTACAAAATGAAATACATATGGTAATATACCTTCTATTGATCTAATATAAGTCCATAAGCCTTTTACTGAATGGATTATAAGTCATCGAGTAATAACTTAAGAAACCATTGCCACGAGTCCTTTGTTTCAGCTTCCATAACTGCATAAGTTATTGGAATCATCTTGTTATTAGCATCATTACCAACAACACCTATCAACTGACCTCCAAAGTTACCTAATAGAAAACATGCATCCAATCTAATTAGAGGTCTACATGTGGTTGCAAATGCTGCCTTACATGCTTCCAAGCATACATGTATTCTTTCACCCCTCATTTTTGAATGGCTTGTGCAATCAACCCTTTAGTTTTCATTTTAATAGTGTGTTAGTGTATACACAAATTTGCGAGCCAACCAATTAATTTTTACTTGTCTATTCTTGATTTTCCTATGACAATTATGTTTATAAGTGAAGCTAACAAGTTGAAAAAATTGATTGGTAGTCCTCATGCTAAACCTTATATAAAATGGACAACCATCCATGCATTTTACAACCATTCTTTTCTTGTCCTTTTTTTTAAGACAACATTCTTCTTATTCTCCATTGCATACTCTTTTATAGCATCTCTGATTTGAAACTTATCCTTGAACATCATCCCTGTTTCAAATTTTGTACTTTCCTTAAAAGTTAGAATTCTTTCAATATCATCTTCAACATCACTATTTGGCGGAGCATTAAGCTCATATGAATCACAACTTTCATTATCATCTTTAACATCCAATCTGGAAGGTTGCTTTGTTCCCTCCGTGGGGAAAACTGTCATCCAATTTACACCAACATCAGGACCTAAGTTCCACTCATCACTATCATCTTTATCACCAACATCATTTGTATTGCCATCTTTAACATTGACATCTCCATCATTCCCTTCTTCAGCATTTACTTCTTCAACATTCACTTCTTCTGCATTGACGTCTTCAACATTCACTTCTTTAGCATTGACATTTACAATATTGACATCTTCAGCATTCACTTCTTCAGCATTTACTTCTTCAACGTTGACATCTTTACCATTTACTTATTCAACATTAAAATCTTTAACATTTTCATATGTGATATCGGGGTTATCAATATTGTGTTCCATATAAATGTTAATCACTTTAAATCGCCTAACATTTTTCCATGAACCTTGACATGTCTTGGTCATTATTCAAAGGCCTAAGTCCATTAGCAAAAGACAACTTGGGCTTTTGATACCATAAACATCTTATATTACCATAACACTCACTTTTAATAATTCTTTCGATTTGCATATAAGACATTAAATCAACATCCCATGAAGGTGAGAAAAACATAAGAATGGGGGTTAATTATGTTCTCAAACTTTTTCTCCTTCTACTTCTGATTGATCTTAATTAGAGTTTGAACACTCAGTTCAGAATCTGAATTAGAGTCACTTAAAGTCTGAACTCTTAAATATCTTTATCAAATTCTACAACAGAATTTAACTCAGAGGTAAACAAATGATAGCAGCGGAATATGGTTTAGAAGCAAGTAAAGTAAACCAATATATACAATCAGTTATCTTTGTTCCTCTAACAAACTGAGAGTAGTTCATCCCCTTTTCACTTCCAAGGGATTTTTGTTGGTGTAAGCCCCAGAGGCCAATACTTTTGGTACTTGTATCGAATAATTTATTAATAATAAAAGGCATTTCTTTATTATGTTTGTTTTTCCAAAGTGATAAAGTCCCTAGAATAGCTAGTTCACTTAATTAAATATTAAGTGTGACTTAATCATGAGATTCCATTAAACATAAGGACACTATTCTTAAAGTATCCGTAGTCGAGCTTTAATGTGAAATGGGATAACCTTAAAGCTTTAAGACTATTATGTAGATAGACTGATGATCACATCTCATGGATCATGGATAAGGAGTTATCAAGTCTTAACATAGGTATGAATATTAGGAGTAATATTTATACTGGATTGACCCACTATGAGAGTACTACATAGAATGTTATGTAAAGTGTCATAAGTTACTCTCATGGTGATAGTGGTGTATACCACCCTTCGACCTGAAACCACTATGGACCCTAGATGTAGAGTCAAGTACTTTATTATTGATCAAACATTGTCCGTAATTGGATGACTATAGACAGTTGATGGGTACTTCATAAAGCATGCTGAGGGACATGAGTGACATAGATGGAATTTGTCCATCCTGCATAACAGGATAAATGTTTAAGAGCCCAATATTGAACTGAACAAGGATGACACGGTATATGCCTTGTGTTCAATATAGACATAAGGGCAAAAGGGTAATTGTACACACAAGCACTATCACAAAAGGTTTTGTCAGATCACATGACAATTTCGTGACTTGGGTAGCAGTGATGTATTGCTAGATACCGCGCACTGTTTATTATGTTAAATGCATGATTTAATATAATTTCCAACGTCGCGAAATCCTACAGGGTCACACACATAAGGACAGTTTGATAAGAGGTAGAGTAAATAAGGAACACCGTAAGGTACGATGTACTTAAGTAAATATGTAACACCATAAGGTATGGTGCACTTAAGTGGAATACGGATTGTGGTAAGGTACCGTGTGCTTAAGTGATATACGGTACATCATAAGATATGGTGTGTATGCACTTAAGTGGGCTTTTTAGCTTGCAGCCCACACAAGTGGTTCTATAAATATAACCCTTGTGCAGAAGCATAAACACTTGATGAAAATTCAGCTGTGAAACCCTAGCCGTATTTTCCTTCTCTCTATCTCTCACTCAAAGCCTTCAATCGAGCAGTTAGCACTGAGACTGAAGGAAGTTGTTCGTGTGGACTTAGTAGAGGCGTTGTTCATCGTACATCGCTCGTGGTCATTCCTTCGATTCAGAATCAAAGGTTTCATCGCCACAAGAGGTAGCCATTCTATCACCGATCATGATATTTCGTAAGGATCGCTAAAGAGAAATTTTAATTTCCGCTGCGTTTTTGAATCGCGATTTCCCTTCAGTGGTATCAGAGCCACTTACGAAACCATGCATCAGATAAGTGTTTATTTTCTATTTTTTGTTTTAATTCGATTAAAACACATAAAAAATTAAATTAAATCGAGAAATTGAATTTTGGCATGAGGCTGTGTACAATTTGGATGATCGATATTGACTATACTTTGGAACCGACAATAGTATGGTGAAGCAGCAATATATCGATCATCCTTAAGTTACACAAATATGATCGACCAAATTTTATATGTGATATAATTAACTCTGATGCAAAGATGGTATATTGGATATACCGTTTCTATTTCGTTCATTTAAATCGCGTAATGATCATTATTTATTTGAGCGATCCGTGTTCATTTGCTTTAGAAACCGACTTTATATGGTGAAGCAGTGGCATATGGATCAATCATACTGAATTATTGATCATGGTGTTTTGACGATATGAAATTGTTGCATTAGGGTTCATGACGGCACAAGGGTTGTGTTGTCTGAAAGGTCTCCGATTAGGGTTGTGATGACACAAAAGTTGTGCTTTAATTTTATAGAAAGTATCAAGTGTTGATATGAAAAACAACGCCGATTTCAAATGAATTGTTCATTGGAAAAAAAATCGTCGGGGCGCTGCCCCCTCGACCCCCGTCGTTGACCGGTCAGCGGAACCCCTGTCCTCGTAGTGTGATCATTCGCCGAAATTTAATTTGATTCATTTAATTAACAGGATTTAAATTAATAATAATAAAAGTGTATTTATTATTTTTCTCATGTGGTGATCAGTTATGGCCTTAGTTTTCCTTTATTTTGTTTTGGGATTTTAAAATACGACCTGCGTGTCGTGCCTCTCTTTTAATCTCTTGATGTAACTTCTTTTCTCATCTCACTCCCTCGTATGTAAAACGAGTATTCTTTAATGTAATGTAATATTATGAAGAAGAAGAAGACTACAAGATCAAAGGAGGACAACCTTGGAGATCTTGCTTGGAGAAGTGTAGATCGTTATTAGGTTTAGCTTAGGTTCTCTTATTGGCTTGGGAGAACAATTGCGCTAGGGGCCATAACTGTTTCATTTTGTATGTATGTTGATGCATGTGTATGTATGTTGATGCATGTTAGAGATGATTTATATGATAAATAAGCCGGTGAGATCAAACTAATGAAAATTCTCTCAAATTGAATATTAAGTTTATGTTTTCCAAGTTTTAGAACTCATCAAGACTAGTATCAAATAATGTATGTTTCGCCTAACGCAAGGTGCATGTTCTATATTAGTAAGATGCGATGAGATAAATGTAATATCCAATTTCTAAAACAATGGGTCAAACTTAACTAAACAAAATATAATAAGATTATATACATTTAGAAGCAAGAGTTTCGAATAATCCATATGATGGATTAGAATAAGGAGTTATTCACCCAACTGAAATATTCGAGAATTGTATTGGATACAATTGGAAGGAGTTCCTACCTAAATAGACGAGTTTTGTGTAATCAGCCTAACGCTGACTTAAAAAAAAGTGAAATATGGATCTCGATCCACTAGAAAATCTTCCAACGGGATTTTTCGAATCAAATGGTGAGGGTCATTTGGTTTAAGTAAAATAGTGGGAGCATATTTAATTAAAGGCCTAATTGAATATGTTGTTTTAATGATACTTATATTTTTCCATTCTATTTTGTAGATTACCATGACAATAAAAACATCTAACAACATTTTGCGATCAATCCTTGATAAGGAAAAATTGTCTGGGACAAATTTTCTGGATTGGCACCGAAATCTGAGGATTGTCCTCAAGTATGACAAAAGGTTGTATGTCTTAGAGACACTTGTTCCTGAGGAAGAGCCTCATAGTTCTGCTTCTAAAGCTGAAAGAGATGCTTATAAGAAGCATGTCGATGATGCCAATGAAACTGCTTGCCTCATGCTGGCTACCATGAATTCTGAATTGCAAAAGCAACATGAAAACATGGTAGCGTTCGATATGATCGAACACCTGAAGATGCTCTATCAAGAGCAGGCAAGGCATGAGAGGTTTGAAGTTTCAAAAGACCCTTTTCAAGCTAAGCTATCTAAGGGACCCCCTATAGGTCCCCATGTACTCAAGATGATTGGGTATGTGGAGAACCTTGAAAGATTGGGATTTCCACTCAAAAAGGAGCTTGCGACTGATTTGATCCTGCAATCGTTGCCGAAAAGCTTCAGTCAATTTGTCCTTAATTTCAACATGAATTATATGGACAAAACTCTCCCTAAATTGCTAGGCATGTTAAGAACTACTGAGCAAAATCTGAAGTCAAAAGGGAAATCCATTATGATGGTCAGTAATGGAAAGAAACATAACAAAAGGCCCACCAAGCAGGGTGGTAAATGGAAAGGCAAGGAAGTTGCCAAACCCAAAAATATTGCCCCTGCTTTGAAGCCTAGTGGAGGTATAGCAAAGGAAGGCACTTGCTTCTATTGCGGTAAGACCAGACACTGGAAGAGAAAAGTACATGGAAGATAAGAAGAATGGAGTGGAGACTTCGACTTCAAGTATTTTTGTTATAGAAATAAATTTATCTACTTCTGCATCATGGGTATTAGATACTGGATGTGGTTCTCACATTTGTACCAATGTGTAGGGGCTAAAAAGGAGTAGAGTTTTGGCAAAAGGTGAAGTTGACCTACGAGTTGGCAATGGAGCAAAGGTTACTGCTTTAGCCGTAAGAACTTATGTATTGACTTTACCTAGTGGTTTAATAATTCAGTTAGAGAACTTTTATTATGTACCTGCAATTAGCAGGGATATTATTTCTGTTTCTTGTTTGGACAAGTTTGGTTTTTCATTTATAAAAAAACAATTGTTGCTCTATTTATTTGAATGATATATTTTATGCTACTACATAAATGAACAATGGATTGTATGTCCTTGATCTTGAAATGCCAATTTATAACATTAATACTAAAAGGATGAAACCTAACGAGTTAAATCCAAGCTACCTTTGGCATTGTCGCTTGGGCCATATAAATGAGAAACGCATCTCCATACTCCATAAAGATGGACTATTGGACTCTTTTGATTACGAATCATATGATACATGCAGATCTTGTTTAATTGGAAAGATGACAAAGTCCCCATTCACAGGAAAAGGTGAAAGAGCTAATGATCTTTTGGCCCTCATACATACTGATGTATGTGGGCCACTGAACATACCAGCCAGAGGAGGTTTTCAATACTTCATCACATTTGCCGATGATGTCAGTAGATATGGTTATGTCTATTTAATGAAACATAAATCTGAATCTTTTGAAAAGTTCAAGGAGTTCAAGAATGAAGTACAAAACCAACTAGGTAAGAATATTAAAACTCTTCGATCAGATCGAGGCGGTGAATATTTAAGCCTAGAGTTTGATGACCATCTAAAAGAGTGTGGGATTCTATCTCAACTCACTCCTCCTGGAACACCACAATGGAATGGTGTATCTGAGAGAAGAAATCGAACCTTGTTAGACATGGTCCGATCTATGATGAGTCACGCCGATCTTCCAAACTCCTTTTGGGGACATGCACTACTGACAACAACTTACACACTTAACTGTGCTCCATCCAAAAAGGTTGAAAAGACACCATATGAAATATGGAGTGGTAAGAAACTATATATGTCTTACATGAAGATTTGGGGTTGTGAAGTTTATGTAAAACGACAAATTTCAACTAAGCTTGAGCCCAAATCTGACAAATGCTTATTTGTGGGGTATCCTAAAGAAACAAGAGGGTATTACTTCTACAATCCTTCTGAGGGCAAAGTGTTTGTCACTCGAACTGGAGTTTTCTTGGAAAGGGACTTTATTTCCAAAGGAATCAGTGGGAGGAAAGTAGAGCTTGAAGAAATTCAAGAATCACAAAGCATTGATACATCTATGGAGGAATTAGAGCATGAACCACAAGTAGTTGTGGAAGAGCAACCTGTTCAAGTAGAACAAGACCAGCGTAGGTCGAGCAGGATACGTCACCAACCAGAGAGATATGGATATCTCATAAATGATCAAGGTGATGTATTACTCATGGATCAAGATGAGCCTGTAACCCATCAAGAGGCCATAATTGGTCCTGAGTCTGTGAAGTGGATAGAAGCCATGAAATATGAAATGGATTCCATGTACACAAACCAGGTTTGGACCTTGGTAGAGCCTTGTTGCGGTGAGAATCGGATATCAAGCTATTAATTAACTTGAATCACAAATCATGAAATTCACCACCGAGCTTTGATTTATCCAAAGGAAAGGGTAAAGATAAAAAAAACCCTAATTGCGCTATGTAGGAACACAGCTAGAGATCTAAGGTTCGGGGGTTGGTTATACCTAGGGAAGGTGTTAGCATCCTAAGTATCTGTAGTACTCTACAGGAACCTCTTGTTAGTATTTGTGTTCTGCTAAAGTTTACTTGCTAAGGGATAAGTGCTAAGGTAAAGACCTAAGGGTATATACACTAAGTATGCTCGCCAAGACATCGCATCTCGTGCCTACATATTCTGACGGGAATGGAATCAGAGCATTCGTAGTTCCCCTCACTACGGGGTAAAAGGGTGAGAAATAGAAAGGTGGAAAAAAGAGAAAAGTAGAAAAAAGAAAAGGTGGCTCGCTAGGATCTCGCAATCCTATGCCTACGTATTCTCAAGATGAACTTGAGAAATCAGAGCGTTCGTAGTTCCCCTCAATGGGGGTAAGGAACTCTGACTATGGTCAAGGTTCCAAGGGAAAGTAGGGTGAAAAGCTTGAAAGCAAAGCTTGTGAGGATTGATTGTTTTAGGAGAAGAGATTAATGGCTATCTCTTATGAAAGGATTGTGAAGGGTTAAAGGTTGGTGAAGGAGAAGAGATTAACGAATATCTCTTGTTTATGTTAAAGAAAGGTTTAAGGGTTATAAGAGATTAATGGCTATCTCTTGGGAAGGTTAAGTTAAAAGGGAATGAAGTGTTCACGGGGAAGTAGAGTCTGATAGCAAGACACCTACATGGAGTGCGGCGACTCCAAACCTAAGGCTAGGTTAAAAGGGTAATGAGTTATCTATGACTCTGAGGTTAATAGAAAGACTTTCCTTTGGAAGGAGGTGAGAATAACAATTTCTTATGAATAAGAAAGTTACAAGGGACTTGTAATTAATATGAACACTATAAATTCAAGCATTCAAGGAGGATGTGCACAATTAAGCAATGGTCAAACTCAAAAATAAAGTTTAATATTTATGTGTGGTAAGAGATAGTAATATGATGCACAACAATTAAGCACATGAAAATACATACATATCATTATCAATCTTGAAATTAAAGGGCAAAACAATCAAGGAAAGAAACTTAGTAACAAAACCACACAAAACCTTAGTAAAATGAATTCATCCAAGTTTAGAGAACTCTCCCAAAATATACCTCTCACATGTCAAGAATTGTCACAAGGACTTTCAAGGAAAAGGTGATTTTCAAGTGGAGTATAAAATTAAATGAAAAGTTTTGTACTTGTTTTGTAAATTTTATATTTAATATAAAATAAAATAAAAGTGAAAATTGAATTATGGAAATATTAATTTAAACAATGAAAAAGCAATTATGAATTTTTTTTGGAGTTTTTATAAAAGAAACATATTTTAATTAAAGGAAAAAAAGAAGAAATAAAATGTTGTTCCTTATCTCAAACGAAAGAGGGGTGTAGTGAGGAATTAACATGAGCTGAATGTGTTGTTAAAACAAAATGTATTAGGTTTGATTAGTGGTGTATGGGCCAGAAATAAAAGGGAGGCGTATCTAGCAAATGGGCGAAGCCCATGACCCAAAAATGAAACAAAAGCTCAGGCAAGTGTAAGTTACATACAACTATGTACAACCAAATATCAATTGGCCATGTCCTTTCTTTCACAGCCCTGATCTTTCTCATTTTTTAATCAAAAGCCATGGAATAAAACACGGTTTCGTAGTACTCTCTTGGTAGAACAACAATGTACACTTGCTAGCTCAAAATAATCACTAACATGGGAGCAAACTGGACATGAAGACAAGAGTTTAAGACCGTCATAAGTTAACAATGCCATCATTTGTTAAGCAAACTCACACGATACTCAAGTCAGTTCCACAACAACAAAGCTTGGACACTCACAAACTTAAATATAATGCAAAATTTCAATACACACAAGCACTATTATGTACATATAAATTAACCTCGAAGAGAAACCCTTATCATAGTAAGTTTAAAAAGTTTCAGGGCCTTAGAGACTTACCTCTTGGAGCTTTAGAAATCCCACCTCTTTTGAATGATGATACGCACCTCCTCTTGTTCAATGGCCCTCGAGTTCCCTTTTTATCACATTAAAATAATGTGTGTTTAGGAGTGATATTGATGATCTGATGTTGTTGATTATTTTTTATCGTTGTTGGGTGGAGGGTATGGAAGCATCCTCACGAGCTTTTTCTCTAGGGCAATGGTGATATCTTGTGGATGGTATTCTTTGTTCTGATATTTGGTTATCTCTTTTGTAATGAAGTGGTAGGGTGTTTTTGTTGTTGTGTCGTGCTGAGCTATGGATGTGTGTTGGTTCTGACCTTGGCTATAGGGTTGCACGAAGAAAAAAAAAGTTTGCAAATGGTGATGTTTTTTACGAAGAGATGAGGCTGCTGTGTGTATTTTCTTCGTGTGTTGATGGTGTTGCACAAAGAGATAATGAACGAAAGTTGGATTGTTCCTAATATTTGCTTTGGTTCTATTGTTTGTGCCTTGGAGTGAAGTTCCATCCTCTATTTATAAGAGAAAATGGAAGGGCTGAGGTATGGGCCAAAGTGCAATCTTGCCAAAATCTCCCTTTTTCACTCCATCGTGTGAGCTGGATTTGATGCAAAAGTCTTCAAGAGTTATGATATATGACAGGGTTTGGTTTTGATTTGGTGGACTGATGGGATTGGTCCAAGGCTCAAGAAAATATGAATAAACAATGCTTTGTTTTGAAAAGTTTCTCTCACTTCTTGATCCACTTGCCTTGCCTTTGCATAAATTGTGTTATTTAAATATGCAACTTGAGGAAAATCGTGGCAGAGGTTTGAATGATGTTAGGCTGGCCTCTAGACATCAGAAAAAGTGAATGTTTTAGTGATATTCTGATTTTTCTAAGTGTAAGACAAAATGCCAACATACCAACTTTAGTGCACCATAACTTAATAACCATTGACCCAAATTGTGAGATTTTTGATCCTTTGCAAAATAGGTATTTGATAGAACAAGTTTCATGTGGAAGAAATCTTGAAATGAGGCTTGGAATCATTAGAAAATCACCCATGAAGTTAGGTACAAAGAGTTGTCCAAGAAACTTAGAAAAAGTTCTAAGTTATGAAATTTTCACAACTTGAAACAACCAACTTTAACACATCATAACTTGAGATTGGCTTATCCAACTGAGGAGTTCTACATATTCTTGGAAAGCTTGAAGAACAAGGAACAAATTTCATGTTTAAAGATTTTTGATTTGAGGCTTGGAAATGTATGGAAAATTAGGTTAAAGCCGTGTGCAAATTTAGGGAAAAAGTTGAAATTTCACCAAGTCCTAAAGGGTGATTTGTCTTCCAGGTCTTGTAACTTAAAAACCGTGCACTTTTTGGAGGAGGGTCCTCTAATATGTTTTGAAGATCATGGAAAGAGCTTCCATTTGAGCTTTGAGTCACTCAAATTGGACGTGTGGTTTGAAAGTTATGATTGTTTCAATTTTTGCACAAGTAGTGAAATTTCCACATTTGAAAAGTTTCATGGACCAAACATTGCTTCCTTTGCAAGAAACTTCTCAAAACTTGATTTAACTCTTCAATGAGACATGTCATGATGGATTGAGGACTTGGATGTTTCATCTTGGATTAAAATCCCAAAGGTTGGAGCCTCAGTCAAAACCCTAATTCCACTTGTGAATGCACTTGAATGATCTCTGATGATCTTGCTTCTTTTTCCTGTGCAAACCCTGGCTTTCATACCAAATTAACAAACTTGCAAGGTGAGGTGGTTAGTTAATAATGCATAGATGATTGAATCCTACATATGAGTGCAAGATGTTATGACATCTAAGGGGTAAAATTTGGGGTACAACAAGCCTCTTGTAGGAGTTAATCCTATAGAATGCAAGTGGATCTTCAAAAAGAAGACTGACATGGATGGTAAGGTACATACCTATAAGGCAAGACTGGTTGCTAATGGTTATAAACAAATTCATGGTGTAGACTATGATGAAACATTTTCACTAGTTGCAATGCTTAAATCTGTTCGAATTTTACTTGCTATCGCTGCATATCATGATTATGAAATATGGCAGATGGATGTCAAGACTGCTTTCCTTAATGGGAATCTTCTTGAGGATGTGTACATGACACAACCTGAAGGATTTGACATACCAGAAGAAGCCCAAAAGATATGCAAGTTACAGCGATCAATCTATGGATTGAAGCAAGCTTCCAGAAGCTGGAATCTTCGTTTTGATGAAACTGTCAAACAATATGGATTCGTAAAGAATGAAGATGAACCTTGTGTCTACAAGAAGGTTAGTGGGATCATGATCGTCTTCCTGGTATTATATGTAGATGACATATTAATCATTGGAAACAATGTCACTACCTTGCAACAAGTAAAAACTTGGTTAGGGAAATGCTTTTCTATAAAGGACCTTGGTGAAGCAGCCTATATATTAGGAATCAGGATCTATAGAGATAGATCACAAAAACTGCTTGGCCCAAGTCAGAGTACATACATAGATAAAGTGCTGAGATGCTTTAATATGCATGATTCCAAGAAAGGATTCATACCTATGCAACATAGCACGTGTCTATCAAAAACACAATCTCCTTCAACTAAGGAAGAAAGGGATCACATGAATAAGATTCCATATGCATCTGCAATAGGATCTATCATGTATGCCATGTTATGTACTTGACCAGATGTCTCGTATGCTTTAAGTGCAACAAGTAGGTACCAATCTGATCCCGGTGATGCTTATTGGGTAGCTGTCAAGAATATCCTTAAGTACTTGAGAAGGACTAAGGATTCATTCTTGATATATGGAGGTCAGAAAGAGCTCGCGGTAATTGGATACACCGATGCTAGCTTCCAGACAGATAAGGATGACTTTAAATCGCAATCTTGTTATGTGTTCTGCCTAAATGGTGGTGTTGTGCGCTGGAAAAGTTCAAAGCAAGAAACAGTTGTTGATTCTACAACCGAGGCCGAATACATTGCTGCCTCAAATGTAGCAAAGGAAGTTGTTTGGATCAAAAAGTTCATTAGTGAACTTGGCATAGTCCCTAGCATTGTGGATCCCATTGATCTCTATTGTGATAACAATGGTGCCATCGTACAAGCTAAGGAGCCTAGATCTCACCAACGATCCAAACACATACTTAGGCATTATCATCTCATTCGAGAGATAATAGATCAGGGAGATGTGAAGATATGCAGAGTACCTACACTTGATAACATTGCTGACCCACTAACAAAGCCTCTTGCGCAGCAGAAGCATGATGGCCGTACTAGATCTATGGGTATTAGGGGTATGCCTGATTGGCTCTAGCGCTAGTGGGAGATTGTCGGTGTAAGCCCCAGAGGCCAATACTTTTGGTACTTGTATCGAATTATTTATTAATAATAAAAGGCATTTCTTTATTATGCTTGTTTTTCCAAAGTGATAAAGTCCCTAGAATAGCTAGTTCGTTTAATTAAATACTAAGTGTGACTTAATCATGAGATTCCATTAAACATAAGGACATTATTCTTAAAGTATCCGTAGTCGAGCTTTAATGTGAAATGGGATAACCTTAAAGCATTAAGACTATTATATAGATAGACTGATGATCACATCTCATGGATCATGGATAAGGAGTTATTAAGTCTTAACATATGTATGAATATTAGGAGTAATATTTATACTAGATTGACCCACTATGAGAGTACTACATAGAATGTTATGCAAAATGTCATAAGTTACTCTCATGGTGATAGTGGTGTATACCACCCTTCGACCTGAAACCACTATGGACCCTAGATGTGGAGTCAAGTACTTTATTGCTGATCAAACATTGTCTGTAATTGGATGACTATAAAGACAGTTGATGGGTACTTCATAAAGCATGCTGAGAGACATGAGTGACCTAGATAGAATTTGCCCATCTTGCATAACAGAATAAATGTCTAAGGGCCCAATATTGAACTGAACAAGGATGACACGGTATATGCCTTGTGTTCAATATAGACATAAGGGCAAAAGTGCAATTGTACACACAAGCACTATCACAAAAGGTTTTGTCAGATCACATGATAATTTCGTGACTTGGGTAGCAGTGATGTATTACTAGATACCGCTCACTGTTTATTATGTTAAATGCATGATTTAATATAATTTCCAACGTCGCGAAATCCTACAGGGTCACACACATAAGGACAGTTTGATAAGAGGTAGAGTAAATAAGGTACACCATAAGGTACGGTGTACTTAAGTAAATATGTAACACCGTAAGGTACGGTGCACTTAAGTGGAATACGGATTGTGGTAAGGTACCGCGTGCTTAAGTGATATACGGTACATCATAAGATATGGTGTGTATGCACTTAAGTGGGATTTTTAGCTTGCAGCCCATACAAGTGGTTCTATAAATATAACCCTTGTGCAGAAGCATAAACACTTGATAAAAATTTAGCTGTAAAACCCTAGTCGTATTTTACTTCTCTCTATCTCTCACTCAAAGCCTTCAATCGTAGCAACTAGTGCTGAGACTGAAGGAAGCTATTCGTATGAACTGGGTAGAGGCGTTGTTCATCGTACATCACTAGTGATCATTCCTTCGATTCAGAATCAAAGGTTTCATCGCCACAAGAGGTAACCATTCTATCACTGATCGTGATCTTTCGTAAGGATCGCTAAAGGGAAATTTTAATTTCCGCTGCGTTTTTTAATCACGATTTCCCTTCAATTTCGACTATAACAAAACTGATTACAAATGCTCAAGCACACAAGCAAGATACTTCCAATGCTTAAACCTATAAGTAAGAGACTTAAATGCTCAAGCACACAAGTAAGAGACTTCAATGCTCAAACCTCCAAGTAAGAGACTTAAATGCTCAAGCACACAAGCAAGAGACTTCCAATGCGCAAACCCTAAAGTAAGAGACTTCTATGCTCAAGCACAAAGGCAAGAGACTTCAAAGGGTCAAGCAATAAAGCAAGAGACTTCTGACTCTCTAACAAACGATTAAGAGATTTAGGTAACAACTACACTTGATATATAATCAGAGGTGTAGACAGAATACAGCTTAGAAAGACTCTAAGACTTAAGAAATTCTAAAATATACAAGTGTTAAGATGTTTTAAGTCTAGAAAATTTGACATAGTAGTTTCTCTTTGAAATGTCAATGTTCAAAGTCTGTAGCAGTGTTGTATTGCTGTGTTGTAACCTTCTTTTTCAGTTATGTAACTCCTTATATAGACAGGAGGAAAAGAGACGTTGAAGACATTCACCAAAAGGTTGGTCTAGCTTTGTACTTGATTAGACACGTCAAGAAAGCACCTTTTTGCAAGAGAAATTATCCGTTAAAGCTCAGACAACAAAGAAGAGATTTTTCCTTAAGTCTTCACGTGATCAAAAAGTATCTGAGTCTGTCATAGTTGCGTCAAATGAAGAGAATTTTCTTTAGAGGTTGACTTTCTTTAGACTTCACTCTTTAGAGGCTGGTCACTTCAGAGTCTGCTTCTTGGCTTCTAAAGTTTCATAATCTGGATCACCAGAGGCTGACTTTCTTCAGAGTTGACTTCTTTAGAATCTAGATCTTCCATCAGGGCCAGAGTTTTCAGAAGTAATCTTCAGAGCCAGAGTGTGATCTTCAGATACAGAATCCTTAAGCTTCTCTTTATGTGTTCTCAGACTTATAATTCTGCATACTTGAACAGATGTTAGAAAGCCCAATTTTTCTTTAAATACTTTGTCATCATCAAAACCCCAGGGATATGGTGTTAATCATTTTTGTTCCAACAATCTCCCCCTTTTTTATGATGACAAACATAAGTATTTAAGAACTATGGTTGTTAATTTAATTAACATGTTGACTCCAGGGTCTGAGGTTTGTAAGGTCCCCCTGAGTCTGATAGTCCAGAGGGTGAGGTTTGTAAGCTCCCCCTAAGTCCTATCCAGGTTAATTAAATTCCTTTAAAAGAACAATGATATTAATATTCAAAAAACAACACTAATAATAAACATCCGATTCAGGTGCTTAAATAATATTTACCTTTCCCCACTTTGTCATCTACAAAAAATATAAGGGAAAGAAAAGATACTGAATAAAAATAAATGTATGGGAAACAATCATATCTGAGTAAAAACACTTAATAATCAAGCTTTGTTCTCCCCATGTAATCACTAAGAAAAATGTGCAAGTAAAAACATGTGATGACAATAAATGACCCGAGTGGTTGGAAAAAATGTTAAAAAACATGAGATATTTCAACCTTCTTCTAGGCCAATGAGATATATCAGTCGGATCTTAGAAAAGGAGTATGAAGACCAAGCATGCATCTCTTTTTTGATTCCATTGGTTCACATTAAGCCAGACAGATTTCACTTGTTCCCATTTTCCCTATAAAAATCAGTTTAAAACAAGCAGAAAATACACCCCTCCTTCTTTCTTTCACCTTACTTCTTGAACAGAATGAGTAACTCAAGTGAAAACTCCAAGAAAGTTCTACTGAAGAAGTGAAGAAAGCTATGAAGAATCAGAATGATGAGAAGGTGGCTGGAACTTCTACTAGGGCATCCAAAGTTGGAAGAACTACAGAGACCAACATGAAGAAATCCAAGAGGAATCTTAAGAAGGAAGTCATTGACATATTGATGATAAGTGGGATGAGGGCTGGAGGGACTACCTCATGTCACTAGGTTGGAATGGTCGCAAAGAATGAGCAACCTCTTGTATTGTCCTTTTTTTCTTCAGAATCATGTAATCCTTTTCCATTGAATAAAAGCATATCTTTGTCCCATATTTTTTGTCTGGATTTATTTTCAACCACCAAAGTCATGTGTGTGTAGTGAATTTTAAAAAAGTTTTTACACAAAGATAAACTAGCTGATGTCCAAGGATATTGGCAAAACATGTTATTATCTTATAAGATAAAAATTTCCCATAGTTAATATATCTCAAAGATAGAGCATAACAGAAAAAGAAATCTTAACAGATATAAGACCAAGTTTAAAGAACTTTTCGAATTCTTAACACATAATTGGATAGAGGATAATAAATAGTTTAAATAGGCAAGTCACTTATATGCCAACATAAATAATCAACCAAGTTCTAAGCATCAGAGGTTGAGATGCTTCAGAGGCTACCACACATTAGAAGTTGGTTTAGAGCTTCTGATTATTGCAGCTTCTAATGATCATCAGACTCTGATCCTTCATTCAAAAGCAAGCAATAATCTTTCATAAAATGCATGTTCATACTTTTTTTAATGAAATAAAATATGTTTATAGTGAGAGGCTTGGTAAATATATCAACCCATTAATGATATGTATCAATGAACTGTATATCTATTACACCTTTCTGAACACGATCTCTAATAAAATGATGTTTTATTTCTACGTGCTTGGTTCTAGAATGTTAAACTGGATTTTTTGTTAAATAGATGGCAGCGATATTATCACAGAAGACGGGAATACTGCTTCCACAAATCTGATAGTCTTCTAACTGATATTTTAGCTAGAGGAGTTGTGTACAACATTTAGTAACTGAGATGTATTCTGCTTATGATGTGGACAAAGCAATAGTTGTTTGTCTTTTACTAGCCCCGGATATTAGGTTTTCACCTATGAATTGACAGTTTCCATGTTTCCTCTCAATTCTATCCCCATCATAGCCAACATCACAAAATCCAACTAGCTTATAATATAGGGATTTTTAATAAAGCAACCCTAGATTATTTGTTCCCTTCAGATACCTAAAGATTATCTTAATAATAGTTAATTGAGTCTCCTTAGGATTTGATTGTAATCTTGCACACATACCTGCAGTGAACACAATATTTGGCCTAGAAGCTGTAAAGTAGAGTAAGGAACCAATCATACCTCTATACAACTTATGACAAACTTTGGAGCTTCCATCCTCTTTATTCAGATTGCATGTTGGATGCATAGCAGTGTTCATAACTTTGCAGTCTTCAAGCTTGAACTTCTTGAGAAACTCTTTGGTATATTTAGATTGATGAATATAAACTCCATCTCTGCTTTAATTGATCTGAATTACAAGGAAGAACTTCAATTCCCGCATCATGCTCATGCTCATTTCAATGTTTTTCTGAAGAGTGTTGTATCAACTTGCCCTTTTTGAAAATCATTTTCTAAGAGGAAGTTACTCAATTTCTCATATCGAGCTCTAGGAGCCTGTTTGAATCCATAGAGTGACTTCTTAAGCTTGAAAACATGTTCTGGATGGATTAAATCCTTAAAAATCCAGGTGGTTATTTTACATAAACTTCTTCAAAAATGAAACGATTTAAAAACTCACTCTTAACATCCAATTGATATAGAAATATGTCGTGATAAATATCATAGGAAAGAAGTAACATGATTGCCACTATCCTTGCAACAGGTGCAAAGGTTTCAGATAAATTTATACCTTCTTGCTGACTGTAGCCAGCTCTACAAAGACAGCGCTTTTCAATAAAAGCGTTGCAATACATTTAATAAAAAAACAAAAAAAAAAGCTCAAAAAAGCGCTGCTAAAGGTGGACTTTAGACAACGCTTTTAAATAGCGCTGCTAAAAGTTGAACTAAGGCTACCCTTTAGAAAGCGCTTTTAGGAAAGCGCTGCTAAAGGTCCTGCATAAGCTATACCTTAGATAGCGCTTTTGGAAAGCGCTTCTAAAGGCCCAAGGTATACCATACTTTAGGCAGCGCTTTATGAAAGAGCTGCTAAAGGCCCAATTCACTACACACCTTAAAAAGCGCTTTTCCCAGAAAGCGCTGCTAAAGCCCAGCCTACGAAAGCACTGCTAAAGGTGCTTTACTTAGTAAAAATTAAAACGCAGAAAACCAGTAAAAAATCATTTCTAATTTTTAACCCTATCATTGTTTTCACTCTCGCTCTCACTGTTCACTCTCGCTCTCACTATTCACTCTTCATCCTCCGTCATTGTTCACTCTCACTGTTCGCCACCATCCTCCGTCGCTGTCCCGGCCGTCACTGTGTGCGTCACTGTTTCGGCTTGCCACCATCTGTCGTCGCTGCTCCTCCGGCCTTTTGAGCAAGGTATCTTCCATTTGATTTCTTGTTTCATTTCCATTTCCATTTCATTTTTCATTTCCATTTCCATTTCATTTTTCATTTCATTTTTCATTTAGCATTTGTTTTATGTTGATGTTGAAACAAATCAATTAGAAACTTGTTAAGTTGCTGTATGTTGTTGTTAATGAACCCAAACAAAACTTAATAAAAAATGCAATAGAACCAATCATTCATTTTAATTAGGTTTTTAGAATATTGGCTTATAAGCTAAGCAAGAATGATAGTGAATAAACTAATTCATTGTTATGCATAAAAAAAATAGGTTAAATTTCGATTTCATTTTTCTATTTAGAAAACAAGGTTAAAATTGAGAGAAAAATAAATAAATTATAAAGTATTTGAATTAGTATATTAAAACATACTTTGAGTTAGTGTGCAAAATGATAGTTAACAATTAGTTTTGTTGAATATATGAGCTTATGCTCTAAGCCATATTTTATGTTTAAATTATAACCTTATCAAATAAAAACTATGTAGAAATAGGTGAACTTTTAAGATTTTTTTCATAAAGCTTTTTACAAACCAAGATTTTAGGTTACTAACTTAGTGAATTTGCTATAGGGGTTACCCGAGAAGAGTGAAATTTGGATCGTTTTCAAGAATCTTACACTTAGTGGTTAAATCCAGAAGTTGCTGACATCTACACAGGTACTTATAATTAGTTGTTCTTTTGTGTTTGTTTAGCTTACATAGTAAAACCATGGATCAAAAATGGATATCTTCCAATCGATTGTCAAAAGAATACGAGACAGGGGTATCAGAATTCGTTAAGTTTGCGGTTGAACACGCCAAAGACCCCAGTCAAATCACATGTCCTTGCTTAGGTTGCTATTATGGTCGTCGGATTGACGCAGTTCAGTTGGAATCACATTTAATGAGGCATGGAATTGATCGAAGTTATACATGTTGGATATTACATGGTGAAAGTAACGAGAATGTTGAACCGGAGGATAATACGACCTATGCTTCAAACGACAATGACACAGATACACACGATTGTGATCGAGTCAAAGAGATTGCAAAAGCACTTGAAGAAGATCTTCAGGATTGTCCCAAAATGTTTGAGAGGTTGGTAAACGATGCAGAGAAACCATTGTATGAAGGTTGCACTAAATTCACAAGATTGTCAGCGGTATTAAAGTTGTACAACTTAAAGGCGGGCAATGGATGGTCGGATAAAAGTTTCACAGAGTTATTAGCCCTTATGAAAGATATGCTTCCTGAGGATAATGTTCTTCCCAATCGAACCTACGAGGCCAAAAAATGTTGTGCTCTATTGGCATGAGTTATGATAAGATACATGCTTGTCCAAATGATTGCATTTTGTTTCGGAATGAACATGCATCGTTAAATGAGTGCCCTAAATGCGGTGTCTCTCGATATAAGAAAAAAATGTCTCCAGCAAAAGTCTTATGGTATTTTCCTATAATTATGAGATTTAGACGCATGCTTCGTAGTGAAACCGATGCAAAGCACTTGACTTGGCATGCAGATAAAAGAATTATAGATGGGAAGTTTCGGCACCCGGCAGATTCACCTCAGTGGATGAAAATTGATAATGATTATCCTGATTTTGGAGAAGAAGCAAGAAACCTTCGCTTGGCATTATCTACTGATGGAATGAACCCACATGGTCTTCAAAGTATCTCACATACCACATGGCCTGTGATTATTATGATTTATAACCTACCTCCATGGCTATGTATGAAGCGTAAGTACATGATGTTATCTATGTTAATCTCCGGGCCTAAACAGCCATGGAATGACATAGACGTATACTTGACACCTTTAATCGAAGACTTAAAGACTTTGTGGGAGAACGGTGTGGAGGTTTATGATGGATGTAGGAAAGAAAGTTTCAATTTGAGGGCTTTGTTGTTTGGCACAATTAATGATTTTCCAGCATATGAAAATCTATCAGGGTATAGCATTAAAGGTCAATGTGCGTGTCCTATTTGTGAAGAAAACATAGATTGGACGCGTTTGGAATTTTGTCAGAAGAATGTCTTTCTCGGTCATCGGAGATTTTTAAATTCTAATCATCACTACCGTGGATGGAAAAAAGCATTCAATGGAAATCCAGAACAAGGTAGAGCTCCACCTACATTGACAGGTGACCAAATTTTTGAAAAGGTGAAGGATGTGACTACTCAGTTTGGAAAGCCTTTTGCACATACGCTTGTCAAACGTGGGTGGAAGACGAGGTCAATTTTTTTTGAATTGCCATATTGGAAGTCGTTGTATGTAAGACATTTTCTTGATGTTATGCATATTGAAAAAAATGTATTTGAAAGTGTTATTGGGACTTTACTCAATATACAAGAAAAGTTGAAGGATGGCCTTAAATCAAGAAAGGACTTGGTAGCGATGGGAATAAGAAATGAATTAGGACCCATGAAGAAAGGAAAATGAACATATCTACCACCTGCTGCTTATACTCTATCTAGAAAGGAGAAAAAGATATTGTGTAAGTTTCTAAGTGATGTTAAAGTTCCAGAAGGATACTCTTCAGATATTAGAAGACTTGTGTCTATGAAAGACCTTAAGTTAAAGAGTTTGAAGACACATGATTGTCATGTTATAATGGAACATTTTCTACCAATAGGTATACGTTCTATTTTGCCAGAAAAAGTAAGATGCACAATAACTAAATTGTGTTTCTTCTTCAGGTCAATTTGTAGTAAGGTGATCGATCCTGCGATCTTACCAACATTGCAAAAAGAAATAGTCATTACATTGTGTGAGCTTGAAATGTTTTTTCCTCCCTCATTTTTTGACATAATGGTACATCTAGTTGTTCATCTTGTGAAAGAGATACAATTGTGTGGACCAGCTTATATGAGATGGATGTACCCTGTTGAACGGTATATGAAAATATTAAAAGGGTATGTGAAAAATCGAAGTCGACCAGAGGGTTGTATTGTTGAACGATACATTGTTGAAGAAGCGATTGAGTTTTGTACTTAATATTTGTCCAATGTTCAATCCATTGGACTCCCCAAATCTCACATTGTTGAAAAAAAAGAAGGAAAAAAGTTAATTGCAAATAAAATTGTGACCGTATCAAGGGTGGAACGGGAGCAAGTTCATTTGTATGTTCTGCACAGTGACAATGAGGTTGTGCCGTATGTTGAAATGCACAAGGATTTTCTCCGAGGTTTAAATCCGAATAGAAATGAAAATTGGATTGTACGAGAGCACAATCGAAGTTTCATACCTGGTTTAAGGATCATATTTATTCAAAGTTTTGTGTAGACCTCGCTTCAATAACAGAAAGGTTGAGATGTTTAACATATGGTCCAAGTTTGCATGTGTTTTCTTATAGCGCATACGCAATTAATGGATACACATTTTATACCAAAGAACAAGATGATAAAAGTATAATGCAAAATAGTGGTGTCACCTTGGTTGCTGAATCAATGCACATTTCAAGTGTGAAGGACTTAAACCCCAAATATGCAAATATGTCATATTTTGAGGTTATCGAGCGCATTTGGGTGTTTGATTATGAGAAGTTTAAGATTCCTATCTTTGGTTGCAAGTGGGTTGAAAATAATAGTGGCATATGAATGGATAAGTCAGGATTTTTGCAAGTGGATCTTAATAGGGTGGGGTACAAAGATGAGCCTTTTATTCTAGCCTCTCAAGCTAGAAAAGTGTTCTATGTCACTGATCCGACAAGTACAAAATGGTCTATAGTGCTTTTATCTGACAAAGTGATTGATGATAACATTGGAGATCAAGGTGATATTGTTGGAGCGAATGAATCATATATTATAAGTGATCAAGATGAGAATGTTGGAGCGAATGAATCATATATTAGAAATGATCATAATGAGGGAATTTGGATCAATCCATCCATCCGTGTTGTTAAGAGACAAGTAGATCATCTTCCTACCCGGAAAAGAAAGAGATGTTAATAAAGAGGTAATAGTAAACTTATATATTCTGTCATGTATTTTTCATATTTGAAAATGATTATGGATTATGGATTATGGATTATAGATTTATATGTTTGTCATGTGTTTACATGGATTATGGATTATAGATTTATATGTTTGTCATGTGTTTGCCATTTATATGTGTTTATATGGATTATGGATTATAGATTTATATGTTTGTCATATGTTTGTCATTTATACGTGTTTATATGGATTATGGATTATAGATTTATATGTTTGTCATTTATATATGTTTATATGGATTGTGGATTATTTATAATGGATTATAGATTATAGATTTATATGGATTATGGATTTATATGTGTTTTTCTTTATTACATGTCAAATGGCTACTAATGAGGAGAACTCACACGATACTTCCAAGAATGATGCAAAAGAATCAATTCATGATGCGGAAGGAGATATTTCAAGAGGAATAACAATTATGAAAGGAATAATTTGTGCTAGAGATAAGGGAATAAAATACGACGTTCATTGGAATGAAACAGGTCAACTAATTGAGCCTAATAGAGCAATGTTGACAAGTTACATTGGTGCACTTGTCCGTTCACAAGTTCCTATTACTTGTGACAATCGGAGAAATCCACAGTTGAAACCCACCAAAGATAAAATATGGAGTGAGATACAGGTACTATATGTGATGTTATTTGTTATTTTTGACGATTATATCTTTAAATTAATTATACTAACACACTTTATGTATATTTTTTTGTAGGGATCTTTTAACATTGGTGACGACCGGCAAAAATATTGTCTTCAATTAGCCGAAAAAAGACTTAGAGGGTTTCGAGCATTTTTAACCAACAAGTTTCTTAAGGATGACCAAGGAAACTTTGTTGAAGCGGAACGTCCGAAGAAGTACGCGGACTTGATTGCACCCGAAGAATGGGACACTTTTGTCGCCAAACGAAGAACTCAAGAATTCCACGTAATCTTAATTTCATTTATCATGAACATTGTAGTATATTCATGTAGTTATTACATGTGTTCTGATAGTAAATTGTTTATGCAGGTTGTGAGTGACGTAAATCGTCAAAGAGCCTCAAAACCCGCGTATCCATACAAGAAAGGACGTTTCGGATATGCACGCTTGGAATAAAAAATAGTAAGTATATATAATTGCTATGATATTTTTGTGTTATTATTCATCTTAATACTTGACTTAATGTGTAGCTTGAAGAGGAAAAAAGTGAAGCAACATCTCTTCCAGATCATGTTTTGTGGAAGGCTGCCCATGTGGGAAAGGATGAAGTTATTACTGAAGGTGTTCAACAAGTTTTTGAACAATGTGTAAGTATAAAATTATTTGTTTAATTAAATAAAAAGTTCTTGTTTATCTAAAATATTTATGCTTAACTCTAATATTGAATTTCAGGAGACTCTATCTCAGACCTTAACTCTCACAGAAGACCAGGATTGCAGGAGCATACTGAGTCGAGTATTAAATGTTCCTGAGTATTCTGGTCGCGTGAGGGGTAAGGGATTTGGAGTCACTCCATCTGCCTTGTATAAGCGTCCAAAGACCAAAAATCCTAGCAATAGAGAGGTGATGGAAACGTTGGAAGAATTGAGAACTCAAGTTCGTGAATTGCAACAGGATAAAGAAAGATATATGTCGGAAAGACGCGGTTCAGAATTTAAAAATACTAGTGACAAGGATAGTATCAATTTTCAACAAAAAATTATGGAGGTAATTATATTTATTAAATTAGCACAATTTTTTATATTGACATATATGCACAATAACAATTTCATATTAATTTTTTTTTTGTTTAGGGCATTTCACCTTGTCAGCTATATTTATCGGCACCGACATATCGTATGATTGGCAAGGGAAAAGTGCATAACACTTCGGGAGACGTACTTCACCATAGACCGCTCCCTGCTGGTTTTTTGAAGGTTTCGATTGATATTGCTTTAGAGCGGGAAGCGTTACTACCTATACCTGACGACGTTTCAGATGCAACATTGGTGGGGGACGCAATAGGGTCGTATGTTGCATGGTCGTCAAACCTCATTGTCATAGATGACTCGGTATGTTGAAAAGCATTATTAACCTTTTAGTTTTCAAATGTTTTACTTGCATATAAGTTATGTTATGCTTACTTTTGCGTACATGGTATTATTAGACTCCTACAAAATCCAAATCAAAAGAGACAGGGATTGTGCGGCAAACCGAATCAGTTACATCAAAAAAAGAGGTACATTGATATATATATGCATTGAAAATGTTGATTCTATGATCCGAATTCAAAAGCTTCATGATTTTATACTTTATGACTTATATGATTTTCAGATTCCTACACAAGAGGTGCAACAAGGGAGCAAGAACAAGAAGCCAGTATTAGCCAAGGCAAAAAAAGCTTATATTCCTTGATTTCGATTGTGCCTTGAAACAATTGTAGGCACAACAGATTTTATGGAAGGTGGTATCCGTGAAATACCTATGGAAAAAGATATTTTTGGGTTTGCCTATTCAGAAACAATTGCTAAAGAAGACTTGGATCAGATATTTAAGCATTCTAAATTAGGCATCGGTGTTATGAATTCATACATCAGGTAATTCATCGATTTTATTTAATTAATTGATCAATTTATTTACTCATTTCAATGAATATTCGATTGTTGATTATGTTTTTATTTCAGGTTCTTGTATGAAAAATTGATGCTCCCGCGTCAATTAACAGAAAGATACTCCTTCTTGTCTCCCAACTGTGTCAACGCAAATCTAATCGATCGAACTACAGATGCGGTCAAAGGTCACTTAGTAGATACATTTATGACCAACAAAGATACAAAGAAGTTGTATCTTTTACCATATAATACTGGCCATGGGTAAGATTTTCATTCTAACTTCCTTTATTATAATCTTGCGCTTTTTTACGTTGTGTATAACATTTCCATCTATACTTTTGTTTTATTTTACAGTGGACACTGGTTGTTGCTTGCGATTAATCCGATAAAAGAAATAGTCTATTATCTGGATTCGCTAGATGGTGATCAAACAAAATACCCGGAGATGAAGAAAATGATTGATACGTAAGTGATGTGATTGTTCTAAATATTTGCCTGTGTATTTCTTTATTTATGTGAGATTATTCTAAATATTCGTTTATATTATGATAGAGCCATACAAATATTTCGATCACAACGACAAGCTCGGGTACCAAAGAGCAAAGCAAACAACATTACATGGATAAGAGTGGAGGTATATTTTCACATTTGTTATCATAATAGTGATGCTACTTGATAACACAAGCTAAACTATATATCTTGATACATATTAATACTTTTTTCTATGTGTAGTGTCCTCGGCAGCGTAATGGTATCGATTGTGGTTATTTTGTCTTGAAATTCATGAAAGAAATTATTCATTTGGAACAAATAGAGATTCCAAACATGGTATGGATTTATAAGTTATGATTTATTTTAAGATTTATTATCGGATATTTCATCTAATTAATTACTTTTAACTAAATCATGCATATTATGTTATATGTAGTATTTTGATGAATTCAAGTGTGTCACCTACACGAAAGATAAATTGGAAGAAATAAAGGAGGATTGGTGTCAATACATGGTTGAAATGAGAATTATATGAGGTATATTATTGTTTTCTAGAAGGTGTTGTATAGTTTTAGAAATTGTTGAATAGTTTTGGAAGTTGATGTATATGTGATGGAAATGGTGTATAAGGTTTCGAATTGGTGCATGGAATTGGTGTTGTATAGTTTGTATTGAGTTATATATATATATATATATATATATATATATATATATATATATATATATATATATATATATACATATATATATATATATATATATATATAATGGTTATTTTGGTGTTGTATAGTTTTGAAATTGTTGAATAGTTTTGGAAGTTGGTGTTGTATTATGTGTTGAATTTTAATCGTATACAAGGCCTATTGTTGAATTATAATGGTATAAGGCCTATGTGTTGAATTATAATGGTATAAAAGGCCATGTGTTGAAATAAAGGATTCTGTTAAATTATACAAGTTTAATAAAACGCTCCAAAATAATTGATTTTTAAAAAAATGCTTTTAAAAAGCACTTTTTATAAAAGACAACGCTTTTTAAAAAAACCGCTGCCTAAAGGGGGTCTTAACGTATACATAATACAACGCTTTTAAAAGTGCTGCTAAAGGAGGCCTACGAAAGCGCTTTTCCTTGAAAAAGCGCTGCTAAAGGGGGTCCTACGAAAGCGCTTTTCTTTGAAAAAGCGCTGCTATATGGGGGTCCTACAAAATCATTTTTAAAAGCGCTGCTAAAGGGGGTCCTAAGGGGGGCCTAAGACAGCACTTTTCAAAGGAAAAAAAGCGCAGCCTTTACCTACAACAGCGCCACCTTTGGCAGCGCTTTTAAGCGCTGCTAAAGGCCAGAAAAAGCGCTGCTAAAGGTCTTTTTTGGCATAGTGAGCCTTGAGCTACCAGTCTAGATTTATTTCTTACCACTTCTATTTGCTCATTAAGCTTGTTTTTAACACCCATTTTGTTCCAATGGTGTTCTTCTGATGATGTATAGGTACCAGATCCCATACATCATTCCTTTAAAACTGGTTCAGTTCTTCTTGAATGGCCACAATACATCCATCATCAAATAAGGCTTCATCAACAAAAGTTGGTTCTATCATGGAGATAAGTCCCAACATTGAATGCTCCTTTATGAGTGTAGATCTTGTTTTCAGATGACTGTCTTTATTTCCAATGATTAACTCTTTTGGATGAGAATACTTGTACTTTAAGGACCTTCTCGATTGAATAGCTTCTTGAGAACCACAAGGAAATTCTTTAGAACTTGCTTCCTCTCGAGGTGTTTCAGAAGTTGGGTTTGGTTCTGTTCCACCAGCTTTTGAACCTCTGGCTTCTGAGCCTCTAACTTCTGAACTTTCTACTTCTGAAGGAATTATGACTTCTGATCCACCAGCTTCTGGAGAGACTTTTGATATATGAAATTCTACAATGTTCTCAACCAGCTCTGATATTTTACTATTAGGCTTTTTGTTATCAAATTTGATATGCATAGACTCTTCAACCATTCTGGTTTTAGAGTTATATACCTTGTATGCCTTAGAATGTTCAGAGTATCCTAAAAAGATACCCTTTTGAGCTTTAGCATCAAATTTCTTCAGCTAGACTTTGTTGTTTAAGATGTAACATGTACATCCAAACTAATGAAAATAAGAAATGTTGGGTTTACTTCCTTTGAAAAACTCATATGAAAATTTGTTCAGAATGGGTCTAATGTAGATCATGTTATGAACATAACATGTTGTGTTTACAGCTTCTGCCCATAAGTACTTAGGCAAGTTATTTTCATTAATCATGGTTCTTTCCATTTCTTGTAAGGATCTGTTCTTCCCTCTCTATAACTCCATTTTGCCGTGGAGTTCTAGGATAAAAGAACTCATGGAGGATTCCATATTTTTCACTAAAGTTTTCAAAAGGATCATTTTCAAATTCTCCTTCATGATCACTCCTAACTTTTAAAATTTTTTACCCCTTTTGCTGAAGCGGTAAGCAAAAATTAAGTTTGGAAGAATTCTGGGTTTTATCGTATCCAACGGAATTAATGCGAGGGAAAGAATGTCGTTCGACGGTCTCTACGTTTCTAAGTATGGTTTGAATGGTTTAAAAGAGTAAAAAGCGGAAAGTAAAACATATGAACAAGTAAATAATGCATTCTTTAGAGAGGAGAGAACTCGCGGGAATGGATTTCATCTACCTATCAAATACTTAAATCTATCGGTCAGTTGTACGTAACCTAAAACACTCGTCAATATCATCATTTATCGCTCACAACAGGGTTCATGTCTAAACTTTCGTCAAGAGTTCAACCCTATTGTTTAATCGACGATCTCTCAGCCTATCAAACAACATGGAGCATTAAGATTTGATACCCACGCAAATGTTAGATCTAAATCTATGTCTAGAGTTTAGAACCTAACAAATATTCATCCTAGATACATATCTGAAGAGTATATGTCTATAACAGTTCAAATCCAAACATAAAGCAGGTAAATAAGTGTCGCAGTGAGAATTGGATATCAAGCTATTAATTAACTTGAATCATAAATCATGAAGTTCACCACCGAGCTTTGATTTATCCAAAAGAAAGGGTAAAGATCGAAAAAACCCTAAGTGCACTATGTAGGAACACAACTAGAGATCTAAGGTTCGGGGGTTGGTTATACCTAGGGAAGGTGTTAGCATCCTAAGTATCTGTAATACTCTTTAGGAACCTCTTGTTAGTATTTGTGTTATTCTATTGTTTGTTTGCTAAGGGTATGTGCTAAGGAAAGGACCTAGGGGTTAGTATCTAAGTATGCTCGCCAAGACATCGCATCCCGTGCCTACGTATCCTGACGGGAATGGAATCAGAGCATTCGTAGTTCCCCTCGAAGAGTGTGAGGAACTCTTGACTGTGGTCAAGGTTCCAAGGGAAGGTAAGTATCCATGACAAGATACTACATAGAGTGCGACGACTCTAAACTTAAGGTTAAGTTAAAAGGAGGTAAGTAGTAAGTGTCCACGGCAGAACAATTACATGGAGTGCGGCGACTCCGATCATAAGGCTAGGATAAAAGGGAAAGAAATGTCTATAGCAAGACATAGAGCACGACGACTCTAATCCTAAGGCTAGGATTAAAGGGTAAGGAAATTAACCTAAACATGACGTGGAGTCAACGGGGGGAAACCTTTCCTTTGGAACGTGAGGTATAAGTAACAGAAGAACAATAAGGAAACCTCGAGTATCAAGTGTAAAATGAATGACAATATATACAACAAATGCAACAGGAATTAAGTAAAAAAGAATATTAGGAATTAACTAGAACAAATACGAAAAATGTCAAAATAAATTCAAAAAATAAATAAAGTCTAAACAAACTAAAATCTAAAGAGATTAAAATCTAATTAAACAACTAATTAAATGAATTCTAAAATAAATTATTTAAATCTAACAAAACTAAATAAGCTAATTTTAAAAACTAATTAACTAAACTCTAAAAACTAGCTAATTAAAACTAATTCTAAAATAACTAATTAAATTAAAAACTAATCTAAGTCTAATCAAACAAAACAAAATTAAAATTTAACTAACTAAATTCTAACTCTAAAATACCTAAATTAACCTCTAATTCTAAATGAATAATAGAAAACTAAATTATCTAAATTTAATTTAAAACTGATTAATTAAATTTAAATACATTAAATCTGACTAAAATTAATTGTTGTTATCATCGAAATCACTAGGTTATTACCAACTGGTTAAAAAAACTAGGCTAAAATATAATAACTTGAAAAAAAGTTAAAGAAAGAAAAAGAAAAAATCTGAGGACTAAGTGGGGCGCTAAGCCCCAGGTCCTCTTCAAAGTGGGTCAGTTAGTCCACGTCTAAATGCTACAAGGTTAAGGAAACCTAAATGAGGGTCAAATGAAAAACGGCTAAACGAAATGAAAGGAAAAAAAAGTTCAGCAATAATCCTCTCTTTCTCTCGCATCATCACCTTCGTTTGCGTCTCCCTTGTGCATTGAGACATTTAAAAAAAAAAATCAAACATTTCTCCACCCCCGATGCATAAGAACTTTTTAAGGGATAAAAACAATCAACCAACAAAATAAGAGATACGAACTACGGAACTCTGATCCTTCAAACTTGAGGGTACGTAGTCATAGGGTTGTAAACTGCGAGTACAATTATAAAAAATATTTTTAGGTTTCTTTGTTTTTTTTGTAAATTATAAAATGATCTTGTAAATAAATAATTGATTAAATATTCAAATAGCAAGCCGACATACCCTAGAATTTAAGGAGGATCCCATTAAGTACAATGGAGGTGAGGGGTGTCTAACACCTTCCACTCACTTAACCGACTCCCGAACTTAGTGTCTCACCCTTAGAATTTAGTTTTTATCATTGTTTCCCTGTCTATTAGGACGAATAAAGGATGATGGCGGCTTTGATTTTTTATCGACCGCGACACCAACCATATCATCTCCCGTTTTCATCTAAAGATGACTAACAAGGTCCTATATCACATAGGGAACACCATTGTTGTAGGTATTTCCAGGAGGGGCCACTCGACAAAGATACGCAATGTAGTTGTTCATCGCGGACATTATATCCCCTGGCTTTCCTGAAAACATTGTGGGAATGGCAGGGGCCAACGTCGTTTTCTCTGAAAAGGGTGTCTTAGACATCAACCCTCACGACAATGATCATTTGGTAATCACTGTTTAACATGGCAATTGGGATATCAGGTGCGTCCTGATAGATCCAGGCAGCTCAGCCAACGTCCTATTTTTGAGATACCTTCCACAAGTTACAATTGAATTTGGACGACGTATAGAGGTTCACCGGCTTCCTGGCAGGATTATTAGGTGAACAGATACAAATAGTACGCTATGTGACCCTAAAAACCACACGCGGAGAGTGAGCTAACGCCAAAACTATTAATGTTAACTACCTCATCATACACACAATGTCACCTTACAACATCATCTTGGGGCGCACCGACCATGAACACCCTAGGGGAGATCGTGTCCACTCGATACTTAACCCTGAAATATCTACTCCTAGATGGCAGAGTAGGCACCATTTAGGGAGACCAACATATAACTCGCGAATGTTATCTACGAAACCTGGAGATAGCCAGAGAAGAGCTCACATTGGTTGATGTCCATCCTTCTGAAGTTCCAAATACTGACTTCGAGGGTCGGGACCCTAGATTGGGTGCAGAGCAGGAATAAGTCACACCTATATAAGATTTGAAGGAAGTCTAAATATGACCTCACACCGACCAAGTCACAAAGATAGACACCTCCTTATCTGCAGGTAGGGGTGGGAATAGGTCAGGCCAACTAACAGGGGCCTACGACCCAGCCTACACAGGCCAAGGTCGGGCTATCATACCCCAATTTTGTCTGGGCATATATATATATATATATATGATCGTACCTGGATTAGACAGTTTCTGGTGGCCAACGGCGTCTGTTGAACTTTGGCTCCGGTGAAGTTGAAAGACGGCCGGGGGGGGGGGGGGGGGGGTATACCTGCAAGGCACTCCGACGCTCAAGTAAGGTGGTTGTCAGAGAAAAGGCAAGTACAGAAGTGAGAGTAAGAAAGTGTGTAACCTGACCCTCTCAAGTGAGAGGGTATTTATAGAGCCCCCAGCGCGGGGCCAACGGTTACTTGCATTGGGCTGGATTGCCAGGCCCAATCCAAGTAACTGCCAGGGCTTATGTGGCGTAGTGAAGACCAGCACGTGGTCTTCGCCCTGAGGTAACCATTCCTAGATCTCTGGGATTAGGGCAGACCGATTCCATCGGGAGTGGAGTGGTTACGTAAGAACGTGTCCTCGTGGGGAGGACTCTTGCATGTCGGGGAGAGACGTGTCCTCGCGGGGGAGGACTTGCTACAGGGACGGAGATGACTCCTCGCGGGGATCAACGTCCTCGTGTCGAGGAGGAGAGAACTCCGGGGGAAGGCTCAATGCTTCTTCCCGAAGCTCTACGCCATTCGTGCCCGACACTGTGGTGCAACGCTTCCCCGGCACTGGCTTGACTGAGTCCTTCGTATGGGCTGCCCCAGAGCATGTGGGCTGGGCCTGTTCAGATGTGGAGCAGGTCCTCGGCCCAGTCCGGAACAGGAGCCCCCCAAGTCGTAGGTCTGAGACGTCGGAGTGATGACTTAAGGGTCCAGGTTATGTCGAGGGCGTGCCCGTTCGGGAAAAGGCTTCGAGAGGGGAGCAATTGGTGAACCGGGCAGAAGTAAACAGGCATGCTCGAGCGAGATTGGTCGTAGAGGGGAAAAGTTGAGGGGATACGAGGAGTTACGGCCGAGGTGAATGAAGAGACGCGTGTGAGGGAATGAACAGACGTGCCTGGGGAAGTGTGCGCCACGTGTCACACCTCATTATTGCATAGGGCGGCTACCCTAGGGTAGCGTACTCGATTGCCTAGGGACTCCTCGAAGCTTGTGAGGGGCTTATAAAAGGGGCGAGTTCGCGTCATTTGCACGTTCCCACCTTTTTTGCTCTGCATCTCACCTAGTCGCCGTTACTGCTCCGCCGCCGTACGCCGCCGTCTACTATCGTTTCTGCTGCTCTACTCCGCTCTCCACTGCTCAAGTAAGTTCTTCATCCTTTGTGGTTTATTTTGTTTTATCTTTTAGTAATTTTCCGGCGAGTAGAGGGTATTGCCGGCGCTCCGTTAGGGTTCATCTTTTAGTAGTTTTCCGGCGAGTAGAGGGTATTCCCGGCGCTCCGTTAAGGTTTCGCCGGGAACGGCGGGAAATTCCTAGGGTTCCGGTGGGTTTTGATGGTGGTTTGGGATGAACATCCCGGGGGCAAGATGAATGTCCCGAGGACTCTTATGAATGCGCCGAGGACGAGCGATGAATGTCACGGGGAAGTGAGACGGGTAGATCGGGGAGCGAAGAGAGAAAGGACGGGGTGACGGCCTCGGGCAGTTCGCCGTGTCCCCGAATATTTTTTGGCTCGCTGCCCTTTCACTTGATCTACGGTGGAAGGGTGGACTTGGTCGCGACCGACGAATTCACTTGTTTCCTCTGCTTTTCAGGTAAAAATGGCCGCGAGGATTCCGGGGATTCTCTACGTAGACACCGAGCCCGACGTGGATGGACCTGCTCAGATCCCCGAGGAGGAGCCCATGCGTCCGACAGCCGAATGGGCCGGGGAAGAACCTCTGCGCCTCGGGTCGTGTTTCTCGGTCGACGACACAGACGCGTTTGCCTTTGTCGAGAACGTCCTCGACGGAGAGGAGGCCACGTGGACGGTTTACCAGCCCCGGGTACACCATCGCATCTGCTCGAACTATCGCGGGCTGCGGTTTCCCATGTACGAGTTCGCCTTTAAAGAGGCCAGTATCCGCCTCCCCTTTAATAGCTTCCAACTAGGGGTTTTCAACCGTCTGCACCTGGCGCCGTCGCAGCTTCACCCCAACGCGCTTGCTTTTATGCGGGCGTTTGAGATCGTCTGCGGCTATCTTCAGATTGGGATCACCCTCGAGCTCGTCTTCCGCGTCTTTCATTTGCAACGCTCGACGGACAATGGGCGACATAGTTGGGTTTCTCTCAAACAACCCAAGAAATTGTTCAAGGCGTACGCGGGTTCAATAAGGGGCTTCAAGAGAAGGTTCTACTATGTCATGCCCGCGACGCACTCGGCCGTGGGTACACTTTATGACATTATGCCCGACGGATCCGGGGGAGAGAGGTTCGTGTCCAAGTGTCCCCTGGAGTGGGAGGACGCCCACTTCGCGCTTGGCACCGAGGATTATGTCGTGAAACATAGCGCGCTGTCGGAGGATGACAGGGGGGCGTATGCCACGTTGGTCGCCTTTGTCAATGGTTTCAACCGGGCAGAATGTGTCGGGAGGGATGGAAACCTCCTCCGTGACTCCCAAGGGAGGGTTTTGCGAGAGACTCGCTATATAAATACCCGGGGGCTCCTCGAATGCAAGTCTCCCGACGAGGCCAAGAGGTTCTTAGGTGGGATTTCCTCGCCATGTTCGGGCCTTCATTTTGCTTTGTCTCTATGCTAACTTTTTCTGTGTTTTCTCTTGCAGCTCAAATGTCTAACGCCACCGAGCGTATCATGAAGTTGGCCGCCGAGCGGGCACCCAAGCGCCCCAAGAGCCGTGTTCGAGATATTATCGAGACTGCAGCGCCGGTTGGAACGACGAGTGGCTCCTCCTCGCCACAATGCAGCCAGTCTCCTCCCCCAGAGAGCACCCCTGCTAAGAAAGCAAGGACCGAGGGGCCTGTCCTCGTGGACCCTGTCTCGCTAGAGAAGTTTCAGATGCTCACTTGCCATCTCCAGCGGAATTTATTCGGGGGAAGCCCCCCTGTCATCGCTGATGCCGAGGTGAAGGCGGTTCTGGGTATGGACGGGACGGCCAGGAGAGAGATACTTGTCGAGGACCTTGCGGCCATGATGCGGGTCTTTGAAACTGCCTTGATATTGAATGACGGGGCCCCCTCTTCATCCGAGCTGCAGAAGCTGAAAGACGACTATACGGCCCTCGAGAAGGAGAAGAATAAGGTTGCGGCTGATCTGCTGAAGGCCCAGGTTGAGTGCGAGGGTCACGCCAATACCCTCCGCGAGCTAAACGAGGTCAAATCTGCCCTGAAGGCGACCCAAGAGGAGCTTGATCGCTCTCGGGAAAAGGTCGAGGAGTTGGAGGCTGTTGTCCGTCCCGCAGAAAATGAGTCCCCCGTGGAGAAAAACCTTGCTGACCGCACCGCTCTGATTGGTAAGATTCGGGAGCTTCAGACGGATAGCTTGGAAGCTCTGGAGATAGGTTTCAAGAATGCCGTGGAACAGATCGCCGCTGAGAATCCAGGGGTTCCGCTGGTGCTCGACAGAATCGACCCGTTCCTTCGTGTGGTCGACGACAAGCTCAATCTTCCGGAGGAGGGGCAGGAGAAAGATGGAGGGCGGGTCGAAGATGATATAGTTGTGTAGTTCTTTTGGTTGTTTGACCTACGCGCTGTTTTCTTTGTAATGATTTGTGCCCGGCCTATGTGCCAGGGGCTTTTTGACGTTTTTGTAATATTTGTACACTGGGCTTCCGCCCGTTTTAATGTACCCTTGTTTACTTGCCAGTATTGTTTGTGTGGTTTGAATTGTGTGTGATGTATTATTTGTTACTTTATTTTTGCCTAAGTAATAAGGCTTTGGGATTTGCTCGACCTTGATAGTCCCTGACCGCGTGGAGAGCAGGTCGGGCGGCCGGAGGCGAATTCCGACCTTCAACGAGGCTAAGAGCTCGATCGAGGTCTTAGCTTCGTGGCATGAACTTCCCATCATGAGCTGGGTGTTATTCCCGGTTGGTACGACGACGGTGGGCCTCAATCGAGGTATCCCCGCCGGATCAAAGGTCCTCGCGCATACACAACGCGGTCTCTGATCGTCGTGTTCTGTATAGGGGTGTCGCGCTTGCACCCTAGCGCGTCCCTGTAATTGCGGTGCTAGTGAGCCGCGGGCAATGCTTAAATGTAGTACTGCTTGAGCTTCTCAGCATTCCATGGTCGAGCAAGTTCTTCCCCGTGCAGGTTTTCGAGGAAGTAGGCTCCCGTCCCCGTTTTCCCGCGGACGCGGTACGGGCCCTCCCAGTTCGCGGCGAGTTTGCCTTCTCGCGAGTCCTTCTGGTTCCTGCGTAGGATGAGGGTGCCTATCTGAAAATCACGTTTGATAACTTTGTCGTTGTAACGTAGTGTTATTTTTTATTTAAGTGACGCTTCTCGGAGAGAAGCGCCTGAGCGTGTTTCCTCGACGAAGTCGAGTTCTTCCCTCAAGGCTTCATCATTCGCGTCCCCGTCGAGGGGGGCTTATGTCCTCCTCGAGGGTTCCCTGATCTCCACGGGGATCACTACTTCCGTTCCGTAAGTCAGACGGAAAGGGGTCTCCCCGGTCGTGGAGTGTGGGGTCGTTCGGTAGGCCTAGAGGACGCTGTGTAGCTCCTCGACCTACCTTTGTTTGGCGTCGTCCAATTGGCGTCTCAATCCTCGGAGGATTACCCTGTTCGCTGCCTCAGCTTGCGCGTTTGTTTGGGGGTGCTCGACCGAAGTGAAGTGCTGCTTCGTGCCCAGTTTGGTGACGAAATCTTGGAAGTTCTTGTCGGTGAACTGTGTCCCGTTGTCGGTGACAATGGCTTGAGACACGCCGAATCGGGCGAGGATGTTTCTTTTGTAAAAACGCAGTATGTTAAAGGCCGTGATTTTGGCCAATGCTTCAGCCTCGATCCACTTCGTGAAGTAATCCACCCCGACGATGAGGTATTTGTTTTGATATGATCCTACGACGAAGGGGCCAAGGATGTCCATTCCCCACCAAGCGAATGGCCACGGGGATGATAGCATTTTGAGCTCGCTGGGAGGAGCGAGGTGCATGTCCCCGTGACGCTGGCACCTCTCGCACTTCTTGACGTGTTCCTTGGCGTCTTGTTGCATGGTGGGCTAGTAGTATCCTGCGCGAAGCGCCTTACAGGCTAATGAGCGGCCGCCGAGGTGCTGGGCGTTGATTCCCTCATGGATTTCCTGGAGGATGCCGGGGACCTTAGTCTCCTCGACACACCTGAGGAGGGGGATGGAGAACCCTCGCCGGTATAGCTTATCCTCGACTACCGTGTACGAGCACGCCCGCCTTTTGACCATTCCTGCTTCTTTGGGATCTTCGGGCAGTTTGCCTGTCGTGAGGTATTCGTATACCGGGGTCATCCAACAGTTGCTATCCCCTATGGCGTTGATGTTCGAAACCATGGCCGGTTTGTCGATGCTCGGGCGGGAAAGCACTTCTTGTATGAGGGACTTGTTCCCGCCTTTCTTCTTTGTGCTCGCCAATTTCAACAGGACGTCCGCTCGGGCATTGTGCTCGTGGGGGATGTGAGTTACTTCCGCGGAGGTGAACTTTTTCATCTTTTCTTTTACTAAGGCCAAGTATTCTATGAGGTTGTCGTTCTTGGCTTGGTACTCTCCTCGGATTTGCGAGGCTAGGAGCTGAGAGTCGGTGAAAAGCTTGACCTCCTTGGTGTCGAGGTCCTCGGCCAGCCGGAGTCCTGCGAGGAAGGCCTCGTATTCGGCTTGGTTGTTCGATGTCGGGAAGGATAGTTTGAGGGATACCTCGATCAGGATGCCTTCCTCGTTTTCGAGAATGATGCCCGCCCTGCTTCCCTTCGGGCTGGATGTTCCGTCGACATAGATTGTCCATTTCTGTGACCCGTCGGTCGAGGGTTCTGGGACGGTCATCTCTGCTACAAAGTCGGCCAGTACATGTGCCTTCAGGGCTTTCCTCCCTTCATATCGGATGTCAAACTCGGCGAGCTCGAGCGACCACCTGAGCATCCTCCCCACCATGTCCGGTCGTCCGAGGAGCTGCCTAATAGGCTGTTCGATCCTTACGATGACGGTATGGGCGAGGAAGTAGTGGCGTAGCCTCCTGGCCGCGGTGACGAGGCCCAGTGCGACTTTCTCAATCTACTGATATCTGAGCTCGGGGCCTTGGAGGGCTTTGCTCGTGAAGTAGACTGGCTTCTGCCCGTCCGAGGTTTCCCGAATGAGGACGGCGCTGACTGCTTCTCCCGTGATCGCAAGATACAAGAAGAGTGTTTCCATGTTCTCAGGCCGTGAGAGGACCGGGGGTTGCGACATGACTTGTTTTAAGTGTGCGAGTGCTTGCTCGCATTCCTCGCTCCAGTCAAACTCCGCTTTTTGTCGAAGAAATTTAAAAAATGGAAGTGCATACTGCGCGGATTTGGCGACGAAACGGGAAAGGGCGGTGAGCATCCCGTTCAATGATTGTATCAACTTCTTTGAGTCCGGGGTAGGGAGCTCGGAGAAAGCCCTACACTTGTCGGGGTTTGCTTCGATTCCTCGTTCCGTGAGGTAGAATCCGAGGAACTTTCCTTCCCGGACGCCGAAGGTGCACTTGTCGGGATTGAACCTCATGCGGCACCTCCTCGCCGTGTCGAACACCTTCTTGAGGTGCGCGGCGTGGTCGACTTCTTCTGCAGACTTGACGATCATGTCGTCCATGTAGACTTCGAGCATGTCGCCGATTTTAGCCCGAAAAACCTTGTTTATCATCCGTTGGTAGGTCGCACCGGCATTCTTCAGACCGAAGGGAATTACGTTGTAATAGTAGTTGCCCGACGCGGTCATGAAGGCCGTGTGTTGTTTGTCGACCTTGTCCATGGGAATTTGGTTTTATCCCGAGTAAGCGTCCATGAAAGATAGTAGTTTGTAACCTGCAGAGTTATCGACCAGTTGGTCGATGTTAGGCAAGGGAAAACAGTCTTTCGGGCAGGCCCGGTTAAGATCAGTATAATCAACGCACATCCTCCATTTTCCATTATTATTTTTAACAAGTACAACGTTGGACAGCCATGTCGTGTATTTGGCTTCCGAAATAAAATTTGCCTCTAGGAGGTCTTTTACAGCTTTTTCAGCAGCCTCCGCTTTCTCGGGAGACTGCTTACGCCTACGTTGTGCTATGGCCCTAGCGGCCGGATCTACTACGAGCTGATGGCAAGCCACCTCGGGGTCGAGGCCAGGCATCTCGGATGCGCTCCACGCGAAGAGGTCAGCATTCTCCCTCAGACATGCTTTCAGTTGTTCCTTTGCCAGGTCGGGGATCCTGGCGCCAATCTTCACGTTGCGGTCTGGATCGTCCCCGAGGGCCACGAGCTCGAAGTCTCCATCTGGGATGGGGCGTGCTGGATGGAGAGGCTGCCCGTTGTTCTCCGCCTGGTGGTTGAGATCTTCGACTCCGTCTTCGTCGGGCTCGCCGGAGAACCTGCTGTCGAGGTCGACCGCGTTGACGCGCGGGAGAGGTACCTGTTCGGCATCCTGGGGTGGCTTGGTCACAGTCTTGGGTTTGGGGCCGATGGAGCTTATGCCTTTGATAGCGGCGTCGAAGCATCTTCTGGCTGCGTCGATGTCCCGATGCATTGTCACTACTCGTCCCCTGGTCGTGTAGTACTTCATTTTGAGGTGGACCGTCGATGGCACCGCCGTAAGTTCAGCCAGGGTGGTCCTCCCGAGGATGCAGTTGTAAAGTGATGGGCATTCGACCACCAGGAAACAGATCTTCACCTGTCGGGCCGTGTCTTCGGCCCCGAACGTAACCATTAGCTCCACGTAACCCCATGGTCTGGTGGTGGTCCCATTGAACCCCTGTAGATCTGAACCGACGTATGGGGTCAGATGCCTCTCGTCAAGCTGAAGGGTCCCGAACAAATGAGAATACATGATGTCGACCGAGCTCCCCTGGTCGACTAGGATCCTTCGGACGTCAAATTTCGCCATCTGCGCCCTGATCAGGAGGGGAATAGTGGTGTTTGGTGCTCCCCCGGGGAGTTCCTCGAGGTAGAAGGCGATGGGATTGGAGTTTCCCCGCACTTTCTCGAGGGTGGTCGCCTTCGCAGATGTCGCGGATTCCAGTTCGTCAAACTTTTGCTTGATTGATCCGACCGACAACTTCTCGGGACCGCCTCCGAAGATGACCATTTCTTTGGGGAAGTCTTCCCAGGTACTGCGGGCGGTGACGGGGTCCTCGTCAGGGAAGGTCGCCCACATGTTGCGGATTGCTTCTTCGCCCTCAATGATCGGGGGGACGAAGAAGTCCTCGGGCCGAGTGACGCTGAGGGCGACCTGAAGCTGGTTGTCGGCAGGAGGAGGTGTCGTCTCCTCGACGTTCTGCGCTTCCCGTGAACTCGGACGAGGAGGGTCGTTTGTTTGGGCATATTTCTTCAAGTGCCCCTCTTTGATGAGAATCTCAATTGTATCCTTGAGATGGATGCAGTCTTCGGTCACATGCCCGTGGCTCCGGTGGAACCTGCAGTACTTTGATTTGTCAACGTTTGATTTGGGAGCAGCGGGCTTCGAGAAGAGAACTCCTCCTTTTACAAACTCAGAATTCTGGCATTCGGAGAGGATTCGAGACCGGGGAGTGTTAAGCGGGGTGTACTCCGTGAATCGGCCAGCCGGTCCGCGCGGTTCCCGAGGATCGCGGTTGCGGTTCTCTTTCTTCTTTTCTCCTCCTCGTCGGGGAGAAGAGTCTTCATCTTTGTGGCCGCGGGGGCCTTCTCTACGTCTCGTCTCAAGAGCGATCTGAGCTGCTTCAGTCTCCTCGAGTTCGATGTATTTCTGGGCTCGAGCGAGAAGGTCCTCGAGACGCCGGGGTCTTCGGAGGCCTATGGATTTGGAAAAGTCAGACCCGGCACGCAGTCCGTGGATAATTAAGTATTTCTTCATGTCGTCGGTCGTATGGACCTCGACGGCCTCTTTGTTGAACCTCTCGATGTAGTTTCGGAGAGATTCGTTCCTCCCTTGAAAGATGCTTTCTAGGGCAACCTCCGTCTTCGGGTGTCGACGAGACGCGGTGAAGTGTTTAGTGAAGCGTTGCTTCAGTTGCTTCCATGACGTGATGGACCCATGTTCCAGACCCTTATACCAAGTCATGGCTCCCTTCCGCAAGGTGGTGGGGAACAGCCTGCATCTGATGGCTCCCCTGACATTTCGGAAGTCGAGCATTGCTTCGAAACTCTCCACGTGATCGTCAGGGTCGGTCAGCCCGTCATAGGTCCCCAATGGTGGGGGTTTCTCCATGCCCGCAGGGATTGGGGCGTTCATGATTTCCCATGACAAAGGGGTCCTCTGGTCCTCGTCGTTGCTACCAGCCGGGGATCTCGAAGGTGATCGATGGTGTCGTGGAAGGGAGTTCCTTGAACGGTTCTTTGGTCTTTCTTCGGTCTGCTTGGACTTCTTGGAGGTGGTGGAGGCCCTGGGTTCCTTCCGAGGTGGGGAACGAGGGTGTTTCTGGGAGATCATCGGCTGGGGGCGCTCGAGATGCGGTCGGCGACCCTGGCGTACTGGCGACGGGGTCCGAGAATCTTCGGAAGGGGTCCTTCGCGAGGAAGGAGAACGCGAGGTGACGGGGGACGACGATGTCTTCGCAGGGAAGATCGTCGTGCCCGTTCTTGCTCCAAGGCTTCAATTCTGGTGTTCTGCTGCGCGATCAGCTGATTGGTCTGGTTGATCAATGCAAATAGGGCCACGGTGCTCGGGGTCTGAATTGGGCGGCGGAGCAACTGGTTGGAGAATGGCTTGCTGGTCGTTCTGGCGGGCGGCGTCGTAGGCCACATCCTGGGAGTCAGGGGAGGCGGTCTGCCTGTCTCTTATGTCGCCTTCGCCGCCGTTGAGGATGACGGCGTCCTCACGGTGGTTCCCGTTCTCAAGTTGTGCGAGCACGGTGTCCAGAGCCTGGTTGACTGTCGGATTGGCCATGTTGGTGATGAACGAAGAAAGCTTTGGTTTATCGAGCAGAAAAACGGGGAAGCTTATAATTTCCCACAAACGGCGCCATTGATCGTACCTGGATCAGACAGTTTCTGGTGGCCAACGACGTCTGTTGAACTTTGGCTCCGGTGAAGTTGAAAGACGACCGGGGGGGGTGTACCTGCAAGGCACTCCGACGCTCAAGTAAGGTGGTTGTCAGAGAAAAGGCAAGTACAGAAGTGAGAGTAAGAAAGTGTGTAACTTGACCCCCTCAAGTGAGAGGGTATTTATAGAGCCCCCTGCGCGGGGCCAACGGTTACTTGCATTGGGCTGGATTGTCAGGCCCAATCCAAGTAACTGCCAGGGCTTACGTGGCGTAGTGAAGACCAGCACGTGGTCTTCGCCCTAGGGTAACCGTTCCTAGATCTTCGGGATTAGGGCAGGCCGATTCCATCGGGAGTGGAGTGGTTACGTGAGAACGTGTCCTCGTGGGGAGGACTCTTGCATGTCGGGGAGAGACGTGTCCTCGCGGGGGAGGACTTGCTGCGGGGACGGAGATGACTCCTCACGGGGATCAACGTCCTCGTGTCGAGGAGGGGAGAACTCCGAGGGAAGGCTCAATGCTTCTGCCCGAAGCTCTACGCCATTCGTGCCCGACACTGTGGTGCGACGCTTCCCCGACACTGGCTTGACTGAGTCCTTCGTATGGGCCGCCCCAGAGCGTGTGGGCTGGGCCTGTTCGGATGTGGAGCAGGTCCTCGGCCCAGTCCGGAACATTATATATATATAACATGAAAGTCTTACTAATATATAAGGTTTTTCTTTACTTATATATGTTATAATATGGATAATGTTTTATGTTTTGGTTTCAATATAATATAGTTTTGTTTTAGTTTTTTATTATTCGGATTGACTCATGTCGATATGCTATTTGCATATTGGTATACATGATGCATCACATTTGCGTTGGTTTGATCTGATTGCGATGATCACATTTTTGCGTTAGTAACGTTGTTGGTTTTTACACGATTTAAAATTCCTTTTGCTTCATTTTTCTTTTCTTTTTTGATAAATTTAGATATGCAAGTTTTGATCTCTATTGCGGTGATCACGGTGAGTGTAGCAAGCTAATGGTTGATTTTCATTGATTTATGTGCGGTTTTATATTTATTGTTGTATTTTGATTTTACACGCGTCCGACGGTTTAGCATAGTGACAACCCACTTTTTGAGCTTACCGATTCGTGTTTCGATTGACAATTTGTGATTTTCTTTGATATTGTTGTTCTTGATTTGACTTGTGATGACCGCTTACGTGGTAGCAGTTTGTTTTAATTTTGTTAAGAATAACGATCCAACATCATTATGTTCAGATCCGATCTAATTTCTCTTGGTAGCCTAGCACGTCTTCGCGTGGACGACTTTGATTCGCGTATTTGCGTCATGATGTTAATCCGTACACTTTTCATTTCATTTTTCCTTTTCTTGTTTCATTTGTTGTAGATATATGATGTAAATATTGTGTATACTCTTATATTTTTGTACTTTTATTACTGTTGAATGCTTGTATGCATATTTAGATCTCGTGGCGTTTGATTTACGCCTTGTGCTTGAGTTCACTTGAATTTGCACGCCTTTTGCGATCCAATTCGCACCCTTCGCGTTACTATTCGTATCCATCATTTCTTACCATCGATTCACAATCATTTCAAACCATTTTCAAAAAGATCAAACCATTCTTGATTCAATATCGAACCCATTTTTAACACCCTTGTAAGTCGATTGCTTTTTAGCATCGCCATCAAACTCATGCACACACTTGCACCTTTTCTTTGGTTGTGGTTTCGTTCACTAGGAGCACCCTTAGGGACTAGGAATCGACCTAACCTTTTCTCAAACTCTTGATCCAACGTCAAGTGGCATTTTCTCTAAACTTGTAAGTCGAGTGCCTTTAGCCTCGCCATTGACCCTTTTTTCATAACCAAGACCTTTTTCTTAATCAATCCAACAAACCCTTGATCAAATGTCAAGTGGTTTCTTCCCTCATAAGTCGGTTGCCTTTTGCAATCGCCATCATGCAAATTCAAACCTCGATCTTACATCGAGTATTTTTCTTAAATCAAAATCGAAACACCTTTTATTAAAATAAAGGGAGGGGTTTTGAATCTTCAAAATTTCTCCTCAATTGTTTGGATGCGAGATTTCTTTCTCGTGTTCAAGCAATTGTTCACTTAAAACACGTAATTATACTTTAATAATATTTCAATAAAAGATGTGAGAAGGGAGTGGAATCTTTCACTCTTCTCTTTCAATTAATTGGGTGAGAGATATCTTTTTCGTGTTAGAGTAATTGATGTCTATAAAAACACAAACTCGCAAACCATAGTATGAACTACGATTATTCTGACTTTCCCATTACACGAGGGAATACGTAGGCATAAGGGCCCCAATCCTTGGTGAGCACCCTAATAATAAAATCAACCATTTTCTCTTAAACCCTAATTAAAACCTTTAATAACTTTTTATTATTCAAAGAAGACAAATAAGCGTAGTTGACACTCGAAATCACTAATTAGGATAAGAGGTTCCCGTTGAGTACAACAGATGTAAGGGGGTGGTAATATCTTCCCCTCACGTAACCGACTCCCGAACCCGAATATGGTTGCAATTACCATTTTCCATTTTAAAAAGGTTTTCTCGTTATTTTCCTATTCCTTCATTGGAATAAATTAAAATTCGGTGGCGACTCTGTTCGAACAACTTTTTCCGCGTCCTTCACGAGGATCGTATTTTTCGAGGTACGACACGGGCCAGACTTTTTTTTAAATAGACAAGGCCTAAGATTTTTTGTAAGCCTATTTAGTTAAATAGGTCATGCCACAGGCATAAAAAAGTATTTTAAGCCTATTAGGCCGACCTATTTTAATAAATATAAACAAATATATTATTTTTTAGATTTTATTTTCTATTTTACATTAAAATACAAAAGTTAAATTTAGTTAAATTGAAGAACTTGTGAAAAAAAATTGAAAAACTATATGAATAATGTCATAAGTTGTTTTGACAAGTTTTTCTAAATAAATAATCTCACAAAACTATTTTTATGTAAGTTCAAATAAGTCTATGTAAACAAACATATAGTCTTATTATACTTTTGATTCTCTAATATATTTAAACATCAGTTGAATTGCTTATTTACATATATTTAAATGATATAGGCTTTTTAAGTAGGCTAATAGGCTAACCAGGCTTTCGAAAAGGTCATGCTCAAGCCGTAAAATGAGTCTTTGATAGGCCATAGGACAGACTTAGGCTTTTATTTTATTAGGAAGCTAGGCTCAGGCTTGGCAGAGCCTAACTCAGCCCAGCCTATATCCACCCCTATCCGCAGGGGAGGAGCGGGAATTGACATGCAAGGAATTGACACTAAGGTCGTGAGCCATCGCCTGGCCATTCATCTATCCGCCAAGCCTGTGGTACAAAGCAAATGAAAGGTAGGTGAGGAAAAGAGGGCCGCCATTGATGAAGAGGTGGAATAGTTATCAAGCACCAGATTCATCACTGAAACAAAGTACCCCACATGGCTGGCCAACATAATCCTGGTACGAAAGGCCAACGATAAGTGTTGCATGTGCATATACTTCACAGATCTCAATGCTGCCTGTCCCAAGGACCAATATCCACTAACAAACATCGATCGTCTAATCAACAGATCATCAGGCTACTAGGGGTTAATTTTCATGGATGCCTACTCGAGGTACAACCAAATCAAGATGGATCCATTGGATGTGCCCAAAACCACCTTCATGTTGAACCATGGCAACTATTATTACAATGTCATGCCTTTCAGCCTCAAAAATACTTATGCCATATACCACTGAATCATGGACATGTTATTCGCCCATCAGGTGAAATCTTGAGGTATATGTCGACGACATGATTGTTAAGATGTTGGATGGGAATAGTCACACCGATGACCTGGAGAACATCCTGCAATCAATAAGAAGGTATGACTATCATACCCTAAAATTTGTCCTACCTTTTTCCCATTTTTCATCTAACTCTTGGCCTATCGTTCATCTGCACACTCATAGTCATGTAGATCATTAATTTACAATTGCACTTTTCAAATAACAATTTTTTGATTTAAAGGTGTTGTTATTTATGAAACAAAGATTGGATTTATGGCAAGTAACTTATCAAGCTCCATGGGCTAAGGTTTTCTATGGTGCACTTGTAGATCAAGCTTGTGGACTTCATTGTGCTTCATCTAGACATTTTGGCTGTGGGCATAGCAAAATTTGGTTGATCATTGTTGTTGGATTAAATCTTTGTGGAACCCTAATCCTTGATCTAGACATTGTGATTATGTTTATTACATCATGGATAGTTGATTTGGAGGTCACTTTCAAGTTTGACTTTGGTCAATGGAAGGTTGAATTTTTGTTGATCATTCTCTTATGAGGTCTTACTTAGTAATCATCTTTGGCTCTATTTGATTCAAGACTTGGCATTCAAAGGATCAAAGATTCATTCAAGAGTTCAAGTTCAAGATCATTTTAAAATTCAAATTTGGAGGGAAACCACTTTTCTTAAGAATCAAGTCACAATTCCATTCAAAGGATCATTTTCATTACAAACCCTCAAAGTATACATTACAAAAGAGTCCAAAAGCCGAATTACAAAATTCTATACAAAAAGCTACATTTGACCTAGAGTTGACTTTTTGGTCAAGCAGTTGACCAAAGTCAAACTAATCCTAAATCCTAGCCTATTTTGATCTTCATCCCCAAAGTCTTTTATTTTGTGCCTCCAAGTCTTCAATGACTTCAAACTTCTTCATGATTCTTGATGTTTTCCAAAAATCCCATCTTTATAGACCATGATGTGCCAAACCTCTCCATGTCCAAAATGCCTAAGCCAAGCATACATCAGCCATGCAGCAATGTAAATGAGTTAACACACGTTCATATACAAAGCAATAATTATTCATGCCATAATGATAAAATGTGATAACATAACAGTGCCTATAACCAACATTAACCTATAACTGATAATTGAATGCGACTAACATATCAGTTGCTAATTCTAAAATGCCAACATTCTTCCAATAGTTCAAATTAACTAATTTCAACCGACTAACCCTAAATTGATTCAATCCACTATCTAATAGCTCAACACAACTAACATCCAACAGTTTTATCAACAAATAACCAAGCATCCACTAACTAATCCATACTAACTATCATTAACATTTCAAACCAACATGACTAACCAAACTTTTCTAACTTCTAACTGAATCACTTTTTTTTTTTGGAATAAAAGACTTTATTAATCCAAAAAACAGTCAAAGTACATGCCGATCCAAGATCCAGGCCTCCAATGGACAATACACAACAATCACAACCTATTACAATACTCTATGAGCTTCTTATCTTTTTCAATGCACCTATCTATCATTTCCCTAATGCTATTACATTGAAGATCTTTACTACAAGTTTGAAAAATAATTTTATTCTGCATACTCCACAGGTAGTAAACTGTCTCGGTGATAGCAATTTTCAGAATTTTACTCTTACTTCCCTTACTCTTGCACTGCTGGCTGATCCATCTCAATTCATCATTCCAACCAATGGGATCGCGATTGTATCCATAAATTCTGAGCACCTGTTTCCACACTTGGTTTGTTCTAGGACATTCAAAAAACAAATGTCTGCAAGACTCCATTGCATCACACAGCACACATATACCATCAGTACTCATACCAAATTTCATCATCCTATCTTTGGTGAATAATCTTTGATGACAAGCTAACCACATAATGAAAATTGCCCTGGGTCTCGCAAGGTTGCCGTAGAAAATAGAACACCACTCAACTCTTGGTTTGTCACCCCGCAACATGTTATAAATGCTCCTTATCTTGTACCTGTCCTTTGACTGAAAATCCCTCCACACGTTCGAATCAACAAGGAAATCTTGATGTTTGAAAATTGCTCTGATTAACCAAGAACAGCCTGCACCAGGGATAAAATTTCTAAACTCAGAGCTTTTCATATAATACTCATGAATCCAACGAATCCATAAACTATCTTGCTTCTTCCAAATGTTCCAAAGTAATTTCCCTATAGAAGCTATATTCCACTCCCTCAAAGAAATAACATTTCGTCCACCTGCTGCAATGGAATCACATACCCTTTCCCACGCAATAGGTGCCCTTTTGCTATTATTCTCTTTACCGGACCAGAGGAAACTTCTGCACATACTCTCAATATGTTGAATGAGTTTTTTAGGCAATGGAAATATTTGTAACCAGTAGTTTGCAATGGCAAACAAAACACTTTTAATCAGTTGAATTCTTCCTGCAAACGATAATAACCGAGTACTCCAATGTTTGAGTCTTTTTATCATTCTATCACATAGAGGCTGACAGTTATGGATAATAAGCTTTTTACTATCCAATGGAACACCAAGATATCTAAATGGGAGAGAGCCCATATCAAAACCTGTTTCCGTCTGGATCTGCTTCCTGGTACAGTCATCCATCCCTCCACAGTACAGTTTACTTTTAGGGATACTCATCATAAGACCAGTAGCACTCGAGAAGTCCTTCACCCTAGCCATTAACAGTTGCATTGAGATAATATCTCCCCTGGCAAAGAGCAAAATGTCATCTGCAAAACACAAACTTATAAGATTCAACTTAGCACATTTAGGGTGGAAATTAAAATTAGGATTCTCCTTAAGCCCCATGAGCAGTCTATGCATATATTCCATCACCATAACAAAGAGGAGAGGTGATACAGGATCACCCTGTCTCAGGCCACGTTTCGCTATAAGCACTTTAGAAGCAGCACCATTGATGGAAAATCTATAGGAAACAGTGGTAACACAAGCCAAAATCCAATTAGTGAAAATCTGAGGAAAACCAAGTTCTTTCATAATCTGAGCTAGGGCATACCAGTCTACAGTATCATAAGCTTTTTGTATGTCCATTTGGACCATACATCTAGGAGAGATGTGCTTCCTACTATAGCCTCTAATTAGCTCATGAGCAAGGATAATATTTTCTTGTATATGTCTGCCAGGAATAAAGGCTGTTTGAGATTGATCAATAACAGAACCAATTACCTTTCCAAGCCTTGAAGTGAGGATTTTTGAGAGAATTTTGTAAAAAGTACTACAACAGGCAATAGGTCTCCAATCCTTAATGGTCTTAGCTGCATCAGATTTGGGGATGAGAGTTATCAGGGAACAGTTCAAAGCTTTATACATCCTACTAGAATCAAAGAATTCCCACAGTGCATCCTGGACATCTTTTTTCACAATGGACCAAGAAGCCTTGAAGAAGTAAGCATTGAAGCCATCCACCCCAGGGGCTTTGTTGTTTCCAATACTGTCAAGGGCTTCCCAAATTTCTTTCTCAGTAATGGGTCTAATCAGCATTTGGGCATCTTCTCTAGCCAAGGTCCTACCATTTCTCATACAAGTAATATCAATCCCAGTCAAACTAGATTCTTTAGAGCCAACAAGTTTAGTGTAAAACTGCATGATCTCTTGCTCAATGCTTTCTTGGTTAGTCAGAAGATCTCCATTCAAAGCTTCAATAGATGTTAAACTATTATGCTTATGTTTCTCTTTGACAGAGGCATGAAAATAGGCTGAATTGTTGTCCCCATATTTCAAATTCCATAACAGTTCACTAGTCAAGTTTCTAACCTCCTAATATAACTAACATTCATAACAGTTCCATTTGAAACTAACTTTATTTAGCATCAAACTTCCAATATCATAACTAATTGGTCAGCCCAACTACAATTCAGTCATAGTTAGAAATAGTTCACAAATAACAAGTTAACATTCCATCATAATTAACCATTTTCTAAGTGGTTCAATTACACCTGTTCAAGCATTCCTTGATAATTCAATTAGCATAACTACTAACTATCACAATTTCTATCTACCCTAAGTCATTCATTAACAGTTAAAATCGCTAACAGTCTAATATCATTAACAAACTAATGCAAATTACAATCAAATTCCATAAAATTCAACCATCAACTAACTATCCTAATTTCCAGTTAAACTACTGAAATTGCAAACACCAAAGCATTTCACTCACGCATTCTAATCTCCTACTAACTATTCTAACAAATCAACATAACAACTAACACATAACCAATTAACTTATTCATAACTAGCAGTATCATAATTGATTCAAAGCACCATCTAATTCACTAACTGTCAAATAAACTAACTTTCTAACTGCAAAAATTCCAAAACTAACCGTGATTGAATAGTGTTAACTTCTCTAACTAATTTACTCATGAAACTAACTAACCCTAACCCCTGCCCTAACCTTCAACAAACTTTGCCCTAACCTCTTCCCAATTCGGTTACACTACAATCTCTATATAATCACAACTCACCTTGTAATCATCGTTAATAATCACACTTTGCAAAAAAAAAATTTCATTCTCAAATCATTCTCTCTCTGAGTTCAATCTATCTCCTCTCACCTCACACTCAAAACTCCATCCATAGTTGTCAGAGCTTCATCAATGGAAGCTCTGAGCAACTGAACTTAGCCTACTCCCTACGCACTCTGCACTCTCTACTATACTCTAATTAATAACAATAACAAACAACACAAATTCATGTTAAGGAGAAGAAGAAGAAGGAGTTGTTGCAAAAAACAAAGTTGAAGATTCAAATTATTACTTGAACGCTCTCTGGTCTTTGTATATTCATCAGCTTCATCATCTTCATCCTTAACAAGGTCTAAGACAAGCCACGACCTTGAAGGTAGGATTTCATTTCTTCTTCGTTTGGCTCTATTTGAGTTACCAATATGTAGCCCTGACTGAGGGGAATCAAAGCCCCAAGGTTGCGTGGCTTGATTCCCTTCTGTCTTCATTTAATTTATGTTAGAATACTTAGGGTTCTCGAAGAGAACTTTGTGGTTTAGGAATATCATTGAAATCTAGGAGAATTATAGAAGAGAAATGGAAGGAGAGGGACAAACGAGTAGGTTAGTGGTGGTTTAAGGCTCAACTGGAATGCTCCGCCGCCTCTGGCGCGACGGAGCGATTTCTGGCCAAAGGAAAGTTCAAGAGGGAGAGGGAGAGAAGACTTGACTGAGCTTAAAAAAGAATTGAGGATTCTGATGCCCTCACGTTCCTTAGCCCTTTCGCCCTTGGGCCATACATGCTAAGCCCAAAAGTTTGGCTCGTGACACCCTCATTTCACTTGTGCACCTCCCTCTCTGAATACAACAAGGGTAATGCAACTTAGGCTTTCAGTTTGGACCCAGTGCCATTTTCTTGGTCATACTCCCCCTTGTCCATACACCCCTGTAGAGTTGAGATTTATTTTTTGATTAATTTTGTTTTTTTCTTTCTTTTAATTCTTCGGCCACATTTTTTTTTCATACACATTAAAAATACCTATAAAAATAAAATGGTACTTTTGTTGAATTATACTTGGATTAGGATTAGTTTTAATTTTGAGTTTAATTGTTACTTTTCATTTTAATTTCATGATTCATTAGAACTTAGGGTTCACATGTGTCAATTCAATTCCTAAATTCCTTTAAATTTACTTTAGGTTCCATGTGCTTATTGTTTGACTCTTAGTATGATCATGCCCTTGATTAATTAGTTGGTCAAGTTTATCTTTGATCAATTAGTTAATTTTTGTAATTAGTCTTTGTTTTTTATAACTTGTCCTGAATAATTACATGATGCCCCTTAGGAATCACATTCAATTGAGTGATCATAAGTCACATGATCACTTGGTTGAATTTGTACCTTTCCACTTGCATCTGCCTTAAAGTCAATCTCAAGTCAAAGCACACTAAAGACTTTGAAGACAGAAGGACATCAAGATCTTGATCATTGTTGAGCTTCATCCATTCAAGAACACCTCACATTGCCTCTTCAAAACAAAAGGACTCTTCTATCCCTTCAAACACTTGTTAGTTATGATGTGAATTGTGCGTCACAAGCCTTAAGCAATGAAGAAGAATGAGAGGGATTATTCCTACCTTTGTTCTGAGTATCCTTGAATACGCAACGTAGGCCCCAATTATTCAAATTATTCACCTCCGTTCATAGACTTTAGTGCAATTCAAATCAAATAACCTTCAAACTTTCTTCCCCATAGACAACACTTCCACAATCAACATCCACAATATTGTTCTCTTTGGACCAAACATAATACTCTTTTGATACCTATACACTCTTGAGGTTAATCACCTTCTCTTGGTTAATCACCTCCTTCATGGGTTAATCATTTTCTCTAGGTTAAGCACCCATCTCTGAACCAAACCCCTCTATTTGGGTTAATCACCTCTCATGGTTAAAATACCCTTCTTCATGCATGTTTGCCTTGTCAGACCCAGTGCTTAGACAAACCCCTCATTCTCATACATGTGTGTCTTGTTAGTCTCATGCTTAGGAAGACCCCCCCCCCTTTTTCTTTTATGTTTGTCTTGTAAGACCCGGTGCTTAGAAAAACGTTTTTTCATGCATGTCTGTCTTGTCAGACATAGTGCTTAGACAGACCCCTTCATGCATGCTTGCCCTGTTAGTCTCATGCTTAGGCAAGTCCTTTCTTTCATGTTTGCCTTGTCAGACCTAGTTCTTAGGAAAACACCGCTTTCTTGTAGATCTTGATCTTCAGATATAGGAAAAACCCTACAACTCTGCATAGGGTAATCACCATCTATTAGTTAATGTAAAACTCTTTGGTTCAGATACACTACCCTATGGGATCAAACAACACACTCTTGGTCCAAACAACACAATCCACTCAAGCAATTCCTTTTTCAATTTAGGCAACTCGTTTTTTTCAATCAGAAACCTTTTTCATAACAATTTTCTTTTCATAAAAGAACTGTTATAATATGTTCCTTAGTAGACAGACTAAAAGCTTAGAGCATCCGAACTAGGATCAGATGAGCTAACGTCAAAACACTTTTAGGATACGATTATAATAGTTCCCTAAAATCAACCAATAAATACTTATTTTCTACCATGAACTACGGAGCTCTAATTTTCTCATTGCACTATGAGAATATGTAGGCACGAGGGTTTGAATCCTTGGCGAGCACATTAATTAAAAACTTATTTTCCCCTTTACTAAAACAAATCGCAAGTAACCTTTAGAAAATAACACCATTCACACAAAGAACAATCAAAATAGTTTCTATTGAGTACAACAGATGTGAGGGATGCTAATACCTTCCCCTCGCATAACCGACTCCCTTACCCATTTCTCTTTCTCATGGGTTTTATTGATATTTTCCCTTTCCTTTTGGAATAAATAAAATTTAGTGGCGAATCTGTTGTATTTTTTAGCATGCGATATGCTTAAGTATTTTTTGCGCCGCAATAATGACATGTGCCTAAATCCCTCCAAATGCTCTTTCGTGGTGTAGACAGGTGAACTTTTGGGTCTCATGCTGACGAGGAGAAGGATTGAAGCCAATCTAGACAAGTTCTTGGTGGTCATTGATATGAGAAGCCCCACTAATGTAAAGGAGGTGCTACAGCTTATTGGATGCCTCACCGCCCTGTCTTGATTCCTCTCTTGGGCATGTGACAAAGCTTTTATGTTCTCTGCCTCCTTGAGGAAAAATGAGAAGTTCGAATAGAACTTCGGGTGTGAGGACGCCTTCACTAAGATCAAGGAGTTCCTCACATTGACTCTGATCCTCACTGGCCAGAAGGAAGACTCGCCTCTACTTCTGTACCTCTCGGTCACCTAGCGCGCGATGAGCTGAGTCCTTGTGCAAGAGATAGACAAAGCAGAAAGACCTATGTATTTCATAATAAAAGTGTTCAAGGGCGCTGGGACACGCTACCAGAAGATTGTGAATCTCGAATTAGCCATTGTGATTGCAGCGAGAAAGCTCTGGCAATACTTCCAATGGCACGCCATCCTGGAAAAATCTAACCATCTTATCCGTCAAGTATTGAAGAAGTCTGATCTAGTGGGAAGAATGGTATCTTGATCGGTATAGCTCTCGGAATACAATATCCAGTATATTTTAAGGGGGAGCATTAAATCTCAAGCTCTAGCTGACTTCGCAGCCGAACTCAGCTCACCCATCGAATAAGAGCCACCTTTAGAATGAGCATTATCTGTGGAGGGTGCCTCCAATGTAAAGGGAAGCGAGACAAGAATAATACTTGAGGGACCAGGTGATATAATTATCTAGCAGATGCTGAAGTTCAAGTTCACCGTGAGCAATAATCAAGTAGAGTACGAGGCCCTCATCGTTAATATGGTCCTCACCTTGGAAATGGAATCTACCAGACTAAGAGCCAAAAATTATTCTCAGGATAATATCAGGTCAAGGAGCCCCAGCTGATAAAATATCTACACAAAGTACAAAATCTATCATCACATTTCCTCTTTGTCGAAGTAGAACACGCCCTTGCAAACAGAATTTCAGGGGGAGTCTCTTGTCCAAACTAGCCACCTCGAAGGTTGCGGCGTTCAATAAGACAGTTATATACGAGACTCTCATCTCCTCTAGTATTGAGGCATAGGAAGTATACTCCTTGGAATTCTCTCCCGAGTCTAGTTGGATTCCACCCATACTACACTACTTACAGTCAGGCAAACTCCTACCGGACGAAGGAAAGCCAGAAGGATAAGGAGAAATGCTTCCAAGTACAATCTACTCTCAGGGAAACTTTATAGAATGGAGAGGGCCACTCCCATGTTGAGGTTCTTAGGGGAGAACAAAGTTGCCCTAGTCCTCGCAGAAGTTCATAAGGGAGCCTGCAACAGTCATATTGGAGGAAAGGCCATCGCTTACAAACTACTAAGGGCGGGGTATTACTAACCTACACTAATGAAAGACAACCTCAACTTTATCAAGAAGTGTGATCAATTAAAGAGGCATATTGAACTTCACCACGCCCCTGTGGAGTTTCTCCAATCGATGACTTTGCCCTGGCTATTCTACCAGTGGGGCGTGGACATCCTAGGCATGTTCCTTTTGGCACATGGTCAGTTAAAATTATTGATAGTAGGATTAGGCAACTTAAATAATTGGGTAGAGGCAGATAAAGTGGTCAAAATCATGGTAAAAGAGTCAAGCAATTCTACTGGAAGAGGATTATGTGCCGATACGGCCTCTCTGGCACCATCATGTTGGACAATGGAACCCAATTTTCCGCCACCGTGGTTATTGACTTTTTTAGAGACTTAGGTGTGCAGACAAATTTTGTGTCTGTTAAACACCCCCAAACCAACAGAGAACCAAATCAGTGGACAAGGTAATCCTCAAAGGACTCAAGAAGAAACTGGACGACGCCAAAGGTCTATGGGTGGCACTCCTTAACGAGATACTATGGTCGTACTACACCACACCATATTCCACCTCTAAGGAAACCCCGTTTTCCATGGTTTATGGGGTGGACGTGATGCTTACCATAAAAATTGAGACGCTATCATGGTGACAATCCTATTTCTACGAAGAAACAAACGAGATAGGATTGAAGTGTGCGGCAGATCCGATCGACGAGCTACGAGAATCCACCCACATCCAAGAGTTTGCTGCCAAACATAGAGCCTCTAGGAGATACAACTCCAATGTAAAGTTGGAAGAGATGCAGGAGGGAGACATGGTATTATAGGAAGTAGTCATACTTACACAGTAGGGAAAGCTACAACCTAACTAGGAAGAACCGTATCGCATATACCAAAAACTACCTCACAGAACATACAAGTTGTAGGAGATTGAAGACTGCTTCTACCTAGGACCTCAAATGCACTTCATCTCCGATATTATTATAGTTAAAGTTATTTGAAACTTTCCAATAAACGTTATGCTCATGTAATTTTGAACAATTGTTCATACATTCTATTATACCAGGGATACCTTATATGTTGGACCTTCACAAAAGGATCCTTTCTGGCGCTCAAGGAAATTATATGTTGGACCTTCATGGAAGGATCCTTGTTGCCCCTCGAGGCAATTATATATTGGACCTTCATGGAAGGATCTTTACCACCCCTCGAGGAAATTATATGTTGGACCTTCACGGAAGGATCATTTCCACCCCTCGAGGCAATTATATGTTGAACTTTCACGGAAGGATCCTTGTCTCCCCTCGAGGAAATTATTTATTGGACATTCATGGAAGGATCCTTTCTTCCCCTCGAGGCAATTATTTCTTGGACCTTCACTGAAGGATTCTTGCCACCCCTTGAGGCAATTATATGTTGGACCTTCACAGAAGAATCCTTGCCTTCCTTCAAGAAAGTTATATGTTGGACCTTCACGGAAGGATCCTTGTCACCCCTCGAAGAAGTTATATGTTAGACCCTCACAAAAGGACCATTTCCGCCCCTCGAGGAAATTACACGTAGGGCTGTTTACAGTGCGGTTTTGACGCTAAAAATCATCCAAACGGCAAGAGGAAAAAGCATGCGGTTCGGTTTGGTTAAGTTGGCTTTTAGAAATGAAACCGAACCAAACCAAACCAATGCAGTTTGGGTTAGTTCGATTTTTTACAAGATTTTTATTGAGTCGTACATACACATATAGAGAACAACATAACTTTGTTTTTAGGCATTCATACATTACCAAAAAAAACAACAAAACTCATTATATTTAGACCAAAACTTCTAATTCAATTAACAAAAATAAGATTAGACAAAAGTGGAAATAGAAACATAAAATAGTAGCAAAAACAATATCAAAACTATTATAATAAAAAAGAAAAAATGGAAGAGATGAGAGATTAGAGAAGATGAAAAAGAAAGAACATAAGAGATGCGAGATAGAGAATAAATGTACGATAAAAACGTAATTGGAAGAGAAAGTAATAACCTAAAAATGATAAGATGAAGAATAAAGAACATAAGAGGAGAGATTAGAATAGAAGAGGTGAGATGCACATGACAAAGATGATTCCAAGAATACACGATACTACTAGGAGAGATTTGAGAAGGTTGAAACTAAAACCCTAAGTGTGAGTAAGAGAAACGTTGTAAGGTTAAAACATAATAGATTTGGGTTTTGGATTGGATGTGGAATAAGTAAAGTTTTAAAGTTTGGGTTGTAACATAATGTAGTTTGGTTTGGTTTAGTTCAATTTGTAAAATACAAACCGCAAACCAAACCGAACCACACGGTTTTGTTAGAAAATGACCCAGACACATCCGAACCAAATGTGTTTTTTTGCGGTTTCAGTTTGTTTTGGTTTGGTTTACGGTTTTCTATTGGGTTGGTTCGGTTTTAAACACCCCTAATCACACGACTGAACCTCCAAAGAAGGACCCCTGCTGCCCTCCTAAGCTATGCCAAGTCGGGCAAGGTAAAACTCTCGCCTGAGGGACTCAGTATCTCTTTAGGCGAGATTGCTTCCAAAAATCACACATAGGTGCACGACCTATATCAAACCCCAGTGTCAAGTCTTGCTAGAGAGCTCGGTGGAAGTCCCTCCTGAAAGGCCAAACACCCCGCTTTAGAGACTCAGTGTCTCGACAGTCAGGTTGCATGATACAACATATGAGGGACTTAGAATACCCAGAACTTATAAAAATCTCGCCTGAGGGACTCAGTATCTCCTCGGGCGAGACTACTTCCAAAAATCATGCCTAGGGGGCACAACCAATATCAAGCCTCGGAGACTTGGTGTCAAGTCTTGCTAGAGGGCTCAGTGGAAGTCCCTCCTGAAAGGCTAAACACCCGCTCGAGGGACTCAGTGTCTCGACAACCGAGTTACATGATACAACATCTGAGGGACTTAGAATCCCCATAATTGATAAGACTCTCGCCTGAGGGAATCAATATCTCCTCGGGCGAGGTTGCTTCCAAAAATCATGCCTAGAGGGTGCGACCTATATCAATCCCCGAAGAATTGGTATCAATGCTTGCTAGAGGGATCGGTGGAAGTCCCACCTGAAAGGTTAAACACCCCGCCTGAGGGACTCTGGGTCTAGACAGTCGGGCTGCATGATACAAAATTTAAGGGACTTAGAACCCCCAAAATTGATAAAACTGTTTCCTAAGGGACTTAATATCTCCTCGAGTGGGATAGCTTCCAAAAATCACGCCTAGTGGATTTGACCTATATTAATCCACAGAGACTTAGTGTCATGTCTTGCTAGAGGGCTCAGTGAAAGTCCCGCCTAAAAGGATTGCCTGAGGAACTCAGCATCTCGCCAGCCAGGCTAGGCGATACCACGCTTGAAGAACTTAAGTTCTTAAAAAAAGACTAAGAGCACCTCATCATAAGTACTTAGCGCCTCATAGGTCAAGCTGCATATTAGTAAGTTTGACAAAGTTCAGTTGTTACTGGCACCATCTGTCAGAAGCCGATTTTTATAGGTACCAAAGATCAAAGTCCAGTTGTTACTGGCACCATCCGTCAAAAACTGGTTGTTACCGATGCCTACGTTCAAAGTCCGACTTTGTTTGGCACAAGTAGAGATTTTTATGTCTATTTACTCTGTTTGTCCAGATGTTTCTTAGAAATTCTTTTGTATGACTCTTCGTTTTAAGGAATTCCTAAAATATTGGACGATTTTCTTATTAGAAAACTCCAATATTTTTGTCTTGGATGAATTCCTTGTTAGGGATCTCTAAAGTTTTTTTTTGCGTGGTTGATTTTTTTGTTAGAAAACTCCCACTTCCTAATAGTTTTGATGATAACAAACACTATATTATTTAGAACTTGATGCTCCTTAATTCATTTATTATGATATGTAGGGAAGTTCTAATGTAAAGAAGTTCTGATATGGAAGTATCACAAGATCTAATCTAAGCGAAGTTCTAGTCAAGCGAAGCTCTGATATGGAAGTATCACAAGATCTAAACTAGCGAAGTTATAATCAAGCGAAGTTCTGATGAAGAATGTGTCACGCTTCAGTACCAAAGCTGCCTTGAGCCAGAAACTCTGATAATTCAATAAATCAACATGGACTCTGATACGCTATCCTTCACAATTATGAGTATCACAAAGTAACGGATTGTGCCAGACAAAAATCTGTATTTTTGGAAAGAGCATTCAATGGCATTTTATCAACCTCCAAAAATATTTCTCACGTCTCCAACGGATCAAATAATTTCATCTATTTAAAGGAGCCCTTGCACAGATGACAAACACACTTGCGCGCATACACTTTACAATTCATCAAGTTTTCATTTGTTTTCAAATTAGATCAAAACATTGTGTAAACATCACAGTTGTGATACAGATTATTAGAAGCACCTTATACACTTGTTCATTTACTTTTGAAATTCCTTGAGAAAACCGAACTGTGGTTAAAACTCAAGAAGACATTGACAGTTGTCTCTGTGATTGTGTAACCCTGATTATTTAGTGGATTAAGTCCTCAAGAGAGAGAGGCGAAATCACCTTGGCGGGTGGACTGGAGTAGTTTGAGTTCAAACGAACCAGGATAACCAACGTGTTCCTTTTGCTTTAATTTTTGAAAACCCCAATTCAAACCCCCTTTCTTGTGTTTTTCGTTTCTTCAATTGGTATCAGAGCGCCTGGTTCTGGGTGTTAACACTTAACCATGTCAGAAAAAGATCCTTCAAAGAAAAACATTATGGCGGAACCCGTTCAGAACTACAATGACAAAATCAGTGGCAAACCACCAGTGTTCGATGGTGAAAATTTTTATTACTGGAAAGACTTAATCGAAAGTTTCTTTCTGGCTCATGACGGCGATCTCTGGGATATGGTAACTGATGGTTACACTCATCTTGCTGGAAAAGACGGTCAGAAGATTGAAAGGAAAAATATGACGGATCAACAAAAGAAAGACTTCAGAAATCATCACAAGGCCATAACGATTCTCCTAAGTGCGATATCTCACATAGAATATGAGAAGATCACAAACAGAGAATCAGCCAAACACATATTTGATTCTCTGAGAATGACGCATGAGGGCAACACTCAAGTCAAAGAGACCAAAGCGCTGGCACTCATCCAGAAGTATGAAGCCTTCAAAATGGAAGAAGATGAAACAATTGAGAAAATGTTCTCAAGGTTTCAAATTCTGGTTACTGGACTAAAAGTTCTGAATAAAGGGTACTCAACAGCAGATCATGTCAAGAAGATCATCAGAAGCTTACCAAAGGTGTGGAGACCCGTGGTCACAGCACTAAAGCTCTCCAAGAACCTCAACGAAATATCTCTTGAAGAACTAATCAGCTCTCTAAGAAGTCACGAGATAGAACTAGAAGAAGATGAACCCCAGAAGAAAGGTAAGTCTGTTGCTCTTAAATCTAAATATAAATATGAAACTAAAGCTTTTCAGACAGAAGAAGAAAGCTCTGGTGGCTCCTCAGAAGAAGATGAACTATCACTCCTTTCCAGAAGAATCCAACAACTATGGAAAAATAGGCAAAGGAAATTCAGAAACTCTAGAAGATCAAGCAGTCATTCTGAACCATCTTCTGGACACAAAAAGTCAAGAAACAAAGAGGTGGTGTGTTACGAATGCAAGGAACCTGGACACTACAAAAGTGATTGTCCTAAGCTGCAGAAAGAAAAGCCAAATAAGAAGTTTAACAAGGAAAGGAAGAAAAGTTTTATGGCTACCTGGGATGACTCGGAATCTTCTGAAGCAGAATCCGAATCAGAAAATGAACACGCCAACATTGCCCTAATGGCCAACATATCAGATGATTCTAACTCATCAGAATCAGACTCTGACTCAGAAACTAAAGAGGTATTCTCTAAATTTTCTAGATCTCAATTAGAAGATAGTCTATCTGAAATTCTTGAAAATTATCAGAAACTTCAGCTCAAATATAAGAATCTGAAACATGATCTGGTATCTGAGTCTGAAAAGAACAGAAAACTGAAAGCAGAAAATTCTAAGTTAAAAGAAACCATTTCAAAACTCAACTCCTTTGAATCTCAAAAATCTCAGAAAAAATCTGACTCAGTAGTTCCCACTAGTTCTGATAACGTTTTAAAACATTACGACTATGATTTTCAAAAATTTCTAGCTAAAAACATAGACAGAAGAAAAATGGCTTCAATGATCTATGGAGTTAGTAGAAATGGGAGAAAAGGCATAGGATATGTTAATCCTAAAGGAGAAGCTCCATATAAACCTAAAAAAGTTGATGATATGATCATAAAATACGCTCCTTTAAACTCTCACTTCACATATGGACACAAACATGATATAAAATATACTAGTGAATCTTATTCTTCAATTTCTATTGAGAAACCAAAACTCAATCAGAATTCTGTGAACACTAACAAACAAGGACCCAAAGAAATATGGGTACCTAAGGATAAAATCCTATATGTTGCAGATGTCTTTAACAGCAAGATTGAAACACCAATCATGGTACCTGGACTCTGGATGCTCGCGACACATGACGGGAAGAAAGCATATGTTCCAAAGTCTGGAACTTAAAGCTGGAGGGTATGTAGGTTTCAGAGGCAATTAGAAAGGTAAAATCATTGGCTCGGGAACCATAGGTAACAGTACTCTACCCTCTATATCTAATGTTTTATTAGTAGAAGGATTAATGCATAACTTGTTATCCATAAGTCAATTAAGTGATAACGGTTATGATATAATCTTCAATCAAAAGTCCTGCAAGGCAGTTAGTCAGAAAGATGGAACAATCCTCTTTAATGGAAAGAGAAAGAACAACATTTATAAAATAAAACTTTCTGAACTAAAAAGTCAGAATGTAAAATGTCTTTTGTCTGCTGACGACGAGCAATGGGTCTGGCACAGAAGATTGAGGCATGTTAGTATGAGAAGAATATCTCAGATTAACAAACTCAATCTGGTCAGAGGACTTTCTAACCTGAAGTTCAGCTCAGATGTTCTGTGTGAAGCATGTCAAAAAGGCAAGTTTTCTAAACCCTCTTTTAAACCAAAAAATGTTGTTTCTACCTCCAGACCACTAGAACTTCTACATATAGATCTGTTTGGACCAGTGAAAACTGCATCCATCAGTGACAAGAAGTATGGATTGGTGATCGTAGATGACTATAGCAGATGGACATGGGTAAAGTTCTTAAAACACAAGGACGAGTCACTCTCTGTATTCTCTACTTTCTGTAACCAAATTCAAAATGAAAAAGAGTTTAGAATTGTAAAAGCCAGAAGTGATCATGGTGGGGAATTTGAAAACAAAAATTTAGAAACATTTTTTAATGAAAATGGCATTTCTCATGATTTCTCTTGTCCTAGAACTCCACAACAAAATGGAGTTGTAGAACGCAAGAATAGAACTCTACAAGAAATGGCCAGAACCATGATCAATGAGACTAACATGGCTAAACACTTTTGGGTAGAAGCAGTTAATACAGCGTGTTACATTCAGAATAAAATCTCTATAAGACCTATTCTGGAAAAGACTCCATATGAACTGTGGAAGAACAGAAAGCCCAACATTTCATACTTTCATCCATTTGGATGTACATGCTTTATCTTAAACACTAATGATCCTCTGAACAAGTTTGATTCTAAGGCACAAAAATGTTTCATGTTAGGATACTCTGAACGTTCAAAAGGATACAGAGTATATAACACAGAAACACAAAATGTGGTAGAATCCATTTGTGTCAGATTTGATGATAAGCTTGGCCTTCAAAAGCCAAAGCATGACGAATCTCTTGCAGAAATAGAAGTTCAAATTACAGGCACTGAAACCAGATCATCAGAAAAACAGTCAAACACAACAGAAGGAAACCCTAATTTTACAACAAATTCTGAAGAACCCATCCAGAAAAGACAATCCAGAAGTTCTCTAACACATCCCGAAGACAAAATTCTGGGAAAGAAAGATGACCCAATCAGAACAAGATCCTCATTCAAAAAGACTGAAGAATCTCTCATGGGATTAGTCTCTCTGGTTGAACCCACTTCTATTGACGAAGCACTCTCAGACAACGATTGGATACTCGCAATGCAGGAAGAATTGAATCAGTTCACCAGAAATGACGTATGGGATCTAGTCCCTAAACCTAAAGGCTTCAACATCATTGGAACCAAATGGGTCTTCAGAAACAAACTGAATGAACAAGGAGAAGTTGTCAGAAACAAAGCACGACTGGTTGCACAAGGTTATAGTCAGCAAGAAGGGATAGACTATACAGAAACCTTTGCTCCAGTCGCAAGGTTAGAATCTATCAGACTTTTAATTTCATTTGTTGTAAATAATGACATCACTCTTTATCAGATGGATGTCAAAAGTGCGTTTTTAAATGGTTACATTGATGAAGAAGTTTACGTACATCAACCCCCTGGTTTTGAAAACACAAAACATCCAGAATATGTTTATAAACTTAAGAAATCGTTATATGGTCTAAAACAAGCTCCCAGAGCTTGGTATGAGAGACTAAGTAACTTTCTCTTAGAAAATGATTTTACCATAGGGAAGGTGGACACAACTCTATTCTGTAAGTCATTTAAAAATCACATTCTGATCTGTCAAATATACGTAGATGATATAATTTTTGGATCCACTAAAAGCTCCTTAGGCAAAGAATTTGCTAAGACTATGCAGGCAGAATTTGAAATGAGCTTAATGGGAGAACTCAAGTTTTTCTTGGGAATTCAAATCAATCAAACTCCAGAAGGAACTTACATACATCAAAGCAAGTATGTCAGAGATCTTCTGAAGAAATTTGATATGTCAAAAAGTAAGCCTTCCAAAACTCCTATGCATCCCACATGCATTCTGGAAAAGGATGAGGTAAGCAAGAAAGTAGAACAGAAGCTCTACAGAGGTATGATTGGTTCTCTCCTTTATTTAACTGCTTCAAGACCTAATATTCTCTATAGCGTCTGTCTTTGTGCTAGATTCCAATCAGATCCTAGAGAATCTCACTTAACAGCAGTTAAGCGAATTTTTAGATATCTGAAAGGTACTACTAATCTTGGTCTTTGCTATAGAAAGTCCAGAGAATACACATTGGTAGGATACTGTGACGCTGACTTTGCTGGAGATAGAATAGAAAGAAAAAGTACCTCTGGAAGCTGCCAATTTCTGGGAGACAACTTAATCTCTTGGTCCAGCAAAAGACAATCCACCATTGTACTATCAACTGCTGAAGCTGAATATATAGCTGCAGCTGGATGCAATACTCAGATGCTCTGGATGAAGAATCAGCTTGAAGATTTTCACATTTACGAGAGTAACATCCCTATCCTCTGTGACAATACTTCTGCCATCTGTCTTTCTAAAAATCCTATTTTGCATTCTAGGGCTAAACATATAGAAATTAAACATCACTTCATTAGGGACTATACTCATAAGGGAATTCTTTGTTTAAAATTTATAGACACAGACCATCAATGGGCTGATGTTTTCACCAAACCCCTTGCTGAAGATAGATTTAATTTCATTCTGAAAAATCTCTGTATGGAATTATGTCCAGAATGAAAATGTAATTTCTATATTTTTAACTCTCAGAATTTCTTTTTGTGAACATCTGACCAATAATTCTTCAGAAGTGAGAAGAAAGATTGCCTCAGAATCTATTCAGAAGATCTGAACTTTTCATTTCAAGGATAGATCATTAAGTTCACTCTAGCAAACACCTGTCAATCTACGCTCCAGATTTTCTCTGACGATGAACACGTGTCAAACTCTGGAAAACTGAAACGTCTGTGTTGACATATCGAGGCGCCAAGTCTCATCGGTAACTGTTCCCAAAATTGTTCACGCTATCTCCCTTGTCAGAAATCATTACAGCTATTAATCATTATGTTTATTGTCTTTAATTGCTATTTACTTCTTGGCCACTCTTATATATATGTCACTTCTAACACCCTCACACGCTCACTATCACTCACTTAGCTCTCTATCGCTTTCTCCTTCTTATTTGCAATTCTTGTTTTGGTTTCTACATTTCTTGTTCCTCTGTGGTCTACAAAACCCTAAGTCTGTGAACAATGGCCTCCTGCTCTCAACAAAGCTCTCAACAAGCAATGTCTCAAGAATCTGCTGACCAAATCATTGAAGAAAGGTACGTTGAGCCCTCAAGAACTCTTCTCACTCCCATTGCCTCTCTTGAAGTTCTCTGTGAACTCATCGTGGATTTTGAAAGCATGAAAGAAAATGGGTATGACCTTACTCCTGAGGTTGAGTTTCAAGGATGGACCAAATACTTTAATCGCTTAATGGGTCCAGTTTTTCCCAAACTCGTTAAGGAATTCTGGATTTTTACATCGGTCTCTAATCATCAAGTAACTTCGTATGTAATGGGAAAGAAAATTGTCATCACTGAAGCTCTTATTGGTAAACTGATTGATCATGATGGATCAGGAATTAGATGCAGCGAGATGGAAAAGGGCACTGACCTAAATACTATCTCAAAGGAAATCTTCACCTCCAGACAACACTCCAACAAAATCAAAGACCTAAAGGATCGTCACAGAATTTGGGCCAGAATCATTCTTAGTTGTATCTATCACAGGAAACCTACAAGCTCTTCTGACTACATCAACAATGATCAACAGTACCTTCTGTACCTCATCTCCACCTTTACCAAAGTGAATCTTCCTCACAGTCTATTCAGTCATCTGAAGAACACTGTCAAGGAAACAAGAGAAGACGAAAGAACCAAGAGAGATTGGATCCCTCTAGGTAGACTTATCTCAGACATTCTAACAGAGAACAAGCTGATAGAACACCTAACTGAAGCTCAGAAAATTTCTGACCTAGAAACTATTGCTGGAAGACCACTCAATGCAAAGAACCTCAAGAAGATGAAAATCATTGAGACCATTAAGAAGGATCCAACCCAAATCACTAAGGAAGTCAGCACCACCAGGAAAATACCTCTGAAAGATTTTCCTCTCTTCTCAGCAGATACTCATCCAAAAATTGTTCTCAGATATCTGGATGCGTGTAAATCTGATGGAACCATTCCAGAAGTTTCTTTGCAACAGCTCAGGCAAGCACCTCCAGAAGTTGCCATCAGAACATCAAGAAAAAGGAAAGCCTCTGAAGGAACGCCTCAGAAAACCCCCAAAGCTGCTAAAAAGAAAGGTAACTCTCCTTTCATTTCTGTCGTCGAATCCATATTGGTATCAACATCTGAAACCTCATCTTCTCCTAAACCTTCTGAAAATCCATCACCTTCACCATAAACTCTTGACGATTTTGACATCGATATTGACCCTACTCCTTCTGATTTTATTGACCCACAACCAGAACTTGCACAAGTTCTGTCTGACATTGATCTTGAACCTCTCTTCACTTCTTCCCAACCAGAACATCAAATTCAAAACTCTGACACATCTATTCCTGGTATCAACTGTCCTCTCAACTTCTTTCAACCCTCATCTAATTTCACCAGTCCCCCACAAGATGTCATCTCTTCAGAAATTACATCACATACCTCTCCCATTCTCATTTCTGACTCTCCTCCAACAAATCTCTCAGAAGATCCCCTCAGAACCATAATTGACTTAGAAGCTCTAGACAAACTTACCTCAACCTCTCTCAAAATAGCCATTCCAAAATCAAAACCAAAAATATCCAAAACAGATGTTGATAACTCTTTATTGGCATTCGAGGTGGAAATGCAGAAATGGTTTAACTTTCTAAAGCAGGGTTGTATGGATAATCTGAATCCAGCTGCTTCTGACTGCATCTGGACCAAATTCAGAAAATGGTTTAATTCTGAATCTCAGAAGATGAAGGAACTAAGCTATGACATAGCTCAATAGAACTTCTGTGACCATATGAAGATCTTCAATGAGCAGGTTCTAAGATTCTGGGAAAAGAAACCCATTCTTCCTCTAGGCTGGAAAGCTCCTATGGTTTTAGAACCTCAGGAAGAAATCTCTGAGCATCAAACTCTGGTTATTACTGAAGTCGAAGAAAAATCACCTGAAGCCTCTCCAAAGAAAGATTTTGCTAAAAGCTCTGAGGATTTGGTACGTTATGTAGAGTCAACTTCATCTGCTCTAGTGCTGAAAACTCTGGATGAGTTGAAGAAAGAGAATGAGGCAGTAAGAAAAAGATTGGACAAACAGGATGAAACAAACGCAGAAATTAAAGGGATACTTGGCAAGCAAGAAGAATCCGCTAATCAGATCAAAGGCCTTCTGGAAGCATTGTTCACAAGACTTCCACCTGCTCCTCAACCTTAGATTCTTTTATGTTTCTATTGCCTTGCTTATTTTGTGCTCTATCTTGCTCATGTTGCTTACTTGTGTTCTCATGTATCTTTTCGCTTTTTGATTAATGACAAAGGGGGAGAACGTAGAATATTTTGAAATATAACAGTGCACCGAGACTATGTCTCGAACATTTTAACCTCTGTTTCCACATATTGTTAAGAAAGCAGGAAAATGGCAATCAGAACTTCTTGGAAGTCTTAATTCAAAACCTTTTCAAGGAAATCTTCAACTCAGGGGGAGTCCTCTATACTCCATACTCTTTTAATTAATTATCAAAATATAAGTTTTTGTCATCATAAAAAAGGGGGAGATTGTTTGAACAAGAATTGATTCTACATTCCTAATAGTTTTGATGATAACAAACACTATATTATTTAGAACTTGATGCTCCTTAATTCATTTATTATGATATGTAGGGAAGTTCTAATGTAAAGAAGTTCTGATATGGAAGTATCACAAGATCTAATCTAAGCGAAGTTCTAGTCAAGCGAAGCTCTGATATGGAAGTATCACAAGATCTAAACTAGCGAAGTTCTAATCAAGCGAAGTTATGATGAAGAATGTGTCATGCTTCAGCACCAAAGCTGCCTTGAGCCAGAAACTCTGATAATTCAACAAATCAACATGGACTCTGATACGCTATCCTTCACAGTTATGAGTATCACAAAGTAACGGATTGTGCCAGACAAAAATCTGTATTTTTGGAAAGAGCATTCAATGGCATTTTATCAACCTCCAAAAATATTTCTCACGTCTCCAACGGATCAAATAATTTCATCTATTTAAAGGAGCCCTTCCACAGATGACAAACACACTTGCGCGCATACACTTTACAATTCATCAAGTTTTCATCTGTTTTCAAATTAGATCAAAACATTGTGTAAACATCACAGTTGTGATACAGCTTATTAGAAGCACCTTATACACTTGTTCATTTACTTTTGAAATTCCTTGAGAAAACCGAACTGTGGTTAAAACTCAAGAAGACATTGACAGTTGTCTCTGTGATTGTGTAACCCTGATTATTTAGTGGATTAAGTCCTCAAGAAAGAGAGAGGCGAAATCACCTTGGCGGGTGGACTGGAGTAGTTTGAGTTCAAACGAACCAGGATAATCAACGTGTTCCTTTTGCTTTAATTTTTGAAAACCCCAATTCAAACCCCCTTTCTTGTGTTTTTCGTTTCTTCAGATAAAACCCACTTTGGATATTCCCTAGTGAATTTCTTCAGCAAGATTGTTATTCACGACATGTCTTTCACCCTATCTATCCTCTTCATTCGCTATGAACCACCATTACTACATATCTCCTTCAATCCACACAAGTCCGCCTCCCATCCATCATAAAATATCTTGTTAGGGGTCATCTCACATCACATCATATCCCCAATAAACCAAAACAATATTCCCCTTTAGTTCATGGCATAACATATCAATTCTTTGCATCTAGGTGCAAAATTCGGTTCTTTTGTATTTAAATACCTTTCACCAGGATTCTATGAGGATTATCATCACTCATTCCATCCGGTAAAGCTATTTAAATAGGGGCAACTACCATCCCCTAAATTTTCCCAAAAAAAAATATTTATCTACATAAATTCATCTGCATTGATTCATCACTGCATAATGACTAATTCATTTGGTTATTGTGTATCATTAGCATGCATCAAGGTCAACAGTGGATTTATTCCTTTTAATCATGTATGTGTTATATCATATGTCCATTTTCAAAGGTGTGCATTGACATTTCATGTGAGACTTTTTAGTTTTCTTTGCATTTGAAGTTAGAGGAGCAAGTTTTAATAATTAAGGTCCCTTGAGTCTCATTCATACAAACTTATTATCCTTAGGATATTAATGAGCATTTTCTTTTGTTTGCATACATACATTCACTTGGTTTTGTTTATAAAAAAGTGTAAATCTTAAATCATTCACACATTAAAATAAGTTGCAAAATTGGAAGCTTGAACTCAAAGTGTACATCTTTTAATTTCTTTATTTCAAATGGCTTCAAACTACACATAGCATCAACAATTACAAAAGGATAAGCTTAATGGTTACATTTCAAATTACACTTTCCTTTATACATTGGAAAGTTTGTCTTCATATTTTGAAACCTAGACCTAAGATGATCTACAAGTCTTCAAAATTCCAAGTTTGGTCCAATTCCTTCATCACTAAGATACCTTCAAGTTGTTCCATGACCATGCCACTTTTTCACTTGAATCCATCTTTAGCCATCTTCCATTTTGCATTTGAATCCATCTCTTTTCAAGCCATGTTCATCAATGAAAACCTAATGCACAAAGAAAATTTAGTCATAATCCAAACCATCCCACCAATACACAAGCCATATCATTTCATTTTCCAAGTTACACAAGTATGCAATATGACTTAGGTGAACAAGTTAGACAATGCAGTATGTCAAAACCTATTATGCAACAACTATCATGCAACAAGCAAAACAAAGGCGATACAATTTTCACTCAATAATGTTTTCAGTGCAATAAGTAATAAGAAGCAAAAGGCCAATGTTGACAACCAAATTGTTACTGCAGTAAAAACAAATGGAAAGCAATTAAGTTTTCCCCTAAATTCACAATAATTCTCACTACAGTAATGAAAAACCACAAGAATTATTGCAGTAACAAAAAGACATGTGTTTGAAAATAATTTTTACTACACCTAGTGAAGATTTGAGGAAATGGATTTCAATGACGTACAAAAACATTGTCACTGCAGTAATTAAAAGAGGGAGAGCATTTGTTCGAAACTTTCACTTCAGTAACAGAGGGAAAGGCAAGGATAATGCAAGTTGAAACCAATTTTTATGTAAGTAAATTTAAAAAACACTGAAATTCAAATTTTCACTACTACAAAAAACACATACAATAACTGTTAAAAAAGATATATTATCACGTAGAACCGGTCGTTGTTACGTAGCATGTGATTGTATATGCGTTACTCATAATCACGGTCATATGACCGTTGTAGAAAACTGAAAAGTGCGCTACCTATAATCACAGTTGTTTTAAATACCCGTTGTGAAATGTCTTTCAGCATTTTTTTCCACATGTTTTACCTGACTACATTTATGACTTTCATAACAATATACAATATTAAATATTTTAACACAACAACATCAAGAACAACAAGATTAACAAGAATAATAAGAACAATAACAAGAAGAACAAGAACAACAACAATAACAATAACAACAAGAACACCAAGAACAACAAAAACAACAACAATAACGACAAGAACAACAAGAATAATAACAAGAATAACAAGAATAATAACAACAACAAGAACAGCAATAAGAATAACAACAAGTGCAATAACAAGAACAACAACAATAAGAACTACAAGAACAACAAGAACAATAACAAGAACAGCAAGAACAATAACAACAACAAGAACAAAAATAATAATAATAACAAGAACAACAAGAGCAACAACAAGAACAATAACAACAACAATAAAAACAACAAGAACAACAACAAAAGCAAGAACAACTACAACAACAATGACAACAACAACAAAAAACAACACGAACAAAAATAAAAAAATAAAAAATAGAATCATTAAACAATAATATTTTACCTATAGAATCGTTAAACATGAACAAACTGTAACACGTTAATGGAAGCAATGTTTCAGAGTTTCGTTTGTGGAAGAAATTATGTTTTCAAGTTTGGTTTAGTGGATGAATAATGTCTCGTAAATGGAAGAAGTTTGGAGGCAGAAGATAAAGTTTGTCTAAGTACGACTAGGGCAAAAGTGAATGAGCTAAGAGCATTATATATATCTTAAAAAAAAAGGCGCCACCTATAACCACAGTTGATTTAAATACCCGTGGCGAAAGGTCGGTCAACATTTTTTAAAAAATAAGTAAATAACCAAAAATGATGTGTCGTGGTGAGAATAGGATATCAAGCTATTAGTTAACTTGAATCACAAATTTTAAAGTTCACCGCCGGTCTTTGATTTATCCAAAGGAAAGGGTAAAGAACGAAAACCATAAGAGATCTAAGGTTCGGGGGTTGGTTACGTCTAGGGAAGGTATTAGCATCCTAAACGTCTGTAGTACTCTACAGGAACCTCTTGTTATTATTTATGTTATTTGTTATCGTTTGCTTGCTAAGGGTATGTGCTAAGGTAAAGACCTAGGGTTAGTATTTCTAAGTATACTCGCCAAGACATCGCATCTTGTGCCTACGTATCCTGACGGGAGTGGAATCAGAGTATTCGTAGTTCCCCTCAAAGAGGGTGAGGAACTCTTGACGATGGTCAAGATTCCAGGGGAAGGTAGCGTCTATGGCAAGACACTACATAGAGTGCGGTGACTCTAAAGTTAAAGTTAGGTTGAAAAGGGTAGAAAGTGTCTATGGTAGAACACATGTATGGAGTACGGTGACCTCGATCCTAAGGCTAGGAAAAGGGAAAGAAGTGTTCGCGGCAGAACACATGTAAGGAGTGCGGTGACTCTAACCCTAAGGCTAAGATAAAAGGGAGGGACCTAAAATTAGGCTAATATGTGACATGGCAGTCAACAACGGGACCTTTCCTTTGGAATTTGATTGAGAAAATATTTTTTTAGTTTTAAGAGAAAAATACTCGACAAAAGATCGAGGTTTGAATTACGTGATGGCGATTGCAAAAGGCAACCGACTTACGAGAGAAATAACCACTTGACATTGGATCAAGAGTTTTGAGAAAAAGTTAAGTCGAATCCTAGTCCCTAAGGGTGCTCCTAGTAAACGAAACCGTAATTAAAGTAAAAGAAAATATTGGCATGAGGTTGATGGCGATGCTAAAAAGCAGTCGACTTACAAGTTGGGGTATGACTTGATATGTGGATCAAGAATGCTTTGGGTTTGGTTGATGGTGATCGTAAAAACAATCGACTTACAGGGCTTAAAAAAGGGCTCGATTATTGAATCGAGAATTGTTTGATATTTTTGAAAAAAAGGTTTAATATAGCGGCAAGATAAGAGCAAAATAAAGGAAAGCAACAAAATTATTTTACACATCATGGGAATTGGGATACATTTTGGCAATGAGGATAAGAATGAGCGATAAACATAAAATCCAAACAAGTAATAATTCAACAGTAATTAGCAAAAGTTTTAATCCAAACTTAATAACCAGATTAATAATAAAAAAATGATATCAACATTCAAATCTACATTCAAACGAGATTAAGATCAATATTGAAACAAAATTAACATCAAGGGTTAAGAAAAAATGAAATCAAAATTATTCGAGAATTAATAAGAGAATATCGCTAACGCAAAAGACGCGATCATCGCAATAGGGATTAAGAGTGTGCAGATCTAAAATTATAAAATAGAAAATGCATAGAAAAGGAAAATTTAACGTGCTAAAAAAAATTAATAATGTTGCTAACGCAAAAATCGCGATCATCGCAACCGGATCGAACCAAACATAACTGTCATGCATCAAACACACAAATATGTGAATAGCGCATCGACATAATTCGATCCGAAAAATCTAAAAAAAGAATTAACATATATATATATATATATATATATATATATATATATATATATATATATATATATATATAATAATGTTAGTAACAAAAATAACAAATAAGACTGAGAAAAAAACGCTATATAAATATATCAGTAACGCACCGTAAGTAAATAACACGTATATTCATTGAAAAGGAGCATATAATATATGTATGTGTAATCAACGGATACCGTGGCGGCAAATCCATGTATATAGGGATTAGTAACAGTAGCGCAAATCCCTGCATGTTAGTAACTGAATGGCATATCAATATATATGTATATATAAAAAACTCGGATGCATGTATCAGTTAAACAAATTCTTATATTATATTTATGTAACGTAGATGTAGGTATCAGTTAAAACAAATTGTTATGTATCATATTATATAAGCACAGGGTCGGCCCAATCAACTCGGAGGCCCCGTTCTAATTTAAAAAATAGGTCCAATTTTTTTATAAAAAAATATAATTAAAATAAATAAAAATAACATATAAAAATATAATTATATATTAATTAAAAATAAATTTAATTATAATTATTTTGACTTTAAATATATCTCATTTTTTATATATAGAATTTTTATCATAACATTTTTTATTTTATTGAATTTTTATTATAATATTTTTTATATCTATTAATATTAATGGTAAAAAAAATTGCACATTTCAAAAAATTTTTATATCTATAAGGTTAGGAAGAAATTCATACGGAGAACGACGAAGTTATTTTGGGGAAAGGTCCGGCGCCGTTTTTTGATTCGTCTCCTCTCTTTTTTCTGTTTTCGGTCTCTTCTTTCCAGTCCCCTTTTCATTTAGCAACACAACAATCTATAGAGACTAAAACTAGGGTTAACTTTTAGTTGCCAATAATGTTCCTAATATCCAATATGAAGCCCAAGTTAAATAATATTAAAATTAAATAAAATTTAAACAACTTAATTAATTAAAATAAATTTAAGATAAAACAAAAATCCTAATTTATTTATTCTAAATATTATTTAAACAAAAAAATAAGAATAAAAATAAAAATAAATATTTAAAGTAAAATAAAAATAAAATGCTGATTACTATAATTATTTATTCTAAATAATATTAGTTAAAAAAGTAAAATAAACGGACACCAAAAAAACAAAAAATCGGACGCGCAAGTGATCGAAAAAATAAATCGAGTACACTAAAATAGATCAGTACGAAATATACGCCTCGGAAAATACAGCATTTGGTCAGATTTTAAAATAAATTTTGACTCGAAAAAACGCTCAAATTGATCAAAATACGACGAAAAAATGTCGAAAAATTAAAACGAACACGCCAAGTTAAACTACGCGAACCGTAGAATAATATAATTGACATCTGCAAGTTCGATTTTAAAATTTTCCGTCCACTGATTTTACGCACCGCTGAAATTCAATTTGACCAGTCTGTCTGTAAATTCGAGAAATTATTCTGACTGATATTTTAGGCAATATGCGAGATAAAATGCATGTCATGCTGTACAGACAATGCGAAACAAAAATCAAAATTTTAGGGTCAAAAATTAGGGTATGACATGCTGGTGCTGGGATTTGAACCCATGACCATACGCCACTTTTCACCACAGGTATTAAACCAACTGTGGTTATAGGTGGTTAAATAAAATTAAAAAAAAATGCATGTGCCTAAATATCACATATATTACAACGATTGATTGAATATCCGTAGTAACGCGGGTGTTATTATATGTGTTTTTCGTAGTAGTGTTTGATCCAAGCTGCATATGCTCACACGACCCACACTTCCACTCACTCTCAAATCCCATAATTTATGGGATTGTTTACAGCTCTCCAACATCTCATTGCAATTTAATCTTATCCATTTCACTCCCACACACTTGAGGAAGAAAATATCTTCCTCATTTCACTCTCTCAAACAAACCAATCCCACTCATCTGTTTGCTATAAATCCACTCATTTCTCACACTTAAAAACAACCACAAAGAACCTATTGATAAAAAAAATCTTACTGAGACACCACAGAAAAACCCTAACAAATTTTTTACTAGAGCTCACAACCTATAGGTTCTTATAGCTTCATATCAGAAACCTTAACCCAGCTGAGCTAGACCACTCATACACTAACACAATAATGTATAAGCAGCAATATATAAGCAACACCCTCAAAATAAAGACGAAGGAGTAAAGATTTATTGAAGAACAAAGAGTCAAAAAGAGATGCCTTAACTTTGAGGATCATCACACCGGTAACTTCCGATTGGTATTTATTTTGCTTTCTTTGCATCATTCTAGGAAACATCAAGCATTGCATTGCTAACCCTAACCATTGTTCAAGTTGTTTCTTGTTTGGTTTCATCAAAATTAGGGTTTTAGTTCAAGGAAATCAAGGGAATCCCCACATGATCAGTCAATGTTTTGGAATGACCATCAACCCACCAAGCTTACATACACTCAAGAGGCTTATCCTTGCCAAGAATCAAGAACAAGATGGTCTCATTACAAGTTCTATGAAGCCCAAGTTCATCTGGCCATAAATTAGGGTTTCATCGAGAAAAAGTCAATTGTGCCTTGACTTTTGATCAAATCATGGTGCCAAGCCTTGGGACATGATCCAAGACACTCATAAACACCCTTGGAGTCCATCCATGATGATTGAAAGATTCAAGAATGCAAGATCATTGAAGATCATACAGTTGAATTTATCTGATAACACAAGCTTTATCTGACAAAGTCAATCCTTTGACTTTTAGGGTTTTTGGTCCAAATTGGATTCGTCAAGCCAAATTTAATCAAGACATGTTTGATCAATGAGTTTGAGCATGAAAAACCAAGATTTTGGAGGTTTCTTGCAAAAGGGGAAAAGTTAAAGAAACTTGAAATTTTTCTAAGTATAGAAAAAACCCTAATTGTGAAGCCAACTTTGAAAGATCATAACTCCCAATCTACCCAGCCATTTTGTGTGATCCAAAGCTCAAATTAAATCCCTTACAACATACTACAACTTTGTATGAGAGGTGTAAACCTCAAAAAATGCTTAGATTTTAAGTTATGAGGCTTCAAAGTTTGAGAAAATCTTTGGACACTTAGAATTTTTTCAAGGCAGCTTTTGATCTTTTGAAACATCAATCTTTGAGGCCAGTTTTCATTATGATCCACTTAGATTCAGATTTTTTGTTAAACATGAAAGTTTTAGAGCATGTTTGGGGCTTTTCAAAAAGTACAAGAACTCCTCCATAGCCTTCTTGAGCTAGGAGATTCGAAGCCTTAAAGTTGAGGTCTTGTAACCTGAATTTCAAGGTCATGAACATGATGAACTTGTTGCAAAACCATTCCAAACCTGCATGATCTTGCTTTTCAGGCCATGTTGCTTCCAAATCCACCACTAATTAGAAGTTTTCACAAAGTTTGAAGGACTACACAAGATTTGAGCATCAAATTCAAATTTCATGCCATTTTGGGATTTTTTGCCATAAAGCCCACTATTCTACTCTTGAAAAGTGACTTTAAGCACAAACCTTTTGCATTGAGACTCAAACCAATTCCATCTGCAGAAGTAAACTCAAAAGGAGATTCCAACACTCAAGATATGCTTGTACTTGACATTGGAACCATGAGAACCATTGTACTTGCCAAGTTGAGATCAACCCAACCATTCTTTGGATTTCAACTAGAATAAGCAGCCAAATCACTTCAAATTTGCAGAATCACTTCCTCCACTCTTGCCTTATAAATAGAGGTTTATTCTTACCTCAAAAGACAACAGAAACACACCTAAAAAAGCCTCATAGCCTTCACATACCAGAACTGGTTTTTCAAGTCATCACTTGGAAACCAAGAATCTCCAATTTGTAAAAACTCTTCCAAAACTATTTCCAGCCATAATCTCTTCAAACCAATCATTCTCACAAACCACAAAACAGTTCTTGAGAGTGTCTAACCCCCCCCCCCCCCCCCCCCCCCACAACCTTCAAAAACATCATAGATCAAAAAGTCAACCTTCATTCCAAAGAATCATTGACTTTCTACATCTTCTATTCCAGAATTGCATTCTGACCACATTCCACCACTTTGATCATACCAACTCAACCTTTAAACATGTCTTGAGGTGTCCATAACACCATTCCCTAACTGTGTGTCCATTTTCTCCAAAGATCAAGATCATCATATTTATCATTTTGCAAGAAGGGGAGCATATTCTGGAACAATTGATTTCTGTTGATTCCAAGCACTTTGAAAGATCATTAGGAGCATATTGAAGGATTTCCAAACATCCAAACATCTCTGGAGCAGCTATCTTGGAAATTTCAGTTTGACTTCAAGAGGTAAGTTTACTTGAAACTTGAACTCTTTGAAATATGTCATGTTTGGAAGTACACTGAGTTTGGATATGTTCATTATGGTATATGTGACATGTTTGATCCATTTATTACCATTATCCATGATTGTATGAGGCTGTACCATTGAAGTTGCAAATTTGTGCCTTTTTTAGTGTTACTATCGGGATTTTAAATACAAGCATTTTTAGACAAAACCAATTGGACCATCATGATCCTTGTGAAAAAACACACAATTTCCTTTTTTATTTCATTGCATTTCATGAAGTATAGAGGAAGATAGGTTGGTTTTTGCAAATGGTGGATTTATGTTGTTCTTGCTGCAGCAAGAGGGCCATGGCGCCCTTCTAACTTGGGGAATTCAAGTTTCCCTTATATTATTTTGTTCCATCCCATACACGGATGTAACAGGCCACCCCAGTGGTGCAACCTTTGCCTTGCCAAGTCTTACACATGCCATGACCTTGGTTCGATCCTCAGAGATCACCCTTTTGCTGCGCTTTTCATTTTTTTAGGCATTTAGAATAAGACTTCATATTTATTTCAACACGCGCATGTTACTAATAAGCCATTCACATGGAACAGTTGGTTAAACGTTTTAACCTGAACTAAGAGGGTGCGTGTTCAAATCCCTCTAGGACCACTCCCCTTATTCTTTATGACTTAGTTTTCTCAAATTTATTCACAACTTAGAAACCTTATAACTTGGTCATCCCTTAACCTTTTTTATCCTTCTTTTTGCTATGGACTCATAATGATGTATATTTTCTTTTTGTGAAATTTAATTTCCAAAAATATTTATTTTTGTGACATTTATTCATGTTTGAAGTGTGTACCCTTTTTAGGGTTTTCTTAAGACTTTTTTGTCTTCTTTGGTTAACTCCTTTAATTTCCTTTGCATATATGGACATGTTTGAACCATTTGCAACTTATGTGAATCTTGTGGGATGTTGTAAACTTATACACCTTTGTTTCAACTTGATCTTGATGCATTTTCAAGTGTATGTTTACATGTAAATGTATGTTGAATTTCTAACCATACCATGAACTTTTGTTTGGTCATTTTTCTCCTAACATGTGATCCCTTCCATGTCCATAGGACTTTGGGGTGTACATATGCCCTTGTTTGAGTCATTCATGTTTAGGTATCCTTAAACCTTAGGTTGTTACCTTGAAAATGACTTTATAGCCATACTTGTATATATGGATCTTTGTGAAGCTTCCACCATGTTTGAACCCTAACATGCATGTTTAGGTTGTTACCTACTTGTGTTAACATGTTTAACTTGTAATCATGCCTAAATGTTCAAGTAATGTCTTAACTTGTTCACTCAATGTTTGAACTTTCAATATGTCTTCTTTAAGCATTCTCACATGCCATTACTTTGTATGCTTGCCTATTCATCCACATGTTATTGTCATAAACATGTCACTCTTGCTCAAGTATGTTTGGTTGTCACCATTTTGCTTGTTCCACTTTCTATCCATGATAAGTGATGACTTAGCTTATCCATGTATGCTTCACTTCATCTTTGAACTTCATTCATGTTTAGGTATTGTTATAACCTTTACATGTTGTACTTAAGCTTTGTCTTCTACCCATGATAAGTAATGTCTTAACTTATGCATGTCCACTTTGAACTCTTGTTTTATCCATGTTTAAGTGTTGTCATAACTTTCACATGTTAACTTGAATTTGAACCTTACCATGTTTAAGTGTTGTAATAACTTATCCATGCTTTGAAATGCTAAATTGTATTCATGATTAAGTGTTGTTATAACTTATTCATACTTGCCTTGTATCCATGTTTAAGTATTGTTACAACTTATCTCCCTTTGTCTTGTATTCATGATTAAGTGGTGTTAGTAAACCCTAAAGCATGCTTGCCTTAATCAAATACCTAATCTTATCCATGATACCTTAGTCTTGTTAGAACTATGTCTCATGCTTATTTAGATGTTGTAACATTTTTGTTTGATTGAACTTGTTTGGTTGTCACCATGTTAATTTGAAACTTCCTTGAACCTTTGAACTTACTAGGTAGTTACCTTATCTAGTTCATGACTTTGTTAAGTCCTTGCTCTAAATGTTGTCACATTTATCTTTATGTTTTGGTTGTAACCATATGCTTTACCTTTGCCATATTAACATTATGTTTGAATGTTACTTTGTCATGCTTTCATTAACATCATGTTTGAATGTTATATTGATCCATTTTCAATTGATATCATGTTTGAATATCATACTTGTTCATATCATCCATGCTTAATCATACACCTTTTTTAACTTTGTCAAGTTATTTCCTCCAAGTGATGTTAGCCTGTTAGCTTCCATCCCCAAGTTACCCTTTATTCCTTAATCCAAGGGAAAGTCTCTCTATTGACTTAATGTCATAGATAGCTCATCATTACCCATCACCCTTTGACCTTGTTAGAGTCATTAGGTTTTTGAGTCTTAGACTTAAGTTAGAATGAACAACCTTTATGACTTTGTCAAGTCAAGTAAGTCTTAAGACCTTAACACTTAACCCCCTTGAATCTTGATCATAATCAAGTATTCATCCATCCCTATTGAGGTGAACTACAATTGCTCTGATTCCATCCTTTTAAGGATATGTAGGCACAAGACCGCGAAGTTTTGGCGAGCATACTTAGTGACTAAACCTCTAGGTCACTATCTCTCACCATATAACCTAAACACAAACAATAGCAAACAAAATCACAAATACTAGTAAAAGGTTCCTATAGAATACTATAGATACTTAGGGTGCTAATACCTTCCCTATGTATAACCAATCCCCGATCCCCCAAAATCTCTTAGCATTGTTGTTACATTGCGAACTTAGGGTTGTTTACGATCTTTACCCTTTCCCTTGGATAAATCAAAGCTCGGTGGTGAATCTTTAAAAGATTTGTGATTCAAGTTTAATCAATAGCTTGATATCCAATTTTCACCGCAACACTAATCCAACACCCTTGATCCCATCAGCATATCTAATGGCTACTGTTAGAGTCAACTTCTTGACTCTAGTGCTGACCTTTTCCTTGGGATTTTGGGCCTTTGATCTAGGCCCACATTCGGGCCTTACCCCACGCCATCTTTGCACACCCCCTGAATAGGGCTCGTTAGCCAATTCCTTTTATTTTATTATTCATTTTCCTTTATGTATTGTTTATTTTAATATTTTTGTTTTAATATTCATTTGTAAATAATTTTAAATTTATTTTTTATATATATGGTAATTTTTACCATTTTATTTATTTACATTGTTATTTTTATGGAAATTTGTTTGTTTAAAAAAATGTAATTTTATAATTAAACATTCTAAATATATGTTGTATATTTACTATACCATTTTAAATTATGATTAAAAAATCAATAAAAAAGGGACTTTCTTTTTAAGTTAACTCATTAAAAAAAATATCTCATTCATTATTTATAAATAAACACTTTTTCCAATTAATTTTCATTCCACTTTTCAAATAAAAAAGAATCAAAAAAAACTTATTGCCACATTTTCATTTTTAATAATAAATCTAATATTATTCTCACCACAATTTCAATACAAATCATTTCAAACCAAAAATACTTAATCATAATCAAACAATCTTTTCACAAATAAGATGAAAAAGGAATGTAGTGTATATCATACTATCTCCAGGGGTTTGAATACGAGGTGTATCTTTCAACCATCTGACGCTCGTCATCCTTTAAAAAAATCATAACTCGATTGATACCCGAATCTCATTTTTATAATAAATTGGACGAAAAAAGAACGTGGTATATAATCACGGGGTCGGCATGAAAACCTCACTTAGAGTAGATCCTCTTGAAGGAATTGTCTCCCGACAAGTATTTTCTGTAAGTGACAATCTATTCATGAGGGTCTATGACTCCAAGAACCTTTGTAGAATCTTTACTCATTGGCCTACTAGGAATGATGGTTGCGTAGTATGGACTTGCGAGGTGTATTTTTACATTTCAATTTGATTTTTTCACTTATTTTTTAGAATAATTTTTATAAAGCATCTTATTAACAAATTTTACTTGAAAAAATTGCATATATTCACAAATAAATGCATAAAATAGAATCATCAACAAGAATTTCAAAACTATAGTTCAAGTACTAACCTTTTGATCGTACCAGGATCAGACAGTTATTCAGTGGCCAGCAACGTCGTATGGACTTCAGCTCCGGTGAGGTTGAAAGACGGCGCGGGGGGGGGGGGGGGGTGTACCTGCAAGGTACTCCGACGCTCAAGTAAGGCAAAGGTCACAAGTAAAAGCAAGTACATAAATAGGTTAGAGTGTATGAGATTGTGTAACCTGACCCTCTCAAGTGAGAAGGTATTTATAGAGAGCCCCCAACGCGGGGCCAAAGGTTACTTGCACTGGGCTGGATGGCCAGCCCTAATCCAAGTAACTGCCAGGGCTTACGTGGCGTAGTGAAGACCAGCACGTGGTCTTCTCCCTGGGGTAACCGTTCCTAGATCTTCAGAATTAGGGCAGACCGATTCCATCGGGAGTGGGTGGTTACATGAGAATGTGTCCTCGCGGGGAGGATTCTTGCGTGTCAGGGAGAGACGTATCCACATGGGGAGGACTCTTATATGGAGGGAGATGGCTCCCCGTCGGGGGGAGCACATAAATGTCGAGGAGGAGCGAGCCCGGAGAGGTTTAGCGCCTCAGCCCGAGGCTCTATGCCGTGTATGCCCGAACACCGCCGAGGTTTGGCGTGTGCCCGACACTATTGAGGTGGGGCATGTGCTCGACACTGGTCATGCTAAGAGCCTTTGTTGGGCTATCCCAAGACGTGGGTTGAGCCTGCTCGACTGAGGGGCAGACCCCAGCCCAGTCCAGAACAGGAGCCCCCCAAGTCGTTGCTCTGAGGTGTCAGAGTAATGACTTAAGGGCCAATATTATGTCGAGGACGTATCCTGTCGGGGAAGGGATCCTAGATGTGGAGCGGTTGGTCAACCGGGGAGAAGCAAATTGACTTGCTCGCGCTAGGCTGGCCATGGATGAGTGACCTCGCGGGGAGACGAGAAGTCTGAAGTTGGACGAATGAAAAGACGCGTGTTGGGGACTGAAAAGACGTGCGTGGGAAAGCGTGTGCCACGTGTCACGCCTTATCATTGCCTAGGGCGACTACGCTAGGGTAGCGTAATCAATTGCCTAGGAGATCTTCGAGTCCTGTGAGGCCCTTATAAATAGGGGTCACCCCGTTTCATTTGTACTTTTTGCTCCCTTTTTGCTCCGACGCTCTCTCTTTCTTTCTTTCTTTAACCACCGTTTGCCGCCGCAGATAGCCGTACCGGAACCCTATCGGAAGTACATTCCAAGTAAGTTTCTCTCTTTTTTCCTCTTTCGTCTGCATTTGTAGGGTGAATCTATGGTGAACTGACGAAGTTCTCATGGAAATCACGAAATCTCCGGCGAAAACGGCGGAATTTCTTAGTTTCTTTGTTGAATCTCGCGGGGAGAGGGGATGAATACCCCGGGGACAAGAAGAACGTCCCGAGGACACGAGATGAACGTCTCTCAGTTCCTTTTATTGAGTATCCCAGGGATAAATGGTGAAATCGGCGGGGAAACGAAGCATGTCACAGAAACGTGGGTCGAACATCTCGGGGTCGTGTCCGATTTCGCTCCCCGCTGACCTGAGGATGGTCGCGGGTTCGCGTTCCCCGACATTCCTTCCTCGCCCTTTCACTTGATCAGCGGTGGAGGGGTGGATTTGATATGGGTCATCGAATTCACCGTTTCCTTCTGCTTTTCAGGTAAATGGACATATTGCAAGTGGTCGAGGGATCCTTAGATACTTACGACGAGCCTGAATCACCTATGGATGAGGCAACCAGTGCCGGGGAGAGACCACCTGAAGACTGGGCCTGCGAGGAGGCCGTAAACATGGCCTCTCATTTCGTCGACGAGGACGAGGATATCATTTTTTGCACCGTCGAGCACCGTCTAGTGGGTTCTGTGAAGTCGTGGAACGTGTTCAGGCCGATGCCACATCATCGAATATGCTCGGCATACAGCGGGATGCGATTTCCCGTATACGAGTTTATGTTCGACAAGGCGGGGTGGCGCCTGCCCTTCATGGATTTCCAACAGTCAGTGTTTGTCTGGCTGCGTTTGGCCCCTTCTTAGCTCCACCCCAACTCTCTCTCTTTCATCAGGGCTTTCGAGCTCGTGTGAAAATACCTGCAGATCGGGGCGACCGTGCCCCTGTTTTTTCGTATTTTCCATCTTCAACGGCAGGCTGTCGACGGTAAGCATGGCTGCGTGTCTTTCAAGCAGGTGAGCAGCCTGTTTCACACTTATATGGACTCTGTGCGAGATTTCAAGTATCGGTATTACCTTGTGAGGCCGATCACGCTTGAGGCCGTGAATTCAGTGTACCATCGGGTCGTCGAGGAAGCATATGGGCGGCGAGAGGAGAAACTTGTGCCCAAGTTCCCGCTGTTCTGGACTGAAGAACACTTCAAGAGGGGAACAGACAGCTATATTGTCAGCCCTAGTAAGCTTTGTGAAGGGGATAACTTGGCTCACGAGGCGATAGTCAACTTTTTCGCCGGGTTTAACAAAGCTACGTATGTGATGCCAGATGGAGACCCTCTCCGGGGTGCTGATGGGAAGTTACTAACGAAGCGCCGATTAATTAACACGAGGGCTCTGCTCGAGACGTTCTCTGATGAGGAGGCCCTCGAGCTATTAGGCGGTGAAGTCCTCTTTGACTTGCTTTTTCTTTGTATTTTGGATTCTGAATAACTGACACATTTATTTTCTTTTTGCAGGCAAGATGTCGACTGCTGAGGAGCGCTTCAAAAAGTTGAAGGCTAACCGCATTGCGAAGAAGGGAGGCAAAGACTGCCTCAAGCATATCCGAGCGCAGGAATCCGTTCCCACCCCGACAACCGGGGGGTCCTCTGGCTCTCACCAGGATAGTGATTCTCCCAGCCCTCGGAGCTCCCCGAAGAGGCAGCGGGTCGCAGACACAGTGGACGTCAACCTTACTGAGAACGAGAGCCCCCCTGCTGTGAAATTTGTGCTCCCGCCTTGTCACTCGAGGCCGAACTTCTTCACGGGGAACAATTCCCTATGTGTGGGTGCCCCCGAAGCTCAGGCCATCTTAGGCGTCGACAAGGTTTCTCGGAGAATGGCGCTGGTGGAGGATGTGTCCGTGGTGATGCGGGTTTGCGCGGATGCCCTGGTTCTGAACGACGAGGCGTGCTCCGAAGACGAGCTGAAAAAGTTGCAAGAGAGTTTCAGGTCCATCTCATCCGAAATGGAGAAAGTGGGCAAGGAGCTGGCTGACTGCAAAAGCCAAAACCAGGCCCAGGTCGAGCTTCAAGGGAAGTTGGAGGAAAAGTTGAAGAAAGCTTAGTAGGAGCAGAAACGTCTCCTGACGAGGGACGTCGAGCTTGAAGAGGAGAGGGATCGTCTCTTGGCAAGGAACGCCGAGTTGGAGGAGGCTGTCCGCCCGGCTGATGGGGAAACCGAGGAAGACAGGTCGCTGACTTCACGGGCAGCGCTGATAGCGAAGCTCCGGCAATCCGAGGAAGACAGCCTCTTGGCGGCTGACATAGGCTTCAGGAACGCCATGCAGCAGCTTCATGTTCTCAACCCCGGCCTCGTAATTGAAGGGACTGATCCCCACAATGAGGTGGTCGATGGTCAGATCGTGCAGCCGATGCAAGTGGACGAGGTTCATGATCGTGAGCAGCCCGAAGGGACCGTCGCTGAGTAGGTTTTCTTCCTCGTTCTATTCGGCATGCGAGCCATTTTATTTATTTTTTGATACTTATGCCCGGCCTGCGTGCCAGGGGCTTTTTGATACTTGCTTGTAATATTTGTACAATGGGCTTCTGCCCGCTTCAATGCACTTTTGTTTATCTGCTTGTGTGTGATGTTATTGTATTTGCTATACTTTGTTTACTTTTGTCTGAGTAATAGAGGTTTTGGGAATTTGCTCGACTTTGATAATCCTCGACTGCGTGGAGAGCTGACCGAGTGGTCGGAGGCATATTCCGACCTTCAACCAGGTTAAGAGCTTGGTTGAGATCTTAGCTTCGTGGCGTGAACTTCCCATCGCGAGCTGGGTGTTCTGCCTAATTGGTACAACGACGGAGGAGCTCGATTGAGTTGTCCTCGTCAGATCAAAAGTCCTCGCGCACACACAACGCGGCCTTTGATCATCGTGTCTGTGTAGGGGTATCGCGCTCGTACCCTAGTGCGTCCCCATAATCGCGGTGTTAATGTGGCACAGGCAGTGTTTAACTGTAGTACTGTTTGAGTTTCTCAGCGTTCCATGGTCGAGCAAGTTCTTCCCCGTGCAGATTTTTGAGGAAGTAGGCCCCTGTCCCCGTTTTTGCGCGGACGCAGTACGGGTCCTCCCAATTTGCGGTGAGTTTGCCTTCTCGTGAATCTTTCTGATTCCTTCGTAGGACGAGGGTGCCCACCTGAAAATCACGTTTGATAACTTTGTCGTTATAGCGTAGTGTTATTTTCTGTTTAAGTGAAGCTTCTCGGAGAGAAGCGCCTGAACGTGTCTCCTCGACAAAATCGAGTTCTTCCCTCAGGGCTTCGTTGTTCGCGTCCCCGTCGAGGGGGGCTTCTGTCCTCCTCGAGGGTTCCCGAATTTCCACGGGGATCACCGCTTCCGTTCCGTTGGCCAGACGAAAGGGGGTATCCCCGGTCGTGGAATGGGGGGTCGTTCGATAGGCCCAGAGGACGCTGTGCAGCTCCTCGACCCACCGTTGTTTGGCGTCACCTAATTGATGTTTCAATCCTCGGAGGATTACTCTATTCGCCACTTCAGCCTGCCCATTCGTTTGGGGGTGCTCGACCGACGTGAAGTGCTGCTTCGTGCCTAGTTTGGTGACGAAGTCTTGGAAGTTCCTGTCGGTGAACTGTGTTCCGTTGTCGGTGACAATAGCTTGAGGCACGCCGAATCGGGCAAGGATGTTCCTCTTGTAGAAACTTAGTATGTTGAAGGCCGTGATTTTGGCCAATGCTTCCGCCTCGATCCACTTCGTAAAATAATCCACCCCGACAATGAGGTATTTGTTTTGATACGATCCCATGACGAAGGGTCCGAGGATATCCATTCCCCACCACGCGAAGGGCCACGGGGAGGACAATGTTTTGAGCTTGTTAGGGGGCGCGAGGTGCATGTCCCCGTGCCGCTGGCATCTATCGTACTTCTTGACGTGCTCCTTGGCGTCATGTTGCATGGTGGGCCAATAGTACCCTGCCCGAAGTGCCTTGCGGGCTAAGGATCATCCGCCGAGGTGTTGCGCATTGATTCCCTCATGGATTTCCTGGAGTATCCCGGGGACCTTGGTATCCTCGACGCACCTGAGGAGGGGGATAGAAAACCCTCGCCGGTATAGTTTATCCTCGACTATCGTGTATGAGCATGCCCGTCGCTTGACCATCCCTGCTTCTTTGGGGTCTTCGGGCAGTCTTCCCGTCATGAGGTATTCGTATACCAGGGTCATCCATTAATTGCTGTCCCCAATGGTGTTCACGTCTGCCCCCGAAACGGGCTTGTCGATGCTCGGGTGGGAAAGCACTTCTTGTATGACGGATTTGTTCCCGTCTTTCTTCTTCGTGCTTGCCAATTTGGACAAGACGTCTGCTCGGGTATTGTGCTCGCGAGGGATGTGAGTTACTTCCGCAGAGGTCAATCTTTTCATCTTCTCTTTCACCAAGGTCAGGTATTCGATTAGGTTGTCGTTCTTGGCTTGGTATTCTCCTCGGACTTGCGAGGCCACGGGCTGGGAGTCGGTGAAGATTTTGACCTCCGTGGCGCCGAGGTCCTCGGCCAACCGAAGCCCGGTCTACTTGATTATTCGACGTCGGGAAGGATAGATCGAGGGAAACTTCGATTAGGATGTCCTCCTCATTTTCGAGGATAATGCCCGCCCCGCTTCCCTTCGAGCTGGATGCCCCGTCGATGTAGATCGTCCATTTTTGGGATCCGTTGGTCGACGGTTCCGGGACGGTCATCTCAGCCAAAAAGTTGGCCAATACCTGAGCCTTCAGGGCTTTCCTTCCCTTGTATTGTATGTCAAATTCGGCGAGCTCGAGTGACCACCTGGGCATCCTCCCTTCCATATCTGGTCGTCCAAGGAGTTGCCTTACGGGTTGTTCGGTCCTTACGACGACAGTGTGGGCTAGGAAGTAATGGCGTAGCCTTCTGGCCGCGGTGACGAGGGCCAGGGCGACTTTTGCTATCTGCTGATACCTGAGCTCGGGGCCTTGGCGAGCTTTGCTCATGAAGTAAATCAGTTTCTGCCTGTCTGGGGTTTCCCGAATGAGGACGGCGCTGACCGCTTCACTCGTAATTGCGAGATATAAGAAAAGTGTCTCCCCGTTCTCAGGGCTTGAGAGAACTGGGGGTTGTGATAGGAGTTGTTTTAGGTGGAGGAGCGCTTGCTCGCACTCCTCGCTCCACTCAAACGTCATTTTTTGTCAAAGAAGTTTGAAAAACGGGAGCGCGTATTGCACAGACTTGGCGACGAAATGGGAGAGGACGATGAGCATCCCGTTCAGTGACTGTATTGACTTCTTTGAGTTCAGAGTTGGGATCTCAGAGAAAGCCCTACACTTGTCGAGGTTGGCCTCGATTCCTCGCTCTGTGAGGTAGAAGCCGAGGAACTTCCCTGTCCGAACGCCGAAGGTACATTTGTCGGGATTGAACCTCATGCGGCATTTCCTTGCTGTGTCGAACACCTTCTTGAGGTGTGCGGCGTGGTCGACTTCTTCTGTGGATTTGATGATCATGTCGTCCATATAGACCTCGAGCATGTCGCCAATCTCTCCCCGGAAAACTTTGTTCATCATCCGTTGGTAGGTCGCGCCGACGTTCTTTAGGCCGAAAGGCATTACGTTGTAGTAGTAATTGCCCGACTCGGTCATGAAGGTCGTGTGCTGTTTGTCGGTCTTATCCATGGGGATTTGGTTGTACCCCGAGTAAGCGTCCATGAAGGACAACAGTTTGTAACCTGCAGAATTGTCGACCAGCTGGTCGATGTTAGGCAAAGGATAACAGTCTTTCGGGCATACCCGGTTAAGGTCGGTATAGTCAACACACATCCTCCATTTTCCATTATTCTTTTTGACAAGTACAACGTTGGACAGCCAGGTTGTGTACCTGGCTTCCGAAATAAAATTCGCCTCTAGGAGGTCTTTTACAGCTTTTTCAGCAGCCTCCATTTTTTCGGAAGACTGCCTACGTCTACGTTGAACTATGGCCCTAGCGACAGGATCTACTGCGAGCTGATGGTAGGCCACCTCGGGGGCAAGGCCAGGCATCTTGGAGGCACTCCACGCGAACAAGTTAGCGTTCTCCCGGAGACATGCTTTCAACTACTTTTTTGCCAGGTCGGGTAAACCAGTGCCAATCTTCACGTTACGGTCTGGATCGTCCCCGGGGATGACGAGCTCAAGGTCTCCGTCCGGGATGGGGCGCGTTGGGTGGAGAGGCTGCCCATTGTTTTCTGCCTGGAGGTCGAGGTCCTCTGGTCCATCCTCTTCGAGTTCGCCCGGGAACCTGCTGTCGAGGTCGACCGCGTTGACGCGTGGGAGAGGCTTCTGTTCGGTGTCCGGGGATGAATTTGCTCCTGCCTTGGGCTTGGTGCCGATGGAACTCATTCCTTTGATTGCAGCGTCGAAGCATCTCCTGGCCGCGTCTATGTCCCCGTGCATCGTAACTACCTGTCCCCTGGCCATGTAGTACTTCATCTTAAGGTGGACCGTTGACGGTACTGTCGTGAGTTCGGCCAGGGTGGTCCTCCCGAGGATGCAGTTGTAGAGGGATGGACAGTCGACCATTAGGAAGTGGGTCTTGACTTGCCGGGCAGTGTCTTCGGACCCGTATGTGACCACCAGTTTAACATAGCCCCATGGTCTGTGGTTGTGTCGTTGAATCCCTGAAGATCTGAGCCGACGTACGGGGTCAGATGCCTCTCGTCGAGCTGGAGAGTCCCGAACAGGTGAGCGTACATGATGTCGACCGAGCTGCCCTGGTCGACAAGGATCTTTCGAACGTCAAAATTCGCCATCTGTGCCCTGACCTGGAGGGGAATAGTGGCATTGGGCGCCCCGCCTAGGAGCTCTTCGAGGTAGAAGGTGATAGGGTTTGAATTCCCTTGTACCTTCTCGAGAGTAGTGGTCCTCGCTGATGTTGCGGACTCCAGTTCATCGAATTTCTTTTTGATTGAGCCGACAGATAACTTTTCACACCCACCACCTGATATGACCATTGTCTTGGGAAAACCTTCCCACGTACTACGGGCAGCGACAGGGTCTTCGTACGGGAAGTTTGCCCACATGTTGCAAACTGCTTCTTGGCCCTCGATGCCTCCGAGGATAAAGAATTCTTCAGGTCGAGTGACACTGAGGGCGACCTGCAGGCGACTCTTGTCGGGGGGTGGTGTCGTCCCCTCGACGTTTTGGGCTTCTCGGGCACCGGAACGACGGGCGTCATTCTTCTCGGCGTACTTCTTTAGGTGCCCTTCCTTGATTAGGATCTCAATTGCATCTTTGAGGTGGATGCAGTCCTCTATGACATATCCGTGGCTCCGGTGGAACCTGCAGTACTTGGACTTGTTCGTGTTCGATTTGGGGGGAGTTGGCTTCGGGAAGCGGACGCATCCTTTTTGAAATTCTGTGTTGGAGCACTCGGAGAGGATTCGCGCGCGGGGAGCGTTAAGCGGCGTGTATTCCGTGAACAGGCCAGCTGGTCCTTTCTGTTCGCGGGAGTCCTGGGAGCGTCCTTCCTTTTTTCTTTCTCCCCCATGTCGGGGAGGAGAGTCTTCTTTGTGGCCGCGGGGGCCTTCCTTGCGCCTCGACTCGAGGGTGATCTGTGCTGCTTCTGACTCCTCGAGCTCGATGTACGACTGAGCTCGCTGGAGGAGGTCCTCCAGGCGGCGAGGTCTGTGGAGGCCCACGGACTTGGCAAAGTAGGATCCAAAACATAGTCCGTGGATGATTAAATACTTCTTCATGTCGCCGGTCGTATGAACCTCGACAGTTTCCCTATTGAATCTCTCAATGTAGTTTATGAGAGATTCGTTCTTCCCCTGGAAGATGCTTTCTAGTGCGGCCTCCGTCTTCGGGTGTCGACGAGACGCCGTGAAGTGCTTGGTGAAGCGTTGTCTAAGTTGCTTCCAGGATGTGATCGACCCGGGTGCCACACCCTTGTACTAAGTCATGGCGCCCTTCCGCAAAGTGGTGGGGAAAAGCCTGCACTTAATGGCTCCCTTGACATTTCTGAAGTCGAGCATGGCTTCAAAACTTTCGAAGTGATCGTCGGGGTCGGCCAGGCCGTCGTAGGTCGTCAGCGGCGGGGGTTTCTCCATGCCCGCAGGAATTAGGGCGTCCATGATCTCCCACGATAAGGGGGTCCTCTGGTCGTCGTCGTCGCTCCCGGTCGGGGACCTTGAGGGGGATCGGTGATGTCGGCCAGGTCCTTGTCGTGGAGGGGAATTCCTTGAACGGTTCCTCGGTCTCTCCTCGGTGATCTTGCTCTTCTTGGTAGTTGAGGAGGGCCTAGGCTCCTTCCGAGGCAGGGAACGATGGCTCTTCTGGGTGACCGCCGACTGGGGGCGTTCGAGGCGTGTCCGACGTCCCTCGCGCACCGGCGAGGGGGTTCAAGATTCTTCTGACGGGGTCCTTCGTGGGGAAGGAGAACGGCGAGGCGAATGTGGACGATGATGTCTTCGCGGGGAAGATCGTCGTGTCCGCCCTCGCTCTAGTGCTTCGATTCTGAAATTCTGTTGTACGATCAGCTGGTTGGTCTGATTGACCAGGGCAAATAGGGCCACGATGCTCGCATCTGCATTGGGTGGAGGAGCAACTGGCTGAAAGACGGCTTGCTGGTCGTCCTGTCGGGCGGCGTCGTAAGCCGTGTCTTGGGAGTCTGGGGAGGCGGTTTGCCCGTCTCTCACGTCGCCTTGTTCGACGTTGGGGGCAGCAGCGTCCTCGCGGTGGTTTCTGTTCTCAAGCTGCGAGATGACGGTGTCCAGAGCTTTGTTCACAGATGGGTTGGCCATGCTGGTGATGAGCGAAAGGATTGCTTTGGTTTGTCGTTGAAGGAAAAACGGGGAAGCAAATGGTTCCCACAGACGGCGCCACTGATCATACCTGGATCAGACAGTTATTCAGTGGCCAGCAGCGTCGTATGGAATTCAGCTCCGGTGAGGTTGAAAGATGGCGGGGGGTGTACCTGCAAGGTACTCCGACGCTCAAGTAAGGCAAAGGTCACAAGTAAAAGCAAGTACAGAAATAGGTTAGAGTGTATGAGATTGTGTAACCTGACCCTCTCAAGTGAGAGGGTATTTATAGAGAGCCCCCAGCGCAGGCCCAACGGTTACTTGCACTGGGCTGGATGGCCAGCCCCAATCCAAGTAACTTCTAGGGCTTACGTGGCGTAGTGAAGACCAGCACATGGTCTTCGCCCTGGGGTAACCGTTCCTAGATCTCTGGAATTAGGGCAGACCGATTCCATCGGGAGTGAGTGGTTACATGAGAATGTGTCCTCGCGGGGAGGAGTCTTGCGTGTCAGGGAGAGACATATCCACGTGGGGAGGACTTATATGGAGGGAGATGGCTCCCCATCGGGGGGAGCACATAAATGTCGAGGAGGAGCGAGCCCGGAGAGGTTTAGCGCCTCAGCCCGAGGCTCTATGCCGTGTATGCCCGAACACCGCCGAGGTTTGGCGTGTGCCCGACACTATTGAGGTGGGGCATGTGCTCGATACTGGTCGTGCTAAGAGCCTTTGTTGGGCCATTCCAAGACGTGGGTTGGGCCTGCTCGACTGAGGGGCAGACCCCGACCCAGTCCAGAACACCTTTAATCAACCAAAATAAATATTATGAGTGCTTGATAACTAGGTTGGCGGATCAACCCGCCCCTTTTTTTTGTCGGGCTTAAGGCGGGGCAGGCTTAAAGAGGGGCGGGTTGAGCGGATAGGCGGGCACAAAATCCCAACCCAACACTCCATTTTTTGGTGGGTGCACGGGCCGGTCCGGCGGGCCACGAGCCATTTTTCCACCCCTATTGTTACATAGGTACCTCAAAGAACCAACCAATTGCTTGAAAACAGTAGCATCTATATCTTCACCATCATTGTCAGCTTCTAACTTGTGGTTTGTTTCTGCTGGTGTAGCTGCAGGCTTGCAATTCATGCATTCAAAATTTCTTCAGCAACTTAATCTCATACTTAAGTTAGTGTACAATGATTCCCTTAGCAGTGTGTAAAATCTCCGTCCCTAAAAAGTATACCATGTTTCCAAGGTCAATCATGTGAAATGCATTCATCAACACTCTTTTGAACTTGTTTAGCTTAGCGGTGCAACTCCCTATCAACAATATGTCATCTACATAAAGACACACCAAAATCACATTTCCATTAGAGGTATGTTGCACATACACACCATACTCCATTTCATATTTCTTGAATCTCTTCTTCTTGAAAAATGAATCAATTTCCAGATTCCAAGCCGTTGGAGCTTGTTTAAGTCCATACAAGGCTTTACGTAACTTGTACACCATGTCTTCTTTATTCCTCGTCACAAATCCAAGAGGTTGTGACACATAAACCTCTTCTTGTAGGGGACTATTTAGAAATGCATACATCACATCTAAATGTAATAGAAGCCAATTCCTACTTGCTGCTATAGCAATCATCAATCTTATTATTTCATGTCTAGCTACAGGTGCAAACACTTCAAAGTAGTCTAAACCAGATTTTTGTAGGAACCCTCTAGCTACTAACCTTACTTTATGCTTGGCAATTGACCCATATGGCTTCAGCTTTGTCTTGAAGATCCATCTCACACTAATGGCTTTCTTGTTCTTTCGAAGAGCAGTTCAACTCCCATGTCTTGTTTCTTTTAATGGAAGATCCACCTTACTTTATGCTTATTCTTCCTTCATGGCCTTGATCCATACTTTCTTCTTGAGTGCCTCATCAATGATAACAGGTTCGACATCCATCAACAATGCATAATGTATGACTTCTCCTTCACTATCAACCTCAGTATCCTGAATTAACTCAAAATCTACCGGTCTTCTTGGCATCTCTCTAATTCTTTGTGCCCTTTGAACTTGCATTGGTTCATTATCATTCTCACTTTCTGATTCATTTCAGAATGATTCTCATTTTATGGGTCATCACTAATACCTCATTTATTGGCATTGCTTCATCTTTAGTAGGTTCTACAACATCATCATCTCCAACTTCTAAAGTTGTCACTGCACTAGAATTATGTGAGACTTGCTCCAAGTAACATGACTTTACTCTTATCATCCAGCTTTCTCCTAGTGGCATCAGGCACATGCTTAAAACTCACTGATCCAAACACCTTGAGATCACTAACACCCGTCTTCTCTCAGTCCATTTTTCAAGTGGAACCACTTCCTTCAACTGTTTTGTTGGACACCTGTTAAGTATGTATGTTGCAGTAGCAATGGCCTCACCCCACAGTGTGTGAGGTAAGCTTTTCTCCTTTAACATGCTCTTTGCCATGTCAAGCAAAGTCATGTTCCTCCTTTCAGCAAGACGATTATGTTGTGGTGTATATGGAGCAGACGCCTCAAGTTCAATCCCATGGTCTATACAGAATTCTTTAAACTCATTATAGTTGAATTCTCCTCCACCATCAGTTCTAAATATCTTCAATTTCTGACCACTTTGTTTCTCAACTTTCACCTTGAATTTCTTAAATTCAGCAAACAATTTATGCTTGAATTTAATAAGTGATACCCACATCATCCTTGTGAATTCATCCATAAATAATACAAAGTACTTATTTCCACCAAGTGAAGGTACCTCAAAGGGTCCACACACATTAGAATGTACCACTCTCAAGGCATGAGTGGCTCTAGGAGACAATTCAGATGAGAATGGCAGCCTTGATTTCTTACCTCTCATGCACATATCACATGATCTCTCTGGTGTCACAGCTCTAGGAATTCCCTGTACTAGATTCTTGGAGTTCAAATGGGCCAAACTTCTAAAGTTCAAATGCCCTAATCTCTTGTGCCACAATGCACTTTCTTTCTCCATATCAGCTGTACTAAGACATTGTGCCTTTGTTATTTCAACATTCATCTTGAATGTTCTATTTTTCTCCAATACAGACTGTATAATAAGCTTTTTCTCATAGTTATATAACTTCAGAAAACTATCTTCCATGGTTACTGAATATCCTTTCTCTAGCAATTGGCCTACACTAATCAGATTCCTTTTCATGCCAGACACATACCACACATTTTCAATCAGGGCAGTTCTACCATCCTTTATCTTCACCAAGACATTTCTCATTCCTTCAGCAGTTAAGTACTCATCATCAACACATCTAATTCTGGTCCTTTTACAGGAATTAAAATTGACCAACCATTATTCATTTTCAGTTATGTAATTGGAGTAGCCTGTGTCCATATACCACCAGTCTACTACTGCTCCACCATCATTTGAAGTTGCCATCAACAACACAGGTTCCTCCTCTGAGTCACCTTAAGTTATATTAGCTTCCTTTTTCTTATTTTCCTTGTTTTACCAACACTCAGCAGCAAAGTGACCAAACCTATTACAATTATAGCATTGAATTTTCCTTTTATCAAACTTATTCCTCCCCCTTTGATAATGCTTATATTTCTTTCCACCTTTATTGGAGAATTTTGCCTTTTCAGTCTTATTCTCAACATTTTTCTTATCTTTGTTCTCTAGCCATGTTTGTTTCTTGTTCTTCCACTTATCATTCTTCCAATTAAGCTTATTATTATTATTTTCTTAATGATTTGAGCCATAAGAGCTTTTTATGTTTCTCTTTTAGAATTTCTCTCAGCCAATCGTAATTCTTGTGCCTCCAAACTACTTTGTAATTCCTCAATTCTTATAGAGCTAATGTCCTTTGAATGTTCTATCGCTACAACTATATAATCAAATAGAGGAGTAAGTAACCTTAGTACCTTTTCAACAATTGCTTGTTTTGATAGCGTTTCTCCACAAGTCTTCATCTCATTTGTCAATGCAATCACTCATGAGATGTAATCAGGTACCTTCTCATTGTTTTTTATATTCATATTTTCGTATTGTTTGCGCAGGGACTGTGTAACACCCCAATTCCCATCGCAGATAAATAATACATAATTAAATCAGAGTGAATAAAAAAAAATTTCGACAGAAATAAGGATGCCACATTTGAGAAAAACATAATCCACCTGCTCATAACTTTGATACATAACACAAAATGGAATAAATAATACCAGTAAACTTTTTCCAACAAAAGGAAAGTTCAATTATGGAATAAAGCGGAACGATCCATACTTGACTCGTTTTACAAAATAAGTAGTTTCATAACATCAAAATGTACATACAAGTTATCAAAAAATATATATTCGCATATATAAGCATAAATAACAAAAGCGTTTCCCCCGACTCCCGTGTTACGTATCAGAGCAGACACCAAAGAACTAAGCAAAATGAAGATCTAACTCTTCCACTTGCCTCCACGCCTCTACAGCGGCTAATCTGCATCATGCCATAAAAAGCATATTCCAGCAGAAGGGTGAGAAATAACAACTAAATCAAGATTGCATAATAATATGCAAACATATAATTCACATATATTATTCAACTCACCCACACACTACATGCTAACACATATAGCATACAAAGATATCATATATTCGTATACACAAGTTATGACATATATATATATATATATATATATATATATATATATATATATATATATATATATATATATATATATATATAAGCACACACCAACACATCACATATATTCATATTCACAGATATGACATATATGTCTCACACCAAAACATAACATATATTCATATTCACAGATATGACATATATGTAACACATCAAAACATGACATATATTCATATTCACAGATATGACATATATGTAACACATTAAAACATAACATATATTCATATTCACAGATATGACATATATGTAACACATCAAAACATAAGAATGCAATGTGACTCAATGACACAATGCAATGCACGTGGTGCCACCCATTATAGTTCATTCAATCGAACCCGATTCCCAATGGAATTTGGATAAATCACATACACTCCCACTGAGCAATGATTTATCTCCTGGCACCACCCACCATGGTTCATTTAATCGAACCTGATTCCCAATGGAATCCAGATAAATCATATACACTCCCACTGAGCAATGATTTATCTCCATCACAACCCCACATTGGAGTCCAGAAAATACTAGGCACCCATCATGGATTCCCACCTAGCTGTCTCCACCAGACACATCATGAAATGCACGACATAAATGATGCACAAAAACATAAGTATAATAACAACTATACCTTTTCACGATCCCCTTATTCACACGTGAGATACATACTCACCGTAATACACACTAGTATTACTACAATTGTTCAATCAATTCATCATAACATACTTGATATTCATCACACTAGGATTCACACCACGAAGGCTACCCACAACAACATCATAACAACATACATTTGTATTCAATTCAACAATATATTCTTCCATTAGGCCACAAACGACCATGACAAATTATCACATGCTTCAACATCATATAAACCACATAAAAGCTCCACGTTATATAACAATAGCACAACACACGGTAAAACACCAACCGTACACATTTTTACGCGATAAAAATATGACAACACAACACTTTTACAAAACCACGACTTAAATAAATCATCTAGTGTCCTCCAAACCATTTTTAATAGAAATAATATTTTACTAGCTTTCCAACACTTCGAACGGCGGCCAAAACGGACTTACGGTTCGAAAGTTATGAATTTTTGAAAATAATATTTTTCTGAAACTAACAGTGGTAATCGGTTACTCACCACACGTTAGCCGGTTACTCGCGTCGCAGAACCAAAAATACCTTATTTTTATGATGCAAAAACCCCCCAAGCTCATCCTTAAACCCCCCAATCATACCGACAAGTAATCCCGACTAAATCCTATCATTTCTCAACTATTCTGCGCGAACTATTCCGCATTCTAACCGTGAAAACATCGATTTCTACCAATTGTTCACAATTTCAACCAATTGGAAAACATATATTTTTCAACCAAACATTCAAACAAATACATACATATACATATACAATCGAAATATAATCGGAACTTCTCACCCTTACCCGATTTATCGCGATTGAAACGGAGGTTCTTCGATTTTTCCTCTTTCTCCTCTTCTCTCTTTTCCTTTTCTTCTCTTTCTCTACTATCTTTTTCTTTTTCTTTCCTTTTCCTTTTCTTACATATATATATATATATATATATATATAACTTTATTATATAATATAATCCGATAGAGTAAAATATCTCCGGTTGATATTTTATCGTCTAACACCAAATGATCAATTATTAGCGTTACCATAAAATTCTCTCTTGGACTAATAATTATTGATCTGTCTCTTTCATTTAATAATAGATCTCTTCAGAGTTCTCCAGTTGTTCTATTAATCCCAATCCGTTAAGGACACTACGCCTCCGAGCTCAACTACACACACCCTAAACATGCCAAACAAATAAAATAACACACGATGATTAAACAAATTAAAATGGGGTGTTACAACTCTCCCCCACTTAAATTATTTTCGTCCTCGAAAATGTACCTGATGGAAACAGTTCTGGATACGACTCTCGCATCCTGCTATCCAACTCCCAGGTCACACTTCCTCCAGCAGCTCCTCCCCAAGCTACTCTCACCAGAGGAATCTCTTTTCCTCTAAGTTGCTTCATCTTGCGATCCTCAATCCTTATCGGCATCGCTTCCACAGTAAGATTATCTCGAATCTGCACTTTATCCCTCTGGATAACATGAGATGGATCACCGTCACTGAATTTTAAGTCTTTTTCCGATTATCATGATAACTTCTCTGTCTACTCTGAGACGCTTTCATCTTTTCACAGATCATCTGAATTGCCTCAATAGTTTGTTGCACAATCTCAGGCCCAAGCACAATATTCTCACCAGTTCCATGCCAACACAGAGGCATACCACAAATAACACAAACTGACAAACCCCCTTGCTAACAACAACTACAACAACGACAAGATGCAATGCCCATACATTGCACTTGACGACTAACTCACGACTCAAAGAATACCCAAGTTACGAACACAACAAGATCGTTACCTTCACCATAGGTAACACTCCCCTAATTCCCCACATAGGAATTAACTACTCGCACTCGAACCATCACGATGGAAACGAGGCGACAACAAAAACAAGAACATAAAGTTCCACGACACAACATCGTTTCAACAACCTCTACATAACCATGATACCAACATCCTTGTCACACAACATTATTACAACAATGCTATGATTCATCAATCGAACATATAACCAAAACATCCATCTACATAGCAGCCCATGAATAATATTTAAACCTTTCACCTAACACTTCCATTCTGAAACGTCCAATGGTCTCATCATTCCTACATGTTTCCAATGTTCAACATATGAACTCTTACAGGTCACACACGCATATACGAAATGTGCCACATCACGCTTTCGATGCGCACTCTGATTACTCGCAACAATCAAATCTACCAATTTCATATTCAACTTCTGACTCTCTCTAATATTCACCAGAAAAATCATAGTTCATTTCTAATATACCCAACCTCACACTCTACGGTGTTATCTCACACACCAGACACAAGTCTCTGAACTGCTCAAATAATTCTAATCCTCTGACCATCAAAACAGACATGTATAAAAACTTTCGACTTAACTCATCAGGCACGACATTAACTTCACCAATAGGATAATTCCAGCTAAAGTCATAACTCATCAGGAATTCCAACCATCCTCGTTGTCTCATACTCTATTATTTCTGACCAAACAGGTACTCAATATTCTTGTGATTACTAAACACTTCGAACTTAAAACCATAAAAATAATACCTCCAGATTCTCAACACAAAAGTAACCACAACCATCTTGAAATCATGAATCCTCAATTGTCGTAAAGCATAAGCCACGACTTTACCATCTTGCATTAACACACTGACTAAACTCATCACATATGCATCCCAATACCTCACAAACGGTTTATTTGGATCACGCAGAATCAAAACTGGAGCCGTAGACAAATTCTACTTTAGCCCTCTCCAACTTTCCTCACAATGAACATCCAAAGCAAACGACTTACCCTTTGCAAGTCAACTGAAGTAACAAAAATGCTAACTTGGAAAAGCCTTCCATAACCTCCGGTAATAACCAACTAAAGTCCAAAAAGCTTTTAATCACCTTAACCGACTTCGGAGCCTCTCATTGTAAAACTGCATCTACTTCCGATGGATCCATAACAATACCATCATCAGAAATAACATATCCAAGAAAACTAACCTTTTTCAATCCAAAATTCTCACTTGAATAACTTAGCATAAAAATTCCTTTCTTTTCAACACTTGCAACTCGATTCTCAAACACCCTACATACTCTCCTTCTGATTTTGTAATAGATCAGAATATCCCTAATGAACACCACTCCGAACTTATCCAATTAAATATGGAAGATACGATTCATATACTCCACAAACATTCCAGACGCATTACTAACACAGAACAACATCACTGCCATTGTGATGCCCAACCAAATTCCAAAAGATATAAATTCTTAAAGTTTTTGCAAAATTATTCACTGGGTAATCGGTTACTCTGCTACAGAATTGAATAAAACTTGTTTTTATGACATAAAACCAAACCAAACCTCATCCAAACTTGTCCAGACTCACAAAATTCACCACTCTTATCAAACGTTCCAAACAATTGTAATTTCAATCAAACTCAACCAAACCATTCCAATAATCCTTTACCCTTCAAACCATTTTTATCGTTCTTTACCACCGTTGATATTAGGTTTTCTCACTAGTTCACCACTTAAAGCTTCTAGAATTTCAAAAGTCCCGTTTTACATAATTCACGTAATTCCGATTGATTCCCATAATCGACAAAAATCCACTTTATAAATAATATTTTTTTTCTTTCAGCTCCAGGTCGTGCTAAGCGGGCCCCACCCGCGCTAAGCGCGCTACTCACTGCCTTGAAGAGGTGAAATTTCTCCAGACCACGCTAAGCGCGCCGATCGAGCTAAGCGCGCACTGCGTTATGCAGAAAAATACCCCTTTTTGACAGCAACTTCCAAACCACACATTCACCCTCAAAACCATACCCAAACAACCAATAAAGGTATATTATCATGGTTCTATCATGGGTCATCACATATACAACAATCCATTACTTTGCATTAATCAGTCATTAGGAAACACATCTGGAAATCACGCACAACTGGCAGCCCGTCCCTGTGGCTTTCCTGTCAATTCTAAAACACTATTATCACAAACATAACAAACATCTTGGTTTTATCGCCTAAGATTTTTTCTACTTACTTAGCAGATATAACCTCAACTATTCACTTTCGTCCAATTTTAAGTTCACTCTCTACTCTCTGAGGAGCAACCATCAATAATACCCGATCGTTCTCCCTCAGAGACATCCCGACTTGACCAACCTACCAAAGCCTCTAATCCGCCTCATCTTCCGATATAAGAATCTTCATCGTCTCATCAAAACAATCCGTAATCATTTTCTTAATTCCAAACAATTCATTGCACACACTATCTAAGCCGGAAAGACACGTCTATTCCATCCAACATAATTCCGTCTACCATCAACAAGAGATTAAGGGTGATCAGTTCCTCAATTTGTCAATAGACAGCCGACAATCATGTTGGGGCATAGACCATCTTTACCAGACCATAATAGCATTTCTTGCATCTTGTGCACCAAACTAATTAAGGCATAAATCCTTAGTCGACATAAACCTTACCTCCGCATTCCCTCTGGAATCGGGAACAACACTGTCCAAACAACACTTATAATCTTGCAAACAACGACACACTAAGCCAATGCTCCACAACTGAAGCAACTCGGAGAAACACCAGCTTCTCCCCCACTTATCTCATTCTCAATCCTGAAGACAAAGGATTAGAAAACCATAAAGCACTGACAGTCTTTCACACACATATCACGTACTAAGGAACAAACAACATCGACAGTATTCAACTGTCATGCCACACCGACTCAAGAACTTGGCCGGACGGACCGACCTGCTCTGATACCAACTGTAACACCCCAATTCCCATCGCGGATAAATAATACATAATTAAATCAGAGTGAATAAAAAAAATTTCGACAGAAATAAGGATGCCACATTTGAGAAAAACATAATCCACCTGCTCATAACTTTGATACATAACACAAAATGGAATAAATAATAACAGTAAACTTTTTCCAACAAAAGGAAAGTTCAATTATGGAATAAAGCGGAACAATCCATAATTGACTCGTTTTACAAAATAATTTGTTTCATAACATCAAAATGTACATACAAGTTATCAAAATATATATATATATTCGCATATATAAGCATAAATAACAAAAGCGTTTCCCCCGACTCCCGTGTTACGTATCAGAGCAGACACCAAAGATCTAAGCAAAATGAAGATCTAACTCTTCCACTTGCCTCCACGCCTCTATAGCGGCTAATCTGCACCATGCCATAAAAAGCATATTCCAGCAGAAGGGTGAGAAATAACAACTAAATCAAGATTGCATAATAATATGCAAACATATAATTCACATATATTATTCAACTCACCCACACACCACATGCTAACACATATAGCATACAAAGATATCATATATTCATATACACAAGTTATGACATATACATACATATATATATATATATATATATATATATATATATATATATATATATATATATATATATATATATATAAACACCAACACATCACATATATTCATATTCACAGATATGACATATATGTCTCACACCAAAACATAACATATATTCATATTCACATATATGACATATATGTAACACATCAAAACATAACATATATTCATATTCACAGATATGACATATATGTAACACATCAAAACATAACATATATTCATATTCACAGATATGACATATATGTAACACATCAAAACATAATAATGCAATGTGACTCAATGACACAATGCAATGCACGTGGTGCCACCCACTATAGTTCATTCAATCAAACCCGATTCCCAATGGAATCTGGATAAATCACATACACTTCCACTGAGCAATGATTTATCTCCTGGCACCACCCACCATGGTTCATTCAATCGAACCTGATTCCCAATGGAATCCGGATAAATCACATACACTCCCACTGAGCAATGATTTATCTCCATCACAACCCCACATTGGAGTCCGGACAATACTAGGCACCCATCATGGATTCCCACCTAGCTGTCTCCACCAGACACATCATGAACTGCACGACACAAATGATGCACAAAAACATAAGTATAATAACAACTATACCTTTTCACGATCCCCTTGATCACACGTGAGATACATACTCACCGTAATACACACTAGTATTACTACAACTGTTCAATCAATTCATCATAACATACTTGATATTCATCACACTAGGATTCACACCACGAAGGCTACCCACAACAACATCATAACAACATACATTTGTATTCAATTCAACAATATATTCTTCCATTAGGCCACAAACGACCACGACAAATTATCACATGCTTCAACATCATATAAACCACATAAAAGCTCCACGTTATATAACAATAGCACAACAGACGGTAAAACACCAACCGCACGCATTTTTACGCGATAAAAATCCGACAACACAACACTTTTACAAAACCACAACTTAAATAAATCATCTAGTGTCCTCCAAACTATTTTTAATAGAAAGAATATTTTACTAGCTTTCCAACGCTTCGAACGGCGGCCAAAACGGACTTACGGTTCGAAAGTTATGAATTTTTGAAAATAATATTTTTCTGAAACTAACAGTGGTAACCGATTACTCACCACACGTTAACCGATTACTCGCGTCGCAGAACCAAAAATACCTGATTTTTATGATGCAAACACCCCCCCCCCCCCCCAAAACTCATCCTTAAACCCCCCAATCATACCGACAAGTAATCCCGACTAAATCCTATCATTTCCTAACTATTCTACGCGAACTATTCCGCATTCTAACCGTGAAAACATCGATTTCTACCAATTGTTCACAATTTCAACCAATTGGAAAACATATATTTTTCAACCAAACATTCAAACAAATTCATACATATACATATACAATCGAAATATAATCGGAACTTCTCACCCTTACCCGATTAATCGCGATTGAAACGGAGGTTCTTCGATTTTTCCTCTTTCTCCTCTTCTCTCTTTTCCTTCTCTTCTCTTTCTCTACTATCTTTTTCTTTTTCTTTCCTTTTCCTTTTCTTACACACACACACACACACACACACACATATATATATATATATATATATATATATATATATATATATATATATATATATATATATATATATATATATATAACTTTATTATATAATATAATCCGATAGAGTAAAATATCTCCAATTGATATTTTATCGTCTAACACCAAATGATCAATTATTAGCGTTACCATAAAATTCTCTCTTGGACTAATAATTATTGATCTGTCTCTTTCATTTAATAATAGATCTCTTCAGAGTTCTCCAGTTGTTCTATTAATCCCAATCCGTTAAGGACACTACGCCTCCGCGCTCAACTACACACACCCTAAACAGGCCAAACAAATAAAATAACACACGACGATTAAACAAATTAAAATGGGGTGTTACAGACTGCAATTTCACGTTCTTCACCGATGCGTCAGCACTATAGCATCGTACAAGTGTGTCACACGCCGCACTTGCCTTCGTCGAATCAGCAATCTTCTCAAACGCCTTCGTGTCTACACATTGATGAATGTAGAACAGTGATTTTTTATCCTTCTTCCTTGTTTTGTGTTGTGTGTTTCTTTGAGCTTTCATTGTGTTTTCAGCCACCGGTGTGTAACCGTTGTTGACAAACTCAAGCACATCTTGAGCACCGAACAGTACACGCATATGGATTGACCACGAATTCCACTTCTTCCCATCAAATACTAGCAACTTTGTGTTCAAACCATCATTTCCTCCGTTCATCTTCTTTTTGCGTGCAAATCACTCAATTCTCACCAACACTAGTGTTTACCTTTGCTGAGAATCAAAAAAATGGAATTCTCTTCAATTTCGCACTTCAATTCCATCTGAATCAAAGAAACAAAATCACCCACACCTTTTGTACACTCGTGTTTTGCTAGATTCAAAAACAAAGCTAATGATACCAATCTGTTGAGCTAATTGTGAGACTTTATTGATGCGCACACACTTCAAGACAAAAGATAAAGTGGTTTTGAAAGAATAAAAAAAAGATGGCCCTTGCATTAATTTCTAACTAAATTACAAGTTCTGAATATACAATTAAGCGATCTTAACTCTCTAAATTAAACTTAAATGCACATCAAATGTAATATAAAATGAAAATTAACAACAATGCTTGACAGTAATTATTCTAAGTAGCACAATAAATGTATTTATTCTAAATAATTACTATTCTAAGTAACGCAATAAATGAGAGTATGAATTACTACGAATGGTGTAATTCACTTTAATTTTGACGGAACATATCCATATTGAAAACTGAAAAACACAAACCTACCACTGCCACAAATTCGGTGCACCCTTCATAACATACCAACAAAAGCAACCACCATGACACAAGTTATTTTTCTAATCATTTCATATTCCAATATACACAATTCAGGAGAGGCAAAATTAGTATCCATCGTTATACATCCACCTCCGCACAAAGGAGAACCTCACATCCCCAAAATGACATAAAAATGATGTATTTCACTTCGATCCAATAACTAGAGAGTTTACAAATAAGAACATATCCTAAAACCAGTGTGGATCTTTTTCAAATTATAAACTCCTTCTCCAAACTCCTTTGTGAATCTCTCATGAACCTCAAGGTCACTTTTGCTTACTGTAGGCCTTTGTCTTGCCAGAACCTTTTCAAAATCAGTTCTCGTGATAGGAGGTGGAAGAATCTGCATAAGTTTTAAGGCGGTAAGTATTTCCTCCTCTTCACTTAAAGACGTGTCTGATAAAAATCTAGTCCAAAAACGTCACAACTCTATTTCTCCAATTCTAGTTATAAAAAAATCCAACTGCCATCAAAATCTATAGAATCTTGAATACCTTAGAAGCAAGTCCTTTTGTGGCAAGATCCTGCATTGTAGTTTGAACTGCGCCCTGTTGCTTTGGGCCACATGGGATCCACATACCCTCAGGACTCTTAAAGAAGAACATAGCATCTTGTGTTTTGCGAACAGGTTCAAATAAAACATCCTTCACCTGAAGAAGCGATCGAAAAGCTTTCTAAAAAATATTCATCCAAGTGAAAGATTATTGATATCAAGTTATCTCACATTAGAAGTTAAACACTTACACAGACAGCTATATCTGAACCTGAAAACCCCCCTGTCCTGCTACCCAAATATTCAAAATCACTTTCAGTCAAATTATGAGGAGTATCTCCAAGATGCACCTGCTCAATTTATCACACCCAAAACAAAACCCAGTAAAACAATTTGCTAGGTTTATATATGTCAATAAAATTCAGCATTCGATAATCATGGATATTGCCCTTGCCTTGAACATGTGTTGGCGAGCCTTCAATTCTGGTAGTGGAATATATATACGCTTATCAAAACGACGCCTTATTGCCTGCAAATACAAATTGATTAGTGAAAATAACTGTCTATTCACTCTGTATAGGATGATAAGAGTAGAATTATTTTTGTCTCACCTGGTCTAAAGCATAAGGTGTATTTGTTGCTGCAAGAACAAGAACTTTCTGGTCATTGTTTCCTACACCCTACAAAGTAAAGCAAGTGAACTACATTAAATAGGGAAAAATGCAAAAGAAAGAACATAAACCATAAATGTTTGAAGTTATAATAACACTAAGAACAAAAAAGTAAATCGAAGCAAACACACCAGACCCAAATATAAGAGACGAATTCAAATCTACCATGGATGTCACTATTAGCTCCCATGGCTTAGAATTGTTTTGAAACCAATAAAACCTTGACTTGACCAGAATATGCTGACAAAGGAAACCATGGAACTAATGTAGTTCAAGTGTTGCAGATATTACACACTCAAACATAAGTTGACCCAATGTATTCTGTCCCTTTTTATAGGCACCTCTTACTTTTTTTTTTCATATTTTAAAAGAAAGTACTAGTAGTTGGTGAATTTAATATGTCTGCTATGGAAGTATATCATCCTGAAATAGTACCTGTGTATATTCGTCTATGTAACTTTAACTTTTCACATTCCAAGATAAATTAGTACTCTATGAGGGGTATGCTTGGAAAAATAATAACAAACGCACCTAGTAAATTGTATAGGGGCTTATGTTCAGAGACAAAATTTCTTCAAAGAGGGCTTATAATTAGAGACGAATGAGTAGTATTAATTACTTTTATTTTTCCAATTGCACTGTCTAATTAATTACTTCCAAAACATTAAATTCCATTTTGTATTTATGATAGTGGGAAACACTATTAGTTAATAAGAATAATGTGGTAAAATTACTATTCTCTCCCTTCTATTTATAGTCCTTTCTTAATAGGAGTATGTATGACATGAGCAAAAGTGACACACTTTGTGAAAAAAGTCCAATCTTATTGCAATATTCAACTATTATGTTCTGGCTTCTCATAAGCTACAACAACCAAGCCTTATCACACTAAGTGGAGTCGGCTTGGTTGTTGTAAGATTGGAAATTATTGTTTCAAATGAAGGCTTAGTTTGTTTTTGTAATGAAATTTTTAAGGTTGAGACTTTTACCACGTATTATACTATATAAATGAGACCATGCTGCACATAACCTACTAAATTGATTACTATTCTTTATCAACATATACCATACAACTATTACCTGCATCTGCACCAGAAGTTCTGTTTTGATTCGTCTTGAAGCTTCACTCTCATTGCCTTCTCCACGCTGGCCACATAGGGAATCTATTTCATCAATAAATATGATAGAGGGGGCACTTTCTCGGGCCATTTGGAAAAGGTTTGAAACCAATTTTTCACTTTCACCCATCCACTTTGAAACAAGATCTGATGAAGAAATACTGGAGAAGAATTCAAATCAAAAGTTAAAAATGTTTGCAAGAATATGCCCACTTATGGACCTAATTGACAAGAATATTAAATATCTCTTTAATAGATCAAATATGTCTCAAACTCTTGTAAAATGATTTTTTAGACGAAAAAGATACAGAAAATTAAAGGATGGATTTTAAGATTGTTATAATGATGCACATATCATTTTCTAAATGCTACTCAATCAGCAATTGTTAACAACCCAGAACTATATATATCATAAATCTTCAAATTTTTAGCATTGAATTTACCAAGAAGCTACATCATATTCATTTCAATTCTTTTCATCTTTATCATATGATCTTGTCCATGTATATAATAAAAAAATGATAGAGGCTAAAGGAAGTGAAATATAACAATTCAACAATTTTATAGCAATAATAAAGTAATTTCCACAAGACATTATTGTAAGGAATTTGAAATTTAATTAGGTTTTGAGTTTGGTGCAATTACAGTTGAACTAGAATTCTACTGAGATATCAAATGGCAAGGCAAAGTCCTGTGAAATTACTCACCTGCAGTAAAAAATTTAATGCCTTTAAAAGGGCATGCAATGCATAAATTGAGAAAATATAAATTTTTTAACTTGTGAATATGATTTCATTAATCTGGTAAGTTCCAACATGGAGATTTCTTGATCTCAAACAAAATTTATTTTACCTGAAAAATGTTGAATCAGCCTCAGTTGCAACTGCCTTGGCTAAATATGATTTACCAGTTCCAGGAGGTCCGTACAACAAAAATGCTCTCCATGCTCGTCTTTTACCTGAAAGAGACCATAGGAAAAAATAGCAAGCATTTAATGAAATTCCACATAAATATACATTCAATAATCGTATACATCTCATCCTGTTAATATATCATTAAAGTTTTCAGCTCCCAATATAAATCTTGTTTTCGCCTTATTTCATGTATTCAATGCTGTTTTATCCAGGGAACACTCATTTCATTTCATGTTTTCAAAGTTGTGTGGAGCTCTCCACACAAAACAAAACATTGAAAACATGAAACAAAGTGAAAAACAATTGCATTTTTGCAAATAGAATTTAAACAGAAAATAAAATCAGAAAGTTAAAATGAAAATCAAATAGGCCCTGTATTACTACTCGAAATAAACGAAGTCAATAACGAAAGTAACAAACTAGCCAACTTTCAACTGCAAAAATCTCATCTTTGCATATCAAAATTGATATGTTGATCGTGTTCAATCCTTAGTATCCACAATTCCACATCCTATCATATTCAATCACCTCCCCCAACAATACATAAACAAAATCATTCTAGCTCAGCATGCATAATTATTCTCAGTTATCCAAACTTAGTGACTAGAATAGAAACTACTATTGAGAACTCAACAAGACATATCTAGCACATACACTTCACATCGAAAGTGTTTCATGTGGCTCGCCACATCCACAAAACACAGACCCGTCTAGTTACATTCAATTACTTCAATTTTCTTAATCTATTACTAGTCTCGACATGCCAGTGTCAGTATCGTGTCTGGTGTATGTGTCTAACAATACAATAGCAATAATTAACCAACCAGTAAAAAATTGAGGGAACTTGACAGGCAAGATAACAGCTTCCTGCAAAGCCTGTTTAGCACTCTCCAACCCAGCAACATCATTCCACTTCACATTAGGTTTCTCCCTAATAATCGCCGAATTCAATCCAGCCCTAAGCTTCGCCTGCTCCGGATCCTCTCCATCCCCTCCACCTTCACCATCTTTACCACCATCCTTAGCCTTACTCTTAGGCCTCGTAGCAACAGCAGCATCGCCATTAGAAGCTGGACCAGGCCCCCCATCATCAAGCACAGCCCTGATCTCCTCAGCACGACGCAAATACTCAGTGAATTTCTGCGTAATAGCTTCTCTGATGTTAGGGTCCATCTCGTACTTCAAATGAGTCTTGAAATACTCCAAAGCGTTCATATATAAAGGAAACGCTTTCGCGTAGTTACCAGCATTATCTTCATGAACAGCTTGTTTCACGTAGTCTATCGCCTGTTCCTTGAAATTGCTATACATATTTTTTTTACCAATTTAACATATATGTATGAAAATTGAAATCAAGAATTGGTTTATGAAGGAAAAGGCGAAACCCTAGAGAAGAAGCACGATCGTGTTAGTGGATTGGGGAGGTGGGGGTGATAAGGATCTGATCGGAAACGTGGAGAAGAAGAAAAGGGGCAGAATGGTTTGGTATTGATTCTAAAAGGCGCGTTTCAATTAAGTTGTGCGAAACTTTGTATTGCGTCTTGATTTTGCTTTTTATTATTTTTTTTTTTAAAATAAGAAATGCCATAAACAGAGATACAACATTGTCCGAGTGTGAGTACAAAAAACCATCATGAACAGACATCCCAAGCTAACAGACAATTGGTTAATATAAATTGGCACCCTATTCTATACCACGAGCTAACGGGCAGATGATTAATGCAAAGTTAGCACCCAATTCTAAATCCCAAGCTGACAGACATTTTAACAATGCAGATTAGCACCCAATTTACCAAGATCACCCAGCTCCAAAGTTTCAGACTAAAAAGAATTGGGGAGAACCAGAATCTCCAACCAACAAAACTAGCACCATTGGTACATTACCATTGAAGACCAAACAAACTCATGCCGCTGGTACGCTGCTACGAACGGGAGAAAAAACATGACCCCCTCCAACCTAAGCTGATTGATATTGATTGGTCTATAACTCGGCGATATTCATAATCCTCGACTGGAAATATATGCTCGTCAGAAACGCAGACTAAGACCGCATTCAACTCCAGCACTTGACTATGTACCCTGATTCAAGATCAGGCGTCCCACAGCAACTGCATACTGAAAACGCAGCAATCCCAAAGTCAACCACCTAATAAATACTGACTGATAACAAGGTCCTGCATGATGCGCATCCCCATGGCGTGTAGGAGAGATTCCTTTTCGCTTGCACAGTCGGCACAATATGAATCGCCAGTGTTAATATGTCGTAACAATTGCTTAGATTTTCAATACCAAAAGAGATATCACTCTGCTTCAACTCCCGCGGTCCAGCACCATAGCAGCAGCAATATAGCCGATATTATGAGATTTTGATTCCGACAGCTGCTGCGGTAGAAAGCCTCACAGAACACCGGATAACTGAGGGACATCACTGAATAAAACTGAACAGCACAAACCAACTACATGGCCATCAAATGGATGTCTGAAGTTCTGGCCACCACCTTTACCTATTTAATAATGATAGTGGGTTTTGATTTGATTTCGTAAATTTTGTTGTCAAAAAATAGATTTTGTATAACCTTTTTTAATTATAGTTTTTTTTTTCCTTTGGGTTTTTTTTTTCTCTTGGATTATTCTTTGATCCGTTCCACTTGAGGTGTACCTTCCCGTACAACTTTCATGATCAGGAGTTCATTAGCTTCTATTCGGTCAATCCTTTGTTAGACACATTTACCTAGGGCTAGGGTGATTTTATGGAACTTTTTTTTCGCTAGTAAGGCATCTTACATTAGAAGCCTATCTTCATTGGTGTTACCTTCCTGTTGAGTCTTCTCGCTTTTGCAGGAGTTCATTCCCAAAGTACTTGTCTAAAATCCATTTTAACCGAGATGCCCACTTTTATTGTAGCAAGTTGGGCTTTCTTTCTCTAAACAAGGTGGCAATGAAAGAGGAAATATGATCCTGGTTCCACGGACTTGGTTAAAAAGAAGGGTTTGGCCTCGACAAGGTGCCTCTTTCTAAGGTGAGAAAAACGTGAATTGACACTTGCGTTTTTATAAGTGCAGTCAAACATGCGGAGGGGAAAAGATATTTGATGAGGACGAAGTCCTAGAGTTGTTATTTTACATCTTCTAGAATTATATTTTGAATATAACATGGACAATGTATACAAGCTGAAGATGTTCTACGATCTTTCCAATGCTCAAGGTATTTAGGTTGTGGTTCCTCCTCTGGAGACCATTGTTCCTGCTCCAATTTTGGATACTGAGATTTTTACTTACGTGCTTGAGGTAGATCAACTTGTGGATGTTGCAGCCACTTAGACTATGAATGAGTAATCCCCCTACCGGTATCAAAAAGAGGGTCCGGGATGAAAAACAACAATCCCCCCAGAAAGAGGGTTCTCCAAAATGAACTCGTGTTATCAAGGATGGTGCTTCTGGGGAGGTAACTCTCTCCATGCGAATGTCAGACGTCTTCTCTTCTCGACTTGATCGCACTATTGATAAGGTTGTTGCTACTGCCTCGACGTCGAACTTGTCATTCATCCAGAATGTATCTGAGGCGAAGAAGATGGAACTTGTCTCTAATATCACTAATAACATAGTCCCTCCTCTACTTTGGTTTCTCGGGCAACTAAGTTGGAAGATGCCCTCAAATTAGCGGAGAAACGGTATCAGAATGCCTCTGATGCTGTTGAGGAGAAAACTTAACAAATGGAGGAACATCGAAAGAATCTTCTTCAAGAAGTTGAGGCTCATGTCAAGACCCTGAAAGCTCTTGAATATGAGGTTGTCGGTCTAAGGAAGACGCTCTGTGGTTCTCTTCAGTGGACTATGTAGGTCGTGCTCGGAGTTCGTGGCCAGGTTGTTAAGCAAGCGAGGAGGTTCTATTCTGATGCCATAATCTTGGCCGAGGCGTTTAACGCGTTCCAGGTTGTTTCCGTCCTGACTCTAGAGGATGATCTTGGTGCCTCAGTTTTGTGAGGGATACTCTTATAGCCTTCTTGTTTTAATGATGTCAACAAATGCATTAGATTGTAATTTGAGCGGTATCACTTCACGTGTCGGTCATGTCCATATTGGTCAGGTGTTTAGATACCTAAGATCTTATTCCTTCCAAAATACATGTCCACCAGTGATCTAATAGTATCTCGCATGTAGGTATGACTCTGTTCTGGTGAAAAACAATTCAAAAATTTGAATTTTCTTAAAAAATCAGCATTATGCGTCGACCTCAGCATTTATGCGCTGACCTCAAAATGGTCATGCGCTTACCCGTGATAAATGGCTCAAAACTGGCACTTTATGCGTCGACGCATAAAACCCATAGGTCGACGCATGAACTTGTTTTTCGCCCTTTTCACTTAAATTCGTGTCTATTATTTTCTATTATCTTTTTTTTGGTCATATTTTTTGATATGAATAGTTTTGGGTCTTCATTTTTCACATATATAGAACAAGAAACGTGAAAAATATATGTCAGTTCTCTCTTCATCTTCATCTTCTTCATTGTGTAAACAAACAATCACACATAATCATCTTTGTTTGTGTCACCCATTGTTAGAAGTGATAACGTTCAGAATTTATGAAGTGTGATCTTCATCTTCTGGGTTGAGAGTTTGGCAGGTGTTTCTTGAATCAAATCAGTTGGGTTTGTCCTCCAAGAATCGAGGAGATTTTGGGGGTTTTTGCACAAACTGTTCTTTCTACAGGGATTCGGCTGGGCGAAGGTAACCGGAAATTGGCGCAACTGTTCCGGTTTAGTAGTTGTAATCAGAGGATCGTAGAAGAAGGTTTGGGTTCGAATTCTTGGAAGATTTCAATTGACCGAGTGAAGGTAACTGAAGAACGAAGTTTTCTTTCGGTTTAGTAGCGTGGGACGGTAATTGAATCAACCAAATTCGGAGCACTTGATTCATCTTGAATCAAGGGAAGAGAAAATTCTGCATCGACGATCGAAGACGTTCGGGGTTTGTATGTTCATAGTTTTCTCTTGTAACAAACAATTTGCAACAGCAACATATATATATATATCTCAATTCCGTTTGCGGAGTTGGGGGCAGACGTACCCAAAACGAGGACGATTGGGGAACTGCCTAATCAAATCTCTGGTGTTCTCTCTCTTTCCCTTAACTCTTTTACATTTCAGTAGTGTTCGATTTCGTAACATTGCAAACTATCGTAATTTCTGTCGTGGAATAATTGTACGCTGATAAACTGGTTTTGGTTAAATCAATACAATTCGTTGAATTGTGTTCTGGAGCAGCTGCACATTTTTCTCCATAGAAATTCTGCACATAGTGTGTTTACGCACACTACGTGTTTGATAATTTGTTTTCAAGCAAAATTCGAACACAGTGCTTTTAATTGTTTATCAATTAACCTCATTGGATTGGAATAAACATCAAGCAAGTGATTAATTTGTTGTCTGCGTTTGTAAGTGAAATACTCAGAACTGAATTTTTCTCCTTCATACTCATCCAAAATATATTCGTGCATATCCGATCCTTTTGGTAGAAGGTTCGTTGTAGACGATTTATCCAGCAGCAGCTTCCGTTAAACAGAATTTTTTAAAACAAAATTTTGTAGTCCATTTGCGTGTAAAACTCAAGGGATCTATTCAACCCCCCCTTCTAGATCCATAGCCATCGTCTAACAAGTGGTATCACGAGCTCCGGTTTATTCTGGTGCTTCGGTAAAACTTCTTGGATCATGGCGAACGAACCTAAGGGGGCTTATAATAGAGCTCCAGTTTTTACAGGTGAAAACTACAGCTACTGGAAGGATTGTATGCGCGTTCATATTAATTCCTTAGATCGGAAGGTTTGGAACGTTATTTTAAACGGTCCCATGGCAATTACTATGACTAACGCGGAAGGCGTTGTCGTTCCTAAACCCGAAGCTCAATGGAATGAGGAGGACGAGAAAAAGTACAGTTATGATTGGAAGGCTCGTAATATGATCATCTCTTCCTTGGGAGTTGACGAGTATTATAGAGTCTCTCATTGTGAAACGGCCAAAGCCATGTGGGATGCTTTACAAGTAGCTCACGAAGGCACAAATGATGTGAAGTTGGCTCGTATTAATACACTTACGCAAGAGTTTGATTTGTTTTACATGAAGCAAGGGGAAACCATTGCGGATATGCAAAAACGATTCACTCACATTATCAACAAATTGCATGTCCTTGGTAAACCAATTCCAAATGAGGTTTCTACTAATAAAATTCTGAGGTGTCTTAGCAGGGAATGGCAACCAAAGGTTACCGCTATCAAGGAGGCCAATGATCTTGCTACATTAGACCTTACAACACTCTTTGGTAAACTCGATGAGCATGAGCAAGTGCTCATTAGCTTGGATAAGTATGAGAAGAGTATAAAGAAAGAGAAGGCAAAAGATACGGAAAAGAAGTCGATAGCTCTTAAGGCTTCTTGTTCAAAGTCCACACATCAAGAGCAAAGTGATGATGAAGCCAAAGATGACAAGGATGAAGAATCCGATGATGATATGAGCTTATTTGTGAAGAGATACAATAGATACATTCGCAAGAATGATATTCAGCACTCGGACAGAAATCTTGTCAAGTTCCGGAAGCAATCTAGAAGTGAAGGACATAAAAATGGCAAAGTAAAGGGGACGTGCTACAATTGTGGAAAATATGGGCACTACAAGCCGGATTGTCCATCCCTAAAGAAAGACAAAGATAAGGACAAAGACAAGAGTCGCTCAAACAAAAAGTCCAACAAGTCTCGACGAGCATACATCGCTTGGGAAAGCGATAGCGAGTCGGAGAAAGATGACTCATCAAGTGACGAAAGTGAATCCGTCAACCTTTGTCTCATGGCACGTCACAACAAAAGAAAAGAGGTAAAACACTCTAAATATGAAAGCTGTCAAAATATGTCTCATGCTGAATTGAAAAGAGCTTTTGACACATCACACCACGAAGCTAAGGAAGCATTTCAACGCTTAGCTTCGAATAAAAAGATTTTTTCCTATTTGGAGAAAAAGGTTTCCGATTCCCAAAAGGAATTGGAAGATCTTAAAAACTCTATGGTGAATGTATCAAAAACTAATATCGATAAGGATGAATATTCATGGTTTGACTTTGGGGGCTGTGGTACTTGTCACATTTGGCAAAGAGAGGTGAGAATCCTCAAAGCCAAATTGGACAAGGCTCTCATGCCTAAGATTACATTTGCTATTGATCGATCACAGTATCGTGAAACAATGAATAATCCGTATCAAAAATACACGTATGTGATTCGAGATAGTGATAGCAAAGGTAAACTCCAATTAAATCGTGATTGCTTGTATTGTTGTAAGCCCGATCATACTATTGCTAAGTGCCGTTTTCGGAGATATCTTGTTCCAAAGGGCATTTATCAATGGCTGCCCAAGGGCAATATTGGTTTCACTTACCATAAAGGACCCAATGAGAATTGGGTACCTACTCTCCCTTGATTATTTTTGTAGGTACAAAGTCTTGAGACCACCGAAAGAAGATGAGTTCTAGATAGTGGATGCTCAAGACATATGACCGGAGACATATCTCTTTTCATCGACTTTGTGGCGAAGAAAAAGGGGTTTGTCACTTACGGAGATAACAACAAGGGACAGATTCTCGGTAAAGGTAGTATAGGTAACCCCTCATCTACTACTATCTCCGATGTACTTCTTGTGGAAGGCCTTAGACACAACCTTTTAAGCATTAGTCAAATATGCGACAAAAATTATAAAGTCTCTTTTTCAAAGGATTGTTGCGTAGTTGAAGATTGCGACAAGAAGAATGTGTTTAAGGGTTTGAGGGTGAATAACGTCTATATGCTAGACTTAAACGAGGTATCATTGGATGGAGACAAGTGTTTAGTCACTATGAATGAAGATTCATGGTTGTGGCATAGACGCTTGGCTCATATCAATTTTGATTTGCTTAATAAAATTGTCTCTAAAGACCTAGTCATCGGTTTGCCCAAAATTAAATTTACAAAGGATCATCTTTGCGATGCATGCCAAATGGGGAAGCAAACAAGGATCTCTTTTAAATCTAAAAACATTGTTTCAACTATGAGACCTCTTGAGCTCCTCCATATGGATCTCTTTGGACCATCTAGGGTTAAAAGCCTAGGTGGTAACTACTATGGGTTTGTTATAGTCGATGATTTTTCTAGGTTTTGCTGGACAATTTTCTTGGCAAATAAGAGTGATACTTTTTCAGCCTTTGAACGATTTGCTAAGTTATCTCAAAACACGTTAAACACAAACATTGGTTCAATCAGAAGTGATCATGGAGGCGAGTTTGAAAATCATTTATTTGAAGCATTTTGTGATTCCAACGGAATTGATCATAATTTTTCCGCACCACGTACTCCTCAACAAAATGGGGTAGTGGAACGTAAAAATAGAGTTTTGGAAGAACTTGGAAGGACTATGATCAATGATAGTGGATTACCAAAATACTTTTGGGCAGACGCCATAAGTACGGCTTGTTACGTTTTGAATAGGGTGCTCATCCGGCCTATTCTAAACAAGACACCGTATGAGCTTTTAAAAGGGCGTAAGCCAAATATCTCTCACCTTCATGTATTTGGTTGCAAATGTTTTGTGTTAAATAATGGAAAAGAGACACTCGGCAAATTTGATGCCAAGGCTGACGAGGGTATTTTTCTTGGATACTCTCAGTCAAGTAAAGCTTATAGAATCTATAATAAAAGGTTACGTGTAGTTGAAGAGTCAGTTCATATTTCTTTTGACGAGTCCTATCCGAGAAATGTCGGAGAAGGTAGTTCTTTTCATGGTGCAGGTGTGCCTACTGAAGACATACTCAAGGACACTGATAAGGGAATTGATCAGCCTGAAGCAGTGCGTATTGAGGAGGAAAAGGATCACCAACCAGTGAAAAGTGAGGATGATCATCATACTAATGAAGATGAACTTCCTCCAGCTTGGAAGTCTTCAAAAGACCATCCAATTGACAACATTCTCGGTGATATCTCTAAGGGAGTAACTACTCGCTCTAAACTTAGTAACTTTTATTATTACTCTGCTTTTGTCTCCCAAGTTAAACCTAAAAACTCTAAGGAAGCATTACTCGATGAGCATTGGTATCTATCAATGCAAGATGAACTAAATCAATTCTGGAGAAATGAGGTTTGGGACCTTGTCCCCCCTCCGCGAGATCATCGAGTAATAGGCACCCGATGGGTGTTTAGGAATAAACTTGATGAAAATGGAGTAATAACGCGTAACAAAGCTAGGCTTGTAGCACAAGGCTATAACCAAGAGGAAGGAATCGACTATGAGGAAACTTATGCGCCGGTTGCCCGACTCGAGGCCATACGCCTTCTACTTGCCTACGCTTGCACAAAGAACTTTAAATTATTCCAAATGGATGTTAAAAGTGCATTCCTTAACGGGTATATAAATGAAGAGGTGTATGTTGCCCAACCACCAGGTTTTGAATCACATGAATATCCTGATCATGTCTATAAACTTAAGCGAGCTTTGTACGGACTTAAATAAGCCCCTAGGGCTTGGTATGAACGTCTAAGCAAATTTCTACTTGATCAAGGGTATTCAAGAGGAAAGTTTGACACAACCCTCTTTATTAAACGTCAAGGAAAACACTTAATTTTTGTGCAAATTTATGTTGACGATATTATATTTGGGTCTACTAACATGACCTTGGTCAAGGAGTTTTCTAGTTTGATGCAGGGGGAGTTTGAAATGAGCATGATGGTGGAGCTAAACTATTTCCTCGGATTGCAAATCAAACAACTTGAAGAGGGCACATTCGTGAGTCAAACGAAATATTGTCTTGAGTTACTAAAACGTTTTGATATGCTGAACTACAAAGCAATAGATACTCCTATGCCTACTAGTGCTAACCTCGATCGTGACGAAAAGGGTAAGGATGTTGATGTAAAGAAGTACTGAGGTATGATAGGATCTCTTCTTTATCTTACCGCATCACGTCCCGATATAATGTTTAGTGTATGCATGTGTGCAAGGTATCAGGCACATCCCAAGGAATCCCACCTGAAGGCAGTTAAGCGCATACTTCGATACCTATCTGGTACTCCAAAGTATGGGCTGTGGTATTCCAAAGGAGGTGCTTGTTCTTTAGTTGGATACTTCGACTCCGACTTTGCCGGGTGCAAGTTGGATAGGAAAAGTACTAGTGGCACGTGTCACTTTTTCGCAAACTCCTTGGTGAGTTGGCACAGCAAGAAACAGGTTTTCGTTGCTTTGTCAACAGCCGAGGCGGAATATGTTGCCGCCGGTAGTTGTTGTGCTCAAGTCTTATGGCTTAAACAACAATTACTCGATTTCAACCTAAAACTTGAACGTATTCCAATTTTGTGCGATAACACTAGTGCGATTAATCTAACTAAGAACCCTGTACTACATTCACGCACCAAGCATATCGAAATACGCCATCATTTTCTTAGGGATCATGTAGAGAAAGGTGATGTTATCTTTGAGCATGTTGACACTAAGAATCAACTTGCTGACATTTTCACAAAACCGTTAGCTACAGAGCCTTTCTTTCATATCCGTAGGGAACTCGACATTCTCGATATCTCGGATCGTGCATAACATCTTTTAGTATTATGATCTTCACATATATGTATATGTATATGCTTGTTTTATTTTACTAACAATGCAAAGAGAATTTCATTCATATGTGAGGGATCTCTCCATCATGACGGTCAAGGTAATATCGTTCCTACTTATAGAGGTTAATCAACATTTTGTACCATGTTACTTACTCTAATCTTGATGTTTATTTCATTTTGAGCACTTATCATTCATGTGAATGTTTGGTTCTGTGTGTATATGTGTATTTATCTGCTTAAAACAAGAATTATGCAAAAATTTCATTTTTTTTACTTCCATGCGTCGACGCCTAACTTCATGCGCTGACCCATTAAACTCACGGGTAAGCGCATAGCCACATGGTCAAATAATTTTAAAAAACTTTTCAGGAAGCATGCGCCGACGCATAGGTTTACAGGTCGACGCATAGAGAATTCGTTCAGACTTCTTTATGCTCTCTGGGTGCGTGCGCCGACCTATAAGTGTTTTACTTCCCTATATTTTCTGATCGCACATTAAACAAGGATTATTGCATGTCATCAAATTCGCTTTTGTGGTAAATCTCTCCCCATTCTACTCCTTTAAACCTCATTAATCTCAGTAAATCTCCACTAAACCCTCATCAAAACCCTAATAATTAGCAAAAGGGGAAGGCTCTATATATCTACTCCAAGGAAATCAAAGGGTTTCACACATCTTCTCTCCTACCTCTGCAACTATCAAGTTTGAGAATCTTCCTTAAACTCTTCTTCAACAATGGCCTCCAGAAGAAATGCTGGTACAAGAGGAGGAAGAGGATCCACTTCACAACAAAGACCAACAAGAAGCTCATCCACTCAACGGGTAATGTTTGAATCTTTAATTTCTGAAAGGTTAGCCACTCCGTTTGCTGAAATATTTTCTAAACGGGCTGTTATTAGACAACATGGATTTTATCCGTTGATGGGTCAAGATTTTCACATTCCTGAAATTTCTGAACTCATCAACTTTCAAAATCTGAATGAATTTGTTGAATGTGATGACAAGTACAGTGAAGAGTTGACTAGGCTGTTCTATTGTGGATTGAAAGGAAAATTTCGTGGAGCTGAATTCAAATTCTCTATAAATAATACACTATGTCAGGTGACAAACGTTGTATGGTCTACATTGTTTGTGTTGAAAACTGATGAAAATCTCCCAATGGTTACTGATAACACCTTTGTTCGGGGGTATGAATTCAAAACTGCTCTGAATTCAATGTTGAGGGAACCATATCCAGCTGAGTTTGTGGCAAGTGAAGCATTTCCTAACAGTGTCACCACAGGTCACTTGAAATTTAAGGAACGTATTCTTCAGTGGATCGCTGCTCGCATCTTGCGGCCTAAGAAAGGAGGCCTCTCAAGAGTTGAACAAGCAGAAGTGCATCTGATCTACATCCTGAGGGAAAAGATTAAAATCAACTGGCCTTACTAGACATGGCAACGGGGCGGGTCGGGGGCGGGTTTGAGCAGCCCCGTACCCGCACCCGCCACCCTGAAACAGACCCGCCCCCGCACCCGCACCCTGTCGGGGGTTAAAAACTACCACCCAGACCCGCCCCTAATGGGGAACGGGTTCCCCGCCCCCGCCCCCGCCCCCACCCGCAAAACTATTTTTTTTTAAATAAATATTTTTCATAATAATAAAAATTAATAATTTAATTAAATAATTAATTATTTTAATAATAAACATGTTTTTAAAGAGTAAAATAATTAATAAACATGTTTTTCTAGTAAAACTATTTTAAAAAATTAAAATAACTTTAATAAATATATAATAAAATAATTAAAATAAGATATAAAAGTAAATTAAGGTAGACCGGGCCGGGTGCGGGGCGGGTACTAGCATCCCCCGCCCCCGCACCCGCACCCGTAATAAAAAATCGGGTTTTACCCGCACCCGCACCCACACCCAGTTAAACCGGGTTTTCCCGCTAATTTCGGGGCGGGTCCGGGCGGGTCCGACGGGTCTCGGTTTTTTTTGCCATGCCTAGGCCTTACTACTTTGCTTCTAGAATGTTTACAACTCGCAGCTCTGGAAAGTGTTTAGCACTTGGATATGCATCTGTAGTGGCAAATTTTCTGAATCACTTTGATATCCCTATTCCACAGATTTGTCATATTCACATTACTGCTGAACAACAGTTTCTGGCTACAACTTTGTCCATGATGGGTTACTATTGGAGCTCACGTGAGCAAAGGTTCATCTATAGATCAAGAGCTACCCATCCTGAACCTGTCCATCTTGAAGCAAGTGAGGATGAAGGAAGTCAAGGTAATGGAGATCCTGTTGGTAATAATGAAAATATGGTGATACAGGAAGACGTTGTCATGCAAGACAATCCACCGGAAGAAGAAGACAATCAAGAAGACACTCAGGCATGGATGGGATATCAACCAGAAGAATCCTATGCCAATCAAGGCTGGGGTCAGTGGAATCAACAAAACTGCTGGACCAACCTTGGCGCTGCATATGTTCCTCCATCCTATGATGCTGACTCTGAATGGCAGATTCCAGAAAATTCTGCTCCACCAACTCCACCGTCTCAGCATTATTCACAATCCAATGATGAAATTTTGGCAAGACTGACTGAGTTATCTCTGCAACATCAAGAATTTCAAGCGCAGCAGGAAACTCGATACCTGACTCAACAAGAACAGCTTACCAACTTGTCCAACCAAATGTCATCTCATGCCACGAATTTCAACAATTTTGCAAATGCTGCTATGACAAGGTTCAATCAAATGGATGCAAACCTGACCCAGCAAAACCAAAATTTAGCCAATAGCCTTGGTAACCTCAATAGCGCCTTGATTGAACTCAACTTTCAACTAGAGGAGTTTCCACCACCAAGCCAACACCACAGGGGAAGAGGTTATCCATTCAGGGGGAGGAGACCATAAATCTTAGGGCATCATATTTTGTTGTGCATGAATGTGTGTTTTGTTGTTTGCTTTCTGTTATGTGGCCATGTACTAAACTTTTCTGTTATGGTTTACATCTTTTGAAGTGAATGTTTTTGCTTTAATATTGTTGTTCCGTATTTAATCATTGCTCATTTACATTAGCGGTATCATATGTGGATACTGATAATTGTTTTTGTTGTTGCAAATATTTGATGATCCATTCCATATTATAAATATCCTATTTTGACCTCTGTCTTCTCGTCTTTTTGATGTTGTCAAAGGGGGAGAAGAATGAATATAAGCTACAGAAACGTCGAACTGGATGCTAAAGTGTCAAAGACAGGGGGAGCATTGATCATCTCAAATTACATCTCTCATGACAATCAAGGAAGTATTGCCATCATAAAAAAGGGGGAGTATGTGAGGGATACTCTTCTAGCCTTCTTGTTTTAATGATGTCAACAAATGCATTAGAGTGTAATTTGAGCGGTATCACTTCACGTGTCGGTCATGTCCATATTGGTCAGGTGTTTAGATACCTAAGATCTTATTCCTTCCAAAATACATGTCCACAAGTGATTTAATAGTATCTCGCATGTAGGTCTGACTCTGTTCTGGTGAAAAACAATTCAAAAATTTGAATTTTCTTAAAAAATCAGCATTATGCGTCGACCTCAGCATTTATGCGCTGACCTCAAAATGGTCATGCGCTTACCCGTGATAAATGGCTCAAAACTGGCACTTTATGCGTCGACGCATAAAACCCATAGGTCGACGCATGAACTTGTTTTTCGCCCTTTTCACTTAAATTCGTGTCTGTTATTTTCTATTATCTTTTTTTTGGTCATATTTTTTGATATAAATAGTTTTGGGTCTTCATTTTTCACATATATAGAACAAGAAACGTGAAAAATATATGTCAGTTCTCTCTTCATCTTCATCTTCTTCATTGTGTAAACAAACAATCACACATAATCATCTTTGTTTGTGTCACCCATTGTTAGAAGTGATAACGTTCAGAATTTAGGAAGTGTGATCTTCATCTTCTGGGTTGAGAGTTTGGCAGGTGTTTCTTGAATCAAATCAGTTGGGTTTGTCCTCCAAGAATCGAGGAGATTTTGGGGGTTTTTGCACAAACTGTTCTTTCTACAGGGATTCGGCTGGGCGAAGGTAACCGGAAATTGGCGCAACTGTTCCGGTTTAGTAGCTGTAATCAGAGGATCGTAGAAGAAGGTTTGGGTTCGAATTCTTGGAAGATTTCAATTGACCGAGTGAAGGTAACTGAAGAACGAAGTTTTCTTTCGGTTTAGTAGCGTGGGACGGTAATTGAATCAACCAAATTCGGAGCACTTGATTCATCTTGAATCAAGGGAAGAGAAAATTCTGCATCGACGATCGAAGACGTTCGGGGTTTGTATGTTCATAGTTTTCTCTTGTAACAAACAATTTGCAACAACAACATATATATATATATATATATATATATATATATATATATATCTCAATTCCGTTTGCGGAGTTGGGGGCAGACGTACCCAAAGCGAGGACGATTGGGGAACTGCCTAATCAAATCTCTGGTGTTCTCTCTCTTTCCCTTAACTCTTTTACATTTCAGTAGTGTTCGATTTCGTAACATTGCAAACTATCGTAATTTCTGTCGTGGAATAATTGTACGCTGATAAACTACTTTTGGTTAAATCAATACAATTCGTTGAATTGTGTTCTGGAGCAGCTGCACATTTTTCTCCATAGAAATTCTGCACATAGTGTGTTTACGCACACTACGTGTTTGATAATTTGTTTTCAAGCAAAATTCGAACACAGTGCTTTTAATTGTTTATCAATTAACCTCATTGGATTGGAATAAACATCAAGCAAGTGATTAATTTGTTGTCTGCGTTTGTAAGTGAAATACTCAGAACTGAATTTTTCTCCTTCATACTCATCCAAAATATATTCGTGCATATCCGATCCTTTTGGTAGAAGGTTCGTTGTAGACGATTTATCCAGCAGCAGCTTCCGTTAAACAGAATTTTTTAAAACAGAATTTTGTAGTCCATTTGCGTGTAAAACTCAAGGGATCTATTCAACCCCCTTCTAGATCCATAGCCATCGTCTAACAAGTTTCGGGAGCTTCGCCATGATTTCTTATTTTTCCTTTGTATCATTTTTATTTCCTACAACGCTTTTCAGGCATTTGCGCCTTGGGTGTAATAACTATTAATATTTATGAAAGTGTTTTTACCTCAACAACTTGAGTATTATTTAGTTTATAGCATTCAGTTGGCTTCATTTTATTGTTGTTGTTATGTTGTGCCTTTGGTTGTTTGTGAATTGTTGTGACACTTGGGCTTTCTTATTATCCCTGTAATACAAATTTTGTCTGTCGGGTGGCATCACTGGTGTTCATCGGGGTAGCCTTGAGTCTGCTTCATGTCAGTTGCGAAGTGTTGTTTGCCTTTCCAAATAGGAGAAAGAAAAAATGGTGTTTCGTTGCAACGAAGCCACTTATGTGTTCTTCGAGCTTTCCTACTTTGTGATTTGTGGCTTGGCATAATGGATGATGTTAGCTACCATTTTTAGTTAATATGTTTCGTTACTATACTTAGCATTCATTGTAGTGATGTATTAGTTCATGCATCATATTTAGCGTGTTTCTTGTGACCAGCAAGACAAACATGATATAGTTGTATTTTTATACTACGCTCCACGTCATAGAGGATTGTTCCCTGGCCAAGGATAGGATCCCCGTCCTTGCCTATAAGGCTTGGCTCGGATCGAGGTGGATGTCTTCGTGCTCTGGAGCTTACGCCCTTGGATTGGCTAGATCCAAATAGGGGGTGCGCATGCTACGCATAGATGCACTTAGGATGTATCAACTATGCATTTTATGTGCTTAGGTTGTATCAAATGTGCATTTATGCACTTAGGTTGTATGAACTACACATACATGCATTTAGGTTGTATCAGTAATGCATAAATGCACTTTGGAATGTGTTTAAGTCATATCAGATACCCAGAAATGCATTTAGCATGTATCGGACACGCAAAAGTGTGTGTAATCTTTATCAGATGCGCAGTCACGTGAGAAATGTGTATAATATTTGTTATCCTTATCTTGAGCGCTCTAAAAGAAAGAAAGACAAGGAAATATACAACAAATGGGGAAATAGAAGATGTACAAATATTTATATTAACAATAAATTGGATTTGTTACAAGGAAATAATGGAATGACTTTGATAAACAAACCTTCAATAGTAACCCTGTTGTGGATGAACGACGTCCTAAGCCTTTGGTATGGGTGTACTTCTCTTCTTTAAAGTGTCTCCTTCGGTTGGACAAGATATCCAAGCACACCGCATTGTATTTTTCTGTCGACATGTCGTTTGGAGGTCGATTCCATCGGGGATGTAGCTTGAGAACGATTCTTGAAACCTTAGGACCCCGGAGTTGCCTCTGCTCTAGTGAAATGTCTTCTGACTGTCGGGACAGATTGCCCTGGCCCTTGTCTTACTTCGGAGTGGATATCTATCTCAGGCGACCGACATGTGGCAAACAATCTACTTATAGGCGATCCAGCCTTATGTTCGGCTCCCCTTGGACCCAGGGAGACAACTAGATGTGGCCAACATTCCTTGAGACACCTGCCTCCTTGATTTTTAGTTGGAGCTTTGACTATTATTCTCGTCCATATGTATGATAATTGATAATTGATAATTGAAATCGAGAATTGGTGTATGAAGGAAAAGGTGAAACCCCAGAGAAAAAGCAAGATCATGTTTGTGGATTGGGAAGGTGAGGGTGATAAGGATCAGATCGAAAATGCATAGCATAAGAAGAAAAGGGGAATGAAGGAAGAAGTTGAATGGTTTAGTTTCGTTTTGAAAAGTGTGTTTCAATTAAGATGTGTGAAACTTTGTTTCCTTAACATATGCTATTGCGTCTTGATTTTACTTTTTTTTAATAATGAAAGTGGGTTTTGATTTTATTTCATAAATTATGTTGTCAAAAATAGATTTTTTATAACCTTTTTTAATTATAATTTTTTTTTTCTTCGGGTTTTTAGTTATAGTTGGATCTCTTAATTTATTTGGTCACAAAAAATTTCTTCATTTTAAAATATTTAATTTTGGTTCATCTTCTAGATTTCCATATTAGGTTTAATTACAAGTTTGGTTCTTCAATTTTTTTTAGTTTTAGAGTCGGTTTGCTTTAGCTTTAAAAAATAGATTTTTTTTTCTTTGTATTTTCAAAAATGGATTTTATAAAATTGTTTTTCAAAATATTACAATTTTTTTTATATTAGTTTTTTAAAACTTGAAAGATTAATTTTGACATCTTATAACATAAACATACATTATTAAATATCAAAACATAGTTGAAATCACAATTTTTTTAAAAAGTTGTATCTTAAAAAAAAATTATGATAAATCTATTTGAAATATCTTCAAAATTTAGTGAATTTTTGAAATTTTGATATCCAAAAAAAGTTTCAATAAAATGATAAAATATCTAAAATAACATTTTAAGAATAACTATTCAAACCTAAATTTCATTTGAAGTTGATATGAAAAGTTTCTTTATAAACTTTTTTTTATACAAAATTATATTACACTATAAAAATCATTTAAAAAAAAAGATAAAACAAACGAGCCCTTAACTTCTTCATTTTAAAATATGGGATTTACATCCTTTTACTATTTTTTTTTTATATTTTAGTCCCCTTTCTAATTTGGATATGATTTTTAACGACATAGCACATTTATTGATGACATGGCAGATCCACGGTGTCCGCTTTTATTTCTAAGTCATTTTATTTTATTTCAAAATGGAAATCAATAATATTAAACATTTTATTATTACTTAAAAGATCAAAATTAATAAGAACCCTAACATTTTCTATTTCCTCTCCCTTCTCTTACACATAGGACATACTTCATCTTTTTTTCACATGGTCATCACCTTTTTCTTTCCATTCTTCTCTCTCTTCTCTTACTCTCCTCTTGACTCAAATGAATGATTCAAGGGTCTCTTTTGCTTCATCAAACTAGTCAAGTTTAAGAAGAAGAGGAAATAGATGTTGGTATGACATTGAATCTCCATTGATGACATCATGGACTTATGAGAATTCTGAAAGAAGGTTTTATGGTAGTGGTCGTTTTAAGGTCATGAAAAAAAAAAGATGTAACCACTTGTAGCGTCAGTTTTTGTGACGCGACCACAACCGCTTTTGGTGCTATTTTCTGATTTCTGTATTTATCCTATGAAGTCTAAAAGGAAGGGGAAGATATCTCAAACTAACTCTGCGTGCAAATCTTTTCTTTAACAAATGCGAAGAGATAGGGGATCGGGGGTTGGTTATATAAAGGGAAGCCGTTAACACCCAGAGTATCTATAGTAATCTATAGGAACCTTTATTTGCAAATATTTCTACTGTTGAATTGCTTGGTTGCTTAAATCTATTTACTGTTGAATATGGAAAGTTTCTCCTTTGTGAAGGTTGAGGAAATGTTTTTGTTGTTTTTTGGGATTTTTATTATTTTTGGGAAGGTACTGGACCTAAAGTTTTTGATTAGTGTGCTCGCTAAGATTTCGCAATCTTATGCCTACGTATTCCCGTAAAAAGACTTGGGGAAATAAGAGCATTCGTAGTTCCTCCTATTCTATGGGAGGAAAAATGTTTGGTGTCTTGTTCAAAGCCCAAGATTGAAGCTAAAAGTGTATGTGTGTCTTGTTTAAAGTCCAAGATTGAAGCTAAAAGTTTTGGTGTCTTGTTCAAAGCCCAAGATTGAAGCTAAAAGTTTTGAATGAGAGAGAATTTGCCATCTCTAAAGGGAGATATCTCACCTATTCATCATAAACATTGATTTATGAGGGAAGTTGCTTTAATTGGGATATGTAGAATCCAACAATGCCACATCTTCCTCTATGAGTCTTTACATGCTAAGAGAGGGACATTGACATGGATATGTAGAATCCAGAGGCTTGCCACTTACATCACTTAGATGAAAGAGAAATTTTAGACATGACAAAGGAGAGACTCCAACTTGGATTTTGAATCAACAAGTGTGCCACTTACAATAATTTATCTAGAAAAAGGTTATTTTTTTATTATTTGTTTCGAGATGTGATGTATAGAGGGGATATCCTCCTACAGAGAGGACTCCTAGTCTCATCTGTCGGGATGAAATATTTTGTGCCTTGATCAAAACCCAAGGTTGAAGCTAAAAAAGTTTGAAAACTGACTCAACTAGGGAGTATTATATATGTCTTGTACAAACCCCAAGATTGAGGCTGACTGGTAAAATCATTATATGAAGCCTAAGAGGAGGCTGACTCTTGCTGAGGATTATTTAATCCAGGAGAAGGTCTAAATTATTTTGAGGAATCCAAAGGGAAACTAACTCTTGTTAGGGATTAGAGAAGAGTTAAATTATCAGATGCCATGAGGTACTGATACTTTTGTTGGGGATTTGTTGGTAACATGGGTTTGGCTGTGGATCTTGAATATGAAAGCAAAACCTTGTTGAGGGTAGGAAAGACTTAAAAAAGGATAAGATTGAATGCCTTAGAGGCTCTGACTCTCCTGGGGACTGATGTAGGGATAAGGGTAATTAGGATCTATCCTATGCTTTTAGGAAGCCTGAGGGTCCTTGTATGAAGCCCAAGAGGAGGCTAATGATGCTTCTAAGAAGCCTGTGGGTCCTTGTATGAAGCCCAAGAGGAGGCTAAGGATGCTTCTAGGAAGCCAGTGGGTCCTTGTACTAAGCTCAATAGGAGGCTGAGGATTGAGACTTTCCAAGTCTAGGAAGAGTTCAAGAAAGGTTTCACCGGGAATAATCCTTTCTTTGTTAAACTATTCCAGGGTTAAAGAGATTAAAGAAGAGGTTTCACTGGGAAATAATCCTCTCTTTATTGAACTGTTTCATGGTTGAGTAAATTGAACAAAGCCCAAGAGGAGGCTATCTTCTAGTGAGATTCATTGTATTATGCCCAAGAGGAGGCAATAATGCTTGGATAAAGTGCAAGAGGAGGCTATCTTCTTTCCTTTGTACAAGGGGAACTAGTTGTTTGAACTAAGTTGTACTGAGGATGAGTTAAATGCTAAGAGACTTAACAAGATATGTACAAGCATATATACAGACATATGAACAAGTATATAAACAAGTAGAAACTAAATTGAGAAAGGTGTTGGGTCTTATTCTCTGGATGGAAGCCCAATTGATTATTTGTATCCTATACAAAGCTCAGGATGAAATGAGGTTAAGAGACTTTCTATTTACAGAAGGGTGTTGGGTCTTACACTCTATTAGAGGCCCAGTGTATTGCGATTGGTTAGATGTTTTAAGATTGGTTGTATTGATGATGATAGTATGATTAGGGTTTTGAGAAATTGAAGAAAGTTTTGAGAAAAATTTGAGTTTGAATTTGAATTAAAAGAAAGTTGTTGTTATTTGAATGAATTAAAAAGAATGTTTGGGGCTAATAACTCAAAGAGAGGCCCAAGTGGTCTAAGAGCAGTTTCAACGGGAATAATGCTCCTCTTAGTACCAACGTATTTGATTTGAATCTTCTTCTTTTTATTATAAAAAAGGGAAAAGGATGGGACTTACACCCTATTTAAGAGGCCCAAGATAATGTATTTTGAATGAAAGAATAGTATTGGGTCTTATACTTGGGGAGAGGCCCAATTGTTTTTGAAGCAGTTCAAAAACAGACATATGATTTTGACAACAGAAGTATGGGGATTACAACTCAAAGAGAGGCCCATGGAGGTTGTTTATTGTTTAAAACAAAGTTTATGTACAAAAGATTGGGGCTTATACTTAAGGAGAGGCCCAGATGATTTATTTGAGAACAGTGATCGCACTGCGACACCGAAAGACGTTGTGGGACTTATACTATAGTAGAGGCCCAAAATTTATTTATGTACATAGAGGGGTTGGGTCTTACACACTAATAGAGACCCAAGAGTATTTGAAATGAAGTTTTGAAAGATCAAGTCAAAGGAAACCCTAATTTCTATTTTTTAGGTATTTTTAAAAGGAAAAATCAATTAAAAATGATAAAAAAAAATATCAAATAAATCCAATAAACATGTTATGAATTATGATTAAGGTTTGTAAAACAAGGTTTTATTCACATGATTATTTGAAATCAAATTGGTTTTGAAAATTCAAGAAAAAGAAATTATTTAAAATGTTTAAAACAAATTAAAATAAAATTCTTTTAAAATATTCAAAAATATATCAAATAAATTTTTTTTTTTTGTGGAATAAAATATTTAAATATGTGAAGGATTTATGTTTAAAAAAATTATTTGAAAATGATTAAAATTGAGAGAGAAATTAATTTTTTAAGATAATTAAGAAAATAATTAAAAATTCAAAAATTTGAATTATATTTGAAAAAAGGCGCCAACGGTCATCTTCTTCCTCGCGTGTTCCCTCCATGGCCGTTTGCAAAACCTCTCATATCTCCCTCAATACGTAATGATTTTGCACGATGTAAACATGAAAGTTGTTTGTTTTTTAACAAGGATTTCAATGGTACCAATTAATTTCATTTCTTTTAAGTGTAGAGTGAGTTATCAAGTGATGAACATATGAACCCTAATTTTTGCAAGAACACTATGAAATCCTATACACGATTGATACATAGCAATTGATTGAGGGAAAACATTCTATACAAGTGCAGAAACATGTTGGTAACTTGAAAATAAATTTATGATGCATGGTTCATAGAGTTTGAGAAGTTCAAGCTTACTTGTGCAAGAGCAATTCGAATCCTCAGTTGTATGTGTTATAGATGTGTTTTGATGATCTAGACAGCTTCCTTGGACCTCAAGTAGTGTGTTGATATGCTTAGAATGGATTAAAAATCTCTGGTTTGAGTAGCTCGAATCCAACTGCAGCTGGCTTTGAGATGAGATATGAACTTGATGAATCTGGTGTTACAGATGTTGTTCAAGGGTTTGGATCACTCATATATGATGTATGTGAGGTGTTAGGACCATTGGTTTGAGTGGAATTGCTCTCTATTTCAAAAATTGATTCTCACTTCTTTGAAAATGGATTTTTGATGCACATGAGGGAAATGGTGGAAACCATATATTGTGATGTTTTGGGATGTTTTTATCAACCAGAAATGACCTCTATTTATAGTAGAGGAAGTTTGTTTTGCAAGGAATATTGAATGGGGGCTGGATCACCCTTTTACCCAATGGATATGGCTAGGTGTTCAAAGTCTCCTCTAGCCATTGACTTGAGCTGAACTTTGCTGGTTTAGGTCTTCTGATTCTTGGATAAGGCTTAACTCATTTGGATTGATATGAACTGATTCATGCCACCTCAATGCTTCCTTTCAATGCCATATGACAAAATTGGATTTTGGATTTGCAACATTGATGATCACATGCCAAAGAGATAGGGTTCTTGACTTATTGGCCTTATGGTTCAGATTCCTCATCATTTAGGTTGTTATTGGACAGAAATCCAATGATGCAACTGTCCAAAATTGGCTAAAGAAATCTTGGGATACAAGTCATGTGCCAATGTTGTCAAAAATTAGTTTGTATCAAGGTATGTTGTGAGGTCTATAACTCCTTGCTCAAGTTGAATCAATGGATGTTCTTGTACTTTTTGGAAAGCTTGTATTTCACACTTAAACTTTGGTGTTTACATTTGGTCTTGATTCCTCTAGGATCATAATGAAAAATGCCTCCAAATTTGGACAAAACATGAGACAGATTCTGCCTAAAATTTTTCTAAGTGTCAAAGTTCAAATCTTATGAAACCCTAACTTTATGGCTTTATAACTCAAAATCTAGGCATTTTTTGGCCATGGATCAGTAGGACGCTTTTGTAGTATATGATGAGAGCTTTCATTTGAGCTTTGGATGGAAAAAATGGTTGCTTGGATCACAAGTTATGGCCTTGCAAAGTTGAGTAAAAACCATTTTTTCCATAACTTAGTGAAATTTCAAGTTTCTCAAGGTTGCCCTTTTTGCAAGTAACCTCACTTCTCTTGATTTTTCTTGATTGATGATGATCCAAATCACAAGTTAATATTATTCTTGACTTAAAGAGGCGATGTTTGCCAAAAAATTCCAAAAGTCAAACTTGGTTTTGATCACATTTGACTTTTTGTATCAGATGAATTTAGAACTTTGTGATCCCTTATGAAATCAAGTTCTTGGGTTAAATGGAACATAATGGATGGATTCCAAAGGTGTTTTTGAGTGTCTTGAATCATGTCCCAAGTTTTGAGATCATGCTTTGCTCAAAAGTCAATGGTACAATTGACTTTTCATAAAAAACCCTAGTTAGTGGTCCAGATGAATTTGGATCTTTGTATTGCTTATGAACCAAGTTCTTTGAATCAATTCAATATTGTAAATGAATCAATATGTTGTATTTGAGGTCTTTAAAGCATATCTTGAGGTCTTGGCTCATGCCTTGCTCTAAAAGTCAACTTAGGGACTGAATTAGGTCAAAACCCTAATTCCTGATGAATGCATCCCCTAAGGATATTTTGAACTTATAAATGAACTCATGAGGTTATTTTGAGCTTCTTGAACCACATATTGAAGTATTGGCTCATGCCCAGATGAAAATTTCTCTCTGGAGGCATTGGTCGACCAAAACCCTAATTTGGTGACACTGATGATCTTGAGGCTTGATCAACTTGAAATGTTGCATTCTTGTGTTAGATTCTTGATATGGGAGACCTCTTGATCTTTCATGGATGCTTGAGAGGCTTGACAAGTTGAAGCTCATGTCAATTCTTGATTGATCCTTTGCCTGAATGCTTTGAGATGGCTCAAAAACCCTAATTCTTGGTTGAGGTGGATATTCAACAATCTCTGAAGGAATTGGTGAGGTATGAAAATACATCCATATTGTGGTGATGGTTTGCACAATGATGTGAAGTATTATGGTAAAAATTTAGGGTATGACAGATGCCCCTATTTAATCTTCTTGGACCTGAAGGTGTGAATGGCGAAGATATTCCGACGTTCATGGTAAAAGAGAATTAAATATTAGAATAGACGAAATTTTGATCGTGGAAGTGAATGGTAGCTATTTTGCTTATCCATCTTCTCTTACTAAGTAATGTCACTTAGAAAAGGGTGAAACTTCCCCCTTGATCCTGGTCTTCAGCCATGGAACTGGTCTTAGTCTCTTTTGAAATAAACCTCCCCTCGATCCTGGTCTTCAGCCACGGAACTGGTCTCAGTTTTCTTTTGAAATAAAACTCCCTTATCCTGGTCTTCAGCCACGGAACTAGTCTCAGTTTCTTTTGAAATAAACCTCCCCTCGATCCTGGTCTTCAGCCATGGAACTGGTCTCAGTTTCTTTTAAAATAAACATCCCCTCGATCCTGGTCTTCAGCCATGGACTTGGTCTTAGTTTCTTCTTTTCGAGTTCTTCCCTTAACAAGGAATGCTATTTGGCGATGTAATTTGATTTTGAGGTGCTGATGACTTCCTTGAAAGTAGGACAAACTTCTCGGGGAGAGACTGCCATTTGTTGATTTATTTGGAAATTCATGAGGGCAAAGAAATATTTCTTTGTTTTTCCAATTGATAAAGATTTCTTGGAGGATGCGATGTCTATGTTTCCAAGAGTCTTTTGTCGAGAAACTTCCGCGGGTGATTTTCTTTAATACAGGAAAGCGAAATATCATCTTCAAGTGGCGATGAGTGAAGTTCCAAAGGTGTATAACCAGATGCCTTCTTGTCTTTCAGAGGTTTAAGTTGTCAAAGTGGTCGAGGACCGATTTCAATCCAGGAATAAACTGGAGAAAGATTATTTAGACGATACCTTTCCTTATGAGGAAAGAATTCAAACCAGGATTTTGTCCTATCCAAGTGTGAAAAGGAAAACTGACGACTCTAATGGAGGAAGAACATTTATCACTCGGGGATAAACGTGACCAAAGTGATTTGAAATATGAGATGCAAAATGAATATGAACACGAATCAATTATACATGATGTATGAGATTCTTATGCTGACAAAACATACATGACATACAGACTGGCGATAAACACAATTGGATACTCGGCCACTCTGGAAGATGGGGGTATCACTGGAGATTTTGAAGGTAGTACTTTTGTTTGGGAACAGGGATTCCTGTGTTTGTTTTGATTTCTGGAGGTGCAAACCTGCTAGGGATAGAAACCCATTCTTGCTCTTCAAGGGTAGACTCTATTGGGGGAGAAAAAACCAAATATTGGTTCTCAGAGGTAAAAACTCTAACGGGGATGATGGGTGAAACGTCTATATCCGTTTTGCTGAAAAGATCTATCTTTTGGAGAAATATGAGTCTGTATTTCGAAGTTTGATTGCTCTTGGAGCAGCTGTTGGTATCCTTTTCTTACGTTCATAAATTAGATGAAATTGATGTCTTTATTTTAAAAGTAGAAGTAAATTTGAAATTCCCGTTTTGAAAACAAAAGTAAAATTCATTTTTTTCAAGAATGTTGATCATATTAAAATGTCATTTTGCAAAGCAGAATAAATGAGAATTGCAAACAAAGGGCACAAGCTCAAATTTTCATTGATAGACTGGTAATCAGCCAAATGCGTGATTCCATGGAGCATTACAAAGTTTAGAAAATGGTAATTTAAAGGAAAAGGGGCTACATTGAAACATAATGACCACTATCCTTCTACCAATTTTGAATTCTGGGCATTTTGATCTTCTGCTGAAGGTGACTTCTGATTGAGGATCTCTTGACAGATGACGTCACTTCTGATGATCCAATCTTAGTAGGATGTAGTTACTTGCCATAAATCCCTAACTTTTGTCTAGATTACCTTTTCAGGTTTTCAATCCATCGGGGTGATCATTGTTTATGCCTCTAATTTTTGCCGGGACCTCCCTTTCGGGTTTTCAGTCCAACGAGACATTTATTTTATTTTATTTTATTTAGGCGAAGTATTTCTTGACTACATCAACATTTGTGGGGTAGGTAAACTCTTCTCCATCCATGGTTGCGATTCTCAAGACACCGCCCGAAAAGGCTTTCTTAACAATATAGGGGCCGTCGTAATTCGGAGTCCATTTGCCCCTGGAATCAGTGAGAAATGATTGGATCTTTTTTAGCACAAGGTCGCCTTCTCTGAATACACGAGGCCGGACCTTTTTGTCGAATGCTTTCTTCATCCTCTGTTGATATAACTGACCATGGCATAAAGTCGTCATTCTTTTTTCTTCAATTAGGTTCAGTTCATCGTGTTGGCTTTGACACCATTCAGGTTTTGTTAGCTTGGCTTCCATCAGGACTCTTATTGATGGTATCTCTACTTCTATGGGGAGCACTGCTTCCATGCCATATACTAGAAAGAAAGGGGTTGCCCATGTTGAAGTGAGGATGAATGTGCAATAACCGTGAAGAGCAAATGGTAGCATCTTATGCCAATCTTTGTAGGTTACAACCATCTTCTGAATGATCTTTTTGATATTTTTGTTAGCTGCTTCTACCGTTCCATTCATTTTAGGCCGGTAGGGAGATGAGTTATGGTGTTCAATTTTGAACTCAACACATAATTCTTTCATCACCTTGTTGTTCAGGTTCAATCCATTATCAGTAATGATCTGGCTTGGAACACCATAATGGCAGATGAGATTGTTCTTAATAAATCGGACCATAACTTGGCTGGTTACATTGGTGTATGATACTGCTTCGACTCATTTGGTGAAGTAATCAATGGCTACCAGGATGAACTGATGCCCGTTTGAGGCTTTGGGTTCAATCATGCCAATCATGTCGATTCCCCATATAGAAAAGGCCATGGAGAAGAGAGAATTTTGAGATGAGTCGGCGGTACATGAATTTTGTCGGCGTACATCTGAAACTTGTGACACCTCCTCATGTACTTGTAACAATCAGATTCCATTATTAGCCAATAATATCATGCTCTTAGAATTTTTCTTGCAATTGTATGCCCATTGGCATGAGTGCCAAAGGAACCTTCATGAATCTCTTTCATCAGCATGTTTGCTTTGTGTCTGTCCATGCATCTGGGCAAAACCATGTCGAAATTTCTTTTGTAGAGCACATCATTGTTTAGGAAGAAGTTGCCATATAGTGTTCTGAGAGTCTTCATATCTTTTCTTGATGCTCCGGGCCAGTATTCCTGCCTTTGAAGGAAGCATTTGATATCATGATACCACGGTTTGTCATCGGTGATGGCTTCCATTACAAATATGTAAGTGGGCCTATCAAGGCGTATTATATCAATCTTGGGTATGTCGTTCCATCGATTCACACTAATCATGGAGGATAGGGTAGCTAGTGCATCATCCATGTGGTTTTCTTCACGGGAATGTGATGAAAATCAATCTTGTTGAAGAAGGGTAACAACCTTATTGCATAGTCTTTGTAAGGAATCTATCCCAATTGATAGGTGTTCCACTCTCCTTTGATCTGATTTATAACCAGGGATGAGTCTCCATACACATCTAAGTTTTTTAATCCTTAAATCAATAGCTTCTTTGAGACCCATGATGCAAGCTTCATACTCAGCCTCATTATTTGTACATTTGAATGCCAATCTGGCAGTGAAAGGAATATGGGTACCCTGAGGTGTAACAATGATTTCCCCAATTCCATTTCCATAAGTGTTGACAGCTCCGTCGAATATTAATCCCCATTGAGATTCTGGCTCTGGCCCTTCATTCGGTAGCGGTTCATCGCAATCTTTCATTTTTAGGTACATGACATCCGAGTCTAGGAAGTCAAATTTTATTGATTCACTATCGTCAATTGGTTAGTGAGTCAGATGATCGGCTAAAACACTTCCTTTGATGGCTTTCTGAGCATGGTACTCGATGTCGTATTCTGACAACAACATCTGCCAACGGGCAATCCTTCTCGTTAAAGCAGGCTTTTCAAAGACGTACTTGATCGAATCCATTTCGACAATTAACCAAGTAGTGTGACAAATCATGTACTGGCAAAGACGTTTAGCTTCCTAAGCTAGAGCGCAGCAAGTTTTCTCGAGCAAAGTGTATCGAGTTTCACAGTCCGTGAACTTCTTGCTTAAGTAATAAATGACAGACTCTTTTCTTTTTGTTGTTGGCCAAGCACACAGCCCGTGGAGTCTTTCAAGACTGTTAAGTACATGATCAGTGGTCTTCTTTCCACTGGAGAAGACAAAATAGGTGGATTCAGTAGATATTCTTTGATGATGTCAAAAGCCTTTTGGCAGTTTTCTGTCCATATACAGTTTTGGTTCTTTCTGAGTAGTTTGAAAATTGGCGCGCAGGTCGCGGTCATGAGGAATATGAATCTTGAGATGTAATTGAGACGTTCCAAAAATCCTCTTACTTGTTTTTCAGTCTTTGGAGCAGGCATTTCTTGAATGGCCTTGACTTTGTCGGGATCAACCTCAATTCCTTTTTGGCTGACGATAAATCCCAAGAGCTTTCCTGAACGAACACGAAACGTACACTTATTGGGATTCAAGCGGAGTTTGTATTCTCTCAGACACTGGAATAACTTTGATAGGTGTTCCACATATTCTTCCTCTGTTTTAGATTTGGCAATCATGTCATCAACGTACACTTCAATTTCTTTGTGCATCATGTCATGAAACAGAGTTGTCACTGCCCTTTGATAAGTTGCCCCTGCGTTCTTTAGACCGAACGACATTACTTTGAAGCAAAAGGTGCCCTATGGGGTGATGAACGAAGTTTTCTCCATGTCTCCTGGCGACATTCTAATTTGATTATCTCTCGAGAATCCATCCATGAAGGAGAATACTTTGAATTTTGATGTGTTGTAAACTAGCATGTCAATGTGTGCTAGGGGAAAATCATCCTTTGGACTTGCTTTGTTTAAATCCATGTAGTCTACACACATTCTGACTTTCCCGTCTTTCTTAGAAACTGGCACTATGTTGGCTAGCCATTGAGGATATTCTGAGGTGGCAAGGAAACCTGCTTCGATCTATTTCTGCATTTCTTCCTCAATTTTGATGGCCATATTAGGATGAGTCCTTCTCAATTTTTGTTTAACCGGAGGACATTCTGGTTTCAGTGGTAAGTGATGTTCCACGATGTTGGTATCCAACCCTGGCATGTCTTGGTAAGACCAAGCAAACACATCTGAAAACTCTTTGAGCAGTTCTATCAAGCCTTCTTTAAAAGTTGGACTGAGTAGTGCTCCAATTTTAACTTCTTTTCTCTCCTCTTTTGAACCTAAATTGACCGTTTCCAACGGTTCTTTGTAAGGTTTAATGGAATTTTCCTCATGTCTGAGTAATTGAGAGATCTCATCTGGAATTTCTTCATCCCCTACTTCTTTGGCTTCAAATATCGGGTACTCAAAGTTGGGAGAAGGCATTGGATCGTATATTTCAATGGGGTTTAAAACAAGTAATCTACATAACGTGATGATTCCTTTTTAGAAAAGACAGAGAGAATGCAAAAGTGTGTGCAGTGTATTTTTTTTTAAAACGCTTATTTTTTTATTTTGTTTTGTTTTTTAGGATTACCATTTTCTGGAAAAGCGAAAAGTGAAAATAGCAATAAATGCAGGAATTCAGAATGACATTCTTTATTTATGTTTTGTCGATTCTTGAAACACAAACCCTATAAAACAAAGCTCTTTCGCTCGGGGCGAAGCGAAGAGGGACATTTACAGAAAAGCAAGCCCCATAAAACATCCTTTTCACCCGGGCAAAGTGAAAGGTTAAAACAAAGACGAGACAATTACTTTAATTTATGAACGATATTCGGGACATCGACCGCAACCCAATGGCGACAAACTTCTCTGTGGATCACAAAGTCCGGTAGGATTATCTTCTGTAATGACACTTATTTCTGGTGAAGTTGGATCACTAAAGTCTTCTTCCCATACAGCGTTATCATAAGAGGACTCTTCTATTGTATCTTCAACAGTATTTTCATTTTTAAGAGGATCTCCCCACCCTGTTGGCTAGATGTCTTCATATCTGATGAGAGAGCTTTCGGGAGCAGTGTACTTCACTAGAAAGCCGTACTTGCCGCTTGGCTGCCCCAAAGTATCCCAAGTTTCTGAGGGGATAGATGAGTCATCTTTTTCAATGACATTGACCTCAGGAAATGCAAAGTTAATAAATTCTTGTCCTGTGATTCTTGCAACTTTATCAACATGATGTTTGACATTTTCAGAATTTTCCTGGTAAGGTTCCCACGACTTTGGGAGAACAAGTGGATTTTTCTCAAGGTCATTTAGCAGATATGCATTCTCTGGATGACTTTTTTGCCCTGAGTCCTCCATGTAAGGTTTCCAAATAGGCAAATCATCCATAGGATCATATGAGTCAAAGTTGTTTTTCATCAAAGTATCTTCTTTCAATGAGTTGGGTTGAGCACGGCATCCCTCGGGATCACAGTCTCCGTAGATCATTCTGACTTCTGATCTTGGTATATATCTAGGACTTTGCTTTGGAGAGCAAAATGGCATATATGTTTCTTCCTGAGATATATATCCTTCATCGTTGAAATAGGATTTCCACTCTTCATCTGTATCAGAAGAGTTATTCTCCTCGATGGTATGAACTTCCTGAGAAATTGGGTGGAGGAAGCCTCCACTGTGGAAGAAATATAGAATGTGACGAAGGCTTTCATCTTTTTTTGTAGTTTGGGTAAGTGCTGGAGAAAAATCGAGACCTTTTCTTGTCTTATTATCAACAGGAATTACAACCTGCCCCCATTTTTTTATGTCACTGCTTCCCATTACTTGGAGAGCATCTTTGTACGAGGAAATTGATGTTCCTTTTTCTTGATGATTCTCATTGCTCACAGAGAGTGCTTGAAATTGAGTTCCAGTGACCTCTTCTGGCTCTAAATATGAGAATGATGATAGATTGCTCATAATTAAAGCTTGTTCTCCGCATACTGTGACCAACTTGTCGTTCTTGACAAACTTCAGCTTCTGGTGAAGTGTCAAAGTGACTTTCCCTGCTTCATGTATCCAAGGTCGTCCCAATAAACAACTGTATGCTGCTCGGATATCCATGACTTGGAAGGTGACTTGGAAAGTGTGGGGACCAATGGTAATGGGAAAGTCGACTTTGCCGATAACTATTTTCCTAAATCCATTAAAAGCTTTGACTATGATCTCACTGCCTCTCATCGGAGTACCTTGAAAAGATAGTCGTACCAAAGCTGACCTTGGCATGATGTTCAAGGATGAACCTGTGTCTACCAGTACGTTGGCTAAAGCATTGTCCTGGCAACTGACTGTAATATTGAGTGCCATGTTATGATTCTTGCCTTTCTCTGGAAGTTCTTCATCACTGAAACCCAAATTGTTGTAGGAAGTGATGTTGGAAATAATGTTGTCAAACTGACCCACTATTACATTTTGTTCTACAAAGGCCTGTTCCAAGACTTTCTGTAGAGCTTCTCTGTGAGCTTCGGAACTGAGCAAGAGAGATAAAACGGATATCCGAGAAGGCGTTTGTAATAATTGATCCACAATGTTGTATTCACTTCTCTGGATGAGTTTTAACATTTCATCGTTATTTTTCACAGGCTCTGTGCTGCTGGATTGACCAATTTGTTGATTAGGAACTTCAGCTTGAGGTTCCTTTTCTTTTGCAGTTTCTCCAACTCCTCTGTTGAAGACTCGACCACTTCGGGTGACTCGACTGATATCAGCGATGTTGACAATGGATGACAGTGGAATTTCTTTTCCATCTTCTATCGTGGCCGCACTGTACTTGTACGGAATAGCTTTTTCTTACTCGTATGGCACCAGGCCTGGCAGGTAGATGACCACAAGGGTTATTTGGGTCTTTCGACTGTCAAAAGCAACCTCAATTGGTTCTAGCTCAGGACGGTTGGAAAAATTTCCACTGTAAAATTGGGTTCCCGAGTGCTTTGGCTCGTGGAGCAGAGGGATTATGGTAAAACTGTCCTTGCTAATTCCATAATTAACAGGCTCTCTTTCATTGAAACCCGTGATGGTTCTTTTGTCTAACAACTCTTGAATCTCATTATAGACAAGGAGGCAACTATGTTGACTTTTGCGGCATTTTCTGCAAGCCGAATGATCATGGTTATTTGGACCAAAATAATTAAGTCCACACAGGCACTTGTGAAATTTGACCAATGATGTTTCAATGTTTTTAACATCATAAACTGCGTGTTGTCCGGGGCAACCCTACACCATATTGATTGATAGAGAATTTAGGCATAGTTGGGTTTCCCCGTGGTCCACTTGATTCTGGAGAGTTGCTCGCACTATGTAGCACCATTGACTATTCTTCGAACATACTTGGCAGCGTTCATAATTGTGAGGTGGCACCCGGCCGTATCCACTTTGAATGTAGTGCATCTTTACCAAATCTGTTTCCAGCAATCGGATGTCACAGCTTTGGTGTCTGCCTGGATTTCCATTGGTTATGCTAACTTGATGGGTGTTTTCATCCTGGTAAACTGGGAGCCACCAGTGGTCCAACAGATGTTGAAGAGTTCTTTGTACAAGCGTGCAACCTTGATCATTTTCGGAGCAATTTTTGCAGTCCGGATAATTATGGGAATACAGATAACCGAGCCTAACTTGCTTGGCATGCAATTCTACCAAGCTGTTATTCATTAAACAAATGTCGAAAATCTGAACCATATTGACTTGGTGATTATTACCTCCATGGTAGTCTTGGATCCATCCAAGATCCATTTGACGATGAAGGGCTTCTTGTACAAAAGAACATCCTTGATTGTCTTTTGAACAAATTAGGCAAGCGTTGTAGTTGTGCAGCGGCAAATTGTGATACTGACTTTGTCTTGAGTGCATCGCCACTAGACTGATACACATCGCACGGATGTCATGGTTTTGAATAATGTTCGGATATTGATAGGCCATATTTATTCCACGAACCCTGTGATCTTGGATCCAGCCTAGATCCATCTGCTCTTGAAGAGCTGCTTGTACAATGATGCACCCTTGATTGTTTTTGGAACAAATGTCGCATTGATGATAGTTGTGAGGTAGCACATGGCCATACCCGTTTTGCTTACAATGCATTTTTACCAGATTTGTTCCTAATAGGCGTACATCATGAATTTGATAACTGCCACCGGGTCCTCCATCTATCAAGTTTACTTAAGCTTTTTCATGTTGTGGCAACGGGTTTGTTTGAACATTTGGGTTCGTATCTTTGAAAGATAAAACCCCGTTTCTGACGAGATTTTGTACGTCTGATTTGAAGCTGAGGCAGTTCTCAATGTTATGCCCCGGTCCTCCTTGATGGTAAGGGCAAGATTGATCAGCTTTGAACCAATAAGGGGGATTGTTTGGCACTGTGAGAGGAGTCCTGGTTTGAACGTGCCCCTTGGCTAGCAAAAGTGGGAATAGTTCTGCATATAACATTGGTATGGGGTCAAACCCTGGCGACCTTGAGATACGATTGTTGTTATTGTATTGCGGGCGAGCCTGCTGAAGAGGTTGTTGCTACCTTTACTGGTACGGTTGTTGATCTGGTTGCTTCTGAGCAACCTGGGGTTGACATGCCGGGATCGATGCGGGATTGACAATAGGAGATACCGTTGCTACCTGTCGAGGTTGATACCTTCTCCTTTGCTTACTCTGCGAGATATTATTGATATCCAATTCTTTCTTCTTTTGGAAAGCACTCCCATATCTCTTATTACTGCTGGATGGTTCTGAGTCTTTAACCAATCGACCTTCTCAGACTGCTTTTTCAAGGCGTACCCCCATGTTTACCATCTCGGTAAAGTCACTAGGCGCACTGGCGACCATTCGGTCATAATAAAATGAGCTTAATGTTTTCAAGAAGATTTTCATCATTTCTTTCTCCTCAAGAGGAGGACAAATCTGGGCGGCGATTTCACACCATCTTTGAGCGTACTCCTTGAAGGTTTCTTTATCTTTTTGGGGCATAGCTCTGAGTTAATCTCTATCGGGTGCCATATCCAAATTATATTTGTACTGCTGAACAAAAGTTGCCCCAAGATCTCTGAAAGTATTGATCTTGGTACGGTTTAAACCCATGTACCATTTGAGTGCGGCACCGGTTAAATTGTATTGAAAGTAATGTATTTGTAGTTGTTGGTTTTCTGTCTGGGTAGACATGTTCCAAGCGTACATTACCAAATGACTTTGAGGGCAAGAGTTACCTTTGTATTTTTCAAAGTCGGACACTTTAAACTTGTACGATATTTTGACATTTGGGACCAAACAGAGGTCAGCGGAATCTTTGCCAAACAAGTCCTGTCTGCGAATGGCATGCAGTTCCTTCTGCATTTCTAAGAACCGTCCTTGGAATTCATTCATTCTTTCATACACTTCTTCATCTTTTCCTGGGGTGGCATGAAGGATTTGTTCCTCTGGGATAATATGTGTCACAGGTTGTGGTATAGACATTACTGCAGTAAATCTTGGCGCTTCAGCGACCTGAAGTTTGTAACCTTCAGGAGTCTCTGTCGTAGCCCTTGCATCTTCGTTCACCTGAAGTTTGTAACCTTCAGGTCTGGAGGTTCTGTTTGTGGCCCCTAGGTCTTTAGTGACCGGTGGTATATATCCCTCAGGTATGAAATTGAATGGCATGCCCTAGGGAAAACCTTTAGGCATGTTGTACTGCGGAAGATTTACAGGTATCTCAAATGCTGGTGTAGACACAATTTCTGAGATTGCAGTCTTTTGAGGTGGTTGATCCTGAGCTGCTGCCAGGGATTCAATCAAGCTATTGAGTCTTTCTAGACTTTCCTTCAGAGTGTTGACTTCCTCTCTTAGCTCTCTATTTTCCTCCTTGAGATTGTCCATTTTCTTTTGCCGATTGGCCCGAGTATTGTACGAATGAGACAATTTGACTCTAAAGTGCGACACATGTGTGAGACTTTGTAACAGAGATGTGTAATGCCAGAATGATGAATGATATGCAAAGAATGAGAGTGATGTTTTTGTTTTCAAAATAACTTTTAACAATTGTATTGCAAATATCATACAACGCTGAAAACCTTTTATTGAATTCAAAGGATTACAATATCTTATAGGGAAAAGTATAATATTTTACAAAGTGCAGGAAGAAAAACTAGGCCTATTAATCCTAAGGAATCTCTGACAAAGGTCTAGATGCTGGCTGCTAGTCCACTTTTCTCTTCTTTGACCGAGTCTCCTCAACCGTTGTTGGGTCGATGATCCTTTGCCATGTGAAAGGAGAGAGTAAACTTCTCCGTTCCTCTTGACGTTCCACAGCATGTTGCTCTAGTATTTCAATCAGAGCATCTTTCTCCTTTAGTAACTCTTGAATCTTGGTGCACTCAAAGCTGACAATATGGTACTTGTTCTTCCAAGAGTTCTTTTCGCGTTGAGTTTTGTTAAAAGAACCCTGCAATTTCTCGGTGTCACTCATGAAATAGAGGACATATTCTTTTAAGGGAAACACTTCTTGGCAAGGGTAAGGCATTTTTAACTTGATGGCTCTAGTTTGTACCCGTTGGAGATAAGGCTCCGCAGAGATGCAATTTGGTTTTCCCAGAGACTCTCTTCCTTTCTTATGAACATGATGCCGGGCATGTACAATTTCTTCCTTGAGTGCTCTGTCATTTCCTCCTTCCTTGAAGAAAAGACCTTCCAGATAAACGTTGTAAGGTACATTCTTCATCGGGTATCCAAGCTGACAACGGGCTAAAACTGGATGATAATTAATTCCTCCCTTGGTACCAATAAGGGGTACATTGGGGAAACTTCCACATTTGTCAATGAGCTTTATTCCGTTATGTCAGAATGGGTGAGAGACATAATCTTCTGTGACCATCGCATACCACTTTTAAGATCCCAAAAAGCAGCAGATTTGGGTAAGTGGGAAATAAACCATTTGTAGAGTAATAGTACATAACATGTAATCATCCCTCCACTGTGCAAGTTCCTTAAATGCACTGAGTGGTAAGCATCTGCAAGCAAAGTTGGGACCGGGTTCCCAATTAAGAATATCTTGATAGCGTTGATATCGACGGAATTGTCAATGTTAGGGAAAAGGAATAATCCATAAGTGAGTAAAATAAAGTTATCCTCGAAAGCAACTATGTTTCCTATGCTGGCAAAGTATAAGGCTTTCTCCAATAGAAACCTAGCCGGAAGACCTTGAATTCCTCCCTTAGTGGTCATGTGGGTTTTGATATCTGATATTTCCAAAGGTGACTCTTGCAATGACCTGATCCTTAGGAATTTCTTCCAGTCCAGAGAATGGATCTTGGTCAGTGATAGGTAAATCAATCAGATAGAGTATTCTTCTAATGTTGGTGTGAGCTGATAATTAGGAAATGTAAAGCAGTGGTACACTGGATCATAGAACTGAACCAATGTAGACAAGACTCCTTCCACCATGTTGACTTTCAAAAGAGACAAAAGTCCTTCGTACTTAGCTCTGAAAGCTTCTGGATTGGTAATTAATCTTCCCAATCTTCTCAGGTCTTCAAGTCTTGGACTCTTGAAGGTGTACTTCTGGGTTTTTCTTCTACCAAAACCCATAACACGGTTTCTGATATTTGCAACACCCCATTTTTTTAGTTCTTTTGAAAAATTTTGAGAAATTTTTTTTTAAAGTTTGTATGAATGCATGAATGCAGCAAACACAAGTATATGAAAACATGGGTCTAAGGGTTCATCGTCAAGAGCATGGAGCAATGGATCTACCCAATCCCAAAGGGTATGTACTAGGGGTTCTTTTTTGTATCTTTTGAACGGGTTCTAACAAGGTTCTCAAAATCATTGACCCCTCTTAAGAATATTACCAGCAAACCGACTGACTCATGAGAACCGTAATATCCTTAAGATGAATCTCATTCGAGAGTAGTATCGTGTATCAAATATTCCCGATAGTCACCGCACTACATCATAAAAATGGCCAAGGTTAAATGTTTACTAATCCTCAGTTTCGCTGGTGCCTAGTGGAAAAAGTAATGTTTTCACGACTTGCTCGTTTAACATCAGTAATTCCAAATGGGTACCTCCACTGATTTGGTGGACTTTTAAGTTAGCTTGGTCGGGATTCACTCCCTATAAGCCTTCTTGAGTCTGCCACCTCCTATCTTAAAATATGCTCTCAAGCCCACTGAGGACTTTTTGACTCACCATATGTGTATTAATCACATTCCCATATAACAGTAATTTAAACAGGTATGGCAAATAAGCAGATAGTATGATGGAAAACAGTAAATGATATCAAATGGGAAAGCAAATAAAACAACAAAAAATTCAAAGCAAAGCTTAACCTTCCTAGAAAGAAAAATTAATATCCCCAGTAGAGTCGCCATTTTCTGTAGCGTCGATTTTTGTGACGCGACCACAACCGCTTTTGGTGCTACTTTCTGACTTTTGTATTTATCCTATGAAGCTTAAAAGTAATGGGAAGATATCTTAAACTAACCCTGCGTGCAAATGTTTTCTTTAACAAATGCGAAGAGATCGGGGATCGGGGGTTGGTTATACAAAGGGAAGCTATTAACACCCAGAGTATCTATAATAATCTATAGGAACCTTTATTTGCAAATATTTCTACTGTTGAATTGCTTGGTTACTTAAATCTATTTACTGTTGAATAGGGAAAGTTTCTCCTTTGTGAAGGTTGAGGAAATGTTTTTGTTGTTTTTTGGGATTTTTATTGTTTTTGAGAAAGTACTGGACCTAAAGTTTTTGAATAGTGTGCTCGCTAAGATTTCGCAATCTTATGCCTACATATTCCCGTAAAAAGACTTGGGGAAATCCTAGCATTCGTAGTTCCTCCTATTCTATGGGAGGAAAAATGTTTGGTGTCTTGTTCAAAGCCCAAGATTGAAGCTAAAAGTGTATTTGTGTCTTGTTTAAAGCCCAAGATTGAAGCTAAAAGTTTTGACTGAGAGAGAATTTGTCATCCCTAAAGGGAGATATCTCACCTATTCATCAGAAACATTGATTTATGAGGGAAGTTGCTTTAACTGGGATGTGTAGAATCCAACAATGCCACATATTTCTCTTGGAGTCTTTACATGCTAAGAGAGGGACATTGACATGGATGTGTAGAATCCAGAGGCTTTCCACTTACATCACTTAGATGAAAGAGAAATTTTAGCCATGATAGAGGAGGGATTCCAGCTTGGATTTTGAATCAACAAGTGTGCCACTTACAGTAATTTATCTGGAAAAAGTTTTTTTTAATTATTTGTTTTGAGATGTGATGTATAGAGGGGATATCTTCCTACAGAGAGGACTCCTGGTCTCATCTGTGGGGATGAAAGATTTTGTGCCTTGATCAAATCTCAAGGTTGAAGCTAAAAAAGTTTGAAAACTGACTCAACTGGGCAGTATTATATCTGTCTTGTACAAAGCCCAAGATTGAGGCTGACTGGCAAAATCATTATATGAAGCCTAAGAGGAGGCTGACTCTTGCTAAGGATTATTTAATCCAGGAGAAGGTCTAAACTGTTTTGAGGAATCCAAAGGGAAACTAACTCTTGTTGGGGATTAGAGAAGAGTTGAATTATCAGATGCCATGAGGCACTGATACTTTTGTTTGGGATTTGTTGGTAACATGGTTTTGGTTGTGGATCTTGAAGATGAAAGCAAAACCTTGTTGAGGGTAGGAGAGACTTAAACAAGGATGAGCTTGAATGCCTTAGAGGCTTTGACTCTCCTGGAGACTGATGTAGGGATATGGGTAATTAGGATCTATCCTATGCTTTTAGGAAGCCTGAGGGTCCTTGTATGAAGCCCAAGAGGAGGCTAAGGGTGGTTCCAGGAAGCCTGTAGGTCCTTGTATGAAGCCCAATAGGAGGCTAAGGATGCTTCTAGGAAGCCTGTAGGTCCTTGCACCAAGCCCAAGAGGAGGATGAGGATTGAGACTTTCCAAGTCTAGGAAGAGTTCAAGAAAGGTTTCACTGGGAAATAATCCTTTCTTTGTTGAACTGTTCTAGGGTTAAAGGGATTAAAGAAGAGGTTTCATCGGGAAATAATCCTCTCTTTATTGAACTGTTTCATGGTTGAGTAAATTAAACAAAGCCCAAGAGGAGGCTATCTTCTAGTGAGATTCATTGTATGATGCCCAAGAGGAGACAATAATGCTTGGATAAAGCCCAATAGGTGACTATCTTCTTTCCTTTGTACAAGGGGAACTAGTTGTTTGAACTAAGTTGTACTGAGGATGACTTAAATGCTAAGAGACTTAACAAGATATGTATAAGCATATATACAGACATATGAACAAGTATATAAATAAGTAGGAATTAAATTGAGAAAGGTGTTGGGTCTTATTCTCCGGATGGAATCCCAAGTGATTATTTGTATCCTGTATAAAGCCCGAGATGAAATGAGGCTAAATGACTTTCTATTTACAGAAGGGTGGTGGGTCTTACACTCTATTAGAGGCCCAATGTATTGTGATTGGTTAGATGTTTTAAGATTGGTTGTATTGATGATGACTGTATGATTAGGGTTTTGAGAAATTGAAGAAATTTTTGAGAAAACTTTGAGTTTGAATTTGAATTAAAAGAAAGTTGTTGTTATTTGAATGAATTAAAAAGAATGTTAGGGGCTTATAACTCAAAGAGAGGCCCAAGTGGTCTAAGGGCAGTTTCACCGGGAATAATGCTCCTCTTAGTACCAGTGTATTTGATTTGAATATTCTTCTTTTTATTATAAAAAGGGGAAAGGTATGGGACTTACACCCTATCTAAAAGGCCAAAGATAATGTATTTTGAATGAAAGAATGAAAGAATAGTATTGGGTCTTATAATTGGGGAGAGGCCCAATTGTTTAAAGCAGTTCAAAAATAAACAGATGATTTTAAAAATAGAAGTATGGGGCTTACAACTCAAAGAGAGGCCCATGGAGGTTGTTTATTGTTTAAAACAAAGTATATGTACAAAAGATTGGGGCTTATACTCAAGGAGAGGCCCAGATGATTTATTTAAGAACAGTGATCGCACTGCGACACCGAAAGACGTTGTGGGACTTATACTATAGTATAGGTCCAAAATTTATTTATGTACATAGGAAGTTGGGTCTTACACTCTAATAGAGGCCCAAGAGTATTTGAAATGAAGTTTTGAAAGATCAAGTCAAAGGAAACCTTAATTTCTATTTTTTCGGTATTTTTAAAAGGAAAAATCAATTAAAAATGTTAAAAAATATCAAATAAATCCAATAAACATGTTATGAATTATGATTAAGGTTTGGAAAATAAGGTTTTATTCACATGATTATTTGAAATCAAATTGGTTTTGAAAAATCAAGAAAAAAAATTATTTAAAATGTTTAAAACAAATTAAAATAAAATTCTTTTAAAATATTCAAAAATATATCAAATAAAATATTTTTTTTTATTTTTTTGTGGAATAAAATATTTCAATATGTGAAGGATTTATGTTTAAAAAAATCATTTGAAAATGATTAAAATTGAGAGAGAAATTAATTTTTGAAGATAATTAAGAAAATAATTAAAAATTCAAAAATTTGAATTAAATTTGAATAAAGGCGCCAACGGTCATCTTCTTCCTCGCGTGTTCCCTCCATGGCCGTTTTGCAAAACCTCTCATATCTCCCTCAATACGTAATGATTTTGCACGATGTAAACATGAAAGTTGTTTGTTTTTGAACAAGGATTTCAATGGTACCAATTTATTTCATTTCCTTTAAGTATTAGAGTAAGTTATCAAGTGATGAACAGATGAACCCTAATTTTTGCAAGAACACTATGAAATCCTATACACGATTGATACATAACAATTGATTGAGGAAAAACATTTTGTACAAGTGCATAAACATGTTGGTAACTTGAAAATAAATTTATGATGCATGGATCATAGAGTTTGAGAAGTTCGGGCTTACTTGTGCAAGAGGAATTCGAATCCTCAGTTGTAGGTGTTACAGATGTGTTTTGATGATCTGGACATCTTCCTTGGACCTCAAGTAGTGTGTTGAGATGCTTGGAATGGATTGAAAAACTCTAGTTTGAGTAGCTCGAATCCGACTGCAGCTGGCTTTGGGATGAGATATGAACTTGATGAATATGGTGTTACAGATGTTGTTCAAGGGTTTGGATCACTCATATATGATGTATGTGAGGTGTTAGGACCATTGGTTTGAGTGGAATTACTCAATGGATATAGCTAGGTGTTCAAAGTCTCCTCTAGCCATTGACTTGAGCTGAACTTTGCAGGTTTAGGTCTTCTGATTCTTGGCTAAGGCTTGACTCATTTGAATTGATATGAACTGATTCATGCCACCTCAATGCATCCTTTCAATGCCATATGATAAAATTGGATTTTGGATTTGCAACATTGATGATCACATACCAAAAGGATATGGTTCTTGACTTATTGGCCTTATGGTTCAGATTCCTCATCATTTAGGTTGATATTGGACAGAAATCCAATGATGCAAGTGTCCAAAATTGGCTCAAGAAATCGTGGGATACAAGTCATGTGCCAATGCTGTCAAAAATCAGTTTGTATCAAGGCATGTTGTGAGGTCCATAACTCCTTGCTCAGGTTAAATCAATGGATGTTCTTGTACTCTTTGGAAAGCATGTATATCATACTTTAACTTTGATGCTTACATTTGGTCTTGATTCCTCTTGGATCATAATGAAAAATGCCTCCAAAGTTGGACAAAACATGAGACATATTTTGCCTAAAAATTTTCTAAGTGTCAAAGTTCAAATCTTATGAAACCCTAACTTTATGGCTTTATAACTCAAAATCTAGGCATTTTTTGACCATGGATCAGTAGGACACTTTTGTAGTATGTGATGAGAGCTTTCATTTGAGCTTTGGATGGAAAAAAATGGTTGCTTGGATCACAAGTTATGGCCTTGCAAAGTTGGGTAAAAACCATTTTTTCCATAACTTGGTGAAATTTAAAGTTTCTCAAGGTTGCCCTTTTTGCAAGTAACCTCACTTCTCTTGATTTTTCTTGATTGATGATGATACAAATCACAACTTAACATTGTTCTTGACTTAAAGAGGCCATGTTTGCCAAAAAATTCCAAAAGTCAAACTTGGTTTTGATCACAGTTGACTTTTTGTATCAGATGAATTTAGAACTTTGTGATCCCTTATGAAATCAAGTTCTTGGGCTAAATTGAACCTAATGGATGGATTCCAAAGGTGTTTTTGAGTGTCTTGAATCATTTCCCAAGGTTTGAGATCATGCTTTGCTAAAAGTCAATGGTACAATTGACTTTTCATCAGAAGCCCTAGTTTGTGGTCCAGATGAATTTGGATCTTTGTATTGCTTATGAACCAAGTTCTTTGAATAAATTCAATATTGTAAATGAATCAATATGATGTATTTGAGGTCCTTAAAGCATATCTTGAGGTCTTGGCTCACGCCTTTCTCTAAAAGTCAACGTAGGGACTAAATTAGGTCAAACCCCTAATTCGTGATGAATGCATCCCCTAAGCCTATTTTGAACTTATGAATGGACTCATGAGGTTCTTTTGAGCTTCTTGAACCACATATTGAAGTATTGGCTTATGCCCAGATGAAAATTTCTATCTGGAGGCCTTGGTTGACCAAAACCCTAATTTGGTGACACTGATGATCTTGAGGCTTGATCAACTTGATATGTTGCATTCTTGTGTAAGATTCTTGATGTGGGAGACCTTTTGATCTTTCATGGATGCTTGAGAGGCTTGAAAAGTTGAAGATCATGTTAATTCTTGATTGATCCTTTGCCTGAATGCTATGAGAGGGCTCAAAAACCCTAATCCTTGGTTGAGGTGGATACTCAACAATCTCCGAAGGAATTGGTAAGGTATGAAAATACATCTATATTATGGTGATGATTTGCACAATGATGTGAAGTCTTATGGTCAAAATTTAGGGTATGACACCACTTTGAATGGTTTGATGAAAAAATGAGCAATCATGAGAATGAGGTGATTAGGTCATTGAAAGACAAAAATAACGAGCTGAAATTCTGGCCTATGCAGACAGCAGATGTAACGCCCTAGTTTTTGCCAGTTTTATTTTATTGAGTCGTTTTTGATTATTTTATTATTATTTTATTGTAATTTCGACTTTTGTGTGAAAATGTGTTATTTTTAGTCGTGAATATATTTTATCGCGTTTTGGGATCGTTTGCGAGAAATTTGAGTGTGGGGGTATTTTGGTCATTTTATAATGTTTTTCATTAAGTTAGTAAGAATAGAAAATAGAAAAGAAAAGGGAAAGAAAAATAGAGAGAAAGAAAGAAGAAAGAAGGGAAAAGAGAAGAAAAGAGGAGTAGAGAGAAAATTGGAGAAAAAGTGTGAAAATCATCAAGATCAATTCCTAGAATCGAATTAAATCGGGTAAGGGTGCGAAACTCGATTATACTATGCTTGTATATGATTATGTATGTATGTGATTGGATGATTCTCTTGCTTTCTATGTTTTTCACTTTTAGGTCGAAAACGATAAAATGAGTAGAATCGATGGTTTAACGGTCGGAAATCGATGTAAAGGTGGTAGATTGCTTGTTGACATGATTAGAATAGGTTCTGATTGAAATATGTTGATTTGGAAATGGTTTGGGTTGGAAAATATCATTTTTGGGTTTTCAACAGCGCTGAAGGAGTCTGAATTTTCGCAGGTTCGCCTAGCGAACCACTCAGCGAAGGGTAGCGAAGGTTCGCTACGGGTATTCGCCTAGCGAAGGCGTGAGCGAAGGTTCGCTAGAGTGTTCGCCTAGCGAACTTTGGGTGTTTTTGGCTCTGTTTAGTTCTGACTTGGTTCGCCAAGTGCTCGCCTAGCGAACTTTGTGTCTGTTTTTAGCTAACAGTTAGTTCGCTGGAACATTCGCCTAGCGAATGCTCGCGAGGGATGCTCGCCTAGCGAAGCAGCTAGCGAATGCTCGCGAGGGAGGTTCGCCCAGCGAGCAGTGCTGTTCGTGTAATTTTGTTTTCTGCATAACTTTTGATCTGTGTTTCGGTTTGAGGCGTGGTTTGATGCGTTGGAAAGCCATTGAGCCGTACTTTATTATTATGATGGTTTAGAATTTATTGGCCGATTTTATTTTGTCAGTAAATGTGAATAGTGTCAATGGTCGACTTTTGTCGTTTTAATGGTGCATAATTGTCATGTATTATGCTATATGTGTGTGCTTTGGATATGTATGCCTTATATGCTGTGGTGAGGATAAGTTGTGGCCGAAAGGCAAGAAATGCTAAGTGTTGTATTTGATGATTTATGCATGATTATGAATGTGTGCATGGATGCAATGTGAGTGTCACGAGTCATTGTATGCCAAGCATCATAATGTGCATTGTGGAAACGTCCTGAGTGACGGTTTGATTCTCGAGGGGAATATGCTATAACATCGTGTGCCTCGAAAATATGAGGCGATGCCTGAGGACTTAAAGCGATGGGTATAGACGATTGTGGGCTCCTTTGGAGACTTAAAGCAATCCTTAACGTCGTGTGCCTCGAAAATATGAGGCGATGCCTGAGGACCTAAAGCGACAGGTGAACATCGTAGGCCCGACGGGGAGTTACTTGAGATTCTCAGTAACGAGCGATGGTTCTAATAGTTCCTGAGTGAACTGATGATGAGACATGAGACATTGGAAGTCGGTACCGCATGGCATGTGCATAGAGTCGTTGTGTCGGTCTATGTGCATTGCATAAATCATGAATTAATTGTGCATGAATTTGTGAATGTGATTTAATGAAATGGAATATGTGTGATTGTATTGTGAATGATTGATGTGCAGTGGTAATTGATACATGTGAATTGTACTGTGTGTTGCTATAATTTATCTGTGTGCTTTGGTGGTGAGAATATGTTATTTGTGCATTTTTTTGTTAATATATAATTTTATGCAATTATATTATGGTTGTTTTTCTCACCCTTCTGCTGTTTTATAACGCTCTATGAGGCGTTGCAGATTAGAGCTGCTGGAGGTATTCCTTTTGTGAAGCGTTGCGTCTTCATTATTTTGGTCGGTCGGCTCTGATATGTGACTCCGGGTAGTTAGGGTGGCCGCGTACTATTATTTTGTATATCTGATGATGTATTTTGGTTGTACATATGATACTTGATGTATGACAGATATGTTTATATGTATATATGTATGTATATATGTTAATCAGATTTTAGATTTTCCGCTTTAATTCTAATTTCTGAAAAGTGGGTGTAAGGAACAAAGTTTCCTCTGTATGATTGCTACCCCACAGTTGCATATCTTTATGGGCAGGTGTTGCATGTTATGTGTATGTTTGGCTTCTTTGATGTGATTCTCCCTTTCTATGCCATGATGTTTCAAATATACTCTGATCAATTTTCGAATTTTCTTTTTACCGCCTTAATTGCGTGTTAATTGGGGGTATAGTTCGGGGGGCGTCACATTAAGTGGTATCAGAGCCAGTCCGTGTTAGTTGTGTAGTTTGTGTCTGTTGTGTCTGGCATATTGGGCGAGTTGTGTTGAGCGAGTTGTGTTGAGCGAGTTGTTGTTTAACCATAGTTTCTGTTTTGGACGAACAGAATATGGATGGTCGTAATGATGCTGCTTTGGCTGCTGCGATGGAAGCGATGGCACGAGCTGTGCAGGGTGCACCGAATGCTGCCGGAAATGATGAGTTTAGAAAGAATAAGTCGCCGGTCTTTAAAGGGAAGCATGATCCGGATGTGCGCAGTTATGGTTGAAAGAGATTGAGAGGATTTTCAGGGTAATGGATTGTGATGACGATGATGTTAAGGTGAGGCTGGGCACTCATATGCTACACGAAGAGGCTGACGACTGGTGGGTCAGTACTCGTCAGGTGTTGGAAGCTGATGAGGAGGAAGAAGAGATCACTTGGGAGGTGTTTAGCCGAGAGTTTCTAAGGAAGTATTTTCTCGAGGATGTCCGAGGAAAGAAGGAGATTGAGTTTCTAGAGCTAAAACAAGGTAATATGTCGGTTATTGACTATACTGCTAAGTTTGTGGAACTTATGCAGTTTTATCCTCATTATGTGGAAGCGACTGCTGAATTTTCAAAGTGTGTAAAGTATGAAAGTGGTTTGCGTCCTGAGATAAAGCAGGCTATTGGATATCAGAGGATTCGAAGGTTTGCTGATTTGGTGGAATGCTGTAGGATTTATGATGAAGATAGTAAGGCTCGTTCTGCTCACTATAATAGTGTGAGTGACAGAAAAGGGAAACAACAGTTCCGTGGTGGTCCGTATGTGTCACCGGCTGATAAAGGTAAACAAAGGGGTAATTTTGATCGAAGGTCAAGTGGAGGAGGTATGTCTAATTCTCCTAGGTGTTTTAAATGTGGTGAATTGGGTCATCGCCAGCATGAATGTAGGAGGAATGTGATTAAGTGTTCTAATTGTGGTGGTATCGGACATGTTGTAGCGGATTGTAAAAGGAAGAATGTGGTGAAGTGTTACAATTGTGGGGAACCTGGTCACATTAGTTCGAAGTGTCCGAATCAGAAGAAAGCTCCAACTAGTGGAAAAGTGTTTTCATTGGCGGGGACTCAGACTTCAAGTGCAGATCGTCTGATAAGAGGTACTTGTTTTATTAATAATATGCCTTTAATTGCTATTATTGATACTGGAGCGACTCATTCGTTTATTTCGTCTGAGTGCGCGGAACGTTTGAATCTTGGGTTGTCTTCGATGGATGGTGAGATGGTTATTGATACTCCAGCGATGGGGTCAGTAACTACTTCTTTGGTGTGTTTGAGTTGTCCTTTAGCCATTTATGGTAAAGACTTTGTGATGGATTTGGTGTGTTTACCGTTGGAAGGTTTAGATGTGGTGTTGGGAATGAATTGGTTGCAATTTAATCGGGTGCACATTGATTGTTATCATAAGCTTGTAAGGTTTCCTTCTCTTGTGGAAGATGAAGACTTGAGTTTCTTATCTACTAAAGAGTTGAAGAAACTTTTAGCGGACGAAGCTCAGTTGTTTGGGTTGTTTGCTTCATTGACTGTGGATAGTCAAGTTTCTCTTGATGTGTTTCCTGTTGTGTGCGAATTTCCTGAGGTGTTTCCTGATGATATTTCAGATGTGCCGCCGGTGAGAGAGGTTGAATTTTCTATTGATCTAGTTCCTGGTACTAGACCTGTTTCTATGGCACCTTATAGAATGTCGGCATCTGAATTGGTGGAGTTGAAAAAGCAGTTGAATGGGTTGTTGGAAAAGAGGTTCGTGAGGCCAAGTGTTTCTCCTTAGGGTGCTCCAGTTTTGTTGGTGAAAAAGAAAGATGGGAGTATGCGATTATGTATTGATTATCGCCAGTTGAACAAAGTGACGATTAAGAACAAATATCTGCTTCCAAGGATTGATGATCTGATGGATCAGTTGGTTGGTGCTTGTGTGTTTAGTAAGATTGATTTGAGATCAGGGTATCATCAGATAAGGGTGAAGGAAGAGGATATTCAGAAGATGGCCTTTAGAACACGTTACGGTCATTATGAATATTCGGTGATGCCGTTCGGGGTTTCTAATGCGCCTGGTGTGTTTATGGAATACATGAATCGTATTTTCCACGAGCATTTGGATCGTTTTGTGGTGGTGTTTATTGATGATATTTTAATCTATTCTAAGTCTCGGGAAGAACATGCAGAACATTTGCGTATTGTTTTGCAGGTTTTGAAGGAAAGGAAGCTCTTTGCCAAATTGTCCAAGTGTGAATTCTAGTTGTCTGAGGTGAGTTTTCTTGGGCACGTAATTTCAGGTAATGGTATTGCTGTGGATCCATCTAAAGTAGAAGCAGTTCTACAATGGGAGGCTCCTAGATCCGTTACTGAAATTCGAAGCTTTTTGGGTTTGGCTGGTTATTACCGGAGGTTCATTGAAGGTTTTTCTAAGTTAGCTCTTCCTTTGACGCAGTTGACTTGTAAGGGCAAAGCATTCATTTGGGATATTCAATGTGAAGAAAGTTTTTGTGAGCTGAAGGAAAGATTGACGACAGCTCCGATTCTTATTTTACCTAATCCTAATGAACCATTTGTTGTGTATTGCGATGCTTCTTTAATTGAGGTTGAGTTCGGCTTATCATCCGCAGACAGATGGTCAGACCGAAAGAACTATTCAGTCGTTGGAGGATTTGTTGAGAGCGTGTGTTTTGAAACAAGGTGGTGCGTGGGATAGTTATCTTGCTTTGATTGAGTTCACGTATAATAACAGTTTCCATTCTAGTATCGAAATGGCACCTTTTGAGGCTTTGTATGGGCGAAGATGTCGAACGCCGTTGTGTTGGCACGAAACTGGTGAGAGTTCTGTGGTTGGACCGGAATTAGTGCAACAAACGACAGAAAAGGTAAAGTTTATTCGTGAGAAAATAAAGGCTTCTCAGAGTAGGCAAAAGAGTTATCATGATCGGAGACGTAAGGATCTTGAGTTCCAAGAGGGTGATCACGTATTTCTGAGAGTTACGCCGGTAACGGGTGTTGGTCGTGCTTTGAAATCTAAGAAGCTTACTTCTCGATTTATTGGTCCTTACCAGATATCTGCGAGAGTTGGTGCTGTAGGTATCGTGTGGCGTTACCGCCGAATCTGTCGAATTTGCATGATGTTTTTCAGGTTTCACAGCTTCGAAAGTATGTTCCGGACCCTTCACATGTGATTCCGATGGACGAGGTTGAGGTAAGGGATAATCTTACGGTCGAGGCATTACCGGTTGGTATTTTGGATCGCGAGGTGAAGCGGTTGAGGGGTAAAGAGATTGCACTTGTGAAAGTGGCATGGGGAGGCGCTGCTGAGGGTAATTTGACGTGGGAATTGGAGAGTAGGATGCGGGAGTCGTATCCGGAGTTGTTTGTATCAGGTAAGATTTTCGAGGACGAAAATTTCTAAGTGGGGGAGAATTGTAACGCCCCAGTTTTTGCCAGTTTTATTTTATTGAGTTGTTTTTGATTATTTTATTATTATTTTATTGTAATTTCGACTTTTGTGTGAAAATGTGTTATTTTTAGTCGTGAATATATTTTATCGCGTTTTGGGATCGTTTGCGAGAAATTTGAGTGTGGGGGTATTTTGGTCATTTTATAATGTTTTTCATTAAGTTAGTAAGAATAGAAAATAGAAAAGAAAAGGGAAATAAAAATAGAGAGAAAGAAAGAAGAAAGAAGGGAAAAGAGAAGAAAAGAGGAGAAGAGAGAAAATTGGAGAAAAAGTGTGAAAATCATCAAGATCAATTCCTAGAATCGAATTAAATCGGGTAAGGGTGCGAAACTCGATTATACTATGCTTGTATATGATTATGTATGTATGTGTTTGAATGATTCTCTTGTTTTCTATGTTTTTCACTTTTAGGTCGAAAACGATAAAATGAGTAGAATCGATGGTTTAACGGTCGGAAATCGATGTAAAGGTGGTAGATTGCTTGTTGACATGATTAGAATAGGTTTTGATTGAAATATGTTGATTTGGAAATGGTTTGGGTTGGAAAATATCATTTTTGGGTTTTCAACAGCGCTGAAGGATTCTGAATTTTCGCAGGTTCGCCTAGCGAACCACTCAGCGAAGGGTAGCGAAGGTTCGCTACGGGTATTCGCCTAGCGAAGGCGTGAGCGAAGGTTCGCTAGAGTGTTCGCCTAGCGAACTTTGGGTGTTTTTGGCTCTGTTTAGTTCTGACTTGGTTCGCCAAGTGCTCGCCTAGCGAACTTTGTGTCTGTTTTTAGCTAACAGTTGGTTCGCTGGAACATTCGCCTAGCGAAGGAGCTAGCGAATGCTCGCGAGGGATGCTCGCCTAGCGAAGCAGCTAGCGAATGCTCGCGAGGGAGGTTCGCCCAGCGAGCAGTGCTGTTCGTGTAATTTTGTTTTCTGCATAACTTTTGATCTGTGTTTCGGTTTGAGGCGTGGTTTGATGCGTTGGAAAGCCATTGAGCCGTACTTTCTTATTATGATGGTTTAGAATTTGTTGGCCGATTTTATTTTGTCAGTAAATATGAATAGTGTCAATGGTCGACTTTTGTCGTTTTAATGGTGCATAATTGTCATGTATTATGCTATATGTGTGTGCTTTGGATATGTATGCCTTATATGCTGTGGTGAGGATAAGTTGTGGCCGAAAGGCAAGAAATGCTAAGTGTTGTATTTGATGATTTATGCATGATTATGAATGTGTGCATGGATGCAATGTGAGTGTCACGAGTCATTGTATGCCAAGCATCATAATGTGCATTGTGGAAACGTCCTAAGTGACGGTTTGATTCCTGAGGGGAATATGCTATAACATCGTGTGCCTTGAAAATATGAGGCGATGCCTGAGGACTTAAAGCGATGGGTATAGACGATTGTGGGCTCCTTTGGAGACTTAAAGCAATCCTTAACGTCGTGTGCCTCGAAAATATGAGGCGATGCCTGAGGACCTAAAGCGACGGGTGAACATCGTAGGCCCGACGGGGAGTTACTTGAGATTCTCAGTAACGAGGGATGGTTCCAATAGTTCCTGAGTGAACTGATGATGAGACATGAGACATTGGAAGTCCGTACCGCATGGCATGTGCATAGAGTCGTTGTGTCGGTCTATGTGCATTGCATAAATCATGAATTAATTGTGCATGAATTTGTGAATGTGATTTAATGAAATGGAATATGTGTGATTGTATTGTGAATGATTGATGTGCAGTGGTAATTGATACGTGTGAATTGTACTGTGTGTTGTTATAATTTATCTGTGTGCTTTGGTGGTGAGAATATGTTATTTGTGCATTTTTGTGTTAATATATAATTTTATGCAATTATATTATGGTTGTTTTTCTCACCCTTCTGCTGTTTTATAACGCTCTATGAGGCGTTGCAGATTAGAGCTGCTGGAGGTATTCCTTTTGTGAAGCATTGCGTCTTCATTATTTTGGTCGGTCGGCTCTGATATGTGACTCCGGGTAGTTAGGGTGGCCGCGTGCTATTATTTTGTATATCTGATGATGTATTTTGGTTGTACATATGATACTTGATGTATGACAGATATGTTTATATGTATATATGTATGTATATATGTTAATCAGATTTTAGATTTTCCGCTTTAATTCTAATTTCTGAAAAGTGGGTGTAAGGAACAAAGTTTCCTCTGTATGATTGCTACCCCACAGTTGCATATCTTTATGGGCAGGTGTTGCATGTTATGTGTATGTTTGGCTTCTTTGATGTGATTCTCCCTTTCTATGCCGTGATGTTTCAAATATACTCTGATCAATTTTCGAATTTTCTTTTTACCGCCTTAATTGCGTGTTAATTGGGGGTATAGATTGGGGGCGTCACAGCAGATGTCCTAACACATGTCAAGACATTGTGCTACATAATCATTTAAACTCAGAGGCGCAACAGCAGACTGATACCTTGAATATCAGAACTGCACAATCACAGATGTCAAGACATCTGATCCAACATGTATATCATGAACCCTAACAGAAAACATATATCTGCAGAATGATAAAGAACACAGCAATTGTTAACCCAGTTCGGTGCAACTCACCTACATCTAGGGGATACCAATCCAGGAAGAAGACTTCATTATCTGTAGATATGTTACAAAGCTAAACTCCCCCATTTACAACTTTATCCTAACGTCTACCCAATGAACATCTTTACCAAAGCTAAACTCTAATGTTTACAACTCTGATATGAGATACCCCACTCACTTCCCTTAATCACCAACTGTGATATCTACATCATCCCTGTCAATACAGAAATCTGTCAAGCTTTCTTGACAAACAAGCTAACTCAGATTTTCTTAAAAGCTTCATCCAAGAATAATACACAATCCAATACCTAAAGGCTTATGGATCTGTGCGACACCTATATCTGCCACAATGCATCAAATGATACAAAGGGAGACTTACAACCTAGAGAGTTAACGACTCTCAAAACCCTAAACCCTTGTTTCTTACGCAAGAGAACAAGGTTATAAAAGGCATACAAAAGGCATATCAAAACCTAGGTCTAAGTCTTCTATTTATAGGCTTCTGCAGTCTTGGGCTTTCTATCTTTGGTCCCTGATCCATGCTTTGATTGCTCCTTAAATCTTGCAACAGATATACGACAGATTTAAATCAATATGTTACACTAGTCTAGGATGTCGAGTCTTCAAGTTGAGACATCTCCTTCGACATCTTTGTTCTTTTGGCAGTGTTCTTCAGCTCTGGTCTTTATGTTGAAACATCTTCTTCAGCACTGAGTTTTCCCAAAATTTGTCCAAAATATTTGAGCTTTCAATCTCCTCCTTTTTGGCAAATTTTGGCTAAAACTTCCTTGTACAAGAAAATCAGGATTCTCCTGAATTCGTGTCAACCTGAATGGCCAACTCATAATTATTAATTTAAGACTCCAGAAATCCTAAGACTCCTGAGACTGAGGCTCCAGAAATCCTAAATTAATTTTTCCTCATGTTGATGTTCATGTAGAGGAGGATAAAACTCCCCCTAACCACATGATCGTGTTCTTAACTCAGGACACAAGACACAATTGCTACTTAGGACACAACTGTAGAAACACCTTTCTCCCCCTTTTTAGTCAAAAATTGACAAAAAAAATGTACCAATCCAGCCAAAACGTACCACACCCAAGGAACAATTCTGAATAATGCTATGAGGACACACATCTTGAGCGAAAAGTGACCAAGGCTTTCCTATAAATACCCCAGCGGCCTTTATAGGAATCAACGAGTCAAGAAAAAACCATTAATAGCAGATGAGATTTCACCAACACCAAGAGTGCACCTGCCAAGAACACTTTGACTGTTTCTTCTATAAGGAGCATCGTCCAAAGATTTTGCAAAGCCCGAAGACACATGTTTTGCACACACACATATTCCACAATCTAAGGTACATCATCCACACTGACCCAGTTACCTCAAAAGCATGTTCTTAACAATGTCCTAACATCATGTCAGACATTGTCCACCACACAGTCTTTAGATCAAAGTCTCCAGAGAAAAATAAATTCCCCCAAACTCAACCAATGATTCTTAAGCATCCAATAAGAACCATGAAACATGCATTGCCAAGTCTCCCCCAACTTGCAACAATACAAACATGTCAAGACATCCTCCTCGACATCTCATCCTCCCAGGATGAACACATAATCACAGCTTGCTTGACGCATAATACAAACTGGACCTCTAACTGCACTCTCGCAGTAAAATAACTTAGATCAAGGAGAAACTCCCCCTATCTAAGATAACCAGTGCTCCTCCACAGAACACTAAGCTGATGAATGGAAAACATAAGACGCATCTTCATGTCTTCAAGAGCGCACCCTCAGTCCAACCTGCCTGCTGAACATAATCATCAGCCCTTTTATTGCTTCTTCTGATAAGAACCAATAACCACTCACACATGATCAGCATCATGCTACCCGTGAGGAAATAACAGGATCACCATTCTACCATAACAAACTCTTAGATTAAGATCAAAGTCCCATTGATCCCCCTCTTCCTGCAACCATCTACACACCATACAAACTCTACTTGAATTCTTATGTATAGACCTCCAACTGCTTGAGGCACAAACCAATTGAATCAAAATGCTTCACATTCCTCAAAGAGACGCACAGGTCCCCTTAGTTTATTATAACGATGCCAGATATCGTATGCATGCTCCAGAACTTCACAGCTGCCAAACTGATCCACTACTAGCATGACTTGCAGCCAGGGGCAGTATCCCCTTCGCAAGATTTTCCACTGACCTTACCAAAGCCAGCAACAGAGATAGACACCCCATAATCTAAGACCGTCATTCCTAATTATTCTCCCGTATAATAACCTGGAATACTTCTGATTTTTTGGTGAATATCCACTTCTGAATGCATCAGAATCCATACCTTCATGCAATCAACACATGATCCACTTCAGTCTTCTAAAACCCTTACATCAGACTTCCAAGACAGTTCTTCTACTCCATCATTCTCCCATATGACAAGGTAGATACTTCTTAGACACGATGCAAGTAACCAGTTCCTTACAGAACCTGAAATCCTAATCCAAGGATAACCAACCCAAAAATGTTCTAACATCAGTTAGGACATCCTCCACACATCATAGACACCATGCACCATGGTTCTTGATATGCTCCACCACTGGACTTACTATCAGCATAGTAATCTAAACTGAAGATCTTCACACAACACTGTGCCACCAGCTTGAATAAAGAGATCTTCAGAAACCTAGAGAGAAATAAACTCTCATCCACCAAAAGAAGGTATACTTCCATTCTCAACCCAGAACTTCTGCCACAAGCTCCAAGAGAACCAGAACCTCCTTACGTTTTCAACTAACTACTCTTCTGCACAAGAGCAATCAGTTTCAAGCATCCTGCTTAAATGCACACTATGAAACCAACCAAATTCCACCTTTTGATTGATCTCAATCTTCTTCAGAACTCCCACAAGATACACTGATCCACCAATGAAATCAGATCTTCAAGTCACATGAACTACTTGCTCCATAGTAAGACATCTTGGATTCACCAAGCCTCTTAGACATGTAACATCTTCCCATCCACAGCTCTCGCAAACTACATGAGATAGACCTTTTTGAAGCATCCCTAACTTCCATTCTCCTGTAGATCACCTTATCTTAACCTGATGTGCCACATCACCAGCTGAGACTCTGATGTTAAGCTAGATGTCAGAACATTCTGATACGACATCCAACTGCTGAATTCAGTTCCTCCTTCTGCCACTTAGAAGAACCTCCTCCCTATTACAGAACAAGAGTTCCATGCTCTCATAGATTTGATTCAACAACCAAGTTTGAGTAGACAACCTCCATCCTGCTTTAAAACTCCAAAGACTTCACACCTGCCACGTCTGAATCTTCAGAAGATAAGTAGTCCAAGACTACACCATAGCCAAACCAAAGAATGCCACTTCCCTTAGTAAGGCAGACTGTAGAAAGTCAGAGATAACTGCCACTTAACTTTGAAATTTAACCAGAACAAAATCCTATCCTCCCAAGTACCTAGATCAGAAATAAACTGATCCAAGCAGTAACCATCAAGATTATGATGTCTTCATCTTCATCTTCAACAACATTAAAGTCCAGACCAGTTTCTTGCCAGGAAACTCTCCAGAGAACACATGCTTCTGTCACACCCGACTGAAGCCCATTCTTAGGTCAACACCTAAGACTCAAACAGATGCTAAAGCGTATGCAGTACCCCTCCCATGATTCTGCACAAACTCTGATAATGAGATGTTCCAACATCTTGTTGAACATCAACAATCTTGACTTTCAAGGATAATCAATTAAATACTTGTGAATTCCACAAATAGCAATTGATCTTAAATCCTTGTCCAATAACCCTTCTTCACCATTGTAGCTAAGCTCCACCATATCACTTCATGAACACTTATCAAGTATTCAATCTTTTGCAAGTATCTTCTTTGAAGAACAATGTTGAGATACCAAGACTGCCACCCTTGACTCAAGTAACTAAGATTCTCTCTGAACGAACTTTATTTACCTTAACCATTCTGAACGCTCCAATCAGATTAGATCCATCCTTAGGGTCAAGAGAGATGAATCCTTCCTTGCTGTTTTTGGATGGTGAAAATAAATCACCTCCACTTTCTTCATATTGTGTTTCAAAGAAACACTTTCTAGTCAGAAGAATAATTAGAAGACTCTAGATGCACGACATAGATGCCTTTATGAGTGGACTTGAGAGAATTCTCAAGTATCTTTGACAACCTAGCCGATCAATAATTTATCAAACTCCCGGAGCAAGAACTTGATAAACTTAAACTCAACTCCTCTCCTTTTCAACTGACTTTAACTGCACCAAGAAACCAAGCTTCCAAGTACCAAGTCACCATAACAGATATCTTCCAACAACTCCCTTTATTCCATCGCTCCCGACTTTGGAATAAGAGAAAATAAATATCTTCACATATAGAGGCCGACGATTGAGATCTTCCACCAACTGTCTTCAGTAACAACTCCAGAATCCCATAATTCTAGAGCTCTTCCATCAGAAACACATGCAGCGGAACCACCAAGGAACAGATCCTGCTTGCCCTAATAAGATGTCAGAACATCTTATAAGACACTCCAACAAGAGAACTAGCCATTTCTCCTGTAGTTGTTGTAGAACCTCCTCAGCAACATGAACAACCTCTGGGTTATTACCTTCGATCAAGAACATCCATCTCATCCATTAATACCCTTGAGTATGTTTGAGTTGATTGATCTGATCTTCAAAACTCCTCCTTGTTTAAATGCCAAAAAGTATCTCCCAAAGATCTCATCCAGAACTAGACAGGATGCCTGCTCTGATACCATTTGAAATTCTGGCCTATGCAGACAGCAGATGTCCTAACACATGTCAAGACATTGTGCTACATAATTATTTAAACTCAGAGGCGCAACAGGAGACTGGTACCTTGAATATCAGAATTGCGCAATCATAGATGTTACGACATCTGATCCAACATGTTTATCATGAACCCTAACAGAAAACTTAAATCTGCAGAATGATAAAGAACACAGTAATTGTTAACCCAGTTCGGTACAACTCACCCACATCTGGGGGATACCATTCTAGGAAGAAGACTTCACTATCTGTAGATCTGTTACAAAGCTAAACTCTCCCGTTTACAACTTTATCCCAACATCTACCCAATGAACATCTTTACCAAAGCTAAACTCTAATGTTTATAACTCTGATATGAGATACCCCACTCACTTCCCTTAATCACCAACTGTGATATCTATATCATCCCTGTCAATACAGAAATCTGTCAAGCTTTCTTGACAAACAAGCTAACTCGGATTTGCTTAAAAGCTTCATCCAAGAACAATATATAATCCAATACCTCAAGGCTTATGGATCTGTGCGACACCTATATCTGCCACAATGCATCAACTGATACAAAGGGAGACTTACAACCTAGAGAGCCAACGACTCTCAAAACCCTAAACCCTTGTTTCTTACGCAAGATAACAAGGTTACAAAAGGCATACAAAAGGCATATCAAAATCTAGGTCTAAGTCTTTTATTTATAGGCTTCTGCAGGCTTGGGCTTTCTATCTTTGGTCCCTGATCCATGCTTTGATTGCTCCTTAAATCTTGCAACAGATATACGACAAATTTAAATCAATCTGTTACACCAGTCTAGGATGTCGAGTCTTCAAGTTGAGACATCTCCTTCGACATCTTTGTTCTTTTGGCAATGTTCTTCAGCTCCGGTCTTTATGTTGAAACATCTCCTTCAGCACTCAGTTTTCCTAAAATTTGTCCAAAATATTTGAGCTTTCACGAGCTTATGGATGTATTGAGCGACAAAATAAAAACCGAAGAATTCTTGAAGATGAAAAACAAATTTATGGGTTAATTTTTTGGTTTAACATTGATGTTGGTACTGTTATTAGTGTTTGCATTAGTTGCAACACATGTATTAAAGTAAAGTAATGTAATTTAATATTAGTGTAATAGAGTTGTGTTGAAGTTATAGTGTATTATGTCATGGTTCATATTAGAATGCTTGTATTATGTTTTCTGTCAATGAAATTGAGTTGTGTTTTATGAGCTCATTGTTTATTGTGCATCATGAACTGAAATGGAGAATTAAATGGATATATTGTCAATTGTATTATGTTAAGTTCATTGTTCCTGAACTGCATTTCAACCAATCAGTTCTTTAAGGATATTTTAAGCATTTTAAAAATCAGTGCTTTAGTCACATTTCAAAACTAGATAGAAAGATTGTTATAAAATCATATTAACATTGGTTCATATCCTGTTTCAAAACCTGTAGCATGGTTCAAGACATGTATTTTAACATTGCAGTATTTTTAGGACCTGTCAAAACCAATCAAAACCTATATTTTCAAGATATGTATTTTCATAAAACATAGTCGTTAGTATTGTAACACTACATTATATTACATCAAACATAAACTATTATTTTAACATTGCAGCATAAACCAGTATTTTAACATTTCATCACTAATATATTTGATTGCAGCATAAACCAGTATTTCCATAGATGGTTCAGTACATTGCAGCAGAAAACCACTATTTTAAGATTGCAGGACTAGTATATTTCATAAAACATAACAGTATTTTCAGTACATTGCAACATAAACTAGTATTTTAACATTGTAGTATAAACCAACATTTTCATACATGGTTCAGAAACCATTACATTAAACCAAAATATTGCAGTCATTACATAATAGAAACCAATAGATAAACTTAGTACATAAACTTAATACATAAACCAGTACATAAAAGAAACCTAATCTAAAGTGATAACATAATAGCTAGTGTTGTGTTGGTTGTGGCGCTTGCGACCCTCCTTCTATAACCGTTTCTTCAGCCCCCTTTATCAGACTTCTTACACATTTTTTTTACTTTTTATTGCCACCCTTTTGGAATTATTCTCTCATAAGCTCTCTTCCTTTTACACACTCACTTGTTATGTCTCATACTCCCGCATTTCTGGCACTTGACAGTTTACAGATTTTTGGGCAATGTATTTTTGTTCCTCGACTCATCGCTTGTCTTGTTACGATTCTTCTTTGGACGACCAATAGATTTCCTCACGATTAGAGGGTTAATTGGTTGAGTAACATTAGTGTGCCATAGTTGTGTGCAATTGGTTGACATAATTATATGGCTATAAGTAGCCAACACATTAGACCTTTTATACACAAAAATTATTGTATTGGTAATTTAACATAATATGTATAAGTATGATGAAACATAATGATAATATGTTACCTATAATATGATGAAACATACTCTTCTAGCTTTTCTTGTTAAACCATACGCATGCCATAGCATGAAAACATGGTATTCCTGTTAACAAAGACATTTTGCAATGAGATAACAGAAAATGTCTCAACACCATTTAAAACCCTAAAGCTTGCAAAGTCATCATCAGAATGCCATGTTGCAATCCATCCTTCTGCTGCCCTATTTATTTATTTTCCAATACTTATTGGATTTTAGGACTTATAACACCTTTTTACCTACTTAATACATCCTTTTGAGTGGAAATTATGATTTTAATGTAATGTTTGATTCCTTCCAGCAGTGTAATTATTGGCTTGTATCTATAATCTAAGATTGCTCGATTAAAAGCCTCACACATATTATTAACTTGCAAGTTGCACTGTGTGTCTATCTTAAAATGAGATTTTCTCCAATATGCAGCAGCTACATCCATCATGTCTTTCCAAGCATTAACATTAAGTTGTTTCAATTGATTCATTGCTCTCTCTCATTCAGGTAAGGTTGTGGCCCTATCTACCCTCCATAAAGATTCCTTCAACTGTACCCCAGGATATTTCTTCCACCAATTTCCATATAAATGTTTAATATACAATCTATGTTCAACATATTAGCTAGTCTCTAGAATAGCCGGTGCCATACCCTTAAGTTATGAAAGATATAAGAGAAAAGAAAGCACTGAATGGATTATAAGACATATAAATGAAATACATATTGAAGGTGTGAGAAAACACAAGAAAGGGGGGGTTTGAATTGGACTTTCAAAAATGAAAGCTTTTTGTGAAACTCAAACAAAGATCACAAAGAAACTAACAAAAGAGAAAGACACACGATATATCCTGGTTCACTTGAAAACTATTAAGCTAATCCAGTCCACCCGCCAAGGTAATTTCGCCTTATACACAAGGACGTAATGCACTATAATCAACTGATTACACTGCACTAGAAACTGCTGGTGACTAATAAGCACAAGACTAACTGTCTCTTCTTAAGGATTCTGACCTAACTGGTCCCTTAAGGAATACAAACAACTGTTTGAAAGAAATTAATGTTTACAATGAATTGCTTCTACACAGCAGATATAAACACTATGAATATCTCAAATAACTTAAAAAAAAATTATACAGTATGAACAATGTTTCTTGCATTTTATTGTGGTGTGTCACTGTTCTGGTTTATTTTTCACGCATTCTCTTATTTTCTTCAAGTGATCAAGTCCTTATATAGCCAGTAAGAGATCCGTTGGAGGGAAGATAAGGGATATCAATGAGATTGCTGGCGACTTGAAATAATGTTGTTACGCAGGGATGAAAATTGTACACAAAAGTTGTCCTTTGTACCACCAAATCAGGGTAGTGGAAAAGAACGTGTTTGATACGTACTATGTACTATTTTCCCTCGCAAATGTTTGATCTTATCTTCTGTATATCAGAAGCTTTTGAATAGAGATGATTGAAGCATGGGTAAAAGAGTTGATCATCGGGTCTTCAGAGTCTTTAGTCTTCAGAGTCTTCAGAACTTGTTCACCAGAACCTTGTCTTCAGAGTCTTTAGCACTCGGTCTTTAGAATCCTTGGTCATCAGAAATTTAAGTCTTCAAAGTCTTCAGAACCTTGTCTTCAGAGTCTTCAGAAACTCAAGTCTTCAGAATCTTCAGAACTTTGTTCAGCAGAACCTTTTCTTTAAAATCTTCAGCACTTAGTCTTCAGAATATAATGACTTCAGAAGCTAGAAAGCCTTCAGAAGTAAATCATCAGAGTCACGCTCATATGGCACAATCCAAGAGAGCATTGCAGCAGCAACATATTGTCTTCTTAGAATCTTTTTGAATGTGATTAGATCAGAAGAAGACTTGCTTCTTTGGCGCAGAAGCGAGTTTTGGTCAAATCAGAGTGACATTGCTCATGGTCTCTATCAGAGTCAGAGTCTTCTCTATCAGAGTCAGAGCCTGTTTGTTAATCCTTCAGAAAAACAAACGTTAGAGTACCAAAATTATTCTCACACAAATATTACTTTGTTATTATCAAAACTTAGAGATATCCGGCAGAACCAAATCTTGTTATAACAATCTCCCCCTTTTTGATAATGACAAAACAATTAATTTTAATGAAACAATTTTGTACAAAGATAATTAATAGGAAATGATAGAGATAAGTTTAGAGATAACTTCCCTTTATCAAGCTCTCCCTAAATCTAAGACTTAAAAAAATCTTATCAGATTAGGGATACCAGAGCCTGATTATAAAGATCTTATCAGATCCAAAGTAACAGAGTCTGATTTTCATGGTGATGGAGTTTGATTATACAACAGAGCCTGATTGGTTAAATCAGAGCCTGATTGCCAAAATATTAATATCGTTCCTGAAAAATATTCTAAGAAAAATTGTGTGCATTTAAAATGTTAGAATGTCAGAGCTATGATTCAGAGACAAGATATTTTTATCAAAATAATTTTCCATTAATACTCCCTCTTTTTGTCATAATAAAAAAGGTAAACAATGGTTAGCGCAAATATTTGGAGTATTGGGTTTGATTCAAGAGAAAATTGGATAAATTAAAACCAATACTTCTCCCCCGTTGTTAGCAATCATAAAGAAATGTGATCAGATAAAATAGAAGCAACACAAGGTAAATTTCATTGATTAAAAATGCCAGGGGCGCAGGTACATGAGCAAGAAGCGGAACAAGACAACCACTAACAACAACAGACAGACAGACAAGCAAAAAATGATTAATCAAAGGCATGAAAAGAGAGAACAAATTCTAAAAAACCAACAAGAACACCCGCCCACCAACCATCAAAAGTCCTCCACCTTATTAACCCTTTCACATCTTTCTTCAACCATAGCATTTTCTGGTCCAAGTATTCTGGCTAATCCAATGATTTCATCCTTGAAGAACACCTCAGACAGAATTCTTCCATAGGGAATGAAGGACTTATGCTAATTCTCTGGTAAAGTCATTTTCCAAAAGAAAGTTACTTAACCTTTCATACCAAGCTCTGGGAGCCTGTTTCAGAACATATAACGATTTTTTAAGTTTGAAAATGAAATCTGGGTTTTCAGAACTTTCAAAACCAGGAGGTTGATGCACATACACTTCTTCAGAAATATACCCATTTAAGAATGCACTCTTTACTTCTATTTGATATAAAGTGATGTCATGATTTACTGCAAAGGAAATTAAGAGATGGATAGATTCTAATCTGGCAACTGGTGCAAAGGTTTCAGTATAGTCTATCCCTTCTTGGTGACTATAACCTTGTGCTACCAGTCGTGCTTTGTTTCTTACGACCTCGCCTTTCTCATCTAACTTGTTTCTGAATACCCACTTTGTTCCAATGACGTGGACACCTTTTGGTTTCTGAACAAGATCCCAAACATCATTTCTGGTGAATTGATTCAGCTCTTCTTGCATGGCCATAATCCACTCATTCTCCATAAGAGCTTCATCAACTGATGTTGGCTCTATCAGAGACACCAAACCCAGAAGAGTTTCTTCAGAAAGTTTGAATGATGAATGAGTTCTGACTGGATTAACTTTGTCTCCCAGAATCAATTCTTCAGAATGAGAAGTATTTAGTCTATTCTTCTTCTGATGAGATAAACTATTTGTTGTTTCTGGTAAGGTTGTATCTGATTCTGTAGTTTTTGCATCTTTGTCTCCTTCCTTAGAATCTTCCTCCTTGGATTCTGATAAAGTAATCTTCAAATTTGCAAACTTTTCAACTAGCTTTGACTTTTTAGGGTCAAGCTTATCATCGAATCTAACATGAATTGATTCCTCTACCATCCGTGTTTTTGTGTTATAGATTCTGTAGCCTTTAGAGTGTTTAGAGTATCCTAACAGTAAACACTTATGAGCTTTGGAGTCAAACTTGCCAAGATTCTCTTTAGTGTTCAACATAAAACAAATACAGCCAAAAGAATGAAAATACGAGATGTTGGGTTTTATATTCTTCCACAATTCATAGGGAATCTTACCCAGAATAGGTCTGATAGAAATCCTTTTCTGAAATAACATGTTGTATTTACTGTCTCTTCCCAGAAGTGCTTAGCCATGTCAGTTTCTTGGATCATGGTACAAGCCATTTCTTGTAACGTCCTATTCTTCCTTTCCACTACTCCATTCTGTTGTGGAGTTCTGGGACAGGAAATCATGGGAAATGCCATGGGAATTAAAAAGATTCTCAAAGTATCTGTTCTCAAATTCTCCACCATGATCACTTCTAACTGTGACTATTTTGCAATCCTTCTCTATTTGCACTTGTGAGCAAAAGGTAGAGAACACAGAATATGACTCATCCTTGTGTTTCAAGAATTTTACCCATGTCCAACGACTATAGTCATCAATGATAACTAATTCATACTTCTTTCCACTGATTGAAGCAGTTTTCACTGGTCCAAACAAATCAATGTGTAGAAGGTCTAATGGTCTAAAGGTGGACACAACATATTTTGCTTTGAAGGAAGTTTTAGAGAACTTTCCTTTCTGACATGCTTCACAAAGAGCATCTGAAGAATACTTCACATTTGGTAAGCCCTTGACAAGTTCAAGCTTATTTAGCTGAGAAATCCTCCTCATGCTAACATGGCCCAAACGTCTATGCCATACCCATTGCTCCTCGTTGACAGACATTAAGAATTTGACATTCTGTTCACATAGATCAGAAAGTCTAATCGTGTAAATGTTATTTTTCCTCTTTTCAATAAAAAGGATTGAGCCATCTTTATGATTGACAGCCTTACAAGACTTTTGATTAAAAATGATATCATAACCATTGTCACTAAGTTGACTAATTGATAATAAGTTATGCATCAAACCATCGACCAGAAGAACATCAATAATAGAAGGAAGTTTACCATTACCAACAGTTCCAGAGCCAATGATTTTACCCTTTTGGTTTCCTCCAAAACCAACGAAGCCTCCAGGCTTAAGTTCCAAACTTTGGAACAAATGCATTCTTCCCGTCATGTGTCACGAGCAACCACTATCCAGGTACCATGATTGGTGTTTCAACTGAGCTGCTAAAGATATCTGCAACATAGATTATCTTATCCTTAGGTACCCACTTTATGGGTCCTCTTTTGTTAGTTTTCCCAGAGTGTTTAACAACCTTGGGTTTATGTGCAATAGGATAATCAAGTGGAATTTGTGCATGATATTTAGGTTTAGAAATATATTTCTGTGTCGGTGGGGGTTTCTGTGCAATCTCAGAAAAATCAAGCTCAGTGCCAGAAGGCACAAAATGGTCATAGAGAGGTTTTCGTTTTACAGGCCGACTTTCGTCAATTTCAAATGTTTCTGTACACCCCAAACCTTTCTTGCCATTTCTGCTAACTCCATAGATCATGGAAGCTATTTTTCTTCTATCTATGCTTTTAGCCAGAAAGTACTGGAATGCTCTATCATACTTGTTGGCACAACTAGTGTCAGAGACATTGGAGACTAATTCTTCTTCTAATTTGGAAATTTTGCTTTTCAAAGCACAACTACTATTTTTAAAGTGAAAATATTTTCACTTAGAGAATAATTATTCTGCTCAAGCTTATCTCTTGCTTCAGAAGCAATTACATGGAATTTTTTAAGATCCTTGTATTTACTTTGAAGAGTTTGATATTTTTCCAGCATTTCTGAAAGACACAACTCTAATTCACAACGAGAGAGTTTAGATAATACCTCTGAGTCAGAGTCCGAGTCTGATTCTGGTTCTGATGGTATTTTGTCTTCTGGTCCTCCAGAGACTTCAACATTAATTGTTGGTGCCACTAGCACAACATTTGCCTATTCCTCATCAGAGTCTTCTTCTTCAGAATCAGAGTCATCCCAAGTTGCCACGAGTCCCTTCTTGCCTTTAGAGAATTTCTTCTTAGGCTTCTTGTCTTTCTTAAGCTTTGGACACTCATTCTTGTAATGACCTAGCTCATTACACTCATAGCAGATGAATTCTTTTCCTGAACTCTGCTTCTTTTGTCCAGATGATGAGTCAGCACGACCTTTGTTCCTTCTTGATCCTCTGAAATTTCCTTGCCTATGTTTCCAAAGTTTTTTTTTATCCTTCTAGAGATAAGTGATAGCTCATCTTCTGAGTCTTCATCAGAATCTTCTGATTCTTCCTTAGCTTGATAAGCCTTTGCCTTTTCAGGTTTAGACTTAAGAGCAATAGATTTACTTCTCTTTTGAGGTTCATCTTCCTCCAGCTTTATCTCATGACTTCTTAAAGAACTAACAAGTTCTTCAAGACTTATACTGTTCAGATCCTTGGATAGCTTTAGAGCAGTTACCATAGGTCTCCATTTCTTGGGAAGGCTTCTGATGATCTTTTTGAAATGATCAGCAATTGAGTATCCTTTGTCTAGAACTTTGAGTCCCGCGACTAGCATTTGAAACCTTGAAAACATAGTCTCAACCATTTCATCATCCTCCATTCTGAATGCCTCATATTTCTGGATTAGGGCAAGCGCCTTTGTCTCCTTAACTTGAGTATTTCCTTCATGATTCATTCTTAGAGAATTAAAAATGGATTTGGCAGTATCTCTGTTTGTTATCTTCTCATACTCAGTATAAGAGATAACATTTAGCAGTATAGTTCTTGCCTTGTGATGATTCTTGTAATCTTTCTTTTGTTGGTTGGTCATAGCATTTGTAGACATTTTTACTCCATTAGCATCAACTGGGTGTGTAGCCATCGACTACAAGATCCCAAAGATCTATATCGTAACCAAGAAAGAAACTTTCAATTCTATCTTTCCAGTAGTCAAACTTTTCACCATCAAGGACTGGTGGTTTGGCACTGTAATGATCTTTCTCTTCTTGAATGGGATTAGCATTAGCTGCAGCCATGATATCTCACACAAATACTGATTGGTACTGAACACGGTGAAGTGTTGATAAAGCTTTTATCACAATCAGAACCAGAGCTCTGATGCCAATTGAAGGTGTGAGAAAACACAAGAAATAGGGGTTTGAATTGGGTTTTCAAAAATGAAAGCTTTTTGTGAAACTCAAACAAAGATCACAAAGAAACTAACAAAAGAGAAAGACACACGATATATCCTGGTTCACTTGAAAACTATCAAGCTAATCCAGTTCACCCGCCAAGGTGATTTTACCTTATACACAAGGACTTAATCCACTATAATCAATTAATTACACTGCACTAGCAACTGCTGGTGATTAACAAGCACAAGACTAATTGTCTCTTCTTAAGGATTCTGACCTAACTGGTCCCTTAAGGAATACAAACAACTGTTTGAAAGAAATTAATGTTTACAATGAATTGCTTCTACACAAGCAGATATAAACACTATGAATAGCTCAAATAACTTAAAGAAAATTTATACAGTATGAACAATGTTTCTTGCGATGTGTTGTGGTGCTTCACTGTTCTTGGTTTATTCACACGCATTCTCTTATTTTCTTCAAGTGATCAAGTCCTTATATATCTAGTAAGAGATCCGTTGGAGGGAAGATCAGGAATATCCTTGAGATTATTGGCGACTTGAAATAATGTCGTTACACAGAGATGAAAATTGTACACAAAAGTTGTCCTTTGTACCACCAAACCAGGGTAGTGGAATGGTAGTGGAAAAGAACGTGTTTGATACGTACTATGTACTATTTTCCCTCACAAACGTTTGATCTTATCTTCTGTACATCAGAGGCTTCTTAATAGAGATGATTGAAGCATGAGTAGAAGAGTTGATCATTGGATCTTCAGAGTCTTAAGTCTTCAGAGTCTTCAGAACTTGTTCACCGGAACCTTGTCTTCAGAGTCTTTAGCACTCAATCTTTAGAACCCTTGGTCTTCAGAAACTTAAGTCTTCAGAGTCTTCAGAACATCGTTCAGCAGAACGTTGTCTTCAGAGTCTTCAGCACTTAGTCTTCAGAAACTCAAGTCTTCAGAATCTTCAAACTTTGTTCAGCAGAACCTTTTCTTCAGAATCTTCAGCACTTAGTCTTCAGAAGATAATGATTTCAGAAGCTAGAAAGCCTTCAGAAGTAAATCATTAGAGTCACGCTCAGAGGCAGAATCCAAGAGAGCATTGCAGCAGCAATATATTGTCTTCTTAGAATCTTTCTGAATGTGATTAGATCAGAAGGAGACTTGCTTCTTTGGCGCAGAAGCGACTTTTGGTCAAATCAGAGTGACGTTGCACATGGTCTCTATCAGAGTCAAAATCCTCTCTATCAGTGTCAGAGCTATTTGTTAATCCTTCAGAAAAACAAACATTAGAGTACCAAAATTGTTCTCACACAAATACTACTTTGTTATTATCAAAACTTAGAGATATCCGGCAGAACCAAATCTTATTCTAACACATATGGTAGCAAAATGAATTACAAAATGAAGTACATATGGTAATATACCTTCTATTGATCTAATATAAGTCCATAAGCCTTTTACTGAATGGATTATAAGTCATCGAGTAATAACTTAAGAAACCATTGCCACGAGTCCTTTGTTTCAGCTTCCACAACCGCATAAGCTATTGGAATCATCTTGTTATTACCATCTTTACCAACAACACCTATCAACTGACCTCCAAAGGTACCTAATAGAAAACATGCATTCAATCTAATTAGAGGTCTACATGTGGTTGCAAATTTTTCCTTACATGCTTCCAAGCATACATGTATTCTTTCACCCCTCATTTTTGAATGGTTTGTGCAATCAACCTTTTAGTTTTCATTTCAATAGTGTGTTAGTGTATACACAAATTTGCGAGCCAACCAATCAATTTTTACTTGTCTATTCTTGATTTTCCTATGACAATTATGTTTATAAGTGAAGCTAACAAGTTGAAAAAATTGATTGGTAGTCCTCATGCTAAACCTTATATAAAATGGACAACCATTCATACACTTTACAACCATTCTTTTCTTGTCCTTTTTTTAAGACAACATTCTTCTTATTCTCCATTGCATACTCTTTTATAGCATATCTGATTTGAAACTTATCCTTGAACATCATCCCTGTTTCAAATTTTGTACTTTCCTTAAAAGTTGGAAGCCTTTCAATATCATCTTCAACATCACTATCTGGCGGAGCATTTAGCTCATATGAATCACAACTTTCATTATCATCTTTAACATCTAATCTGGAAGGTTGCTTTGTTCCCTCCGTGGGGAAAACTGTCATCCAATTTACACCAACATCAGGACCTAAGTTCCACTCATCACTATCATCTTTATCACCAACATCATTTGTATTGCCATCTTTAACATTGACATCTCCATCATTCCCTTCTTTAGCATTTACTTCTTCAACATTCACGTCTCCTGCATTGACGTCTTCAACATTCACTTCTTCAGCATTGACATTTACAATATTGACATCTTCAGCATTCACTTCTTCAGCATTTACTTCTTCAACGTTGACATCTTTACCATTTACTTATTCAACATTAAAATCTTTAACATTTTCATATGTGATATCGGGGTTATCAATATTGTGTTCCATATAAATGTTAATCACTTTGAATCGCCTAACATTTTTCCATGAACCTTGACATGTCTTGGTCATTATTCAAAGGCCTAAGTCCATTAGCAAAAGACAACTTGGGCTTTTGATACCATAAACACCTTATATTACCATAACACTCACTTTTAATAATTCTTTCGATTTGCATATAAAACATTAAATCAACATCCCATGAAGGTGAGAAAAACATAAGAATGGGGGTTAATTATGTTCTCAAACTTTTTCTCCTTCTACTTCTGATTGATCTTAATCAGAGTTTGAACACTCAGTTCAGAATCTGAATTAGAGTCACTTAAAGTCTGAACTCTTAAATATCTTTATCAAATTCTACCACAGAATTTAACTCAGAGGTAAACAAATGATAGCAGCGGAATATGGTTCAGAAGCAAGTACAGTAAACCAAGATATACAAGCAATTATCCTGGTTTCTCTAACAATCTGAGAGTAGTTCATCCCCTTTTCATTTCCAAGGGATTTCTGTTGGTGTAAGCCCTAGAGGCCAATACTTTTGGTACTTGTATCGAATTATTTATTAATAATAAAAGGCATTTCTTTATTATGTTTGTTTTTCCAAAGTGATAGAGTCCCTAGAATAGCTAGTTTGTTTAATTAAATATTAAGTGTGACTTAATCATGAGATTCCATTAAACATAAGGACACTATTCTTAAAGTATCCGTAGTCGAGCTTTAATGTGAAATGGGATAACCTTAAAGCATTAAGACTATTATGTAGATAAACTGATGATCACATCTCATAGATCATGGATAAGGAGTTATCAAGTCTTAACATAGGTATGAATATTAGGAGTAATATTTATACTGGATTGACCCACTATGAGAGTACTACATAGAATGTTATGCAAAGTGTCATAAGTTACTCTCATGGTGATAGTGGTGTATACCACCCTTCGACTTGAAACCACTATGGACCATAGATGTAGAGTCAAGTACTTTATTATTGATCAAACATTATCCATAATTGGATGACTATAAAGACAGTTGATGGGTACTTCATAAAGCATGCTGAGGGACATGAGTGACCTAGATGGAATTTGCCCATCCTGCATAACAGGATAAATGTCTAAGGGCCCAATATTGAACTGAACAAGGATGACACGGTATATGCTTTGTGTTTAATATAGACATAAGGGAAAATGGGTAATTGTACACACAAGCACTATCACAAAAGGTTTTGTCAGATCACATGACAATTTCGTGACTTGGGTAGCAGTGATGTATTGCTAGATACCGCTCCCTGTTTATTATGTTAAATGCATGATTTAATATAATTGCCAACGTTGCAAAATCCTACAAGATCACACACATAAGGACAGTTTGATAAGAGGTAGAGTAAATAAGGAACATCATAAGGTACGGTGTACTTAAGTAAATATGTAACACCATAAGGTACGATGCACTTAAGTGGAATACGGATTGTGGTAAGGTAGCGCGTGCTTAAGTGATATACGGTACACCATAAGATATGGTGTGTATGCACTTAAGTAGGCTTTTTAGCTTGCAGCCCACACAAGTGGTTCTATAAATATATCCCTTGTGCAGAAGCATAAACACTTAATGAAAATTCAGCTGTGAAACCCTAGCCGTATTTTCCTTCTCTCTATCTCTCACTCAAAGCCTTCAATCATAGCAGCTAGCACTGAGACTGAAGGAAGCTATTCGTGTGGACAGAGTAGAGGTGTTATTCATCATACATCGCTCGTGATCATTCCTTCGATTCAGAATCAAAGGTTTCATCGGCACAAGAGGTAACCATTTTATCACCGATCATGATCTTTCATAAGGATCGGTAAAGGGAAATTTTAATTTCCGCTGCGTTTTTGAATTGCGATTTCCCTTCATTGGTATCAGAGCCACTTATGAAACCATGCATCGGATAAGTGTTTATTTTCTGTTTTTTGTTTTAATTCGATTAAAACATATAACAAATTAAATTAAATCGAGAAATTGAATTTTGGCATAAGGCTGTGTACGATTTGGATGATCGATATTGACTATGCTTTGGAACCGACAATAATATGGTGAAGCAGCAATATATCGATCATCCTTAAGTTACACAAATATGATCGACCAAATTTTATATGTGATATAATTAACTCTAATGCAAAGATGGTATATTGGATATACTGTTTCTATTTCGTTCATTTAAATTGCGTAATGATCATTATTTCTTTGAGCGATCCGTGTTCATTTGCTTCAGAAACCGACTTTAGTATGGTGAAGTAGTGGCATATGGATCAATCATACTGAATTATTGATCATGGTGTTTTGACGATATGAAATTGTTGCATTAGAGTTCATGATGGCACAAGGGTTGTGTTGCCTGAAAGGTCTGCGATTAGGGTTGTGATGGCACAAAAGTTGTGCTTTAATTTTATGGAAAGTATCAAGTGTTGATATGAAAAATGACGCCGATTTCAAATGAATTGTTCATTGAAAAAAAAATCCTTCGGGGCGCTGCCCCCTTGACCCCCATCGCTGACCGGTTAGCGGAACCCCCGTCTGCGTAGTGTGATCATTCGCTGAAATTTAATTTGATTCATTTAATTAACAGGATTTAAATTAATAATAATAAAAGTGTATTTATTATTTTTCTCTTGTGGTGATCAGTTATGGCCTTAGTTTTCCTTTATTTTGTTTTGGGATTTTAAAATACGACCTGCGTGTCGTGCCTCTCTTTTAATCTCTTGATGTAACTTCTTTTCTCATCTCACTCCCTCGATGTAAAACGAGTATTCTTTAATTTAATGTAATGTTATGATGAAGAAGAAGACTACAAGATCAAAGGAGGACAACCTTGGAGATCTTGCTTGGAGAAGTGTAGATCATTATTAGGTTTAGCTTAGGTTCTCTCATTGGCTTGGGAGAACAATTGCGCTAGGGGCCATAACTATTTCATTTTGTATGTATGTTGATGCATGTGTATGTACGTTGATGCATGTGAGAGGTGATTTATATGATAAATAAGCTGGTGAGATCAAACTAATGAAAATTCCCTCAAATTGAATATTAAGTTTATGCTTTCCAAGTTTTAGAACTCATCAAGACTAGTATCGAATAATGTAGGTTTTGCCTAACGCAAGGTGCATGTTCTATATTAGTAAGATGCGATGGGATAAATGTAATATCCAATTTCTAAAACAATGGGTCAAACTTAACTAAACAAAATATAATAAGATTATATACGTTTATAAGCAAGAGTTGGGAATAATCCTTATGATGGATTAGAATAAGGAGTTATTCACCCAACTGAAATATTTGAGAATTGTATTGAATAAAATTGGAAGGAGTTCTTACCTAAATAGCTGAGTTTTGTGCAATCTGCCTAATGCTGACTTAAAACAAAGTGAAATATGGATCTCGATCCACTAGAAAATCTTCCAACGGGATTTTTCGAATCAAATGGTGAGGGTCATTTGGTTTGAGTAAAATAGTGGGAGCATATTTAATTAAAGGCCTAATTGAATATGTTGTTTTAATGATACTTATATTTTTCCATTCTATTTTGTAGATTACCATGACAAAAAAAACATCTAACAACATTTTGCGATCAATCCTTGATAAGGAAAAATTGTCTGGGACAAATTTTCTGGATTGACACCGAAATCTGAGGATTATCCTCAAACATGACAAAAGGATGTATGTCTTAGAGACACCTGTTCCTGAGGAAGAACCTCCTAGTTCTACTCCTAAGGCTGAAAGAGATGCTTATAAGAAGCATGTCGATGATGCCAATGAAACTGCTTGCCTCATGCTGGCACCATGAATTCTGAATTGCAAAAGTAACATGAAAACATGGAAGCGTTCGATATGATCGAACACCTGAAGATGCTCTATCAAGAGCAGGCAAGGCATGAGAGGTTTAAAGTTTCAAAAGCCCTTTTTCAAGCCAAGCTATCTGAGGGAACCCCTGTAGGTCCCCATGTACTCAAGATGATTGGGTATGTGGAGAACCTTGAAAGATTGGGATTTCCACTCAAAAAGGAGCTTACGACTGATTTGATCCTGCAATCGTTATTGGAAAGCTTCAGTCAATTTGTCCTTAATTTCAACATGAATGATATGGACAAAACTCTTCCTGAATTGTTAGGCATGTTAAGAACTGCTGAGCAAAATCTAAAGTAAAAAAGGAAATCCATTCTGATGGTCAGTAATGAAAAGAAACAAAACAAAAGGCCCACCAAGCAGGGTGGTAAATGGAAAGGCAAGGAAGTTATCAAACCCAAAAATATTGCCCCTGCTTTGAATCCTAGTGGAGGTATAGCAAAGGAGGGCACTTGCTTCTATTGCGGTAAGACCAGACACTAGAAGAGAAACTGCCCAAAGTACCTGGAAGATAAGAAGAATGGAGTGGAGACTTTGACTTCAGGTATTTTTGTTATAGAAATAAATTTATCTACTTCTGGATCATGGGTATTAGATACTGGATGTGGTTCTCACATTTGTACCAATGTGCAGTGGCTAAAAAGGAGTAGAGTTTTGGCAAAAGGTGAAGTTGACCTACGAGTTGGCAATGGAGCAAAGGCTGCTGCTTTAGCCGTAGGAACTTATGTATTGACTTTACCTAGTGGTTTAATAATTTAGTTAGAGAACTGTTATTATGTACCTACAATTAGCAGGAATATTATTTCCGTTTCTTGTTTGGACAAGTTTGGTTTTTCATTTATAATAAAGAATAATTGTTGCTCTATTTATTTGAATGATATATTCTATGCTACTGCACAAATGAACAATGGATTATATGTCCTTGATCTTGAAATGCCAATTTATAACATTAATACTAAAAGGATGAAACCTAACGAGTTAAATCCAAGTTACCTTTGGCATTGTCGCTTAGGCCATATAAATGAGAAACGCATCTCCAAACTCCATTAAGATAGACTATTGGACTCTTTTGATTACGAATCATATGATACATGCATATCTTGTTTAATTGGAAAGATGACAAAGTCCCTATTCACAAGAAAAGGTGAAAGGGCTAATGATCTTTTGGCCCTCATACATACTGATGTATGTGGGCCACTGAACATACCAGCCAGAGGAGGTTTTCAATACTTCATCACATTTACCGATGATTTCAGTAGATATGGTTGCGTCTATTTAATGAAACACAAATCTGAATCCTTTGAAAAGTTCAAGGAGTTCAAGAATGAAGTACAAAACCAACTAGGTAAGAATATTAAAACTCTTCGATCAGATCGAGGCGGTGAATATTTAAGCCTAGAGTTTGATGACCATCTAAAAGAGTGTGGGATTCTATCTCAACTCACTCCTACTGGAGCACCACAATGGAATGATGTATCTGAGAGAAGAAATCGAACCTTGTTAGACATGGTCCGATCTATGATGAGTCACGCCGATCTTCCAAACTCCTTTTGGGGACATGCACTACTGACAGCATCTTACACACTTAACTGTGTTCCATCCAAAAAGGTTGAAAAGACACCATATGAAATATAGAGTGGTAAGAAACCATATATGTCTTACATGAAGATTTGGGGTTGTGAAGTTTATGTGAAACGACAAATTTCAACTAAGCTTGAGCCCAAATCTGACAAATGCTTATTTGTGGGGTATCCTAAAGAAACAAGAGGGTATTACTTCTACAATCCTTCTGAGGGCAAAGTGTTTATCGCTCGAACTGGAGTTTTCTTGGAAAGGGACTTTATTTCCAAAGGAATCAGTGGGAGGAAAGTAGAGCTTGAAGAAATTCAAGAATCACAAAGCATTGATACACCTATGGAGGAATTAGAGCAGGAACCACAAGTAGTTATGGAAGAGCAACCTGCTCAAGTAGAACAAGACCAGCGTAGGTCGAGCAGGATACGTCACCAACCAGAGAGATATGGATATCTCATAAATGATCAAAGTGATGTATTACTCATGAATCAAGATGAGCCTGTAACCTATCAAGAGGCCATAACTAGTCCTGAGTCTGAGAAGTGGATTCCATGAAATCTGAAATGGATTCCATGTACACAAACCAGGTTTGGACCTTGGTAGAGCCTCCTGTAGGAGTTAATCCTATAGGATACAAGTGGATCTTCAAAAAGGAGACTGACATGGATGGTAAGGTACATACCTATAAGGCAAGACTGGTTGCTAAAGGTTATAAACAAATTCATGTTGTAGACTATGATGAAACGTTTTCACCAGTTGCAATGCTTAAATTTGTTCGGATTTTACTTGCTATCGCTGCATATCATGATTATGAAATATGGCAGATGGATGTCAAGACTGCTTTCCTTAATGGGAATCTTCTTGAGGATGTGTACATGACACAACCTGAAGGATTTGACATACCAGAAGAAGCCCAAAAGATATGCAAGTTACAGCGATTAATCTATGGATTGAAGCAAGCTTCCAAAAGCTGGAATCTTCGTTTTGATGAAACTGTAAAACAATATGGATTCATAAAGAATGAAGATGAACCTTGTGTCTACAAGAAGGTTAGTGGGAGCATGGTCTTCTTCCTGGTATTATATGTAGATGACATATTAATCATTGGAAACGATGTCCCTACCTTGCAACAAGTAAAAACTTGGTTAGGGAAATGCTTTTCTATGAAGGACCTTGGTGAAGCAGCCTATATATTAGGAATCAGGATCTATAGAGATAGATCACAAAAACTGCTTGGCCTAAGTCAGAGTACATACATAGACAAAGTGCTGAGACGCTTTAATATGCATGATTCCAAGAGAGGATTCATACCTATGCAACATGGCATGTGTTTATCAAAAACACAATCTCCTTCAACTAAGGAAGAAAGGGATCGCATGAATAAGATTCCATATGCATCTGCAATAGGATCTATCATGTATGCCATGTTATGTACTCGACCAGATGTCTCGTATGCTTTAAGTGCAACAAGTAGGTACCAATCTGATCCCGATGATGCTCATTGAGTAGTTGTCAAGAATATCCTTAAGTACTTGAAAAGGACTAAGGATTCATTCTTGATATATGGATGTCAGGAAGAGATCGCGGTAATTGGATACACCGATACTAGCTTCCAGACAGATAAGGATGACTTTAAATCGCAATCTAGTTATGTGTTCTACCTAAATGGTGGCGCTGTGAGCTAGAAAAGTTCAAAGCAAGAAACAGTTGCTGATTCTACAACTGAGGCTGAATACATTACTGCCTCAAATGCATCAAAGGAAACTGTTTGGATCAAAAAGTTCATTAGTGAACTTGGCATAGTCCCAGCATTGTGGATCCCATTGATCTCTACAATGGTGCCATCGCACAAGCTAAGGAACCTATATCTCACCAACGATCCAAACACATACTTAGGCGTTATCATCTCATTCGAGAGATAATATATCGGGGAAATGTGAAGATATATAGAGTACCTACACTTGACAAAATTGCTGACCCACTGACAAAGCCTCTTGCGCAGCAGAAGCATGATGGCCATACTAGATCTATGGGTATTAGGGGTATGCCTGATTGGCTCTAGTGCTAGTGGGAGATTGTTGGTGTAAGCCCTAGAGGCCAATACTTTTGGTACTTGTATCGAATTATTTATTAATAATAAAATGCATTTCTTTATTATGTTTGTTTTTCCAAAGTGATAAAGTCCCTAGAATAGCTAGTTCGTTTAATGAAATATTAAGTGTGACTTAATCATGAGATTCCATTAAACATAAGGACACTATTCTTAAAGTATCCGTAGTCGAGCTTTAATGTGAAATGGGATAACCTTAAAGCATTAAGACTATTATGTAGAAAGACTGATGATCACATCTCATGGATCATGGATAAGGAGTTATCAAGTCTTAACATAGGTATGAATATTAGGAGTAATATTTATACTGTATTGACCCACTATGAGAGTACTACATAGAATGTTATGCAAAATGTCATAAGTTACTCTCATGGTGATAGTGGTGTATACCACCCTTCAACCTGAAACCACTATGGACCCTAGATGTAGAGTCAAGTACTTTATTGTTGATCAAACATTGTCCATAATTAGATGACGATAAAGACAGTTGATGGGTACTTCATAAAGCATGATGAGGGACATGAGTGACCTAGATGGAATTTGCCCATCCTGCATAACAGGATAAATGTTTAAGGGCCCAATATTGAACTGAACAAGGATGACACGGTATATGCCTTGTGTTTAATATAGACATAAGGGCAAAAGGGTAATTGTACACACAAGCACTATCACAAAAGGTTTTGTCAGATCACATGACAATTTTGTGACTTGGGTAGTAGTGATGTATTGCTAGATACTGTTTAATATGTTAAATGCATGATTTAATATAATTGTCAACGTCGCGAAATCCTACAGGGTCACACACATAAGGACAGTTTGATAAGAGGTAGAGTAAATAAGGAACACCGTAAGGTACGGTGTACTTAAGTAAATATGTAACACCGTAAGGTACGGTGCACTTAAGTGGAATATGGATTGTGGTAAGGTACCGCGTGCTTAAGTGATATACGGTACATCATAAGATATGGTGTGTATGCACTTAAGTGGGTTTTTTAGCTTGCAGCCCACACAAGTGGTTCTATAAATATAACCCTTGTGCAGAAGCATAAACACTTGATGAAAATTCAGCTGTGAAACCCTAGCCGTATTTTCCTTCTCTTTATCTCTCACTCAAAGCCTTCAATCGTAGCAACTAGCACTGAGACTGAAGGAAGTTGTTCGTATGGACTGAGTAGAGGCATTGTTCATTGTACATCGCTCATGATCATTCCTTCGATTCAGAATCAAAGGTTTCATCGCCACAAGTGGTAACCATTCTATCACTGATCATGATCTTTCGTAAGGATCGCTAAAGGGAAATTTTAATTTATGCTGCGTTTTTGAATCGCGATTTCCCTTCAATTTCGACTATAACCAAACTGATTACAAATGCTCAAGCATACAAGCAAGAGACTTCCAATGCTTAAACCTATAAGTAAGAGACTTAAATGCTCAAGCACACAAGTAAGAGACTTTAATGCTCAAACCTACAAGTAAGAAACTTAAATGCTCAAGCACACAAGCAATAGACTTCCAATGCGCAAACCCTCAAGTAAGAGACTTCTATGCTCAAGCACAAAGGCAAAGACTTCAAAGGCTCAAGCAATAAAGCAAGAGACTTCTGACTCTATAACAAACGGTTAAGAGATTTAGGTATTAACTACACTTGATAAATAATCAGAGGTGTAGACAGAATACAACTTAGAAAGACTCTAAGACTTAAGAACTTCAAAAATATACAAGTGTTAAGATATTCTAAGTCTAGAAAATTTGACATAGTAGCTTCTCTTTGAAATGTCAAGGTTCAGAGTCTGTAGCAGTGTTGTATTGCTGTGTGGTAACCTTTTTTTCTGTTCTGTAACTCCCTATATAGACAGGAGGAAAAGAGACGTTGAAGACATTCACCAAAAGGTTGGTCTAGCTTTGTACTTGATTAGACACGTCAAGAAAACACCTTTTTGCAAGAGGAATTATCTGTTAAAGCTCAGACAACAAAGAAGAGATTTTTCCTTAAGTCTTCATGTGATCAAAAAGTATCCGAGTCTGTCATAGTTGCCTCAAATGAAGAGAATTTTCTTTAGAGGTTGACTTTCTTTAGACTTCACTCTTTAGAGGCTGGTCACTTCAGAGTCTGCTTCTTGGCTTCTAAAGTTTCATAATCTGGATCACCGGAGGCTGACTTTCTTCAGAGTTGACTTCTTTAGAATCTAGATCTTCCATTAGGGCCAGAGTCTTCAGAAGTAATCTTCAGAGTCAGAGTGTGATCTTCAGATGCAGAATCCTTAAGCTTCTCTTTATGTGTTCTTAGACTTATAAGTCTGCATACTTGAACATATGTTAGAAAGCCCAATTTTTCTTTAAATACTTTGTCATCATCAAAACCCCAGGGATATGGTGTTAATCATTTTTGTTCCAACAATCTCCCCCTTTTTGATGATGACAAACATAAGTATTTAAGAACTATGGTTGTTAATTTAATTAACATGTTGACTTCAGGGTCTGAGGTTTGTAGAGTCCCCCTGAGTCTGATAGTCCAGATGGTGAGGTTTATAAGCTCCCCCTAAGTCCTATCCAGGTTAATTAAATTCCTTTAAAAGAACAATGATATTAATATTAAAAAAATAACACTAATAATAAACATCAGATTCAGGTGCTTAAATAATATTTACCTTTCCCCACTTTGTCATCTACGAAAAATATAAGGGAAAGAAAAGATACTGAAGAAAAATAAATGTATGGGAAACAATCAGATCTGAGTAAAAACACTTAATAATCAAGCTATGTTCTCCCCTTGTAATCATTAAGAAAAATGTGCAAGTAAAAACATGTGATGACAATAAATGACCCGAGTGGTTGGAAAAAATGCTAAAAAACATGAGATATTTCAACCTTCTTCTAGGCCAATGAGATATATCAGTCGGATCTTGGAAAAGGAGTCTGAAGACCAAGCATGCATCTCTCTTTTGATTCCATTGGTTCACATTAAGCCAGACAGATTTCACTTGTTCCCATTTTCCCTATAAAAATCAGTTTAAAACAAGAAGAAAATACACCCCTCCTTCTTTCTTTCACCTTACTTCTTAAACAGAATGAGTAACTCAAGTGAAAACTCCAAGAAAGGTTCTACTGAAGAAGTGAAGAAAGCTATGAAGAATCAGAAGGATGAGAAGGTGGCTAGAACTTCTACTAGGGCATCCAAAGTTAGAAGAACTACAGAGACCAACATGAAGAAATCCAAGAGGAACCTTAAGAAGGAAGTCATTGACATATTGATGATGAGTGGGATGGGGGCTGGAGGGACTACCTCGTGTCACTAGGTTGTAATGGTCGCAAAGAATGAGTAACCTCTTGTATTGTCCTTTTTTTTCTTCAAAATCATGTAATCTTTTTCCATTGAGTAAAAGCATATCTTTGTCCCATATTTTTTGTCAGGATTTATTTTCAACCACCAAAGTCATGTGTGTGTAGTTAATTTTAAAAAAGTTTTTGCACAAAGATAAACTAGCTGATGTCCAAGGATATTGGCAAAACATGTTATTATCTTATCAGATAAAAATTTCCCATAGTTAATATAGCTCAAAGATAGAGCATAACAGAAAAAGAAATTTTAACAGATATAAGACCAAACTTTTTGAATTCTTAACACATAAGTGGATAAAGGATAATAAATAGTTTAAATAGGCAAGTCACTTATATGCCAACAGAAATAATCAACCAAGTTCTAAGCATCAGAGGTTGAGATGCTTCAGAGGCTACCACACATCAGAAGTTAGTTTAGAGCTTCTGATTATTGCAGCTTCTAATGATCATCAGACTCTGATCCTTCATTCAAAAGCAAGCAATAATCTTTCACAAAATGCATGTTCATACTTTTTTTTAATGAAATAAAATATGTTTATAGTGAGAGGCTTGGTAAATACATCAACCCATTAATGATATGTATCAATGAATTGTATATCTATTACACCTTTCTGAACATGATCTCTAATAAAATGATGTTTTATTTCTATGTGCTTAGTTCTAGAATGTTGAACTGGATTTTTTGTTAAATAAATGGCAGCGGTATTATCACAGAAGACGGGAATACTGCTTCCACAAATCTGATAGTCTTCTAACTGATATTTTAGCTAGAGGAGTTGTGTACAACATTTAGCAACTGAGATGTATTCTGCTTATGATATGGACAAAACAATAGTTGTTTGTCTTTTACTAGGCACGGATATTAGGTTTTCACCTATGAATTGACAGTTTCCACGAATGGATTTCCTCTCAATTATATCCCCATCATAGCCAGCATCACAAAATCCAACTAGCTTATAATATAGGGATTTTTATAAAGCAACGCTAGATTATTTGTTCCCTTCAAATACCTAAATATTATCTTAACAATAGTTAAGTGAGTCTCCTTAGGATTTAATTGTAATCTTGCACACATACCTGCAGTGAACAAAATATTTGGCCTAAAAGCTGTAAAGTAGAGTAAGGAACCAATCATACCTCTATACAACTTATGACAAACTTTGGAGCTTCCATCCTCCTTATTCAGATTGCATGTTGGATGCATAACAATGTTCATAACTTTGCAATCTTCAAGCTTGAGCTTCTTGAGAAGCTCTTTGGTATATTTAGATTGATGAACATAAACTCCATCTCTGCTTTGATTGATCTGAATTTCAAGGAAGAACTTCAATTCCCCCATCATGCTCATGCTCATTTCAATGATTTTCTGAAGAGTGTTGTATCAACTTGCCCTTTTTGAAAATCATTTTCTAAGAGGAAGTTACTCAATCTCTCATATCGGGCTCTAGGAGTCTGTTTGAATCCATAGAGTGACTTCTTAAGCTTGAAAACATGTTCTGGATGGATTAAATCCTTAAAAATCCAGGTGGTTATTTTACATAAACTTCTTCAAAAATGACACGATTTAAAAACTCACTCTTAACATCCATTTGATATAGAAATATGTCGTGATAAATATCATAGGAAAGAAGTAACATGATTGCCTCTATCCTTGCAACAGGTGCAAAGGTTTCAGAGAAATTTATACCTTCTTGTTGACTGTAGCCTTGAGCTACCAGTCTAGATTTATTTCTTACCACTTCTCTTTGCACATTAAGCTTGTTTTTTAACACCCATTTTGTTCAAATGGTGTTCTTCTGATGATGTATAGGTACCAGATCCCATACATCATTCCTTGAAAACTGGTTCAGTTCTTCTTGAATGGCCACAATACATCCATCATCAGATAAGGCTTCATCATTAGAAGTTGGTTCTATCATGGAGATAAGTCCCAACATTGAATGCTCATTTATGAATGCAGATTTTGTTTTCAGAGAACTATCTTTATTTCCAATGATTAACTCTTTTGGATGAGAATACTTGTACTTGAAGGACTTTCTCGATTGAATAGCTTCTTGAGAACCACAAGGAAATTCTTTAGAACTTGCTTCCTATTGAGGTGTTTCAGAAGTTGGGTTTGGTTCCGTTTCACCAGCTTTTGAACCTCTGGCTTCTAAGCCTCTAACTTCTGAACTTTCTACTTCTGAAGGAATTATGACTTCTGATCCACCAGCTTCTGGAGAGACTTTTGATATATGAAATTCTACAATGTTCTCAACCAACTCTGATATTTTACTATTAGGATCTTTGTTATCAAATTTGATATGTATAGACTCTTCAACCATTATGGTTTCAGAGTTATATACCTTGTATGCCTTAGAATGTTCAGAGTATCTTAAAAAGATACCCTTTTGAGCTTTATCATCAAATTTCTTCAGCTAGACTTTGTTGTTTAAGATGTAACATGTACATCCAAACTGATGAAAATAAGAAATGTTGGGTTTACTTCCTTTGAAAAATTCATATGAAAATTTGTTTAGAATGGGTCTGATGTAGATCATGTTATGAACATAACATGTTGTGTTTATAGCTTCTGCCCATAAGTACTTAGGCAAGTTATTTTCATTAATCATGGTTCTTTCCATTTCTTGTAAGGATCTGTTCTTCCTCTCTATAACTCCATTTTTCCGTGGAGTTCTAGGAGAAGAGAACTCATGGAGGATTCCATATTTTACACTAAAGTTTTAAAAAGGATCATTTTCAAATTCTCCTGCGTGATCACTCCTAACTTTTAAATTTTTTTACCCCTTTTGCTGAAGTGGTAAGCAAAAATTAAGTTTGGAAGAATTATGGGTTTTATCGTATCCAACGGGATTAGTGCGAGGGAAAGAATGTCGTTCGACGGTCTCTACGTTTCTAAGCATGGTTTGAATGGTTTAAAAGAGTAAAACGTGGAAAGTAAAACATATGAACAAGTAAATAATGCATTCTTTAGAGAGGAGAGAACTCGCAGGATTAGATTTCATCTACCCATCAAATACTTAAATCTATCGGTCAGTTGTACGCAACCTAAAACACTCGTCAATATCATCATTTATCGCTCACAACAGGGTTCATGTCTAAACTTTCGTCAAGAGTTCAACCCTATTGTTTAATCGACGATCTCTCTGCCTATCAAACAACATGGAGCATTACGATTCGATACTCACACGAATGTTAGATCTAAATTTATGTCTAGAGTTTAGAACCTAACAATTATTCATCCTAAATCCAGATCTGAAGAGTATATGTCTATAACGGTTCAAATCCAAATGTAAAGCATGTAAACAAGTGTCGCGGTGAGAATCAGATATCAAGCTATTAATTAACTGGAATCACAAATCATGAAGTTCACCACCGAGCTTTGATTTATCCAAAAGAAAGGGTAAAGATTGAAAAAACCCTAAGTGCGCGATGTAGGAACACAACTAGAGATCTAAGGTTCGGGGGTTGGTTATACCCAGGGAAGGTGAAGGTGTGAGAAAAACACAAGAAAAAGGGGGGTTTGAATTGGGTTTTCAATTTTGAAAGCTTTTTACGAAAATCAATCAAAGATCATAAATAAACTAACAATAGAAAGACACACGATATATCCTGGTTCACTTGAAAACTATCAAGCTAATCCAGCCCACCCGCCAAGGTGATTTTACCTTATACACAAGGAATTAATCCACTATAACCAAACTGATTACAATTGCACTAGAAAACTGCTGGTGACTAACAACCTCTAAGACACACTAGTCCTAGACTTCTTAAGAATTTTGACCCAACTGGTCTCTTAAGAAATACAACGCACAAGCCAACTGCAAGTGACTAACAACACTAAGACACACTATCTTAGTCTCCCTAAAAATTCTAACCCAACTGGTCCTTTAGGGAACACAACGCACAAGCCAACTGCAAGTGACTAACAACACTAAGACTCACTGTCTTAGTCATCCTAAAGAATTCTGACCCAACTGGTCCTTTAGGGAACACAAACAATCTATTTGTTACAAGGGTTTGTTTACAATAATAATACTTCTACACAAGAGTAATCTTACATTTTAAGCTTAATCTAACTTAGAGCGAAACTATACAGTAAAAATATTCTTCTTCTTTGTATTGTGGTGCTTTACTGTTCACTCATATATTCTTCTGTTTCTTGAGTTCTTTCTTAGTGTTTGTGATATTTCTCTTTTTCACACTGAGTACTACATCGTGTATCACTCACTCACATCTCTGCGAGCTATTGATTCGTTGAATAATCAGGTCTATATATAGCCAGAAAAAGATCTGTTGGAAAGCAGAACCATAATATCAGAGGAGTACTGGTGACTTGAAATAATGCCGTTATGTTGGGTTGAAAATCGTACACTGAAATTGTCCTTTGTACCACCAAATCAGGGTAGTGGAAAAGAACGTGCTTTATCTGCACTATGTACTATTTTCCCACGCAAACGTTTCATCTTCTTCTATTCATCAGAGGCTTCTGAGTTGATTTGATTGAAGCATGATCAGAAGAACGAATCACTGGGTCTTCAGAGTCTTGAGTCTTCAGAGTCTTCAGAACTTGTTCAACAGAACCTTGTTTTCAGAGTCTTCAGCACTTCTACTTCAGAACCCTTGGTTATCAGAATACTTAAGTCTTCAGAACTTTATTCAGAGAACATTGTCTTCAGAATCTTCAGCACTTAGTTTTCAGAACCTTTAATCTTCATAATCCTTAAGTCATCAGAGTCTTCAGAACTTTCTTCAGCAGAACGTCTTCAGAATCTTCAGCACTTAGTCTTCAGAAGTTAACGACCTCAGAAGCTATACAGGCTTCATAAATAGAACATTAGAGTCACGCTCAGAAGTTAGAATCTAAGAGACGTTACAACAGCAACATAATGTCTTCTCAGAATCTTTCTAACGCATAGTAGATTAGAGTCAATCTTGCTTCTTCACATAGAAGTGACCAAAAAGAATGTCAGAGTGACGTAGCACATGGTCTTTATCAGAGTTAGAACCTGTTTGTTAAAACCATCAGAATAACAAACGTTAGAGCACCAAAATTGTTCTCACACAAATACTCCATTGTTATCATGAAAACATAGAGACAAGATGCAGAACCAAATCTTGTTATAACAATCTCTCCCTTTTTGATGATGACAAAACCATGTATTTTGATAGAATAATTTATACAGGGTAATCACCAAAGTCTACAAATTCAGAGTTTAAGCTCTCAGCTCTCCCTGAATCTTTCAATCTCAAAAATTCATTTATGCTTGTTCAGAGTCTCCCCCTGATCCCAAGACTCACAAAATAAAGTTTGAGTTCTTCAGAACATAACAATAGAGAAGGAATACTTCCCTACAACAACTCATCAGAGTCTGACTAGAACACTAAGTCTTCATCTCAGAACCTGGTTACTATCAGAACTTTGATGAAAAATCAAAACTTGATTTTGAGTCTGATTGGATGATGCCGCGCATCTCGTATCAGAACTTCTTATCAGATCTTGATGGAGAATCACAACTTCTTAAGTATCAGAGTTTGATTGGAAGTGACTTCTCTTTTGTCCATCTTTTCTAGGTTTCACCAATCTTATCAAATTCAGATCCTGACTGATTTTATCAGAATATCATCCGTTGCAGAGCGTGTCTTCTGATTCAGAGAATTTACTTGACTTATTTTCAAGGAGATTTCTACTTCTGACGCTTTAAGTCTGAATTTCATACTTTCAGAAAGTTTACAACTTCTGAACACTATGATATCAAACAAGATATTTTGACTTTAAGAAAGTTCACAATTTCTGAACAGTATTGGAACATCTGTTTAAATAACCATATATTCTCAAAGTGTACAACTTCTTAACCATGAATTATCAGAGTTGAAATTATCCAAAATATTTTCAATCTTTAGAGAGTAGGATCTTTATATTCAACCTGTCTAGAATGCTAAGTGAACTTTTTCAGAGTTCCTTAATTGAAACATCAAACAAACAGTTAGTTGCAAAAAGCATTATATAAGCATTATGTAATGTTTGAGTTCAAGATTCTGAGAATAAGTACTATCAAAATCATTTTACTATCTCCCCCTTTTTGTCATAATTAAAAAGATAACGCAATAATCAGTGCAATATTATTATAAATATGTGAGAAAGAGATTTCCAAAATAGGACATAATACTCATAAACAAAGACAGTTTCATTAATAATGGATCGAAATACATTGGCATGACTCAAATACAGAGCATCCTAAAGACGAGACAGAAAACACAAGATACGACATGCTACAGATTAACCATCAAAGACTTCACAATGTGTTTTCAACAGACCATTTTCTAGACCATCTGACTTGACAAGATCAATAATTCCTTCTTTAAAGAAGATTTCAGATAGAACTCTTCCAAAAAGTATGTAGGGCTTGATGAAATCGCCACTTCTGGAATCAGTAATGGATTTTTGCAGAAAGGTGAAGATAATCTGAGGTAGATTAATTCGCATCTGAGCCATCAGGAGAAAAATGAAGACCCGATCATCATGAAACATGATATTTTTGTTTTCTTCCCAAGGACGAAAATTAGTCAGCAAAAGCTTAAACCAAGCTTTGGGAATGGGAAGAAGATTTTCAAGAGGTTCATATTTGGACGATGTGTTGTGAAGAGAGGCTAGTTCCTCAGAAATAAGATACCTAGACTTAACATGTTCAACAGTACCGCCAATGTTCTCACAGCCAATTGCTAGAGCAATGGTAAAGGGAGTGATGTTTATGGGGACACCAAAAACACGAGAAGAAATTGAGTGACTGTCATCATTGAAGTAGGCATGTTTCCAAAAATCTTTTGCAAGATTTAAGTAGACTGGTTTATCCAGAATGATAAAGTATTTTGCCCACTCTTGATAGTGCATGATTGAGGTGATACTGCTAGCAATTTCTCTGTTTCCAAGATGTAGAAGGTTGATTTGTTCTTTTGATATGACCTCAAGAAGGTTCTCGTCTCCTTGGAAAGTGATTAGAGACATGATGAGAGGATTTAGACAAATCTTGAGAGGAGGAATGAAATATATATATATGTGAGAAACGTGACTAACTAAGAGAATGACATAGGTAAAGATGTGTATCACGCATAAGATATGCCAGGGACACAGTGGAAAGAATATCACGGAATAGAAAAGAAGTGTAGCAGTCTCTTAAAACTGAATAGAAAAAAAATACATAAATAAGGATACGTTATTTAAGTTCTGTCAGGAGTCAATAACTATGAATAAATGTATACTTATAAGTGGTAATTGAAAGTTGACATATAGTGAAGACAAAAGAGAGTATAGCTTATTTTCAAGAAAACTTAACTCACACATGTCTTATCATTTATGAATGCACCGTCATGGGGAATGCGTAAAGATTTTAGCCTATTCTCAAGAGGTTTACAAAACCCAATGTGTCAAATAGTTGTTATCATTATCAGTCACACATTAACAAAATTTTAACTAAATCATTTTGATTTTAAAGAATTTAGATAAGTTAAATTTAGTCATATTCTTCCTTTTTATGGTAATCATTATGGAATGCAGTAAGACAAGATAAAAGGAATAGAAAAGTACTTCATTGACAAAAACAGCAAAACGCCGGAGTGCATTATAGAAACAGACTCATAAAACAGAGAAACAAACAATAACAAGGACAAGGAACAGGAAAAACAATGATAAATGGAAGAAAGACCAAGCGACCAGCAACCAAAAGATCAGACAGTGATGAATTGCATGCCAACCAGCTATCTCATTCCCTGATGATGGTTTCAGAATAGTTCATGGGAGAACACCATTCAGTATCGGGTTTATCATTCATTCGATTTGTCTTAAGTGACCAACAACTCCTTGAAGATCAAGAATGTGAGAAATAACTCTACTGTAAGGAATCTGAAATGATAACTTCGCTCTTGACGAAAGAATTTCTTCCTTCAAGAAGTTGAATATGGATTGAGGCAGATTAATCTTAATCTTGGAGATTAAGAAGAAAATGAAAAGCTTATCCATAGCAAAGAGTCGTCATGTCCCCTTTTCCCTAGGTCTAAGATTTGTTCTCATGATTTGGTACCATATTTTAGCCTCGGGAGTGAGAGAAGAGGGACTGTCAGCATGTCCTTCTTGAAGATAGATGATGTTAATATGTTTAGCAAACTAGTTATTTCCTCTGTAGTATTCAACACATTCACCATCTTCTTTGCATTCAATAGCTTGAGAGATGTTTGAGGAGTTGACCATGATGGGAGATCCATATACAGTAGACGGAATGCAACAAGTATCAGATTCATATGCAAGGATGCGAGCATTGGCCCAGAATTCTTTTACAAGAGCTGGATAGATAGGTCCGCTCAGAATTCCAAGATATCTGTCCCAGTCTTGGTAGATGATGTCTGAGAGAATGTTGGTATGGCCATTTTCAACAAGATCATTTAGATCAATAGAGTATTCTTTCAAGTGATCCAAATCAGAGATTTCTCCTCTTATGGGTTTAGAAGACATCTTGAAAGTAAGAAGGATAGGATCAAAAAGCAAGTTTAGAAACGGATGACTGGTTATGTGGTATATAAAGAGAACAAGGAGTGATAGCCATAAATAGCAATAAAGACTGGATAAATTGAGATGAGAAATTCATCATTTCCAATACAAGGGATACAAACAAGAATAAGGAATGATGAAAGAGTGTGTCAGTCTCCAAAATATTATGGAATAGTATACGTTATTGATATTATGACATCAGTCAATAAATACAAATAAATGTATACTCAAAGATGAGAGGGCATAGTCTGACAGAGAATAAAGGAAGGAAGACAGGTGTTAAGTTCTAAGAAATTTTTGTCTTACATACATCGTTATGAATGCCTAAAGAGGAAGGAAGACGTAAAGATTTAAACACTTATCAAGTAATTTTTAAATCTAATGTGTTAAACATGATATTAAGGAGTCATAGGTAATAATGACTTGAAACCTAGTCTCAAGAAATCACAACGCACAAGGTGTCTTTTTAACAGTAGATATGATTTGATTTTAGACACGTTTTGATATCCTCAAAGTCCGGAAGACCCAAAGGTTTCCACCTGATCAGTGACACTTCTGACAAAGCATCCTCTGATGACTAAGGTTAAAAACAAATACTTCCTAGTTTAAATGAAAATCTGATATCTTCAGACTCTGACTAAACACATCTGATTCTGATGAAATCTTACTTTGGATAGTAGTCCATTTTCAGATGCTTCAGAATAAATAGAAATCTATCTTCAGCCAAGGGTTTTGTAAAAATATAAGCCCATTGATGGTCTGTATCTATAAAACATAAGATTCCCTTCTGAACATAGTCTTTAATAAAATGATGTTTAATTTCCTTGTGCTTAGCCTTAGAATTTAAGATTGGATTTTTACTTAAACAGATAACAACAGTATTATCAGAGAAGGTAGGAATGTTACTCTCATTTATCTGATGATCTTCTAGCTGGTTCTTCATCCACAGCATCTGCGTACTGCACAGAGACACGGATATGTACTCTGCTTTTGCTGTTGAGAGAGCTATTATTGATTACCTCTTGCTTGACCATGAGATCAGATTCTTCCAAGAAACTGACAGTTTCCAGAGGTGATTTTTCTTTCCCAATCTGTCTCCTACGTAATCTCCTCCTTTTCCAGAATACATGTTGGATGCATTGGAGTCTTAGCTGGTGTACAGTCCATCATGTTGAATTTCTTCAAAAGTTCTTTTGCATACTTGCTCTGATGGATGTACGTTCCTTCTGATCTTGATCAATTTGAATTTCCAGAAAGAATCCGAGTTCTTCTATCAGATTCATTTAGAATTCAACCTTTCTCATCTAGCTTGTTTCTGAACACCCATTTAGTTCCAACGACGTGAACACTTTTAGGTTTCTGAACAAGATCCCAAACGTCATTTCTGGTGAATTGATTCAGTTCTTCTTGCATGGCCAGAATTCACTCATTTTCTCTTGAAGCTATATCAACTGTTTTTGACTCAATCAGAGACACTAGACCCAGAAGAGTTTCTTCGAAATTTCTGAAGGATGAATGATTTCTGAATGGATCAGCTTTATCTTCCAGAATCAATTCTTCAGGATGAGAGTCTTTAATCTATTCTTCTTCTGATGAGATGAGTTGTTCTCAGCTTTCTGATAAGGTTGTATTTGGATCTGGAGAATTTGCATTTTTGTCTTTTTCTCTTGAATCTTCTACTTCTCATACTCTGATGACGTGATCTTCAGATCTGCAAATTTTCAACTAGCTTTGACTTTTCAGAGTCAAGCTTATCATTGAGTCTGACATGAATTAATTCGTCTATAATTCTTGTTTCTGTGTTATGGATTCTGTAGCCTTTAGAGCGTTCAGAATATCTAAACAATAAACACTTTGAGCAACGAATCCAGAACCAATGATTTCTTCTTTCTGGTTTCCTCAGAAACTGACGAGGCCCCCAGGCTTAAGTTCCAGACTTCGAAACATATGCCTTCTTCTCGTCATGAGTTGCGAGCAACTACTGTTCAGTTACCATGACTGGTGTTTCAACTGAGCTGCTAAGGATATTTCTGAGCAAGAGTCTGAGTCTGAGTCTGATTCTGATCCTGATGATTTTTTTTCTTCTGGTTCTCCAGAAACTTCATCTTCGGTTGTTGCTACTAGCGCAACTTTTGCTTGTTCTTCATCAGATTCTTCTTCTTCAGAATCAGAATCTTCCCAAATTGCCATTAGACCTTTCTTTACTTTGGAGAAGTTCTTCTTAGGCTTCTTGTCCTTCTTGACCTTTGGACACTCGTTCTTGTAATGACTTGGCTCATTACACTCGTAGCAGATAATCTCCTTTCCAGAGTTATGCTTCTTCTGTCTAGATGATGACTCAGAATGGCCTTTGTTTCTACTAGATACTCTGAAGTTTCCTTGCCTATGTTTCAAGAGGTTGTTGATTCTTCTGATGTCATCTTCTGATATTCCATTAAAATCTTCTGATTCTTCCTCAGCGTGATAAGCCTTTACCTTTCCAGGTTTAGACTTAAGAATGATAGATTTACTCTTCTTCTTCTTCCAGCTCTATCTCATGATTTCTCAAAGAACTAACACGCTCTTCAAGACTTACGCTGTTGAGATCTTTTGATAGTTTTAGAGCTGTCACCATAAGTATCCATTTCTTAGGAGGACTTCTGATGATCTTTTTCATATGTCCAGCAGATGAGTAACCTTTGTCCAGAACTTTAAGTTCTGCGACGAGCATTTGAAACCTTGAAAACATGGTCTCAACTATTTCATCATCCTCCATTTTGAATGCCTCATAATTTTGGATTAAAGCAAACGCCTTTGTCTCCTTTACTTGAGCATTTCCTTCATGAGTCATCCTAAGAGAATCAAGAATAGATTTGGCATCATCTTCTCATACTTAGTATAAGAGATAACATTTAGCAATATGATTCTTGCCTTATGATGACTTTATGATCTTTCTTCTGTTGGTTCGTTATATCACTTCTGGATATTTTAGCACATGTAGCATCAACTGGGTGATTGTAGCCATCGACTACCAATCCCAAGAATCTACATCATAACCAAGAAAGAACCTTTCTATTTTGTCTTTCCAGTGGTCAAACTTTTCACCATCAACGACTGGTGGTTTAGCACTGTAATGATCTTTCTCTTCAGTAGTGTTTTTAGCAGGAGCTGCCATGATATCTCACACAAATACTGGATCGGTACTGAAGACTGTTAAGTGCTGATAAAATGTTTATCACAATTAGAACCGGAGCTCTGATACCAATTGAAGGTGTGAGAAAAACACAAGAAAGGGGGGGTTTGAATTGGGTTTTCCATTTTGAAAGCTTTTTACGAAACTCAATCAAAGATCATAAATAAACTAACAATAGAAAGACACACGATATATCCTGGTTCACTTGAAAACTATCAAGCTAATCTAGTCCACCCACCAAGGTGATTTTGCCTTATACACAAGGACTTAATCCACTATAACCAAACTGATTACAATTGCACTAGCAAATTGCTGGTGACTAACAACCTCTAAGACACACTAGTCCTAGACTTCTTAAGAATTCTGACCCAACTAGTCTCTTAAGGAATACAACGCACAAGCCTACTGCAAGTGACTAACAACACTAAGACACACTGTCTTAGTCTCCCTAAAAATTCTGACCCAACTGGTCCTTTAGGGAACACAACGCACAAGCCAACTACAAGTGACTAACAACATTAAGACTCACTATCTTAGTCATCCTAAAGAATTCTGATCCAACTGGTCCTTTAGGGAACACAGACAATCTGTTTGTTACAAGGGTTTGTTTACAATAATAATGCTTCTACACAAGCAGAGTAAACATACATTTTAAGCTCAATCTAACTTAGAGAGAAACTATACAGTAAAAATATTCTTCTTCTTTGTATTGTGGTGCTTTACTGTTCACTCATATATTCTTCTGTTTCTTGAGTTCTTTCTTCATATGAATCAGTGTTTGTGATATTTCTCTTTTTCACACTGAGTACTACATCGTGTATCACTCACTCATATCTCCGTGAGCTATTGATTCGTTGAATAATCAAGTCTATATATAGCCAGAAAAAGATCCGTTGGAAAACAGATCCATAATATCAGAGGAGTACTGGCGACTTGAAATAATGTCGTTATGCTGGGTTGAAAATCGTACACTGAAATTGTCCTTTGTACCACCAAATCAGGGTAGTGGAAAAGAACGTGCTTTATCTGTACTATGTACTATTTTCCCAAGCAAACGTTTCATCTTCTTTTATTCATCAGAGGCTTCTGAGTTAATTTGATTAAAGCATGATCAGAAGAACAAATCACTGGGTCTTCAGAGTCTTGAGTCTTCAGAGTCTTCAGAACTTGTTCAACAGAACCTTGTCTTCAGCACTTCTACTTCAGAACCCTTGGTTATCAGAATACTTAAGTCTTCAGAGTCTTCAGAACTTTGTTCAGCAGAACCTTGTCTTCAGAATCTTCAGCACTTAGTTTTCAGAACCTTTAATCTTCAGAATCCTTATGTCATCAGAGTCTTCAGAACTTCGTTTAACAGAATGTCTTCAGAATCTTCAGCACTTAGTCTTTAGAAGTTAACGACCTCAGAAGCTATACAGGCTTCATAAATAGAACATCAGAGTCACGCTCAGAAGTTAAAATCTAAGAGACGTTACAACAGCAACATAGTGTCTTCTCAGAATCTTTCTGACGCACAGTAGATTAGAGCCAATCTTGCTTCTTCACACAGAAGTGACCAAAAAGAATGTCAGAGTGACGTAGCACATGGTCTTTATCAGAGTTAGAACCTGTTTGTTAAAACCATCAGAATAACAAACGTTAGAATACCAAAATTTTTCTCACACAAATACTTCATTGTTATCATCAAAACATAAAGACAAGATGCATAACCAAATCTTGTTCTAACAGAAGGTGTTAGCATCCTAAGTATCTGTAGTACTCTATAGGAACCTCTTGTTAGTATTTGTGTTATTCTATTGTTTGCTTGCTAAGGGTATGTGCTAAAGAAAGGACCTAGGGGTTAGTATCTAAGTATACTCGACAAGACATCGCATCTCGTGCCTACGTATCCTGACGGGAATGGAATCAGAGCATTCGTAGTTCCCCTCGAAGAGGGTGAGGAACTCTTGACTGTGGTCAAGGTTCCAAGGGAAGGTAAGTATCCATGGCAAGATACTACATAGAGTACGACGACTCTAAACTTAAGGTTAAGTTAAAAGGAGGTAAGTAGTAAGTGTCCACGGCAGAACAATTACATGGAGTGCGGCGACTCCGATTATAAGGCTAGGATAAAAGGGAAAGAAATGTCTATAGCAAGACATAGAGCACGGCGGCTCTAATCCTAAGGCTAGGGTTAAAGGGTAAGGAAATTAACCTAAACATGACGTGGAGTCAACGAGGGGAAACCTTTCCTTTGGAACGTGAGGTATAAGTAACAGAAGAACAAAGAGGAAACCTCGAGTATCAAGTGTAAAATGAATGACAATATATACAGCAAATGCAACAGGAATTAAGTAAAAAAGAATATTAGGAATTAACTAGAACAAATACGGAAAATGTCAAAATAAATTCAAAAAATAAATAAAGTCTAAACAACCTAAAATCTAAAGAGATTAAAATCTAATTAAACAACTAATTAAATGAATTCTAAAATAAAATATTTAAATCTAACAAAACTAAATAAGCTAATTTTAAAAACTAATTAACTAAACTCTAAAAACTAGCTAATTAAAACTAATTCTAAAATAACTAATTAAATTAGAAACTAATCTAAGTCTAATCAAACAAAACTAAATTAAAATTTAACTAACTAAATTCTAACTCTAAACTACCTAAATTAACCTCTAATTCTAAATGAATAATAAAAAACAAAATTATCTAAATTTAATTTAAAACTGATTAATTAAATTTAAATACATTAAATCCAACTAAAATTAATTGTTGTTATCATCGAAATCACTAGGTTATTACCAACTGATTAAAAAAACTAGGCTAAAAAATAATAACTTGAAAAAAAGTTAAAGAAAGAAAAAGAAAAAAACTGACGACTAAGTGGGGCGCTAAGGCCCAGATCCTTTTCAAAGTGGGTCGGTTAATCCTCGTCTAAGAAAATTTTACCCCATACCCCTACATTTATCTCCATACCCCTACTCATCAATTTTTTGGACGAAAATACCCCCATATAAATAGTATTTCTTTCAAAATTTTCATTTTTCTTTCTCATTTTGTCTTGTTACAAACTGTAAAAAACGCTCAAACTTTAGCTTCCGGAGAACACACTGAGATTACTTTCAGATCACAAAAAATACACTTTCGGAGAACACAGGCGGACTACATCCGGAGAACAAAAAATAACAACCGGATAACTCAAGTAAGTTAGTTCCGGTTCTTTATTTTTCGTTGAGACATACCGGATAACTTGGCACCGTGTTATCCAGTTTGTGTAGTTCCTTCACCGGATAACTTGATGCTCGGTTATCCGGTTTGTATATTTCCTTCACCGGATAACTTGATGCTCAGTTATCCGGTTTGTTAATTTCTTCACCGGAAAACTAGATGATGAGTTATCCGGTTTTGTTTCAATTTTTAATTTTTTTTTACAGTGGCTCGCCGTTTTAGAGGACGCGATGGATTTATCTATCTATGGTACGCGGATGGATCGGTAGTTCGCGCACTTGATATTCCACCTCTTCCACAGTGCTTCAATCGCATTTGTCATATCCACCTCTGCTCCATCCTCTGTATCTACCTCTTGTTCACCTTCCATACTCAGTTTCCTCCAATGGATATGAATAGCATCAATTGGTATTGGTTCACCACTCAATGTGTATCTCCCTAACTCACAGGCACAAGGTAACCCGTATACTGTTTTACGAAAACACCTGCGCATCTGGGTGTTTGTACCCACCATGTCAACCCTATGCCACTCTTCAACAATGTGCCGCAAAGCAGCTTTAAATACTGATCCACGCAAATTCGAATAATATGGACTAGTGTGTGCATGCTCAACCTCATAAAAACTCTTCTGAAATGAAGCTCTAATATTGCCTACTTGAACCTTGATGTTGCCATTCATAGCCTCCCAGCATTTGCACATATCACCTAAACTATTCTCCAACATCTGCTTCAGCTTCCAATGCGCAGATTCGACCCTAACAAAAAAAAAAAGAAGTTCAGTATAAGTATTATTAATATTACCATAAACAAACTATGGCTATAAAAAAAACACATTACCTATTAGTCGTGATGTTGCCTAAATGCAACACTTTATTGATCCAAGCTTCAACAAATCTATGCATATGAGGTGTCAACCATGTGTCTTTCACATAATACAGAAAATATCCATATTCTAAACAGGCATGCTCAAGCAATTTCAACTTTTGATGGTATTTCACCTCATCACTAGCTTTTACAAGTTCATACCAAAGCTCCTTTATCGATTTTCGCACGTCATTCACAACATACTCCTTGCACTTCGCTTTCACATTCTTGTTTATGTGAAATCGGCACAGCAAATTAACTGTCGTAGGAAATACTGTTTCAATTGCTTTCATCAAAGCAAGATCTCTATCAGTTAAAATTACTTGTGGCCATAATACTTGTTTAGTAAATAACTGTTTCAATTTATCTAGTACCCAGCACAAAGTCTCTGTTTGCTCAGATTCCATATAGGTAAATGCAACAGAAAATGTTAACTCAGTTGATGTCACACCAACTATTTCAAACAAAGGTTGCCTATACTAATTGGTTTTGTAAGTACTATCCATAATCAACACAATAGGAAACAGATTCAACAACTTCACAGAGTCTGGATGGGCCCAGAAGATATCTCTCACAACTTCTGACTCATCTTTTTTCCTACTCCAATAAACATAATCAGATTCCTCTATCAATTTAAACAACTGTTGCATTTCTGTTCTAGGGCCCCTGATGTTTTTTTGAATCTTACTCTTATGTTTATATATTTGGGTGATTCGAGTCACACTCTCCGGATCTCGTTCTTTCAATGACAACAATATGTGTCTTGGAGGAACATGACGTTTTGACAAATCAGCTATATGTTGTTGATCATCATCATTGAGTCGACTTACAAACGCATGGCCTTCAAATCTATCAGGTAAACCATGGTTGTGAACTCCATATTTTACATCAATTTTCTAACCAGAACCATCTTTTAAAGGTGTTGATCTTACTTTGAAAGGACAATTACAATTTTTGGTAGCACTTTGTGTTTCGCTATCCCATTCTTTGTATTTTCCACCTCTATCACAACCAAATATAACCTTGTCACTTCTTCCTCTCTTTCCAGTATTGGTGTCCGAACGGGTTATAATAACGGTGACTCTATTCCTCAGTCCAACCTCCTTAATCCACCTAGTCGCCTCTTCTCTTGTAGGAAATTTTTCTGTAGTCGAGAATATTTCTGTTGTATCTACACCTGTCTGGTCTTTGTCACATATCATCAAAGGAATGTCCATGTCTCCTAAACAAACTTAAATTAAAAATAAATTAATTAATTAATTAATTAAAAAAAATGAACCGGATAACTATGGACCAAGTTATCTGGTTGAATAGTAACCAAAACCGGATAACTTGACAACAAGAAATCCGGTGAATAAAAATATACAAACCGGATATCTTGGAGACAAGTTATCCGGTTAACAAACATTGCCTCTAAAATTCAAACCGGATAACTTATGGTTGTGTTGTCCGGTTCACTAAAAATAGTAACTGGATTTCTTGTTGCCAAGTTCTCCGGTTTAAAAAAAATCATTCCGGAAATCCTTACCCTGAGTTCTCCGGTTCTCGTCGAATAATGACAAAAATTACTTTTGGACTTGTGTGACTGTACGGTAAAAAGTAAAAAAAATTTAAATAAAAAATAAAAGGATAAAATTAGAATTTTTAAAAATTTGTAGGGGTATGGGGATAAATGTAAGGGTATGGGGTAAAATTTTCTGCTACAAGGTTAAGGAAACCTAAATGAGGGTCAAATGAAAAACAGCTAAACGAAATGAAAGGAGAAAAAAGTTCAGCAATAATCCTCTCTTTCTCTCGCGTCATCACCTTCGTTTGTGTCTCGCAACTCTTTCACTCTCGGCTTGCTTTCTCTTTCCCTCTCACAAGACTTCATCCCCTCTACTCTTTAATCGCCGGAAGAAGAATCTGCTGGCTTGCTGCCAGCGGCGGCGGAACAGAGTGTCCCCCTCTCTCTCTCAAGAAATAAGCCTTTCTAATTCTAATTCAAACCAACAAATTACGTCACGATAGTGCGATTTGAACAAAGTTCAAGTGGAATCACATACCTCGGAAAGTTTACGACACGACGACTTCGACTACGGCAATGATTTCGAAGGTACTTCCTATTCTTCCTCCAATCCTCTTTTCTGATTTGAATGCTATAGTATATTGGATTCCTTTCGTAAATCGTTGCTGCACTTTCGAAGTTTTTTCGACCTTCCCTGCAATGTGCGTGCATCTGCGAACTTTTGAAATTCTTTTTGGTGTGAGTATGTAAACTCTAATTTTGCTGTGAATATCTGTTCTCAGTTTGGGTGTGAATTTCTCTGTGTGTTATTGTTCTTGGCGTGAGTATGAATTTTTTAGGATGGTTTTTTGAATCTCTCAACTTGTTTTTGATGTTCTCCCTGTGGGTGAATCTTGTGCCTTTTATAGACCTTTCATCTTTAAAGCTTTGATCCAAAATTGAATATTTCAAAATCATGTTGTCGATTTTGTTTTGGAAATAAACATTTGTGTCATGAACATGTTTCTTATGATGATAATGTTGTTTCCTTTTTGATTCAGACATGTCCAAACACGTCCGATTTTTCTTGTTTGATTTGTTTGAAATTTTAATAACTTGCTTTCACTTCTTACCAAAATCGTTACCGACATCGTGATGAATCTGGCCCTTTCCAAATTGTCCTGAGCCATGCCTGATTATATGTTGAAATTATATTGTCGTGTAACTTGAAATTTTTATCCTCTCTGCATCTTCTATTGTACAATATCTTCATTGACTTATTCTTGATTCGATTTTCTTTGGTCGAATTCCCTCTTTAGGCCACATGTTGACTTCCATGGACAACTGCACAAAGTATGGGCTGTTTCTTCACCCCGAGCTAATGATCTCTAGTACCTACAGAGGCTTCAAAGTTGGAATCTGTAGCGATCGTCCAACCATCGTCTTTCATAGTTATGGAGGTTTGTGTACTTTGGACCTTGGATTTGATAAAGACCGCATGATAATCCTATTGCTCTTGTAACTTGAATGACTTGGGGTGGTTTGATTACAAGACCCATCATCCTATTGCTCTTGTAACTTGAATGACTTAGGGTGGTTTGATTACAAGACCCATAACAAACCTGCAACAACACTTTGGCAAACAATGAACCAGAAACTTCCATATCTTATCTTGAGGCTGAGCTTGAGACTAATGGATTAAGGCCCACGATCAATTTTTGACACCCCCTGAGAAATGATGAAACAAAACCCAATACACCACTTTGGCGCCAATTTTGAAAGTGATAAATGGCTCAAATACCAACTTGAAACAACTTTTGAAATGGTCCTCCCAATTTTAGATTCAACCAAATTGAATCATTTGAACTTAAACACTATGAACCTAGCTTTGATGCCTTACCAAGTCACACTATCTTGTCACCTTAATTTCAATAAACCCACAACCTCATCCTTTACGCCATGACCTAATTCAGAATAATCTTGGTTGAAACAGTGATGAAGAATCAAGCCCACACCCTAGCACTTGACCTTGATATATCCTCAAACCATAAACAACCAAAACCCAATCTTGATTTTGAGGATATCCAGTCACCAAATCCACGAGAAAAGGCTCTAACAATAAATCCCCAAATCATATAGAAACCTCAAGACCATTTTGAATTAGAATCAATTGGTCATGTCCTGTAGCACTTGACTGAGAAAATAAGTATTGTCTCCACTTGGAATTAATATACCTGCAAAACTGGTTAGTAATGAGACATGCAGACATGCAAGATGATGCACAAAGAGGTGGGATCTTAGCGTCAAAAATTAGGGTATGACAACAAGGATAACATCGATATAGATTTCTAAAATAGATCTTACATAATGTCATGATCAATACATATGCATACAATCAAGGTAAACTTACATACAAAACCCCAACAAATAGAAAATACAAAGAGAAGAGTGAAATTGAACTGGTAACTCTCGCACTGTCAGGACGATTATCACAAATCCAACTCCGGATCGTCAGGATGAAGCTTCTAATGTTGTTTCTGAGCTTCTTTATACAAAAGAATGATGGTGATGGAGTTGGGAGCAAAAAAAAATCCCAAAACCATACCTAAAAAATGCTGAAAAAAATGAATTTATGAGCAAAATTGAAATCCCGCGCTCGCCTAGCAACATAGGGGGCGCCTAGCGACCATAACAGTCTTTACTACTGCCTCTACAGTGCTTTTCTATGCCTCTAGGTTGCCTCCAGCCCGCTCGGCGAGCTCCAACTCGCCTAGCGACCATGACAGAAAAATCAGCTCTTGTTTCAACTATAACTTGAGAACCGTAACTCCTATTTACGCACAATTAGAAGCATTGGAAAGCTTATTCAATGCTCTATATTACAATGACTAAATAACATTGCTTGAATACCTACAAAAATGAGATAAAAACAATCAAACTTAATGATATTTACATGATAACGCACAATATACACTATAACATAAACTATACAAAATATACAAAAAGTTGAGGTTTATTGATATAAAACGAATGAATAAAGTCGATGAGTGCTAATTATTCACACTAAAAATCACAACAAATTTAGAACTCGTCAAACTCTCCCCAACTTAGACTTGTTGGTCCACAAACAAGAATCAATCATCCTAAAGAAACAAAAGCAATTGCCAAGAAATCATGCTCAACACGTTTTTACAAACGGAAATAAATGTATGGTACAAATATCAAAAGTACACACAAAGCAATGCTTACCACTGTACTGCAATGATACCATGACAATGAAGCAAAGTCCAAACACAAAACACATGTTAAAAATTCTAAAACAATACATATGTTCAAGAATGAATCACACCTAACGCACAACTTCATCATGGGATGAAAAACAAACATGAGGGGTTGAACTCACACCCAACAATCTTGCAAACATCAATTCAAATTATGCATTCATCTAAAAAAACTCATATTGAAAGTATAAAAGGAAAAATCACAAGGGCTTTAAAGAGTTGTAATGTGGCTTGGCTAACAAAGAAGAGTCAATTTCTCAAGGTCGATGAAACAAAAACTTGTCTAATCAAATGAGAGTGATTGTTTCTCAAATTCTCAAGCATTCACAAATTTCCTTCACCTTTTTCTATTTTCCCAATTGTACACAATTTCACACAACTTATTAGCACGCTTTATTTTCTATTTTTTTCTTTCTTTTCTTTTCACAACTTTTTCTCTTTTTTCTTTTTCTTTCTTTATTCATCTTTTCTTTTTCTTTCTCAACCGCATAGCAACCAATATTTTCTTCCCAACTTGAATACAACCAAACTTTGAAATGTGAATGCTCCCAAACTTATTAAGGAAAGGGTAAAAACTAAAATAACAAATCATGGTTGAGGGTTCAAGAAAAAAAGTTCAGAATCCAATCTAACATCAACAATAAACTAATTAGTTATGTACAAGTTCCAAAAGTTAACATCAAAATGGATCCTGAAATAAGGATCTAAAGGGGTAGGCAAATTCTCACTCACTCACAAGGTAGGTTACTTTTGGTCAAGTAGTTATGCTCAAAATCAAACAAAATGCCTTGATCATTTTCATGCTTTCATACAATTCAACACAAATGCAAGATTAAACATAAGTCAAATGAGTTAAAACAAGAATTGTTGGTCTCCTGTGCATTTAGTAAACAATGGACGATTTCCTCACATTTGGCTATGAACTAAAGTGATTCATAAATGAACAAAAATTACTAGAGAATGAATGCCATGTTATTTGTGTAAAGCCTAAGGTTCATAAACATGCTATGTTGTAGAAACTAATAAACACAAATCTTGACAATAAAATTTCTTTAAAATTTTATTAGCCCGACATTTCCTTGTTGAACATTCAAACTTTGAACAATCACAACATGTCTCCCCAAGCTAATAAAAAATTAAGCTTGAGAAAAAAAACACAAAAATTTTCTAACAACCTAACAAAATCAAATTAAACTAACTAAACATAAAGCTATACAAACTCAAAAACCGTTGGGTTGCCTCCCAACAAGCGCTTGTTTCACGTCGTTAGCTCGACACCTTTATTGTTCTTGGCTAGTAACTTCCTTACAGACATGCCGGTGCTTTTCTTCAAAGCTCAAACGTAAATAAAGTGTCCTAACCAAACACTTGAATAAACGTTATAGGAACAAAATATATACAACACTTGAACAAACATAATGGAAAACAATTATATACAAGGATGGAAAACAAAAGCAAAACAAGTATCTATACAAACATATATACAATATAGACAATTATGTACAAAGCTTAGAAATATAGAAACTATCACAATGCTTTCAATATCAACACCAATCCCTGACAATGACACCATTTTACTGAAGCAGTAAAGCGGCAAGCAAAAATTAAGTTTGGAAGAATTCTGGGTTTTATCGTATCAATAGGATTAATGCGAGGGAAATAATGTCGTTCGACGGTCTCTACGTTTCTAAGCTTGGTTTAAATGGTTTAAAAGAGTAAAAAGCGGAAAGTAAAACATATGAACAAGTAAATAATGCATTCTTTAGAGGGGGAGAACTCGTCAGGATTGGATTTCATTTACCCATCAAATACTCAAATCTATCGATCAATTGTATGAAACCGAAAATACTCGTCAATATTATCACGTATCGCTCACAACAGGGTTCATATCTAAACATCCGTCGAGAGTTCAACCGTATTGTTTAATCAACGATCTCTTAGCCTATAAAAAACACGGAGCATTAATATTTGATACCCACACGAATGTTATATCTAAATCTATGTCTAGAGTTTATAACCTAACAGATTTTCATCCTAGATCCTTATCTGAAGAGTATATGTCTATAACAGTTCAAATTCAAACATAAAGTAGGTAAACAAGGATAACATAGATATAGATTTGTAAAATAGATCTTACACAACGCCATGATCAATACATATACATACAATCAAGATAAACTTACATACAAAACCCCAACAAATATAAATTAAAAAGAGAATAGTGAAACTGAACCGATAACTCTCGTGGTGTTAGGACGATTATCACAAATCCAACTCTGGATCGTCAAGATGCAGCTTCTAATGTTGTTTCTGAGCTTCTCTATACAAAATAATGATGGTGATGGAGTTGGGAGCAAAAAATCCCAAAACCATACCTAAAAAATGCTGAAAAAATGAATTTATAAGCAAAATTGAAATCTCGCACTCGCCTAGCGACCTAGGGCTCACCTAGCGACCATTGCAGCCTTTGCTACTGCCTCTAAAGTGCTTTTCCACGCCTCTGGGTCGCCTTCAGCTCGCCCGGCGAGCTCCAGCTCGCCTAGCGACCATGACAAAAAAATTAGCTCTTGTTTCGACCATAACTTGAGAACCGTAACTTTGATTTACGCACGGTCAGAAGCGTTGGAAAGCTTATTCAATGCTCTATATTACAATGAATAAATAACATTTCTTGAATACCTATAAAAATGAGATAAAAATAATCAAACTCAATGATACTTACTTGATAACGCACAATATACACTATAACATAAACTATACAAAATGTACACAAAAGTTAAGGTTTATTGATATAAAACGAATGAATAAAGCCTATGAGTGCTAATTATTCACACTAGAAATCACAACAAATTTAGCACTCATCACCTTTTCATTTTGTACTTGTATGCAGAAGACACTAAACACATCATATGATTCATCCTTGGTTCTAAGGAATTTAACCCAAGTCCATCTACTAAATTCATCAACTATGACAAGTCCATATTTCTTCCCATTGATTGTTGCAGTACTAATAGGACCAAAAAAATCAATGTAAAGTAGTTCTAAGGGTCTTGAAGTAGAGACAAAGTTCTTTGTTTTAAAAGAGGTTTTGTTAATTTTCCCTACTTGGGATGCCCCACATAGAGCATCTGAATGACAGTTAAGATCTGACAGCCCCTAACAAATTTTAACTTGCTAAGCTTTGAGATTAATCTCTAGTTAGCTTGACCTAACCTTCCGTGCCAGAACCACTTTCATCATTCACTGATAGAAGGCAAAATACCTTCTAATTAGCCAATTCAGAAAAATTAATTTTATAAACATTGCCTTTCCTCTTTCCCTTGAACACTACAGATTTATCAGACTCACTTATGACTGTACATATATTCTTATTAAACACTACTTCATAACCATTATCACAAAATTGACTTATTCTAAGTAGGTTATGTTTGAGTCCATCTATTAAACAAACATTATTGATAGAGATAGAGGATTTACCAATAGTACATGTACTAATTATCTTCCCCTTTTGGTTTCCTCTAAATCCCATAGTTTCTCCCTCTGAAAGAGTGAGGGTTTGGAACATAAGCCTTTCTCCTATCATATGTCGTGAGCAGCGACTGACCAGGTACCATGACGATTGCTTTATTTCTCCCTTGAAATATATCTGTAGCAAAAATGATTCCAAATTTAGGTACCCATAGTCTTGTGGGTCCTTTAGGATTAGTTCTGACAGGTTTTCTCTTGTTTTGTACCTTGTCTCTCAAAAGGAATGGCTTAGAATCATTCAAGACTTTTTATTTAGAAGTTTATTATCTTGAGTGAGTCTTGACATTAGGTTTTGAACCTTTCAGAACCTTATGACCTGATGTCTTAGGTTTTCGTTTCTTCAGAACCTTTGACTTCAGAGTCTTAGGTTCTGGTGACTTTAGAACCTTTGACTTTTGAGTCTTAAGTTCTGGTTTCTTTAGAACCCTTAACTCAACAATTTTAGATTATGATTGGTTCAAAACCTTTGCATTGTTGGAATTAGGTACAAAATAAAAGTCTAACCCTTTTTTAGTAGATTTAGAAAAGGAAGGGTCGGATGACTTAATCAAGGTTTCAGTCTTTGGATTAAAAGATTTTTTACAGTAGCCCAGACCTTCTCCCCTGATTCTTCTTACACCATAGATCATGGATGCAAGTTTAGTTCTTTTAATGCCAAATGAGATAAATTCTTGAAGATTTATTTCATGCTTATCAAGAGTTTTGTCTTACACATCTTTAATAGGAGCAATATGATCTCTCTCAAGAACTTCATTTTTGTTTTGAATAAATCTTATTTCTTCTTTCAAAAGATCATATTGCTTTTTTAATATTTTCATGTATGCGGCCTTTTCCTGACATCTACTTATAAGATCTTGAATGAAGGTAATCAAACTAGAATGAGATAGTTTAGAAAATACCTCATCCTCATCAGATTCTAAACCACTGTCTGAGTCATATTCTACTTCAAAAGATGTAAGAGTCATCAAAGCTAGATTGACATGTTCTTAATCTTTCTTAAAATCTTATTCATTGTTGAGTTCATCCCATGTTGCCATGATACTCTTATTGAATTTGTTTCTGAAGCTGTCCATATAAAAGCTTCCTTTCTCTGATTTTTCCTTTTATAGCTTTGGATATTGAGCAATTAAGTGACCAAACTTCTTACAATTGAAGCATCCCTTATGATCCTCCTTCTTATCTCTTGAACTTGATCCTCGGAAGCCACTACTTCTACCAGAGAATATTTTGTTCTTCTTGGCCAAGTTACTAAAATATTTTAATGATAAAGGAGATTTCCTCATCATCTGAGTCTCCATCAGAACCTTCTGATTGAGAAGCTTCTTCAGAGTTCCAGATTTTATGAGCCTTTATAGACTTTATAAAAGATTTCAAAGCAAAGGGATTTGGCTTCTTGGCAGGCTAATCTCCATTGAGCTCAATCTCATAACTCTAGAGATTGGTGATAAAACTTTCAAGACTTAATGTGTTTAACTATTCAGACTCCTAGACTGTTGTTACCTTGGGTCTGTATCTAACAGGAAGACTTCTAATAATCTTCTTGTCATGATCAGAGGTAGTATAGATCTTGTTCAGAACCTGAAGTCCAGACACAAGAATTTGAAACCTGGAAAACATAGTTTCAATATCTTCATCCTCCTTCATTCTAAACATCTTATATTGTTGAACCAGAAGGTTAGCCTCAACTTCCTTAACTTTTTGATTCCTTCATATGTAGCACATAAGGATTTAAAAATGGTATGAGCAGTAGATTTATCAATGATTGTTATGTACTCAGAATGAGGTAGAGCATCAACCAAGATGCCTTTAATTTTATGATGTTTTATGTAAATCTTTTTCTGAGCATGTGTGAGAGATTTTTTGTCAAACACCATCCAACTACATTGACTTGAATATCAATTCCATCTTCCAAAATATCTCACAACTCATCATCAAGACCTATGATACGAGTATACATCTTCCTCTTCCACCATTTAAACTCAGTAGAGTCTCCACTAAAGGTTGGAGGTCTGGAAGTATAATTGTTTCTCTCAGAAGTATCGTAATCATGATTAACATTACCAAAAGGATTAGGAGTACCCCACCAGAACAAAATACTCCAGAATCATCAACCATAATAAAATATGTATTCTTTTCAGGATCTTTTCTGCACCACTGTTAAGTGTTTAACACAGGTTGTGCTCTGATGCCAACCGAATGTGGGAAAAATACAATAAGGGGGTTGAATTATGTTCTCTCTTATCAAACTTATTCTCCTTTTAATTTTGATTGATCTTAATCAGATTCTGAACACTCAGTTTAGAGTCTGAATTAGAGTCACTTAGAGTTTGAACTCTTGAATATTTTTATCAGATTCTGCAAATGAATCTGACTCAGAGGTAAACAAATGATAGCAGCGGAATATAGTTCAGAATCAAGTAAAGTAAAGAAAGAGACAGAAGTAGTTATCCTGGTTCCTCTCACAACCTGAGAGTAGTCCATTCCCTTTGCACTTCCAAGGGATTTCCACTATAACGGAACTGATTACAAATGCGCAATCACACAAGCAAGAGACTTCCAATGATCAAACCCTCAAGTAAGAGACTTATACGCTCAAGAAAACGTGCAAGAGACTTCAAATGCTCAAGCACTAAAGCAAGAGACTTCTGACTCTATAACAGATTGTTAAGAGATTTAGGTAACAAATACACTTGATATACAATCAAAGGTGTATACATAATGCAACTTATAAAGACTCTAAGACTTAGAAACTTCTAAAGTATACAAGTGTTAAGATGTTCTAAGTCTAGAAATTTTGACAGAGTAACTTCTCTTTGAAATGTTAATGTTCAGAGTTTGTAGCAGTGTTGTATTGTAGTATGGTAACCTTCTTCTTTAGGACTGCATCTCCTTATATAGACAGGAGGAAAATAGAACTTAAAGACTTTCACCAAAAGGTTGGCTAGCTTTGTACTTGATTAGACACATCAAGAAATCACCTTTCTGCCTGAGGAATTATACGTTAAAGCTCAGAAAACTAATAAGATATTTTTCCTTAAGTCTTCACGTGACCAAAAAGTCTTTGAGTCTGTCAAAGTTGTCTCGATTGAAGAGAATATGCTTCAGAGGTTGAATTTCTTCAGACTTCACTCTTCAGAGGCTGAACACTTCAGAGTCTGCTTCTTGGTTTCTAAAGCTTCAGAGTTGGGTCACCAGAGGCTGACTTTCTTCAGCATTGACTTCTTCAGAGTTTGGATCATCCATCAGGGCCAGAGTCTTCAGAAGTGGTCTTCAGAGCCAGATTCTGATCTTTTGATACAGAATCTTCAAGCTTCTATTTATATATTCTTAGACTTATAATCCTACATACTTGAACAGATGGTAGAAAGCCTAATTGTTCCTTAAATACTTTTTCATCATCAAAACCTAGGGGATATCGTGTTAATCATTTTTGTTCCAACATCCCAATACCAATTCATTTCTAAAACAATCCCATCAACATACCACTTCACATTATTATAAATAAATTGACCCCTGTGGTGTATTCTAAGTCTAACAACTTGTTTACCAGCTGGCCTACACAAAAAACGTAGAACAGTAAAGCTAGGACTAAAAGAAATAAGAAAAAACACAAACATAAACAAACAAGAACCATGGCCACAAAAAACACAAACATAACACAAACATGAAAAACAACATTGAACTTAGGACCACAACAAAACATTAACATAAACAAACAAGAACTGGGACCACAAAATAACACAAACATAAACAAATCTTAAAATACCACGACTACAAAATCCGATAAGAATAAAAACATAAATAAGACCCCTAACATCCACTAACAAGAAAAAACATACCTCAAAACATAACTTAGTTTAGACATTTCGAAATGAGATGACGAGCATGCGAACCCTAACAACAGTTGCAAGAATGACGAATCTTTGCTTGTAGATGAATGAAAAATTTGGTTTGTTTTTTAGAATGAAGAATGACGAGAAGGAGAAGATTACAGTCTATTTGCAGAAGATGAAAATTTAGGGCTCCTCTTTGAAAATTTAGGGTTCCTCTTTAAAGAATGAAGAATGAGGAATACGAACTCTCTGAATGTAAAATTAGGGAAGATATACTCAATTGTCAATTTCATTTATTTAATAATATGTTTGTGTAAAATAAATAATATTTTTAAAAATAAAATACAATTATAAATTAAATAAAATGAACTGGAAATAAAAGTGGATATTATGGATCTTCAATGTCATCTGTAAATGTTCCATGCCATTAAAAAATCATAACCAAATTGGAAAGGGGGCTAAAATCCAAAAAAAGAAAAACTAAAAAAGGGACCAAAATCCCGGATTTTAAAATGAGGAGACTAAAAATAAAAAACAAGGAAAATAGGGGGACCAAAGTTGCAATGAAGTCTACAAATTATTAGATTCCATATATAACTTTATTCTTTCTAAAATTTCTCCATCATTTCTTAAGCTGTGATTTATGAATCCAAGCTAATTTCAGGCTATGGAAGGATGGATGTCTTAAGGCTTTGCTTGAAAGTTTGGAGGGATGGAGAAGGGAGAGCTTCGAAAAATGATTTTTTTTATATAGAGAAATCTTTAACATTTTTTTATAAAAAGATGTTGTTTATAATGATAAAATAATGCTTATGAATGACAATCTTCCCGTCATGACGTGTAAAGTTGGGCTTCTGATTCATGGATCCATGACGGGTGTCAGAGTGGCTGACGATCTACTCATCATGGTCTTCTAAGAAGGTTCCTCCATACCAGATCCATGTCTGACATTAACTATGATCTCATCGTATCCCGACCTTCAAGGAGATTGCCTTCAGCCTTTGGCATATATCTAGATCTGGATCTCGGATCCTTACTTCTGTTGCTTTTACGAAGTTCTCGAGGGAATCAATGATCTAAGATTTTGATGAATCACAGTTGAAACAATGACTGTTTGGATCGAATGTGACAAATCTCCACATTCAGCTCTGAATTCTCTTAAGTCGATGATCTTAGGAGGTTACAAATAGGAGAGTCGGAGATTGGATCTGAAATCATAGAAATCGTAGGAATCGGGAGTCGATTCCCATAGACAGCATCATTGTTCGGTTCAAGAACCAGAAATAGATGTAGTTGGATAACTGATGATCTTGAATGGTGGTGCAGATCTCCGTCACGGCGGTGCGGGGTGGACCTGCATGGTTAGCACTCCAATGCCCAAGTCAGTTCAAGATTCAAGGAGAGTGTAGTGAAAAATGGAAATCACATAATGTACCTTGCTTTTTCGTGTGAATTGATTTTATACCTTAGGTCAATTTGAGTGGATTTGAGATGAATTGAATCTTATTTGTTTAGGCCTTTGGCCGGCCCAGAGCAACATCAATAATAAAATAATTGGAAGCCACAAGTTGAAGAGAGATATACATTCAAGATAACGAGATAAGATAAGATAGAGTGTTATTAATCTCTCATTCTTCACCTATACTAGCAGCATAAGATCTCATTTGCGACATTCATCTTATTAATATATCATTTACGATCTCTTTGAAATATCTCATTTGTGATATCTCATTTATGAATCTTGCACAACACTTAGACGACTTTGCTGATTGATAGGTAATGATTCAAATACCTATATGTCACGACTCACCAAATCAAAATGGTGTTTTATTAGAATTATCCTTGTGTTTATATTATGTTTATTTAAAGGTCTACATGAACTAACCACAAAGGATATACAACAAACACATTCGGTCCAAAAAAAGTACCGAGAAACATGGAAAACAACAAACCTCAAGCGTGGAAACTCTAAGAGAATGATTTTATCCTCACTGCAATACATGCACTGTTTGGTACATATTATCAACCATTTTTGTATATAAGGGGAGGGGCTAATAATGGCATCAATATCTACAAAGTTGACTCCCTCGCTTAACCCTTTAGTTGGGGATATGAAGGACCAAATAACCTAAAAACTAAAATCTCTTTCTCTCAACTTCTCGGTTCCGATGAGGAAGGTTTCAACACTTATACTCCTAAAAATGAAATATAATACTCTAACTTGATTACATCAACTTGTAAACTCTTTGAAGTACTAACACTCGATGTTGTTGCCTTTCATTTTGTTTATCGTCCCAAGAAATGATGGGACAACCATTTATTAAGGCTTTATGCAAAGACATAGTAGTCACCTGCTCCATCAAGGTGGGATCATGACCAACTAAGATAGCAAGTCAAACTCCTCTGATAAGCTTATACATTCGGTCGAGTGAGTCACTATCCTCAGTTTTAGCAAGTCGGACTCCCCTCCAAGCTTATATGCTCGAGCGAGTGAGAGTCATGACTCTCATTTCAGCAACTTGGACTCCTCTTCAAGTGTATATGCTTGGTCACTGAGAGTTATGACCCTTAGTTTCAACAAGTCAGACTCCCCTCCAAGCTTATACGCTCGATCGAGTGAGAGTCACGATCCTCATTTTTCACTAAGTGAAACCCTCTTCCATGCTCATATGCATGGTTGAACGAGAGTGACAAATCCTCATGATGTGCCCATTTTTCACATAGCCAATGAAGTCGAAAAGTAATGACCCCGCGTCCATCTCGAGCCAATGATTACTCCTTGGTTTAGGAAAGAGAATATTCACGTTTTGGTCGACGACTTGTTCTCTGAGATGATATGATATCAATAAAATTGGAGGCACAAAAGTAAATCATGGGTCAAATCTCAACCTCGATGAGTCCCACGCGACACCAACACATAAACAAACATATTAAAGCCAAAAAGAGTAAGATTAAAATTCAACTCCATCCTCAAACCAATCACCAATAAAACAAATGTCATTGACAACAGTCCCACCTAGTAATTTATAATCAACAAATGTCAAATTCAGACATTCAACCAACTTTACCTGCAACCCACAACCCCAAAGAAACACTTGACTCAAGCCATTACCCAACTACGTTAGCTAAGGCTTGAAGGGCTATTGTTCCTACCCGATAAAAAGATCCAAAAAGACGACTATGATATAAGGCCTAACAAACATTTGAGTGATCGAAGCCTAATACCATGATTTTGAAGCTATATAAACTTAACACTATCAACACTTATGGTACACATTTTCTAACCCTAAAAATGCCTCCTACCTTTGATGGCTACTTACTTAGACATCGAAGTGTTTGCAAGTACCACCCCACCACCAGGCCAAAGCATTCATACACCAATCAGATCAGAGTTCGAAGGCCCGTCATCACTAAACTCATATTATAAAGTCTAACAAACAATTCAAATGCAAATACAAATTATTCATAACTCTATCAGCATACTCACAACTCTACAACTCCCACATTTGGAAGCAACAAATCAACTTATATCGTCTGATATGATACTCGTCATTATTCAAATCTTTTAAATCTATTTAAATTGACAGAAACTAAACATATTAAATAATTTAATAGTCAAATTTATCAAAACTCTTATGTACTATATATAAATTAAATCATTCTATTGCATTAGCGTTGATTTAGCGTCAATCCTAATTTAACTTCAATCCTAATTTCAACATAAATTTTTTAAATTAAACATTATTTATATTGACATATCATAGTTATGTGGTCAATTTGACACATAGATGCCACATAAGCACTAATGAACATATCAATACTCCAAATATAACGGGGTGTTTGTTTCGCGGAGTCAAAAATCTATTCCCAAGAATTATTCACCCGGAAAAATAAAAACAGGAAATTTATTCTAAAGAAATTTTTGAAAAATTGTTTGACAAACATTTTGATATTCATTGAAAAAAACAAAAGGTTTTAATTCATTTTTTTTTTTAAGTTTATACAATTTCATGGGAATCCACATTCTCATCCTTTTATTTGGGAATAATTTCATGGTAATATGAGAAATTATGAGAAGTTATTTTTTTTCCTTAAAATCTTTATATTCATGAATAATTATTTTCAATCTTGTAACAAATATGGATATACTTATTTCTAATTCATATATTTCCAGAAATTTTATTTCTAAACTTGAAACAAACACCCCCTAATAGACATATATATATATATATATATATATATATATATATATATATAAGATTAATTAGAATACACTGTCAGTGTAAAAGTTAAAACTACTTTACACAGTCATCCAATTAAAATAGATTATTTTGACACATGAGAAGAGAGAAACATGGAAGAAGTTGTTATTAAAATGGTTTAATTATAATTTAATTTTTATTTATTTTTAATTCGATAATTATGTGTCAAAATAATCCATTTTAATTGGATGACTGTGTAAAGTAGTTTTACACTGACAATGTATTCCAATTAATCTATATATATATATATATATATATATATATATATATATATATATATATATATATATATATATATATATATATATATATATATATATTATATTTTAGCCATATAAATATTTTTTATTAAATATTTAATAATAAATATTTTATAGAAATTTTTAGAGATGAAATTATAATAAACAAAAAAAAATCTACGGTTAACTTTTAATCCAACAAAAATGTAACTTCCAATGATTAAAAAAAAGGATATTTTGAAGAAAAAAATTAATATATAATATTTTGAATTTTAATAAAAGTAGTTTATTTTAAACAAAATAATAAAATTTCACGATTACATGAATTTGGGGCCAAAACTCTAAATTAAATAAATGTAGAGAGAACAAAAATCTAATGGTGAAAACTTATATACAATTTTTTAGATGTGATTTTGATTATTTTTAATGAAAATATGACAATTATTCAAGTTTCTCTTTTATTTATACACACACATATATATATATATATATATATATATATATATATATATATATATATATAGGTTAAATTTTTATTAAAAATAATGAAAAACACACTTAAGAAATTGTAGGTAAGTTTTCTTCAAGTTTAATATCATAATAAATATCACGGTTTAAATCTTTTTAAAGAAATATATATATATATATATATATATATATATATATATATATATATATATATATATTTTTTTTTTAATATTTCTATTTTAAAAAGAAAATGAACATATCAACGGCCTAGAACTCTAGAACACTTGTGGGGTATATCTGCGGCGCCTTAATCTGTACGGCGCCGTATGCTATGAATTATAGGCTATACCTTCAATTCAACGTAATATGCTATTTTGTTTGATAAGTTAATTTCTAAAACTATTGTGTCAATTAAGTAGTTACTTTTTCTTGCCAAACAAGTTATTTTTTTTAGAATGCTCATCTAAGAAGAACTCTCGTGGTTCCAAAATAAGAGTAAGTAATTTAATTTTACATAAATTAAGAAAAATTATAAATAAATGAATAAAAATAACTGTTTTATAGAATTATTTTTATTTATTATTGATATAAATATACACTCAAATTTAATGACTTGAAAATAGTCTAGATATTATTAATTAAAGTAAATTTGAAATAAAATTGAACATGTTGTCAGGGAGATACATAATAGTATCTTGTTTGATCGTAAGCTAAGATTAATGACAAAATGTATCCGATTTTTTATGATAGATTAAATTTAAAGGTGATTTGGAAGGATATGGCTTGAAAAAGAGGATGACATTTTTCTTGGAAATTGGCGGCGGGTAAGGCCGTGAATTTAGGGAGTCAAGAAATTGTACATAACTTCTAAGTTCTCTCTATAAGAAACTAGTAACAAATCTGTGCTAAAGCCAGTGGCGGATTAAGAGAGGGGCGGGCAGGAGCCACTGCACCCTCAATTTTGTGCGTTAGTTGACTTTTATATAAAAGCCTCTGTGCACCTTTTTGATTATAAGCATATACAACCCTTGTTATAAAATTTAATATAAAAGCCACTCCAACTCTCTTTGATTAAAATGCACATGATTATAGTAAATAATAATAATCAAAATTATTTTAAAAGGATAATCTCATAATGAATTGGCACGGTTGTCAAAAGATAAATAGAAGTGGATAAATTTTTTTACAATTGATTTTATTTATGTAATTTAAAATATATTTATTTAACATTTGTTACTTTGATGTTATTATTTACAATTGATTTTATTCATGCAATTTGAAATATATTCCTATACCTTCATCACTAAGGCATGGAATCTCCGACTCAATCCAATTCCCCGTTGTTGCATCAATCTCCTCATCAAAATTTGAAATATATTTATTTAACATTGTTACTTTGATGTTATTATAATCTTTTACAAACATTAGCAAATATATATATTTTTACAAATAAATTATATCTCTTAAATTTTGGGGAGCAAGATGAAATTAGTTTCCTTAACATTTTTATTTTATTTGTCATTTAAATTAAAATTTAAATAATTTATCAATTATGTCTAAATATATATTATTGAATTGATCGGATAATATGTCTTGTTTTAACTTATAATTTCTATAATTACTGTTCTGGATTGGACCAATGGCTAGACATGACCCAATCCGCTTCTGCTCCAGAGCGGCCCAAATTGCCTAAGTCCAATCCACAGAGGGGCAAAAGTTACCTTTCTGCCCCTCCAACCGGGCAAGGAATGCAACGTTCCTCCCCGGAATTACTGCCCGTCACACACGACTTCATTGCTCCCCGAACAACTATGGGCAGGTGCCTGGAACTATGCCTATGCCCGACATAACGGTTAGTTTTGGGCACCCTACCCGACATAACGGCTAGTTTGGGTAGTTACCTATTCTTTGGGGAAAACGGTTATTTCGCCCCGAAAATAGGACCGTTGGCCACGCGCTGGGGGCTCTATATAAACCCTCTCGCTTGAGAGGGTCAGGTATCCAATATTCACCATAAGAATTCATACTTTGTACTTGCCCCTTTTCTCTGACCTTTTCTTACTTGAGCGTCGGAGTGCCTTGCAGGTACACCCCCTCCTCTCCATACGACTAGCATCCCTGACGCACTTGGCGGCCCAATTCTACAGGATCTGATCCAACCTTCACGATCAGTGGCGCCGTCTGTGGGAATCATTGTTCTCCCCATCTTTGTTTCCTCAGAAACTGAAGATCAAAACAATTCTCAAACATCATCACGATCATGGTCTCCCAAGATCGCACAAAGGATGCTCTCCAAACCACCATCCTCCCCGTCAACAAACCTGACGTTGACGGTCAGTCATCTTTCCTCCGAGATACCCGTTTCCTCAGGGACGGAGCCACTGCTTCTCCTTCCCCTACCCCTGCTGATCGCAACAACGATCAACCTTCACTTGACGTCCAGCTCGTTCCTGTTCCGCCCAACGCCGACCCGGCCGTGGCAGCCCTCCTGGAGGTGATCAACAAAACCAACACCCTGATCCTGCAGCAAAACGAGAGGATCGGGGCGTTAGAAGAGTCCAACCGTCCAAGATCCCCTCCCACGCGGAGGAACCAAAGACGATCAAGGAGCCTGCAACCCCGGAGAGACATCGACCGAAGACTGCGCCAAGAGCCTGATCCTCGCGCAGCCCGAAAGCGCGACCAAATCTCCCCGCGTGACCAGCCAGCTCACAACCGCAAGAGGACTCAAAGGAACGAGCAATCTCCGCCAGTTAAGTCTAAAGGACGGGCCCACTCGCCTTCTCCTCGAAGGAACCGCTCACCTTCTCCGCGAAGGAACCGCTCCCCTTCTCCCCGGAGGAATCGCCGCCGCGAGCATCCCATTCGGTCCCCATCATACACCAGTTCTAGCAGCGACGACGAGCCTCACGGCTCGTTGTCCCAGGAGATCTTGGCTACCCGTCTCCCAAAAGGCTTGGAGAAACCCCCGTCATTTGGCACGTATGACGGAACCAGTGACCCCGACGAGCACATCGAGAACATCGATGCGCTGTTAGACTACCGCGGCATACGAGACGCCATCAAATGCTGACTGTTCCCGACCACGCTCCGAAAGGGAGCAATGACCTGGTACAAGCAACTGCCCGAGGAGTTCATTACCTCGTGGAGACAGCTGGGCAGGATGTTCTCGCGGCACTTTACAGCATCTCGCTGCCACCCCAAAACTGAGGCCTCCCTTGGAGCCATAATCCAAGAAAAAGATGAACCTCTCAGTGCATATATCGATGGGTTCAACAAGGAAGCTGTATAAGTCCCTACAACGGACGAAATGAAGAAGTTTCTGCTCGAGCAAGGGCTCCGCCCAGGCTCCGAGTTTTCTAAAGCCATTGGCCTCGCACCACCGAGGAACTTATACGCCCTCCTCCTCAAAGCCCAATCACACATTCAATACGAAGAGAAGGTTGCGGCCAACAACGTCCGAGCATCACGCCATCAGGATAATGCTCGGGCATCCAGAGGAGAGGAAGCCTCGACATCTCGTCGGGGCAAGTGGAGGCGCGAGGATCGTCCTCGTGACTCCCGTGACAACAAGGGGCCCTCCAGGCGGTTCCATGACTACACTCCCCTGACCGTCTCCAGGGAAAAGATCTTCTCTGAATGTGCCAATTCGGAGTTTAAGCAGGCAGGGGTCCGCTTCCCCCAAGCAACTGCCGAACAGACCAAACGTAGACAAATCAAAATACTACCGTTTCCACAAGAGTCACGGCCACACTACGGAGGACTGCATCCATCTGAAGGATGCCATTGAGATACTGATCAGGGACGGACACCTGAAACAGTTCGCGAAGAAGAAGGACACTCCTCGGCAGGACGCCCAGGAGTCCAAGAAGATAGAGGAGGAAGTGCCCTCCTCGGAAGACGCCAACATATAGGTTGCTATGTCCATATCGCGACCGGAGGACTTCTACGTCCCGGACGGGCTCAGCGCCCCTGCTTATTTTACGGCCCACAGCCCGTGGGAGACTTTTCCCTCCGCCATGGTCATCTCTGGCAGGGGCTTCTACAAAGTCACTGTGGGCTCCGTGAAACGTAAGTTCGAGCATCTGATCAACACGAGCTTCAATAAAGTGACCACGCTCGATCAGGCCCAGAAGGGCTCCGTCCCTATCTCCTTCTACCGGGAAGAGCTCCTCGGCGGATCCCCAAACTCGAGCATACCTTTGCTCGTCAGAGCCCGAATGGCGAACTTCGACGTTCGCAGAATACTCGTCGACCAGGGCAGCTCGGTCGACATCATGTACTCCCAGCTGTTCTCAACGCTTCAGCTGGACGAATCGCACCTTACCCCCTATGTAGGGTCCGATTTACAGGGATTCAACGGATCAGTGACCAAGCCATGGGGCTACGTCGAACTGATCGTAACCTTCGAATCAGCTGAGACGGCCATATCTGTCAAGGTACAATTTCTGGTGATCGACTGCCCGTCGCTTTACTAGTGCATATTCGAAAGGCCAACTCTGGCCGAGTTGGTAGCGGTGCCTTCAACAGTCCACCTGAAGATGAAGTATTACACTTCGAAAGGAATGGTCGCCACCCTGCACGACGATATCGAAGTTGCACGTAGGTGTTTCGAGGCAGCTACAAAAGGGCTCAACGCCATTGCATCCAAGCCAAAAGCATCGGGCAAGCCAGCATTACCAAGCAGCTCCGAGGAAGCCAAGCCTCTTCCCCATGTCGACTCCATCGACCTCGACAGTCGCTTCCAGGAAGAAGACCAGCAGGAGGAACGAGCAGCTTCAGCCAACCCGTCCACATCGTCCAGCAGCGGCTCCCATCCGATGCGCCCAATACCAGATGGCAACTTCGAGATCGTTCTGTTCGGCGATGACCCTCAGCGGGGAGTGAAGATTGGAGCAGATCTGCCCAACATCGCGAGGAAGCAGCTCAAGGCATGCCTCCGCGAGAATGCCAACCTCTTCGCATAGAGCGCCGCCGAAATGCCCGGCTTGGATCCATCCGTCGCATGCCACCAGCTGACAATTGACCCGACCGTCATGGCCGTAGCACAATGTAGGAGAAAGCAGTCTCCGGAGAATATGGAGGCTGCTGAAAAAGCTGTAAAGGACCTCCTCGAGGCCAAATTTATTTCGGAAGCCAAGTACACCACTTGGTTGTCCAACGTTGTATTGGTTAAAAAATCTAATGGAAAATGGCGCATGTGCATTGATTACACCGATCTCATTAAGGCATGCCCGAAGGATGCCTACCCCTCCCCAATATTGATAAACTTGTTGATAATTCTACTGGTTTTAAACTTTTATCGTTCATGGACGCCTACTCAGGCTATAATCAAATTTCGATGGCAATGTCTGACAAAAAATATACGGCCTTCATGACCAAATCGGGCAACTATTACTACAACGTAATTCCCTTCGGCCTGAAGAACGCCGGAGCAACGTACCAACGAATGATGAACAAGGTATTTCGGGGAGAAATAAGCGACATGCTCGAAGTCTACATGGACGACATGATCGTAAAGTCCCCCGAGGAAACCGATCATACTGCCCATTTGAGAAAGGTCTTCGAACAGGCCAGGAAAAACAAAATGCGTTTTAATCCGGAGAAGTGCACGTTCGGTGTTCAGGCAGGTAAATTCCTCGGCTTCTACTTAACGAAACGAGGAATCAAGGCCAATCCCGATAAATGCCGGGTATTCTCTGAGTTTTCTACGCCCAAGTCCAAAAAATCCATCCACTCCCTCAACGGGATGCTCGCGTCACTATCTCGTTTCGTGGCCAAGTCCGCCCAGTACGCCCTACCATTCTTTAAACTCCTCCGCAAAGAGGCAGCATTCGAATGGACCAAGGAGTGTGACGAGGCCCTTCTTCATCTGAAACGAGCACTCTTAAAGCCACCGGTCCTCTCTCGCCCGGACAATGGCGGAACGTTGTACCTGTACCTCACCGTAGCAACCGAAGCAGTGAGCGCCGCTCTCATCCGCGAGACACCTGACGGGCAGAAGCCCATATATTTCACGAGCAAAGCGCTACAAGGACTAGAGTTAAGATACCAACAGATAGAGAAGGTGGCGCTGGCCCTCATCAACGCAGCTAGAAGATTAAGACATTACTTTCTGGCTCACACGATCGTGATTCGAACAGATCAATCCATAAAGCAGCTGCTCGGACGACCAGACATGGCCGGTCGGATGCTCAAATGGTCGTTGGAACTGTCCGAATTCGACATCCAATACGAAAGCAGAAAATCCCTCAAGGCCCAAGCTCTGGCCGACTTCGTCGCGGAAATGAAATTCGCAGACTCCCCCGCGAGCGAAGCGCACAAATGGACCATTTTCGTTGACGGTGCCTCGAGCTCGGCAGGGAGCGGCGCGGGCATCATACTAGAGGGCGATGAAGGAATCATTGTTGAAGTTTCAGTCGCCTTGTCCTTCCCAACCTCCAATAACCAGGCTGAATACGAGGCCTTCCTCGCGGGGCTACGCCTTGCCAAGGACCTGGACGCAGAAGAATTCGTCATTTGCAAGGATTCACAACTCGTGGCCCTCCAGGTCCGAGGAGAATACCAAGCCAAAAACGACAACCTGACCGAATACTTGGCCTTGGTCAAGAAGGAGACGGTGAAGTTCACAACAGTGGAAGTGAAACACGTTCCCCGCGAACATAACGTGCGAGCAGACGTGCTATCCAAACTAGCCAGCACAAAGAAGAAAGGCGGAAACAAATCCGTCATACAGGAAGTACTTCCTCGACCCAGCATCGAGAAGGCCTTCCCGACACTCGACGTGCAGGTGATCGGCGACAACAACTGATGGATGACCCCTGTCTACAACTATCTCACCAAAGACGAACTTCCGTCTAACCCAAAGGAGGCCAGCACAGTCAGGCGAAGAGCCTGCTCTTACGTCTTGGTCGAAGATAAACTCTACAGGTAGGGATTCTCCATTCCGCTGCTCAAGTGTGTCGAAGAAGAAATGGTCGCGTCATCCTGCGCGAAATCCACGAAGGAATCAACGCCCAACATCTCGGCGGAAGGTCGCTTGCCTGAAAGGCCCTCCGAGCAGGGTATTATTGGCCGACCATGCATCACGACGCGAAAGAACACGTAAAGAAATGCGATAAATGCCATCGACACGGGGACATGCACCTAGCTCCGCCTAACGAGCTCAAGGCTATGTCCTCCCCGTGGCTGTTCGCCTGGTGGGGCCTAGACATCCTAGGACCCTTCGTGGTAGGATCAAGCCAGAACAAGTACCTAATAGTGGGCGTAGACTATTTCACAAAATGGATAGAAGCGGAAGCTCTATCCAAAATAACTGCCCTCAACATCCTGCGTTTCTACAAACGAAACATCCTTGCATATTTTGGTATCCCCCAAGTGATAGTAACGGACAACGGGACACAATTCATGGACAGGAAGTTCCAAGACTTCATCGCCCAACTAGGCACGAAGCAGCACTTCGCATCCGTCGAGCACCCTCAAACAAATGGGCAGGCTGAAGCAGCCAACCGAGTCATCCTTCGAGGCCTCAAGCGAAGGATGGACGAAACAAAGAAGGCATGGGTCGAGGAACTGCACAGCATACTATGGGCATACTGCAAACTCCACACTCAACGACCGGGGAAACACCTTTCCGTCTAGCATATGGGACAGAGGCCGTAATTCCCGTCAAAGTTCACGTGCCCTCCAGGCGGACAGAGTCGCCCCTAGACGAGGAGATGAACGACGAGTCACTGCGAGAAGAACTCGACCTCGTCGAGGAAATCCGAACTGGGGCAGCCCTCCGCGAAGCCTCACTAAAACAAAAAATTACCATCAGGCACAACACCAAGGTGATACGATGAGAGTTCGACGTGGGAAACCTTGTTCTAAGAAGAAACCACAAAGACTCCCGAGAAGGCAAACTAGCAGCCAATTGGGAGGGGCCCTATCGCGTCCGAGCAAAAACGGAAAATGGGGCCTACTACCTAGAACATCTCACCGGGGAAGAACTTGCTCGACCATGGAACGCTGAAAAGCTAAAATAATACTACAGCTAAATTCTCGGTTCGACCCGTCACAACGACGGATGTCAGCTACCGACCACTATGCACGTCTAGGTACAAGTGTCGCATACGAATAAAGCAGAACCTCGCTGAGTAACGAGCTGGGTAACTGCTCGACAGCGGTCCTCGATCGAGCATCGCTGTCGTCAAAGTACCATGACTGGCAGAACCCCAACTCGCGATGGGACGTTCACGCCGCGAACTCAGGCCTCAAACGCGACCTGAGCTCCGCACCCCCGCCAAGATATTCCCCGGCCGTTCGACCAGTTCCCCTCACTACCGAACACATCTACAACGAGCAATCCCCCTAAAATATTTTTGCAAGTCAAATACCCCCTATCACGGGCGGACATACATTCACAACGAGCATGAGTACAACACTTAGCAAAAAATAAAAGCAAGTAAAATCATGCAGATGGCAGAATCAAACATGTAATAATTTAACATAATAAACGACCGCAAGGGCCACGATTGTACTAAGTTACATGAAACGGGGGCCACGCCCCCCAAAAATTAAATTACAACGGTTACACGGCACGCAGGCCGGACAAATTACAACATTGAAAATACAAACTCCTCACTCATCCACATGCTCGGCAGGCTCGGACTGAGGCCCCGGTCCTCCGCGGGCTGATCCTCATTATTCCCATCAAGGAGAGCATCGAGCATGACGATCCGGCCATCCTCAACGTGCGCCAGATAGTGGGTGCCCTCGACAGAAAAGTCAAGCTCAAGGTTCACCACCCGCAGTTGAGCCACGACGTTCCTGAAAGATTCCTCCGCGGCGACAATACCATCATCCTCGGCCATCAGCAAACGGGCAACCAGCTCGGATCTCATCTTCAATGCCTTCACATCTTTCGGCTCATCATCACCCGGGGCATTGGCCGCCCTCAGCCGCTGGACCAGCTCCTCGACAACTTTCTTCTCCGCCGCCAATGTGGAGTTCTCCTTCTTCAACCGAGCCACCTCTTCCTCAGCCTTCTTCCGAGCATCTTCGGCAACCTTAGCTTCTTCTCTGTGGGACGCCATGGAAGCCCGAGCAACGGTAAGTTCGACCTCTGTTGCAGAGTCTCCTTCAGCGTAAACGGCCGCCATCTCCAGCATCCTGACCAAGGCGGAAGCATCTTGAGCCACCAACGCCATCTTGCTCGGGCGATCCATGCTTTCCAAGCAAAGTGACTCCGCCCGAGGCACAATCAGAGAGTTCCCCTCGAAGAACTTCCGATCATGGATGCAAGGAGGAAGCTCGAACTTCCCCTTCTCCGACGCCCGAGTGAGATCCACAGCGTCAGTGATTCTTGGTTGCTTAGATCGACCGGTCAAAGGAAGAGGAGACCCCCGGGGAGCAGGAGTAGGAGAGGAAGAGGTCCCCGCAGCAGATTGCGCCAGAGAAGGAGCACGAGCACCGGCATACCGAAACTTCAGAGGAGCCGCACCGGCCTTATTCCTCGCGAGAGCATTCCTCACAACCTGATCATAAGCCTGAGGCATCTCACCTGCACAAACAAAATACGAGCACATTAGATACGAGGAAAAGAAATAAAGCAAACAAATTTAAACAACTAAGACTACCAAGTAGCTTCCTGGCATCCTCGGGGGTCTTGCACTCCAGAAGTGCCTTAATATTAATAAATCGACGCTCAACCCTCTGACTCCCATCTTCCTCGAAGATCGGATTACCCTTGCTCGTCCAGCACTCAGCAAGCCGGAAGGAGTTGACCCATTTCACCAACTCCTCATAAGCCACGACATCCTGCCCGTGGAGCTCGTTCGGCTAGAGGACATAGTCACTGGGCTTCTGGGCGAAATGATCGGGCCCCCAATGGATGGGGAACTTATAGATTCTCCGCCCAATAAATTTCACCTCCTCGTCATGCAGGTCGTTCCCATCCTCGTCCACCTCAATCTCCCAGACGTATGTACTGTCCTGGGCAGCTTCGGACAGGGGCTCGACAACATAATATCGCTCCTTGAACGTCCGTATCGATTCGGAGAAAGGCTTGAACAACTTACGTGGCTGCTTCAAAGAAACCCAACCGTACTTCCTCCCCGATAGCTGCCTTTAAAGATGGATGACAGTGAAGAACAAAGGGAGAGTAACCCCTATGGAGAGATGCTCACATACCAGCTCGAATGCCCGGATAAAGGCCAATGAGTTGGGATGCAGTTGCGTAGGGGCCAATCTCAAATGAACGAACACTGACTGTTGAAATTTAGTGAACGGCAACCTCATGCCCAACTCCTTAAAGGCATATTCATACATCGTAAAACGGTCCCCGAAGTTCGTGCAGACCCGCTCTTCCTCAGTAGGGAAGTGCACCTTCCACGCCCCCTCCGGTCCAACCTTCGTGAAGACATCGCCCAAATATGTTGCAAAAGTGGACACATGTTCGGAAGGCTCGACCACCTCCCATTCTTCATCAGGACCTTCAGCGGCATCCTCGTCCATAACTTCCAAGTCTTCTTCCTCCCCGACATCACTGGAGGTGCTCGACGCTGTCGAGCTACTATTTTTTGAATAGCCTATTTCTCCCTCGGATGTATCTAGGATAACCTCTCTATCTGGCCCCGTCGCCATTACGATCACCTGAAAAGCAGAGAAGAAAGTGAATTCGACAACAAATCAAATCCACCCTTCCACCGCTAAGTCAAGTGAAAGGGCGCGCAAAGGGCTGAGGACAACGTCCCCGGCCTAAGCCCTAACATCAAAGGAAAAGCTGACACCTCCCCGCGAGGAGACGCTCGAAGCTAATCATCCCCGAGCGAGGAGCTTCCCCGCACTCATACCCAGTTTCCGTTTGAAGCTTCCCCGGAAATCGCAAAGCGTCACCGGAATCTGGGAATGTCCTACCGGAAAACTCATCACCCACTCAGAAGATGAACAGACACGACGGTCACACATACATAGTTGTCTCAACATCGCCTTGGACCACCCTGCTCGCTGAAACATACTACTAACTCCGGCGACATGTCAGAGGTAGAAAAATGGCACAGCCACCGTCCACCACCAACAATCGCCGGAAACTCACTCATTTCGTCCTCTAAACCTAGCCCTAACCACATGCAACCTAACATTGACAATAAAAAGGAGTAAAACAAGCAAAGGATCAAAAAAATTACTTGATTTAAGTAGACGAAAGTAGCTGCTCGAAGCTTGAAGCGGTGGTCGGAGTAGGCAGACAGCGGTTACGGGCAAGAATGCTGAAGGAAACGGAGAGAAATCAGAGCAAAAAGTTCCAAATGGAACGATTTTCCCCTTTTTATACAAGGGGCACGTGCGAACACGCGCTCGTAGGCCATGATGGCTATCCACTAGCCATCATTGCCTATTAACTACTACACAGAGCTCTAGGCACACGTGGTGTCCCATCGTTTCCAATTCTGTCTGACCGTTACTCTCCCCGAACACCGGGCAACAAGGTCACGACCACGAATTTCACGAACACCAGGGGTCACGGGCACGTTGAGACAATCCTCCTCGTCTTCAAACGACGACTCCATGCTAGCTCCCCGGAGTAATGAACTGTCCTTAAGTCATCACTCCCATGCTCGGGAGCAACGACTTGGGAGGCTCCTGTTCTGGACTGGACCAATGGCTAGACATGGCCCAATCCGCTTCTGCTCCAGAGCGGCCCAAATTGCCTAAGTTCAATCCACAGAGGGGCAAAAGTTACATTTCTGCCCCTCCAACTGGACAAGGAATGCAACGTTCCTCCCCGGAATTACTGCCCGTCACGCACGTCTTCATTGCTCCCTAAACAACTATGGGCAGGTGCCCGGAACTATGCCTATGCCCGACATAACGGCTAGTTTTGGGCACCCTGCCCGACATAACGGCTAGTTTGGGTAGTTACCTATTCTTTGGGGAAAACAGTTATTTCGCCCCGAAAATAGGACCGTTGGACACGCGCTGGGGGCTCTATATAAACCCTCTCGCTTGAGAGGGTCAGGTATCCAATATTCACCCTAAGAATTCATACTTTGTACTTGCCCCTTTTCTCTGACCCTTTCTTACTTGAGCGTCGGAGTGCCTTGCAGGTACACCCCCTCCTCTCCATACGACCAGCATCCCTGACGCACTTGGCGGCGCAATTCTACAGGATCTGATCCAGCCTTCACGATCAATTACAATTGAAAGATTATTTTCAATGAAGCTAATGAAGACAAAATTGACTAATAAAAATAAAAAATTAAGTTGAATTTCTTGTCTACACTTTAATACTTTGTATTGAAAAAAACTCACAATTTAACATTGATTTCAATCACGGAGGAATACAAATTATTAAAAATAATGTTTTAATTCGAGGTTAAATATCTCTTTTTATATATTTTATTGTTATTTGTGTTAAGTTTTTAATAAAATTGATTATATATATATATATATATATATATATATATATATATATATATATATATATGTGGTAGTACTTGCCGCTCCCCTCAATAATTTGAGTAAGATCCGCCACTGGCTAAAGCACGGAGTACGTTTTTGGGTGCGATATAATTTTGTACATCCATTTGTTTGTAGACGGCCATAAATAGGAAGTTGAAAACGGAAAAAAATTTAAGAATAATATTATATTTAATTTGAAATAGTAATGCATGTAGAAGATGAAATGTAAACAACAATATTATAAATAACATGATTAAAAATAAAAAATATTAAAACTTGTATTAGATAAATCAACCATTTTAGGTTTTTACAAATAAGACAATTATTTTATATGAAAGAATACAATTTTAAAATATACACTCAATCTTTTTACAGCTCTCTTAATTTTTTTCACATATTTGAAAAAAATGGGCGATAAATTTATATTATTTAATATTTGAAACAATAGTAAAGTTGTCTCTGATTATAACAATGGTATTTTTTTCCATATATAAAAATATTTGAATAAACAATATATTTTTTCCAGTTTATAATAAAAAAATTGTTTTGCCATTATTTAAAAAAATATTTGAATCAACAGTAAAGTTATTTCTGTATATAAAAATATTTGAATCAACAATATATATATTTTCATATATAAATATTATTTTCGTTTTAACAATATTTATAAAAATATTTAAATAAATAGTAATGTTGTTCTCGTATATAAAAATATTTGAATTAACAATATATTTTTTTCTGTATATAAATATTATTTTTGTTTTTACAATATTTATAAAAATATTTGAATCAATAGTAAATTTGTTTCTATACTTAAAAAAATTTAAATCAACAATGTATTTTTTTCCTTATATAAATATTATTTTTATTTTGAGAAAATTTGTAAAAAAAATTTAATCAATAGTAAAGTTGTTCCAGTATATAAAAATATTTGAATTAACAATTTATTTTTTTCTCGTATATAAATATTAGTTTTGTTTTGATAATATTTTTAAAATAATTTGAATCAATTGTAAAATTTTTCCTATATATAGTTAGACAATTGTGTAGGAAAAGAGGTTAGAAAGGTTAGTTTAATTCACTAAGAAAGGTTAGTTGAATCTATTTATCAAAAAAAATAAGGTTAGTTGAATCTAGTTAATAAAGCACTAACTAAAAAATAGTAGAAAAATATATTTGTTAAGTTAGCAAAACTAGACAATTGTGTAGAATATTTAATTTTATCAACTTTATATAAAATCATGTTGACAGAAATTATTAACATTGAAAAGTGATGGTGTGATTGGTGGATAAAACATTTGATATAGACTTTATTCTAAATGTGAGATTGCAAATAGCTGTATTTTATGGGGAAAAATTCATAAATAACACTTCGTAGTTGCTTAAAAATCTTAGTTTCAAATCCAAATGCCTAAGAATTAAATAAGCAGACGGTACTAAAATAGACGGTACTGAAATAGTGATGGTAATTACATTGTCCCTGGTATTTGTTTACATCGCGTAGGTTTGCTAAAAAGAAAGAAGACATAGTGACAACACATGACAAGAATACTTTAACTTCTTTCACATTCATATGGCAAAGGTTAGTATAGAAGAATCAGTATAAATAGTAAACCACTAATATAACATGAGAGATAGTAACCAAAACGATTAAATATAAAAATCAAAGTTAGTATAAACTCAATTATAGTAGTAGAGCATATAATGCATAGATATTAAAATAAAAGAAATATAATGGACCTGTTTTTATCAAATAAATAGGAAAAAGGAAAAAAAAAACTCACATTTGTTGCACATTACAAAATACAATTGGTATACTGATACAAATTGAGTATCAAAAGAACTTCAAATGTTAGATCTTACAAAAGAAAGAAAAAATGCACATGAATGAAGGACTACTTTATGGAATTTGTAGCACATTATTAGAGAATGTTGAAACAATTCAAGACAACCCCTCACAAAAGAGGTGAAACTTAGTTTACAATTCAAGAATGTCGCCGTAGAAGACGAGAAGACAAAATGATGTGAATCTTAATCAAATTCTCCTATCAAGAACAACTAATAAATATCTTAATGAGTCTTATGAGCTATATATGCATCCAATAACAATGACAAATCTTTCTGAAATGGGGTCATATATTTCTCAAGAAACTTTTCCCCGCTTATCAAAGCAAAGTTGTTTAAGGTCAAACCACTCTTTTTCAAACCCCTTGATTTCAAAATCTTAACTACTGCAAATCTAGGGACAAGTACCTTTTCCAAGTTGCGGAATAGAATCACCGGGAATTTAGCAGTGACTTCTGGTGTAAGACCTGCATCTTTCACCAAGAAGAGATATCTCTCGGCCATTTTCAGAAACATACGCTGATGCCATTTTCGGAAACTAAAAGACAGATATCTCTCGACCAGCCCCACCTCTCATAAATCTTAAATTTTGATTCCCAATTTTCTTTGTACATACATGCTTTGACGAATCATGGATGATAATACTAATTCTTCTATACTAACCTTTGTCGAATCTTGGATGGTACCATGGCTGTGCAAATGTTTTTGAGTGCCTTCATATGATTATCGGATAATGGTTGCAATCCTTAGTCTTCTATTATTACCGCATAACATGATTTGACAGTGCAACCATTTAATTTATCTAGTTTGACACTATAACTGCTATGTCGAGACACCTTCATTAAAACAATAGACATCAACGAGCATAAGTGGACCAATTACTACTTGAAAAAATTAATAGTAAACTCGAAGTTAATCAAACAATTACCTTAGCTCGTCACTGGAACCACAAAATGTCATCGACTAAAATTCAAATGATAAATTTAAATCTCAAATGCAAAGAAAACAAAGAAAATAATGCAAAGAAAAAATGTTAAAAACAAAGAAAACATTTATCATTTTAGAAAGCAAAGTTGATACACATATTGATCTTTGATTAAAAACCATGCGCTCAGCAAGGATAAATCAGATTTGGAGGTAAATAAATGTTGTGTTAAAAGTGAAATCTACCTTGTATGCCTTCAACCAGGCTGCAAGGTGACCTGGTTCTAAATTGGGCTTGAAACATTTCTTGCCATTTGCTGAATAATAATTAGAGGTACTTGATCTTTCTCAAGTCCAAAATACTGCCAAAAAAAGTCATTAGAAATGTCAAATATCACTATTAAACAAATAATAACTTCAACTATGTAAATTTAAATACTTGGATACAAACCTGAAAGGCACCTTGATTGGACTCAACATTTTTCGATAAAAAAACTTATTCCTTGTTTGTATTGCTCGAAAATTTTACGGGATTTTGATTTAAAAGTTTTAGTACTTTCGGAAGTGAAGATACAGTGTAAATGGTCTATGAACTTGTTTTGCGATAACCGTTGTTTATTACAAGATTGCACAATTCTTTCTATGCAATTACTTTAGAGATGGTGTAGTTAAAAGCTTCCACATATATTGCGGTAAACTACCGTAGTCTTGTTTACCAGCAATTTCCTCAACAGTGACTGCATCAGAAATTTCCCTTAACTGTTCTTTTATAAGCTTCGCATTCAGAGATCTAATATTGTTTTCAAAGTTTTTCAATTTAGTAGGCCTTGTGGTATCAAACAAATATATCATAAAGCACTTGGTCAATATAATCAACTTTTCTAATGCTTATAATACTCATTTCTTTATAGACAAAACTTTAGGTGCTATCAAATTGTTAATGAAGAAATGCACGTTATGCCAAGAAAAGATATTGAATGGACATATGAACCAAGTTACAAAGAAAAGGGTTTTAGTATCATCATGCTTTTTCTTTCTTCATTGAGTTGTAATTTTTAAGATAATTAAGCAAAATCTAGAAAACTAAATTAGCATAACATGTTAAGAATTTGATAAAGAAAGCTAAAAAATCATCACATATATTGAACACACAACACAAGTATTCTTCATAAATGTAAATAATGACAGTACCAGGGATAGGGATTATGTCATTTCCGTGATGTAGAATCCACGCTAAGGCTAATTGAGAAGAAGTGCATGCATGCTTTGAAGCCAAGTCATTGATTCTTTCATAGAAACACTTGTTCTTTTCCAAATTTTCTCCCGTGAACCTGGGCTGAATATTCTGTCAAATATAAAAAGAAATATTTCAGTAGAAAATCACTGCAGAGATAAAACTATTTTATTTTCACCAATAAATGCATTGGTTTCATCATCAAATTTAATTTCTATTGATGCAAACCCATTTTATTTCTTCAAGTATTCAATGATACTGTCAGGTGACCTTTGTATTCTTGAATTCTCTTTTCACCATTCCACAAAATCTTAATCGTTGGTAATGCCTTAACTTTATATTCAGATGAAAGATCCTTGTTCTTCTCCTCATTGACAACAACTTTAACCTTAAAATGAGGACAACAACTTAAAATGAAAGTGTTTACAAATCATGAAGAGATTGACAAAAAATTATTGGAAAAAAGAATGAAAACAAAGAGTTCACTTCTTATAAATTTCAGAACAGTAAAGAGCACCCCCAAAATACAAAATCCTTGAGCTTGTTCGAATCCGACACCACCAGACTCGCTGCCGAAAATGCGTTGTCGTCACCACAAATCTGCCACGGCAAAATCACACACTGCCCTAAAACTGCCAAAGACGCCATATCCGCTGCCATATCCCCTATACGATTGATACCCGGTTTCTCCTTCTTAATTTCACTTTGGTCTATGTTTTTTATTTTTGTTTGCAAGAGAAATGTGAGTGAGATTTGTGTTCACAGAAGTTGGAAGAAAGATATATGAAACATTTTGTAAGAAAGAGAGATGAAGAATTCCTTTGCAGAGCCAAGAAATGGAGATAAATGCTTTCGAAAACCTTATTGAATATGAGAGAGAAATGCAGAGACAATACAACTGTAGTGTGATGACACTATTACTATGTAAAATTAAAGTCTTTGTATTCCGATTGTCAACCGAATTATATGCAGCAAATTGATGGATATCAAAGGAATTCAAGTTGGTGTTATAGATAATATGGCGCTTTCGAAGTCTTTATTTTCAACAGGAAGTGGCATGCTATAAGATATTCAAAAAGGGATTCGAAAAAGACATTTGAAGAAGTCATTCAAAGAGTTAAATATTGACGTATTGTGTCTATCAAGCAAACAACTCCTACAAGGAAGTTATTGGAAGTTATTGAAAGTAGTTATCCAAAGGGACATGTGTCAATTTCAGATTAAGGAAGTTATTAGATAAGACACTTGTTAAAATATTATATGTAGAAAGTTATTTTCTTTTCTCTATAAATAGTTGTAATTACTATGTATTAAGGGTTGGATCCTATTTTCTGAAAGTCTTGTAACACCCATGCCGCGGGGCAAACGGGTTCAGGGGCGGACAAAGATGGATTCCAGCCACCCTTTACATTCTCTTCAATTTAAGATTGTTTTGTTCATGCTTTATTTACCTTTTTTATTTGGTAATTCTGCATTTCTTTTCAATTCCTTTATTTTTCTTTCTTTTGAATGCTCACTTGAGTGTTATTTCTTTTAAGTTGCCATGAAACAACTTGTTTTATAAAAGTTGTTGGAAATAATTCCAACACTAATAAGAACAATGGTTTTGTTCTTAAAGAATGCATGAAGTGATATCATAAATCGCGAGACTTGAACGAATATTGTAAAAGAACTTTTATCCAGTCCTAAAGTGTTGTTGGATAATGATTGTTTACATTACCGAAAATCGGTGTAAACAAATTGGCGAACCCGACGTGAAACTTCAAGTTTAGCGTGATTCAACACTTTATATGCATAAAAATGGTTTCAGAGAAACATGAATTGTACATGAAATGGTTTTTAAGCCATATTATTAAATACTTATAATAATAATAATCTGTCGAAACCATTAGAAGCGGACACCAATTAAATTGGAGAATCTTATCAAAGTGATTTTGAAATTTTTTGCAAAGATTGAAACTGAAATGTTGGCCTTTGAGAGGCCTCTAATGATTGATCATTGTGATTTATAATTTGCATGTCAATGCAAGGTGTGTTTCAAAAGGCAAATGATACATTTGCAGTTTGATGCTTTTGAATTGTTGTCAACAAAACTTAAAGTGTGTTTAATTGACAATTAGTTTATTGGTTGAAACTTGGATTAAAGGAAGAATGGTTGTATTCAACTTAGGTTTTTAAGGATTAAAGTCCAATAATATTTCGATTTTCTTTTTGGGTGGTTTCAAATTATTATTTTGATTACAAATATATATAATAAAATTGCAAGTTATTATTAATGCAATTATAACCGGTCGAAGATGGAAATATGACAGCATGCCACCTTGAAATGTTTCAATGACAATGAAGTTATTGGATTGATCATGGTAGTAATACTAACCCAATATTTCGACCAAGATTTTAGCATGTTATGGGATTAATTTTTCCAACCAAATATTTGGCAAAGGCTTGGTCTATTTTTTAGATATGAAATCAATATGAGGTCGAAATCATCTTCCAAATTCTGCTAAGTTTTCAAAAGAGGTTGTTATGTGTTTTCTCTGAATTAGTGACATGATTAAAAATGTTATTCCCCCATTTCCTTCGAGAAGCAGCATTTTGGGAGGGGCCTCTGTTAATATCACAAATATATATAATTGATGGTATTTAGAAAGACTTGGTGTTAGAGGTCGAATTGTTATCTTGTGTTTCTCACTTTAATACATATATATTGGTTAGAGTTGGAAAACATGGAAGTGAGGCAAAGGAACATCATTTGTCGAAATTAGCCATATTAAGTGGAATTCGACTAAACTCTTTTGTGACATTCGACTAACATGTGAAGCAATTATCAAGTTTGAGTGTGTTGAATAGATACTTAGTATTTGTCATTTTCCTTTCAATCAAAAGACAAATACTGAGGGGCCTCTGTTACTATGTAAAATTAAAGTCTTTGTATTCCGATTGTCAACCAAATTATATGCAGCAAATTGATGGATATCAAAGGAATTCAAGTTGGTGTTATAGATAATATGGCGCTTTCGAAGACTTTATTTTCAACAGGAAGTGGCATGCTATAAGATATTCAAAAAGGGATTCGAAAAAGACATTTGAAGAAGTCATTCAAAGAGTTAAATATTGACGTATTGTGTCTATCAAGCAAACAACTCCTACAAGGAAGTTATTGGAAGTTATTGAAAGTAGTTATCCAAAGGGACATGTGTCAATTTCAGATTAAGGAAGTTATTAGATAAGACACTTGTTAAAATATTATATGTAGAAAGTTATTTTCTTTTCTCTATAAATAGTTGTAATTACTATGTATTAAGGGTTGGATCCTATTTTCTGAAAGTCTTGTAACACCCATGCCGCGGGGCAAACGGGTTCAGGGGCGGACAAAGATGGATTCCAGCCACCCTTTACATTCTCTTCAATTTAAGATTGTTTTGTTCATGCTTTATTTACCTTTTTTATTTGGTAATTCTGCATTTCTTTTCAATTCCTTTATTTTTCTTTCTTTTGAATGCTCACTTGAGTGTTATTTCTTTTAAGTTGCCATGAAACAACTTGTTTTATAAAAGTTGTTGGAAATAATTCCAACACTAATAAGAACAATGGTTTTGTTCTTAAAGAATGCATGAAGTGATATCATAAATCGCGAGACTTGAACGAATATTGTAAAAGAACTTTTATCCAGTCCTAAAGTGTTGTTGGATAATGATTGTTTACATTACCGAAAATCGGTGTAAACAAATTGGCGAACCCGACGTGAAACTTCAAGTTTAGCGTGATTCAACACTTTATATGCATAAAAATGGTTTCAGAGAAACATGAATTGTACATGAAATGGTTTTTAAGCCATATTATTAAATAATTATAATAATAATAATCTGTCGAAACCATTAGAAGCGGACACCAATTAAATTGGAGAATCTTATCAAAGTGATTTTGAAATTTTTTGCAAAGATTGAAACTGAAATGTTGGCCTTTGAGAGGCCTCTAATGATTGATCATTGTGATTTATAATTTGCATGTCAATGCAAGGTGTGTTTCAAAAGGCAAATGATACATTTGCAGTTTGATGCTTTTGAATTGTTGTCAACAAAACTTAAAGTGTGTTTAATTGACAATTAGTTTATTGGTTGAAACTTGGATTAAAGGAAGAATGGTTGTATTCAACTTAGGTTTTTAAGGATTAAAGTCCAATAATATTTCGATTTTCTTTTTGGGTGGTTTCAAATTATTATTTTGATTACAAATATATATAATAAAATTGCAAGTTATTATTAATGCAATTATAACCGGTCGAAGATGGAAATATGACAGCATGCCACCTTGAAATGTTTCAATGACAATGAAGTTATTGGATTGATCATGGTAGTAATACTAACCCAATATTTCGACCAAGATTTTAGCATGTTATGGGATTAATTTTTCCAACCAAATATTTGGCAAAGGCTTGGTCTATTTTTTAGATATGAAATCAATATGAGGTCGAAATCATCTTCCAAATTCTGCTAAGTTTTCAAAAGAGGTTGTTATGTGTTTTCTCTGAATTAGTGACATGATTAAAAATGTTATTCCCCCATTTCCTTCGAGAAGCAGCATTTTGGGAGGGGCCTCTGTTAATATCACAAATATATATAATTGATGGTATTTAGAAAGACTTGGTGTTAGAGGTCGAATTGTTATCTTGTGTTTCTCACTTTAATACATATATATTGGTTAGAGTTGGAAAACATGGAAGTGAGGCAAAGGAACATCATTTGTCGAAATTAGCCATATTAAGTGGAATTCGACTAAACTCTTTTGTGACATTCGACTAACATGTGAAGCAATTATCAAGTTTGAGTGTGTTGAATAGATACTTAGTATTTGTCATTTTCCTTTCAATCAAAAGACAAATACTGGGGGGCCTCTGTTACTATGTAAAATTAAAGTCTTTGTATTCCGATTGTCAACCGAATTATATGCAGCAAATTGATGGATATCAAAGGAATTCAAGTTGGTGTTATAGATAATATGGCGCTTTCGAAGTCTTTATTTTCAACAGGAAGTGGCATGCTATAAGATATTCAAAAAGGGATTCGAAAAAGACATTTGAAGAAGTCATTCAAAGAGTTAAATATTGACGTATTGTGTCTATCAAGCAAACAACTCCTACAAGGAAGTTATTGGAAGTTATTGAAAGTAGTTATCCAAAGGGACATATGTCAATTTCAGATTAAGGAAGTTATTAGATAAGACACTTGTTAAAATATTATATGTAGAAAGTTATTTTCTTTTCTCTATAAATAGTTGTAATTACTATGTATTAAGGGTTGGATCCTATTTTCTGAAAGTCTTGTAACACCCATGCCGCGGGGCAAACGGGTTCAGGGGCGGACAAAGATGGATTCCAGCCACCCTTTACATTCTCTTCAATTTAAGATTGTTTTGTTCATGCTTTATTTACCTTTTTTATTTGGTAATTCTGCATTTCTTTTCAATTCCTTTATTTTTCTTTCTTTTGAATGCTCACTTGAGTGTTATTTCTTTTAAGTTGCCATGAAACAACTTGTTTTATAAAAGTTGTTGGAAATAATTCCAACACTAATAAGAACAATGGTTTTGTTCTTAAAGAATGCATGAAGTGATATCATAAATCGCGAGACTTGAACGAATATTGTAAAAGAACTTTTATCCAGTCCTAAAGTGTTGTTGGATAATGATTGTTTACATTACTGAAAATCGGTGTAAACAAATTGGCGAACCCGACGTGAAACTTCAACATTAGCGTGATTCAACACTTTATATGCATAAAAATGGTTTCAGAGAAACATGAATTGTACATGAAATGGTTTTTAAGCCATATTATTAAATAATTATAATAATAATAATCTGTCGAAACCATTAGAAGCGGACACCAATTAAATTGGAGAATCTTATCAAAGTGATTTTGAAATTTTTTGCAAAGATTGAAACTGAAATGTTGGCCTTTGAGAGGCCTCTAATGATTGATCATTGTGATTTATAATTTGCATGTCAATGCAAGGTGTGTTTCAAAAGGCAAATGATACATTTGCAGTTTGATGCTTTTGAATTGTTGTCAACAAAACTTAAAGTGTGTTTAATTGACAATTAGTTTATTGGTTGAAACTTGGATTAAAGGAAGAATGGTTGTATTCAACTTAGGTTTTTAAGGATTAAAGTCCAATAATATTTCGATTTTCTTTTTGGGTGGTTTCAAATTATTATTTTGATTACAAATATATATAATAAAATTGCAAGTTATTATTAATGCAATTATAACCGGTCGAAGATGGAAATATTACAGCATGCCACCTTGAAATGTTTCAATGACAATGAAGTTATTGGATTGATCATGGTAGTAATACTAACCCAATATTTCGACCAAGATTTTAGCATGTTATGGGATTAATTTTTCCAACCAAATATTTGGCAAAGGCTTGGTCTATTTTTTCGATATGAAATCAATATGAGGTCGAAATCATCTTCCAAATTCTGCCAAGTTTTCAAAAGAGGTTGTTATGTGTTTTCTCTGAATTAGTGACATGATTAAAAATGTTATTCCCCCATTTCCTTCGAGAAGCAGCATTTTGGGAGGGGCCTCTGTTAATATCACAAATATATATAATTGATGGTATTTAGAAAGACTTGGTGTTAGAGGTCGAATTGTTATCTTGTGTTTCTCACTTTAATACATATATATTGGTTAGAGTTGGAAAACATGGAAGTGAGGCAAAGGAACATCATTTGTCGAAATTAGCCATATTAAGTGGAATTCGACTAAACTCTTTTGTGACATTCGACTAACATGTGAAGCAATTATCAAGTTTGAGTGTGTTGAATAGATACTTAGTATTTGTCATTTTCCTTTCAATCAAAAGACAAATACTGGGGGGCCTCTGTTACTATGTAAAATTAAAGTCTTTGTATTCCGATTGTCAACCGAATTATATGCAGCAAATTGATGGATATCAAAGGAATTCAAGTTGGTGTTATAGATAATATGGCGCTTTCGAAGTCTTTATTTTCAACAGGAAGTGGCATGCTATAAGATATTCAAAAAGGGATTCGAAAAAGACATTTGAAGAAGTCATTCAAAGAGTTAAATATTGACGTATTGTGTCTATCAAGCAAACAACTCCTACAAGGAAGTTATTGGAAGTTATTGAAAGTAGTTATCCAAAGGGACATGTGTCAATTTCAGATTAAGGAAGTTATTAGATAAGACACTTGTTAAAATATTATATGTAGAAAGTTATTTTCTTTTCTCTATAAATAGTTGTAATTACTATGTATTAAGGGTTGGATCCTATTTTCTGAAAGTCTTGTAACACCCATGCCGCGGGGCAAACGGGTTCAGGGGCGGACAAAGATGGATTCCAGCCACCCTTTACATTCTCTTCAATTTAAGATTGTTTTGTTCATGCTTTATTTACCTTTTTTATTTGGTAATTCTGCATTTCTTTTCAATTCCTTTATTTTTCTTTCTTTTGAATGCTCACTTGAGTGTTATTTCTTTTAAGTTGCCATGAAACAACTTGTTTTATAAAAGTTGTTGGAAATAATTCCAACACTAATAAGAACAATGGTTTTGTTCTTAAAGAATGCATGAAGTGATATCATAAATCGCGAGACTTGAACGAATATTGTAAAAGAACTTTTATCCAGTCCTAAAGTGTTGTTGGATAATGATTGTTTACATTACCGAAAATCGGTGTAAACAAATTGGCGAATCCGACGTGAAACTTCAAGTTTAGCGTGATTCAACACTTTATATGCATAAAAATGGTTTCAGAGAAACATGAATTGTACATGAAATGGTTTTTAAGCCATATTATTAAATAATAATAATAATAATAATCTGTCGAAACCATTAGAAGCGGACACCAATTAAATTGGAGAATCTTATCAAAGTGATTTTGAAATTTTTTGCAAAGATTGAAACTGAAATGTTGGCCTTTGAGAGGCCTCTAATGATTGATCATTGTGATTTATAATTTGCATGTCAATGCAAGGTGTGTTTCAAAAGGCAAATGATACATTTGCAGTTTGATGCTTTTGAATTGTTGTCAACAAAACTTAAAGTGTGTTTAATTGACAATTAGTTTATTGGTTGAAACTTGGATTAAAGGAAGAATGGTTGTATTCAACTTAGGTTTTTAAGGATTAAAGTCCAATAATATTTCGATTTTCTTTTTGGGTGGTTTCAAATTATTATTTTGATTACAAATATATATAATAAAATTGCAAGTTATTAATAATGCAATTATAACCGGTCGAAGATGGAAATATGACAGCATGCCACCTTGAAATGTTTCAATGACAATGAAGTTATTGGATTGATCATGGTAGTAATACTAACCCAATATTTTGACCAAGATTTTAGCATGTTATGGGATTAATTTTTCCAACCAAATATTTGGCAAAGGCTTGGTCTATTTTTTCGATATGAAATCAATATGAGGTCGAAATCATCTTCCAAATTCTGCTAAGTTTTCAAAAGAGGTTGTTATGTGTTTTCTCTGAATTAGTGACATGATTAAAAATGTTATTCCCCCATTTCCTTCGAGAAGCAGCATTTTGGGAGGGGCCTCTGTTAATATCACAAATATATATAATTGATGGTATTTAGAAAGACTTGGTGTTAGAGGTCGAATTGTTATCTTGTGTTTCTCACTTTAATACATATATATTGGTTAGAGTTGGAAAACATGGAAGTGAGGCAAAGGAACATCATTTGTCGAAATTAGCCATATTAAGTGGAATTCGACTAAACTCTTTTGTGACATTCGACTAACATGTGAAGCAATTATCAAGTTTGAGTGTGTTGAATAGATACTTAGTATTTGTCATTTTCCTTTCAATCAAAAGACAAATACTGGGGGGCCTCTGTTACTATGTAAAATTAAAGTCTTTGTATTCCGATTGTCAACCGAATTATATGCAGCAAATTGATGGATATCAAAGGAATTCAAGTTGGTGTTATAGATAATATGGCGCTTTCGAAGACTTTATTTTCAACAGGAAGTGGCATGCTATAAGATATTCAAAAAGGGATTCGAAAAAGACATTTAAAGAAGTCATTCAAAGAGTTAAATATTGACGTATTGTGTCTATCAAGCAAACAACTCCTACAAGGAAGTTATTGGAAGTTATTGAAAGTAGTTATCCAAAGGGACATGTGTCAATTTCAGATTAAGGAAGTTATTAGATAAGACACTTGTTAAAATATTATATGTAGAAAGTTATTTTCTTTTCTCTATAAATAGTTGTAATTACTATGTATTAAGGGTTGGATCCTATTTTCTGAAAGTCTTGTAACACCCATGCCGCGGGGCAAACGGGTTCAGGGGCGGACAAAGATGGATTCCAGCCACCCTTTACATTCTCTTCAATTTAAGATTGTTTTGTTCATGCTTTATTTACCTTTTTTATTTGGTAATTCTGCATTTCTTTTCAATTCCTTTATTTTTCTTTCTTTTGAATGCTCACTTGAGTGTTATTTCTTTTAAGTTGCCATGAAACAACTTGTTTTATAAAAGTTGTTGGAAATAATTCCAACACTAATAAGAACAATGGTTTTGTTCTTAAAGAATGCATGAAGTGATATCATAAATCGCGAGACTTGAACGAATATTGTAAAAGAACTTTTATCCAGTCCTAAAGTGTTGTTGGATAATGATTGTTTACATTACCGAAAATCGGTGTAAACAAATTGGCGAACCCGACGTGAAACTTCAAGTTTAGCGTGATTCAACACTTTATATGCATAAAAATGGTTTCAGAGAAACATGAATTGTACATGAAATGGTTTTTAAGCCATATTATTAAATAATTATAATAATAATAATCTGTCGAAACCATTAGAAGCGGACACCAATTAAATTGGAGAATCTTATCAAAGTGATTTTGAAATTTTTTGCAAAGATTGAAACTGAAATGTTGTCCTTTGAGAGGCCTCTAATGATTGATCATTGTGATTTATAATTTGCATGTCAATGCAAGGTGTGTTTCAAAAGGCAAATGATACATTTGCAGTTTGATGCTTTTGAATTATTGTCAACAAAACTTAAAGTGTGTTTAATTGACAATTAGTTTATTGGTTGAAACTTGGATTAAAGGAAGAATGGTTGTATTCAACTTAGGTTTTTAAGGATTAAAGTCCAATAATATTTCGATTTTCTTTTTGGGTGGTTTCAAATTATTATTTTGATTACAAATATATATAATAAAATTGCAAGTTATTATTAATGCAATTATAACCGGTCGAAGATGGAAATATGACAGCATGCCACCTTGAAATGTTTCAATGACAATGAAGTTATTGGATTGATCATGGTAGTAATACTTGTTAAGAATGTTGCAAGTGTGAGTAGAATAGTGTGGGTAATAGTCCCACATTGGTTAGAATTGTGGAGATTTGAGCATTTATAAGTGAGAGAACCCACCCACCTATCACCTTAGGGTTTTGGGTGGATATGTGGTGTGTCTCTCACAAAGGTGTTGCTCCAAATCAAATGAGGTTCCACAATGATCAATGCCCCCTAGTGAAAAAAAATCTCCCCTAACATATGGTATCATGAGCCTTTGGTTCGAGAAAGGGACCGGCTTACTTGTATAACGGTAATACAAGTGTGTGGAAGAAGAGCTTCCACTGGAGGGGGAGCATTGTGAACTCACACTTGAGGGGGAGTGTTAAGAATGTTGCAAGTGTGAGTAGAATAGTGTGGGTAATAGTCCCACATTGGTTAGAATTGTGGAGATTTGAGCATTATAAGTGAGAGAACCCACCCACCTATCACCTTAGGGTTTTGGGTGGATATGTGGTGTGTCTCTCACAAAGGTGTTGCTCCAAATCAAATGAGGTTCCACAATGATCAATGCTCCCTAGTGAAAAAAAATCTCCCCTAACAATACCAACCCAATATTTCGACCAAGATTTTAGCATGTTATGGGATTAATTTTTCCAACCAAATATTTGGCAAAGGCTTGGTCTATTTTTTCGATATGAAATCAATATGAGGTCGAAATCATCTTCCAAATTCTGCTAAGTTTTCAAAAGAGGTTGTTATGTGTTTTCTTTGAATTAGTGACATGATTAAAAATGTTATTCCCCCATTTCCTTCGAGAAGCAGCATTTTGGGAGGGGCCTCTGTTAATATCACAAATATATATAATTGATGGTATTTAGAAAGACTTGGTGTTAGAGGTCGAATTGTTATATTGTGTTTCTCACTTTAATACATATATATTGGTTAGAGTTGGAAAACATGGAAGTGAGGCAAAGGAACATCATTTGTCAAAATTAGCCATATTAAGTGGAATTCGACTAAACTCTTTTGTGACATTCGACTAACATGTGAAGCAATTATCAAGTTTGAGTGTGTTGAATAGATACTTAGTATTTGTCATTTTCCTTTCAATCAAAAGACAAATACTGGGGGGCCTCTGTTACTATGTAAAATTAAAGTCTTTGTATTCCGATTGTCAACCGAATTATATGCAGCAAATTGATGGATATCAAAGGAATTCAAGTTGGTGTTATAGATAATATGGCGCTTTCGAAGACTTTATTTTCAACAGGAAGTGGCATGCTATAAGATATTCAAAAAGGGATTCGAAAAAGACATTTGAAGAAGTCATTCAAAGAGTTAAATATTGACGTATTGTGTCTATCAAGCAAACAACTCCTACAAGGAAGTTATTGGAAGTTATTGAAAGTAGTTATCCAAAGGGACATGTGTCAATTTCAGATTAAGGAAGTTATTAGATAAGACACTTGTTAAAATATTATATGTAGAAAGTTATTTTCTTTTCTCTCTAAATAGTTGTAATTACTATGTATTAAGGGTTGGATCCTATTTTCTGAAAGTCTTGTAACACCCATGCCGCGGGGCAAACGGGTTCAGGGGCGGACAAAGATGGATTCCAGCCACCCTTTACATTCTCTTCAATTTAAGATTGTTTTGTTCATGCTTTATTTACCTTTTTTATTTGGTAATTCTGCATTTCTTTTCAATTCCTTTATTTTTCTTTCTTTTGAATGCTCACTTGAGTGTTATTTCTTTTAAGTTGCCATGAAACAACTTGTTTTATAAAATTTGTTGGAAATAATTCCAACACTAATAAGAACAATGGTTTTGTTCTTAAAGAATACATGAAGTGATATCATAAATCGCGAGACTTGAACGAATATTGTAAAAGAACTTTTATCCAGTCCTAAAGTGTTGTTGGATAATGATTGTTTACATTACCGAAAATCGGTGTAAACAAATTGGCGAACCCGACGTGAAACTTCAAGTTTAGCGTGATTCACCACTTTATATGCATAAAAATGGTTTCAGAGAAACATGAATTGTACATGAAATGGTTTTTAAGCCATATTATTAAATAATTATAATAATAATAATATGTCGAAACCATTAGAAGCGGACACCAATTAAATTGGAGAATCTTATCAAAGTGATTTTGAAATTTTTTGCAAAGATTGAAACTGAAATGTTGGCCTTTGAGAGGCCTCTAATGATTGATCATTGTGATTTATAATTTGCATGTCAATGCAAGGTGTGTTTCAAAAGGCAAATGATACATTTGCAGTTTGATGCTTTTGAATTGTTGTCAACAAAACTTAAAGTGTGTTTAATTGACAATTAGTTTATTGGTTGAAACTTGGATTAAAGGAAGAATGGTTGCATTCAACTTAGGTTTTTAAGGATTAAAGTCAATAATATTTCGATTTTCTTTTTGGGTGGTTTCAAATTATTATTTTGATTACAAATATATATAATAAAATTGCAAGTTATTATTAATGCAATTATAACCGGTTGAAGATGGAAATATGACAGCATGCCACCTTGAAATGTTTCAATGACAATGAAGTTATTGGATTGATCATGGTAGTAATACTAACCCAATATTTCGACCAAGATTTTAGCATGTTATGGGATTAATTTTTCCAACCAAATATTTGGCAAAGGCTTGGTCTATTTTTTCGATATGAAATCAATATGAGGTCGAAATCATTTTCCAAATTCTGCCAAGTTTTCAAAAGAGGTTGTTATGTGTTTTCTCTGAATTAGTGACATGATTAAAAATGTTATTCCCCCATTTCCTTCGAGAAGCAGCATTTTGGGAGGGGCCTCTGTTAATATCACAAATATATATAATTGATGGTATTTAGAAAGACTTGGTGTTAGAGGTCGAATTGTTATCTTGTGTTTCTCACTTTAATACATATATATTGGTTAGAGTTGGAAAACATGGAAGTGAGGCAAAGGAACATCATTTGTCGAAATTAGCCATATTAAGTGGAATTCGACTAAACTCTTTTGTGACATTCGACTAACATGTGAAGCAATTATCAAGTTTGAGTGTGTTGAATAGATACTTAGTATTTGTCATTTTCCTTTCAATCAAAAGACAAATACTGGGGGGCCTCTGTTACTATGTAAAATTAAAGTCTTTGTATTCCGATTGTCAACCGAATTATATGCAGCAAATTGATGGATATCAAAGGAATTCAAGTTGGTGTTATAGATAATATGGCGCTTTCGAAGACTTTATTTTCAACAGGAAGTGGCATGCTATAAGATATTCAAAAAGGGATTCGAAAAAGACATTTGAAGAAGTTATTCAAAGAGTTAAATATTGACGTATTGTGTCTATCAAGCAAACAACTCTTACAAGGAAGTTATTGGAAGTTATTGAAAGTAGTTATCCAAAGGGACATGTGTCAATTTCAGATTAAGGAAGTTATTAGATAAGACACTTGTTAAAATATTATATGTAGAAAGTTATTTTCTTTTCTCTATAAATAGTTGTAATTACTATGTATTAAGGGTTGGATCCTATTTTCTGAAAGTCTTGTAACACCCATGCCGCGGGGCAAACGGTTCAGGGGCGGACAAAGATGGATTCCAGCCACCCTTTACATTCTCTTCAATTTAAGATTGTTTTGTTCATGCTTTATTTACCTTTTTTATTTGGTAATTCTGCATTTCTTTTCAATTCCTTTATTTTTCTTTCTTTTGAATGCTCACTTGAGTGTTATTTCTTTTAAGTTGCCATGAAACAACTTGTTTTATAAAATTTGTTGGAAATAATTCTAACACTAATAAGAACAATGGTTTTGTTCTTAAAGAATGCATGAAGTGATATCATAAATCGCGAGACTTGAACGAATATTGTAAAAGAACTTTTATCCAGTCCTAAAGTGTTATTGGATAATGATTGTTTACATTACCGAAAATCGGTGTAAACAGACACATTGATAGAAGAGAAAAGTTGGAAAAGTAGGATTGAAGTAGTTGGTTTGGAACCAAATAGTTGGATACACATGAGATAACGAAAACACAGTAGAAGAGATATAAACCATTAGTTGGAATTGAACATTATCATATTATTAGTTGCAAAAAGTAACTTTTAGACCAAAGTTGCCCCTATTTTGAAGAGGTGGTAGATTTAGAACGAATGACAAATGAGAGTTTTCCACAACATCTAATTTTCTTATATTATATATTTTGTATTCTATTATTTTCTCTTACTCATTTTCTTTTTAGAAATATTTTCATTCACATGATATTATTTTGGTATTGTAAGAGCGAAAGACTCAAGTAAGAGTTGTGTAATTTTCGTTTGAATCAAATTATTCTGTAATTGTAAATCAAAATTTCATTGTGTAACATTGATATTGCTATAAAAGTTGCAAGTTGAATTTGGATAAAAGCTTGGTGTAAGAAGGTTGTAGACTCATATTGTGATAAAAGCTAAAGTTTATAATGGAAATCTCAATGAAAAACTCTTGGGGATTGGAATAAGCAACATGGTTTAAGGTTATAACAATATAAATCCTTGTGTGCACTTTCATGTCTCTATTTTCCTTACATGCTTAAATTTTGGCGTCATCTCCTTTCTTAAAATTAACAAAGTAGAATAAATTATTTTTGTAAAAAGTTTTTAAAAATTATGTATCACAATTCACCCCCTCGTGTTTGAAGTCACTTGATCAATATATATATATATATATATATATATATATATATATATATATATATATATATATATCAACATCATTATTTAAAGAGGTTTTTGTTCTGCGCGAGAACCATAATTGATCGGAATTGGTGGATGTGGATTGCAAACCGAGTAAAATGAATGAATGGAATTTGAATTCCAAAGTACCTGAGAAATGACGTGTCTTCTCTCATATATAGTAGGGGTTATAACAACTTGTTGATCTATAGGCGTGAATTACAGAGATTTATCTAATGGATCTTGGATTGAGATCACCTACATTCGTGACTAGGAGAACATATATGTTTCGTCAGTTACGTTGTTGATTATTCTGCCCTCTAGGTCGTAATTGTTGGGCCTCCTGGAACGCGAAAAACAATTCCCCCTCAAGCCCTTGCTTGAGCTATGTAGAGGGATAGTTTGATGTGTTTGTCTACTTTTGTAAGTCGTTACTCGGCTTGATAAAAAAGTCACGATGCGGTGTCGATGTCATGGGGAATTCACGCTTTAAATGTGCTTCATACTCTATATGTCTTTTCACATGCTTTATCATGATAACCATTTGGAACTTGATCATTTTAGTGTTTTTTGAGGAAATCTGGACAATTGATAGTGCCTACTTCTTTCTTTTAGTAAGACATCGCGTAATTTTTCAGAATTGTTTTACGGTTTCTTTTGTTGGAACAAGTTTGGTTATACATTTACAATTCTTGAGTTTTTATGATAGCAAAGTATAAAGAACAATTTTGTACTATAATATTTTTGTTAAGTGTGCAAAATCTGAATAAGGCAGATACGGGATACAACAGAATTTGAACAAGTCAGATGCTAGATAAAGCAGACTCTATATTCTAGATAAAGCAGTCTCTGGAATCTGGATAAAGCAGACTTTGGACTCTGGATAAAGAGACTTTGGACTCTGGACATCATCAAACTCTAGACTCTGGACATTATCAGACTCTAGACATTATCAGACTCTAGACTCTGGACTTCATCGGACTCTAGGCTTTAGAGATCATCAGATTTTGAACCAAGGTTAAAATATAAAGAAGTAAAATACTGATAGTCAACTCTGGATAACCTAGTCAACGCTTCTAAAAAGACAATCCAGACTTACTCTGATAAATTTAAGCCTCATTTTCACTAGACTCTGACGTCTAAACTTCAAGACTCTGAACTCTGATCAAGCTTCAAAACATCTCAAATACGAAGCAAATGATTTTGAGAACAATGATTTAAAGAATATTCCTAGTAATCTTACATTCAAGCAGCAAAATCAAATGTTTTCTTTAAAGGACAAATATACTTGAATGGTTAAGGAATGTACTACCAACGGTACTCCAAGTTTCACGGCTCAACCTCGTACCACTATTACAGCTGTGAAATTGAAGAAGTTTCTAATTATATCCTCCAAGGATATTATTCATCATCTATTTAAAGAGGAAGAAGGAATTGTGAAAATAGAGACAAATAAGTGATATTCAACTACGAAAAGAGAAGAATAACACTCACTACACTTAGAGTTTTTCATTTGTATATTTTCGTAAGTGTAAACTCTGAAATTCATTTTGTGTATCTGCTTACTAAGAAACATTATTGTAAACACATAATCTTTGTATTGTAACTTTAAGTTTTTCCTTGAGGGACTAAGTTTAGTCTGTAGCCTCGAGAAGTCATTGACAATTGGTCTTTGAGTTTTTTTTCCTTGAAGGACTAAGTTTAGTTAGAAGCCTTAAGAAGTCATTGGTAGTTGGTCTTTGAGTTTACAATATGATTGATTAGTGGATTAAGACCTTGTGAAAAGGTGAAAACACTCTAACGAGTGGACTAGACTAACTTAGTTAACAGTGAACCAATATTAAAATTATGTGTATTCTTATCTTTATTGTTCGTGTCATTGGTTTGGTAAAAAATTGTCATATCTGAAATCCAATTCAAACCCCCATTTGTTGTGTTTCTTGTACCTTTAATTGGTAGCAGAGCCTGGTGCTTGTATTGAATATTTTGTAGCAACTACTTAACCGTGTCAGATAAACATCCACTTTCAGAAACACAATATGACATCCACAAGAAACAATGATAAACATCATTATTCTGCTAAACCTCCAATCTTTGATGGAGAAAATTTAGACTATTAGAAAGATAGAATCAAAAGTTTCTTCCTTAGATATAATGCAGATCTATGGAACATGGTAATGGATAGTTACACGCATCTTGTAAATTCAAATGATGTAAAGCTTAAAAGAAACAAGATGGATGAACAACAAAAGAAGGACAACAAAAACCATCACATATCAAGAACAATCTTGTCGAATGTTATTTCTTATACTGAGTATGAGAAGACTACAAATAGAGACTCAACTAAGTCTATATTTGATTCTTTAAAAATGACTCTTGAAGGAAATGAGTAAGTTAAGGAAACTAAGGCATTAGCCTTAATCCAGAAATATGAACCTTTCAAAATGGAAGAAGATGAAACTATTGAGGATATGTTCTTAAGGTTTCAAACTCTTATGGCTAGATTAAAATTTTTTAATAAAGGATACACCACTGCAGATCATGTTAAGAAAATCACCAGAAGTATGCCAAAGAAATGGAGGCCAATGGTGATAGCACTCAAGGTGTCAAAGGATCTGAATAACACAACTTTGGAAAAAAATGTAAGGTCCTTTAAGGAGTCGTGAGATCGATCAAGAAGAGGATGAGTCCCAGAGGAAAGGGAAGTCTGTGGCTCTGAAGTCTAAAGGCAAGTCTGAAAATACTAAAGCTCTTCAAGCTGAAGAAGAAGAGTCTGAAGAAGGTTCTGATGAAGAGGACGAGTTGTCTCTACTATCCAAAAGGGTCAACCAAATCTAAAAACAAAGATAGAATAAGCCCAAAGGCTATAGAAGAACACATGGATGCTCTGAGTCAACCTCTAGGAAGAGAAAGTGTAGATCTGACAAATAGGTTATCTGCTTTGAGTGCAAAGATCTAGGTCACTACAAAAATGAGTGTCCCAAACTCAAATAAAGACAAGCCTAAGAAGAAATTCTTCAGAGAGAAGAAGAAATGGCTAATGGCAATATGGGATGACTCTGACTATTCTGAGGATGACTCTGAAGAAGAGAAAGCTAACATGGTACTTATGGCTAGCACCGGAGCCTCTGAATCAGAATTAGAGTCAGATTCAGACTCTGAAGAGGTATTTTTTCATCTAACTCGTTCTGAACTTGAATTAGTTTTAGTTTAAATTATTGAAAATAATCAGAAATTCCAGAAAAGATACAAGAATCTAAAATAGATCCAGGTAATTGATTTTTTATCCCATAGTGAGCTAATAAAAGAAAATTCTATTTTAAAATAAAGAATTGATATTTTAGAAAAAAACCTTGCTCTCAAAATCAAGAGTGAAAAACTTTAGAATGAAATTCTTTTAGAAGCTCTTATTGATTATGGGTGTGTTTCAAAGAAATATGAAACATCTTTTCAAAAATTTCTAGCAAGAAACATAGATATAAGCAATATGGCTTCCATGATCTATGGAGTAAGTAGAAATGGGAAAAGAGGGATTGGCTATGTTCCATCAAAGAGCTCTGTGTTCAAATCTAAACCTAAAGAAATGGTGATAAAACCAAAAGCTATGTATTCTCATTTTAATTACGGTCACACACCTAACACCTATTTTGCAAAAAAACCCTGGGTTGATAAAAACTCTTGGAAAACTAACCATAAAGGACTCAAAAAGATGTGGGTACCTAAAAACAAAGTAATCTATGTTGCAGATATCCTTAACAACAAAGCTGAGACACCAGTCATGTTATCTGGACTCTAGGTGCTCTCGACACATGACAAGAAGAAGACATATGTTCCAAAAGCTAACACTTAAGCTTAGAGGTTCTATAGGCTTTGGAGGAAATCAGAAAGGTAATATCATTGGTACAAAAACAATAGGTAATAGTTCCCTTCCATCTATTACCAATGTTTGAATAGTTGAAGGTCTAATGCATAATCTCTTGTCCATAAGTCAATTAAGTAATAATGGTTATGACATTATTTTCAATCAAAAGTCCTGCAAAGTTGTGAGTCAAAAGGATGGCTTTGTACTCTTCAGCGGCAAGAGGAAAAACAACATTTATAAAATCAAACTTTTTGATTTAGAAAAACAAATTGTAAAATGCCTTATGTCACTGAATGAAGATCAATGGACTTGGCATAGACGATTGGATCATGTTAGCATGAAAAGAATCTTTAAGTTCAACAAGCTCAATTTAGTCAGAGGCCTTCCAAATCTGAAGTTAGCTTCAAATGCTCTTTTTGAGGCATGTCCTTAAGTCAAGTTTTATAAAACTTCCATTAAAGCAAAGAATGTTGTTTCCACCTTCAGACATTTGGAACTCTTGCATATTGATCTGTTTAGGCCAGTTAAAACAACTTCAATAATTGACATGAAGTATGGATTAGTCATTGTAGATGACTGCAGCAGATGGACCTGAGTAAAGTTCTTAAAACACAAGAATAAATTACATTATGTGTTTATCACCTTCTGTATACAAGTGCAAAACGAAAAAGGCTTAACAATTGTTAGAGTCAAAAGTGACCATGATGGTGAATTTAAAAACAAATATTTTGAAAAACTTTTTAAAGATAATGACATTTCTTATGATTTCTCCTGTTCTATAACTCCTAAGTGAAATGGAGTTGTAGAGAGGAAAAATCGTACTTTACAATAATTGGCCAGAACCATGATCAATGAGACAAATATTACAAAGCACTTATGGGTAAAAGCAGTGAATACTGCATGTTACATTCAGAACAGGATCTCTATAAGACCTATTATGGGTAAGACTCCTTATCAATTATGGAAGAGCATAAAGCCCAACATTTCTTATTTTCATCCATTTGATTGTATTTGTTTTATGCTCAATACTAAAGACAATCTGAACAAGTTTGATTCTAAAGCTCAAAAGTGTATCATGTTAGGATATTTTGAATGCTCAAAAGGCTACATAGTATATGACACTGAAACCAATATTTTTGAGGAATCAATTCATGTTAAGTTTCATGATAAGCTTGACTCTCAAAGCAGGTTGAAAAGTTTGCAAATTTGGAAATCATCTATTCAAACTCTGAAGGCAAGGACTCTGAGGATAAAGATAGTGGAAGTGCTGAACTTGAAATTGAACATATATGATTTGAATCAAACATCCAAAATCCAAAATTTTCAAAATTCTCAAAATACGTTGAGGTTTTTCTTTCCACCTAATTTGAATCATTAACATATATGACTCTTATTGTATTGACTCATGCAATTGATTAAAAGAATCATGATCAACTTCAAACCTAACTAATGGTTTATGCATGCTAAAAATAAATCATTTCAAAGCTTGATCCAAAGAGGTACAATCATGAAGGAGACACAAATAATAGAAATTAAATCAAAATGAAAGCGATTAGACAAGCAACAAAATAACTGTATTGGGGTACTTCCCCTGAATGTATTAAGGGCATGAAACTACATTCTCCCCCTTTTGATGCTTGACAAGCTTTCACTTGGAATTGAGTCGACTTTGAGTAAACTGTGAAAAACGCTTATGCTCTCCCTGAAACATTGCACATAAACCACAACATAAAATGCATAAAACAATTCTAGACTCATTACAACTTCTCCCCCTTTGACAATATCAAAAAAGAGATATATTGAAATGCATCTAAAAACCAAACAAACAAGCACAAACAAATAATTCCAAATGTACAAATGAGGTAAACAACTAAGAAAAATATATAACAACAAAGATCTCATATTAAACAATATATAGACATGCCATAAGAAAAAAAAATACAAATAGACATGCAACACCAACTTTCAACACCAAACAATTAACTGATCAAAAACTTATATGTAAAGGAATGCATTACCAATCATAAATAATGCATGAACAAGCACACAAAAGTTAGAATGCTCATAATTAGCAACACGCATTTAAAAAGACTTAAATGCAAATAAGAACAATCACAGACATATGCTATAGATGAATGAGTAAGGTAAGGAGGAAATAAGCAGACCAACGCATAACTCTATAACAAACACATACAATGATATAAATTGGATACAAGAGTTATAGAGACATACCAATGTAGTTCGGTAAAAGCTATGATTTGCTACAAAATAGTGTTAGTGAAAATAAAGTATATAAAAAATGAAACTAAACAAAATCATCATTCTATTCAAGGAATAAAGAGTCTAAGACTCCCAAATCCCTCAAGTCTTGTGAAAGACATCTGATGACAATGGTTTTGTAAAAATTCCATCAAGGTGACTTTTAGTGTCAACGTATTCAAAAACAGCATCCTCTTTTTCCATATGATCTCTAAGAAAATGGTGCCAGATCTTAACGTGTTTGGTTCGTGAATGAAGTAGCAGATTCTTAGTAAGGCTTATTGCATTAATACTATCGTACTTAATTGGAACATAGCCAAGTTTTAAATCATAGTCTAGTAATTGTTGTTTTAGCCATAAGAGTTATGCATAAAAACTACTAGCGGCTACATATCCAGCCTCGGTGGCAGAAACAGCAACGCTATGCGGCTTCTTATTGTGCCAAGAAACTAAACACCATCCATGTAAATGACAGGTACCACTAGTGCTTTTCCTATCCAGCTTGCACCCCGCGAAATCATAATCAGAAAATTCTACTAAGCTACGAGCACTACCTTTAGGATACCAAAGACCATAATGGGAGAATCTGTTAAGATACCTCAAAATATGTTTTACGATCTTAAAGTGAGAATCCTTAGGTGATGCTTGATATCTAGCACACATGCGCACACTAAACATGATATTTGGCCTACTTGTGGTTAAATAAAGTAAGGATTCGATTATACCTTTATACTTGGTTACATTGAAATCTACTCCTCCTTCATCTTTGTCAATAAGCACATTTGAGCTCCACTCCATACTTTTATACCCATGGCCTCACTTTGCAAACTACCTCTTATGCTATCTCCCAAAATTTGATCTAACGGATGATCTTTTGCGATTGTCCAATCTTGAGGAAGCTGGTTAGAGGCCTCTTGTTTATCATCCTCATGTAATTTTTCTTCTTTATCTTCCTTAATGTCCTCATCCTTTGACGAAGAAGGAGGATCCTCTTTGGAACTTTCGTCGTTGATAAACTTCTCCATTATCAAACTTGAAACATCATAACAAATGCCTTTCCCCGTCTTTTAAAGCGAGGATTCATCAAATGCAACACGATAGATTCTTTTATGCAGATGAAAAAAATTAAATGAATATAAATTAAATAAAGTACAAATACACAAAGAAAAAGGAAAATGAAATGATCATACCAATTATGTTGATCTAGGACTAAACTTTATGCACAAGTAACGTTATCAAACAACAACACTAATACATCATAAAAGAATACACTACGATCAAAAATATGATTGGATACAACTTCCTTCACTTGTCTTGAGAATCCATAAATATTCCTAGACACTCATACATAAAACATCAATAGATAGAACTAGGTACCCGATTTCAGTTGGGTCCTTTGGGGTTAGTTAAGGTACACTTAGGAATCCATATCATTTTACCATTGCGAACTTGAACATTCCTAACATGACAAAGATGCCTAATGTGACCCTTATCACCACAATAATAGAAAATAGCTTTAAATTAAAATTTTCTTATATTTCTTCTAGTGACATTAGGGTTTCTCTTAAAAACCTTACATCTTTCACTTGAAGAGTTAGAACAAGTACAAGAGAGTGAACTAGCATGTGCTAGTTGTCCTTTAATAGTTTCAATTTCAAGTTTTAAAATTGGATACTCAACACATTCCTCTATTTCCATCTTTTCAACTAAAGTATCTGAAATATTACAACGCTCAACCATTAGAGATGTATGTGTATCCTTAAGATATTTTAAAGCAACATTAAGATGATTTATCTCCTCTTCAAGTTTTAAAATAATTTCTTTTTGGAGAAAAATTTTCTTAAACACTTTTATAGAATCTGCATACATGTCATTGAATGCTTTTGACAATTCACTATAAGAATATTTATTATTGGAATCAGAATTATATACCTTTGAACTTTCACCTTTCTTACGTGTCATCAAACAAAAGTTGGCACACTCATAATCTGAACTTGAGCAAGAATCGAAGGAGGATCTTTTATCCTCTTCTTCCCACACAATGTAGGCTCTAAGACCTTTGGAGTTTTTCCTTTCGTCTTGTAGAATTCCTTGTCTTTACTTTTATGATGTTTGGTGAGACTTGAACAAGTGGTTATATAATATCCCAATTTTCCACACTTGTAACATGTGATATCATCATCACTTTTCTTGTGTTCTTTCTTAGGTGGGCGGGTATTTCTAAAATTTATTAGTCTTTTGTTGGAATGCTTGAGCTTGTTTCTCTTTAAGTATCTATTGTAGCATCTGACGAATAAACCCATCTCTTCTGTTTTAGAAGCTTCTTTGCTAGAGTTGTCTCTTTCTTCCTTTGAATCATTCCCTTTAGATGACAAAGCTTTCAAAGAAATATTATGTTTCTCTTCTTTACCTTTCTCTTTCCTTTTCGACTTTACTTCGCTATCGGTGAGTCGTCTCATCTCATTCTCATGCTCGACTAACTTTCCAAACAATTTTGTAATATCCAAAGTACTAAGATCATTTGATTCTTTTATAATGGTGATCTTTGGTTGCCACTCCCTGCACATAGATCTTAATATTTTGTTAGTACAATCTTTGTTAGAAAAGGTTTTACCCAAGTTTCTTAGTTTGTTGATGAAATAGAGGAATCTAGTTTGTATGCAATCCACATATTCTCCGGGTTCCATGTGAAATAGTTCAAACTTCTTTGTAAACATATTGATTTTAGAATCCTTGATGTCGTATGTGTTAGAACAAGATTTGTTCATGACATATATTCCTTGGGTTTTGATAATAACAAAGTATTAAAAGAACAATGGTTATATTTGATGTGTGTTTCATGTATGCAGGTTCTAATACTTATATATATATATATATATATATATATATATATATATATATATATATATATATATATATATATATATTCAGAATGTGATATACAAGGGCACGCTTGAGAGTAGCTGAATTCCTAACTTCTGGTGGTGCAGAATCTGAAGAACACTTTCTAAGTGATGTCTGGCGTTGACTCTGAAGCTGAAGGTATCAACATAAGAAGAAGAAACATAATTGTTTCTACACTTGGTGAATGTAAATTGGCTTCTGGTGATCATTCAGAGCTAGTGATAAAGCTGAAACTATTTGTATTGCAGAAAGCAAGCTGCATTGTCAAATCAGTTTGTCAGCTAGAGTCTTAGTTCACAAGGCTTAAGAAAAGTTGCCATGCATTACATATATTTACTCTCAATGGCTTTATAGTACATGATCTCTTTAAAGACTCAATGCGTAAACACGTTACACAATGGATCAAAATCTTTTGGTGTATCTATCTTCAATGTCTCTAGTACTATGGAGAAAGCAAAGACACTTGATCAAGTTATCTCTCCAATGACTAGTCTTCTACAAATGCTATATAAGTAGCTGAAAGTTTAAACTGAATATTTAACAAGGATCAACCTGATGGAGGAGTAACAAGATCAACAATTATCAACACAATTGAGTATGCAGAATTTCTGTTATAGGTTGTAATTGTAAAAGCCTTAATATTTCTTAAACATTAAATATATTAGAAATCTTAAAAGCTTTAGGTCTTTGTCATGGTGATTTCCTTGTACCTATCATATTTGTATCAAGTACACCTTGTTCTCTATTCTGCTGAACATGTTGTTTAGTAGTTTAGATTAAAGTGTCTTGCTAAGTGCTTGAGCATAAAAGTCTCTAGCTTGATCCAAGTAAGTCTCTTGCTATGTGCTTGAGCATTGAAAGTCTTGATCTGTTTTGATTAAGCAAGAGAAATCTTGGATTGTGAATCTGAGCAAAGAAGTCTTAGATGACGTGTCTGAGCAGAGAAGTCTTAGGCAGAGTGTCTAAGTAGTGAAGTCTTGAACCAGAAGGGTTTAAGCAAGGGAAGTCTTAGGATCTGAGGATATAAGCAGAGGTGTCTTGATCAAGTGGATTGATTGAGCAAAATTCTTGAATCCGTGGGATTTAAGCAAGGAAATCTCAGATCGAGGGTCTGAGCAGAAGTCTTGAACCTGATGGGTTTAAGCAGGAAGTATTGGGTTCATGGAACCTGTGCAGGGAAGTCTTGAACCATGAGTCTGAGCAATAAGTCTTGAGCCTGAGGTGCTGGAGCAAGAAGTCTTGGGTCTGAGGGACCTGAGCAGGAAATTCTTAGGTCGAGGGTCTAAGCAAGGAAGTCATGAGTCTGTAGGACTTGAGCAAGGAAGTCTTAAGCCTTAGGGGTTTAAGAAAGAAGTCTCAGACTTAGAGTATGGGCATTGTAAAAGTCTTATGCAGAACGCATAAGTGATTGTAATCATGATTTGATTATAGTGAAAATCTCTTGTGAATCAAGGGGGCTAGACTACTCTCACTTGGGAGGAACCAATATAAATCTTTGTGTCTTTTTCTATTATTTATTTGCTTATGTTAACATTCTGCTACTAAGTATAACCAGAATATGAACACCAATTTAGATTCTGAACTCTGATCAGATGCAAATTAAGAAAACGGAAAACACAATTCAATCCCCTTTCTTGTGTACTTTTCTCACCTTCAGTATGTTCCCTCATAGAGAGTTTGGATAATGTCTCACATACCTTTAGCACTCGTATGATGTGAAATTAAGTATAATACTTCAGTGCTTAAAGCGGATATAAGTATGTTCCTCGCTTTCAAATCATATGAAGCCTTTTTGGTATCATCATTCTAATCTTTTGGATGTTTAACAACGTCATCACGGACCTTGAGAATAAATTATCTCTCGGTGATGGCACACCACAAATTATTGTCAACTGATAATAAGTGTACATACATATTTGCTTTCCAGTAAGTATAATTTTCGCCTTTGAAAACAAGTGCTTTATTATACGCTCCCTTAGGATCATCATCGTTCGCCATATTCATAACTTTTGGATGTCGATTAGACACAATCAAAAAACTAACTCTTGATGCCAATTGTTGGGTGTGAATATGGAAGTAGAAAACGGTATAGAGGGGATGAATATACCCTTTTTAAAAAACAACCGCTTTTAAAAATTTATCAAAGAGTTTTCAAAAGATACAAACATAAGGTTTGATGCAAAAATATGAAAATTATACTGTTCGAAATTTGACCACGTAACATTAAATCGATTCACAAACACCAAAGATGAATATTATGATACAAAAGGTATTCAATTGATTCGGTTGTATAATCATAAGGTGTGTTTATACAAGGATTCAAAATAGCTAATTCTAACCTTAATTATTTCTCAGAATTTAATCACCAACTCAACTCGATAAGGTATCCAATTCTAACAAAACCTATGCTTACGTAATAAGTCGCTACCAATTGAATAAAAGATAAACTACACTAGAATTGGAACACCTAAGCATGAAAATACTCCAAAAATTAAATGCAAGAGAGAGAGAGAGAGAGAGAGAGAGAGATGACACCGAGATTTATATTGCTTCGGCGTTCGTCCTCAATTTGCCTACGTGCACTCTTCAATGGTTTCTCATTGGAACCTACATTGTTCCTTTTTATTTGACAAATATTTGCAAGAGTTCACACGATCAACAATCCATAATAATGTTGAGAATAATAAAATTTCCTATCTGGATCTTGACTTGTATATAGTGTAATGCCAAACTCTTATACGCAATCTTTGCTCGATTAATGCTTCTTGAATCTTTCAATATCACAAATCTGCTCCAAGCCTTTGTGTGTAGCAATCAACCCCTTGATCCTATAGATTCCTTGAGCGATGAATTGTCTAAAGATTTGTGAAGAAGTCCTCCTTATCCGTAGCCTTCCACACAGTCAATACTAAGGCAATATTGAGAGAAGAACCTACTTCTTTTCAATGGAATTTGTCAACACTATTGACAATCTCCTTAATCTCTCAAAATCTGGAATCTCAACAAATCTTCAAGAACGATTAGTTTCAAGAGCGCGCCTTATTCAATCAATTACAAATATCTCGTTATCAAGATCTAAATCAAATTGAAGTTGAAGATGCGAGAATTTTGTTGCAAGAATTTGAACTTTAGGAAATAGAGGGTATTGATTTTTCTCACAAAATCACACAAAAATGAATATCAATTTGTTGATTCGTTACCTGAGAGATGATTACAAAAAGGTTTTATATGTGCTTGAGATTAAACCCAAAATATGGTTGAAAAAATCAATTAGATTCGAATCAAGAGCATTTCAAGATTTAAATCAAATGAACAAGTGAAGTGGAATAAAAGAAAAAACAGAGTTTTAACCCATTTTTCACTTGATTTGTATCAAGAGGAAAATGCGATTAGAATCAAAGACCCCATGATTTGAAACATGTGTTAATTTTGATTCGAATCAAACAAGCTGAGCGAACTGAAAAAATATGGAAAAGTTATATGATTCGAATCAGGTGTAAGGTTTGATTCGAATCAATTGTGGCAGATGTAGCGGCAAAAACGTGAGTGTAAGCTATTGATTAACTTATCTCGAAAAGCAAGAGTCGCCACCGCACTTTTATTTTATCCAAAAAGGAAGGAAAAAGAGCGAACAAAACCTACACAAGCTCTACAACAAGAACAAGTGAAGAGATACTGGATAAGGGGGGTTGGTTACGCAATGGGAAAGTGTTAGCACCCAAAACGTCTATAGTACTCTATAGGAACCCTTTGAAATATCTACGCTTTTTGGTCTGAAAATGGTTTGCTTGAAAAGTGATTGAGGAGATGAGAAGAGAAATTGTTTTTTAAGATTTTTGTGTTTGGAGAGACTTGTCGCCTCATGCCTACGTACCCACAATGTGCAATGTATGATCAAAACCCCGTAGTTCGTGGTACAAAGAATAAAATTTGTTTGTTTTGGTTGTTTTTAAATGTAAAGACAAGTCGTCATTTCCAAGTGAATAATTCCTCTTAAAGAAATGAATCATGTCTAAACTTATGAACAAGTTTTAAAAGAGAAAAGTGCACGAGGGCACAAAAAGAGGTTGATGAGTTTGGTGTTTTTTAAAGTCTTTTGAAAAAAAGTCAACATGCTTATGTAGTTTAGCATTTGTAAAGAAATGAAAAGAAAAGAGTAAAATCACTTGACAAAGTCAAGATTTGATTATGAAAGAGATTCAAGTTTTGAAAGCAAGAAAGTTTTGAAAAAAGAGAGAGAGAGTTTTGAAAATTGAAGAATGGGTGGAGAAGAAGTGACTATCCTAAAGCATAAAGTAAAAGCTAAGGATAAGAATAGGCTAACCACACAAGCGAGCTCCATAGTCTTCAAACATAATTCCAAAGCAAAGGGAGAAAGGTCCTAGTTCTAAGTTCAAGGTTCCAAGAATTGCATTGGATGTCCAAGTTCTAAGTCCAAGGATTCAAGAATAGCATTGAAGTCCAAGGTCTAGGTGCAAAACTCCATGTCCATTACAAAAAATAGTAACCATAGTCCAAGATTTAGAAGCACAAGTTTTTTAGAGGCTTTAGACTTTATTAATGTTTTTGGTCCAAGTGGACAAAGAGAAAAAAGGCATAAGCATAAACATGTGTCCAACGGACAAAAGGCAAATTGCGGAAGTATAAACATGATATGAAATGATAATAATGGAGCATAAAAGTAAAAGAGAGATAAGGAGCGAGAAGGAAATGTAAATGATTAGTACAATAGTATTTTTAGTAAGTTAGTGATTAGTTGTTAGAGTTAGTGATCAATAATGTTTGAATAATTGTACTTAGGTCAAGGTTAATGAGAACTCATTAGAGGATTGATAAGACCAAAGCCTCCTAACAACAAGTTTCATAAATTTTGAACCAAAAGACAAATAATCAATCATTTTTTATAGTTTTCCGATATGGGACAAATATTGCACTATGTTAAGCAATCGCCGAGTAATTTATGGAGTAATTACCCTACAATGAGGCCGGTCAATAGATCTTTGTGCTAATGCATGCTAGATGAACGATATGTAAATCGTCATCTGAAAGCAATACCGCACGAAAAGAAAAAATGGTAACGATCTAGTCTTGATCGAAATTTAACAAAGGAATTCCAAGATCAATTAGACTTTCATCGATCAAATGAAGTAGAGAGAATTAAAATATTTTTGAATCATTTTTCAAGAAAATTTTCTAAAACAAAATTTTAAAAATAACAAAAAAATCATAAGAAAATAGAATTATTATTTTTTATTAAAGAAATCATTAAAAAAATAGAAAGTTATTAAAGAAAAGAATTGAAAGAAAATTAAACAAAAGAAAAAAAAGAGGGAGGTATGAATTAAAAAAAATGGTGGTGGTATCAAATCCATACGGGCCAGGCCCATTGACTAAGAAAAATAAATGAAATCAAAAATAAAAAAAAGAAGAAGAATCAGAATATCAATTCATCATCTTCCTTGCGGCTACTGTAGTTCTCTCTCTCTCGCAACTTTTCGCTGCCGTCAACAAAAATCACCGCGGCATCTCTCTCCGAATTCGCCATTAAAACAACATGATGAAGCAGATGTCACTACCTATGAAGATGCGATTCGTACGACTTATAGAAGACGGAGATCGTGGAATTTCTCAAGTAAGGGAGTGATTCCGATTTTTTCTTCTACTCTCTTTCAGATCTTGCAATTCAATTTTATTTCAATCTCTTCCTCCTCTGTTTCCGTTTATCCTCTGTTTGTTGTTGAATTCGAGATTCGAAGAAGGTTTGAAAGCGAGATGGTAGAAGCTTATTAATTGAAGCTTGTGATGTTTTGAAGGTTGAAACGAATTGTTGAAGAGAAGTGGTGAGTATTATGAGGATTTGCAGGGATGTGAAGGTTTGGGGAATTTGAAGATGGTGCTGCGATGAATTGATTTTGGCGGTGAATTGAAGCTTGTGAAATTTTGGCAGGGTGATTGGAGGCTCTTCAAGCTTAATGAATGAAGAAGGAATGGCTTCAATTTATAGAGGATGGAGGTAAGTTTTTGAATTGGAACTGCGTTTCGTATGGCAATTTTTCGCTGCAGTTTCCTTGCGTTTTGCCTCCTTTGTGCAAGTCGTTTTTTATGCTTTTTGCTGCGTTTTGAATAGTGCTTGCGAATTAGAATCATGTGGCTTGGCGTGATGGTTATGACTTTACTGCAGATGCGTTTGGCTCATGAGTGTAGCAGCGTTTGCGTTTTGTACAGTGTATATTTGCAGCTGGCCGTGTGGTTGTTGTAGCTGGCTCGGCTTGTTTCAATTATTTTTGGCTTGGAAAGTAGTAGCTTGATGGAGTTTTCATGCTTAGGTGTGGCACGTGATAGCAAGTGTATTGGAGGCAAGGAAAAAAGTAACCTGGTGGAATATAATTGCAACTTGGAGATTGAAGTGGTTTTGGTGGCTTGGGAATGGAAAAGTGGGCCGTGACGTTATTTTGGCTTCCTCTTTTTGTTGTTGTTTGCTAATAGTTTTATTGGTAATAAAAAAATGTAATGGGCCTATTGTATGAGATGGTTTTTTTTTACGGATCTTGTAAATTTGAAATTGAAATGAAATTTTGATAATGAAAAAAAATAAATTGGAAATATGGATACGGATAAATTGGATATTGGATAAATGGGTTTGGGCATTAGTTAATGGAAATGAAATAAGGATTTAGGTAGAAATTGGATTTTAAAAAAAAAGTTAAATAAATTTTGGATTAACAAAATGGATATGGAGATGAAAAAGGATAATTGGATATTATTTGAATAAAATGGACAATGGTTGAGAAATTGGTTAGGAAAAACGGTTTAGAAAAAGGAAATTGGAATTAAATGGATAATTGGAAAATTGATTTTTTGGACAAAGATGGATAAGAAGATGATCAGCCAATGGATATATCTACACCAATACTTTCCAACAACACGTCCATGAACCCTCAATTTTAATTCAAAGCCAACTTGAAATTTTCCACAAAGCGTCTGATTGAAATGCACACAACCACTACTGAACAATTTGCAACTGAAGCCACGACTGTCAACCTTGATTTTCTGAATTTCTGGTTGATAAGTTCTAGATCACTTCAAATATGTCTGAATTAATCTCTGGGAAAATAAATCTGAAATTCTGGTACAGATATGTGATGTCTTGTGCAATGTCACAACATCGCAATCTGCTGTATGAACAAGGCACTAAAAAGAACTGTGATGTTATGTGTGATGTTACAGCAACACACTCTGCAATGTAAAACAACAGAAAACAACAGAATTGCACACACAAGGATTGTTCACCCAGTTCGGTTCAACAACCTACATCTGGGGGCATACCAAGCCAGGAAGGAAGTCCACTATTAGTAGTATCAAATTACAGACTCAACAGACCAGTTGACAATCTACCTAATTCAATCACTACCCAATGACCCTTCTACCTAAGTCCTCCCTATGTAAGAGACTCTATCTCACTCCCAATCATCACAATGATGTCTAGCAGTCAACTACACCGTTGTTGCATCAACAGCTTGATTACCAAATAACTTTTCACGAACATAACCTTAGAAGACACACTTCCATGATAACCCTTTGGAGTTGCTTCAAAGCTTCTTCCAAGAACAATACCAAACTCATTACCTACAGGTTTCTGAGTTAAACACAGTGACCATCTCACAACCCGAGTGGTTCACTTAGACAAAGCCCTAATGATCTACATCTTGGACCCGTGCCAAACCTAGATTACAAGCATTCTATTTATAACCTTTTTCCTACTGGATATGGGCCTTCAAATCCCAGTAAATCTTCTGCTACAAATCTCCAAAAGATTCTGCTATAAAATAGATCTTCAATTAAATCTTCAATCAGCTCTTCATAATTAACTCTTAATTATTCTTCATATCTTTTAGCCTTAAAAACATCTCCACATAATATTTCCAGGATATTATGTATCTTTTAAATCTTCACTTTTAATTCAGCTGCAAGATCTTCTCCACACAAATAGGCGAGATCTTCTCCACACAAATAGGAACAATTCTCCATGTCTATTTGCATGAAAATACAACAAGATCTGCTCCACATTTGATTGTAATAGAATATATCTATTCCATGATATTCTCCTGCAATCTCTCAATCAGATCTTATCCTTAACATACTTGCACATGCGCAGCCCTAAAACTTACCAAACTGATGTTCTGTCATCTGATGTTATGACATCGGGTTTGACATCAGCACAAAACTGCAACCCTTAAAAACTTAACATAACCAGAATGTTAACTAAACATAACAAGGTTGTTAAAAACTTATGTTGAAACATCAACCATGACATCAACATTGTTTTACCAAAATTCTAGCCAACTACAAGAATTAACAATCTCCCCCTTTGGCTAATTTTGGCTAAAACAATTTCAGCCTACATTAGAACAACTTGCAGCAGAAATGAACACTTTCACAACAGCATAGGCCAAACTCCCCCTCAAACCAAGAACCAGCTCACAGCTGTTCAAACACTCTCCCCCTCAACTGCTGCACCATATCAGAAAAGGCTTCACAACCACACCTTGGCAACCACTAGGCTAACTCTCCCCTTTTTTAGCCATAATTGGACAAACTCTGAACATAGCAGCAAGCACAAAAAAAATTCCAAAGGCAAACTTTGAATCATCCAACCAATATACTCAGAACAAAACCCAGACTCAGCAGCTACTACCTTCAATGATCAGCACAACTCACAACCCCTTCTAGATTCCTTTAGACCAGCAGAGAAAAGATCAACTCCCCCTATCTAAGATAACCAGTGCACCTTTGCAAAAAGAACACCTTAAATGAATGGAAAACATAAGACTCATCTTCATGTCTTCAAGAGCGCACTCTCTATTCAACTCACCTGCTGAACGCATTCACTTAGTGCTTAATCACATAATTCCCTCTTAAATGGTTAACTAAAGCTCTAGATGGAGATGAACATTTGAGCACACTTGCTGAGCACTTTCACATATTGTACTTTCACTCTTGGAGAACACATTCAATTATCTTGACTGGTATGACACTGCTCACAGACTCCACAAATTATCAGCTTTACTGAGATCTAATTTCTTCAAGAGACACTTGTAGCACAAAACTTTCTGATCAGATCACATCATATGACACAATTCCTCTGCCATTACATTTAAAAATTAGTAGTCATGCTTTGCCAGAACATACTACTACAACCAAGCTCAGAATCTCCACATTCTAATCCACATAGTCAGAAACACCTCTTCTGACAATAATGCTTGAGCATCCATCTCCACATGAAGTTACCATTAGGCTGTTCGTGAGGAACATAAGAATCACCATCCTCCTTCAAACAAACTGTTAGATAAGGATCAAAGTCACATAGATCCCCCAACTCTCCAAAAGCAGTCATTCCCTATCATACTCTTCATCTTCAGATTTCCAAGCAATCAATACCTGATCTACTTCAGTCTTCTCTACATTCCCCATCCAAGGCAGACCTTCTACTTCATCATTCTCCCGTATGACTATGTAAATGCTCCTTAGGCATAATGTATACACCAACCTCCAAAACCAGAATAAAATCATCCTTCATCAAGGATATTCAACCAGATAATGTCCCAACACAAGTTAGAACATTTGCCACCCACCAAGATATCATCACCATGATTCTTGATATGCTCCACCAACTGGACTTACTATTGCATAGTAATCCAAAGAACTAGAGAATTAAACTCTCATCCACCTTCAAGAAGAATAATCTCCTTGAGTCTTCAACTCATCACCCTTCTGCCTAAGAGTAACTTGTTCCAAGACAATCCTCAATAATAACCAGCTACCACACTCTGTTATCTTGATTCTTCGAATCCACTTCTGAGATCAACCAATTGCCGCTGTTTGATCACCTCCTTTATGAATCCTCATATGAAAAAGCTAACTGCCACATTTTGACCTTTTTCACGTTTGTCAGAACTCTCACAAAGATATCTTGATCCACCACGGAAACTTGATCTTCAAGTCACATGTTCCACTTGCTCAAAAGCAAACACACTTAGACTCCCTAAGCCATGGTCATGTAACATCTTCTCCTTCCTGCAGCTCCTGCAAACTGCCATGAGAATGATCTTTTTGAAGCATCCTATCATTCCTGTAGATCACCATATCATTAGCTGATGTGCCACATTACCAGCTGAGACTCCTGATGTTAAGCTAGATGTCAGAACATTATGACATCCAACTGTTGAATTCAGCTCCTCCTTCTGCCACTCAGAAGAACTTCCTCCCTTTGCAGAACCAGATTTCCATGCTCTCATAGACTTGATTCAACAATCAAGTTTGAGTAGACAACCTCCATCCTGCTTAGACACTCCAAAGACTTCAAACCTACCACATCTGAATCTTCAGAAAATAAGTAGTCCAAGACTACCCCATAGCTATACCAAAGAATGCCACTCCCCTCAGTAAAGCCGTCAGTAGAAAGCCAGAGATAACATCCACATATCCTCGACTTTCACACCACAAAACCCATGCTCCAAAGCACCGAGACCAGAAATAAACTGATCCAACCATCAAGACTATGATGTCTTCATAGTCTTCCATCTCCATCTTCAACAACATAATTCAAGTCGTCACACACCACAAAGAGAATATACAGCCACATAGAGAAAAGTAAATTCTCAACACTTCTGCAGTCCTGCACTTTTACATCAGACATATACATAGTCTCCCGTCAATGTATTTTGTCATTAGTTAAATGCACAACCTTATCAAAAGCAGATAAATACTCAACTCCTGTCAAGGTAACCTTCCACACAACCGCCATTTGCTGATTCTTCTTCAAAACAAATCATCATGACACCCACAAAACTCTTCCAGGTAAGGTCAGTGTCTTGATCTTTTACTCTACCCTGAGCAAAGAACAACATCTTCCAAGATTAGACCAACAAAACTGCAGTAACTTGCATAACACACTCTTCCAGAGGCTTCTTCTAATAAGCACATCCTTCTGCAGAAACATACCATAGACAATCTGCTACTTTGAATCCTTCAAGGCACAAAACTTAAAGAGCTCAAGCAAACACCGGCTGAATTACCCTGCTACTGCACACAAACTCTTGGATGCCTTTTCCCTTCTCGTCAACCAGCTCCTGCTGAAATGCTATGACATTATGAACAACATCTCAAAAATTGTTCAACTTCACAGCTTCAGTGATCCTTTAAAGCAGCTACACTCTAATAGGTCTTGACTTAGCATTTACCATAAACTGCTGATGTGTAGCGCGATGTCGAGACATTAGAATTGACATATTAAGCTCAGCTTCTTTAGTTCATGTATCTTCACAAGAGAATTCATCTTCAAATATACCAGAACTATATTTGACATCATAACCAGGAAGATCCTCCTAATTAGGTCACCACAACTAAGCATAAGAGATAGCTTATCAAGATCTTCACTCCCGCATGAAAAATTTGACAGTGATACTCTTTTGCTTTGGCTTCACCCTCTTCTTTCACCATCAAGAAACTTGATAAAGAAGGAATCAATGTTCTGGACAGATGGGTCTTCAATGCCTATTATGAAATATATTCTTCTCCAAAAAAAACTGAAACTTCCATGTCATACAATCTTCAATAAGATCCATTCACCTTATGATCACTTCTTTCCTAAAACAAGGACATGAGATAATCCTTGCACACCAAGTGCCAACAAATCAAACTCCCAACAGCAGTTCTCCATCAAAGCTACACACTTGAGAACAACAGACAGGTCCAATACATACCCTATCATGAATAGTCCATCCTTCACTCCAAGGGATCACACAAACAACTATATGAGCTGACCAAGTCCATAACTCAGCAAAACTATCTTCCTTGCTCATGAACCAGAAAGTATCTTCCCTAGATCTCATCCAGAAATAGACAGGATGCCTGCTCTGATACCAATTAAAATTCTGGTACAAATATGTGATGTCTTGTGCAATGTCACAACATCGCAATCTGCTGTATGAACAAGGCACTAAAAAGAACTGTGATGTTATGTGTGATGTTACAGCAACACACTCTGCAATGTAAAACAACAGAAAACTACAGAATTGCACACACAAGGATTGTTCACCCAGTTCGGTTCAACAACCTACATCTGGGGGCATACCAAGCCAGGAAGGAAGTCCACTATTAGTAGTATCAAATTACAGACTCAACAGACCAGTTGACAATCTACCTAATTCAATCACTACCCAATGACCCTTCTACCTAAGTCCTCCCTAGGTAAGAGACTCCATCTCACTCCAAATCATCACAATGATGTCTAGCAGTCAACTACACCGTTGCTGCATCAACAACTTGATTACCAAATAACTCTTCACGAACATAACCTTAGAAGACACACTTCCATGATAACCCTTTGGAGTTGCTTCAAAGCTTCCTCCAAGAACAATACCAAACTCATTACCTACAGGTTTCTGAGTTAAACACAGTGACCATCTCACAACCCGAGTGGTTCACTTAGACAAAGCCCTAATGATCTACATCTTGGACCCGTGCCAAACCTAGATTACAAGCATTCTATTTATAACCTTTTTCCTACTGGATATGGGCCTTCAAATCCCAGTAAATCTTCTGCTACAAATCTCCAAAAGATTCTGCTATAAAATAGATCTTCAATTAAATCTTCAATCAGCTCTTCATAATTAACTCTTAATTATTCTTCATATCTTTTAGCCTTAAAAACATCTCCACATAATATTTCCAGGATATTATGTATCTTTTAAATCTTCACTTTTAATTCAGCTGCAAGATCTTCTCCACACAAATAGGCGAGATCTTCTCCACACAAATAGGAACAATTCTCCATGTCTATTTGCATGAAAATAGCAACAAGATCTGCTCCACATTTGATTGTAACAGAATATATCTATTCCATGATATTCTCCTGCAATCTCTCAATCAGATCTTATCCTTAACATACTTGCACATGCGCAGCCCTAAAACTTACCAAACTGATGTTATGACATCGGGTTTGACATCAGCACAAAACTGCAACCCTTAAAAACTTAACATAACCAGAATGTTAACTAAACATAACAAGGCTGTTAAAAACTTATGTTGAAACATCAACCATGACATCAACATTGTTTTACCAAAATTCTAGCCAACTACAAGAATTAACAAAATCCACAGATGAACCCAATTTGGACTGGTGAATTCAGATGAACCTGATAGATATCACCACAAAATAACTTGACAGTCACTGCTTGAGAAATAGCCCACTGGCGCAAATGACTCGCACTTGGAACAATTGCTTGATGGTGTGACCAAAATTAGGTCAACCTTCCATCTGAACTGGATCAAGAACGAACAACCACACTTGATTTGAAATTATGCTCTTGCTCTGACAAACCTGCATAACACATAGAAAGAGAAATTGCAACAATTTTTTTGGTATTTTTGGTTAGAGGTTAGTAAACAGAAACAAGTAAGAATAATATACAGATGCTCAGGAGAAACACAGATTGTGATCTTCTTTGTGGTATGAGATGCAAATGAAAATGTGAGAAATCTTAGGGGTAAAAATTAGGGTCTTACAGCAGAGATGACCAAGAGTTTGATGATTCGAATCTTGTGTAAACTTTGATTCAATCAAATTGTATGAAAAAATTTGGTTTGCCTCTGTCCAAAATGATTCGAATTAGGATTTGTTCTTGATTCGAATCAAACACTTAAAATCCCAAATTTTCAAAATACTTTGAGATTTTTCTTTCCATCTAACTTGAATCAATAACATATATGACTCTTATTACACTGACTCATGCAATTGATTAAAAGCATCATGGTAAAGTTTAAACCTAACCAATGGTTTATGCATGCTAAAAACGAATCATTTCAAAACTTAACCCAAAGAGGTGCAATCATGAAGAAGACTCAAATAATCAAAAGTAAATCAAAATGAAAGCGATAATACAAGCAACAAAATAACCATATTGAGGTGATCCCCCTGGATGTAATTAAGGACATGTAACTACACAAAATACCCATGTTTTAAACTAAAAAATTTTGTATCAAAGAGGAGACGCCACTGGTAATGGTGCATGCACTAAAAAAGCACAAAGGTGCCACAACCCCTGACACATACACTACCAATGCACCAATAGAATTGTCGCATGCACTATAGGTCAAAGTGGTGGCGCTATAGACCCTGGCGCCTATGTGTATTGACGTATTTTTTAAAACTAAATTAAAAGCTAAATAATAATAAAAATAATAGTTGTGAAATAAAAAATTAAATATTAATATTATTTAGTTAAAATATAATCACATGCAAGAATATTTTGTAGACATATTTTAACAACTCGCTTGATCATAACGACCGGTTCCACACCCCGTCGCATACCTTTGTATCTTGAGGCCTCTGACGATTCCCTATAGGTTACAGACATATTGCAAAAAACTTCATGCGGGAGACCAGAGACCAAACTTTACACAGGAGATCAGAAACAAAACAATTCAGAAAAAAGTTGTGAATGCAGGGTATTTGTTAACTCAACCATTGTTCCAACAGTACCACGAAGAAATCAGATTGTCAAATGCGGACATGTTAAGGTGGATCGATAATTTTCCAATGGAGAAATGGACCAGTGCATTTGACAATGGTCAACGATGAGACCACATGACAACAAATCTTGTGAAACCAATGAACCCTATCTTCAAAGGCATCAGAAACCTACCCATAACCGTGTTGGTGAGAGAAACCCATTTTAGGTTAGGGATGTCACACCCTTTTCTATCCAACAAACATCACGAATAAAAACAACAATTTAATCAGAGTAAAGTCCCAAAAGGGCGCCACATTTCGTCACGAAACATCAAATACCACCTGCCCCGTAACACGGGTTTTACCATCTTGAATTCATTTAAACATCACGCAGGGAAATACAAATTTAAAGCAACACTTTTATAATCCAAAACTCCATAAAATAAAACATCATAAAAACATCATGCCAACAAAACCAAAAGAACGTAAATTGTTCGACTAAAACGTCCCGACCCGATGTTACATATCAGAGCAAGACCATCTAATCGACTGAGAAATCAAAATACTTCAAAAGCTAAATCTTCGAGCGCTAAGAGAGCTAAGCCTGATCACCTGCACGTTACCCACGTGGAGACAACATTTAAATAGGCAGGGTGAGTAATCACGAATCAATATATAAGATATAAGCAAAAGATAAAGCACGAGCACAAACATCATTAAGTCATTCACAACGTCAAGAATACATCAATCACATCGATATAAAGCAATGCCACACAATATACAATGCAACATCATAGACTCATGCATGTGGTACCAATTCGTCATAATTAATGGACACTGGGCCATCACCCTCCAAAGATCCCCACCAATAGGATCGATTCTACACAAAAACCAGAGCACATCACAAAACACTTCAATCCACACAATGGGATGGAAGCCACCAAATGGACCGAAGTCCTAACTATGCCATGAATGCATGATGCAAATCGTCATAAAAATCATCATTATAAAATCGCCATAATTGCATCATCATTCATGAGTCATCATCAAACAAACATCATTATACAACACCAAGTCGCACTCATCAAAATTCGTCACTATACCTCACAATTCGTCATGTTATGCTCGTCGCATAAAAATCCCCGATTTTATCCCATTCATCTTCATCACTAGTTTACTCATGTTTTATTACCTCACCATAGCCTTACGTCCCAAAGAAACTGCATCACAAGTGAAATCGAGACAAAAATCGCAAAAACGGGAAAATCTGCCACCAGCCCTGCCCATACACGTAAGACCATGCCCATACGCGTATGGTTCATTTTCACGCCCACTGGCCTGCGTATCATACGCGTAGGGCCCCTTGCCCAGGCCTCCATTACGCGTAACGCCCTCCTTGTTACGCGTATCACCAGAGAGGTTTCCCTCTCAAAAATCCCCTTCAGATTCCCCTTACGCGTAATGGCTAGCCCATACGCGTAAGGCACCTTTCCCAAGAACCCATACGCGTAATGGCTTCCCATACGCGTATGCCTCTTCCTCCTCAGTTCCCATACGCGTATTACCATCCCATACGCGTATTGCCTCCATTCTCATACGCGTATACTACGCGTACTGGCAGGGGGTCGTGCTGGCCCTGGGGACGGGTGCGTATGCTACGCGTGGCACCCTGGGAATGTCCCCTATTACGCGTAACGCCTCCCCTGTTACGCGTATTGCCAGAGAGTACTCCAAAACTCAGATTTCGCATCTGAACGAAAACCTCCCCATTCCAGCACCTTCGATCCTCCAAAATCAGACTCAAACCAGCTTTGATTCATCACAGATCTACGTTTTCATCCCACTTCATTATTCTCATCAATTTCTTCCTAATTATTAAGTCCTAATTCGTTAAACCTACCTTCGATTACTGATTTGGTTTGTTCACACTTTCATCACAGCATCAAAATCATCCACACGAATTTCACAGAAATTTCAGCAACACATACTGATTCGTATCAGAAAATCGACCAACATAGATGCATGAAAATTCACACAGATTCAGCATACGGAAATTCATCATAAAACGAACACAAAGGAGGAATATGTCATCAGCCTGGACACACACAGACACATTATCCTAATCTTGGACCAAACTCTACAACATAATTATTGTATGCATTCTCAATATATAATTTATTTTTTGTAACCATGAAATTTCATATTAAATACAACTTTCAATTATAACAAAACGAACACAAACACACATAAAACAACAACACGAATAACAAATAAAAAGGCTTAACATTGTAACACATCTAAGTGAGTACAACCATCAAAGCAATATCATCTGGTCAATACATTATAAGACGTACATCACAGTCAGTTTTAACTGGCTCCCAAAAACGGCGTGGTTCGCTATTCTCATTCGCAATGTTGAACACAAATTTTTTTCCCTCGTCTTGAATCTCTTCGTATAACCAACGAATCAAGCTCATCTTAAGATGCTCTAAAGTCCGAGTGTTCCAAAGTCGGGTCTTCGTTAGAGGTTTGCGAATCGAATAACAAACATGTGCATTTCTTTTAATAATCATGTTAGAATTTTGAAGAAAAACTTAAGAATGAAATGAGAAGATGTCTGGAAAATAGTGGAGAATGAAGATGCTTATTTATATAAAAAAAAGGCCAATACACATAGGCGATAAGGGTCATGGCGCCTCGTCTTGGCCTATAGTGCATGCACCAGTCCTATTGGCGCATTGGTAGTGCATGTGTCAAGGACTTTGACGCTTCAGTGCTTTTTTTTTAATGCATGCGTCATTATCAATGGCGCCTCTTCTTAATTGCAATTTTTTTTTGTTTGAAGCATAGATATTTTGGTTAGTAATGGGAAAAGATGGTTAGTGAGGTATTTTAATTGAAACAATTATTTTAAAAAAAATTCTCTCCATTCTTTATTATAGTTTTTTTTATTTTTATATATATTAAAAAATATAATTATTGTTATACGTTTTTTTATAGATTTTACAAACTTAGTCTTTATTAATAATATGAGAAATATAATTAAAAAGAATGAAAAGAAAACAAAACAAAAAATATTTAAGGATATGATAAAAAGCATTATTTATTATTTATTAGTATTATAAAACTTGATAATGTAAAATTTAATAAAAAAAATAAACCAATTTTCCCTATCAAAACCTTCCTCCAAGCCATTTTAGGTTTATCACCCCTTAGCTCCTTATACATTTACCTTGTTTTGTACCTGCCCAGCTTTTGAAACTCTTCCCAGGCCCCAGTATTCCTAAGTTTTTATCTGGAAGAATTTACCTCATACCCCTACATTTATCTCCATACCCCTACAAATTTTTAAAAATTTCAATTTTGTCCTTTTATTTTTTATATATATATTTTTTACTTTTTAACGTACAGTCATACAAGTCCAAAAGTAATTTTTGTCATTATTCGACGAGAACCGGAGAACATAGGGTAAAGATTTCCGGAATGGTTTTTTTTAAACCGGATAACTTTACTACAAGAAATCCGGTTACTGTATATAGTGAACCGGATAACACAACCATAAGTTATCCGGTTTGTATTTTAGAGGCAATGTTTGTAAACCGGATAACTTGTCTCCAAGATATCCGGTTTATATATTTTTCTTCACCGGATTTCTTGTTGTCAAGTTATCCGGTTTTGGTTACTATTCAACCGGATAACTTGGTCCATAGTTATCCGGTTCGTTTTTTTTTTAATATATTTTTTTTTTAATTTAAGTTTGTTTAGGAGACATGGACATTCCTTTGATGATATGTGACAAAGACCAGACAACTGTAGATACAACAGAAATATTCTTGACTACAGAAAAATTTCCTACAAGAGAAGAGGCGACTAGGTGGATTAAGGAGGTTGGACTGAGGAATAAAGTCATTGTTATTATAACCCGTTCGGACACCAATACTGGCAAGAGAGGAAGAAGTGACAAGGTTATATTTGGCTGTGATAGAGGTGGAAAATACAAAGAAAGGGATAGCGAAACACAAAGTGCTACCAAAAAATGTAATTGTCCTTTCAAAGTAAGATCAACACCTTTAAAAGATGGTTCCGGTTGGAAAATTGATGTAAAATGTGGAGTTCACAACCATGGTTTACCTGATAGATTTGAAGGCCATGCGTTTGTAAGTCGACTCAATGATGATGACCAACAACATATAGTTGATTTGTCAAAACGTCATGTTCCTCCAAGACACATATTGTTGTCATTGAAAGAACGAGATCCGGAGAGTGTGACTCGAATCACCCAAATATATAAACATAAGAGTAAGATTCAAAAAAACATCAGGGGCCCTAGAACAGAAATGCAACAGTTGTTTATATTGATAGAGGAATCTGATTATGTTTATTGGAGTAGGAAAAAAGATGAGTCAGAAGTTGTGAGAGATATCTTCTGGGCTCATCCAGACCCTGTGAAGTTGTTGAATCTGTTTCCTATTGTGTTGATTATGGATAGTACTTACAAAAACAATAAGTATAGGCAACCTTTGTTTGAAATAGTTGGTGTGACATCAACTGAGTTAACATTTTCTGTTGCATTTGCCTATATGGAATCTGAGCAAACAGAGACTTTATGTTGGGTACTAGATAAATTGAAACAGTTATTTACTAAACAAGGATTATGGCCACAAGTAATTTTAACTGATAGAGATCTTGCTTTGATGAAAGCAATTGAAACAATATTTCCTACGATAGTTAATTTGCTGTGCCGATTTCACATAAACAAGAATGTGAAAGCGAAGTGCAAGGAGTATGTTGTGAATGACATGCGAAAATCGATAGAGGAGCTTTGGTATGAACTTGTAAAAGCTAGTGATGAGGTGGAATACCATCAAAAGTTGAAATTGCTTGAGCATGCATGTTTAGAATATGGACATTTTCTGGATTATGTGAAAGACACATGGTTGACACCTCATAGGCATAGATTTGTTGAAGCTTGGATCAATAAAGTGTTGCATTTAGGCAACATCACTACTAACAGGTAATGTGTTTGTTTTATAGCCATAGTTTGTTTATGGTAATGTTACTAATACTTTGTCTGAACTTCTTTTATTTTTGTTAGAGTCGAATCTGCGCATTGGAAGCTGAAGAAAATGTTGGAGAACAGTTTAGGTGATATGTGCAAGTGCTGGGAGGCTATGAATGGCAACATCAAGGTTCAAGTGGGCAATATTAGAGCTTCATTTCAGAAGAGTTTTTATGAGGTTGAGCATGCACACACTAGTCCATATTATTCGAATTTGCGTGGATCAGTATCTAGAGCTGCTTTGCGGCACATTGCTGAAGAGTGGCATAGGGTTGACATGGTGGGTACAAACACCCAGATGTGCAGGTGTTTTCGTAGAACAGTATATGGGTTACCATGTGCCTGTGAGTTAGTGAGATACACATTGAGTGGTGAACCAATACCAATTGATGCTATTCATATCCATTGGAGGAAACTGAGTATGGAAGGTGAACAAGAGGTAGACACAGAGGATGGAGCAGAGGTGGATATGACAAATGCGATTGAAGCACTGTGGAAGAGGTTTCATTCATTAGATCTTGCAGGAAAGAGAGCACTAAAAAGCAGGGTGTGCGAAATTGCTTACCCCACTACAACAAAGATGGTACCACCACCTGAAAAAATAAAGACCAAAGGAGGAGTGAAGAGAAAAGGGAAGAAACCTGTTGGGTATGATGTTTATCATGATCCTTCGTATCATGAGTATGTTGATCAAGAACACAACAATTCCCAAAAATCTTCAAAGAAGCCTTGTTCGCAGTTATCCCAGACCTCAAAGAACAAACCATCTCACAGGTACATTGTACAATTTCCAGAACATATAAGACCATTTATTGATGAAATGGTTGATGTAAAGGATGATGGAAATTGTGGGTTTAGAGCTATTGCATCTTTGCATGGATATGGTGAGGAAGGGTGGTCAATGGTTCGTCGTGATTTGGATAATGAAATGAGAGGTCCCAGAAAAAGTCTATATGAGAAGTTATTTGAAACTAATTATTCAAAAGTGAGAGAATCTTTGTTGATATCATCTTTAGGTTCTCAGCCATTTGATAAATGGATGACACTACCAGAAATGGGTTATGTGATAGCAAATCGGTATAACATCATTCTTGTCTCACTAAGTGCTCTTAGTTTGAGTTTCTTCCCTATGACAAAATGTATATCAAGTGTATCAATATCAGGTGGATGAGATGGGATGAACTGCCTGTATCCAAACTGGCGTAAACATCTGTAAGGTAAATAAAGCACAGATGTACCATACCACTTCAGGCCACCCCTGTACAAACATATATCAGTAAATGGTATGGTCTGTCTGTGATCCTCGAACGGACGCCAAATGACATTAGTAGGTGTCAATCCATCAAGCACTGCCCTAATCTCATCCACCTTCTGCGTCCCTTGCTTGTATTGCCACTTCATCGCTCTGGGAAGTGGAGTACCAACACCAGCTATCTTCGAAAATCCTCTCTTCCCAACAGTTGGGAAATACTCGTGAATCCAACACTGTGACACATCATGAACATCATCAATTAAAAGTATTGTAAATAATATAATACAAATCTAAATGAAATTAAAATTAAGCAGTTGTACCTGTAGTAGAGAGGCATATCCATCAAGCTGTCTACAACTATAGAAAGAAGCATCTCCAAGATATTTATACAGTGTGACAAGAGCAGCAGCACCCCAAGAGTATCTACCACATGTTTCCAAGTCCTAAAACAGTGGTAAATACTTTGCCTCTACAAGAGTAAAGGTCTTATCTGTATAAATAGTGTAGCCTAGTAGCAACAACATATACGCCCTAGCCGCACAATCAAATTTGTTATCAGCTCGCAGACGGACAAATAACTTCTTCAACCAATCACGCCTATAGTAAGGACCCCTGTTTGCACAAATCTCCTCAGCTGCTTCCTCCAGTGTAGCACCCATTAGACTAATAGCCAGGGTAATAGCATCTGAGTCAGTAATCCCTTGTGCAGGGTCACATAACTCCCCTCTAATAGGTATATGAAGGAGGCACGAAACATTGTCCAATGTAATCGTCATCTCGCCAAAGGGCATATGGAATGACGATGTCTCGGGATGCCACCTCTCCACAAATGCAGATAACAGGTTCTGATCTATCCTCGATAAACTGGTATTCTGCAGAGATGATAAACCAGAATTAGATACCCATCCCTCAATCGCACGTGGGAGATGTGATGGAGTCCATCCAATCAGTTTGCTGCCATGTGCAGCAACCTTCAGCTCCTTCTTCGGAACTCTCTCCTGAAAAATAAATCGTAGAATATGTCATAATACATAAATAATTAAAATTACATTTTATTCAACATAGAAAGGTCATAGATTTACTTATTTGGCCATCCCACAAATAACGAGCCACATGGTTCTGATACCTCACCAAAAGTGATGTATCAGTCGGTCCTCCCGGAAATGGTGGAAGCGGTGGAATGTGAGCTGCTGCTGGTACAGGTGGAGGATCAGTTATCCGATCTTCAGCTGGAATATCAAGTGCGCGAACTACCGATCCATCCGCGTACCGTCGATAGATAAATCCGCCGCGTCCTCTAAAACGGCGAGCCACTGAAAAAAAAAATTAAAAATTAAAATTCGAAACAAAACCGAAAAACTCAGCATCTAGTTTTCCGGTGAAGAAATTAACAAACCGGATAACTGAGCATCAAGTTATCCGGTGAAGGAAATACACAAACCAGATAACTGAGCATCAAGTTATCCGGTGAAGGAACTACACAAACCAGACAACACGGTGGCAAGTTATCCGGTATGTGTCAACGAAAAATATAGAACCGGAACTAACTTGAGTTATCCGGTTGTTAATTTTTTGTTCTCCGGATGTAGCACACGTGTGTTTTCCGGAAGTGTATTTTTTGTGATCCCGAAGTGTATTTTTTGTGATCCGGAAGTAGTCTCTGTGTGTTCTCCGGAAACCAAATTTTGAGTGATTTTTACCGTTTGTAACAAGACAAAATGAGAAAGAAAAATGAAAATTTTGAAAGAAATACTATTTATATGAGGGTATTTTCGTCAAAAAAATTGATGAGTAGGAGTATGGGGATAAATGTAGGGGTATGGGGTAAAATTTTCTTTTCTCTGTTCTTGAATATAGCTTTGATGATCCAAGAAGTATTTTCAACTGGCTGGTACTCTGCTGCATCAGTTTTTTTCATATAATAAGCATGTATCCATCTTATCCACAAAAGACTAATTTTAACATCGAATAATATAAATATATTATCCTCAAGATCACAAAATTTTTAAAAAGATATATTTCAAAAATACTTTTTATTAAAAATTATTTTAAATTGGTTTAAATTTAAGTGATTTTTTTTTTAAAATTTTGATATCTAAAAAAGTTATAATAAAATTATAAAATATATAAAATAACATTTAAAAAAAACTATTCAAACTGATTTTTCATTCGAAACTTTTTGAAAAAGATTTTGAAAAATTTATTTTTAACAAAAATATGTTATATTATAAAAATTATTTTAAAAAAGTGAAACATACAGACTCATAATTATATTAGATAGGTAATTGATTTAATTTATATATACTATAAATGCAATATATTTTTACACTACAATAATAAGTATTAGATTGTTAGATATTATTTGCTTTCAATTATAATTATTTTAAAGTTATATCATGAATGTTTGTGGTATGATAAAATTGTAATTTTTTATAATAAAATATCAATTAAATTCATAAACAATAAAATATTCAATAAAAAAAGTTATACCATAAAACTACAAAGTTATTAAATATAAATTATAACTTTGTGATCATTTCATATTCTAATATTTTTTAAAATTAATAAAATTTTATTTCAAATTAATATTATTTCGACAAAAATAAAATCTATTAATTTTAAAACATAATAAATTAAACGAATTCAATGAATGAATTTTAGTCTAAAATATATAAAAATTATTATTAATCATATATTTAACATAAATCTTTTTAAAAGTTATTGTATAAATTAAATTGAAATACCTTAAGGCTTAATTATTGTACTTAATAAAAAAGTAAAATAATATTTTACCTAAAATAAAATAAAATAATAATAAATAATTCCTCTTTTAAGAAAATAACGTAGCTTACACGGCTTTTGAAAAGAAAGCAACATGATGTCCACATACACACGACTCACCTGGACATATAGCCTCCTTTCAAATTCCCCAACGCGATATAAACCACGCGGTTGTGCCTCCGTTTGGTACCTAACAAAAGAATACACGTTTCTGAAAATTTCTTCCTCTATCATTCAATATTCTTTTCTTTAACCCTTTCCTTCAATTCCTTTTACTTTTCCACATTCTCTTCCATCTTTTCTACATAATATATAACCTCTCTAATCTTTCTCCGTAACGGTTATCTTTTTTCTATATCTCCTTTTCGTGATTTAGGGATTTGAAAAATCTCATCAATGGCGGAAGAACACAGATGCCAAGCGCCGCGATTATGCGTCAACAATTGTGGATTCTTTGGCAGCGCCGCCACGGAGAATCTTTGTTCGAGGTGCTATCGTGATTTACAGCTTAAGGAACAACAAGCTTCATCTGCGAAGCTCGTTCTCAATCAATCGATCTTGGTGCCGGCGAAGGAGGATTTGGTTTCTGAACCGTCGTCGTCTTCTTCGGTGCCGGAGCCGGTTGATTTGCCTAGCGGTGTTGAAGAGGCGAAGGCGAAACCGTTGCAGCAGAATCGGTGCATGACGTGTAAGAAGCGCGTGGGGTTCACGGGGTTTAAGTGCAAGTGCGGGATGATGCTGTGTGGGACCCACCGGTACCCGGAGAAGCACGGTTGCGAGTTTGATTTTAAGGGGTTGGGGAGAGAGCAGATCGCGAAGGCCAACCCGGTGGTGAAGGGTGAGAAACTCGAGAAGATTTGAGAAGGAAAGAAGGGTGTTATTGTAATCTCGGTTGTTTTCGTTGTTATGGAATATGATCCGGTTTATTAATCGGATTTGGGGTTCGGGTCGGGCATTAGGTCAGTTCATTGGGTTGGTCGGTGGGTGGTCATGTTATTTGGTAGTGGAGAGAATTTCATTTAAATGCATTTTAGTTATCATATTTACATCAGTTTAAAAGAATTGTCATATTTACATTTACCTTGCTTATAAAATAGAAAAAAACAAAGGTCTACCTGAATTGTATATAAAATTCTAAAATCATATCATACAAAAAGCAAATAGGCCAACAATTTAGAATTTATTTGGATAAATAATATATTTGCAGCTTATAAAATAAGTGTTTATTTGTGTAAAAAAAAACAAATATTTATTAAAAGAAGTGTTTATGCATAAATAAACTTACATAAGTTATTTTTGCATTAAAAGATAAACTAAATTTAAATTATATTTTTTTATATGCTTTAAGTTGTTTTTATAATTTATCTTGAAAAATTAAAAAAATATGTATGTTAAATGGTAAGTTGTTTTGATAATCTCTTCCAAATAGTGTTATTAACCTGCTAGTAAATAAGTTCAAATAAGTCATTAAAATTATATAAAAATATTAATTTAGTAGTATTATTGATAGGGATTAACCGATTAAGGTCATAAATAATTATGAAAAAAATACTACTATTAATTAAATAATTAATATCAGAGCCGTCAAAATAGACTAGCCCACATGACCGGAATCATAGGGCTTGAGCCTTAAAATTAGCGTCTATATTTTTCAGGGCCTTTTTAGCCCAGTCCTAACAAACCCGTTACCCATTAGAGCTAGCTCATATGGGTCGTGGGTAGTCTATTAGGTCTATATCGCTATAAATTTTAAAAAACGATTAATAATCATTTTGCCCTCTGCCATACAGGCGTTTTTCAAAAAATCCCCCTATAAAAAAAACTTGCAAAAAATACCCTAACATTTAAAGATTCTCTCAATTTTTAAAAATATGTAAAATGTTCAAAAAAATGTTAGAAATGAGAATAGAACTCATGACCTCTCAACACAAAACACCACTCACTATCACTAAGCTATGTTGTGTCTTATGATATTATTTGCAACTATAATATACATAATATATATTTAACTATTTAACAATTTTTACTAAACTAAAATCTATTAAATCATTTTTATTAAACTATTTAATCTTTTTTTTAATATACTGTAACTATTAATAATATAGTTAAAATGTTAAAAAATAATTATAATTTAGTTTAAAAATGTTAAAAATTAGATTAATTTTAAAATGTTTAAAAATATTTTAATATATTAATTTAGTAATAAAATGTTAATTTAGTATGTTAATTTAATATATTAATTTAGTATATTAATATGGTACAGTAATTAACATTTTAATTAGATTAAATAGATTAAATTAATATTAATATTAAAACATAATAATTAAATAGATTAAATAGTTTAATAAAATAGAATAGTTTAGATTAAAACATAATATTTACAAATATTAATATTTACAGTAAAATAGTTTATAATACTTAAAGTAGAATAGTTTAGAATAAATTAATAATATGGAATTAAATTATTAACGTTATTAATATAAATTAATAACTATTACTATAGCTTATTAAAACGTTATTAATATTAATTTAGAATAGTTTACAAATATTATTATTGTAGCTTTTATAATTTATTATAATTATTTAAATAGTATTTACCCTAAATAATTAGTATAAATTAATAAATTAAATTATTAACGTTATTAATATAAATTAATAAACTGTAATTATTAATAAACTAATGTTAAAATAATTAATAAACTGGAATTAAATTATTAACGTTATTAATATAAATTAATATTTATGTTTTAATATAAATTAAATTAAACTAAATTAAAAAATATTAATATAAATTAATAAACTGAAATTATTAATAAATTAATATTAAAATAATTTTGAAATAAATTAGTATATAATTAAAAATGAAATTGCTACACAAAAAACGAAACTAATACACAAATTAATAAACTAATGTTAAAAAATGAAATTAAAATACACAAAAAAAAAAAAAAAAACGAAAGGTAAAAATACACTAATTTAAAAAATTAATAATCGTAGCATTTTAATAAACTAAAATTGCTACAGTATATTTTACATTAAAAAAAATTAAAACTAAATATATTATTTAGTTATAATATATTAACATCAATTAACATCAATTAAAGGTAAAAAACGAAAAATATGTATTAACATCAATTAATGGATACATGATTACAACATGAGCATTCTAGCTTAGTGCTAAGACATTGAATGTATGAAAGAAATGGGTGGGTTCAAATCCCACCTTTAGCATGACCTTCCACATCACTAAAAAAATAAAAACTAAAAAAAAATGCTGTCACATCGACTTTTTTTGTGACTGAATGTGATGAAGGTCAAAATTGAGAGAATCTTCGAATGTTAGAGTATTTTTTGCAAGTATTTTTTATAGGAGGGTTTTTCGAAAAGCGCCTATATGGCAGGGGGCAAAATGACTATTAACCCTTTAAAAAATTATACTAATACTTATATTATCTTACTCCAAAATAAAACATTGATTTTTCTTACCTCACTAAATTTTATATATATTTTATTCAATCTTTCTCTTTTAAATATTATACATGAATATAATCAACACTCTTTTCTCGTATTCTATTAGTTTCTCTTATGTTAAATATTCAAGTATTAGTTTATACAATTTAGACATGTATTGTATTTAAAAACACATTATAGTATTGATAAAAGATAGTATAGTACTTAAAAATGTATTATGTTTAAAATAATATAATTTTTAATTTTATATATAATAAATATTATGACATTTTTATTTTTATTTTTTATTAAAAAAATCCGGTTTAGAGTCGGGTAGCCCGAAACCCATCTAGAACCGGACTCGGATAGTAATTTTCGAACTCATATTAAAAATTAGTTTTTTCAGCCTAGCCCTACCCGAGCCCATCAGAGCCGGTCCGTTTAGGGCCGAGTAGCCCATTTTGACAACTCTAAATGTCATGTGTCACGTAAATAATTTTGTTTGTACTTATATATTAACCAGTGGGAGACCCGTGCATTCGCACGGGTACTGGTATGATACGCGCATTTTTTCCAAATTAAAATAAAAAATAAATAAATTTTCAATCAAAAAAGTTTTTATTTTTATAAGATATAATAATTTAGTGGGTATAATCAACAACAAATTTAACCCCGTATATAAATGCTCAATTTATTTTGACATGACTTATATATTTAAAACTATATAATAATAATTGAATCAACAAAGCATGTTTTCAGTATTTTTTAATAAATATGAATGCCACAAAATTGTCCCAAAATAATTATAAATAAAATTATGTATTTAACAATAATATTTATGATTGACACAAAATTTTTAATATTTATGAGTGATGCATAATTATCAAAATTAATCGATAAAAAGATAGTTTCATCAATATAATCGAGTTAATCAAATTTAATTGACAAAATTAATTAAATAAAATCAAAATTAATCAATCAATTTTTTAATTAAAATAAGGGATTTATACTTGACATTAACTAATTCCAATAACAGTTTAACTTCACTGTTCCATATGCAATGAGCAGTCAACAATCTAATAACAATCAACACAATAACACACCAGCAAATATCGCGAGATCAAAGAACAATCAACACAATACAAATGAACTAAAAGTGTTATTATTGCAGCAAAACCGAATTGCAAGACACACACTGAATATTGAAACAACCTATTTCTATAACTTCAGCAACAATACATCAATTTCAAACATAAATATGTAGTAGTTTTCAGCTCATAAAAATGCAATTGAAATGTATAGCGTACTGAATCGAAATAGAATAGTGACGAATTTAGCATGATATGACAACCAAGTTTGGAACCATTTAATAGCAAACAATGACAACAGCTTTAAGTTTGAATCGAAACCGAAGTAGATTCAAAAAACTATACTATCACGTGAACATGTATGACAGTGCTTCATAACTCAACACAACTTGGTAAACACAATGCAGCAGCAGCAGAATTTCATCAAACTTTAAGCAACAGCAGTACAAAGCCATATTTCAAAAGCTACAATTTAAATCCAACATTGTACAATTGGAATCAAACTAACAACACAATACTATTCAACTATAATATCACACAAAGTATTCAAACTAAGAACACAATACTATTCATTTAACAACCTAGTTTCCTGCAAACATAATACTAAATATTATCTTAGCAACCATTAAGAGAGATGATCTTTGCATTATTTATACAAACACACTTGAAGCTATTTACCAGGCAAGTCAGCAGCACCACCAGCATCCGACATGATAACTTGAATTACCTTAGTTCAACATACAGAAAGTTAAGTTTTCCTGCAACGCGATAACACTAATTCAATTTTACAGTTGATATCCCATCACTAATCACACTAACTTTACTGCCTAGTTTATACAATCGATAACTTGTACACTCTATTGGACAAAAGCTCACAAAGCAGACATATAAATTGCAAAATGTGTGTATTTTCTTCAAATAAAGTGTGTATTTTCTACAACCATGGATAATATATCAAAGATGCTAATAGCAAAATGAAGAACATGCTTATAACAGGAAAGCAATAAAACCTAGTGTGGAAGCTCAAGGCCTGTATCATTAGGAAAGGAAATTCACTATAAGTGTTATTCATGGTTTGGTTTTGAAATCCATTTAACCTCCGACTATTGTGAAGTGCTTGTGCAGTGAAGCTATTGTTGATCCACATGTGTTGCCTTTGCAGTAAGGCTGGACAGACTCTGAAATTTGGGAATATGTAAGAGTGAGCTCCGAGAACCTTTCATGAACCTACAACATCCACCGATTACCTCAAATTTAAGGAAAAAATATACAACTACTTTTGCCAGCGGGTGTTCACTGCTAGCATGAATTAAAAAAAATTAAATGAGTTTAAAAAATGATTGACAAAAATCCAATTGATTCCTCTAATATGCATCATATAAGAATAAGAAGGTTGAAATTTACTAACAGACAATCAAAAAGTAAAAAATTAATTAATCTTCTTCATAATCAGTCCTGATACTATACAGAATGCCAAAAGGTTCAAACTATGTGTATATGTGACAATACCAAAGACAGACGATGAGAGTCACCTCAACAGAAGCCACCAATTTAAGAAATTCTCCGCGATCCATTCCTGCAAACACCTTGGCAACAAAGACATTGGCTTTCCCCTGAGTTAGATTTCCTATTTTATCAAATATAACACATTTCACCATCTGAGCTCTTTCTAAGGAATCTCTTTCTTTAATTAACACACCATTGTTAGCCCCAATTCCAGTGTTTACACATGACAGCAGTTGGTGTTGCCAAACCAAGTGCACATGGGCATGCAATCACCACAACAGATATAGAAAAGATAAGGGCAAAAACAAAGTGATTTCCATTTTTCGGCAGCCTTTCATCTGGGTAAGCTCCAAGAGCCCCGACACTATAGCTAAAGTGATACAAAATATGTACATAAAAGTAGGAATAAGCATTTCAATCACACAGTAGATATCAAGTAGCAAAAGCGCCATGTTTGCTGTAATAGAAAAATTAGAATATTTACCAAGGCTTAAACTTCAGCTCAATTCTCACCAATCGTTCTGAGAATTCAGCTCAGCTCAATTATGTGAGTGTTGATTTGTCTACCTACTACCTAAGACAAGCATCCTTTTTTATCCATGTTATGGACCAGATTTTGGTAATAAAACATGATATAGGCAAAAATTTCCTTCCATTAAGTTGCCAAAAACTGTCACATGCAAATGCATCAAAATGAGTAGAATGTTTTCAGAAATCATATAATGTAATGCATCTTGGAAGAGCAAACCCACAAAATTAAAAGGGAAAACATTTAATCAAATAAAATACAATTTAGAATAAACCTTCATCGATGTCCCGGAGGGCCTTCAGTTTTGCCTTTGCGTTATCTATCCATATAATGTGTGCATTAGGATCTGCAATACCAATAAGTGAGATTATTAGTTTCTCATGTTAAAAAAGGACGAGTAGAGAAGTCATTTGGCGTTTAACTTTTCAGTTACCACTTCTCCTAAACATGGAATCCAAATATTAGCTAAATTTGAGCTTTTCCAGTTTTGAGTCATCTCTGCTTTATGAATAATTTAAGGGTAAGGATGGAGAATTTTGGAGGGCTAAGTCTATCTTTTGATATATATTTGAGAATTCTAAAAAAATGAAAGAATAACATGACAGATGATCATATAACATTTCAAACACACTTAATTCATATTCAGAAATATTTTATTGCTTCCTTAATTTAGAAAAGAAAAATAAGCTCTCCTCTCTAAAACACTGCGCATGATGGAAATTTTGGTCAAATAACAAACAGAAGGGAAAAGGCGAAAAAGACATAAGCTCATGTTGATGACAGAGACAGATTGAGAAAAGTAAAAGAATTGTACTGACCACAATCATGATTATAGAAGGAAGGAAGTATGTAGACAACATTTCTAACAGCAGCTTCAGCTTCTACAGATGCAAATGCTGAAGAAAGAAGATCCGCATATGATCCACCACCAGCCAACTCAATGCGAAATGCATTGATTCGTATTCGTGCCAAAACACCAATGTACCATTGCTTGGTTAAAACTTAAAATGTCAAGATAAGAAATCTATCAACTTATATCCGCGTTCTTTTTAAGCATGTGACCATGTGTGTGATGTGATGTGTATCTACTTCATACATAGCAGCCCCATTCTCGCGCACCAGAAGATTAAAGTCTGCATCTTATCTTATAATAATATATGCAAGTACTTCTGTCAACTCCCTCATAGCGGTCAGCCCTGGTAAAGTAAGAAGATCATAAATTTCAGATAGTGTGCATGCTCTTCTTTGGAAGCAGAGAGTTGCTTTAATTATATAGACTATAGTGTGCTAGTAATAGAAGTATAATATAAAAGGAAAACCATATGTATATGATAATAATAAATAAAACTGTATCTTTACAAAAACTATTAAAAAATCAAGATGCAGTTCAATTGGGTAGACATTGTCTCTATTTCTCAAATAGATGAGAAATTGAGAACTTTAAATAATACTATCAATGTAGTTTAGAGTGTATAAAAACCTAATGTATGTCAATTTTAGCAATATGTGTCTTAACCACACTTGAACCATAATCATGAAGTTCTCACTTATTATAATCTTTTGAGTGTATGAACTATGAAGACCTAATAATGTATGCCAATTCTAGCAAATGTTTCTCAGTTTTCGATTTCTTTGGAGAAACATAGATAGATGGTTTCTGCTCCAGTTCAAGATGCTAAGGTGGTTGGTTCACAACCATCATGCACACAGGCTAAGACATCTCTGTAATTCCTAGAAACGGAAAAAAATCGTAGACGTTTCCATCGCTACTTTTTTTGTATTTAAAGAGGAGGGAGAATGATTGAATGCTGTTAACTTGACAAACCCAAAGTCATAGTCTATGTAAAGACTCCACTTTGGAGTTACTTGGCTGAAATTGGACAAGTGGCTTCCAGCTCCTCCAACAACAACATGAATTGCTCCATTCACTATGCCTGAATACTGAGATTTTTCTGTATTCACGCATTGATTCTGCATATATATTTGGTTCATCAGAAAACTAGCATTAGCATGTGAGTAATTAAAATATAAATAAAATAACTGCATATTTGATTATTGTCCTTACTTGATAAATGGGACACGTCCTTTCATAGTTATGAACATGGCCATAAAATGCAATATCTACTTTGTATTTCTGCCAAAGTCTCTGCAAACTTTCCCTTCCCATCGGCTCTTCAAATGATCCTTCCAACCCATACCAAAAGTCAGAGGAATATCCAAGTACACGATGGGCAACAAAGATCAACCATGGTTGTTTTTGTCTGTATACTGTCGCAAGACAATGCTCAATGAATTTGTACTGTTCAGATCCTTCTCGCCAATCATGTTCAGTATCAGCTATGCAGAGGCAAAACATGTCATAATCGGCTGCATACCTGAAAAACTCAGAAATTCATTCCTTTAATAACTTGGATATACATTATTAGAGCAATAACCTCAAATATAGATAGTGACAACCATTTTTCCATTAACCTCAATCTAACACGGTCATGCACATAATTAAATGTACAGAATTGAATCTCTCATGTAATTGAACTCACCTAAAATTTGCTATATTTTCAGCTGGAACATAAAACATGGTCTCAGCCAAAACTCCACACTCGCCACCTGAATCTGTGGTGTTGTAAAAGGATCCTGTGTCGGCCCAATCACGTTCGTGTCTGAAATAAATTGAAGGGAAGTTAATATTTTTCCCATAAATAAATCACGGCCATTCTGAACAGTTATTATATTATGGACAGGTAGTCATATCATGAGATAACATTACATTTTGGAAGACCCAAGCATGGCTAAAGTGTACTGTAGGATGTGCTTCAAACATTGGTTATGCTTCAAACATCCTATGGTCCGTATGAAGATTAGTAAGACTTAGTTAATAGGGGAGCTCACCTTGTATTGAGGTCTATCAACCCTCTTCACCAGCTTCAAACCCAAAGTCTGAAAATATGATCAGTAAGAATAGATGCTTAGTTAATAAAAAAATATTGTTTGATTAAGTATTATATATAAAACTATTCCTGTTTTTTCACCCAATATCTTATACTTATAGTATTGCCAGTGCCTACACTTGATATGTTTACAAATGCCTAAATCTTGGATATGTTTCTGTATGATACTTGCCTGTGCCTGCATCTTGAGTATTGCATGTGCCTTACACTTGCCTGCAGTATTAGCTCTCTGCTCTATAGCTTTGATGGATCCAACTTCAAGGAAATACTGACTTCAGTTGTAGCAACAACAAAAACCAATATGCCTAAATCTTCAGCCACTGAAAATAGCTGTTGTGTACATGTAACAAAATTGATAACAAACCTGATTGTATATAAAAAATGAGAACATAATACAATGTATTAGTGTTGCAAGCAACCTGAATAAATTCATTTGGGAAATCAAATTCCAATATAGGGGGACAGTACCAACATCGATTCCTTGGATTTGATGTTTGCCTTTGAAATGTTTACAAATGGAAAAATGAATCAGTAAACGGACTCAAGTGTTTGTCTAAGGACCTTGGTTATCAAAGAATAAAATTTTGACAGTTTAGAAATGACATAAAACAATACAAATTAGAATGATTCAAATGAATAATAGATATTTATATTCAGAAGAGTGCATCCATGACAAAATACAGCTTGAATCTATACAGGAGAAAACATCGTTAAAACGGTAGATTTGCTGCCCATTATGAAGATATAGTTGATCCCTATTTTGCACAGATGTATTAACTTTAGAGGGCCTTTAAAGTATATGAAGAGTTTGAAAACATTACCTGTCAAGAAAGACAAGCTTTCCTACAACGTCCTCAACATCATAGCCTTGACATTCGGAATAGAGTAGTTGCCCCTTGGTAGTTCCAATAGCTAGTGAAACCGTATTTGCCACCTGTTCAATATCTGTGGTGCGCTTTGGTTTCTCCTCAAATTCTTTATACCGCCAAAACCCTAACAAAATTATTCTCAAAGTGTTCAATGAAATGGATAGTAGACAATGCCATTCACAACTCAACACGATGAACCACCAGTTTTGATTCAATTTTAAGAAACATTGATTACATCAGAACGGTTGTTGTGATATCAACACCATCCAGCATATGATGAACATATTTATTAGAAATCTGTAACAGTATTAAAGTATATCGTGTATTTGATATATAATTATTGAACATAATTACCTATGCTATCGTTTATGAGGCAAATGACTCCTCTGTCTTCGACAGGCATATGACTCTGGGTCCTCATGAGGCAAAGTCGGAACCCTCATGTGCACTTTGGCTACAACGTCTGGCAAAGTCGGAAGCAACTCCCCGTGTTTTGATTGTTGTGCATGTGGTGGACAAATCATCTGTAGGATGCAGAAAGAGAAGGGCCCTTCTTCACCGAACGAAAAACACAGATAGCAAGTAAACTATTGTCAAGATCACAATACCATAAGGTCCTCATAAAATAAGTAAGATCAGTATTTTATAAACTAACAAAAAACGAAATTATAAAACAAATCAGTTAACTAATGACTAAAAAGTATCTATTAAATTAGAAGAAACATAACTGGAAAAACATCTGCACCTATTTTTGCTGCAAAAATATTTTCATTTAAGCAATAGTAGACCTGTCGTTCAGTAATACTTCGTCTCCCAGTGAAGTCCAGCCAATAAAGAGCAATCAGAGGATCCACAACCTGCCAAAAAAAATGTCAACTATCCACAATCATATTATTCCATATCAACCAAACTTTAATTACGAAACGAAATAAGTCATGAACAAAAACAACAGCGGTTTAGGTCATTGTTTTCTCCTCAGCATGATGGTTCAGCTCTTAAATAATGGCTTTGTGAAAAAAATTGATGCATGTATATTGTTTGTATGACCCATATTAGGCAAAAAGTAGGGAGGCATTTGTTCCTCCAAAACTAATGAAATGCAAGCTTGCAGAACTATTGAAAACTCATAAAACAACAATTCTGAATCCGACGATCACCAAACTCGCAACACGAAAATCGTTGCACAACCAAAAATCCATTATTGTGTAACCGCATCCTGCAGTAAAACTGCCCAAAATGTCATACTCTTCGTTGTCAAATTGTTAGATTTGTAAATAACAACACCCATTCAAAACAATCGAAATGCATTTAGGTAAAATGGAGATAGATAACAGGGGAAAGAAGAAACTTACACCAAAATTCTTGCAAAGAAAACGATGCAGAAGAAAGTTGAAGCAAACATAATGTCAACATAAGGAAGGAGGAAGAAGAAGAGGAGAACGACGAAGAAGAGAGAGAATTTTGTACATCTGTTTCAATATCTAGGCTGCTTTTTTAGACCAAAAGCAGGGTGCAGGTTCCAATACCCAAATTCAATTACATAGCATTACAAATTGGAACTATGTTTAACTGTACAGCAAGCCGTTGGAAAAAAGTGGTGTATGTAGTGTAATAATTGTAGTTCCGTTTCAATTAGTCATTAACTTGGTTGCAAATAGTTGGTTTTGGACTCAAATTACCCCTTATTTGCTGACATGGCAAGCTAATTAAGAAGGTTAATTTATGGTTTTCCACAACCACAAATTTTCCTATATTATAGATTTTGTTTTATCATTAAAAGAATGCTAAATAACTAATGTCATGTGTCACGTTAATCAACAAATTCAAAACTTAAATTCAATATCCGAATCAAAGTTATATACATGTTGTAGTTGGCCGGGTCATATTTACCTAAAATTGAATAGATCTACATAATTATTAATTTAATTTGTTTTAGGTTGGCAAGACTCTCTACACTCACACATATACAACCCTACAAAAATAAGAGGGAGTAATTCTTTTAAGTTTAACAATATTTTATATCTCTTATATTATTTTTTTCCCAAAAGCATTAGAATTTAAATATTTAAATTCTGCTGCAAAGTCTTCTATTTAATATATATATATATATATATATATATATATATATATATATATATATATATATATATTCCACCATCATATAAGTGAAACTCACATACAGTATGCTGATGATACTGTGTTAATATGTGATGGGAGTTGGAAAAATTTGTGGGCTCTTAAGTCTATTTTGTTTGGTTTTGAATTAATCTCTGGCCTCAAGATTAATTTTGACAAGAGCTCCCTTTTTGGGATTGGCTTGGACGATCATTTTCTTCTGGCTGCTGAAAATTTCTTAGCTTGTAAATCTGATGATATTCCTTTTAAATTTCTGGGTCTCAAGGTGGGTGGGAATAGTAGAAGGATAGCTTTTTGGAATCCTATCTTAGATTGTTTTAAGGCAAGTTTGGCTTGCTGGAAAGGGTGGTTGCTATCTATGGCTGGGAGAGTTACAATAATCAACTCAATGCTTTCTAATTTACCTGTCCATTACTTTGCTTTTTACAAAGTACCTAAGAAGATTATTCAGAAATTGGTGGCTATTCAAGGGCAGTTTCTTTGGTCAGGTTGTAAGGCTAAGAGTGGTATTTGCTTGGATTAGTTAGAGCAAAGTTTGTAGGCCTAAGGAGGAAGGTGGATTGAGGGTCAAGAACTTAGGTGTTTTCAATCTGGCTTTGATGTCTAAGTGGGTTTGGAGGCTATTAAATGATAAGGATGCTATTTGGATTGATATCTTAAAATGGAGGTACGGTGATTTCAAGAGATATCTTATAACTAGTGAGATGTCCAAATACCATAGAGGTTCTTCTAGCTGGTGGAAGGATTTGTTTAAGTTCAACAAACTTTGGGGAAATGGTGCGCTTGTGGACCTATTTTCTGTCAAACTTGGTGCAGGAACTTTGCCTTTTTTTTGGCTTTCAAGGTGGGTTGGAAACTGGCCCCTGCAGTGGTTTTTCCTGGTTTATGGAATTGGTGTATAAATAGCTTGGCCACTGTTGCTGACATGTGTAGCTGGCAGGGTGAGTCTTGGACTTGGAATTTGAATCTCTTCATCGAGGCAACTGAGGAGGGAGTTCAATAGGAAAAACAAGAGTTGTTACTTTTGTTGGAGGATGTTTGTCCAAGGCAAGGTGTGGTTGATGTAGTGATTTGGCCTTATTGCAAGTCCAATACCCTTTCTATGAAATCTTGTTATGACAAGCTAGTGTCTTTGTTGGGTGTTGAATCCATGGCAGATGAGTTTAAGTGTGCAATTAAGCATGTTTGGTTGGCTGCTGCTCCTCCTAAGACACAGATTCTCGCATGGAGATTGTTTTGGAATCTTCTGCCAATAAGGGACAATCTTGTGAGGCGTGGGGTGGTTTTGAATCAATATGAAAAGGTCTGCGTGCTATGTTTTGCCACTGCAGAGGATGGTATGCATCTGTTTTTCAATTGCAGTAGAAGTCGCAGAGTTTGGAGGCATGTGTGCTCTTGGTTTGAGATCCCTCATTGGTCTCACGACGTGGAGAGTTCATACCAGCACCTTGGGACATGGTTGGAGAGTTTTGCAATGAAATCTTCTAAGGTGGAAAGTGTGGTGGGCCTTTGAATCATTGTGGGCTGGTTCCTTTGGTTTACAAGAAACCAGATTTTATTTACTGATAAGATTTGGGATGTCATGCTTGTGATACATAGAATCATTTTCCTCTCATGGTGGTGGATTGGTAAGAAAGACAATAATCCATCTGTTTGTAGTTATTATGATTGGGTAACATTCCCATGTTTTTTCTTTTAAAATTGTTGTAGGTGGTTGTAATTTAGTTGGTGGTGTGTTGTAAATGGATTTGGGTACTCCTAGTACCCCTCTGAATATATGAATTACCACTTGCTTATTTAAAAAAAATAAACGTTAAATTTAGAAGATTGATAATAGTTTATAGTGGATTCTAGATAAGTAGGTTTCAGCGGATACTTCTGACATGGAATGCAACAAAGTTTAAGAAATATTACAACTAACTGAAAAATGTCTTACTTTCGCAACTAAAAGGGTAATATTAAGGATGTCCGCGAGCCGATTTGTTTCGGTTTCAAGAGAATTTAATATCCAAACTAATAAAATATATATGGATTGATTTAGATTGGATTTCTAAATTTTTCAATAAAGCCCAAACCAAACCGATCCGACAAACAAGGGATTGATTCAGATTAGATTGATCGGATACATTAAAAATACATATGCAAAATATTTATAAAAATATTTATTTATACACTAAAAATATCCATTTTTTACAATAATATATTATATTTAATTAGTATCATTAATATATAGTACAATTTAAAAACTCAACATATATATATATATATATATATATATATATATATATATATATATATATATATTCTTACTAAATAGAGATTCATCTTGCCATTTTTGTTTTATTTAAATAGAGATTCTTAAATAAAAAATCAGCAATGTTTGGTTTCTGTTGATGCGGTAAAGCAGCAAGCAAAAATTAATTAAGTACCCAGTTTTGTCATCTCTACAGGGATCAGTGCGATAATGAATGTCGTTCGACGGTTTCTACGTTTCTAAGCTTATGGTTCAAAAGTATTGGTTTAAAATATTTAAGGAACCAAAATTAAAGGCATAAAATGTAAAGACTGAAAATATAAAGTAAAGACTGAAGTATAAACGGAGCCTTGTTGGGATTGGATCTCATCAACTGATAACACATGCATTCTTCAGATCATTTTATACATAAATCACTTGTTCATCAAATACCATCATGTATCACTCACGACATACATATCCTCTCGGTCCCCGCATATTGTGTGTGATTTTGTACCAATCAATAATTGCTCTTACACATTACCAATCAATACAAAGTATTTAAAACCTACATGAATATTAAGCCTACATCCATTTCTAGCATCTAGACCCAACAGATATTACTATAACATCCATATCAAACTAATGAGTAGTTCATGTACAAAGCCATGATCAAAATACGTACATATGATTAATTCTTTTTACATGCATTCAACTAATTTACCCCATGGATGTGAACAAAGTTATTCATCAATATTCTCACGCACCCTCACGATACCGTTCATCAAGCACCATCGCTATCTTTATTGCATTAATTACTAGAAGCTATTCAAACTAACAATCAATACAATGCTAAAAAGCTAAGATGCAAATGAATATCAACTCACAAAACCATGTCAAAAGTTTACTCATTGATAGATGAAAATTTAAGATCAAGGATTTGAAATAGGTTTTGTCAAGACCCACAAATAAGAAATCAAAGACAATCAACAATAGAGAATCAAAACTAGTTAACAAACATAGATTAGAAGAAATACATAAGGTATCAAAAGATTACATCTAAACCCAACAAGAGATTGAAGATCTTACCTTCTCCCCCTTGGGGTTTAAGTTTCTATCTCTAAAATACTCTTGAAATGAAGAGAGATCAAGTTCTATGCTGAAAAATATCTCTATATTACAAGTTATATTCAATAATAGCTAAAAAATGATGAAAATTACTTATATACTACATTCAGAAATTTCCCAGTTCGCACTGCGAACTTTTCATTCACCCAGCGAACACCAAAATTAGGCACCTGAGGTGCCTCTGATAAGCTAAATCGCCACAAAATTTCTGCATAAGTTCGCAATGCGAAGGATTATTTGCAAAGCGAACACTTTCCTTCAAGTTCGCAAAGCGAACTTAGGTGCCTTTTTCTTCTGCTAAATTCCTAGGAGCGTTCGCTAGAGCCTCGCCAGACGTTCGCAAACCGAACCTTCGCTAGCAAGTTCACAAAGTGAACTTACTGAAGTTCTTCTCTTCCTTTGGCAATCCTTGTCCAAACTTAAGTGTCTTACTCATTGATGTTTTATGCCTATTTTCTGAACAATAACACACAGATCAAAGAATCCAAAGGCATTTACAATATAATTGAAGAATCACACAAAAACCTGAATTACATCTATGAAAACATGAGAATTGAGTTGAAAAGTGCCAAGAAAGATGGTTTATTTTAAGTCAAAATTTGCACTTATCAAACTCTCCCCAACTAGATTTTTGCTTGTCCTCAAGCAAAGTATGCCCCTCATGAAAACAAGAGGATTTGCTCAAGCATAAGATTCAACCAAGAAAAGATTAACGGTTCAACTTCAAACAAGAGAAATTTTCTCAAATAAGAGGATTTAGTCAAGCATGAAAATGCGCACAAGCAACGTTCACCACTCAATAGAATCGAACAATGACAAAGAATTAAGTTTTTAAACAAATATCATGGAATGTTTCAAAAAAACAACTAAATTTTCATACTTGAATCACTCTAACACTCCTCTTCAGAATAAGAATGAAGAAATTAACGCGTTTGCAACCACGGGGCAATTTCACTCACCTGACAAACAATACTAATAGCAACTCAATTCATACAACATCTAACAATAAAAAATGAAAACATGGAAGCAAAAAGATCACTTGGCTTTAAAGGTTGTAGCTTGGTCGGGTTCACAACAAAGGGACATTTCTAAAGGCCATTGAATCGAAATTGTCGATGCAAGAAAGAAACATTCACTATACATGGTATTTACACATCTCAACTTCATTCACCATTTTCATTCCTTTACCATAAACCTTCTCAAACTTCCTTTTGCACAATTATTTCATTCTCTATTTTTCTCACTCAAACAAGCATTCTTTTTCTTTTGTTTTTCACATTCATATTCACACTTTTTCTTTTCATTGCAAAGTGAACTTACTGAAGTTCTTCTCTTCCTTTGGCAATCCTTGTCCAAACTTAAGTGTCTTACTCATTGATGTTTTATGCCTATTTTCTGCACAATAACACACAGATCAAAGAATCCAAAGGCATTTGCAATATAATTGAAGAATCACACAAAAACCTGAATTACATCTATGAAAACATGAGAATTGAGTTGAAAAGTGCCAAGAAAGATGGTTCATTTTAAGTCAGAATTTGCACTTATCAGTTTCTCCATATTAATAATGGTTATGATGTGAGAATGCGTCCTTTTCTTTCTTGGAATTCCCCAAACTCTTCATTTCTTTCTTTTTTTCTTGGTACTATTGAATTCATTCTATTAATGAATACATAAATGTGACATGTTAATATATTATTATTGGGTTGGTTCAGGTTTACGAGTAAAAAATTGGAAATCCGTTGTCCAAACTAATTAACACCGGTTCTGATTGGTTTGGTTCAATTTTTGCCCAAACTAAAAAATATCCCACCCAAACACATTGATTTGGTTTGAATTCCGATTTGGTTCAGATTTGACCGAACCAATGAACACCCCTGTGTAATATGTTACATCTATGTAACATTTCAAAATTAAGGGTAATACTAACTTTTGTAATAGGGACATAAGTTAAGAAATTCATTTATAGAAAGTTCGTATTGAAAACAACAATAAAAAATTAGTTATACATTTTTATTAAAATCAATTCATAATTTCTAAGACAATAGTTCTTCATTTAGTTCTTAACTTGTACCCCTAGGGAACAACTTAGCATTACCCTAAAAATAATCATATAACACACTTTGCAAGTACACTGTCAATTTTATTAATGGAAAACAGGGACGAGAAAAATGATTCATCACACCACAATTAGTACACCCCCTCGGTAGCTAGCCATTCCAAAGGCATAGATGATTAAGCCTTGGACATGGAGAATCTGAACTACGCCTAGACATGGGGGCAGACAAGAGGACCCGACCCTTGGTTGGATATGGTACTCGTTGATGTCAAAGAATATGTTAGCCCCATGCAATAAAATAAAATTGCAAAAGGATTAGACAACGAAATTTTATGATTTCCTATTACCATATCCAGATTCCTTCAATAAAGACCATAGGGTATTGGGCAACTTGGTGGCTGTGTAAATTTTCATACGTGGCATCGAGTAACTTCCTATGTGTTATTTAATTTAATTTTTAATTATTTTTAAAATCCATGTGACATTTTTTATTTTTTAAATCCACCTGGATTTTTATATTTTTTCAATTTTTTTTATGTTTTTTTTTTAAATTATGTTAATAATTTTAATAATTGAATAAATGTTAATAATTGTAATTAATTTATTTTTAGAAAATTAATTTAGAAACTATTATTACATATTTTAAAATATAATATTTTGGCTTAATACCCACTTTCTTTTCAGTAGCAATCCAATATTTCAAATTGATTATGAGTAGTGTGAAAAAGGTATATAAACACTAATCTTGGCTAAACCATACTCGATGTAGGACTCTATTGCTAGTGATAGTAAAAACTCTGCTGAACCCAAGTATTTCAACAACACATGACATGCATGCATCCCTTTTCAATATACATATATAGTAAGAACAAAGTGAGGTATTGGAAGAAAAATTACACATTATTCTAATATCTACTTCCAATACACAAAGTACTTCAATTGATTAAGACCGTTCACTCAGAGGCGAAACTACATGGGGACTAGGGGTGGCCATGGCCACCTCAAACATTCCAATATCTTTTATTTTTTACACGGTAGGGTTAAATTTTAATATAAAAAAGTTGATTATATAATGTTTTAGTTTGAACAAATTGTATATTATTTAGAGTAGCACAGTGGCATCGATGTTTAATTTTATGCAATGGTTTTTTTTCATATTTTTTTTCCATAAAATGATTGTTTTACTCGTAAAAAGAGATACATGCGAGACTTGAACGCGCAACTTTAAGCCTTAACTTCAAAAATTAGTTTTTGATATACCACTAGGCAATGAATGCAATATAAAACATAAGGGAATCATATCATTAGTATACCAATACATAAGTTACGACCCCCACAAATAAAGTCTTCTAGTTCCGCCACTGCGTTCACTAATCTACGAGATTTGTCAGCATGTCCTTGCAAACATGTTTCATTGTAGTCTCTTTGCAAACATGTTTCATTGCAGTCCTTTCATAATATTGAAGCATGATATTTACCCTTTTCATTACTCATTGCCAATGGCTTGTTCTTGTACAAATTTACAATGCCACCACACCTTATCTTGAAAAACTATGAAGGATTGGATCTTGAAAAACTATGAATTCAGAAATTAGATAGTTTTTTCCATTCTTGATCATCTTACTTTTTCCATTTTTGGTTTGTAATCAATCATTTAGAAAACTAATGATCCTGGTTTAGCTTCTTATGTTGCTGGCAAAGTTGACCGATCACTCAACTGGGAGGTAACTCACATCTTTCACATATGTATATGTTCGATTTCCTTGCCTGCGACAATATTGCATATGGAAGTAATTAATGTTATGGTAAACCTAATTGTAGGATGTAAAATGGCTTCAAACAATCACCTCATTGTCAGTTCTGGTGAAGGGTGTACTTACATCTGAAGATAGTAAGCTTCTTACTTAATAACAGTTATATTCTAAAGTTATGCTTCCTTATCCATTTCATATTTGTTCTTACCAATCTTGAATTTAATTTCATAATTCTATTCTTATAATGCAGCAAAGATAGCTATACAAGTTGGAGTTTCTAGAATTGTTGTTTCCAATCACGATGCTCGCCAACTTGACTATGTGCCTGCAACTATTATGACTTTAGAAAAGGTAAAAGTTTGTTTGCTTTTCACTTTTTGGTCCTAGTTTCCCAACTTTGTTAACATATTGCAAATATTGTTGTTATATCTCTTAGTTATATGTGGAAAAGCTACTTTGTTACTATCATATTATACGATTTTACTAAAAAATTTCTTGCTTGCCATGAATAGGTTGTGAAAGAAGCAGACAGAAAAATTCCATGGATATTACAAGCTTTAGCATGCTCTAGAGTTTTGGAATAAAAAAAATAAGTTCGATATAAGAAATTATTCAAATGATTCAACACCTGCAAGTTGGTTAGAAAGAGTATTCATTTTTTCATAGATGCAAGTTATGGCTGAAAGTATGCAGAAGCTATTGGAGAAGAACAACTTGCTTGAGGAATCCCTCTCTGATGTGAAAATTGCGTTTGAAGGTTTGAGGACTAAATCAGATGATTTGGAAGAATGCTGCAAATTTCTAAATGATGAAGCTGTTGGTTCAGTTTGGCCTTTCGAAGAGGTACACCAAGTGCTTGTGTTGGAGCGGTAAAGCGGCAAACAACAAAAGTTTTGGAAGTATTTTTCTAGGAATTTATCGTGTCCACAGAGATCGGTGCCACTGAACTGCCGTTCCACAAGTCTCGCGTTTACGAGTTTGGATTAAATTGGTTAAAGTAAAAGCAAAAAGGTAAATATGAATATAAAAAGAATTCATTAATCAGATAGAAGAAACTTATATGGTATGCATATAATCCACTCCTCACAAACTTAAATTGACTGACCAGTTATACTCAACCTACAATACTCCCCCAAATCATCCAGCATCGCTCACAACAGTGTCCATCTCTGACACACTGAGCTGAGAGAACAATCGTGTTACCCTCGTCGACGCTCTCGCACCCGACTCGAGATATGGAGGCATTAAGCTCCGACACCCATAAAGATTGTTAGCTCTAAATCTATCTCTAGCATTCAGAAACTAACAGATAATCATCCCTAATCAAAGTTTGCGATGTTTATCTCTAACACAACCTAAACCCCGAGCATAAAGCAAAAATTAAGGACAATCACCGATAAAGATTTGTAAAGCAAATTTTATACAACGCCATGGGCGACAAATATACACGAGTTCAAAGTAAATACATATACAACAACCCAACAAAGAAGAAATACACAAAGAAGAAAAGAAATAAACCAAACATCTCATGGTTTGTCAATGCCGGTCGATGAGAAATCCACCCTGGATCATCCGTGTGCAAGCTTCAATGTTGTTTTCTAAGCTAATCCTACTGAAAAATGAGTTTGATGGAGTTGGGAGCAAAAATCCCCAAAACCATAACCTAAAAAATGAATGAAATGACTTAAATATCATTTACAAAATCTGTCATGTTCGCAATGCGAACTTTTATTTGCAAAGCGAACATCAAATTAGGCACCTGATGTGCCTCAGGAACAGTTAAACCACCTTTGTGATTCTGCAAAAGTTCGCAATGCGAACTTTTATTCGCAAAGCGAACATTCACTGGAAAGTTTGCAATTCGAACTTTGGTGCCTTTTTCTATTGCCCCAAGTCTGGGAGTATTCGCCAGAAAGTTCGCAAAGCGAACTTGACAGCACACCAACCATTGTTTTGACCATAACTTTTGAACTATAACTCCGTTTTTCACCCAGTTCGAAGCGTTGGAAAGCTTATTCAATGCTGTTTATGAATATGACAAGATATCCTTGCTTGAATACCTACAAAAATAAATGGAAAATAATTAAACTCAATGATATTTACACAATAACGCAATATATATATACTATAACGTAAACGTATTTACAAACAAAGCGGGGTTTATTCGAACGATATTAACAAAAAGTATCGATAAGTGCAACAAAACTTATATACAAAAATAGCTACAATTTGCACTTATCAAACTCTCCCCAACTTAAACTTGTTTGTCCCTAAATAAGAATCTAGCGACTCAAAGAAATAGAGTGACAACCAAAGAATCACGAATCAACAGGTTTTGAAAAACAGAAATAAATGAATGGTTCAAATGAAAAACGGTACACAAAAAGTAAATACTTACCACTAAATTATGACGATAACATAGTCACGAAACAAATGAAAAATACAAAAATCATGCCAAACATCCTAAAACAACACAAGTTCAAACGTGAATCACAACTAGCAAAAATAATCATCGGTAGATGAAAAACACAAAATAAGGTACTTTTCACTCACACAACAATCTTGCAAACAAAATACTAAATTATGCATTCATCCAAAAATCATATTGAAAACATAAAAGCAAGAATCACAAGGGCTTTCAAGGTTGTAGCGTGGTCGGGTAAACAAACAAGGGGAAATTTCTAAAGGTAATTAAAACAAAAACTTGCCTAAAACTAAGGGAGTGTTCAACTCACAAAGACTCAAACACAAAATTCTAATAAACTTCTTACAAAATCCCAAGTGTTACACAACACACAATACTTATTTAACACAAATATTTGAACTCTTTTTGTTTCCTTTCTCAAGGATTTTATTTTTATTTCTTTTTCATATTTTTCTCTTTTTTCTTTTCTTTTTCAACCTCATAGAAACCAACCAATGAATAAACAATAATTCTCTCCCCAACTTGAATTCAACCATATCATCATGTGAATACTCCCTACTTTCTAAGGCAAGGTAAAAATTCATACAGCAACACAAAGTTGAGGGTTCAAGAAAAAATAATCAATCAAAATCCATATAAAAAGTGAATTCAATACTCATAAACAAGCATTAAGTTCAAACAACATGGATAATGATAGAAAGGCACAAAGGGGTTTAACAAATGCTCACACACTCACATGGTGAATTGACTATTTGGCAAGGTAGTTGTGCTCAAAATGAAACAACATGCCTTGATCCTTTTCATGCTTTCATATAATCAATACAAACAAAAGATTAAGCATAATAAAATCCAGTTAGAACAAGAATGTTGGTACTCTGCGCATATATGAACAATGGAAAGCTACCTCACAAAAAGGGTGGGAACTAAAGTGATTCACATCAAGAACAAGTATACAAAATAATGAATGGCATGAAAGTTTGTAAAATGCGTAAGTATCATGAATATGCTAAAGTCTAGAAAGTGATAAACACATACCTTGACCTATACAAAACTTAACAATATCATTACCATACATCCGCAAGTTGAAATGATCAAACTTGGAACATCACCTTAATTTCCCTCAAGCTACTCAAAACAAGCTTTTAGACGAACACAAAAACTATTAATATAAACAAATTAAAAGACCGGCTGAAAATGGATTAAACAAGTTGTAAAGTGAAGATTTGAGAAATTTACAAACAATCCGAGTACAACTTTTTTAATCCATGTTCACCACACTACCTAAGCCAGAATAAAAAAGTAATAACGAAACAAAAAAAACGATAAAACATGCTTGTTTTACGTCGTAAGCTCGACGCCTTTACTGTGCTTAGCTAGTAACTTACTCCCTTCATGCCATGGTGATGCCTTACCGCGCAAACCAAAAGCAAGTGTCCTAACCAAACATTTGAACAAACGTTACAGGAACAAAATGTATACAACATATGAACAAACATAATGGAAAATAAAAGCAAAACAAGTATCTATACAAGCATATATACAATATAAATAATTATGTACAAAGCTCCAAAACGTCGAAACTATTGCAATGCAATTCAATATCAAAACCAATCCCCGGCAACGACACCATTTTGTTGGAGCGGTAAAGCGGCAAGCAACAAAAATTTTGGAAGTATTTTTCTGGAATTTATCGTGTCCACAGAGATCAGTGCTATTGAACTTCTGTTCGACAAGTCTCACGTTTACGAGTTTGGATTAAATTGGTTAAAGAAAAAGCAGAAAAGTAAATATGAATATAAAAAGAATTCATTAATCAGAGAGAAGAAACTTATACGGTATGCATATAATTCACTCCTCACAAACTTAAACTGACCGACCAGTTAAACTCAACCTATAATACTCCTCAATATCATCCAGCATCGCTCACAACAGTGTCCATCTCTGACACACTGAGCTGAGAGAACAACCGTGTTATCCTCATCGTCATTCTCGCACCCGACTCGAGATACAAAGGCATTAAGCTCCGACACCCATAAAGATTGTTAGCTCTAAATCTATCTCTAGCATTCAGAAACTAACACATAATCATCACTAATCAAAGTTTGCGATGTTTATCTCTAACACAACCCAAACCCTGAGCATAAAGCAAAAATCAAGGACAATCACCGATAAAGATTTGTAAAGCAAATTTTATACAACGCCATGGGCGACAACGAGTTCAAAGTAAATACATATACAACAATCCAACAAAGAAGAAATACACAAAGAAGAAAAGAAATAAACCAAACATCTCGCGGTTTGTCAAAGTCGATCGATGAGAAATCCACCCCGGATCATCCGTGTGCAAGCTTCAATGTTGTTTTCTAAGCTAATCCTACTGAAAAATGAGTTTGATGGAGTTGGGAGAAAAAATCCCCAAAACCATAACCTAAAAAATGAATGAAATGACTTAAATATCATTTACAAAATCTGTCATGTTCACAATGCTCGCAGTGCGAACTTTTATTCGCAAAGCGAACATCAAATTAGGCACCTGATGTGCCTCAAGAACAGTTAAACCGCCTCTGCAATTCTGCAAAAGTTCGCAATGTGATCTTTTATTTGCAAAGCGAACATTCACTGGAAAGTTCGCAATGTGAACTTTGGTGCCTTTTTCTACTGCCGCAAGTCTGGGAGTATTCGCCAGAAAGTTCGCAAAGCGAACTTGACAGCACACCAGCCCTTGTTTTGACCATAACTTTTGAACCATAACTCCGTTTTTTGCCCGGTTCAAAGCGTTGAAAAGCTTATTCAATGCTCTTTATGAATATGACAAGATATCCTTGCTTGAATACCTGCAAAAATAAATGGAAAATAATTAAAATCAATGATATTTACACAATAACGCAATATATATATATATATATATATATATATATATATATACTATAACGTAAAGTAAACGTATTTACAAACAAAACGGGGTTTATTCGAACTATATTAACAAAAAGTATCGATAAGTGCAACAAAACTTATATACAAAAATAACTACAATTTGCACTTATCAGCTTGCCGAAATGTCACAAAGAAAAGAACTAGTGGGTTTAAACTTCAATGCTAAATATTAATGTTGCCACAATTTAACAAGTAATCTTTGGTGGTTTAGTGGAAAGACAAAGCATCCACATCCTTAGTGTCAGCGGTTACAAAATAAATAAAAAATAAAATAAAATGATACGTAGAACATATTTTTAGATTCTAAGCTAAAATATGACCCCAGAGTCTTTATTGAGGGAATTTAGATTTAGTAGGAGAAATTAAAAAAAAAAAATCTTATAGAAAGTGAAATCAAAACTCACTTTATTAGTAGAAGGTGATATATATTTAACCCTTAATACAATTTTAAACTAAAAATTTGATTTGATTGCTTTGTATAAATTGTGATAAAAACGATAAAAGTAATATGTAATAAAAGGAGATAAAATTGTTAGGATTAGATTTCGTAAACCAAATCTAATACATCCTAATGACTAGTTCAATATATTTAGGTTGTCATAAAGCATCTTCACATGTCGCTCATGATACATTATCCATTCCTAAATAACAATGACAAATCAATTTTGTTGCATAAATGTAGATTCCTAAGACAATTATCTAAGACAACAATATTAATAACCAATGGTTTGCGTGAGTATTAAACCTACCTTCATTACTAGAGCTTAAATTCAATATATGGCTATTTTAAATCCAAACTAGTGGGAGACCCGTGCATTCGCACGGGTACTGGTATGGTATGCACATTGGTTGCGACATAAAAAAAAACATCGAAATAGATGTGTTGTTGGAGGAAAAAAATAAGAATAATGTAAATAAAATATCATGGTTACTTTGAAGAATAAATAAAAATGAAGAAGACAAATGAAGTTACAATACATAAAATGAATAGGGATATATGAATGCAAAATGAAAAATATAATTCATTGAAGTAGTGTTTTTAATAGAAGGTATTACAATAAAAAAAAAGGAAGTTAAGCATACAAACTAAGGAGAGTAATGAAGTAGTAGAACAAAATACACGCTACAAGTTGGTTAATACAAACAGAATTTAGTAACGTAGCGTGTTTGGACATCAATCCATCATACAAAAAACAAAGTAGGAAAAGAAAAAGTTAAACAAAGCATTAGCGATTTAAAAGTTTGACAACAACGGTGTCACCACGAGGATCCCTGACAATGAAAGCGAGGCGATCACCCTTTCTCAGACACTTCTTTTTCGCGAACTGATACCATCCATTGCCAATGAACATATCAACCCCATACTTTCTTTTTGAGCGGTGAAGTTCAGACTCGTAACGTTCCCGAGTATCCGCATCAAATAATTTAATACCCCTGACTCCAAAATCGCAGCATTCCTTAATGACCCTGTGGGGGATTTGCTATACCAAAAACAGAAGTATGAAAATAGTAGCGAAGGGATGTAAAAGTTAGTAGTGAAGTTGGTAAAAAACAAAAAGTTGCGACTTACAAGGACGTTGTTTGTTGAAGTTTTCCCAGACCTGATTTTGCGTTTCCAAACAAAATACTTTGGACCACCGCATGAAATGGTTGCACAGGCGTCCACATCGGAACTACTCCGAAGCATTCATGTCACATTTAGAGAAGGAAGTAAGGTTTGGTAAACTTCATACAGAAATGATAAAATATACAAAAACATTACAAATCCAGAAATATAAAAGTCTGTCAAGTAGTGTACAATGTATTACCGTTCACTATCGGATGAAACAGTAATGCAGGATGTATGAGGACGTGAGTTGAGTCGCGGATCATTGTCGGGTGTTAGTGTAACTGGAACGGGAGGTTTGGGCATTGGTTCTTTATCAACGTCAATGATATGCGGTTGGATAGAAACCGGAGGTGATCGTTGAACTTCAGACGGTCTAATTTATAACAACAGTATAGAAATTAGATATATGTAAACAACCGTAAAATTAAAATGATGTAAAACATAACATATTAGTCAGTGTAAGAGCAGAAGTACCCTGCAATGGTTATAGGTTTTGTAGAAGATTCCCCATCACGACGTAGCATTTGGAATTCGTCAAACGACATGATTTTTTGCCGGTGTTTTTTAAGCTGCTGGCTTTCCTCGTATTCAAGATAATCAAGTTGCATCATAAGGTCTTTGCGTTTACGCTCTCTGGCTATTCGATCGTTAGACACCCTGTATGAATGTTAAAACACAAAATGATGGGTGAACAACGTAATGGCGAGTAAATTTTACAGCTTTGCACAAGAAGAATGAAAAATATAGCCGCGGACCAAAAATGTAATGTTCAGAAACATAAGATACGCAGAAACCCTAGGTAACACTTTCAGACAAACATGTGAGACGACCGATGAAATCTGTCAGTTAGGAAGAAGATTTAAACCATATATGAACCGTTATTGTGTAAACTTTAAGACGCTTTCGTTGTTTAATGTGAGACGATCCACACGACATTCATCCATAAATGTTTGACCTGCCCAACATATATTGAATCCACAGTAATGGAGTAAAGCATGGTGAAAGTATTGAAGAGACTTACCCGATTGGAGAGGAGGAGGTGACGTTGTTGGCCATTTTCAGGAACTTGGGTGAAGAAAGTGTTGTAAATGTCAAAGTGAAGTCTGACGTGAAATGGAGTAAAGGGGAAGGTAAAATAGTAAGAAAGGATAAGGGGTTAATGAATTGGGCCCAGGCAAGAATACTATGGACCCAGTAAAAAGGGCCAAAATATAGCAGTTTGTAATTGAGACCCCTTTGTTTAAAATGCCACAAAAAAGGAAAAATGAGGGATTATAATATGTTAAAGTTCAATTGTACCCACTTTCTGGATTCCAAACATTGGGAAGAGGCAAATAAAGCTAAGGTTAAAAGAGTAATACATACAGTTGGAAAAACTATAAATTTGGGACGTGTTGTGAATGAGAAAAATATGACATAAGACGACATAAGACTTCACGGCGTGGAGAAGTATAGGAAAGCAAGTGGGTTGTTTTCTTTTTGATTTCAAGGGTATCGAAAGACGCAACGGAGGTTTGAGGAATGGCGCAGCAAACGGGAAACAACAATCAACCGGCGTAAGTTTAATGGGTTCTATGTATAAATTTTGAGATGAATACTATTATGCTGTTTGTTGAGTCGAATGATAACTGATAATGATAGTGTTAAAATAGGTCCCCAGACATAATTGATATCGAAGAGACCCTGAAGTGTATGATTGAGGAGGTAACTGGTAGTACGAAAGGTCGTTGGAAAGGAAATGCAAGGGCATGCATGACAGATTTTGTTGATCTCACCGTTGAAAGTCCAGAAGGTGAATGCAATATGGTAGAGAAGACAGGCAACAGTAAGGGAAGGTAAGCATCTACGTTGATCTTGACATGCATGTGATGGAGACATATGGGCGAAGGATACATGAGTGGAACTTGTGTATGACATACAAAAAAAATCAGGGGTAATTTTGAATGGGTATTGTACAATATGGATTAATTATTAAATGTAGGACGTTTTGATATTGAATAGGAACGTCGGAGAAGCCGAAGTCAGTGTCGCCTTGTTGGAGAAAGAAGATACAAATGCTGAAAAGCTGAAGACCCTGAGAGCCAGGTACATGATTTATGTATAGTATAGAAGGGTCGTTAAAAGTTTAGGAATTAAGTTCGTAATCCAGTATTTACGGTGTGATATGGTAGTGGGAGAAAATAATTTATTTATTGTAATTTTGGCTATGTAGAAATGTTGAAACCTGGTTGAAATAAAAACACAAAATCGATGGTAAGCTTCGTGACTTAGGGACAGAACCATACGGCGAAACGTCGAAAGGGAAGCAAGGTAAGGCTATGAAGAAAGTTAGATTCGGGGAAGGTACAGTGGAAGTGATCGGTGGCAGAAAGACGGACGGTGGGAATAGTGGGCAAAGAGGTCACCGAAGTATTCTTAGGTACGGAATATGCCGAATATAATAGACTCAAAAAACCAAAAAGGAATTTATGTCTGAATATTGTAGAAAATATAACAAAATTAGGCTTTTATCGAAAGGTTTGAGTATAGTAACACATGAATTTCATTGTATAGTCAGTTATTTATAGGTTTATTTAATTTGTCAAGTGGTATGCAATAGTAAAAAGTGCGGTATTGACATTGTTTGATTCATGGAAAAGGGGTGTGTTTGTTGAGATAATAAATTTAATGTGGAAATGCAGGGTAAGTGCTATGGGAGACCCTGTCTTAGACAGGAGAGATGCTGAACCTGCCAGGGAGGTTGTTGTAGGAACTGGAAATGCTAATCCTATTGAAGTTGATGATGAGGTAGATGGTTCAGGCGAAGATGATGCAGAGGAAGAATACTGCTGGGAGAAGACCCTGAGCTATGGATACAAATCCATGAAAAACGTGATGGTAAGAAATGTTAAAAATATTTCAATTGAATATGATTGAGTAGAAGTATGAAATATGGCTGAATGAGTGACAGAAAAAATGTGACATGACTATATTGCAGTACTTTCCGGCATACGTTTCGAAGAATATCTTAGGAGTGAAGCAGAGGACCATCGAATTGGTTGATCTGGACAATGGCAGACTGTACCATCCGAAGGTGATTTCTGCGAGGCGTGATAAAAAGATAGTCAAGACAGAAAAGTTCATGGGATGTGGGTGGTACCAGTTCGCACAGTATAGGAGGCTTGGGAGGGGAGATAAGCTTCGTTTTTGAATAACAACGTTAGGAGATAGAGTGTATGTGTCCGTTTTGAGAAGGGAAAATTGAAGTAATTTGGAATGTCGAAGTTGGGTGTCGTATTAGGATGTTAGTACGGTTTGGGTTAGTAGTTGGTGAGACATTCCTAATTTTGTAGGTATTTTGTTTTTATTTTATGAAGACCTTGTAGAAGGATGGCTATTTTGTCTGGGACTGGTTATTTTGTGTGGTTATGTAAGACGCAGATTATATCAAAATGTAAGAATGATGTTTTGCAAAATGAGGAATGGAAGACATGTATTGTTGTTCTGAAAAAATGAGTTGTATTCCAGAATTATGTTATGCAGGGTCATTGTTGCAGGTTGTAACAAAACCGTTATATAACTGACAGAAAAGTATAATAAGATGATAATAAAAGTGTTGTTCCAAAACTAAATATCCCCAAAAGTCGTTAATAACTATTTACTTCTAAGTAGCATGGCATGAGTTTAACGTGGCAGATTGAATAATGTGTGTCATGAATGTAGTTAATATAATAGCGTTGTATATAGTTGTCGTTTGTAACATAATGAAATGTTGTATATAGTTGTTGTTTGTAAGACAATGAAATGTTGTAAATGTAGTGGCATTGAAAATAATTATATAATTGTAATCACATACATCAAAACAATGGTTTTATAATTAAGCCTTTAAAAGTGTGATACAACAGTGGTGAGATAGGCAATGATGATAAAAATTAGGTTTTCAGATACAAAGGAAGGGTTTGATAATAACGTATATAACTAAAAAATTGTAAAAAAGGGTGAAATAAATATGGGTGAATCGTGTGAGTGAATAGAAAGAGTATTATATAATGTACTGTAAGGAATGCAGAAACATTCCCCAAAAAATGTAGAATTCTGGATGTGCCTGTGAGGAAAAAACAACAATTATTAGTGTATGTGTCATGAATGAAGTGACAAAGAAGCCAGTCATAATCAAAGTGTGCAATTGGTAGGAAAAAGAATGAATGTAAATCTGCATTGTAAACAGAAATATCCGTACCGGCTAAACATTGATTAATACTTCCTTATATACGACATTAGCAGTAGTTGACTTCGGTTTGTTGTCATCGTCGTGTATCAAGATTTTGATACCCTTTTTGCGAGTTACCCTCGATATAGCGAAGTAAAGTTGGCCATGACTAAAGAGGTCTTTAGGAATGTAGAGTCCAACCCAATCCAAAGACTGACCCTGAGACTTGTTAATCGTCATTGCATAGGATACGATGATTGGGAATTGTCATCTGCTCAGTTTGAAAGGCCAAGGTGACTGTGAAGGCGACATATCCATTCGTGGTATGTATATGATTTTTCCATGACCTTTGCCTCCCATTATTTCAGCTTCAAGGACGTGGTTAGCCATTCGGGTAACAATGAGTCTCGTGCCGTTGCACAATCCTTCAGCTTGATCAATGTTTCTCATAAGCATGAATGAAGTCCCAATCTTCAATCTAATATAGTGGTTGGGCAAGCCTGAAGTCCGCAGAGAGCTAAGAAACTTAGGACTAAGGACTTCCATAATGCTATTGTCATGTATCTCCGAGCGATCAACTGAGTTGGAGCTATAATAGTCTTTCGTATCGCCTACGAAATGGCAATAAAAAAATGAAATCATCACAGTAATTAATGGAAGGGGTTTAGTGGCGGAGTGGTTATGACATACAGAAAAAGTAAAAAAATATAGGGGAAATACCAGGCATCATGTTGAGAATGTGATTATTGATCTTATCAACGATATCGAGAGTGGATGCCAAGATGGCCCGACATTTGAGGTAGTCATAAGAAGTATAATTTTGCAACAGGGCAGGATAAGTGCTATCGACAATTGCGACAATGGGGTCATCAAACTCAGAAATAAGGATATCTGGTGGGATTTAAATATCGGCATATCCGTCATTCGATTCACTTAACCTCCCCTCACCCAATTTTAAAATCTAATTGATCGCGACTTTCTGATGTCTAACGGTTACTAACTGCAAGCGCACAGCCTATCGCGTAGTAATAAAGATATCGATCCCATAGGGACTTGATAATCAACCTAGTGCTACGGTTTGCTACTGTGTTTAGCTAAGGCGAAGATATTTTAGTTTTAAGTTCAAACAGGAAACTAAAGGGAATCTAAAATTAAAATAAACTAGTTGATATTAGGATATCGGTACGTAACTTAGTGTACCATCGTGGATTCAATAAAACCTAAGCGTATAAAAATAAGTCACATTATATTTCTGTAGAAAATATCAGTTTAAAAGCCCTCACCTCACACTTTCGTGGTTATTGCTTCGGACTATACTCCTAAATCATAATGTCTGCTCTTGCTAGCCCATTTGAGTTTAAAAATACTTTTTGAAAATCAATACAATCTAATTAACTTTAAAGCGCTCTCGCTGTTTTAAAAACCAATGCCCGATTTCAGCTATCCGGTTAAAATCTCACACTCTTGTGGTCTTAATCCTAACCTTTGCTACCCTTTTACTCTCGTAATAAAAGTCCAATTTTAATTAAGAAATCGCAGCCAGAAATTAAGTTGTTTATGATTTTAGTTTATTTTTATCGAATCCATTCCGGTTAGTTAAATTACATACCGATAAATCGGATTTAGCTAGACATATTAATTAAAACAAACATGCATAAATATAAACTACAAAACAATAAATTAGACATGGTAGTGGGAAAATAATAATGCTATTATTAAAGTAATGATAAAAACCCGATAAACAAGCGATAATTCAAGTCTAGCAATTCCTCCACAAGTCGGTAGGCTTTTGCTCGATCGTACCGGAACAATGAATGATGAAGGCAAGATTAAAAATAAATTATAACTACGGTGCAATAGCTCCTTGATGTGAGAAACTATCACTATTTCAGGTAATGGTGAACAAGGAATGAAAAAGGGAACAAACAAGAACGAAAATAAATTCTGCAGAAATTCGGGGTAAAATTCTCTAAGTCGTGTGTGTCTCTTGCTGTTCTATCAATGCTGTATTTATAGCCCAAGCTTTGCTTTACGTTGGAGAGAATATAGGAGCATAACTTTCGGTTGTTGAGAAATCCAAGGGAGACTGGGCTCATGTACTAAAGTTGAGAGAATTTAGGAGGAAATGTTGAACGTGCGTGTCTGCATTGGTCTTCCGTGTCCACGTTTGTGTTCTGGATGTTATAACCATTTTAGGCGTGTGACGGTCGTGGTGAGTGTGACGAGCTTGGTAGCCTTTGGAATTGTGTGACGGTTGTGGTGAGTGTGTGACGGTCGTCACACACACCACTTTCCATTTTCTGCTTTTTTCTTAGTTATTTCTTCCTGTTTTCTTCTCATTTTTTCATGTCTTTCTACTTTGCTCCTTTTTAGCTTGGACAATGAAATACCTGCGAAAACACTATAATACTCGCGGAATAATCAGAACTTAAGCCGAAATAACGTAATTATTAGTAATAAATCAAGGCAAATATATGATACATTTTCGTGTTATCAAACTCCCCTACACTTGAATCTTTGCTTGTCCTCAAGCAAATAGTTAGTAAGAACGAGGACAAGTTTCATCAAACGCACACACATGACATACCATTTGTTTTGTAAGGCATTTTGTTAAGATGACGGATACTCAAGTGAAACACTAAAGATACATTAGTGACACAAGCAACAAGCATAATCATAGACCTCCTATCTATACAAGCCAATTCTAATCATTCTATTATAGCTCAACCTAAAGTTTCTCGTAGCTATTTCACCCGGTTTCATTCTAGCGCAATCACATTAAGCCCTTTTCCTTTACACGTACGTAATGGAGTAGCCGGTTAGTGATTTTGATCCTTTCTAGCATGGGGTCTAGTACACAAGTGTGGTACCCTTTATATATATCCTAATCGTAAGTTGTGGGGGATCGAACCGTGGTTCGCCCTACCGAGTTCAGAACCAGGTACCTCTGAACCAACCAACAATGGATTCATTCTTTTTGTAATACTTTTGCAACCGTAGGTTTGGTGCATTTTTTTTCAATTTTTCACATCATCAAGGAATGCGAAAGATATTTAAGGATTCAGCATCAAACACTTATCTTCATCGGCTCTCCACGTGGTTTGTGTTTAAGACGGTGCTGACTGCTAATATAAACTACTTGGGGTTACTCTAGAACTAGAACTGAAGGTATCGGTATAACGGGTATTGAAACTGATCTTGCATATGCAAGAGGTCTAAGGTGTCAAGACGGTATCAATCTTGTTAGATTTTTCTCGATTTCCCAACATAGCCTATGTTTTGGTATGTTAAGTTATGCATTGATCATACAAATTTTTGTCTTTTTTTGTTATAGCTAAATAAAGTGGGGAAATTTGACATGAACGAAAATTTCATATAAAAGCTAGTTTATTTGAAAGAAAATGCGGAAAGGGAATACAAAAGGGAAAATAAATTACCTCTCCCACACTATAACGGACATTGTCCTCAATGTTGCGATATAAATGCGGATAGAAACTACAAAAAGAAACGAAAACTAAAACAAACTAAAACTAAATCTAATGAGGTCCACGTCCTCTGCCTCGGGTACGAGCGCATCCATTCTGCGCTACATGATCTGGAATGCCTACGTGATGGTTTTGGTGCCATATGCCCTTTAAGATTTCTTTATTAGTGATGGGCTCTTGTTCTGGTTCGGCGCGGCGACGACGTCCGGTGGATGTTGAGGAATCTTGGGCAGGAGGTAGTGGGTTCTCAGGAGGTAGATGATCCATCTCTTGCTCCATTTCATCGACTACTTCGTTATTTTGATTTTCTTGAGCAGCCACATTAGGCTCAGGAGCACGGAGATCAAAAAGCCAATTTACTTGTCTTTGAGGGTCGATGCGGTCTCGGCATGGCATGATGATACTCCTGAAGATTCCGGTTCTGACCACTGGATGGTATCGTCCATCCGCCCTTGCTTTAATTAGGTGGGAGGAGCGACAATACTCGATATCCAGGGACTCAGGTGGTATGAAAGGTAAATTAGCGAGGTTGTTTCCCAGACCAAGGCCGAGTGCGATAGAAGTTACAATACCTCCGAAGTAGAAAGGTTTAGAACCTCTAGCACAGTTGGCGTGGATGTGAGCTAGTAGGAACGGAGCTGCATTGATTGGTTCGGGAAGGAGCACACAGCGAACGAAAAAGAGCTCCTTGGAGTTGACTTTGTGGTTACTGTCCCTCGCGAAGATTATGTGTCCTAAAACTCTGTGAAAATATCGTATCGCTGAGTTATGAATATAAGTTGCGTTGAGGCTGTCCCAGCTTGTAGTAGCTACACCTGTAAGTTGATTCTAAAGGTCGAAAGCTTCCTGGAACCAGGCATCGTTAGGCAAATGGCAGTGGACATTCGCGCCATGATGGAATCCAAGCATTTGGGCAAGTCGGTTTTGGCCCACCGAATACTCATAACCAAACATTCGGAATGTAGCTACACCAGAAAGTTGGTTTGTATCTCTCGGAGGTGTAACATAAGCGAATGAGCTCAGAAATTCCCAAGTCAGAGCTTCGTAGGTAGGTTGCCCTTGTGTATAGAGCTGCCATAAACTGACATTTTGAAGCATCCAACGTACACCCTCAAGCATGCCCAACTCTTCGAGGCTGGCAGTGTTGACGTACCTCGTCGGTTGGAATAAGCGTTAGTAGAAGCTGATGTAACTCGCCCTTTGGCGATCATCGGATTCTCCCTCTCTGAATGTAACAACAGAAAGGTCAGGAGCTTGTCTGGTGCGTCTAGCCATGGTGTATGCAAAGTGAAATAGGTTGAATGGAGGAAGTGGGTATGAGTAAGAGTTGTTATGTGAGAATGAGAATGCTTCGTGTGGTTTAAATAAGAGACTTTGGGAATATGAAGTGGTGGAAAGAAATTGGGATTTAATGTGAGGGTTTTATGGAGAGTAATGGGTACTGGGACGGTTAAGGAAGTGAAAAGAGAGTGGGGCGTTTGAAGAGAAGATGAAGAGAAAAGAAGATGAAGAGGAAGGGTCTCTGTTATAAAATAGAGGGCGCGTTAAAATAAGTGGGACGTTCGTCATGGACCTGTTACGGTCGTAAGCCATATGACGGTCGTGACAAGGGCGTTACGCCCGTCATGCTCCCAAAGTTTGCATTTTTCACAGAAGGCTTATACATAACATATATTGGAGCATGACAATTATTAATAGCAGTAAAATACTTGATATATGTCAGAATAAATATAAAATGAGAAATAAATTAAAATAAGCAGGAACATTATATCAACAACACAACCACTAGCAGTGAATACGAATTGAATACTTTATTAAAGAAATTGGAAATTGATAACAGTGTACTCAAAGTAAAATTGTAGTAGTATATTAAAGTTGAAATTTAACTGAAATAAACTTGTTCCTTGACATTAAAAATGACAGTAAAGTAAATGGTTCTAAAAACATTAAAAGCAAAGCAATAAAATGGAAAAATGCAGTGTGACAGTATTAGCCACATTGCTTCTTTAAGGATTCCACAGCCTGGTTAAGATGATCAAATTGCTCCACAGTGATGTCCATTAGGTTAATGACATCAAGGCGCATAGTTTTGAGTTCATCCTTTACCTCAGCAATCTCAGTTTTAAATCCATCCATAGTGCCAAGGATGGTTGTCAAAATTTCAGCATATGCACTAGTGTCAGGCTCAGTAAAATTATGGTAGTTCGGAGGGGTTTCAGGGTCAGTTTCAGCTTCGGAGATAATATCATCATAATACTCATAATCTTACGGTTATGGACACTTGTTCGCTCATGATTCGGTAAAGTGAATAGGTGGACAACCTTATTAGCAATTAAGTAGTCAAAGGGAACAGGTCCTAAGTTTCCAATGATGTGTCGGTTAAAATAAAATTCCAAATTCATAGGACGAATGGTACCTATGGGTGTAAGTTTGTTTAGCGGGAACCTAAGTCCAATGGCGTTTGCAATCATAGTAACTAAGCCTCCTATTATGATTGGGGTATTAGGTTCCTGTGCAATGCAAATAAAGGTTTCCATCATGAAGGTGACTGCATTAACATGACGGCCTTGGGAAGCACAATATAAGATGAATAATTCATCCTTTGACACTAAAGTATTGTTCTATTCTTTTCCAAATAAGGTGTGGGCTAGAATGCTGTGAAAATAGCGAATGGCAGGGTTGTGTATTTCATCAGAATGCATGTCATTCGGCTCAGGGTGGTTATTTCCAGTTAGACTACCCCAAAAGTAATTCAGTTCAATATCCACGAGTTCTTCTTGGGTGGCTATAAAGACAGATGAGCCACTAGGAAATCCTAAAAGGTCAGCTAAGTCTCTATGGTTATAAGTGTAATCAATACCAAACAACCTAAAATAAATCAGCCCCTTATTTGCTCTGAAACCATGATCAGGTAGGTAAACTAGGGAGCTAAGAAACTCAAATGTAAGCTCACGGTAGGTAACAAATCTCCTTCTAGTAGCAACATTCTCCCAACCCAATTGGCTGAATAAAAACAAAACACTATCGTGGATACCTAGGCTGTCCATGGTAGGTCCATCATAATACAAAGTCATTGCCATGCTTTTCTTGGCCAAAACTTTAAATTTCTCTCTCTGAGCTCTACCTCTGAATATAGTTTCCATAAAATCTACTTGTTGCATGATGAATACTAGTGGAGAAAATCAAATCAGAGGGGAAAGGAGAAGGTAGAAAGACTTTAAAATCCTGTAGCATGTAATTATAAGATCAGCACAGCAGTTTCCATAATTTTTTTTTTACATTTTTGAGAAAATAAATGAAAATGAAAAAGCAATGAAAATAAGATTAAGAAAATAAAAGGAAACGAAAAGAAATGAAAATAGAGTAAAGAAATTTAAAAAGAAATGAAAATAAAAGAAAGTTAAAAGGAAAGAAAACAATCTCGTGGGTTGCCTCCCACTAAGCGCTGTTTTTAACGTCGTAAGCCTTACGAAAGCTTAGTGATAATTCAGTTATAGGGATGAGCGGACAACTCTAAAAGTCTTAGACTATTCAAATAGTCTCTGTTTGTAATATTATGATAATGTTTTAAGCGTTGCCCGTTTACTATGAATGGTTCACTATTTCTTCCTTTTATTTCTATCGCTCCACATTGAAAAACTTTAGAAATCTCAAAGGGTCCGGACCACCTAGATCTAAGTTTTCCTGGAAAAAGCTTAAGACTCGAATTAAATAGGAGCATGACGTCTCCTACACTAAATTCTTTTCTAGATAAGCGCTTATCGTGCCATCTCTTAGTTCTTTCTTTATATATGCGGGCGTTCTCATAAGCATCTAGTCTTAGTTCTTCTAATTCGTGCAAATCTAAGATTCATTTTTCTCCCGCGGCAGCGTAATTTAAATTGAGGGTTTTAATAGCCCAATAGGCTTTGTGCTCTATTTCTACCGGCAGATGACAAGATTTTCCATAGACTAACTTAAATGGAGTGGTTCCTATGGGGGTTTTGTAGGCTGTTCTATAAGCCCATAAAGCTTCATTAAGTTTAGTTGACCAATCCTTCCTAGAGGTAGCGACAGTCTTTTCTAAAATTTGTTTTATTTCTCTATTTGAAACCTCGACTTGTCTGCTAGTTTGTGGATGATATGGTGTTGCTACACGATGTTTGACTCCGTATTTTGATATCAGTTTATCGAATATTTTAGATATGAAATGGGAGCCACCGTCACTAATGACGAGTCTTGGCACACCAAATCTAGGAAAGATTATGTTCTTAAAGAGCTTTATCACTACTCGTGTGTCATTTATAGGAGAAGCTACATCCTCGATCCATTTGGAAACGTAATCGACAGCGACGAGTATGTACTTGTTACCAAAAGAGGACGAAAATGGTCCCATGAAATCTATTCCCCACATGTCAAAGACTTCTACTTCTAGAATGCCCTTTTAAGGCATTTCATCGCATCTAGAGACGTTACCAGTGCGTTGACACCGGTCACAATTTATAACCGCGATATGGACATCTTTCCATAGAGTAGGCCAAAAGAGGCCAACTTGCAAAATCTTAGCACAAGTCTTTGAAGTGCTCGCGTGCCCACCATAGGGCGCGGAATGACAATGAGAAATTATGTCTTCCACCTCGTCTTCGGGTACACAATGACGGAAAATACCATCGGCGCCCCTCTTGAAGAGAAGTGGTTCATCCCAATAATAGTGTTTAAGGTCGTGGAAGAATTTCTTCTTTTGTTGATAGGTTAGATCAGGTGGCAGTACTCCAGCTGCTAGATAGTTGACAAAGTCAGCATACCATGGCAGCGTGGTCTTAATGTAAACAGATTCTACCACTTCAATAGGTTCGGTATCAGTATAGGTCAGAGATTGTTCAATTGTATTGCTTTCTAACTGGGCTAAGAGTCTTTCATAAGGGAAATCATCATTAATAGGTACTTGTTCTGGTTGGATGTTCTCCATTCTCGACAGGTGGTCAGCTACTACATTTTCAATGCCTTTCTTGTCCTTGATTTCCAAGTCGAATTCTTATAGGAGTAGAATCCACCTTAGAAGCCTTGGTTTGACATCCTTTTTACTTAATAGGTACCTGATTGCGGCGTGATCGGTGTAGATGATTATTTTTGCTCCTACTAGGTAGGAACGAAATTTATCCAATGCGAACACGACAACCAAGAGTTCCTTTTCTATATAGTTCATTTATGCATGATCCAAGGTTCTACTGGCATAGTAGATTGCGTGAAGCTTTTTGTCCTTTCTTTGTCCTAGGACTGCACCTACAACATAATCACTCGCGTCGCACATGATTTCGAATGGTTCATTCCAATCAGGGGGTTGCATAATGGGTGCTGATATTAAAGCTTGCTTGAGTGTTTAAAATGCGTCCAAGCATTTGTCATTAAAGACGAATTCAGCATCTTTCATTAACAGCCCAGTTAGGGGTTTGGTTATCTTGGAGAAATCTTTAATGAAACGTCGATAAAAACCGGCGTGTCCTAAGAAACTTCTTATTTCTCTAACGGTTTTCGGTGGCTGGAGATTTTCTATAACTTCGATTTTTGCTTTGTCGACTTCGATTCCTCTGGCGGATACTATATGTCCTAGCACGATTCCTTGTCGGACCATGAAATGACATTTTTTCCAATTGAGCACTAAGTTGACACTTACACACCGTTCAAGCACCATTTCGAGGTTTGATAGAAATCCTTCAAAACTTTCCCCACAGACATAGAAATCGTCCATAAAGACTTCCATTATACCGTCTAAGAAGTCAGAGAAGATGGACATCATGCATCTCTGAAATGTTGCGGGTACGTTACATAATCCGAAAGGCATTCGCCGGTAGGCAAAGGTTCCATAGGGACACGTGAAAGTAGTATTTTCTTGGTCGTCAGGATGGATAGGAATTTGGAAAAATCCTGAATATCCGTCTAAATAGCAAAAATGGGAGTGTTTAGCCAGACGTTCAAGCATTTTATCTATGAAGGGTAAAGGGAAATGATATTTATGAGTGTCTTTGTTTAGTTTCCTATAGTCGATACACATCCTCCATCCGGTCTGAGTACGTTGTGCTACAGATTTTCCTTTTTCATTATTGATGACTGTAACACCTCCTTTCTTGGGTACCATGTGAACTGGGCTAACCCACTCACTATCTGATATTGGGTATATGATTCCTGCTTCTAACAGCTTTTGCACTTCTCTCTTAACGACATCACTCAGAATGAGATTGATTCTTCTTTGATGTTCTCTAGAGGTTTTACAGTCTTCCTCAAGCATGAAGCGATGCATACAGATAGAGGGACTTATTCCTTTCAAATCTGAGATGTTATAGCCTAAGGCAATCGGGTACTTTCTCAGGACATGCAATAATTTCTCGGTTTCTATTTGTCCTAAATCTGCGTTAACCATAACTAGTCGTTCGAGTTATGTATCTAGGAATTCATACCTTAGATCTTTGGGCAATGTCTTCAGTTCTACAGTTGGTTTCTTTGGACAAGGCATAGGGTCAGGAGTGAGTGCGAGACATTCACTTAGATTATTATCTTGGTATTCACCACGCCAATTATCATCTTCAAAAATTGGTGGCATCGGAATTCTCAGCACTTCAGAATACGTGTTTTGGTGTTTTTCCATTTCTTTAACGCATTCATCAATTACATCTAGGAAGCAGCACGAATCTTCTATAGCAGGTGCTTTGAAGAATTGTGAGAGGATAAATTCTACTTTCTCTTCACCAACCTCGAAAGTCAGTTTTCATTTTTTCACATCTATGATGGCTCCGGCAGTAGCTAGGAATGGTCTTCCTAAAATGATAGGGATGTTTAAGTCTTCCTTGATGTCCATGATTATGAAATCTGTAGGAATATAGAATTGTCCTATACGTACTAGAACGTTTTTCTAGCATTCCTAGAGGAAATTTCACCGATCTATCAGCTAGTTGTACAGACATTCTTGTTGGTCTCAGTTCTCCCATGTTGAGCCTTTTACAAATGGATAAGGGCATTAAGCTGATGCTGGCTCCTAAATCGCACAGGGCTTTGTCTATGACAGACTTTCCAATCACACATGGTATAGAGAAACTACCAGGATCTTTTAGCTTAGGAGGCATGTTGTTTTGGATTATAGCGCTACATTCTGCAGTAAGCATAATGGTTTCAGTATCCTCGAGCTTTTTCTTGTTAGTTAATATTTCTTTTAAAAACTTAGCGTATGAAGGCATTTGTGTGATTGCTTCTGTAAAAGGTATTGTGACATTCAATTGTTTCAGAAGTTTAACAAATTTTTTAAATTGCCCTATGTTTTTAGATTTAGCGAATCTTTGGGGATACAGGATAGGTGGTTTATACGGCGGCGGAGGCACATATGGTTCTTCTTTCTCTTCGGCCTCTTTGCCATTATCTTTTTTCTCATTTTCCTTTGGTCCGCCTTCCTTTTCAGACTCCTTACTAGGTTTTTGGTACATGGCTGGATTTTCGATCCTTGGGTCAGTGGGTCCTTCTAGTTCTGTTCCACTCCGAAGTGTTATAGCGTTTGCATATCCCTTCAGATTAATTTGAGTTTGACCTGGAAGGTTCCCAGCTGGGGCAGCGGTAACTGCTTGTTGTTGAGCCACTTGTGAGATTTGTGTTTCTAACATTTTGTTGTGAGTGGCTAGAGCGTCAACCTTGTTGGCTAATTGTTTGATTTGCTCACCGGTGTGAACATTCTGGTTAAGGAACTCCTTGTTTTGTTGAGCTTGTGCAGCAATGAAGTTCTCCATCATAATTTCAAGGTTTGACTTCCTAGGAACGTTGGGAATGTTAGCAGAAGGTTTTGATATCCTGGTGGCACAGCAGGCACTTGGCCAGGTGCATACAGAGCGTTATTATTCTTGTACGAAAAGTTTGGATGGTTCTTCCAACCAGGATTGTAGGTATTTGCATATGGGTTTCCTTGAGCATAATCCACTTGATCAGCGGAGACTCCTGCTAAAATTTGGCATTCAGGGGCAGCATGTCCGGGTACTCTGCATACTTCGCAGTTTGGAGCTACGGCAGCCACGGTGGCTGCGGGTGTTATGGTCAAGTTGTCTATCTTTTGAGAAAGGGCATCTACCTTAACATGGACAAGATCAAGACTACTAACTTCGTACATTCCACCTTTCATTTGAACTTTTTCCACTGGCGTTCTTTCACCTCCCCATTGGTAATGGTTTTGAGCCATGCTTTCGATGAGTTGATAGGCTTTGGTATAGGGTTTGTCCATAAGTGTACCACCAGCGGTGACATCTATTGTCATTCTTGTATTGTACAAGAGACCATTATAAAAGGTATGGATGACTAACTAATCTTCAAGACCGTGATGCGGACACACCCTCATTGTATCTTTGTATCTCTCCCATGCATCATAAAGAGACTCAGTATCTTTTTGTCGAAATCCATTAATTTGGGCTCTCAGCATAGCTGTTTTGCTTGGTGGGAAATATCGTGCTAAGAACACCTTTTTCAACTCATCCCACGTAGTGACGGAATTTGATGGCAAGGATTGCAACCAAGCCCAAGCTCTGTCTCTTAATGAGAAAGGAAAAAGACATAGTCTTATCGCGTCTGCAGTCACACCATTTGCCTTCACTGTATCTGCGTACTGCACAAATTTGGTCAAATGTTCATTAGGAACGTCCGTAGGATTTCCAAAAAATTGATGTTGTTGTACGGCTGACAGCAATGAGGGTTTTAACTCGAAATCATTCTGGTTGAGAGCGGGGGCAGCAATGCTGTTATGTGGTTCTTGCTCAGATGGGGTAGCATAATACTTAAGAGGACGGTTCTGTGGTCCTTCGGCCATGTTTCGTTCTTTGACTGGTTCAGGAGTATTAGCAAGAAGATCGGGAATACTATACTTGCGTTGATACTCTAGTATTCCGCGTCTTAAATGTATGAAGCGCTCTAATTCGGAAATTGGTGGTTGCAAGTCTTCGCTTTGTGAGCGAGTACTTGGCATACAATCGAGAAAAAGAAAAAGGGAAATAAAATTTGTTGCCTTTGTCTATACTGCGCAACAAAGAATCGCACTATTGACTAAATCAAAGTCCCCGACAACGGTGCCAAAAACTTGATCGCGACTTTCTGATGTCTAACGGTTACTAACTACAAGCGCATAGCCTATCGCGTAGTAATAAAGATATCGATCACACAGGGACTTGATAATCAACCTAGTGCCGGTTTGCTACTGTGTTTAGCTAAGGCGAAGCTATTTTAGTTTTAAGTTCAAACGGGAAACTAAAGGGAATCTAAAATTAAAATAAACTAGTTGATATTAGGATATCGGTACGTAACTTAGTGTACCATCGTGGATTCAATAAAACCTAAGCGTATAAAAATAAGTCACATTATATTTCTATAGAAAATATCAGTTTAAAAGCCCTCACCTCACACTCTCGTGGTTATTGCTTCGGACTATACTCCTAAATCATAATGTCTGCTCTCGCTAGCCCATTTGAGTTTAAAAATACTTTTTGAAAATCAATATAATCTAATTAACTTTAAAGCCCTCTCGCTGTTTTTAAAACCAATGCCCGATTTCAGCTATCCGGTTAAAATCTCACACTCTCATGGTCTTAATCCTAACCTTTGCTACCCTTTTACTCTCGTAATAAAAGTCCAATTTTAATTAAGAAATCGTAGCCAGAAATTAAGTTGTTTATGGTTTTAGCTTATTTTTATTGAATCCATTCCGGTTAGTTAAATTACATACCGATAAACCGGATTTAGCTAGACATATTAATTAAAACAAACATGCATAAATATAAACTACAAAATAATAAATTAGACATGGCAGTGGGGAAATAATAATGCTATTATTAAAGTAATGATAAAAACCTGATAAACAAGCGATAATTCGGTTCTAGCAATTCCTCCACAAGTCGGTAGGCATTTGCTCGATCGTACTGGAACAATGAATGATAAAAATAAATTCTAACTACGGTGCAATAGCTCCTCGATGTGAGAAACTATCACTATTTCAGGTAATGGTGAACAAGGAATGAAAAAGGGAACAAACAAGAACGAAAATAAATTCTGCAGCAATTCGGGGTAAAATTCTCTAAGTCGTGTGTGTCTCTTGCTGTTCTATCAATGTTGTATTTATAGCCCAAGCTTTGCTTTACGTTGGAGAGAATATAGGAGCATAACTTTCGGTTGTTGAGAAATCCAAGAGAGACTGGGCTCCTATACTGAAGTTGAGAGAATTTAGGAGGAAATGTTGAACGTGCGTGACTGCATTGGTCTTCCGTGTCCACGTCTGTGTTCTGGACGTTATAACCATTTTGGACGTGCGACGGTCGTGGTGAGTGTGACGAGCGTGGTAGCCTTTGGAATTGTGTGACGGTCGGTCGTCACACACACCAATTTCCATTTTCTGCTTTTTTCTTAGTCATTTCTTCCTATTTTCTTCTCATTTTTTCATGTCTTTCTACTTTGCTCCTTTTTAGCTTGGACAATGAAATACCTGCGAAAACACTATAATACTCGCGGAATAATCGGAACTTAAGCCGAAATAACGTAATTATTAGTAATAAATCAAGGCAAATATATGATACATTTTCGTGTTATCAAACTCCCCTACACTTGAATCTTTGCTTATCCTCAAGCAAATAGTTAGTAAGAACGAGGACAAGTTTCATCAAACGCACACACATGACATACCATTTGTTTTGTAAGGCATTTTGTTAAGATGACGGATACTCAAGTGAAACACTAAAGATACATTAGTGACACAAGCAACAAGCATAATCATAGACCTCCTCTCTATACAAGCCAGTTCTAATCATTCTATTAGAGCTCAACCTAAAGTTTCTCGTAGCTATTTCACCCGGTTTCATTCTAGCGCAATCACATTAAGCCCTTTGCCTTTACACGTACATAGTGGAGTAGCCGGTTAGTGATTTTGATCCTTTCTAGCATGAGGTCTGGTACACAAGTGTGGTACCCTTTATATATATATATATATATATATATATATATATATATCCTAATCGTAAGTTGTGGGGGATCGAACCGTGGTTCGCCCTACCGAGTTCAGAACCAGGTACCTCTGAACCAACCAACAATGGATTCATTCTTTTTGTAATACTTTTGCAACCGTAGGTTTGGTGCATTTTTTTTCAATTTTTCACAGCATCAAGGAATGCGAAAGATATTTAAGGATTCGGCATCAAACACTTATCTTCATCGGCTCTCCACGTGGTTTGTGTTTAAGACGGTGCTGACTGCTAATATAAACTACTTGGGCGTGTGACGGTCATGATGAGTGTGATGAGCGTGGTAGCCTTTGGAATTGTGTGAAGGTCGTGGTGAGTGTGTGATGGTCGTCACACACACCACTTTCCATTTTCTGCTTTTTTCTTAGTCATTTCTTCCTGTTTTCTTCTCATTTTTTTCATGTCTTTCTACTTTGCTCCTATTTAGCTTGGACAATGAAATACCTGCGAAAACACTATAATACTCACGGAATAATCAGAACTTAAGCCGAAATAACGTAATTATTAGTAATAAATCAAGACAAATATATGATACATTTTTGTGTTATCACCAATAAGAAAATTCTACAATTTCAATTGAGTCTCGATCATTGGAACCACATTGGAGACGCATATTCCGAGTTAAAGTCAGAACCTCACAAGAATCCCAAATGTAAGATGCGTTTATTGCAGAGTGGACAATGTCAGACCTACTCCCTCGTGGAGTGACCGGCAAAATTTGTCTGAAATCTCCACCGAAGACCACAACCTTACCTCCGAATATAACGTCCGAATTCCCATGCTTACTCATGACATCCCTTAAAGTTTTATCAAGAGCCTTAAAAGTAAATTTGCTCGACATTGGGGCCTCATCCCAAATAATCAACTTGGTTTGTCGAAGGAGTTCGGCGTGGTCATCACGATAATCAATCTTACATGTTGAATTCTCTAAAGTTGGAACGGGTATTTTAAACTTAGAATGCGCGGTCCTACCACCTGGCAATAAAAGTGAAGCAATACCACTGGATGCAACAGTCAAAACAATATCGTGTTTTGATCGCAAAGAAGCTGCGAGAGTTTTCCACATATAGGTTTTTCCGGTTCCGCCATAACCATGAAGGAAGAACACACCACCTTTCTGAGAAGTGACTGCCAACATGATTTTGTCGTAGATCACCCGCTGTTCGTCTAATAAATTAAAAGATACAGTAGGAAATATAAGATGGCGAAATCGTTGAATAAAAAACAGTAGTAGTTAAAATAATGATTTATCGGTCAGTTCCATGAATAGAGAGTCGAATTCAGATTTCATTTGAGCAGTGTCATAGCTTCTCTCGTCATAGATTAGCCTGTTTCCCAGTTGTTGTAGAATGTAATCATCAGGAGATGGCATGGTTTTGAACTCAGAAAGACTCCTGCGGTTGGCTTGAAGTAATGATTCTATTTCAATAAGTGTCAAATTCTTTAACTCGTCGTCTTGTAAAACCAATTTTGTATAATGTGTGAATGATGCAAGAGTAACTGTTACCTTACGGATAGCAGAAAATGAAACGGTTACAACACAAAGAACATACAAAGATGGTATTGGAAACAATAAGTACCTTGGTTACCTGCCACCTCTCTCTGTTTGTGCAGAATACCCTCACACAGCAAGGCCCACGTTTCAGTCCATACATGTGCAGGTCTGTTAATAGTTCCTGAAAGAAGCATAATAATAAATAATTTTCTTATGAAATGGCCGGATGCCCATTGACTTGCATCTTTAATGGCTCTGATGTATTCACGATCGTCATCGAGGAAACCCATTGCGAAGCATGCGTCCCTAAAAGAATCATATTGTATTTCTCCGACCTTACGAATGTCTTCATAAGTCTTTGGTCCTTTAACTACAGTGAGCATCATCCTGAGGTAAAACAGTTCTCCAGTTGTGGGAGGTACCCAAATCAAGCGGCCAATGGTAAAGCCTTTCTTATGCAGCTTCCAAGCCCGTTTAGGTTTAACATAAACAAATTTGGATAGGCATTAGGCATAAGTTAAATGTTGAGCCTCTGAAAAGGTTTGGTTGGCGAGTAACCATGAAGTGAACATCGATTCTGTAATGCTAGCCTTTTCCAAAATATTTTCCATTCTTTCGAAATCAATATAGTAAAGAGGTTCTTTGCCTATCAAATGGTAAAACATGCGCTCAACGCAGGCTTTCTCCCATGAATTTTGTATGAAAATATCCTCCAAGATGCCTCACTTGGGGAAACATACCTACAGTCCAGATATTCCTTGATCTCATCAACCACGTTTTGACCAGATGAAAAAGTATTTGATGCAAGAACTACCGTAACCGTGATTTTGTCGTATCCCTTGTGGATATATTTGAAAAGGTATTTTATCGAAGTACTTTGATTACACCACTCCATGTTTATGTGGGCCTGAAACTTTAAGAGCAAGCGTTGTTAGAACAAGAATTGATTCTACATTCCTAATAGTTTTGATGATAACAAACACTTGTTATTTTAGAACTTGATGCTCCTAATTTCATTGTTTATGATATGTAGGAAAGTTCTAGGAAAGTTCTAATACAAAGAGTTCTGATATAGAAGTATCTCAAAGAAGTTCTGAAACAGAAGTATCAGAAGATTCAATCTGAGCGAAGTTTAAAGCGAAGTTCTAATCAAAGCAAAGCTCTGATTTGGAAGCATCAGCCTAAGTTCTGATGACGGATGTCTAGCGCTTCAGCACCAAAGCTGTATCAAGCCAGAAACTCTGATGATTCAACGTAGACTCTGATACGCTATCCTTCTCGTTTATGAGAATCTCAAAGTAACGGATTGAATCTGTATTTTTGGAAAGAGCATTAATTAGCATTATTATCCTCTCCAAAAATAGTTCACGCGTCTCCAACGGATCAAATCTTCTCAGCTATTTAAAGGAGTCCCTGCAGATGACCAAAGCACTTTTTTGTGAGCTCATACTGTCCACAATTCTTCAATTTCACTTGCTCTTGTATTTTGATTTACATTTTGGTAAAACAGTGTGTAAAAATCACGGTTGTGATAGAGCTTACTAGAAGCAATTTTTTTTAATTTTTATTCCTTGAGAAAACCAAGTTGTGGTTAAACCTCAAGAAGAGTGACGGTTGTTACTGAAATTGTGTAATCGTAACTGATTAGTGGATTAAGTCCTCAAGAGAGAGGCGAAATCACCTTGGCGGGTGGACTGGAGTAGATTGAGTTAAATCGAACCAGAATAACCATTGTGTCCTTTGCATTAATTTTTTTTAAAAAACTCCAATTCAACCCCCCTTCTTGTGTTTTTTCGTTTCTTCAATTGGCATCAGAGCGCCTGGTTCTGGGTGCTAACACTTAACCGTGTCAGATAAAAGATCCTTCACGAAAAAGCACTATGGCAGAATCCGTTCAGAACTACAACGACAAAATCAGTGGCAAACCACCGGTGTTTGACGGAGAAAACTTTGATTACTGGAAAGATCTAATCGAAAGTTTCTTTCTGGCTCATGACGGTGATCTCTGGGATATGGTAACAGATGGTTACACTCACCCTGTCGGAAAAGACGGTCAGAAGATTGAAAGGAAAACCATGACTGATCAACAGAAGAAAGATTTCAGAAATCATCACAAGGCCAGAACGATTCTCCTCAGCGCAATCTCCCACACAGAATATGAGAAGATCACTAACAGAGAATCAGCCAAACACATATTTGATTCTCTGAGAATGACGCATGAAGGCAACTCTCAAGTCAAAGAGACTAAAGCTCTGGCACTCATCCAAAAGTATGAAGCCTTCAAAATGGAAGAAGATGAAACAATTGAGAAAATGTTCTCAAGGTTTCAAATTCTAGTTGCTGGACTAAAAGTTCTGAATAAAGGGTACTCAACATCAGATCATGTCAAGAAAATCATCAGGAGCTTACCTAAAGTATGGAGACCCATGGTCACAGCACTAAAACTCTCCAAGAACCTCAACGAAATATCTCTTGAAGAACTGATCAGCTCTTTAAGAAGTCACGAGATAGAACTAGAAGAAGATGAACCCCAGAAGAAAGGTAAGTCTATTGCTCTTAAATCTAAATATAAATCTGAAACTAAAGCTTTTCAGGCAGAAGAAGAAAGCTCTGGTGGCTCCTCAGAAGAAGATGAACTATCACTCCTTTCCAGAAGAATACAACAACTATGGAAAAATAGGCAACGAAAATTCAGAAACTCTAGAAGATCAAGCAGTCATTCTGAACCATCCTCTGGACACAAAAAGTCTAGAAACAAAGAGGTAGTGTGTTACGAATGCAAGGAACCTGGACACTACAAAAGTGACTGTCCTAAGCTGCAGAAAGAAAAGCCAAATAAAAAGTTTAACAAGGAAAGAAAGAAAAGTCTTATGGCTACCTGGGATGACTCGGAATCCTCTGAAGCAGAATCCGAATCAGAAAATGAACACGCGAACATTGCCCTAATGGCCAACATATCAGATGATTCAAACTTATCAGAATCAGACTCTGAGTCAGAAACTAAAGAGGTATTCTCTAACTTTTCTAGATCTCAATTAGAAGAAAGTTTGTCAGAAATTCTTGAAAACTATCAGAAACTTCAGCTCAAATATAAGAATCTGAAACATGATCTGGTATCTGAGTCTGAAGAGAACAGAAAGCTAAAAGCAGAAAATTCTGAATTAAAAGAAACTGTTTCAAAACTCAACTCTTTTGAAAAATATCAGAAACAATCTGATTCTGAAGTTTCCAGTAGTTCTGATAATATTTTAAAACATTACGACTATAACTTTCAAAAATTTCTAGCTAAAAACATAGACAGAAGCAAAATGGCTTCAATGATCTATGGAGTTAGTAGAAATGGGAGAAAGGGCATAGGTTATGTCAATCCTAGAGGAGAAGCTCCGTATAAACCCAAACGTGTTGATGATATGATCATAAAATATGCTCCTTTGAACTCTCACTTCACATATGGACACACACATGATATTAAATACACCAGTGAATCTTATTCAAATTCTATTGAGAAACCAAAACTCAATCAGAACTCTGTGAACACTAACAAACAAGGACCCAAAGAGATGTGGGTACCTAAGGATAAAATCCTATATGTTGCAGATGTCTTTGACAGCAAGATTGAAACCCCAGTCATGGTACCTGGACTCTGGATGCTCGCGACACATGACGGGAAGAAAGCATATGTTCCAAAGCCTGGAACTTAAAGCTGGAGGATATGTAGGTTTCGGAGGCAATCAGAAAGGTAAAATCATTGGCTCTGGAACCATAGGTAATGGTACTTTACCCTCTATATCTAATGTCTTATTAGTAGAAGGATTAATGCATAACTTGTTATCCATAAGTCAATTAAGTGATAACGGTTATGATATAATCTTCAATCAAAAGTCCTGCAAGGCAGTTAGTCAGAAAGATGGAACAATCCTCTTTAATGGAAAGAGAAAGAACAACATTTACAAAATAAAACTTTCTGAACTAAAAAGTCAGAATGTAAAATGTCTTCTGTCTGCTGACGACGAGCAATGGGTCTGGCACAGAAGATTGGGGCATGTTAGTATGAGAAGAATATCTCAGATTAACAAACTCAATCTGGTCAGAGGACTTCCTAATCTGAAGTTCAGCTCAGACGTTCTGTGTGAAGCATGTCAAAAAGGCAAGTTTTCAAAACCCTCTTTCAAACCAAAAAATGTTGTTTCTACCTCCCGACCATTAGAACTTCTTCATATAGATCTGTTTGGACCAGTAAAAACTGCATCCATCAGTGGCAAGAAGTATGGATTAGTGATCGTAGATGACTATAGCAGATGGACATGGGTAAAGTTCTTAAAACACAAGGACGAGTCACACTCTGTATTCTCTACTTTCTGCAACCAAATTCAGAATGAAAAAGAGTTTAGAATTGTAAAAGTCAGAAGTGATCATGGTGGGGAATTTGAAAACAAAAATCTAGAAACATTTTTTAATGAAAATGGCATTTCTCATGATTTCTCTTGTCCTAGAACTCCACAACAAAATGGAGTTGTAGAGCGCAAGAATAGAACTCTACAAGAAATGGCCAGAACCATGATCAATGAGACTAACATGGCTAAACACTTTTGGGCAGAAGCAGTTAATACAGCGTGTTACATTCAGAATAGAATCTCTATAAGACCTATTCTGGAAAAGACTCCATATGAGTTGTGGAAGAACAGAAAGCCCAACATTTCTTACTTCCATCCTTTTGGATGTACATGCTTTATCTTAAACACTAATGATCCTCTGAACAAGTTTGATTCTAAAGCACAAAAATGTTTCATGTTAGGATACTCTGAACGTTCAAAAGGATACAGAGTATATAACACAGAAACACGAAGTGTGGTAGAATCCATTTGTGTCAGATTTGATGATAAGCTTGGACTTCAAAAGCCAAAGCATGATGAATCTCTTGCAGAAATAGAAGTTCAACTAACAGGCACTGAAACCAGATCATCAGAAAAACTGGCGAGCAAAATAGAAGGAAACTCTAATTCTGAAGAACCCATCCAGAAAAGACTGTCCAGAAGTTCTCTAACTCATCCCGAAGACAAAATTCTGGGAAAGAAGGATGACCCAATCAGAAAAAGATCCTCATTCAAAAAGACGGAAGAATCTCTAGTGGGATTAGTCTCTCTGATAGAACCCACTAAAATTGACGAAGCACTCACAGACAATGATTGGATCCTAGCAATGCAGGAAGAACTGAATCAGTTCACCAGAAACGACGTTTGGGATCTAGTTCCTAAACCCAAAGGCTTCAACATCATTGGAACCAAATGGGTCTTCAGAAACAAACTAAATGAACAGGGAGAAGTTGTCAGAAACAAAGCACGACTGGTTGCACAAGGTTATAGTCAGCAAGAAGGGATAGACTATACAGAAACCTTTGCTCCAGTCGCAAGGTTAGAATCTATCAGACTGTTAATTTCATATGCTGTAAATAATGACATCACTCTCTATCAGATGGATGTTAAAAGTGCGTTTTTAAATGGTTACATTGATGAAGAAGTTTACGTGCATCAACCACCTGGTTTTGAAAACACAAAACATCCAGAATATGTTTATAAACTTAAGAAATCGTTATACGGTCTAAAACAAGCTCCCAGAGCTTGGTATGAGAGACTAAGTAACTTTCTCTTAGAAAATGATTTTACCAGAGGGAAGGTGGACACAACTTTATTCTGTAAGTCATTTAAAAATCACATTCTGATCTGTCAGATATACGTAGACGATATAATTTTTGGATCCACTAAAAGCTCCTTGGGGCAAGAATTTGCTAAGACTATGCAGGCAGAGTTTGAAATGAGCTTAATGGGAGAACTCAAGTTCTTCTTGGGAATTCAAATCAACCAAACTCCAGAAGGAACTTACATACATCAAAGCAAGTATGTCAGAGACCTTCTGAAGAAATTTGAAATGTCAGAAAGTAAGCCTTCAAAAACTCCTATGCATCCCACATGTATTCTGGAAAAAGATGAGGTAAGTAAGAAAGTAGAACAGAAGATCTACAGAGGTATGATTGGTTCTCTCCTTTATTTAACTGCTTCAAGACCTGATATTCTCTATAGCGTTTGCCTTTGTGCTAGATTTCAATCAGATCCTAGAGAATCTCACTTAACAGCTGTTAAGCGAATTTTCAGATATCTGAAAGGTACTACTAATCTTGGTCTTTGCTATAGAAAGTCCAGGGAATACAAATTGGTAGGATACTGTGACGCTGACTTTGCTGGAGACAGAATAGAAAGAAAAAGTACCTCTGGAAGCTGCCAGTTTCTGGGAGACAACCTAATCTCTTGGTTCAGCAAAAGACAATCCACCATTGCACTATCAACTGCTGAAGCTGAATACATAGCTGCAGCTGGATGCAGTACTCAGATGCTCTGGATGAAGAATCAGCTTGAAGACTTTCACATTTACGAGAGTAACATCCCTATCCTCTGTGACAATACTTCTGCCATTTGTCTTTCAAAAAATCCTATTCTGCATTCTAGGGCTAAACATATAGAAATTAAACATCATTTCATTAGGGACTATACTCAGAAGGGAATTCTTTGTTTAAAATTTATAGACACAGACCATCAATGGGCTGATGTTTTCACCAAACCCCTTGCTGAAGATAGATTTAATTTCATTCTGAAAAATCTCTGTATGGAATTATGTCCAGAATGAAAACGTAATTTCTATATTTTTAACTCTCAGAACTTCTTTTCTTTTGTGAACATCTGACCAATAATTCTTCAGAAGTGAGAAGAAAGATTGCATCAGAATCTATTCAGAAGATCTGAACTTTTCATTTCAAGGATAGATCATTAAGTTCACTCTAGCAAACACGTGTCAACCTACGCTCCAGATTTTCTTTGATGATGAACGCGTGTCAAACTCTGGAAAACTGAAACGTCTGTGTTGACATATTGAGGCGCCAAGTCACATCGGTAACTGTTCCAAAAATTTCTCACGCTATCTCCCTTGTCAGAAATCATTACGGCTATTAATCATGATGTTATTGTTTTTAATTGCTATTTAAGTCTTGGTCTCTTATATATAAATGCCACTTCTAACACCCTCACACGCTCACTATCACTCATTTACTCTCTTTCGTCTTCTCCATATTATTTACATTTCTTGTTTCTGTGTTCCCAAAACCCTAAGTCTGTGTTCCCAAAACCCTAAGTCTGTGAACAATGGCCTCCAGCTCTCAACAAGCAATGTCTCAAGAATCAGCTGACCAAGTCATTGGAGAAAGGTACGTTGAGCCCTCAAGAACTCTCCTCACCCCTTTTGCCTCTCTTGAAGTTCTCTGTGAGCTCATCGTCGATTTTGAAAGCATGAAAGACAATGGGTATGACCTTACTCCTGAGATTGAGTTTCAAGGATGGAACAAATACTTCAATCGCTTAATGGGTCCAGTTTTTCCCCAACTTGTTAAGGAATTCTGGATTTTTGCATCGGTCTCAAAACATCAAGTAATCTCGTATGTTATGGGAAAGAAGGTTGTCATCACTGAAGACCTTATTGGTAAGCTGATTGATCATGATGGATCAGGAATCAGATGCAGTGAGATGGAAAAGGGCACTGATCTTAATACTATCTCAAAAGAAATCTTCACCTCCGGTCAACACTCCAACAAAATCAAAGACCTAAAAGATCGTCACAGAATTTGGGCCAGAATCATTCTTGGGTGCATCTATCACAGGAAACCTTCAAGCTCGTCTGACTACATCAACAACGATCAACAGTATCTCCTGTACCTCATCTCCACTTTTACCAAAGCGAATCTTCCCTATTGCTTATTCAATCATCTGAAGAACAGTGTCAAAGAAACTAGAGAAGATGAAAGAACCAAGAGAGATTGGATTCCTCTAGGTAGACTTATATCAGATATTTTTACAGAGAATAAGCTGATAGATCACTTAACTGAAGCTCGGGAAATCTCTGATCTAGAAACTATTGCCGGAAGACCTCTCAATGCAAAGAATCTCAAGAAGATGAAAATCATTGATACCATCAAGAAGGATCCAACTCTAATCTCTAAGGAAGTCATCACCACCAGAAAAATTCCTCTGAAAGATTTTCCTCTTTTCTCATCAGATACTCATCCAGAAATTGTCCTCAGATATTTGGATGCATGTAAAGCTGATGGTACCCTACCAGAAGTTTCTCTGCAACAGCTCAGGCAAGCACCTCTAGAAGTTGCCCCCAGAACCTCAAGAAAAAGGAAAACCTCTGAAGGAACTCCTCAGAAAACTCCAAAAGTTGCTAAAGCTGCTAAGAAGAAAGGTAACTCCGCTTTCATTTCTATCGTCGAATCCATAATGGTATCAACATCTGAAAACCCATCATCTCCTAAACCCTCTGAAAATTCACCACCATCATCTCAAACCCAAAATCCACCACCATCACCACAAACTCTTGAGGATTTCGACATTGACATTGACCCCACTCCTTCTGATTTTATTGAACCACAACCAGAACTTGCTCAAGTTCTGTCAGACATTGGTCATGAACCTCTCTTCACTTTTTCCCAACCAGAACCAGAACATCAAACTCAACATCCTGACACTTCTATACCTGGTATCAACTGCCCTCTCAACTTCTTTCAACCTCCACCAAATTTCACCAGTCCCCCACAAACCTCTCCAGAATTTACATCACCTAATTCACCTATCCTCATCTCTGACTCTCCTCCAACAAATATCACAGATGATCCTCTCAGAACCATAATTGACCTAGAAGCTCTAGACAAGCTCACCTCAACCGCTCATAAAATAGCCATTCCCAAACCAAACCCATCTCTGTCCAAATCAGATGTTGATAACTCTTTATTGGCATTCGAGGCAGAAATGCAGGAATGGATCAAATTTCTAAAGCAGGGTTGTTCGGAAAATCTGAATCCAGCTGCCTCTGACTATCTTTGGACCCAATTCAGAAAGTGGTTTAACTCTGAATCTCAGAAAATGAAGGAACTGAGCTATGACATAGCCCAACAGAACTTCTGTGACCATATGAAGATCTTCCATGAGCAGGTTCTAAGATTCTGGGAAAAGAAACCCATTCTTCCTCTAGGCTGGAAAGCTCCTACGGATTCAGAACCTCATGCACAAAACCCTGAGCATCAAACTCTGGTTATTACTGAAGTGGAAGATAAATCACCTGAAGCCCCTCCAAAGGAAGTGTTTGCCAAAAGCTCTGAGGATTTGGTAACTTCTGAGGAACCACCTTCATCCGTTCTTGTGCTGAAAACTCTGGATGAGTTGAAGAAAGAGAATGAAGAAGTTAGAAAGAGATTGGACAAACAGGACGAGACAAACGCAGAAATTAAAGGAATGCTTGGCAAGCAAGAAGAATCTGCTAATCAGATCAAAGGCCTTCTGGAAGCATTGTTCACAAGACTTCCTCCTGCTCCTCAACCTTAATTTTCTTTCTGTTTTGTTGCATTTTATCTTCTGTCATTATCTTCTGTCATTATCTTCTTTTAATTGGTCTCATGTATCTTTTCACTTTTTGATTAATGACAAAGGGGGAGAAACGAAGAATATTTTGAACCATAACAGTGCACCAGGACTTTGTCTCGAACATTTTGAATATTTTAACTTCTGTTTCTACTGTGTTAAGCAAGCAGGTAACTGGCAATCAGAATCTCTTGGATATCTTAAATTAAATTATTTTTCAAGGAAATGTTCAACCCAGGGGGAGTCTTCTAACCTCAATACCCTTTAAAATTATTTATCAAAATATGAGTTTTTGTCATCATCAAAAATGGGGAGATTGTTAGAACAAGAATTGATTCTACATTCCTAATAGTTTTGATGATAACAAACACTTGTTATTTTAGAACTTGATGCTCCTAATTTCATTGTTTATGATATGTAGGAAAGTTCTAGGAAAGTTCTAATACAAAGAGTTCTGATATAGAAGTATCTCAAAGAAGTTCTGAAACAGAAGTATCAGAAGATTCAATCTGAGCGAAGTTTAAAGCGAAGTTCTAATCAAAGCAAAGCTCTGATTTGGAAGCATCAGCCTAAGTTCTGATGACGGATGTCTAGCGCTTCAGCACCAAAGCTGTATCAAGCCAGAAACTCTGATGATTCAACGTAGACTCTGATACGCTATCCTTCTCGTTTATGAGAATCTCAAAGTAACGGATTGAATCTGTATTTTTGGAAAGAGCATTAATTAGCATTATTATCCTCTCCAAAAATAGTTCACGCGTCTCCAACGGATCAAATCTTCTCAGCTATTTAAAGGAGTCCCTGCAGATGACCAAAGCACTTTTTTGTGAGCTCATACTGTCCACAATTCTTCAATTTCACTTGCTCTTGTATTTTGATTTACATTTTGGTAAAACAGTGTGTAAAAATCACGGTTGTGATAGAGCTTACTAGAAGCAATTTTTTTTAATTTTTATTCCTTGAGAAAACCAAGTTGTGGTTAAACCTCAAGAAGAGTGACGGTTGTTACTGAAATTGTGTAATCGTAACTGATTAGTGGATTAAGTCCTCAAGAGAGAGGCGAAATCACCTTGGCGGGTGGACTGGAGTAGATTGAGTTAAATCGAACCAGAATAACCATTGTGTCCTTTGCATTAATTTTTTTTAAAAAACTCCAATTCAACCCCCCTTCTTGTGTTTTTTCGTTTCTTCAAGCGTGTGTTGTACAGGACAACGTGCCTATTGTCTAATGAAATTCTGGACTTGACAATTGTATGAGTTTGAGAACTTCTTTTATACAGTGGGTATCCTTCGCTATCAACAATAGTTTCTTCATTGATTTTTTTTGGAAAAAACTTAGAGCATCTGTTATTCTTCATGCATGGTGAACTCAGCCTTGCGAAACCACACGGTTCATGCATCATGTGCAATTTTACCAATTCATACAGCTTAGGATGCAGCGCCGGATCAGGGATTTCTGCAGAAATGATGTTGTCAATGTCAGGAGGAGTAGGATACTTACTTTGCGGATGCAAAAAGAGTAGAATGTGTGCGTGTGGCAGCCCCCTCTTTTGGAATTCAATTGTATAAATGTCTACAAAACAAATAAAACGGAATAGGCTATAAGGGTTGGAAAAACATAATTTACTGAAATATGTAATGTTAAGTGACTGACATGCCAATACTTTTCCCAGTATATGATGTTTTGTGAGGTCCGTCATAAGTTCGTCAAACTTGATCTTGAAAACTTTGGAAACAATATCCGGTCTGTCGTGTGGTTTTAGGTTATCCTTTGAAAGCAATCGCGTTATTTCCAGCCAAGTTAGTTTGCACGTAAATATAATAAATAAATCAGGAAAACCCAGCGCACTTGAGATAGCCATACCGTCGAAGTAAAGTTGATCCATGTAACGTTTTCCCCCGACATACGTAGAAGGCAATACAACTCTTCTTCCGATTTTGTTTTACTGATTTTGTTGATCACTTCCATGAGCGTCATTAAGTTATCTGTACTTCCCGACTCGAAGTTTGGATTGGTTTTTTCTGAGCCAGTTTAGACGCTCCGTCTCCATCATTGTGTATCCGTCAACCAATAATTGTTGGAGAAGTCGCCTTGAACTCAAAAGTGTTTTTGCCTCTTCGATTTGTGCGTGCGAGCGGAAACAAAGCCAATCCTTGATTGTTTGACGATTTTGTTTGGTTACAACTTTCTGATGTATAAATTTGTGGAGTATGTTTGGCCTATATCCATCTTCACCGTAAGGAAAAATCAAAGGGTATTGATATGCCAAGTAAGCCGGGTGGAATTCATCAATCCGTTGTAATTGTCCATCACGCGCCTGAACTATAATGTCTCTTTTCAACGCCAAATCGATATCCCCAACTATCAAAGCCGCAACCTCAGAGACGGTCGGGAAATTATAAATGCGGCCGTCGGTGGATCTTTCAGAGATTAGCCTCAGTTTTAAATCTTGGAAAGTGTTATGCTTCAACATATCTCTTGCCATGCGGAAAGCCTTGGCATGGGGGTTGTGTTCATCCAACATGAATTTGAGAGCCGTTACTATGGAACTGTCGATGTTTTTATTGTCACTGCCAAAAAAAGAAATGACAGTCAAAAGTGATAGAGAAACCAATATTGAAGATTTCGTATGATGAATAGAAATGTATTTAGAATGAAACCTGAAACACCCTATTCTGTTGGCAATTTCGTTGTCGGTGTCGTGGATATATAGTTGTGCGTATTTTGGCTTTTGACCAAGTTCAGGAAGCAAGGATCCAATTCGATGGCATGTTTGAACATGCAGACGCAAAGTTGGTGGACCCCTTCCTCCCCCTGTGTTTGACGTATCAAATTTCATGCCCGGAGAAGTGAACGAAAACATTGCATTATAGGTGCGTATGTTGGACTGATTTTTTTTTGCATGATTGCAGTCACGATCAAACAGAATTTTCTGCAACTGAGGTGGTGGAGGCTTAAGTAGCGGAAGCACAACCTTTCCTCCCTTGCAACACAATTTTAATTTTGGAACTGTCGAGTGTTTCCCCTTAGCTCTACGCTCTTGATACCACATAGCGGCGCGACAGTGTTGGCATTCCCAGAAAGGATCTCCAATGTTTGAATATTCTGGAAATAAAAGTAACTGGCAAATTTTTAGAGACGACATTAATAGAGTGTTGGTTATTCTGGAATGTTACACATAAATGTGTAACAAATAGCAGAGTTGGGTAAAAATGATTGGAAGGATATGTAATGGAAAATAATATGAACCTTGAGCGTAAGAACTTCCTAACGGGACAGAGTGTTCGTCGTCGTCATCACCCGAAGTTTGATCAAACGTATCGTCGTCACAAGAGTTGTCGGATTTGTCAATGTCTGAAGTGGCCGCTGTGCGAGTGTTAGGATGGAGAGTAGACCGTCCGAAACCATCGATGCCAGACGTTGAAGGCTGCAGAATTAGGGGTGGTTTCGTGATAGTGGTGTGACAATGCGTAGTGGCAGCGTTGAAGTCGGATATCAAATTAACAGTTGAAGGGAATGGTATTCTAGGCCTTTTCAATCGTCGATTGTCCAAGTGATGACGATCAGATGAATGAGTATGTAGTGTGTTGGTAATGTCCGTAGTCAGCGGCGTAACAACTCGACTGCGAGAAGTTGAAGCCGGAGTGGAAAATGTCGAATGTAATTCTTGTTGGACAGCATTCTCCTTGTTGAAGTTAGTAACACTTGAAGGGAATGGTATTCGAGGCCTTTTGAATCTGTGGTTGTCCGAGTGATGACGATCACATGAATGAGTATGTAGTGTGTTGGTAATGTCCGTAGTCAGAGGCGTAACGACCCGAGTTTGAGAACTTGAAGCCGGAGTGGAAAAAGTTGAATGATATTGTTGTTGAACAACATTCTCGTTGTTGAAGTTAATCCTTTTGTTTCTCTTGTTGTCTAAATAAAGTTTCCTTTTCTTTCTTGCAATAGCAGAAGCAGTGGCATTCATGTTTTTGTCAGAATTTTGCAATGTAGATGTTTAAATAGCTGTATGGAGAAATGAAACTGAGTGGTGAAAGAGAAATCTTTGAAAGACTGAAAATGCTGCGTCGTGATAAGAGAATTGTGACCATGCAATGGATAGTAGGTTTAAAACAATAACCTGTGATGCTTCATGTGTTCATTATCCAGGTTGATGATAGTCTTCCCAGGGGAGTTAAAATTTCAAAGGTTGGATTGTTGAGTCATTGTTGTAGGAGATACATATAGTCTATGGTCCTTATAGAATTAGGTGTTAAGTAATAAGCACCGTAGGAAGAGTAAAATATAATGAGAAATGGGTGCATGCGTTGGGTGTTCAAATCATGTTATTATAGAAGCCGAATGCGTGATGGTGTGAGAGCAGCATCAAATGTGGGCTGTGAGAAGACTATTTAATGTTAAAATATTAGTTGCAGTGTAGGAGTTGACAAAGGTTTCTAAGTACAGGCTGAAGGAAGTTTGTGTTGGGAAAATGTGTATAAGTGTTGGCAAGTCAGATAGTTGATATAATATTGTAATATAAAGTACTGACGTGAAGTATTAGGTTGCAATAGGAGCACTCAAAAAAAAAATTGCAGTACGGTTGTAATGATGGTGGTAAAGTGGCATAAAATATTTTATCGCAGACCCAATATAGCAAGTACAAAAAATTGAAATACGTAACAAAGTAACAGTTTTGAAACCCATTACATTTTAAACACTTTTTTTTAATTTTGAGGACGAAGGAAGTAACCAATTTTTGATGAAATAGCTAGTACGCTAGGTTTTAGCATTAAAACATATTGAAAAAGCTATGGATGCGTGTGCTGACATGGCTGGATATTTGAAGAAGGTATAACAGTGTGGAAACAACGGGTATGACATGGTACATAGGAGTGAGTATTGTTTAGGACAGTTTTAATAGTTAGCGAAAATACAGATTTATAAAAAGTTGACACAAGATGTAGTGGAAACACAAAAGCATGCATTAAAGATTCATTACATAACAGAGACATCAAAGCATTGTTAAGGAATCAAGAAAGTAGACCAAAATTTTAGCAAAGGTATTGTCTTAACAAAATACAACATTAATGAAGAATGTTGTATTCAAAAAAGCTGTTGGGAATTGAGATTGTTGAACTGCAACATAATGTTGAATACTCCTTGTCCATTGGTGGAAGCATCACTTCTCCAATTTAATGATTTTCTTAAGTTTGGTGGATGAATGTTGAGAATCGTCGAAGTCATTTGAAACTGCAAATGCATCCGAATCAGGTGTTGCAACCCGCTTTGAAGCAGTGGACGGTGTAACCGGATCAGGAATAAAATTTGAAGTAACATCAACTTCCTGAAGATCATATAAAATTTAGAGTCAAATACATGGAGTGGATATAAGCCTGTGAGAAACTAAACAGAACTACTGAAGGAGATATAGAAATATGTTTTACAGAACTAATTCCCACTCCCCAATAGGAACGGCTTAAGAAATGCTCTCAACGATCTAAAAAATGAAGAGTATGGACATCGAAAAAAGTGTATTAATATACTATGTTATAATTGCATCAAAGTGGACGGAGTAACTGAAATAATACATGTATATATACCTGCAGCATGTCATCCTTGACCGGAGATATCGATTTCATCTATTTGCAAAAGGATGAGAATGAACAACTCAGAATAAAAGTTTAGGCATTGTATAATTAATATGTATAGTTATATTGTTAATACCGGTTCAGGTGCTAGTGATGATTCCAGCTGCTTCACTACAGTTTCATCCTGAAAAATGGAGACAACAGAGGCATTTTTCGATGAAGGTTGCCACTTTACCTTGAAAGCCAGCTTCAAACCAACCAAACCATCAAGTGCTAAAGGGTATTCCAGTGGGTCGGTAACCCCGGCCTAATGTAGACATGGTAGCAATATCATGCGTGGTTAAAGTTTGTATAAGAGTATTGTACATGTCAAAAATAGAGTGTAGAAAATTACAGTAACCATGTTGGTGCGCAATTGATCTACAGATATGTCCAACACTTGTGAACACTCACGATCCCACAACACAAAAGTGGCTCGACACCGTTGACTTATGACTTCAAGCATAATCTTATACCTACAAACACAGTCCATCGATGTCCAACATTAAAAGCAATGCAGAAATGCAGAAGAAGAAAAGGTTAAGCTAAGGTTTATTCACATGTTTAAGAAGAAAACATAATATTTTCATCACCTATAAATTTCAGTCTCAGTGTTATGGCCAGCACCACAGATATAAGGAGGACCTTGTCCCTTTGCAACCCTTGGACATTCGTGACATGCCTGATAATACCAACCCCCTTGGAATGTTTTAAGTATGTCGGTTGTGGCAACGGTAACACACTGAGTGATCTATTTTAAATGATGGAATAAGACACCAAATATGTCAGCAGCAGCGGTATAACATACTATCAACGTAACCTATGAATAAGGTAAAAAAATTACGTCGGTAAGTCGTATAATCTGACCAAGAGGCAGCACAACAGCCTTATACATGAATTTGTCATAAGCAGTGAGCTGTGAAGTCCCTGAAGACTGAGACCAGTTAGTTGATTGGGTAGTTAAACTCTGCGAGGATCCCTGATATCTAACCATGTGTCGGATACTATGGTAGAGAAAATTGTTTGGAATCAGAGTTAATAACATAATGTAAAACATATGCATATTGAGAGACAAATAATGTATAATGTATGAAACAACTTAGGACCTATTGATAAAATCTTTAATTTCAGGGGAGTCATCGTTGATGTGCAACCTTGTGACGTTGAAAGTGTTAGAAACACATAAAGGATATTTTCCTGAATGGGAGGCGAATTACGTATTCAATGCTCAGATTAAAAAGTAAGTAAAGATACAGAAGTAGGAAAATACATGACTAAAAAGGATACCTTCCTCTTTCACCCTAGCAAATTGTAAGATAATAATTGTAGGCAACGTAGTGTCCTTCCTCTGTTGGAAGAATTCATTGAACTGCAAAGCATATGCCTCCCACAATGTACAATGGAGTGTATTGTTACTAAACAACCGAGAAAAAATAGTAAGTTACACCGATGACAACATGTACGTAAAAGAAGACTATAAAAAAGTAAGTGAATGAGGAGTAACCTAAATCTTTCAAGACCAAATTAATTTGTTGTTTCTTCGATCCAGGTTGAAGTTGCGTGTATCCAATGTCTGTGACCATACCAATGATGTCTACAAAGCAATGGTGCATACATATGAGAAAATATTGAAATTACTGTCATTGAGAGTTAGCTATTCAAAGTATTACAAAATATAAATTTCAAACAGACCTAGTAAAACATCTCTTTTCCACTTTCCACATATAATATCAGCAAAGGGTGTGAACGTCAGACTTTTTGGGGGAATGATGTGCTTGTTTTTGTCGTAGACAGAGGTTCCATCGGTAAATAAGATCATAAATTTGTGTTCAGATGCCTTGAATACCAGTTCATTAGAGATGTTGAAAATTTGCAATAATGTATGTGCTATTTACTGATAAGAGGGAATGAAAGGCCTGTTTCAGCACTGTTGGCACCTTTACATGAAAATTAGAACCCTGCATTTTTATTGAACTATCATTGAATAAGCTATATAAACAACATTGCAAAATACCAGTGTACACACCATCTCAAAACCCTGCATTTTGTAAGAAGGAAGGGGAATAAAACTTACCTCTTGATCAACGACAACCATCTCAAAGTGTTCCTTTGCTTTCAAAACAACACTCAATTTATGATGTACACGAACCGCTATTTTCTAGAGCTCCTTCCCATCATTTAAATCCTGAACCATTGCAAAAGGTCTTGCCATTGATGAGGTTAGAGGTGTTAAGGTTTTCTCAAGAATGTTAGGGTTTGCGGAAGGAAGACAGAATTTGGATGTGGAAAAAATATGGAGTGTTTTCTGATGTTACTTGAAACACAAAGACAGTGGTAGTGAAATGATCACCCTTCTCCCTCGGTAAACCAAAGGAGCAGGTATGGGTTGGTTGGTGTGTTGCAGCAGCTTCGGAAGCTGCGCTGATGATGACCTGCATTGCGTTTCTGTACCCACTGATGATGACCTACATGTGCTGGCAACTCCAAGTTTGTAGTTCACTTTCACACTTTCTTTTGCATGTTTTGGTTGCAGCAGTGAGCAAGCCATTCATGTTTTACGCAAACTACCCAGTTACATGGCCAACCAACCCAAAACTGGTTGCAAATTGTTGGATTAGGACATGATTTACTCCTAAAAAGTTGATGTGGATTAATGTAGAAGAAGGTTAGTGTAGTATTTAATAGAGCCATCTAAGTTCCTATATTATAGATTTAAAAAGTATTTCTCCAGAACAGTTCAAATCAAATCATTGTATTATGATTGACCAGGTCATAAAAGTATAAAGAGAAATGTTAAACATTATGTTAACACATTTTATATGTCCTAGATCATAACTTCTACTTTCAATTGAGCTTGATTTCTTTCCTTTTCATTTATTTCTTCTACATTAACCTATCAAATCAAAGAAAATGTACAAACTACCATTCTCTTGATTAAATTGACACATTCCAAATGTATACAAGAATCGGTGAAAATGATATATGTTCTACCATTTGAAGCAAATAATGAGATTAAATTGACACATTGCAAATGTATACAAGAATAGGTGAAAATGATATATTTTCTACCATTTAAAGCAAATAATGAGATTAAATTGACACATTGCAAATGTATACAAGAATAGGTGAAAATGATATATTTTCTACCATTTGAAGCAAATAATGAGATTAAATTGACACATTGCAAATGTATACAAGAACAGGTGAAAATGATATATTTTCTACCATTTGAAGCAAATAAGTGCTTATAAAAAGATGTTACAATTTAAATAAATTGAAAATTTATCAAACTCTCTAACATAAAATTTTGTTTTTTTCTCAAACAATAGTCCCGACAACATATCTTCTCAAACACAACTTTCAATATTTGTATCATAAAAAGAATGGCAGAAAAACTTGCATAGAAATAAATTTAAATTTTTATTGTTATAAACAACTAATAAAAAAGAGAAAAAAATATTATATTTATTTAAAATTTAATTTATTTTTAAATTGAATTTATGGGGTGATTGTGATTACGAAGGAGAGAAAATATTATATTTGTATTTATTAATTAATTAAAAAAATGTGATTGATTGTTTGTAAAACCCAGTGTTATGTTTATTTCTACCTAAAAATTAAAATTTTAAATTCAATATTTCAAATTACATGATTTTTATTGCACTAAATTCCAATAGTATAAGCAATGAGATACATAAAATACAAGCATGTTTATGAAACTTTTGCAACGTCAAATCAAAATGTTGATGCACAATTTATTGAAATTTTAATCAACGAGGGATACATTCCCACTCACTCAAAACAAAATAATCACTAATAAGCAAAGTGAATGTTTCTATCAATTCAAAAATTACATTAATACAAATCCACTTTATTTTTCAATCTATGCACAAATCAAACATTAATCACTAATAATGATGGGTTTAGGTAGAGGTGGGAATAAGTGAGACTAACTAACAGGGGCTTACGGCCTAGTCTACATAGGCTCAGGTCAGGCCAGACTTTTTCTTAAATAGAAAAGACCTAGGCTTTTTTATAAGCCTATTTAGCTAAAGAGGCTAGGCCACAGGCCGTAAGAAAAGTCTTTTAAGCCTAGCAGGCTGACCTATTTAAGAAAAAATCAATAAATTTATTATTATTATATTCTATTTTGTACTTTGAACTAAAATACGAAAATAAAACTTAGATATCTTGAAGAACTTATAAAAATAAGTTGAAAAAATATTATAAATAATGTCATAAGTTGTTGTCATAAGTTTTTCCCATAAGTTATTTTCAAAAAATAGTATCACCAAAGTTATGCTAATAAGAAAACTTGAACGAGACAATGAAAACAAATATTTAATCTCATTGATCTTTTAACTTGTTAGTCTATTTAACATTAGTTAAATTTCTTATGTACAGATGTTCAAATGAAGTAGGCTTTTAAATAGACTAGTAGGCTAATCAGGCATTCGAAAAGGTCAGACTTAGGCCTAAAAATAAGCTTATGATAGGCTACAGGCCAGCCTTAGGCTTTGAATTTTTTAACAGATCAGACTCAGGCTTGACAAAACCTAGCTCGGCCTAGCCTATTCCCACCCCTAGGTCTAGGCTCCAAAGAGTATTTATTTTTCTCAATAAGAAAATGTGTTCTACGTCTGAGAGCAATTTTCAAAAATATTCACTCATGGCCAAACAACTATTACTTTTCATACAATTCAAACCATTTTTTCAACCTTCTTTTGATGAACCATTCTTTTCTTTGCTCTTGTCTTTTTATTCTCATTTTCTTTTTGAACTTTAAAAGGATAGTTTTCCTAGTTATTTTCAATACTATTATGTTTCTAGTTGTTTCTTTTTTCTTTCTCTTCACTTTTTATTTGTTTCCCCAACTTGAATATATATATATATATATATATATATATATGAATGACAAATTTATCTTTGTAAAACAACTATATTTTTTATAAAACAATATTGATAAAACAATAATTTTATATAATTTATAAAAGGTTTAATACATGTTTTAGTCCCATAACTTAATTTGATATTCTGTTTTAGTCATTTAACTAAAAAATCGTTACAAGTTAATCCCTTAACTTCACTTCCGTTATCTTATTTGGTCATTTTCGTCAAGTTTTGCCAAAAAAACGTTAAGTTTTGTTGACGTGGTGTGATAGAAAGACCATGGTACAAATCTGAATCAACATATCTAGTTAAAAGTTGATGCACTGCTTAAACTACGAGATTTCTTCGAAAACAAAACTCCCACAGTTTAAATAGTGTATCAATTTTTAACTACATATACTAACTCAGATTTGTACAAATGTTCTTATTGTCACGTCACATCACTAGAACTTACCCTTTTTTTGCCTAAAATTGACGGAAAGGACCAAATAGGATAACATAAGTGAAGTTAAGAGACTAACTTGTAAAATTTTTTTAGTTAAGAAACTATAGCAGAACATCAAATTAAGTTAAAAGACTTGATGACTAATTATGCCTTTAAAAAAATCTCATTGACATCACTGAGTAAACAATTTTAATTTTTCTTAAAAATATCATGAATTCTATACATATATATGTTAGATAAGCAAAATAAAAATATGTATATAATATATAAATGACAAAACTATTTTTGCAAGAAAATATATTTAATTTGATAAAAAAATAAAATTAGTATTCATATTTTTAAAATTATATTAACTATTTTATTTTTAATACTTCCAATTTATTAGATTTTAATTTTTTTATGTTATATAAAGTTACAAATTTTTGTTTATGACAAGATCATACATATTTTTAAAAATTTATTTATTGATATTTTTTAGTTGAATATCAAATTAATCTTTATTTATATGTTATTATATTTAATTATTTATTTTACATTATATTTTATAGAGATAAATTTGTAAATTATTTCTTATTCTATTTTGCCAAATTCTAACCCAGCTCATATTCAGGATAACTAGAATAAATGTCAGACATAATATAACATGTCAGTTCAAAGATGAAGCTTTGGTGTGTATTGATCAAAGCTATATTATACTTCTTCATCTACCAAAAGAACTGGTTATCGAAAAATGACTAGCAATAATAGACAAAATTCAAGATCTTAACAGCTCCACATTTGTTCCATCATTGCATAAGAAGCTCTCAATCTAAATAAATAAATAAAAATTAAATAAAAACACCACCACTCTTTTACATTATTGTAGATAGAGTTGTTCACGGTTCAGTTCAGTGAAAAAACCGAATTGAACTATAGTAAAAATTTATTTGAATTGAACCGAACCGTTTCAATTTAATCAGAATTGAACCAACCAAAATATTAATTTATTATACTATTTAGAAATTCTGAATCGTACCGAACCATTAGAAGACAAATTTTCCCGAATCAAACCATTTATTAAAGAACCGAATCATTAAACTATTTATCAAATTTTTTTAAAAAAATTTAAAACTTATTTTTAGTATTTTTTATTTTCAGTTTTAATTCAGTTTCGATTCGGTTCGGTTTTAGAACCGTATTATGCAATATGGTTTGATTTACTAACCAAATATAACGATTCGATTATTTTAACTTCAGTTCGGTTCGATTTAACAGTTCAGTTCATAGTTTTTTTTTTGAACAACCCCCTAATTGAAGGTTCAATATCCTTTAGAAGTTCAACTATATGTTGCATGGTTGGTCTATTGAAAGGTAATTCAGCTGTGCATAGATGTCCAATCTTTATAACCTCTTCCATTTGTTCATCCAATCCCATATTGCGAATTTTTGGATCAATAGCTCTTGAAGTTTGGGTCTTCCTTACAAGCCCTCTAGCCCAACTTATCAAACTCGTTGCTTCATATATCATCACTATAATAATCTTTCAACCGGTTTCACCACTAAGCTGTTTCTCCCACAAATCAAGATAAATTAAATGAGACCAATTGTAGTAGTTTACGTGTGAAATGGGACCTTGAAATTAGTTTCTGCGGATGAAACGACCATGGGAAAAAAGGGGATTCTTAAATCAAATTCATTTTTTTAAGGGAAATCAAATATAAATATCTTTTCATCTTTTTTATTTTAAATTATGACACGTATTAAATATTGACATGTCACTAATTAAATAAAAAATAAATAAAAAATTACTTAGACAAGTTTCGTCGATAAAATTGAAGATTTAATATTTAAGTTATCAATTAAAGAGTCAAAATAAAAAAATCTCTACATAACAAAATAAAATAAAATAAAAAAACTATGAAGATAATCTAAAACTCGCTCATATTGCATGAGATAAATTTAACCTTATTAATAAATCATGGAATCACAAGTGTGAAACTTATTAAGTTCTAAAAGTTAATAGAAATTTAGCCTTTTCTTTATTATTACTTCTTCAAAAAAATTCTTGTAGTATTGTTACTTTTTAAATTTTTCAAAATTTTTTAAATAACTAAAATTTACAAATTTAATACCTAAATAACCAACATTTCAAAGAAGGTGGCGGAGTGGATCGGTTTGAACGCTTTTGAGTCCATTAATTTGAAAGAGAATTTTTTTGCTTTGGAGTAGTTATGGGAGAAGGATGAGATTGAAGAAAGGAAATGAAGGGTGTGTTTGGTTAGCAACAATTTGGTATATTTGGTTGATGAGAAATGCCATCATTTTTAGAAATGAAGCTTGGAATGTTTTGGATATGGTTTGGAGCATAAAAGCTTTAGTTTGGAGATGGTCGTTCATCGGGAAGATTACTCGTGCCAATTGTAACTTCTATGAATTTAGCAAATTCTCTTTGTTGTGTTTATCTTAAGTTTCAATTGGAGTGTAATTTTCTTTGCCGAGCTTTGCTCTCGCTTTTTGTAAGCAGGTTGAGAACCCTTAGTTCTCTTATTAATATATTCCTTGCTTATAAAAAAAACATGGATGACGCTCTAACGAAGAAGGAGAAGACGACGATGATCGAGAAAAGCGAAAACACCATTGTATTCAGCCTTGGTGATAAGGTTCTCCGATGGGTATCGAAGGAGAAAACTGAAGCTGGCGTGTGGACAAAACTTGAAGGTTTGTACATGACGATATTGTTGGTCAATCATCACTACCTGTAGCAAGCTTTGTATTCGTTCAAGATGAGTGGAGACAAAGTCATGGCTGAACAGGTAGATATGTTAAACAAGTTGATTCTTGATCTTGAAAACATCGAGGTCAAGATTAATGATGAAGATCACGCATTGTTGTTGTTGTGTGCTTTACTTAAGTCTCATGCTCATTTCAAAGAAACTCTCTTGTATGGAAGATATTTGTTGACCTTTGAAGAAGTTCAATCAGCCTTGTACTCTAAGGACCAGAATGAAAGAATGGAGCATAAATCATCTTCCGTTGGTGAAATATTGTCCTTAAAAGGAAAATTCTTGAAGAAAGATGGTAGATTTGAGAAGAAGAAGGGTAAAGTTCTATAGAATTCTTATTTGGATCGAACTTTAGTATCGACAGGGATAACTTCATGGTTCGATAAAGGTTTAACATGTAGTCGATGTTTGTTCACATGATGATCCTGCTTACTGTAGTCGAAGAGTGCTCAAGCATGCAATAGTCAGAATGATAGGATTGTTGGCATGCCAAAATGAGCCTGTTTGTTTAACCCAATTATTTAAGTTAGCCTGTGGCTTAAGTTTGTTTAGTAGTCTATAAATAAGCCATTTTCTCTCAGGTTGTTGAGACATAGAGAATTTTTGTTATTGATATTTACTTGTAATCTTTGAATCCTAATAGAGAAAGTGAATAGTAAAACAATTATAACCAATCCCGATTCTTCTTTTTCCTTCTTCTCTCTTTTTCGTAAAACCTAATAGGGTTTCTTATGTTTGTTCAAGAAACTCAATCTTTCTCATATTTTAATTTATTCTTAACGACATCAATTCACAACAGCTTTCTTAAGAGGATGCGCCATTCCCTCTGGCGCATGCATGCTTGCTTAAGAAAAGGCGCACTTTCCCCTGGCATATTTGTTGTACTTTTTATTTTTATTTTTATAAATAGGTCACTCAGTCTCCATCATTTTACCACACATCTTCTCATTTCATTCTTAAATTTTTCTTCAAAATGTCTTATATCATTAAAAAAGATTTTAATCTTTTTTTATTTTCCAGTAAAGCCTCCGATGAAGATCCGATTTTGGAACACTAAGACTTTGGAGCATCTTGAGAGGAGTTTGATCCGTTGATTAGACGGAAAAATTGAATACGTTGAAAAGATTAGAAGAATCGAAAAGATTATTATGGTATTCAACAATAATGGGGTACACTGTGTCTGAGAGTAAGTTAAAACTGACAATGATTGTCGTGTTATGATGCATGGTTCAGATGATATTGTCCTGATGGTTGTAATCTCCTAGATATATTGTTGTGTTTATTTGTTTTATTTGTTTTTTGTGTTGTTGTTTTATGTGTGCTTGTGTTTGTTTTGCTGTAACCGAAACATGTATTCAATATGAAATGAACATTGTATTCAACATGAATTTAAATAGTTACAAAAAATAAATTACCTATAAAAAATGGATACAATAATTATGTTCTAGAGCTTGCTCCAACATTGTGACAGTTTTTACGTGTGTCTCCGGGATGACGGTATGTACTACATAATCTTACCATTTTGTTTGCCGTATCTATTTCGATTTAAATACGCGTGTTGTTAGAGCGACCTTTTTTCTTTCTTCACATATTTTCGTTGTGACAAACTATGCCCCTTGATATGTAGGCCAATAATCCTCCTTTGCTACCATTGGAAAGCTAGTTTTGTAAACATTGCATACGTTGATGACTTTGTAAATGGTGGATAGTAAGTTGGAAGGGTCCTGGCGAGCAAATGAACATGCCGTTATGACATGGGTGTAAGGCATATGAAAGGTTTGAAAATTTCCACAATCGCACCAACCTCTATCTAGTTCGACTTGATAGCATCCCCTTGGTCCTCCTCATTATGGTCCACTGTCTCCTCTACACTGAACCAATCTCTACAACTGTCAAACATTGTAATCACATGTGTGTTGGATTTGGCAGTTTCCTCCTTAATAAATTTCATACAACTTTCACTCAACAACTACCCCAATTGTAACACTGAACTCCATTTTGAGCCTCAAGTCTCGAACATTGACCCTAACCTAAAATAGGTTGCTCTCACTAATGCAGTTGATAGTAGTGTAATTTGGTTCAGATAATGAGATGAATGCAATTAAATAGATGAAAAATGCATGGGCGAAATGAAAACATGCACCACTATGTCTGACACATTTATTATAACCTATACATAGGCGTCATTATATATGGCATGTTTCGTAATATGTTGTCCCCCTGCATGTTGCATGCATGGCATGATGACAACCTATCTACCCTAGCTTGCATGCATGTCACGCTTACACTGCTAGTCTGACCCTGGATTCGCCACCTTGACTGGCACATATGAAGAAAAAGAGGAGCATGCGCCTAAGACATTGGTGCTTTTGTGTTGCATTGCATGCAGAACCATTAACACGTGAAACTCTCAACTCTCTTTAAATACCACATTCACTAAATCCATTTTCATCATCTATAAACACACTATCTGCAATTCTTTTTATCAGTAACAAACACACAAAAAATTTCCAAATTACGACTCTATTGATCATGGGTGATACACATAGAGGAACCATCAACAACATTGCAGATTTTGTAAGTTCTTATTTCACAATAATATATGTTTTTTGTTACCTTAACAAATTTTTGTAAAACAATATTCTTATATATGTTTTAATTTTCCTTAATGATTTTTTGTCATAATCCAAAGAGATTTCGTTGTCGTGTACATGAAAATTTCCTACACAACGAGTTGATATAAGAGTATTTACGACTTTTCGATTTTGGTAATCTACTAAACTTAGTCTCCTACTTTGTTGATCACAAATTTATCCACACATTGGTAGAAAGATGGAGGCCCGAGACACACATTTATCATCTTCCTAACGGTGAATGTACCATCACACTAGAGGACGTGTAAATGTTGTTGGGTCTACCTATCAAAGGTAAGACTGTTAATGGTTGAGTTAACCAAGATAACACAATATGAGAGCAACTTTTAGGTGCCGATTTGTTTGAAGAAATGACAAGAGGCCAAGGTATTAATATAAAATACCTTAAAAACATTATACATATATGATATTAACCAAAGATTCGACAGAGAATGAAAGAATAATTAAAACTAAGTGTTACATTATGATACTATTTGGTAATTTTTTATTTCCTGAAACTACTGGTAATATTGTAAATATTATTTATTTACATTTGTTATGATACATAAATAAAATAGGAACATATAGTTGGGGTTCAACCATTTTGTCTCATCTATATAGTTCTTTGTATGAAAATGAATATAAGGGTACTTGTTCATTTTATTCTTGCGCTTATTTACTCCAACCATGGGGTTGGCCGAGAATGTCGTCACTAGCCCCCATCAACGAGAACAACTTCACATTCCCCTACGCAACAAAATAAGTTTATATCATTATTTTCACTTACTTTAAATAATTTATTTTCACTATTTTCGATTTACATTATAATACCTCGTATCTCCTAAAATGCTCTAAATAATATTAGTTGAGATCAACTGGGTTCCGGTGTGCTCTAAGAGTTATCTATAGAGATAATTAGAGTAACTGTTGAGCTCAGAGTTGAATTAATTATTATTATCTGACCCTGAGGTTTTATTAATAAGTACAACAGAGACATTTTTGACACCCTTAATTTTGGACATTAAACCAAGTTAGTCTTACTAACTTTCCTTGTTACTTCAATGTGCCTCTTGTTTCCTATTTTGGTTGCAAAAGTAGTAAAAAGAAGAATAGAGAGAAAGACACTAGTGCAAAGTGACGAATATAATTTTAAAATTTACACCCATTATACTGAAAACGGGTGTAAATAAGAAACGCGGTGACAAATTTGTAAATAAAATGTCATTTATAATAATAGTATGTGACAATAGACACCCTATTTTAAAAAAAGGATGTAAATTAAAAACATTATTATAATAAATTAAAATCATTACTATAATAATATCTCTATTACTCCCGTTAAAGAAAAAACGGATGTAAATTAAGATTGACTGAAAAATAATTATTTAGTTTAATAATTCTAAATATTAACCTTAAATATATTAATAAACCAGACTATATATATTTAGATAAGTAAATAAATTAATGGGGTAAATTTATTAATTAATATTTTATAAATAAAATAATAACAAAACATCAATCAATATCAAATTTAACATATCAATCAAACCCATTTCTCCCTAAACCCCATTTCTGTTCATTTCTCTATTTCATTCAGCGATTTCGAAACGAACAAAGAAAGCTTCAGAAAATCACAGTGAAAATCATCGCGAAATGTTGAGCTTCGTGAAGCGTGAGTTAGGTTTTCTCCTCCGATTCTTCTTCCGTTCCGTTCAAGATGCTATGAGGTGCTTCTTCGAATTCAGAGATAATAGTCATCATCATCATCTCCCTGAACCTCTTCTTGTTTCCACCGTACCTTCTCGCTCCACAACAACGGTAACTCTCTCTCTTTCTCTTTCTCTCTCAAGAATTTTTCAAGAAAATGTATTCAAGTTTTGTATTTGCAAATGTTGGATGAATGTTAGGTTTATAATTTGGATACGATTTTAGGACGTAGCGCGAGTCGCACGAAAAGATGGCAGATGAATCGGCAAGCGATTCACACGATTCCATTTGCCCAATCTGCCTTGGGCCCTTAATTCAAGAATCCTATCTCGACCATTGTTTGCATAAATTTTGCTTCAATTGCTTTATCCGCTGGATCAAAATTTTTTCTGGTGCTACCTTGTTTATCATCTCGTGTCTTCTAGATATTGAATTGAGTTTAAACTTTCTGTGGCTCCACATTATAATCACGTCATTTTCTGATTCTAATTGCAGGAAAAAATCTAGAATTCTACAAAAGGAGCTTAACTAAATGTAATTTCTTGTGGGTTATTCATATGAATGCTTATATATTTTACTTTTGCCAAATAAAGTTTTACCTAGTCCTAAATGACCGAGTTTAAGTTTCTTAGACATGGTATTAGTGTGTCTATATACCGAGGCTTGACTTTTTTCTAGAGACTCACCTTATGAAAGGTATGAAGGAAGAAAGAAATATGCTTTTAGATAGACAAGACTTCTATTATATTTACTAATATTAAAGTTATGATCCATTATGAAATGTGTCATCTTAGAATTATTTAGATTCCTGCATGATATTTGGTTTCACCTCCATATACTCTTTACTCAAGACCATGATTTTGCACGCAAGGGTTCAGTGATACTAGTTTGCAAGGAAACTATGAATGCTGGATGTTGCTGTTTGCGGAAAGTCATTGGTGTGTTAATCAATTAAATTCCGATCAAATGAACCATTGGTTTTCAGGAAAAATAATGAGAGTTTAGCTGATTCTGATTATGAATTGAAATAAGAATATGTTGATATTCAAATACAATATGCAATTAAGTTAGAGATGCTTGTATTAATTTCGTTAATATTAAACTTATGTTTCCTTTTTTATGTGCTGTCAGATAAATGACAAATGTATCATCCAAAGAATGTTCCTAATTTGAGTTTAATTGGAAGCAATTCATTAGTTCATGATCAAAACATAGATTGTGGTAGGAGCACAATGGATCCTAGTAGTGGAGGAAACAATCTTGCCAACAACTCAAAACAACATTTGTGGTGGACACATGAGCTTCATGAACGCTTTGTTGATGTTGTAACTCAACTTGGCAGGCCTGATCGTGAGTATAGTGTAGAATTGGTTACATATGTGAATCAAATGTCTAGTACTTTTGTTGGCTCGATATCCTAATTTGGAAGAAGAACTTATCAAGCTTTAACTTTCCTTATAACAGTTTTTAAATCTCCCCTAGGTGCCACACCCAAAGGTGTTCTCTGAGTTATGGGTGTACAAGGATTAACCATTTACCATGTTAAGAGCCATTTGCAGGTAATGTGCGCTTTAGAGCCTCTTAACTTGATTTCCATTATTCTCATTTTTTTAGTGTTCATTCTACTTTTTTGTTGCATACAGAAATACCGACTAGCAAAATACTTATTTGACTCCTCCTCCGATGGTAGGTCTATCAGTTTTCATTGTTTTACACTTGGCCTTATTGATTTGTTGTTCTTAGTCCATTTAAAGTATTAAACTTCCTTATCACTTTGATTTCACCGTTAAATTCGTTTCAATGCAAACCAACTAATTCGGCTTATGTATCAACCGCATTTCAGAATACCCAAATTTCACTGTTATTTATTTATTTATGCTGGTGTATAGATTGATGCAGATATAACGTGGTTTAATCATTGCCTCTTTTTGATGTGTGTTTTGGTTCTTAATATAGTGTTTTTCTCAATCAGCAGAATGTTGGTAATTACTTGATTTAATACATTTTGAAATAAGCTTGTTTTGGTTACTGCTATAGTATTTAAAAATATCTCATACGTCTGATGTGCATTTTAGGCCTTTGAAAAATGGGATTCTGTTTTGATTGTGTCATGTTTTTCGAACGTTATGGTTTATATTTCTACTGCAATGATAAGTGTTGGCTGAAGCTGTGTTCACTGTGCCTAATATTCGGTGTGATTTCCACATGTTCATGCTAGATTTGGATATTCTAATACTGATGCATTCTCAATTATTCTACCTCGCAATGGTGTGTATGAAGTTGAATGAAATTTATGCTGTTGTTGCGATTCCTCAAAGTAGTAAATTCTAAGTAACTGTTCTGTTGCAGCTACCATGAATTGGAGCTTGCAGAGGGAGTCTTTGCTCAACCTGTTAATGGTAATTGGTTCACTATAAGACTTGGTGTGACTTGCTAATCAACAACTTAACCATGTTGGTTGAGATATTATGCATCTTGATTTCACGGCCTTGATTATTTTTTTTCTTTTTGGTGTTTCAGAAATGTATATCTGATCTAGTTTTTACAGGGATCTAGGAAAATAAACTATAAGAGTTTGATTGAAGACTGCATCAAAATTATCTGTCTACTATGCCAACTTTTACAAAACAATCTTAGTAAAAATATAGAAGTTGAAAAGAGTTCTGAATCTCAGTTATCTGAAAACTACCATATTGCATTATCTCTTGCTTTACTTGAAGTATTAAAGAACATGCATGTCTATATGGAGAAACTTCTGGTGATGCTGAGTTCGTGAAAAATTAAATCTGTTATATTAATGCCAACTTCAATCAACTCTTCTGTGTCTTCTTACATTATGGATGATTTTAGATTATGGCCCTTGATATGTCTAGGAAGAAAGCAGATATTTAAGGCCATACTTCAAGAGTAGATAGTCCAAGGTAGTTTGTTCTTTTTAAATTTTATTTCCATTGTTTTTTAACTTTCTTGTTTCTTTGGATGCCATGTTTTCTGATTGAAGTCGACAAATCTTGTATTTTGGTGCATTTTGTACAGAACACCTTTAGTGGACATAGTTTTGGATGAACTGCCCTCCTCTCTTTCTCACATTTCCCTCCTCAGGGAGGCCAAAGTTTGCACTAGCTAAGGATAACATGGATATGGAAGTTGTCAAGGTGGAGCCTGTTGTTCCTGATGAGAAATTTGACAACGCAAGTGCGAAAGACTATGAGGATGTTGAGGTTGATATTATGAGTTTGACGAACAAGGTCGACGGTGGGTCTAACAAAAATGAGGACCCTGATGCAACTGACCCAGACGCGACTTAGTATTCGAGTTCGTTTGGGGAGACCGACTCTGATGGTGAAAATAGTTCACGGCCGAGTGATGCGGAAGTGGAGTCAGAGTTCTTTGGGGAGAATGGAGTGGCAGGCGGCTCTGATAGTGCTCGTCCTGGGTTCCGACCAAGGAAGAGGAAGTAGACAGATCATTGGAGGAGTTACATACGACCTCTAATGTGGCGTCTCAAGTGGACAGAGATAAGACTCACGCAAGTTGAGTCCCAAGCGTTGAAGTACACTAGAAAACTTAAAGAGTGTGAGAAGGAAAAGCATAGGGTACCACATGGTTTTAACATGGAAGAGTCTGGTTTGAAGTCAGTGCCATATACAAGTCACCAGTACAGAAGTAAGGCCAGAAAGAGAAGAAACCAAAAGAAAGTTGAGAAGTGAACTGACATAGCGTCATACACAGCACATCATTATCTTTTCTCCTATCTTGAGAGTAAGAAGGCTGACCCTGAAAGCTCTTTGGATGATGATTTTGACAATCCAGTGATTGAAGAGCCACCACATGCCGATTCATGAGAAAGGCGTGAAGATCAGCCTTTGCTTAAATGCACCAACGTTGATGTTTCCTATGAGCAGCTCCTTTGGAACATTGACAATCTGCATAATAGGGTCCGCACGCTGAAGAGTGGCATCAATGCAATCACGTCAAGAAATACTTCAAAGTTTTCTGAATTAGAGAACTTTAGCCTTGTTCCCCTTATGGTGGTGAAGTGCAGACTGGCTCTTCTCAATCTCCAACCAATTCTGTAGGGAACGGATTCATAGATCCTACCATTGATTTCTCCAACAACCAATTCTTTTTACCCCTCAGTTGCAGTTCAATCCTTCCTCCATTATCACACCCACAAAAACCTTCGGCTCATTCTGCAACAAAGTCACCACCACCTCCCTTCAACTATTGTTCCAGCCAACCAAAATCCTCCAATCCTCCGCTCCAATACCATCCGTTTCCACCATTACAAACACGCGGATCCTTCACCCAACGACCACAAAAATCGCTCCGGTGACACACTCAATACAACCTCCACAATCATCACCTCCGCTACAACCTTAACTCAACCATCACTCACCTCAATTTCAGTTCCCCGAAACCGATCCTACATTTACGGCTACTTTATCTCTTCTCACCTCAGTGGAGCTACAAGAACTTGAAAAGGAATTCGGGGTGTATGTTTGTTGTGACGTTTATATAACCACGTGGAAAGGAGAGTTGGTAGCCCAGAGTGAAATTGTTGCTTGGATCTGCACTTGGTTTGCACGCTGTGTTTTAGTCTGAATCATGAGGATAAATTAGAGGATTGTGCTCATATGGAAGGATGAAGGAGCATTATTGTTCGGTTCGGTAGACAGACCTCAACATGATCTCGCTTCCTCAAATAACAGATCTGTAGCGACAGCCTCAAGAAACAATGCCGACCATACCATTCATATGACATGCAAATTGGTTCAACAAGGTTGCAGGTTCCGACATTTCCATTTCAAACTCAGCAACAACCGAAGCTTAGGTAACATTTCATAATTATGTATGTTGTTGGTATGTTATGGTTGTATTTTGAGGTGTCATGGTGTTGCATTTTGTTGGTTTTCGTTTCATATTCGAACAGGGTAATTTTTCTGCATATCATAAATATTATGCTTTGGTTTGCTATTCTGACTTATGCTTACATTACATGGTCAATTTGTGCTTCAACTTGGATTGTACCGTGTTTCGCTTTTTGAGACCAACTGGACCATTTTTGTTGATCACTGAATTTTGTTATTCCCTTGTATAATATTTTGGTCAATATTATATTTTGGTAGTATATATGAATCCGTTCCTTTGTTGGAGATCAAAGTTGAAGTGGGCGAAGGTTCGCATTCTGCTTCAATTCCAATATCAGATGTTAACATAGCAGCATCAAAAGCTTGTGCATCTCAAGAGAAATCTTCTCTACAGAACAACAAGGATGCGGGGATCCCCATAAGTAAAAAGAAGCACGGGGAACACAAGGCTGGTTCGGGTAGGTGGAACAAGTAGTCCCTCCGGAGAAGCTGATAAACAATAAGACTTCCCAATATCCTGTGATAGCTGGTGAATAGTAATAATACTTCACAATTTGTTGTGAAAACCGGTGAATAATACTTCACAATTTGTCGTGACATAATAGTTTCAAACTCATTTTTTATCTTAGTTTGTAGTGACATTTATTAAAAAAAAAAGATATTATTCCCCATTTTCTTAAGGTGACTCCTGAAATCTGTATCTCCCCCCTCTGCCTCCTACTGTTGTTCATATCAACATTTTTCCCTTCTATGCGCACCATTGTGTACGGGGCTAGATAAAGTAATAGTGGTTTGGGGCCGAAATAGCGGCTGCTACACTCTATTGTTGATAGTAACTCGTTGGTCAAAAGTGCTATGTCCATTATTCGACGATGTTGAATCATATTTTGAAGAAGCTTTCTTCTTGCTAATAGTTTCTTCTGCTTTTCATGAGAATGGATGTAGATCTTTAGCGAGCCTAAATGGAAGATGGAAATAGTTGTGCAGTATTTTTGGAAATACATAACTAAGGTAATCAACAACTTTGTCTATTTGAATATTGTGATACTTTCTTTAACAATATATTTCTCCATCCTGAAAGGGAGACTCCATCGATAGGCCCAATAGCTTTTGATAATCTGTTGACGTTTGTTTTATACAAAATTGCAGCCTGCTGCTCACACTCACCGATCAAATGGTTTTGCTGTAGATGTAACATTTGATGGTGTTTCGACATGCATTTTGAACAACAATGGCACTAAGAGCATAATAAAAAAAATTGGTGCAGATGTAGTTCAATTACTTTTGGCTCATGGTTGCAACTTCCAGACATGTGAATATTGTCGAGGTCCTTCAGGAATTGTAGTTTTGATGTTGATTCATGTTATTAGAAATGTATTACGTGACATTCATTAGCGACAAAGCATAACTACTGTACGTTTATGTATCCCCTCCTGTATTTTCTTGTTTCATTCGTATTGACAACTCAACAGCAAGAGAACAAAACGGTTATGTAGTTGTTTTGTATTGCATGTATTTAATGAAAAACATGTAGTTGTTTAACTTATTATATGTAAACATGATGTTAGGATGGTTGTTTTGGTTGTACTTTTTGTTTATTGAATGTTTAGTGGTATACAAAATATTTGATTAAATAAAAATAAAGGTTCTAAATCTAACTAAATATAATATAATTATGAAATTAAAATAAACATAATATTTAAAGAAAATAGGGTGTAAAAATGCCAACATCAATAGTAAAATCGGATGTAAAAATGCCAATATCAATGGTAAAATTGGGTGTAAATTCATTTACTTGAAACACTATTATTTACACATTTACACCCGTTTTCTATAAAATAGGGTGTAAAGTGGAATATATATACATCCGTTTTAAACAAAAAAGGGTGTAATATACCATCTATAATTGTATATATTTAAAAATTTACACCAGATTTTTATAAAAAAAAGTGTAATATAACATCAAATTTACACCTGTTTTCCATAAAATAGGGTGTAAACTGGAATGTATATACATCCGTTTTAAACAAAAAAAAAGGTGTAATATACTATCTATAAATGAATATATGTAAAAATTTACACCTGATATCTATAAAAAAGAGTGTAATATAACATTAAATTTACACCCGTTTTAAAACGGGTGTAAATTTGTCAAACATTTCTCACCCTTTGAATTCCCACCCTCCAATAACGGGTGTAAAATGTATAAAAAACGGGTGTAATTTCATATTTCTGCACTAGTGAGAAGAGAAAGAAGGGAGATGGGGAAGAGGGAACTTCATCTTGATCATCAAATCATCTCATCTTCATCATCAACAACTTCTTATTCATCATCTAGAGGTGTGTTCTAGGTAGAAACTCAAGGTTAGAATATTTGAATAGAATGAGAAAAGTTAAGTTATGGTGTTCTTATTCCATTTCCATGGAAAATATATGATTCATGTTATATTCATGATATTGATGTGAGATGATGGTTTAAAATGTTGTTTCATGTGTGAATATGTTAACATTAATGATGGATTGAGTTTAGGTAAGAGTGGGGTTTGAAAACCCCTTGAGACTTTCATACTCTGCTGGACAGATTGCAGAAATCACAGGGTTCGCACTGCGAGCACTAGCGAACTGCAGGTGAATATGACCGTTTGTCATGCTCGCAATGCGAGCGAAAGCGAGACGACGGCGAACATTTTCCTAGAGTTCTCACAGCGAGCACTGAGGGGTTTTGCCCCTGCCATTATTTTTCCTGGCTCACCCCGAATTTGCACAATGAACTCAAGGCGAAGGGACCTCGCCTGGCCTTCGTACTACGAACCTGACAGTGTTTTTCATGCTTTTTTTTATGCTTGCTTGGTTATTTCACACACACGTTTATTGTTACTATATCTTGTTTACAATGATTATTATGAGTAATATGCATGTGGATTTATGGATGATAGATAGATTAAAAGGATGATCTTGTGATTAAAAAGGATTAAGAAAAGTGAGGAAAACCTTATCATTTCAATGGAATGACCTAGTGATGTAACTAGAAAATTATAGTTGACTTAGATGACAATACTTGTGCATTTGATGCCTAGGTGGGCATGCTTAACAAGTAGTTGTCTAGTGGAGAGGTGAGACATTATATGGAATATGTGTCAATTTTGGGTTTACTCTGAGAATAAGGTGAATGTGATTACCTTGTGATTGTCGAATACAATCATGTTTGTGTATGTGATCCGGTAGTCGGAAGCAATCCCTTGAGATATACCATTCCAAGAGTTGAGGCTTATATAGAGAGCTCATCCAGAATATGCATACTATTCATTAATAAGTATCCATGACCCGTGTTGAGAACTCTTGTGTGAGTTGGCCGGGGAAAGTTACTTATTAGGTAGGTATCCGTGACCCGTGTCGAGAACTCTTGTTTGGGTTAGTCGGGGAAAGTTACCTATGAGCTAGATATTTGTGACCCGTGTCGAGAACTCTAGTGTGGGTTGGCCGGGGGAAAGATATCTATAATGTAAGGATCCGTGACCCGTGTCGATCTCTAGACGTAGGGTTGGCTGGTGAAAGATGCCTTGATGTGGTTTCCGACTAGTAATAGTTTGAGTTGTTGGACTCAAGCAATATGTTTCCATATAGTGTGTGGTTTGTGAGCTCAAGACTTATCCATTCCCTTTCGACTTGAGTTAGGATTGGTTAGAACCTTTTAAAGACGAGAGAATCCATAAGATAGGGAACCCACTGGGATTATTATCGCACCCCATGTTGTTGATTATTTTTCAGGTTGTTCCGGTTCTGTGAAGGGTAAGGATAAAGCAGCTTGATATCCTTACTTGTCTTAGCTTTTTGGATGGCTTTTCCGATGCGAAGACTCCATTTTGAGATCATTGATATGATCTAGTTCTTAGTTGTTTTGGATATCTTGTATGTATTTATGCCACATTTAGTATTTTGGTATTTTAGGCATGTAATATGTATAATGTATCACTAAGAACTTATGTATATTTCAGTACCACATTTGCAACCATGTATAATATGAATTGTTCTAGACATATATTATATGTGGGTGTTACAGTTGGTATTAAAGCAGGTCGTATCCTCGACTTAGCCTGAAATATTATAAATGTTTCTTTCTACTTCATATGTGTTCGGACATCATCGTTCCAGATGTTATATTCATAGTATTGAGCCTGATCAACTTAATTATATTTGTATAATGTTTAGGGACATGGTTGACGGATGCAGTAGACGTGGTAGACCTGCAACTCCGACATCCGACTCGAATCCTCCAGGTGGTAGTGAGAATGTTCCATGGCCTCAGTTTGTGCAACAGATGCAACAACAACATAACCAATTCATACAGCAGATGATGCAGAAGCTGAATGAAGGTTTTAACCCTAGTTACTCTAGAAGCTGCACGTGGGAGCTTCCGGGATTTCTTCCGCATGAATCCTCCATAATTTCATGGCAGACTAGATCCTGTGAAGGCTCATGAATGGGTGTCTGTTATAGAGAGAATTTTCCATATCGTGCAATGTAGTGAGGTGGATAAGGTGGTGTTTGCTTCCCACATGTTGAAGGGTCATGCTATGTGTAACTCCCCATTTAAAATAATTATTCATTGTGTGTTGTTTATGGAATCTATTGATTAATTGAGGGAATTGTGGCTAAGGGTAGATGTTGTAGTTACCCTTAGTTGTGGGAATTAAATGAAAACTTTAGGATAATAATAATAATATAATGATAAATAAATAATATGTAGGCATAAGTAGTAATAGTAGTATGGTTAATATTATTATTATTATGACTAGTATTATTAATATTATTATGATTATTATTATTATTATTGTTGGCATCATTAGTATTATTATTATTAATAATATTATTGGTGTATTATTATTATTATTATTGTGACATTATTAGTATTATTATTAATATTTTGGTTAGTGAGAGAGAATTAAAGGAAATAAAACAAGTAAGACTGAGTTAGTGAGGGTTTAGGGAGTTAATCACTTTTCACGTAGAAAGAGAGCAAGAAGAGGAAGAACAAGGGTGCTAGGGCAGGATTTTCTTCTCAAATTTTCACAGGAATTTAGACCCGAATTCGATGTAAGGGGGGAGAATGGGCTCAATATAGGTGCTACTATCATGAGAGGGTAGTGAGGGGTCCTTTCCCTCGTAGGATTTTATTTGTGTAATTGTGGTTGCAGATCTGAATCTGGTATGTGTGTATCTGTTGTGAATTGCATGAAATCGATAATTGTTGTTGTGAATTGGAATGGTAATTGCTGTTGCTGTTGCCATGTTATACTGTGTTTACGGATCTGATTTTTGACAGGTTTAAGAGTGACGAATGTAGATCTAATAGGTGATAATTTGGCTAGTAATAATAGGTGAATGATAGATGAACAAACGAATATAATCGATGTTTTAACGGTTAGAATATGGAATAGATTGTGTAGTATAGTCGGGTGATGAGGGGATTTAATCGAGAATACTTGTCGGTATGTTTCCACACGTGTTTAATTGAGTGATTGAAAACCTAACTTTTTCCACTTTTGATAACAATGGTGTTAATTTTTGTAAATGTGTTGGATAACATTTTAATTGTGAAAATATCGTAGTATGTTGAATTCTGAGACCGGGGTTTTTTAGGGAATCGAAATCGAAGGTCTGGAAGACATTTAACGATGAAAAATAGAAAATTTTTATGTTTTTGCGCAGCTGAGTCGACTCATGGGTCGACCTGTACGGACCCGCCGATTGCACAGTTTTTCCAAAATGTCAAATTTTGTTTTCTTCATAACTTTTGATCCGTGAGTCCGTTTTGACTCCCGTTCGAAGAGTTGGAAAGCTAATGAAATATTCTTTCTATTGAGAAGGGTTTAGAGGGAAATAGATGATTTATTTATTTCGTGATTTTGGAAAATTGTCGTGTTGTCGGAGTTTTGTCGCGTTTTCTTTCCCGATTTCGTGTCTGACATAATTTCTTTTGGTTTGTGAGGCTAGTAGGAACATAATTGAACATGTTAAGACTAGTAATGATGGTAAGAATGATAAAACATAATTTAGGTAGATTAATTAAATAATTAGCTAATTAAGGCCACGTGAGGTGTTGTTATTAATCGTGTGAGCTGTGTGAGACTGTTTGGACAGGGTGGTAATTCTAAGGCGACTCATAGTGAGGACATATATATGTATATAAGAACATGGGAAATCTAGTAATACTAGGGAATATGATAAACTGTATTTTTGTGTGGATTACTTCATTAATGACTGATTAATGCTAAGTAATGGATTGTTGTATATGTGATAACCGTATTGGTGCAGGTGGGTAATTCTAATGGGAATTACGGTGAGTGTATGACTCACGTGAGATCAATGAGGATTGTGTATTATGCTTAATAATAACGTCTCATGCATACTTTTTGTGTGTAATGATATTGTGATACAGGTGTAGTAATTCAATGGTGAATTACAGTGCGAGTGTAACACACGTGTGATCAGGAGGATCGTGTAGATGTATAACTAATTGTTATACATGTGTTTGTGCATATTTTGTGTCATGCATTTCATGATGTGTCTGGTGGATACAGCTAGGTGGGAATCCATGATGGGTGCCTAGTCTTGTCCGGACTCCAATGTGGAGTTGTGATGGAGATAAATCATTGCTCAGTGGGAGTGTATGTGATTTATCTGGATTCCAATAGGAATTGGGTTCGATTGAATGAACCATGGTGTATTGATACCACATGCATAGTGTCAATCATCGAGTCACATTGCATTACTATGTGTTTATTGAATTATGATTGAAAGTGACAAGTGTGTCGTGATGGTGTGCTGTTTATGTATGATTATGTGATGACTGCTCCTTAACATGTATTATACACCGTTAATTATTGAATGTAGTACTCACCCCTTTGTTGTTTGTTGTGTCTGTGCTTCTCGGGAAGTACAGATAAGCAGGTACCTGAGTAGTGCGTGGAGCTTGTGTTGCTCGATCGAGTCTTAGGAGTCGCTCTGATACGTAACACGCGATATTGGGGGATTTGTTATGTTTTATACCATGTTATTTCGTTACGTATCTCATTTATTAAACTTGTATTAGACCACTTTTTATATGGAGAGTATTGTGGTAAAGGCCTTAGTGCCATAGATTGAATTGAATATGATTCCGCTGTAAGAACAATTTTTTTATGAGTAATAAAGTGAATGAAGTAATTGAGACTTCAGGCAATTTTTATGAGATGTGACATCCTACTTTGTTGTAAACTCTGATTATTTTCATATTATTTATGTATTTTATAAAATGGGAAAATGGGGTGTTACACTATGAGGTGGTGGGAAAGTACTTCAGCTATAATGACTATCCAAGGTGTGCTTAAGGTGTGGGAACAATTCTAAACTACCTTTATGGATAAGTATTTTCCTAGTTCTTTAACGAATCAGAAGGAGTTTGAATTCCAACAATTAAAGCAAGGTAATATGACATTGGCTGCTTATGCATAGAAGTTTAAGGACATGGCTGTTTACTCTAGGCGGGCCATGTATGCTCTTGATGAGAAATGGAAGATTAATTAGTTCTATTTTAGATTGAAAACTGAGATATCTCATAATGTGTCTCAAAGAGAGTTCATTACTTATGCTGAGTTGCTAAGGTAATGTTATGTGGATGAAAATAGTTTGAAAAGAGTCCAGGAGGAGAGGGGTTTGAATAGGATAGGTCAAAAGGACCAAGGAAGACCAAGTCAACAGTTTAGGCCTAGACCACAACCCTTCAAAGGGAAACAAGTACAGAGTGCTAGACCTATTGCTCCTCCCATGTATAGTGCTTGTGGTAAGAATCATTATGGGAAATGTTCTAATGGAGGGCTTAGATGTTATCAATGCCAAGGAATGGGCCATATGGCGAGAGATTATCCTTAGAATAGGAACCAGATGCAAGAGAAGAGTACCGATCGTGTGTATACCTTGGATGTGAAGAAGGCCAAGGGTAACAACTCTTTGATTGCGGGTACGTATTTCGTGAATAGACATCATTATGTTGTATTGTTTAATTGTGGAGCAACACACTCTTTTGTCTCCTCCCATGGTGGTTACTACTACTATGGATGAGTTGGTTGAGACACAATTGATTTGTGAAAACTGTGTGTTATCGATGGATGGTAGAGTTTTTCAAATTAACCTTATTTGTCAGCCGCTTAAGAAGGTTGATGTTGTCCTGGGGATGGATTGACTTTCTGCTAATTCGCTATTTATTGGCTGTGAGGAGAAATTAATCATCATTCCGTCCAGAGAAGCTACTCCAAAGGATGTATTTACCACTATTTTGGAAGGTACGGTTGACATGGTTAATTTCTTGTTCGAGAAGGAAAAGTCTGTTCTTTTGGTTCTCACTAAGGAGGCAATTAACGACCTAAAGGTTTTACAAATCCATGTAGTCTGTGAGTTTCCAGAAGTTTTCCCCGAGGATGTCACTTCTCTCCATCTGAAGAGGAAATTGGAATTCTCTATTGACCTGGTACCTGGAACGGCTCCTATATCCGTTTCTCTGTATCAGATGGCACCACTTGAGTTAAGAGAGTTGAAGGAACAATTGGAAGAGTTGTTGGCTAAGAACTTTGTTCGACCTAGTGTTTCACCCTGGGGAGTTCCAGTATTGCTAGTAAAGAAGAAGAATGGTGGAATGCGTTTGTGTATTGATTATCGCCAGTTGAATAAAGTCACTATCAAGAATAAGTACCCCTTAGCCAGGATAGACGACCTGTTAGATCAGTTGAAAGGAGCATGTGTGTTCTCAAAGATTGATTTACGACCGGGTTACCATCAAATCCATGTGAAGAGTTCAGACATACCAAAGACTGCATTTAGAACCCGTTATGGCCATTATGAGTTTCTTGTAATACCTTTCGGTGTGACGAATGCTCTAACTGTTTTCATGGATTACATGAACCGGATATTCCAATCTTAATTGGACCAATTTATGGTGATCTTTATTGATGACATTCTCATTTATTCTCGTACTCCTCAAGAGCTCAGAGAACATTTAAGAATTGTCCCATTGATATTGCAAGAGAGACAACTTTTTGACAAGTTAAGCAAGTGTTAGTTTTGGATGACGGAAGTTAAATTTATTGGTCATGTTCTATCTCAAGGAGGAGTGGCAGCACATCCGTCAAAAGTTGAAGCGGCTATTAATTGGAAAAGACCAAAGAATGCTTAAAAAGTTAGAAGTTTCTTAGGATTGCCAGGTTACTATAGAAGGTTCATCAAAGGCTTTTCTCAATTGGTTCTACCCATGATAGACTTACCCGAAAAGAGTTTCCTTATAGTTGGGATTCAGGTTGTGAGCAAAGTTTTATGAGTTTGAAGGAACAGTTGACGGCTGCTTCTGTTTTGATTATTTCTGATACTAACAAGGTGTATGAATTATTTTGTGATGCTTCTAAGAGGGGATTAGGAGGTGTGTTAATGCAGGATGGTCAGCTTGTAGCTTATGCTTCTCGCCAGCTGAAGGTTCATGAAGAGAATTATATAACTCATGATTTAAATTTAGTGCCTATGGTTTTTACACTTAAGGTGTGGCGTCATTACTTATATGGAGTGCGTTTCGAGATGGTCAGTGACCATAAGAGTTTAAAGTATTTGTTTGATCAAAAGGAGTTGAACACGCATCAAAGGAGATGGATGAAGTACTTGAAGGATTTTGATTTTGAATTTAAGTACCATCCAGGTAAGGAAAACAAAGTAGCAGATATGTTAAGTCGGAAGGAAGTACATAAACTCGAGCTGATGATGTGTGAGTATGCATTATTGGAAAAGTTTTGAGATCTTAATCTTCAATTTGTTTGGACTCCGGATGGTGGGATAATGGGAAACTTGAATGTTAATTCTACCTTAAAAGATGAAATCCAACAAGGGCAAGTTCTAGATGCGAAGTTACAAGGGATGTTGGTTCAACCGGGTTTCACACGAGCCATAGATGAAGTTATTCTATTTAATCAAAAGATTTGTCTTCTGGGTGATGCGATATTAAAAAGGAAGATTTTAGGGAAAGCTCATAAAGGTGCTTTTACTATACATCCTGGTTCCTCGAAGATGTGTCAAGATTTAAAAAGGGACTATTGGTGGTCTGGGATGAAAAGAGACATTGCGGTGTATGTGTCAGAATGTGCGGTGGGCCAACAAGTGAAGATCAAACACCAAAGACCGGGTGGTTTGTCACAACCGTTAGAGATTCCAGTGTGGAAATGGGATAATATCTCAATGGAATTTGCGGTTGGGTTACTCCATACACAAGGTGGTTATGATTCTATTTGGGTGATTGTAGATCAGTTGACGAAGTTAACATATTTCTTAGTCGTGAAGACTACTTACAAGGCAAGCCATCTTGCAAGGTTGTTTATTGCCGAAATTATGAGACTTCATGGTGTTGCCTCCAGCATTGTATCTGATAGAGATCCAAAGTTTACTTCAAGGTTTTGGAGAGCTTTTAAACAAGCCATGGGATCTAAGTTATGTTTGAGCACGTCGAATCATCCTCAAACAGAACGTACGATACAAACTTTGGAAGACATGTTAAGAGACCGTGTGCTTGAAAGTGGAGGAAATTGGAAGGAACTTTTACCATTGGTTGTGTTTACATACAACAACAGTTACCACGAGAGTATTGGTATGGCCCCTTGTGAGGCTTTGTACGGAAGAAAATGTAGAACGCCTTTGTGTTGGATGAAAGTTGGTGAAGAAAGGATTTTAGGAGCATTTAAGTCACGGAAGTTAAGTCCGAGATACGTGGGACCATATCAGATTCTAGAGAGGATTGGTGAAGTAGCTTACAGACTAGCCTTACCACCTTCTCTATCTGAGATGCATGACATTTTCAAGTTTCTCAAATCCGAAAGTTTATTCCTGATCCTCTTCAACCAGATCTTCTAGATACAATTGAAATAGAAGCAGACTTAACTTTTGAACCTCAGCCAAGCCGTATTGTGGGAAGAAAAACTAAGGTGTTGAGAAGCAAGGAGATTCTTCTTGTTAAGGTTCAATAGGACGAAACACATCCAGGTGATACTACTTGGGAGCTTGAGTGCGAGATGCGAGATGTTTACCCTCATCTTTTTCAGGTAATCTTTAAATTCGAGGACGAATTTTATTTAGGGGGGGGGGGATGTAATACCCCGTATCTCCTAAAATGCTCTAAATAATATTAGTTGAGATCAACTGGGTTCCGGTGTGCTCTGAGAGTTATCTGTAGAGATAATTACAGTAACTGTTGAGATCGGAGTTGAATTAATTAATATTATCTAACCATGAGGTTTTATTAATTAGTACAATAGAGACATTTTGGATACCCTTAATTTTGGACATTAAACCAAGTTAGTCTTACTAACTTTCCTTGTTACTTCCATGTGCCTCTTGTTTCTATTTTGGTTGGAAAAGTAGTAAAAAGAAGAATAGAAAGAAAGAAGAGAAAGAAGGGAGAAGAGGAAGAAAACCCTAGAGGAAGAGGAAACTTCATCTTCAACATCAAAAACTTCTTCTTCATCATCTAGAGGTGGGTTCTAGGTAGAAACTCAAGGTTAGAGTATTTGGATAGAATGGGAAAAGTTAGGTTATGGTGTTCTTGTTCCATTTCCATGGAAAATATATGATTCTTGTTATATTCATGATATTTATGTGAGATTATGGTTTAAAATGTTATTTCATGTGTGAATATGTTAACATTAATGATGAATTAAGTTTGGGTAATAGTGGGGTTTGAAAACCCCTTGAGACTGTCCTATTTTCTGCTGGACAGATTGCAGAAATCGTAGGGTTCGCACTGCGTACTCTAGCGAATTGCAGACGAACGTGACAGTCTGTTATGCTCATACTGCGAGCAAAAGTGAGACACAAGCTAACATTCACCCAGAGTTCGCACAACCAGCGAGCACTGAGGGCTTTTGCCACTGCCATTATGTTTCCTGCCTCGCCGAGTTCGCACTGCGAACTCATGGCGAAAGAACATCGCCTAGCCTTCGCAATGCGAACTAGTGTTTTTCATGCTTTTTTTCATGCTTGCTTGGATGTTTCACACACACATTTATTATTACTATATCTTGTTTACAATGATTATTATTGGTAATATGCATGTTGATTTATGGATGGTGGATTGATTAAAATGATGATCTTGTGATTAAAAAGGATTAAGAAAAGTGAGGAAAACCTTATCACAATTCAATGGAATGACCTAGTGATGTAACTAGAAAATGATAGATGACTTAGATGACAATACTTGTGCATTTTATGGCTAGGTGTGCATCCTTGACAAGTAGTTGTCTAGTGGAGAGGTGAGACATTACATGGAACATGTGTTGGTTTTGGTGTTACTCTGAGAATAAGGTGAATGTGATTCCCCTGTGATTGTCGAATACAATAATGTTTGTGTATGTGATCACGTAGTAGGAAGCAATCCCTTGAGATGTGTTGTTCCAAGAGTTGAGGCTTATATAGAGAGCTTCATCAGAATGTGCGTACTATTCATTAATAAGTATTTGTGACCCGTGTTAAGAACTCTTGTGTGGGTTGGCTGGGGAAAGTTACTTATTAGGTAGGTACTATGACCCGTGTCGAGAAATCTTATATGGGTTGACCGGATAAAGTTACCTATGAGCTAGATATTTGTGACCCGTGTCGAGAACTCTTGTGTGGGTTATCCGAGGAAAGATATCTATAATACAAGAATCCGTGACCCGTGTTGATAACTCTAGACGTAGGGTTGGTTTGGGAAAGATGTATTGATGTGGTTTCCGACTAGTGATAGTTTGAGTTGTTGGACTCATGCAACATATTTCTATATAGTGTGTGGTTTGTGAGCTCATGTCTTATCCTTTCCCTTTCGACTTGAGTTAGGATTGGTTAGAACCTTGTAAAGCCGAGAGAATCCATAAGATAGGGAACCCACTGGGATTATTATTGCACCCCATGTTGTTGATTATTTTTCAGGTGGTTTCGGTTCTGTGAAGGGTAAGGATAAAACAGTTTGATATCCTTACTTGTCTTAGCTTTTTGGATGGCTTTTCCGATGCAAAGACTCCATTTTGAGATCATTCATATGATCTAGTTCTTAGTTGTTTTGGACATCTTGTATATATTTATACCACATTTAGTATTTTGGTATTTTAGGCATGTAATATGTATAACGTGTCACTAAGAACTTATGCATATTTCAGTACCACATTCGCAACCATGTATTATATGAATTATTCTAGACATATGTTATATGTGGGTGTTACATATGTGGTCCGTTCGAGGTATGAACTCAACAAATGTCCTAAAAACGCTATAACGGTCTATCGAAATCTTTTGGATCATCTTGAACTCTCCTATCTCAAGTTTTTCTATATAAAAGATGTTTGTGCTCACTTCCAAAGCACACATTTTATGAACTTACTACTCCCCTACCTCACTCATTCTCCTTATAAAATCAATATTATTCACTATTTTAGCGCGTGATTTATCGGTGATGCGACCACCTTATCGCAATGGTTGGAATTGGTTGCTACTTTCTGATTTCTTATTTATCCTATGAAGTTGGAAAGGAAAGGAAAGCTATCTAAAACTAACCTTGCACGCAAATGTTTTCTTTAACAAATGCTAAGAGATTGGGGGGTCGGGGTCAAGTTATACAAAGGGAAGTTGTCAATTACCCAGTGTATATATAGTTATCCATAGATCTTCTTTGGCATGTTTAAATACTTTTTGGTGTTTATCTATTATGGGTTGGAAAATTTCTCCTTTGAGAATGTTGAGAGAGTGTTTTTGTTGTTTTCGGGAAGGTACTAGACCTAAAGTTTTTGGTTTGTGTGCTCGCTAAGATTTCAAAATCTTATGCCTACGTATTCCCGTAAAGATACTCGGGAAATTAGAGCAATCGTAGTTCCTCATATTTCTATGGGAGGAAATTTTGTTTGGTGTCTTGTTCAAAGCCCAAGATTGAAGCTGGTTGAGTATTTTGTGTCTTGTTCAAAGCCCAAGATTGAAGCTAACGGTTTGACTGAGAGAGAATTTGTCATCTCTAAAGAGAGATATTTCACATATTCATCACAGTTATGGAATGTTTGGTTATAAAGGGGAATTACTTTAAATGGAATGTATGGAATCCAGCAATGCCATAATTTCCTTTATAAGGGAATTGTCCTGAAGGAGGAAACTTTAACTCAGTGTAGAGCAATTCCATTTTTCCTTAGGAGTCTTTCATGCTAAGAGAAGGACATTGGCTTGGATGCAAATAATCCAGAGGCTTGCCACTTATAGTAATTAGATGAAAGAGGAAGTTTACCAGGATAAAGAGGGACCACAACTTGGATTTTTGAATCAACAAGTGTGCCACTTACAGCAGTTATCTGGAATTAGGGTTTTTTGATTATCTGTTTTGCTATGTGATATACAGAGAAATGTCTTCCTATAGAGAGAACTCTTGATTTCCTCTGAGGGGATTGTTGATTTTGGCGTGCCTTGATCAAACGCCAAGGTTGAAGCTAAAAGGTTGACTCTACTAGGGGAGTTTTATGTCTGTCTTGTACAAAGCCCAAGATTGAGGCTGAAAAGAGATTGACTCTTCCGAGGAATATTTTGTCTGTCTTGTATAAAGCCCAAGATTGAGGCTAAAAGAGATTGACTCCACTGGAGAGGTTTTATATGTCTTGTACAAAGCCCAAGATTGAGGCTGACTCTACTGAGGAGAATCATTATACAAAGCCCAAGAGGAGGCTGGCTTCTGCTGAGGATTCTTGAAATCCAGAGGCAGGTCTAAATTGTATTGGGGAATCAAATCTTGTTGGGGATTGGAGAAGAGTTGAGATATCAGAGACCACGGGGGTCTGATTATGTTAGGATTTTATTAATGGTAAAGGTTTAAAATTGAGTATGAAAACCTGTGGAGGTTTTAACTCTACTGGAGATTAGTGTGTTGATGAAATGATCAGGGTTTTTCTGTGCTTTTTAGGAAACTTGAGAGTTTCTTTGAGATCCAATAGGAGATGAGACTTTCCAAGTCTAGTGGTATGAAGATGTTAACTCTTAGCTAGAGGATGATCTTTGTATGATGCCCAAGAGGAGGCTGAAACTGTCCAAGTCTACTCATGTAGTGGTAGGTTATGGTTGCAAAGAGAGATCTTTGTATGATGCCCAAGAGGAGGCTGTGGTTTTAAGGGATGAAGATCAACCCTAGAATGGTCTGATATTCTAGAATTCTGACTCTCCAGAGGATTGAACTAGTAGAGATAACTAAGTTCTGTCCTATACATGTAGGAGGTCTTCGGGTCCTTGTACAAAGCCCAAGAGGAGGCTAAGAACTTCTAAGAAGCCTGTGGGTCCTTGTATAAAGCCCAAGAGGAGGTTGGGGATGCTTTTAGGAAGCCTGTGGGTCCAAGCCAAAGAAAAGTTCAAGAAAGGATTCACCGGGAATAAGTCATTTCCTTGTAGAACAGTTATAGGGTTTGAAGAAATTCAGAAGAGGTTTCACCATGAATTAATCCTCTTTGGGGAAATGAATTTCTTGTACAAAGATTTCTAAGTTGTGACAGTCTTGAGAAAAGTTTCACTAGGAATAATGCCTTTCTCTGTTCCATATTGTATAAGCCCAAGAGGAGGCAAGACTGTATTTGGAATTTCCTATGGGGAACTAGTTTTGACTGTATTGAAAGAGTAACCACTGGTTTGATCTAGACCTAGACCTAATTGCTGGAGAAAACTCTAAGCAAGTATTTACAAGCATATATATATATATATATACAGATGAAATATATAAACAAGTATGTAATGAAAAGATAGTGGAACTTACAGTTGTGCAAGCCCAAGCATAGTAACTACAGCTGTTTGGTTAGTTATTCAAGAAATTGAAGAAAGTTTTGATAAAAAAACTTTGAATTTGAATCTAAATAAAAAAAGAAAGTTGTTTTAAAAAGAAGTTTAGGGCTTATACTCAAGGAGAGGCCCAGATGAATCCTTTTGAAAAGGCGACGATCGCGTCGTAGTTTTGAAAATTATAGAGGGACTTATACAATGGCTGAGGCCCAAATTATTGTATTTACAAAAAGGATGGGTCTTACACTCTATTAGAGGCCCAAAGTTTATTTTTATACAAGAGATGGGACTTATAGCTCAAAGAGAGGCCCTGATGAAAAACAATGATCGCACCGTTATTTTGAAAATTGTATCAGGACTTATACAATAACTGAGGCCCAAATTATTTATGTACAAGGGGGGGGGGGGGTTGGGTCTTACACTCTATTAGAGGCCCAAAAGTGTTTGAAAAAGAAGAAAAATGGGACTTACAACTTAAGAGGAGGCCCAAATGAAAATTGTTTGAAAACGACGATCGCGCCGAGATTTTTAAAATCGTATCGGGACTTATACAATGACAGAGGCCCAAAATGGTTTATTTACAAAGGGATGAGACTTACACTCTATCAAAAGGCCCATAAGTGTTTTTAAAAAAAGTTTGTGAGGGTGAAAACAATAAAAACCCTAATTTGATTTAAAAATACATTTTAATTTGAATAAAAATCAATTAAAATGATCAAAATTATCAAACATGTATGAAAAACAAGTTGTGATCTTGGATAAATGTTTGAAAAACCATGTTTTATCCATAGAATGATTTGAAAATCATTTGAAGTTGAAAAATCATGAAGAAGAAATATTTTTAAATGCTTAAAAACAAATAAAAATAAATTCTTTACAAAAATATTAAATATATAAAATAAATAATATTTTTGTGAAATTTTTGTAGAATAAAATATTTTAACATTTTTTGTGAATTTTGAAAAAAAAGAATCAATTCAAAAACATTAAAATTCAGAGAGAAATTAATTTTTGAATCAATTAATAAAAATATCAAAATATTCAAATATTCAAAATTTGAAAAATGGCGCCAAGAACAAGTCACCTTCTTCGCGCGAGCTCTGGTTTTCCAGATTTACAGAACCTCTCATATCTCTTTGATTACTCAATGAAAATGACTTTTGTAAACATGAAACTTGCTCGTTTTGAACAAGGATTACAACCATATAAATTAATTGCATTTATATTAAGCGTGGAGTGAAAAATTAGAAGATCAACTCAAGAACCCTAATTTTTGCAAAAACATCATGAAATCCTATACATGATTCATACATATCAATTGATTGAGGGGAAACAATCCACATAAGTTCAGAAACATGTTTGTAACTTGAAAACACATTTATGATGCATGTATTATAGAGTTTGAGAGTGTCAAGCTTACCTCTTGTAGCTGGTGATCGAATTCTATGTTGGAGGTGTTACAGATGTTGTGTAATGATCTGGATAGCTTCAATGGACCTCAAGTAATGTGTTTGAAGGCTTGGAATGGATTGAATCAGCTCAGAACTTGTTGTGGCACCTCAACTGCAAACAGGCCAAAAAGCTTGAGCAAATGGGAGGTGACTTTGTGATTTTGATGTTCCATATGAGTTTTAAAGTTATGGACCAATCATATATGATGTATGTGAGGTGTTGGCATCATTGGTTTTGATAGAATTGCTCTCAAATGAAAAATTTGAAAGTTGCTTGAATGAGAAGCAAAATCTGGTTTTTTGAGAGTGATTTTGAGGAAAGCATGTGTTATGGTGCTTTGGTGTACTCAAACTGACCACAAATGAGCTCTATTTATAGCGTGTCAAGTTTTTTTTGGCAGCAATAATGAATGGTGACTGGTACAACCCATTGTCCATTGGTTTGCAAATGGAATCTCAAGTCTCCTATAGCCATTAACTTGAGTCAATCTTGCAGGCCTATGGTCTTCTGTTACAGGGATAAAGCTTAACTTATTCAGGTGGATTTGCTTCAGTCCATTCCACCTTGATGCATCCATTGAATGCTCCATGACAACTTTGAAGTTTTTGGCCTTTGCATCATTAGGTATCACATGTATACATGATGATCTTTTGTCTTGGGAGGCTTGTGACTCAGAGATATTTTGACTTGATCTGATCCTTAATGTTTCTAGAAGGATTACAAGACTTGTAATTGCACAAATTGACCGATTCGAGCAAATGACCTATAATCTGCCTTGGGAAGAAATCAGTCTTTGGTGCCATGTTCCAAGGGTTGTAACTCCCAGCTCAAATTGAATTTGGAGATGATCTGGTACTTGTTGGAAAGCTCTCATGGCATACTTTAACTTTTATGTCCACCAATAGACCTGGTTCATCTTAGATCAAGGTGAAAAATGGCCCCAAAGTTGGTAAAAATTCAAGACAGATTCTGTCCAAAATTTCACTAAGTGTTGGAAAAAGTGGTCATTTTCATGTTTTCGTGATTTTAAACAGTCTATAACTCAAAATCCATGAGGATTTGGAACATTTTGTAGTTGACACTTTTGAATTATGTCATGTGAACTTTCAATTGAGCTTTGGATGGAAGAAAAAGGCCTTAGGGTTTGGGAGTTATGACCTTGCAAAGTTGGTACCAAATCCATTTTGTTCCATAACTTAGAAAAATTTAAGTTTCTTATGGTTGTCCCTTTTGCAAGTAATCCTATTTATCTTGGTTTTTATTGATGAATGATGATCAAAACCAGGCATTAACATTGTTTTTGACTTAGGGGAGCCATATTTGTGAAAAAATTCAAAAAGTCAAGCTTGATTTTGGGCACAGTTGACTTTTTGTCAGATGAATTCCAAACTGTGTGATCTTCTATGTAATCAAGTTCTTGACCTAATTCAAACCTAATGGATGGATTCCATAGGTGTTTTAGGGTGTCTTGAATCATGTCCCAAGGTTTGGGAACATGTCTTGGTCCAAAGTCAAAGGTACAATTGACTTTTTCTTCAAAACCCTAATTGGGGTCCAGATGAACTTGAAACTTGTGAATCAAGTTTCTTGGATCAATCCATTGTTGTAATTGGATCAATATGGTGTATTTGAGGCCCTCAAATCATGTCTTGAGGTCTTGGTTCATGTCTTGCCTCAAAAGTTAACTTAGGGGCGAATTAGGTCAAGAAACCCTAATTCTTGATTTTTGATGAATGCTTCCCCTGAGGCTATTTTGATTTGATGATTGGGTCCATGAGGTCCCTTTGAGCATTTAGGATCATGTTTTGAAGTATTGGCTCATGCCCAGATGAAAATTTTCATCTGGAGGCCTTGGTCAACCAAAACCCTAATTTGGTGACACTGGCGATCTTGAGGCTTTATTCTACTTGGAATGTTGTAACTTTGTGCTTGATTCTTGATATGGGAGATCTCTTGATCCTTTATAGATGCTTGAGAGGCTAGACAAGTTGAAGATCATGTCAATTCTTGATTGATCCTTTGTCTGAGTGCTCTGAGAGGGCTCAAAACCCTAATTCTAGATTGTAGCGAATGCTCAATAAACCTTGAGAAGATTGATGAGGTATGATGGTACATCCATATTGTGGTGATGATTTGCACAATGATGAGAAATCTTTTGGTCAAAATTTGGGGTATGACAACTATACATTAACTTAGTGTTGAGAGAGAGAAATAACTTAAAAGTTGTGTAATCCTGTTATTGTGCTAAAATTGTATATCAAGAACTTAACTCTCTTGTGCATTTGTAATTGATTTTGAGGTTGCAAGCTAAACTTGATAAAAAAAACTTGGTGTAAGTAAGGTTGTTGAGCCAATCTTTTGTAAAAGCTCAAGTTTTTTATAATGAAAATCTAAAAAAAAAACTCTTAAGAGACTGAAGAAGGTTGCATGGTTTAAGACATAACCAATAAAATTTTAGATGTGATCAATCTAAATATATCTTTTTAAATTTCTATTCATGATTTTTCTGCTGGTTAATTTTTGCTTCTTCACCCATGTTAAAATCAATAACTTAAATTTAATCTTTTTGCAAAAAGTTTTTTAAAAGTTAACTAGCACCGTTCACTCCTTTGAAGTTATTTAGTTGTTTTGTTTCTCTATTTTTGTATTTTTTTCTTAGGTAATGCTAAAGTGTTCCCTAAAGGCACAAGTTAAGAGTTATATGTAAAAAAAATTCTTGAAAATTATGCATTATTTTAATTAAAATTTAATAATTAATTTATCCAACATATAATTTCTATTTTTAGATTTCTTATCGTGTGCCCTTAGGGCACATGTTAGCATTACCATTTTTTTTATTACTCATATTATGAAAGGCTATTCCACTTCGCTAAATCCTAACCTTGTTATTTATTTATTTTTTCTAACTTATATTAAAATCAGGCCCAATCCATATGCTAGGCAAGTGAGACCTTTGCCTAGAGTCTTAAAAATATACTTTTTTTTACTATATAATATATTGCACATTTACTATTCTGTTAACTAATTATTACACTGCATTGCTACTATACCATTGTTAGAAGTCAAAGAGCCACTTTGATATGTACCATGTACATTGTTACTTCCAAATTTTTAATGCAATAACTTCACTCATTAATACAAATTTCTCTCTCTCAAAATCAATTCATATTAAATAATTCTCTCTCTCTCTCATACTAGTTTTGCAAAGAAAAAAATCAAATATTTATAAAAAAAAAAGATTGTAAAGAAAAAGGAAAAAAAAAAGATTAAAGAAACATTATAAAATACAGGTTTTATTTATTTAATATTTTATCGTTTAATTTTTATTTTTAATAACTTTATTTATTTTAATTTTATTATTGATAAATATTATTTATTCTATATTAGTGTGTATTGCAAAAATATTTATTTTTTATTTTAGAATATAAGAATATCAACTCAAAAATTTGAATTAAGAAGTTCAAAATTGAAGAAAAAAAGAATTGAATATTTAGTTGAATCACAAAAGGGAGCTTTAGATAAATTTATAAAAAAAATGTAAATTTGAAAATTTAGGCGATTATTCATTGAATGAACAAGTTAACAACAATGTAGAAGCTAACAATATAGACATACACGAAAATGAAAATGTAGATTTAGTAGAAGAACTTAATAGTGTAGATGAAGTTAATAACTTAGTGTGTGTTTGGATAAGCTTCTATGCCACCGCCACCACACGTTTGAACATAACTTACTGTGAAAACCAGAAGCTTTGTAGCTTCTGGGCCAAACGTGTATTTGTGGGTTTCCCACCGCGGAAACAAACACACCATTAGACAATGATGAAAATAAAAAATAATGATTTATTATTAGAAGAACTTGATAGTGTAGTAATCGCTAAAAATATACGTGATCGAAATCAGTGGATAAATATTAGTACCGATTTGAGGATTTATAAGTAGAAAAAGGTCCCCTTAAAGTTATCGATATAGATTTTCCTAAGGATAAATCCTCAAGACATTTTCCTTCCTCGTTTTATATTAAAAAATTATCAAACGGAGAAAAACGTGAAAGAAGATGGCTAATATATTCTCAAGATTTGGATAAAGTATTTTGTTTTTTTTGTTGTAAATTATTTAACACTCTTTCTAGTACAAGCAAATTAGCAAGTTGTGGTATTAAAGATTGGAAAAATAAGAGTTCTAAGTTGAGAATTCATGAGATGAGTAATGAACACATCGTTAATATGAGTTCATGGGTTGATCTAGAAACAAGATTGTTAAAAAGTAAAACAATTGACATACATGTTCAAGTACAAATAAATAGAGATAGAGAACATTGGAAAAATGTTTTATTTAGAATAATTGCAGTTGTTAAAACTCTTCGAAAAAATAATTTAGCCTTTCGTGGAACAAATGAAAAGATTTATCAAGAACATAATGGAAATTTCTTAAGTCTTATTGAAATGATTGCTGAATTTGATCCTATAATGCAATAACACATTCGTCAAATTAAAGATAAAGAAATTCATAATCATTACCTTGTGCACATGATACAAAATGAATTAATAACTTTGATGGCAAATTAAATTAAAACAAAAATTATTCAAAAAATTAAAAATGCAAAGTATTTTTCAATTATACACGACTGCACTCCTTATATAAGCCATCAAGAGCAAATGACTTTAGTCTTACGATGTGTTGATGTTTCTTCTACGCCAATACAAATTTTTGAACATTTTTTTTAGAATTTCTAATAGTAAATGATACAATTGAAAAAAGTATTTTTAATGTAATTATAAATGAGATAAATATTATTGGATTTGATATTAGTAATCTAAGAGGACAAGATTATGATAATGAGTCTAATATGAAAGAAAAACATCAAGCAGTGCAAAAAAAAAATTGTGACATTAATCCTAGATTTTATACTCTATGTGGTTGTCATAGTTTAAATTTATTAGTGTGACATGGCTAATTGTTATCCTAAAGCTACATTTTTTTGGAGTGTTGCAACATATATATACATTATTTTATTCTTCTACTAAAAGATCGAAATTTTTACAAGATAATATCCCTAGCCTAACACTTAAATCATTATCACAAACACGATGGGAGAGTCGTATTAAAAATGTGAAAGCCTTGAGATTTTAAACTTTACAAATAAGAGATATTTTATTGAAATTATATGAAATTACCGATGAACCTAAAATAAAAAAGTGAAGCTGAATGAGCTTGAAACTTTTGAATTTTTATTAGGCATATTATTTGGTATGATATATTATTTGCAGTAAACTCTATTAGTAAAAATATGTAATCAAAAGATATGCGTATTGATGTTGCTATATAACAATTAAAATGACTTATTTTATTTTTTGAAAAATATAGGGAAAATGGATTTGAAAATGCTATGATTTCTGCAAAAGAAATTGATTTTGAAATGGATATAAAACTAAAATTTTGTGAAAAACGAATTATTCTTAAAAAGAAACAATTTGATGAGATTATTAACAATGAAGTTGTAAAATCTCCTGAAGAATTATTTAAAACTGTCTACTTCTTATATATAATAGATCAAGCAATCACTTTATTTCAAAATAGATTCGAACAATTTAAAAAATACATAGTGATATTTTTGATTTTCTAGTTAGTATTGAGATGTTAAAATCCATTGAAGTTGAAAACTTAAAAGAGAATTGTTTTAATCATATTTGCTTACTTTTCTTTCATAAAAAATGAAAAATTAAGAATTAAAAATTCAATCTTTTTAAATAAAATAAAGAGTATTAGTTTAAAACATATTTTAACTACATATTTTAAAAATATTTCAATAAATATACATTGCAATGACCACGCATCACAATAACTCAAATCGCAACATTAGCAATCACATTTTAAGCAACAATTTAAAATTATGGTTCACATATAATTACCAAAACTTTTGATAATAGAATCAAATTAAGTTCTAAAGTGTTCTCCATACTTTTGATAATAGAATTAAATTAAATTCTAAAGGGTTCTCCATATTTTGTTTAACAGATATACATCTAGTTGTCAAACAAACGAAAGCATGATGCTAGTTAAGCTAATTAATTAGTGAAGTTAAAAGAGGGTTGTTGTAATCTTTCTACCAAGCTTACATTTTACCCGACAAAGCCTAGTGGAGGTCCCATTTTTTTCAATAACCAAACACAACCTCCCAATTTTTTCCTTTCTATTATTACTTTTATTTGCTTTGGTCAAGCCTGACTCAAAAGAATCCAAACACAATCCCTTTTATTTCTTTCAATTAATCCCTTTTTCTCCAGCTACCTCTCACGTGTATTAATAATTACTATTTCTTTTTTAAGATAATGAGGGGCCTTGCAACATAAAATCACTTTTATCTTTTATTCCTATACACACTTAGTTGATTCTCATTTTGATTGCTTTTCTTTGCAGATCATCTATGTATGCGACTTCAAATTGGTGCATGATTTTGTTGGCCAAATTAAACTAAATGAAAGTATAAAGGAGTAGATATATGTACAGTATTAAAAAGATAGATAAAAATGTATTATTTTCACTTTTAGAGTGTTTCCTGCTGAAAGAAACATCTTTCAAAGGATTATCACATGTTAGAACAACAACTCGATGATACTTTTAGGAGCCGTTTACTCTAGCTTTATATAACTGCTTTTTAGTATTTAAAATTTGAAAATAAGAAAACTTTTTTGTTAGTATAATTTTATAAAACTGATTTTGAAAACTATTTTTAATTTGAGAGTTTTAAAAGTTAAAATATTAAAATGGGTTTTAGAAAAACTTTTATTAGTATTAGTAAGGTCTATCATGAATCCTAATGTCTTTCTACTTTTCAAGTTCTTCTTCATCTATCATCTTTGCTAAGTTAACATTCTTATTACAGTGTTTTTGATATCATAACTTACTGGATTCATTGTTTGGATAGTGTTTTTGGCTTAAACTCCTAGTCTTAGGGCTAGGGGCCTTGGCATTAGACAAACTCTTTCTAGTAAGTTTGGTATTGTTGGTAGTCAGACATAAGTTTGATTTTAATACCATGGAGTGGAAGGTTGTGAGCAGCAAGAACAAGAATATGAGGTTTTCTGTCTGGAAAGACAGATCGGGTAAGCACTTAGGAGAGAATGAGGCCATTTCTTCTTTTTTCTTCACTGAAATCCCTGAGGGATATAATGCCAGGGATATGGCTAAGGTCTTCATGGACTTTGACATTGTGTATGGGGTTTTCATCCTTGCCAAGATGAACAAGAGAGGAAAAAGATATGGTTTCGTCAGATTCAGGAAGGTGGAGAATAAGATAAACATGGCGATCAGGTTAGATAGTATTCAAATAAAGGAGAGGAAGATATACGTTAACATTCCTAGATTTGACAGAAGGAGGGTGATAGAAAGTAGAGAACCAAGACCTATCCATAACGTGGAAGAGCATCATAATAAAGGACAATACAAAAATTATGGGAGCAGAGTGAGAAAAGGAAGATCGTATGTGGAAGTAACTAGAGGTGAATATGTTCGAACAAATACAAATAGAAAACATGAGGTTGCGGATAAAGATCTTGAAATAGGGAGATCATATCCCAAATGGGGAGGTTTACTATTTAAGATAAATGATGAAGAGATTAAGCGGTTTGAGAAAGTGTATGTTGGCGAGATGAAGAAATCAGGAAACTCATACAACATCCATGATATCTTCCACAAAGAAGGTTTTTTCAACATTAGAGTGACTCCAATTGGTGCTAACCGGTGCCTCCTTGAAGACTTGGAAGAGAACGCAGTGAAATCGCTGGTGGAGGAAGAGGAAGCCTGGCTACAAAACTGGTTCAAGGATATTAGAGGATGGTCTCCAGCTGAAGTGGACAAAGAAAGACTTACATGGGTCAAATGTTTTGGCATCCCATGTCATGCATGGAGAAACGACTTTTTCAAATTCATATCTAGTAGGATTGGAGAGTTCATTTGCTGTGATGAAGAAACAGATTCTCAATCAAAGTTTGATGTAGCTAGAATCCTGATAAAAACAAAGTACACAAGTATCCTGAATGAAGTTTTAAGCATTGAAGTTAACGGAGTGGTATTTGTGATAAAACTAGTTGAAGATAACCATGGCCCTAAACGTATCGTTACTAAGGAGTCTAAGCGGCATGGTTTAGTGGATTCAGACGAGTTATTAGTGGAGGAAACTGAGGATGATACTAAAGATGAAGATGAAGCAGATGGTAGCCACTCAAAGGAAGACGATTCGGATGAGATTGAATCTTTCAACAATGGGGATGATGGTATGGGAGATTGTGCAACGAGGCTACCTGTCTCTAGGAACAGGTCTAAGAATCAGGTGGTAGGCAAAAAGTCAAAAAATAATCATACTTTTCTGCCAAGAAGGGTATTACAAATAACAAGACTAAAAAGTTTGATTTTGGAGGTAATAAAACTGCAAGACTCGGTCCTGAAAAGCTTTTAGGTGAGGCGGAATTTAATGTTGTTGAGGCTCAAGAAACCTTGATGGGACAAAAGGAAGAGGTCTTGGCTAATAGGGGAGAGACTATCAGAGTAGGGGATACGGTCAGTGGAATAGCGTGTACGGAAAGGCTTTGTAATGAGCAACATAGCCCGAAGAATGTGTTGTGTTTGGGCCCTTCTAAGCATACTGATATGGACTCTGGTATGAGGCCCAATGCTTTTTTGATAGTGGCCTATAGGACGTCTGGAAAGATCACAAAAAATCCTTTGAGAAAAAAGAAGTCTATACAAGAGATTTATGAGAATGTTCAGATCCCCTATGAACCTTCTTTCTATTCTGCTTTGCTCTATTCTTCTATAGATATAAAATATCATAAACCATTAGATGGAGCAATTGATGATCTTATTCTGAATTCCTCCCAGCCAGGAGATAGTGAATCGAGATACTATGGAGGATCAATTTTATGCTGTGATTCAGTATCAGATATGGATGTGGTAGCTGGGAATGAGAGGGTCAAAAGAAGCTCTGAGGATGTTCCAGGTAAAGCGTGGTCAATTCTCAAAGCTATAGGTATTAAAGGAGAGGAAGATGACGAAGTCCTTGAATGGATACTGAGGAAAATGGAGAATAGAGATAACACTAGAATGGATAGGGTGAAGGAGGCATCAACAACAGTTCAATGAATTTGACAACTTACAATATCAGAGGGTGTAATTCTTCTATAAAAAGAAGAAGACTTAATCAAATAATCGAAAAGAACAACATAGAATTCTGTATGATCCAAGAAACAAAATGTCAAAAGGTTGAGGAAGGGTTTTTAAAGAGCATATGGGGTAGGGATGATTTTGAATGGTCAGCTTCTGATTCTAAAGGTCAGTCTGGAGGTATGATTTCAGTATGGAACAAGAAGTTTTTTTGCTCAACCTTTAGTTTCTATGGGAATGGTTATCTTGGAGTATGTGGTTTATGGAGGGGTAGAGTAATCTACATAGTTAATATATATTCATCTTGTGTAATCGCTGAAAAAAGATTAATGTGGAGGAAGCTTCTTGGTGTGAAATCTATTTTGCCAAGGGGGGACTGGATATTAGGAGGGGATTTTAACTCACTTAAATGTAAAGAAGAAAGACAAGGACATGGGGGTTATAATCTGAATGAAATGGAGGAATTCAGGTTATTTATAGAAGATATGGAACTCATAGATCTCCCCACAGTTGGTAATAGATTTACATGGTTTAAGTCTAATGGGTCTTGCAAAATCAGATTGGATAGGATTCTAATTAATGAAGAACTGTGTGACTATTGGAAAGTGGTTAATCAGAAGATAGGGTTAAGAGATGTATCAGACCATAGGCCTGTGTCCTTGATATTGAATGACAAGAATTGGGGCCCCAAGTCATTTAAGTCAATAAATGCGTGGATGGATCACCCCAATTTTATGGATTTTGTTAGAGAAGGTTGGAACTCTGTTAGAACTTTAGGTAATGCAGGCGAAGTGTTGTTGCAGAAATTGAGGCACCTTAAAAGTAGGCTAAGATGGTGGAACATTAATGTATTTGGCATTTGTGACTTAAAGATAGATGAGAATATCAAGAAGATTAATGATTTGGAAGATGAAATGGTAGAGTCTATTGAAGAATGGTCTGATGAGGCATTGAAATTAAGAGGAAAGGCAATGGAGGAAATGTGGAACAAACTACACACAAAGGAAAGTATTCTTCATAAAAAATCAAGGCTAAAATGGCTTGAGGAGGGGGATTGCAATACAAAATATTTCCATTCTATGATTAACAGAAGAAGGAGGGTGAACACAATATCAGCTTTGAGTGTAGCCCTACAAGTTGAGGATGGTGTAGAGAAAGTGAAACAGGTCATCCAAGATTTCTTCGAAGATAAGTTTCAGAATAATGCTCCTAAACATTTTGAGATGGATCTTAGCTCTTTAAATAAACTCACACAGGAAGACAACGTGAGGCTTACGGAAAGTTTTTCTTATGAAGAGGTTTTAGAAACGATAAAATCTTGTGACGGCGACAGAAGTCCAGGACCTGATGGTTTTAATTTGAAGTTCTTAAAAAAGACGTGGGAGATTGTTGGTCAGGACTTTTTCAACTGCATAACAGAATTTTATGACAAGGCTACTCTATCAAAATCCTTCTGTTCAGCTTTCTTTGTTCTTATACCAAAGGTGGATAATCCTCCAAATCTGAAGGAAAATTAGACCAATCGCATTAATTGGAAGCGTGCACAAGATTGTTTCTAAGATTCTAGCAACAAGGCTTAGAAATGTCATTGGTAAATTGGTTTCCCCCACTCAAAAAGCATTTGTACCAGGTAGACAACTATTAGATAGAGTTTTGGTGGCCAATGAGGTGTTTGATTATGTCAAAAAGAAGAAGAAGAAAGGCTTCATGTTTAAAGTTGACTTTGCACAAGCATATGATTGTGTAAGTTGGAGTTTCTTATGTAAGGTGCTAGTCGCGATGAACTTCTGCCCCAAATGGATTGATTGGATAAGACGGTTAGTCTGTAAAAGCTATGGATCGGTTTTGGTCAATGGCAACTCTTCAAAGGATTTTGTGATTAAAAAGGGTCTAAAACAAGGGGACCCCTTATCACCATTCCTATTTGTCTTGATAACGGAATGCTTGGCTCTTCTGGTGAAGAAAGCAGAATTGAACGGTATCAAAATAGAAGGTAATATCACAAGTAGTCTACTACAGTTTGCTGATGACACATTGATCTTTTGTGATGAATCATGGTCTAACATCTGGGGTATAAAATCTGTCTTAAGAGGATTTGAGGCTCTGTCAGGTTTGAGAATTAATTACAATAAAAGCAACATTATGGGCTTTGGATTAGAAGGTTATAGAATTGCAGCTGCATCCACTTTCTTGAATTGTAAAGTTGGTAAGTTCCCTTTCAAGTTTCTTGGATTAGCTGTTGGTGGTAGACACAAGTCGACTGAATTTTGGAAACCAGTCATTGCCTTATTCAAAAATCGATTGACAACTTGGAGGAGTAAAACATTATCTATTGGTGGTCGGGTTATCTTATTAAATTCAGTACTAACAAACTTGGCAATACATTATTTTGCCTTATTCTTAGCTCCTGCAAGTGTACTAAAGGAAATAAAAGCCATTCAAAGAAGGTTTCTATGGTCTGGTAAGGGAGATAAGGAGAGCATTGCTTGGGTAAAGTGATCATTAATCTGCAAACCAAAAGCTCAAGGAGGCCTAGGAGTCAAAGATGTTGGCATATTCAACAAAGCCCTGGGGGCCAAATGGCTGTGGAGAATTGCTTATGAACAAGAGGCTATCTCGAAAAGTATCATAAATTCTAGATACAAAGGTGATTTCAACAGCTTGTTTCTCAAACAGTCAGAGGCTCCAAATTATCTGAGATCAAATTGGTGGAATGACTTGTGTCGTCTTGCTTTGCACTCTAACAAACAAGGCATGTTCAATAATCTAAGTTGGAAAGTAGGCAATGGCTGCAACACCCTGTTTTGGTAGTCGCGGTGGATAGGAGGGAATACTCTCAAAGTCCAATTTCCATCTCTTTTCATCTCTTCTCTAAATTAGAATATCTTGGTGAAAGACTGTGGTAGTTGGATTGGAAATTCGTGGACTTGGGATATTACTGGAAATAATGTTATCCTATCTAGTGAAGATGATGAGCTAGTGGAGGAAATGCAAAGTTTGTTGGGAGAGATCAGATTGTCCTGTCATGAGGAAGATCTTGTCATGTGGCCAAGGAAGAAAGACAATTCCTTTAGTGTTAAGGAATGCTATGACATGTGGATTTGCAGAAGAGAGGAAGATCTCTTGGAGAATAATTTGAAGGAAGCTTTTGGATATATTTGGAAGCTCAAGCTCCCCTTGAAAATATTGATCTTTGGTTGGAGACTCTTGATGAATAAATTACCTACACGAATGAATCTCTTTAACAGGGGAATTATCATTGATCCTAATCAACTGTCTTATGTTTTTTGTTCTAATGAGATTGAGGATATCAACCATCTGATTCTTGGATGCAACAAAATCAATTTTTTATGGAGAGATTTGGAATCTTGGTTAGGTATCAATCTTCCTCTTGGAACCTGCAGCATTGAAACGTTCCTAATTTGGGCTAGAGCAGGTGGTATAGGATCAACATTAACATACATCTGGTTGTCTTCTGATTGGTGCATCTGGAAGACTCAAAATTCTATCATCTTCAATGGTGCAGAGGCTGCTTCAAAGAACTTGCAGCTAGATATTCAATTGGTAACATGGAAATGGAGGAGGAGGAAGAAAAAGAAGGATTATGTGGGTAGTTTTTATGAATGACACATGCTGCCTTTAGAATTTCATTGACTTTAACAAGTTTTTGAGTGTTGGTGTATGTTTCTTCTTTTGAGTACAACCTACTGCTATCAATGTATTGATAAAGTTGCAGGTTTTCTCTTCTCTTTGCTTTCTTTATTTTCTTCTGGCCTTGTATAATGTTTGGCTATTAGAATTAAGAAAGATCTCATTCATGTAATTGGTCTATTTAGACTCTATGAATGAAGCCTGATTATTAAAAAAAAGGGTTTTAGAAGTTTAGCTTTTTAGTTTTTAATTTTGGAATTGAGGAAGATTAAAGTATAAGAAAAAGTGGTACATATTTTATTAATGACAAATTTATAATATTGTATAACTTTAAAATTATTTTTAAAAGTATGATTACCAAACATTTTTTTCAAAACCCCTTTTTAAAATGGATTTACAAAGTAATTTTTAAAATTAAAATTTAAAACTCATTCAAAAATGCCCTAAAAAACACAATTATCTTTGTTAATAATGTTTAGCTAATTGTAGACATGGCCCTTTTTTAGATTGTGCAAGACGGGTTATGCACAGAGTCTCAAATTTTGTACAATTAAACCGTAACTAAATAAGGTCTCATAAACCTGTCATTGGTAAATTGTGGTTAAACAGGGCCTTTAATTGTACTTTCATGGTTGAACCATAACTAATCTATACAGAGCTTTCAAAAATTTGAGACGAATTTGATTGTAGATATACACATGACTGAAGAAAGTTTGCACTTTCTTTGTATTATTAATGAAAAAACTAGAGTTTGAGGTATATATTTTATATTTAAATATTACATTTTAAATTACAACATTAGTCTTCAATTGTTAAGTAATTGATGCACAAGATAAACAGTTTTTTTTTCATTCTTTAGTTGGTGGGAATATGTATGAGTTTAATATATAGGACACATTTTATGTCTCTTAATATTGTACCCAGACAAATTACCATATACAGAAAAATGATTGATTGTGAAAAATAATTTGACACACATCTTAAAATTTTCATTCAAATACGTATCAACATCAACGCTTTCCTCCCACAACTTTTAAATATTTAATCAATGGACTTAAATAAATATCTATAACGTGTCCTGGTTGTTATGGAGACTCATAATCATCATAACTAACATTATATATTTGCGCTTCATGCATAACCACGATGATAATTAAGTTGTAAATTATGAGAAGAACAATTCATGCAATATGGTTAATTAGTACTTATATTACCAAATAAGAAATTTTTTAGCTGCCAACCCCACACTTAAACTCGATACTCCCCATAAACTATACTTTTACCATTATGTTATTGCTTAATATTTCCCTTTTTTTTAAAAGTGTCGTAAATTATCAGATTTATCTATGTAATACATAATTTTTTTTGAGTTTATTTGAAGAAATATCAGATATTGCAAAAAAAAATACTAAATGTTTGAATTAATTATTTAAATATTTGATGCATCAATATCAATTTTCAAATATTAGATTGAGACCCGTGAATGCACATTTTTTAAATTTGTTCTTATTCATTTTGTATTAAATTTTTATTATATTAATATTTTTTTAACAAATATGATTATTAAAGTTAAATTTTAATAATTTATTGTGAATTATAAATTAGACGAAATGAATTAATCACAAAAACAGTTTCATTTTACTTAAAAGAAAAAACTATATTCTCTTTAAATAAAATTAAAAGTTTTTTTTAATAAAGACATTTTATTGAATAAAAAAGGAAAAACAAAATTATGAGGGGACGCAATCCATAAAAAAACTAAACAAAAGATAGTTGGACATGTCTAACCTATCTCTTAAAAAACTTTCAAAATCACCAATAAGAAGTGAATCTCACCAAATGGCATAATCAACAAAAAAACGACATTGAATAATCTATCTGCACATGTATTTCTCTCTATAAAAATGTGATATATCTTGAATCTAAATGTGCGTATAGTGTGTAAAGTATTCTTCCATTTAATTAAAAAAATGTAAATGGATAATATTTAAATTTAAAAATGTACGAATGGCTAATATTGAGTCAATTTCAAGGCAAAGATCTCTCCAATTATTTATGTTATCATAACAAATAGCAAACGTGATTCCATGCAATTTAGCTTGAAAGGAGGTGACAACACCAATCTTAGATGAGAAAGCTCCCAAGAATGTTCCTAAATTATACCGAAATATGTCACCACAAGTTTATATTCCTGGATTTTCTCTTGAAGCTCCATCAATGTTGCACTTAATCCAATTATTACAATGAAAACACCAACCAACATGTATGCTTCTAGGTGTAGAAGGAGGCCAACATTTGATGTCAAAGCATTTAACAATTGTAAACTCATTAAATGAAGAATACATCTCTCCCTTGAAAGTAGTATATGCCATATAGACTAAATATTTAATATGAAGAACACCTCTATCAAATTCAATGTTACCATATTGAGACCTGATATCATTTCTTGTGTGACAAGTTTTTCAAAGAATTATTATGATGAGAGTCATGATCAAATTCTCAATTTGAGAGCTTGAACTTCTACCCATAAGTTTGAATAAGTTTTTGTAACTAGTTATATCAATGTTCATTCCAAACAATCTCTATATCCAATATCATAAATGTAAAGTGTACTTACATCTAAGAAATAAGTGGTATGTAGTTTCCACACCATAATTGCAGAGAGAGAACCTCAAAAGCATACACACTCCCTTTTTGAATCAGGTTGTCTTCTTTTTCAATAACAATATGCATTAGTTTCCAAGTCATAATGACTTAGCGAGTGGTATGTAGGGATGCCAAATACATTTTTTCCTACAAGGCTCAATGTGATCCCTCCTAATACAATTGTAGGCATCTTTAAAGATAGATCACCATTTGCAGATCTTGACCAAATTAAATGAGTTTATCATCAGTAGTATTATCAAATGATAAGTTAATATTTAAAATTTCTTCAACAATTTAAGGAGGTAAAATGGATGTCATGAGGAATGTTCCAATTATATTGAATAATTGAATTGACTTAGCGGTTTACATAAATTGAATATCCATCAATAATACTTGGTGTAAATCTTTAATTTTATATTAAAAAAAATTGTCAGTCTATAAATTAATTTTCTTTCCATTACCAATATGACATATACTATGTTACTCCAAAAAGAAAAATGAATGCTTAATGACATACCATATTGAAGAAGAAATATGATGCATGATTGATTTTTATGCGTGAAGTATCTACTAATAAGCCTAGAAGAACATTTATTATTCATAGTCAATAACTTCCAACAAATATATAAACAATCATCTTTGTTTATTGTCCTAATATCTCTCCGACCAAGACCTCCTTAACACAAGGGTGAGCAAATAACCTTCCAAGATGCAGTAATCAGCTTTCTATTGTCTCTTCTAGATGTCCACATAAAATTTATAATCTAAGAATATAATTCATTAAGAAGATTGATTACTTATTAATAAACACTAGGATTATACAGAAGCATGTCTTGTATGACTGTCTGGATCAATTAAAGCCTACCTATCATAGAAAGAAGACACCCATTTTAAGTAGGTAGCTTGGCCAATACTCTATCTGCTATGGTCTAAATATAATGAGTTATAGGATTTATTTTGAATATTGGAACTCTAAGATAGTTAAATTGTGTCTAACCCATAGGGAATTCAAGCATATCTACAATGTGCCTCAACCTATATGCAATAGTACCTCCACCATGAAGCTTACATTTAGTTTGACTAATGTGTTGACCCAAATTTTCTAATCATATTCTTGAAGGAGATGGTTAACGACATAATCATTTTTCCTGGTAGCTTTGAAAAATATCATATGGTCAAATGCATTACAAAGTGTGGCTAGGAATTATTGTCTTACAAACTGATATGCATGCAAACTTATCCTGATCCACCAATATAGATAACTTCCTACTAACTGCCTCTTCAGCAATGCAAAAGAGCAAGGGAGTCAAAAGATATCCTTGTCTCGCTCCACTAGAGCAAGAAAAAGATATTGCAGCTTTGCCATTTATCATGATTGATAATTTAGCTGACTGTAGAATCGTAAGTATCAAATCACAAAACTTTTGATCAAAACCAAATTGAACAAGAACTTTAATAAGATATTTTCAGTATAAATTATCAAAGGCTTTTCTGATGTCTATCTTCAAAGCCACACTACCTCAAAAGGATTTCTTGTCTAACATATTAACAACTTCTTAAGTAATCCCAATGCACTCATAAATATGTCTGCCCCTAATGAAGCCTATTTGGCGTTCTAAAACTATTTTAGGAGCTAATATGGCCAACATGTCTACAATGATTTTGTGATGATTTTGATTTGAAAATTTGCAATTGCAAGAGGTCTATATTGCTTTATAGAATCTTCTCCATGTAGTTTTAGGTATCAAAGTCACATTTATTGAGTTGAGATTAGGAAGGATCCAATCTTTTAATCATTGAATTAATCACATTAGTCATTATTATATCCTAATTGGCTTGGAAAAAATCCCTCAAAGCCATTTGGGCATGGAGCAAAATTACCATCCATATTGTGAATTGCAATCTTAATTTCCTTCGACTGAGATATTCTAGTGATATATTCATTATCTGCATGAGTTACAAGTTGTGAGATAGTTTTCTCCATCTGATCAGTGTAACTGCAATTGTTTCTTAGCTAAACATGTTTTTTTGTAGAAGTTAATAACATGATTATCTAATTTAATTCCCTCCTAAAATTTTTTTCCATGCCTCACTCTAGTGATTTTGTTACTAGCATATCTCAATTTGACTGTGTTATGAAAAAATTTTGTATTCATATCCCATCCTTAAAGCTTATTCCTTACATTGTTCTTCTAAAACTAGTCATGCATATGCAATGCCGTATCTAGGGAAAGTTGATCATTTTTATTCCTTCAATTCAAGATCATCATCATAACTTTTACTATTAATCAAAATTTGTATCCCGTTAACCTTATCAATAGCTTGAGTGACTTTAAGATGAATATTGTCAAATATATATTTGTTCCATTTCTTATGAATAAGTTTAATATATCTCAACTTAGAAGGTAAAACAAACATAGGGAAACCAACCACACCAGTATTCCAATTATTAACAATCAGTTTTCTGTATCTATCATCTAAAGTTCAAGCCTTCATAAATTTGAATTTCCAAACCGAATCAAACCTACCTTAATGGGGAAAGAATAGGGTAATGGTATGTTTGATTCTTGATGAAAGTGGATCCATTAAACATGTTGCAATTATCTATCCAATTTTGATTATAAATGGTTCTGTCAAGTCTAATAGAAGAGTAAACATCACATTTCTCCCATTGTTCCATATGTAATAGGTACCATTAATGTCAAGATGCATAAGCTCATTTTGATTTTTCCAACTAAGAAACTCATTAATGAAAGTTTTTTTTGGAAGGAATCTACCAAAATTCTTATGGGAACTAATAACTGCATTGGAATCACCTAGCATATACCGAGGGTCGGGATTTTCATGTTGAAGATTGGTAAGTTCATTCCATAACTGTCTTTGAATCACATGAGAGTTACTTGCATATAGAGCTGAAATTAAGAATTTAGATTGATCTATATCCATAGAAAAAGTTACATGTTATTCAGATAAATTTCACACAATGAGATTACTATCTATTGCACAAAATTTCATAGGTTTAAATCATGATTCTGTCTAAAACATAATGCAAATCTCTTACGTATGATTTGCTTAAGACACTCAGTAGGTAAATAAGCATTACAAATTATTAGTTTAACTATCAAAAGCAAGCCAGGCTTTTGTTTATAGTAGAGATATTTAATATCCAACCTAATATCAAGGTTTCCTAATCCTCAAGCATTCCAATATATGGCTTACATTGAGTGGTGTTGTGTTTACTAGACATGGTTCGAGTGCTAATTTCCATTCTAGACTGAGTAAGTTTATTCCTTCCCATATCCTTTTTCTTAACCACAGTAGATTCTTCCCTATGTGTCTCAAGAGGATTGTCTTTATCACCCCCAAAGGTTATTATTCTTCTCCAAATGCAAACCATCACATGGATCTCTCACCAAATTATTACCACTATTTTTCATAACCACAAGATCATAATCATGTTACGCCCTTCTATTATCAACAATAAAGTGATCATGTTAAGTCCTTCTATCACCAGCTATCTCTTTCTTAATCACCGAATTTTCATTCAAATCATTAGAAGTCTCTACTACTATTTCTTCTTTATTCAAAGAGTTTGTTTATGATAAATGCTCCTCATTAGCATTAGCGTCATTCTCTGGATAAATGGGCACAACAAAGTCATCATTCTCTATGTCATTTTCAAGAGTATGAATTCATGCCTTATTTAAATCTAAATAGGCATTATTCATTGTGTCATTCACTATTACATTTACATATTCATTATTCTCTATGTCCTTTAAACTTTCATTAACTAGTATAACCTTTTTGGACTTTTTAGGCATGTATTTGGTAGATTCTTTAATCAACGGCTTCTCAACATTTTTGCATTTCAACTTCCAACATTTATCAATATTATAATCAAGACACACATACACACACACACACACACACACACACACACACACACACACACACCCACACCCACACCTACACCCATACACACACACGCACACGCACATACACACACATACACATCCACACACACACATGCGCACACACACACACACACACATGCACATACACACGCACACACACACACACACACACACACACCCACACACAATTATCATAAAAAATAGGTAACTCTAGTATTCCAATTCAAGAAAGAACACATAGCTCTTTCGTTCCACTAAAATGCGATCATGGAGAGTATCTAACATGTTAAGGTCAATTTACATACACACACACACACACACACACAAACAAAATGCCCCAAAATTCCTTTAATTGTAAGTTCATCAACTTATAAAGGAGTTCCAATATCATATACAATTACAAATAAAGTATTTGGTTCCCAATATTCTAATGGCAAACCATGCGCCCTCGTCCACCCTTGAGCATGTGTAATCTTCAAATTTCCAAGTCTAAAATTCGGCGTCCACGTACACAAATGTAGAAGTGAAGACTTAACATTTCATATCCCTACATTACATATTTAGTTTAGACCCTCCCTTGATTTGAATTCAAAATAGCAATGTATCAAAGGAGTTAAATGCCAAATAGTAATTGGACTCCATTATTTCATAAGTTTGTCATACAATTTTGATGCCTTTAGTGGAATGTTAATTTTAGTAGTAATCAATATCCCATGTAAAAATATTCTTGCAGCGTTCGAGTCCTATTTCGTAAGCCTCTTCGAGTATCTTGATCGAGATAAAGTTACCTTTGAGGAAAGGCTTGGCAAAACAAGAAACCAGTATGTCACACGCATTTTAAAGAGCTAAAGGATTTAATTCGTGTTTGGGGTTGGGATGGAGACATATGAGGCATTCGAGGAATAAGAGTCGACAATGAAAGGTCTCCTTACTGTGTCGTGCAATCAAAGCATCCCAAAAACCTTGTGTCGTGCAAACACAATATCAAATAAAACTTTCAAATGTATCATATGAGAATGCTATTTTTATGTGAGAACATGATAATAAATCTGAACCATTAGATTTTAAAATAAATGGTGGAGATTATGTGTCAGTTTTTTTTCTCTCTCCTCCATCATTTATTTTAATAATGGTGGAGAGAGAAAAACAAAAATCACACATAATCTCAGCCATTTATTTTAAAATCTAATGGTTCAAATTCATTCTCATATTCTCACATAAAAATGACATTCTCATATGATACTTCCTCTATAAAATTATATATATATATATATATATATATATATATATATATATATATATATATATATATATATATATATATATATATATATATATATATATATATATATATATATATATCAAGCTTAAATTATATGATGAATTAAGAGTAGCAAATATTAGTTATTATATTAATTTAATTAATTTTTTAAAAATGATTATCTCAATTTATTATTGATGAGATTGTAAAAAACTCATCTGGTTTTTCTTTTTTGTTGATATTAGTTTCAAAATGAGAATGTTTATTTTAGACATTATCATATTTGTTTTTTTATTATTAGATTCTTTATGGTTAGTATTATATTTTTTTTGATAATTTATAGATCGGTTAGGAATTAAGAGTATTGCATACTCTATTTTATTTCAATATAAATTAAGAATAATAATCTTTAAAAATTGTGTAATTATTTAAACATTAAAATCATTTGTTTCAAATGTTACTTTTGTTTCTATGATTTCAAATAAACAAAAAATATTTTATAGTATTTATATTCACACATCTCTTTTATGTTTTAAATTAGAGAAAATATAATTAATTGGAATAACTGTGTTAATTATAATTTTTTGTGTCAAAGTATGTTGCTTGATAGAAGCAAGGAAGTGTCGAATCATCTAGGTGTCGAAATGTTGAAGAGTATCTCAGCAGGATTGTAACCTAACTTTATTTTTGTTTATTTAGCCGAGTTAGTTAGGGTTTGCTTAGTGTGCAAGCAAACTCAACCTATAAACAGAGAGTAACCCTATTATTGATTGTAACACAACACATAAGTGCAGTTGCACAATTGAACAGAAAATTTCAGTTTGAGAGCAGAGAGAAACTCTGGAGAATTCACAACTCTTCTTCTTCCCGTTTTACGTTGAAACCCTAATTCTCTTTCTTCCCCAATTTATTTTTTCTTTTCTTCTTTCATCATTTTGTACAACAATATCATCTTGCAACTAAGGCGTGGTGGATTTACTCGAGTAAAGAGTGAAGAACAAAATGAGTAATCAATCTGAAAGACTGATTCTTGTTCATCAAGATTTGGTACAAAATTCATCAAGTTTTGGTGATATTCTTGAATGGAAATCAAGTGTATTTCCAACATCTGGTATCTAGAGCACTGGTTGAGTGATTCGTGGGAATTAAAACATGATGGATATGAATCATACGAACAGACTTTTTTCGACGAGTCTCCCAATTTTGAAGGGTTAAAATTATGAGAACTGGTGTAAACAGATGAAGGTTGTTTTCTGTTATCAAGATCTTTGGGATCTTGTGAAGGAGGGAATGACACCACTTCTAGAAAATACGATAGATAAAGAAAAGGCTGCACACAAAGAATTGAAGAAGAAAGATTATAAAGCTCTCTTTATAACCCATCAATGTGTTAATCTAGATAATTTTGAAAAGGTAGGGGATGTAGAATCATCGAAAGAAGCATGTAAAATTTTGGAGAAATCATTTGGAGGCGCAGAGAAGGTGAAAGAGGTGAGGTTACAAACTCACAAAAGGACGTGTGAATTGCTTCAGATGGAAGAAAGTGAAAACATGACTAATTTTTTCACTAGGGTTAAAAAACTGGTGAATCAAATTAAGGTATGTGGAAAAGTGTTGACATCAAGATCAGTTGTTGCAAAGATGTTGATATCATTAGCTCCAAAGTTCAACCACATGGTAGTAGCCATAGAAGAGTCAAAAGATTTGTTAACATTGACAAAGGAAGAGCTTCAAGGGACGCTTCAACCTCATGAACAAAGAATGGTTGAAAAAGCTGCAAGCTAGTCGAAAGGTGATATGACTTTGCAGGCACAACCGACAAGAGAAAATAAAGGCAAATGGAAGTGGTTCGACAATAAAAGTAGAGGAGGCTACAAAAATTCGACTAGTCAAAGTCAACAAGAAGGAGGCTGGTCAAATAAGAGAAAGTCCTCATATAAAAGCAACCGAAGAGGTGGTGCTGCATGTAGAGGAAGAGGTTATGGTTGAACACCTGACAAAAGTAACATTCAATGTTTCAATTGTCAAAAGTATGGTTAATACTCTAGTGATTGTCCTAAAAAACAAAAGAACCAATAAAATGATGCAATGTTTGCAAAGCATGAAGAAGAAGAGATGTTGTTGATGGTCACAATAACAGATGGAGAAAGATTCCAAGACCAATGGTACTTTGACTCAAGATGCTCATCACACATGACTGGTAGGAAATATTGGTTTGTCAACATAAAACCCTCAATGAATAACATGGTGAAATTTGCAAATGACAATACTCTAGCAGCTGAAGGTATTGGTGATGTTGTGATTATGAGGAAATATTGCAAGATGTCCGTAATTTCCAATGTACTGTACATACAAGGCATGAAAAGTAACTTGCTTAACATATGGAAATTGGTTGAAAAGAACTACAAGGTGTCGATCAAAGACAAGATGATGAGAGTTCTCGACTCAGGTGGAAGTTTAATCTTGAAAACATCTATGTCTCAAAATAGAACCTTCAGGATTGAACTAAATGTGATGGAGCACAAGTGCCTTGTAACTGCACCTAACATGGATGAATGAATATAACACTACATACTTGGTCATCTCAATTTCAAAGACATCAGAGATCTGAAAAGAAGAAATATGGTTTCAGGGTTACCAAAATTTGACATTCCAAATGAAGTGTGTGAGGAATGGTTGTAGGAGAAGCAGCACAAGAACAACTTTAGCAAAGATGCAGGAAGCAAGTCGAAGGCAATTCTTGAAATCATATACTATGATGTATGTGGTCCTATCTAGGTGGATTCGGTTACAGGTAACAGATACTTTGTCACATTCATAGATGATTTCAATCGAAACCTGTGGACTTACCTGATCAATAAAAAATTGAAGTGATCAAGGTATTTTCCAAGTTGAAATCTATGGTCGAAAGACAAAGTGGTCAAAAGCTCAAGATTCAGAGAACTGATGATGGTAGAGAATATGCGTTGAAAGACTTCGACACATTATGTGAGAAAGAAGGGGTTTTGCATGAGGTGGTGCCACTCTACACTCCACAACAGAATGAAACTGTATAAAGGAAGAACAGAACCATCATGAATATGGTGAAAAGTATGTTGAAAAGCAAGCATCTACCCAAATAATTATGGGGATAAGTTATGTCGACTGCAACATATATTTTCAACAAATTTCCGACAAAAAGACTAGAAGGAAACACACCAGAATAATGTTGGGTTGGTGTTAATCCTAGCTTGAGTTATCTGAAAGTATTTCGATCTATATCACATAGACATGTGCCAGATCAGTTAGGAAAAAAGCTTGATGACAAATCAAGTTAGATGATCTTAATAGGATATCATTCAAATAAAGGTTACAAGTTGTTCGTCCTAGTGAACAAGTAAGTAGTGTACTGTTGTCACATGATCTTCCTTGGATAACTTCTGACTGGAGTCTTCTTGTAGACGTTTGTTAAAGCTTGCTCAAAGTCGATGTTATCATTATACTTTGATTTTGATTCAGAATTTTTATAGAATTAGTTAAAGTATGATCTAAAGCTAAAATATGTCTTCGGAACCTGGTTAGAATGAGACTTCATAGTCTTGAGTTCAAAGGTTCTGAGTCCTGTCTTCATCAGAATCTTGATCAGAACTAGTCTGGATAAGCACTTGCAGAGTTGTAGATTAGATGTAGACAAATTCCTTTGAAGCAGCGTTTTCAGAATTGCTGATGCAACATGTTCATAAGATGTAGAGTCGTTCCTTATAACAGAGTCTGCTTGCTTTAAGAGGTTTCAGTCTTCAGAGCTGAGCTAATTTTTGAATTTCCAATTAAGCTTAGGTTCAAAATCTGAAAGAATTGAGTCATACTCTTCAGAGGCTGAAATGTTGATTCTGATCCTTCAAATTCAGAACAACTTTGATCTCTTTAATGGTTCTTCTTAGTGATTAACTTGATTCATATCAAGGTTAATGTCTTTTGATTCTGCATACTCGAATAACCATTAGTAAACCCTATTATTCTTTCTATACTTTGTTATCATCAAAACCTTTTAAGGGAATTGACAAATCTTGTTCTAATAGATGGAATTTATGAAATGTACAACTAATCATGGAATATATATAAGAAGAAGAAATAGTGAATTATTTATACTATGTCTCTATGTTAATGACCTGTTGATAATAAGAAGATGCAAGAAAGAGATCCAATACTTTAAACATGACTTAAGTGAGGAGTTTGAAATATCATACTTGGGAAATCTCTCATACTTCCTTGGCACCAAAGAAGATATGCAGGTGAAATACTCAACAGATTTGAGATGAAAGATTGCAACCCAACTTGGACTCCAACTGGGCCTAGATTACAACTTTCGAAAGACATACATGAAGATGATGTTGGTCCAACGCAGTACAGAAGATTCATTGGATCACTTTGATACCTTTGTCATAAAAGGCCTGATCTAACATATAATGTAGGTATGGCGAGTTGATTCATGCAAAAGCCAAAGCTATCACACCTAGCAACGACGAAGAGGATACTAAGGTATCTCACAGGAACTCTCGGTTATGGAATTTTGTTTCCTGCAGCCGATGAAGGAAAAGAATGCAAACTAGTGGGTTACACTGATTCAAGTTGATATAGTGATCCTGAGGATAGAAAATCCATAGCCGACTATGTGTTTATGCTAGGTGGTGCACCAATTGCTTAGAGTTCAAGAAAAGAACCAGCAGTAACACTGTCGTCATGTGAAGCACAATACATAGTTTCTTCTCTCTGTACATGTCAAGCAACATGGATGGTGAATTTGGTCAAAGAGATTATAACAAAGGACCATTGAGCAATAACCATGAAGATCAATAACATGTTGCCTATCAATCTAGCAAAGAATCTGATAATGCATGGACAAAGCAAGCACATCGAAATGAGGTTCCATTCTCTTTGAGAGCTAGTGGCAAAAGCGAAGCTGAACTGTGAACACTGCAGAACTGAGAACCAGATTGTAGACATCATGACGAAAGGAGTGCATGTCCAAGTGTTCAAGAAATTAAGGTCTATGATGAATATAGATAGCTTAGACATAAGGAATTAAGTGGTGTATTGAATTGTAATTCCTTGTGTCGAAGCAGGTTTCTCGACAGAAGTAAGGAAGTGTCGAATCACCTAGGTGTCGAAATGTTGAAGATTATCTCGACGAGATTAGAGCTTAGCTTTATTTTTGTTTGTTTAGCAGTTGCACAGTTGAATAAAAAATCTCAGTTTATGAGTGTAGCGCGCGATTTTTGTCAGTGACGCGACCACCTTATCGCGGAATTTGGGTTTTCTCCTCAATGAAGAGGAGGGGGTGCTACTTTCTGATTTCTTATTGATCCCGTGAAGCTAGAAGGGAAAGGGAAGCTATTTAAAACTAACCTTGCACGCGAATGTTTAACTGAACAAACGCTTAAAGAGATTGGGGAGTTTGGGGTCAGATTATACAATGGGGAGTTGTCAATTACCCATCCTATATATGGTTATCCACAAGTTGTTAGCTTTAGGTTTTGCTTTGTACTTGATGATGTTTATCCGTTAATGGGTTGGGAAAGTTTCTTGGGAAATTATGAGAGAGTGAGTGAGTTGATGTTGATGTTCGGGTTTTTTCTCGATATTTTTGGTAAGGTACTGGACCTAAGTTTTGATTGATATGAAGGTGCTGGACCTAGAGTTTTTTATTAGTATGCTCGATAATATTTTGCAATCTTATGCCTACGTATTCCCATTTAAACGAAACAGGGAAATCAGAGCAATCGTAGTTCCTCCTATTCTAAGGGAGGAAAAGATATTTGGTGTCTTGTTCAAAGCCCAAGATTGAAGCTAAAAGGTTTATTATTTTGTGTCTTGTTCAAAGCCCAAGATTGAAGCTAAAAGGTTTGGCTGAGAGAGAACTTGTTATCTCTAAAGGGAGATATCTCGTCTATTTATCACAACTGTTGGGTGACTGTTTAGAAAGGAGGATTACTTTAACTGGGATATGTGAATCCAGCAATGCCATAATTTCCTTTATAGGGGATGTTGATTTTTGTGTGCCTTAATCAAAGCCCAAGGTTGAAGCTAAGAGGTTGATTGACTCCACTGGGGAAATCCTTATACAAAGCCTAAGAGGAGGCTGGAAATGACCGACTCAACAAGAGAGTGTTTATATGTCTTGTACAAAGCCTAAGATTGAAGCTAAAAGAGACTGACTCTTCTGGGGATATCATTATACAAAGCCTAAGATGAGGCTAAAAGTTTGACTCTGCCGGGGAGGGTTTGTATGTGTCTTGTACAAAGCCCAAGATTGAGGTTGGAAAGAAACTGACTCTGTGGGAAAGAAACCTTTATCTGTCTTGTACAAAGCCCAAGATTGAGGCTAAAATGAGACTTTTACTGACTCAGCTGAGGATATTTTAGGTGTCTTGTACAAAGCCCAAGATTGAGGCTGAAAAGAGTTTGACTCTGCTGGAGAGTATTATGTGTCTTGTACAAAGCCCAAGATTGAGGCTGAAAAGAGTTTGACTCTGCTTAGGAAATTATTTCTCAAAGCCTAAAAGTAGGCTGAGAGGAATTGACTATGTTGGGGAAGATATTTGTCCCAAGCTTAAGAGAAGGTTATGAAGATTTATGTCTTGTACAAAGCCTAAGATTGAGGCTAAAAAGGGTTTGACTCAACAAGAGAGTGCTTTTATCTGTCCTGTACGAGGCCCAGGATTGTGGCTGAACAAGCTGGAGAAATCATTAAACCTAACCTAAGAGGAGGTTGACTTCTGCTAGGGGAAATCATTATATCAAGCCTAAATGAAGGCTGGAAAAGATTGACTCAACAAGAGAGTGTTTTTATCTGTCCTGTATAAAGCCCAGGATTGAGGCTAAAAGGGTTGACTCAACAAGAGAGTGATTGACTCAACAAGAGAGTCTGAAAAAGGTGGTTGACTCAATAAGAGAGTCTGAAAAGGTTAGCTCTGCTAGGGAGAATCATTATACAAAGCCCAAGAGGAGGCTAGCTATGCTAAGGGAAGATCATTATACAAAGCCTAAGAGGATGCTATCTTCTGCTGGGGATTTATTGAGATCCTGAGGCAGGTCCAACTGGGGTATCAACTCTTGCTGGGGATTATAAAAGAGTTGAGGTATCAGATGCCTTGAGGTTCTGATAGTGTTATACTGATAATAAACTAACCCTGGTTGGGGAATTTTAGGAGAGAGACTGGGTTTTTGAACCCAAGGATTTTAACTCTACCGGAGATTGATCCAGAATGACCAGGGTTTCTCCTATGTTTGTAGGTAACTTGAGAATGTCTTTGAGACTCAAGATAGACTGTCCAAGTCTACTGGCATGAAAGATTTTATCTTTGTATGATGCCCAAGAGGAGACAAGTATTTTAAGGGATGAGAATCAACCCGAAATTGGTATGAGATTTGACACTTGAAAGACTGCTCAAGCAAAGGATGACTAAGTTCTGTCTTATACCTTTAAGTGGTCTTCAGGGTCCTTGTATTAAGCCCAAGAGAAGGCATGAGAACTTCTAAGAAGCCGAAGGGTCCTTGTACAAAGCCCAAGAGGAGGCGGTGATGCTTTTAGGAAGCCTGTGGGTCCAAACTTAGGAAGAGTTCAAGAAAAGTTTCACAGAGAATAATCTTTTCTTTAGTGAACAGTTCTAGGGTTTGAAGAAATTCAAGAGAGGTTTCACCGGGAATTAATCCTCTTTGGGAAACTGAATTTCTTTGAAAAGTTCTAATAGTGATAGTCTGAGAAAAGGTTCACCGAGAATACTGCCTTTCTCTTTCTTCCATATTTTTTAAGCCCAAGAGAAGGCAAGACTGTATTTGGAAATCCTATGGGGATCTAGTTTTGACTGTATTTAAAGAGTGGCCAACTGGATTTACCTAGTTCTAGACCTAGTTGACGGGGAAAACTCTAAATAGATATACTAGTATATATACAGTTGATATATGACAAGTATTTAAAAGGATATGAAAGAATGACTTACAGAGGAGCAGCTTCCCACAATACAGTTATATATATATTAAAGCATGTAAATGAAAGTTGATAAAACTTACAGGTGAGCAAGCTTCCATGCTGTATTGTTAGTTGTTCAAAGAAATTAAAGAAAGTTTTGATAATAACTGTATACTTGAATCTAAATCAAAAGAGAAGTTATTTTTGAAAAGATTGTTGGGGCTTATACTCAAGGAGAGGCCCAAGGTTTAACAGTGATTGCACCATTGTTTTGAAGATTGTATCGGGACTTATACAACGATTGAGGCCCAAAAATGTTTATTTACAAAAGGGTTGGGTCTTACACTCTTTCAAGAGGCCCAAAGACTTATTTTTGTACAAGTGATGGGGCTTACAACTCAAGAAGAAGCCCAAGTGATTTTGATTTTGAACTGGCGATCGCGCCTAGATTTTTTGAAAATACAGTGGGACTTATACAATGTCTGATGCCCAAAATTGTTTTGGTTAAAAAGGGATTGGATCTTACACTCTATTAGAGGTCCAAAGGTGTTTGACAATTTAAAATCGAGAGAAAACCCTAATTTTAAATAAAATGTTATTTTTCAAGGGTAATTTAAATAATAAATGATAAAATATCAATTATATTTAAAAACAAGTTGTACACTTTGGAAAATATTTTGAAAAATCATGTTCAATTACATAAGAGTTTGAAATTCAATTGGTTTTGAAAAACCAAAGTGGGAATTCCATTTAAAAATATTTAAAAACAATTAAAATGAAATTAATTACAAAAATTCTAACTATATTAAATAAATAATATAAATTGGAGTTTTTTGTAAAATAAAATATATAAACATTTTAGTGAATTTTGAGAAAAAGAATCAATTAAAAAACATAACTAATCTGAGAGAAATTATTTTTTGAATCAATTAACAAAAATATCAAAATATTCAAATATTTGAAAATTTGAAAAAGGGCGCCAAGAACACCAAGTTCTTGCCCTGTTTCTGCATATTTGCATTTTCTCACTTTTCTCCATGATTCCTCAATGGTTTTGCACGATTCAAGTACCAATCTTGTTCGTTTTTGAACAAGGATCACAACCATATAGATTAATTGCATTTAATTTGAGTATTGAGTGAGAAATCAGAAGAAAACCTCAAGAACCCTAATTTCAGCATCAACACCATGAAATTCCATACACGATTAATTCTTGGCAATTGATTGAGGGTTATCACTCCATACATGATTATGAACATGTGGTAAAATTATTGTGTAGTAAAATATGCATGCATCATGGAGTTTGAAGAGTTCATGCTTACCTATTGCAGTTGGTGATCGAGTTTGGTGATGGAGGTGTTGTAAGTTGGTTCCAATGATCTGGACAGCTTCCTTAGGTGCCAAGGGGTGTGTTTGAATGCTTGGAATGGATGGAAATGATATGGAACTGGTTGTGGTACCTCAACTGCAAATCTGTCAAGAACTTGAGCAATTGGCTGGTGATTTGAGAATCTAATGTTACAGATGTTATGTAAGAGTTTGGATCACTTCTATATGTTATATGTGAGGTGTGTGTGTGTGTGTGTGTGATTGGTTTGGCTGGAATTGCTCTCAAACTCAAAATATGATAGTGACTTGAGTTAGAAGGCAAAATTGGAGTGAAAGTGGTAATTTTGAGGAAAACATCAGTTTGGGTGCTTTGGTGTACTCAAACTGATCACAAATGAGGCCTATTTATAGTGGAGCAAGTTTGTTTTGCAAGCAATAGTGTGTGGTAACTGCAGCAGGCTTTTGGCCAATGTTATACAAAAGGAATCTCAAGTCTCCTCTAGCCATTGACTTGAGGTTAGGGCACAAGCTTTGTAGCTTTGGTTCAAAGATAAGTCTTGACTGAATTTAGTTGGAATAGGCTCAGTTCATGCCACCTTGGTGTATCTATTGAATGCTTGGAAACAAAATTGGAGTCTTGGCATCTTTGTAGCCTTTTTAGGGATGACAAGCCTAATGTAGATTCTTGGACTTAGGAGGCTTGGAGGTCAGATCATCCATCTTGGATTTGATCCTCTAATGTGTCCAAATTGATGACAAGGCTTGGAGTTATCAGATTTGGACAAATCGAGCAAATGTGCACAATTCTGCTTTGTAAAACCAGTTCATGATGCCATGTTTCAAGGGCTATATCTCCCCGCTCAAATTGAATTTGGGGATGATCTGGTACTTGTTGGAAAGCCCTTATGGCATACTTTAACTTTGATGTTCACCCCTAGACCTGGTTTGACTTGGATCAAGGTGAAAAATGTCCCTACACTTTGGAAAAAGTAAGGCAGATTATGACTTAGTGAAAATTTCACTAAGTGTTGGAAAAATGTCATTTTCATATTTTTAGCCATTTTGATCACTCCATAACTTAAAATTCATGAGGAATTGGAGTTTGATGTAGTTGAAGCTTTTGTAGAGTGTAGCAAGACCTACAAATCCAACTTTGGATCACCCAAAATGGTTTCTTGGATCTCAAGTTATGGTCCTTGGAAGTTGGTACCCTAGCCACTTTGTTCCATAACTTAGAAAAATTCTAAGTTTTTTTATGGTTACCCCTTTTACAAGTTAACTCACTTTCTTTGCTTTTTCTTGATGAATGATGATTCAAATCACATATTAACATTGTTTTAGGGTTAAGGAACCTTGGTTGACCAAAAATCCAAAAAGTCAAACTTGGGTTTTTGTACAGTTGACTTTTTCATCAGATGAAATTTTGACTTTGTGATCCTTTTGTGAAATCAATCATTGGGCTCAATAAACTTCATGGATGGCCTCCAAGGGTATTTAGGAATGTTTTGGACCCCTCCCCAAGGTTTGAGATCAAGGGTAGGTCAACAGTCAAGGGTAGGGTTGACTTTTTCCATTAGAAACCCTAATTTGTGATCAGATGGTTTTGAGTTCTTGTGGCTTGTGATTTGAGCTCTTTGAGTTAATCAAATATTGTAAACATGCCAATGTGATGTATTTGATGCCTTTGAAGTTCATTTTGAAGCTTTAAGCCATGCCTCACTTCACAAGTTAACTCAAGGGTTGAATTAGGTCAAAACCCTAATTCCTGATTTTTTTTATAGATGGACCTTCAAGGTGATTTTGTCACTGTGGATAGGCTCTTGAGATCCTTTTGAGATTATAGGACCATACATTAAGGCATTGGCTCAAGCCTTGATGGAAATTTCCATCTGGAGGCCTCAGGCGACCAAAACCCTGACACTGGCGATCTTGAGGCTTGATCCACTTGGAATGCTGCAATCTTGTGCTTAATTCTTGGTGTGGGAATCCTCTTGATCCTTTGTGGATGTTTGAGAGGTTAGACAAGTTAAAGATCATGTCAATTCTTGATTGATCCTTGTCTAAATTCTCTAAGAGGGCTAAAAACCCTAATCTTTGATTGTAGTGGATGCTCAACCATCTTTAGGGAGATTGATGAGGCATGATGGTTCATCCATATTGTGATGAAGATTTGCACAATGATGGGAAATCCTGGTGGTCAAAATTTGGGGTATGACAATGAGCAGAGTAAAACTCTGCAGAATCACGACTCTTCTTCTTCCCTTTTCACGTTGAAACCCTAAGTCTCTTTCTTCCCCAATTCAATTATTCTTTTCTTCTTTCATCAACGTTGTGCAACAATATTATCTTGCAACTAATGTGTGGTTGATTCACTCGAGTAAAGAGTGAAGAACAAGAAGAGTAATCAATCAAAAAGATTAATTCTTATTCATTAAGATTTGGTTTAGAGTTCATCAAGTTTTGGTGAAATTCTTGAACGGAAATAAAGTGTTTTTCAAATAAATTGTTGTGTTGTTAGAACATTTAGTTCAAAATACACCCTTAATCTATCTCCTTCCAAATATTTATTAAAATTAGGATAAGTTATTGTAATTGGTTGATTTTCGAGCATGTAAATAATATAAGTATTTTTAAAAGAAAACGTTAAACCTAACAACGATGTATCAATGTAATATTTTATGTTGTAAATTGTATGATGAATAAACACCAAAGCATTGTTTGTTTTAAATTAATTAAAAACTTAATTTCTTTTTTATATTTATTAACATATATATATATATATATATATATATATATATATCAAAATTTATTTTCTTTCATTTTAATAATTGAAAAATGATTTCAAAACAAATATAATTACAAAAATAACATATAGTAATTAATTATTAGGTTAATACATTTTCGTCTTTATCAAAATTTGAATTTATGAACTTCAATAAAAAAACATTTATTTTGGCTTTTTTTTTAATAAGCAAGTGATATAATAGAAACGGGTACAAAGGGTACCCACCTGAATACAACGAGAAAGGCCAAGAGAAACCTTGCCACAAAGCAAGAGAGATTACAAACCAAATGCACTTAAGACATAAAAAGCAAGGGATCCTTGTCAAAATCGTATAAGCTGCAATTGGAGTGAGTAATTTCTCCTACAAAGGACCACTTCCACAAAGACAACTTAATCTTCCAAACCATATCAATAATGTTCCAAGTCGCATTACTAAATATTATGTTGTTCCTAACCAACTAGATACTCCTACAAACCGCCAACCAAATACTACTCTCCCTACCTTTCAAGAAATTTATGGATTTGCCAAAAGTGAACCAATGAATAAAACTGCCTTTAAAATCCATATCCACATCTATTGGACAACCAAACCAAATTGAGATTTCTTTCCACACCAATTTAGCCACTGAACACTTTAATATCACATGGTCTAAAGTTTCGGGCTCCATAGAACAGAAAGAACAAGACGTGTTTGAAAATTCAGCAATGATACATTTTTTATATAGCGAAACCTTCGAAGGTAGTTTATTCATGATACACCGCCAACCGAAAGCTTTGATATTGGAAGGAACCGACGCCCTCCATAACAACTCCAAAGCCGCGTCGTGCCGATTAACAGGTCCCCTCGGAATGAAATAGGAGGAAGCTAGAGAGTAGTACGAACTAACCGAGTAACAATTGTTGGCCTCCAACAACCACTGCACCGAATCCTTCATGTCACTGATAGGATAAAACATAACTAAAAAGTGGGATAAGGAAATACCCACCTCTGCAGGACCGCCCGAAGAACCTGCAGAAACCAAAATCGGAACTGTGTGCGAATTGTTCGAAACTGGCACCTCAGCAGCCATTAAATAGTTGTAATCTGGATGAACGGAACAACCACCAGGGGCTGAAGTAGTTTCTGTAGAGGTAAAAATGGAAACAGGAGCATCCACAGAAACTGTACCAGCCGTGGCAACAGAATAAGCAGATCCATCCATATTAACAGCAGTAGACCCAGATTAAGCCAAAAAACGACGACCAAAATCATGAACCTGAATTCCTAGATCCCCCCAACTCCACTGGCCCCCCACCCAGCCTCTCATCGCCGCCACTGACATGTGCTGGAGCCTCGATACCGAGAACTCAACAGGGAACAGCTGCGATAAAGAATCGTGCCCAGTCTAGTTGGAAACCCAAAAAGACACATCAAAACCATTACCCAAAACCACTTTAGTATTGTCCACCATTAAATCCTCCAGATGCTTATCATTGAAAGACAATAGATCCAAAAACCAAGTGGAGTAAGAAATGCTCGAGTTCAAAACAGAGTCACCGCCCCACATCATTAATCGGATATCTCCATATCTCGCCTTCAGAACCTGAAACCAAAGATCATCCGATCCACCAATGATTCTCCACCTTCATTTCTGGAGGAGAGCCTCGTTGAAAACGTCGAGTCTCTTCAATTTTAAACCACCATTAATGAAAGGCCAACAAAGAGAGTTCCAATTTATCCAATGCACCCTCCGCTTCGCATCCGTGCTAACCCCACCGAAATCTACCTTGAATTCTCATCATCTCCTTCCAAATATTCACCTGAGCTTTGTAGAAAGACAGATGGAAAATAGCCAAGCTACTAAGAACCGATTTAATAAGGGTAATTCTCCCACCGAAGGACAAAAACCGGCTGTGCCACGACGATAATCTTCTACCAAATTTTGAAAGCAAAGATGACCACGAAGTGATCCTCCTTGGATTGGAACCAATATGGATACCAAGGAAAGAGAATTGATGAGATTCTCTTTTGCAAGAAAGAAAGTAAGCCGCGGCCTCAAGAAAACTCTCGTTAACATTTAAACCGATGAATTTGCTCTTGTGAAAGTTAATACCAAGGCCCGAGACTAATTCAAATGCCCTAAGCACCGCCTTGATAGCCCACAAATGTCTCCATCCTCCATCCCCTACCAATAGCGTATCATCCGCATACTGTAACACATCAATAAAGCACTTCCGATTAATGCTGAAACCGGAAAAATCTCCCATAACGACAGAATTTCGAATCATCCCCGATAAACCTTCAGCCACTAAAACAAATAAAAACGGAGACAACGGGTCACCTTGCCTTAAACCCCTCTCAACCACGAACTCCTTCGTTCGACTACCATTAACAAGAACAAACATCTTGCTAGAGAAAATCAAATTTTCCATCCAACCCATCCACACGTCGCCAAACCCCATTCTTCTCAACATAAATCTCAAAAAACCCGATGATACATTATCGTAAGCTTTTTCGAAGTCCACTTTAAAGAGGGTGCATTGTTTCTTCTCCTTAATCGCAAAGTCTACCAACTCGTTTGCCACTATAAAACCCCAACAAGTAACTGGCGACCCGGAATGAAAGCGGTTTGACACAGAGAGATAATAGAATTCAACACCATCTTCAACCTAGAAGCCAAAAGCTTAGACAAAGCCTTGTATAAACAACCCACAAGGCAAATCGGCCTATAGTTATCAAGGCCTAAAGGGTTATTACACTTCGGAATCAAAGTCAAGAACGAGGAAACAATGGACTTGGATAAAACAGCCCCACGATGAAAATCCGAGAAAAAGCGGACAAAGTCACTTTTTAAGAAATACCAACATTTCTTGATAAAAGTGAAAGAATAACCATTCGGCCCGGGACTCTTGGAACCCCCGCAACTCCAAATCGCGTTCTTAATATCCTCCTCCGAGAAAGGGGCTTCCAAAAAAACCCTCTCCGTATAAGAAATCGATTTGAAATCCACCCCATCAAGAAAGGGTCTAACATTCTCCGGCTTGATAAACTTCCTCGAGAAGTGATAAAAAACCTCCCTTTTCACGCCTTTGACCGAATCCACCAGCCCACCTTCCGTATTTAAGGAACCTAAAAAATTACGCCTCCTCATCTCTTTCATGACATTATGGAAAAATCTACTATTCTCATCCCCATCGTTCAACCACTTCAACCTAGCCTTTTGAATAAACATGTTTTCCTTTATTCTCAAGTTCGTCCAAAACCGGCTAGAAGCCTCCTTACGATTACTGTTGATAAACTCCACATGACTCTCGCCACAAGAAGCAAGAGCATCGTCCCCATTATTAATCCCCTTCACTCCCTTCTCCACTTCCAAATCATATCTACCAAAAACCTCGACATTCCACCACCTCAGACTAAATTTAAGTAAACGAAGCTTCTCTTTAAGAACATAATCACTTCTACCATGAACGACCAACTTCTTCCATTCATTTTCGACAAAAGGAATGAAATGTTTATCTTTGAACCATTAATTATTCACTCTAAACGGTTTCGGACCCCAGTCGGAAGAATCTACCACTAACCAAACCGGGCTATGGTCCGAAACATCCCTCAAACCGATCAATTGACCCACAACACCCCACCTATGAATAGCTCATTCAGAGATAAGAAAACGATCAATTCTACTCATAGAGTGACCGTCTCCACTGTACCACGAGAATTTCTTACCTCTGCAAGGAACGTCAACCAAATCACAATCCAAGATGAAGTCCGAGAACTCCCTTATCTCTGCCGACCTACAACCCATTGTCCTCCCTCTTCGTTCCCCCTATTAAATATCACGTTAAAGTCGCCTCCGAAGCACCAATCACCATCTACATATCTAGATTTCAAGAGAACTAAATCTCTCCATAACTTCCTCTTCAACGACAGTTCGCAAGGAGAATAAACGTTGACTATATAGAACAAACGTTGTCTCCACATCACCTTCACTCTAATATACCCATCCCCTTTGAAACTACATAACACCTGAATATTTGATTTCCACAGAATAATGAGACCCCCAGCAGAACCGTTAGAACTAGAAAAGGACCAGCCAACATCAACATTAGACCATAAGCTACTGGCAATTTCAGCAGAAGCATACCTTAATTTAGATTCTTGAATGAGAAACAGGTCCGCTTTACCTCTCGAAATAATATGATTGATCTGTTTCCTTTTCAGCAAACTACCTTCTCCCCTAATGTTAAGAGTACCGATTAACATTTATCCACATCTAAATTAGCCTTCCCACCATCCTTATTTTCTCTGTTCCCTCTCTCCATATCATTCAATTTAGTTACGTAATCCAATTTCGACTCCGACACTGCTACTCCAAGATTGATCATCGCCTCCCAAAGTTTATCCCCCACCATTGAACTCATGTTGTCCCATAATCTAGAGTTATTTCTGAAAATACCCGATTCCTCAGAATTTTCGGCATGATACAAAGAAGCCGAGATTCTACTGGTGTTTAAACTTCCTTAAAGAGAAACAGGCTTTGAAGCCGGACCACCAATTGTCGATGATTAAGATAAAGTAGATGATTTCCTCCATATTTTCTTCATGGGCCTTCTGTTGTATTTGTTCTTAACAGGCCCATTAAGCCCATCCAAATTTTTGAACCTAATTTTTTTCAAAGTTGGTTTTTGAATTTCGTGGACCTCACCTTCAGAAAATTTTGGTGAAATACCTGTCTCCATCCTTAACGTTCCTTGGGAAGAGTTACAAATATCAGCTTTATCGCTACTATTCAAGTGATTCGAAAGGTTACCTTTTGCCAAACTTAAAGCCTCGTCGAAAGTGCCAATTTCTCCATTCCTGCAATTCAAGTAGGCCCCTATATCATCTTTACTACTGAACCTACATTGCACAGAAACAACATCTATATCTGGTATTCTAACCCCATCAGCCTCCAGAACTTTTTCTTTGATTGGACTTCCCAAAGATTCAGGAACCGTGTCCAAGAAGTCCCCCTCTGCCTCCGAGCCTTCGCTACATCTCTCCTGGAACATTCCGGCATCGGAATCGGACGACAACGATTCAGATTCCTCCTTCTTGTTAGTCGCCGATGGGAGAACCACCTGCATAGGACCACACGTATCTTCTCTCAATACCAGAGATAACTCGCAACCATCCACCTCAATGACACATTGCTCCTTTAAATTAAACGAAACAGGCACCTTCACCATTACTCTGGCCAGGTCCATTTTCTTCCCTAAAGTCGTGTTATCATCACAACAAATATACGTCCCAAAAGAGTTTGCAAGAACTTCAAAAAATTCCGGACACCAAACATGGCATGGAACTCCATAAACTCGAATCCACAACACCCTCTCGTTATCTATATCAGTCTCCCTCCATTCTCTAATAGAGCTAAACCACTGATTCCACCAAAAACTCGCGTCATTAATAATATCCTTCATGGCTCCATGTTCTTTTTCTTCAAGAAGACAAAAACTAGAACCCAATGGTGTGGCTTTAATGAAGAATAATCCTTCCGTCTGCAAAATCCTCTGAATATTGTATGTCATGCCAGGAGAGTGAGTGATCCCGACATACGCATTCTTCATCCTATCGCTCACCGAAGGCAGCGACGAAAATATAACTTTACTAGGCGCAACCATCGAACCCAAACAAGGCGTTACCGACGAGATGTTACGCACTACATCAACATAGGATCCCGAATTTGCATGCGAGATCTTAGAGGCTCTTATCGACTTAGGAATATCAGCAGAGTTCTCCTTCATCCCCTTAGGATGCGACATTAACTTCTTCTTCGACGACCTCTCAAACCTAGGTGGATTGACGTGCATCTTTCTCCCGTCCACCATCACGTTGTCAAACTTGACTCCCAACATCCGAACATCCTCCACTTCAAGAAATCTCGCAAATCCGAACCTCCTTCTGAACTTGTTTCTTCTAGGCGAAATCACCACTTCACACACCTTACCAATACAGCCGAACAAGACGAACAAATCTCTCGCCTTGATCCTATCAGAGAACTCAGAGATGAAAAAAGAACTACATCCCATCCGCTCCGTACCCCTTAACCCGCCCCCAAATGGGAAAACATCCCATTTAGAAGCTTCCTTATTACATCTCTTCCTGCTAACTTCTGTCCACGCCATTGGAATCAATCACTTGAGGAAATATTATATCAGAAGTCTATGGAGTGTTACCATAATCACACGTTTGTAAGATGTTAAATAAAAATATAACATGGACGAATTGGAAGTAAAGATAAGTATTGGAAGATGTTAAATAAAAATATAAATGATATTACACAAAAAAATTTGAAGTGTTAATGGAAGAATTAATGAGTGATTACCACATATCTTAGAATTTTTCATTGCAAGAGTAACAAAAGCAATCATATTCAAATCTTTTACAAGATTTAGGACATTGCAGTTTATTTTCTTGATAAATAACTGCATGATTTCATGTGACATTCAAGTTTTAGATCCTTCACATCCATTGTAGAAAATCACAACTATCTTGTAGCAGATGTAATACAACCATATAGTAATAGTCATTGGGAAAGAATTATAAAATCAATCAACCACAACTATAAAGCCATCAATGACAAACCATATAGCAAATTATTACTTATACTCAAAATGTTAACATATCTTATAACAACATTAACTAGTACACAAGTTAAATGATGATCACCTTTTAGTAATGAAGCAGATAAATTTTCTCCATTGAAAAGGTTACAACAACTTCAACATGATATAACACCTTTTTTAAGGAAAAAATTCACATGCTTCATCACTTGAGATAATAAGCCCTTATTATTCATTTAACTAATAATCACAAAGAAAATTAATTAAACTCTTCAATTACTACAAAGTTAGTGCTCAGTAACAAACAATTCTCCATTAATTTTATATATTAATTAAAAATTATTGAGAATTTTTTTTACCGAGCACTTACCTGAGTGATACAATTTCTACTTATTATTGAACGATTCTTTATATGGTATAGAAAACTATGTTAAGTTGAGGATGATCATGCATGAACTAAGTTTTAAATTGCGGTCACAACTGCAGACAAAATATAGTAGTTAATTTATAGGTTTTTGCAAGTATACTAACCGCAATTTAAAATCATGATATATTCATGTATGAACAACTTCATCATCATCGGACCCGGTATTGCTGCATTGTTTCTCATCTTCAAACCCTTCAAGAGAAGGATGAGGGGAGTGACCTTTTCCAAAGGATCTAACATGATCTTTAAGAGATCTTTTGTGTTTAAAATCGGAACCGCAAGTGCAATACCAAAACTTTCCGCAGTTTTTCTCATGAGTTCTCCAATCTCCTTTGACAGCAAATGCCTTGGAACATTTTCTACAAATAAATGGTTTTGTTCCATGTTTTCTCTTGTAATGAGTTTGGAGAGTTCTGAAATCCTTCAATGGTTTTGCTCTTGGATGATTGATGTTGTTTTTGCAACCATTAGCACAACAATAACATGGTAACCTTAACATTGCTGCTGGTTGTGTTCCTTTAAGTGAATCTGGTCCTTTCCTAAATTCAGATCCATGTCCCCACATATGCATCTGCAAAAGAATCAATTTTTTTATTTGTTTCAGTTTATGAAATTACATGCATGATTATAAATAGTACTTGCAGTCGTGTAAATTCTTTAGTAATTTTTTATTGTTCAAATGTTACGAAATTGAGTGTATTCGTCATGGTTTGAATTAACCATAATTTATTATTTATCATAAATAACATTAACACTTTCCAAAACTATTTTGTCGTTGCCGTTTTCGTGGTAACAAACTGTTTATTAAAACCCTGATTACATTTATGATTTTATTTTTTTTATTCGAAAGAAAATATGAAGGTATAATGAAGATATGATCTTTTACTATAATGAGATAAAATTAAAGAGTCTTTTGCTAAAAAGTTAGGATATGGCAACAAAAAAATTGATTTTGCTCACATTTTTTAAAGTGAAAAAGAAAGCATAAAGAAAGAAGAGGGTCATGCATCAAAGATTATTCATTTAATTTAATGATTATTTTCTTCATCTTGGTCCTCTTCATCATAATGTTAAACACTTATAGTTCATGTGAATTTCATAAAGAGTAAATAATTCAAGTTCTAATAAGTGAACTTTGAACGCAGAAATTTGTCATCATCATAGTAGCAAAAGAAAAAAGAGAGTTAAATAATCAAATTAAATGACAATATATGTAAAAAAAATTCATGCACTCATATGAATAATTATGACCTTATCTAAAATAAATATCAATAATTTTGTTCTTTGCACACAAGTTAAATTATGAGTAAAGAAACTCTAATATACTTATATAAAAGAAATTATCGCCAGACTCTTGGATTCGAACTCAGACTTGAATAATTCTTAGAATTTAATTTTATTATTTCTATCGGATCGAATTCTGAATTACTATTTTTTTATAGAAATGGGTGAATTAAGACGAAAAAAATTTCAATAAGAATGAGAAGCAATTACTAACCTGCATATTGTTGTATCTATTGAAAGTCTTAGTACATATGGAGCAAGCAAACTGCATAGGTCCAACAAGGATCTGGGCAGGAGTTGGTATCCAAAACCTTTTTTCCTCCTTAAAACAAAAACCTTGTATGTTCTTCTTCATCTCTTGTTCTTCCTTAACATGATCAAAAACCTTATTCTTCTCATCATGATCATCATGCTCACTTCCTATGTTAGGTAACCCTATGTGCAAAGTCACAGTCACTTGTTTAATTCCTTCTTTTACTTCAAAACCTTCCTTTTGCATCTCATGATCTTCTTTTAAGGGCAAAAACTGAAAAGTTTCTTGAGATAATTTGTGTTGATGAGTTAAGGAAGATGAAGGAGATGATGAGAGTGATGAAGATGGTTTGAGATATTCAATGAAAGTTGGGGTTTGAAGGTATAGATTTTTGTCTTGTACAATATTGTATTGATCTCTCAAACCCATCTTGATTTTAGAGAGAGAAATAAAGTCCCTAGATTTGTGAAGTTATTCAATTATTCTCTCCTTAGATATAGGTTTATATTCACACTTTATGTAAGAAAGCTTGCACATATATATGTATACTGAAATGAGAATTTTATTTATTTTTTAATTATTTAATTACGTAAAGTATCTATCAACAATACGTAGATCATATTGATTTATACACAAAAAAAATCTGACTACTTTTATTAAAGTCTTTTCTGACCTCACACTTTTTCATTTGAGATTTTGTTTATGAAATTTGAGCCAAAAAAATATTCTGTCACTAAGTTAAATATATAACTAAAAATATATTATAAAAAAATTCATATTTTTTTACTAATTACACTGCTTATTTTATTATTTATTGTATTATTTGGTTAGGCTCATTTTTTTTCTATTTTTTAAAAATAAATTTTTTTAAGTATCATATATTTTTGTTTAAAAAAATTACAAAGAATTATTTAAATAGTTTTAATTTTATTTTAGTTATATTATTTTTTAAAATTAAAATTTAAAAAATAAATAAATGTAAGAATATTTTAAATAGCTCTTCATAAAAAATCATTTTTGAAATATATATTTTTTTAAAAATTGTGATTTCAAAGATGTTTTAATATATTTATGTTACTAATATCAAAATTAATTTTTTATTTATAAAAAATATATTCAAAAAAACTTTAATATTTTAAAAAACATTTATATAAAAATAAATTAAAAAAATATAAAGAAAAAATCTATTTTATTAAAGTTAAACCAAACGGCATTTAAATATTAAGTGATTTTTTTGGAGTTTTTCTTTGTTTTATAAAAAAAGTAATGAAGCTTTTCTTTTTCTTTATTTTAATATCTTCTTCCTTTTAGTTTAGCCTTTTTTTTTTTCTTCTTTTTGTTGCTGTTGGCTTTTGTTTGTTTCCTTTGGATGAGAGAAAAAGAGACACTAATTGGTGGGTATAGAAAATGACATGAAAAATAAGAATCACCAATTCAATACAAAGAATCCTAGAAAAGTATGAACCAAAATCGAAACAACTAGTACTTGGTGTAATAATCAATTGGTACAATGTGAAGTGAATGAGGTTGTTCCATTTTCAATTCTCATTCTACCATGTAATGGAATTTGACCCACACACATCACACATTTTCTCACGCATTGACCTTAAGCATGATCTTAGATTAGAATACATATGAAAGCATAGACACAACGGTCAATACCTAAACGAAGAAAATATAAAGTAATAAGGACCTAGACAGAATGTTATCTAATGTTATTATGCGATATGTTGGTTATTAACTTCCTTAAATGAATAATGAATAATTAAGAGAAGACGTGTGGCACTCAATTGTTTACTTTTTTTTTTTTTAATAATTTGTTTTGAGGTTGTTGCTCATTTTCAATGTTTGTATAGTGAATCGGCTAATAGATTTAGGTTGTGATTCTTTCTCCTCAAATAATTTTATGAATGAAAAAACTCTATTGCTCTCGGTTGGTTGAAGTTTTATTATCTACTCCAAGCTCTATTTGGTGAAAATAATGGATAATTGATAGTTGACGATTGATAGTTGATAGTTGATCATGATAGTTTTTAATTAATGATTATTGTTTGATAAATTAATTTAAATGTTTGTTTTCTTTTTTATACAGGGAGGAGGGTCAAAGGCCCGAACAAGGAGGGACTAGGCTACACGCTTAGCAGACACACTAGATCAATTTCAACTAAAGACATTCCTTAAACCTAATGGATAAGAGTCAAACCAGACACACTCTATATTACTATTCAGAGGCAATTTAGCAAAATAGTCGGCACATTGATTAGCTTCTCTAAAAACATGCTTGAAATGAACTTTTTCGAACATGTACAGGCGCGGGAGAATATGACTAGTCAAATTAGCTCCTTGATGTTGAGGCAATGACATACTAAGAAGAGCTGAAACTACAATGGAGTTATCAATTTGAACCAATAGCTTTTTAAAACCTCTCTTCCAATCAAGATCTAAACCTGTAAGCACACCCCAAAATTTAGCTAGAGTACTATTATAAATTTAAATGTGTTTCTGAAATCCTCCGAGCCAATTTCCTTGACTATCACGGAAAATGCCTCCACACTTGGAAATGGAACCACTATGAATAGCTCCATCGAATTTGAGGCAAATCCAACCCAACAGAGGAGGACACCAGAAGGTAATCTTCTAGACCATAGAAACAGGTTACAACTTAATGGAAAAGGCCTTGCTGGAGTGATAGAGTGAAGCATCCTTGCGCACTTTATACACCAGATTAGTAGGCAAAACATATTGGTGATCATGAAGAATTTTATTCCTTTAATACCATAAACGATGACAACCAAAGACCCACAGAGCAGGACAATTATCCACCACCTGAGGAAGAATTGAGAGAGATTACTATCAACCCAGTCAGGCAGTAAACAAGAGAAAAAGTCATCCTTAAAGTTATAACTGACCACTTGGTTCCAAAAGGCTTTAGGAAGAGAGCAATCTTGAAGAGAATGAAGAATAGATCCAAGAAGAGAACCACATATATCACAAAGGTTATTCTGCAACTATAGATGGTTAAGATAATCATTAGTGACAAGGCCCTTATGTCTCATTTTCCAAATGAAGATTCGAACCCGTTTAGGAACTTGTAATTTCCAGATTTTACTCCACCTGACATGGACTTCACCAATCAAGTTATGATAAATAATGCCATAGATATTGGAAATGGAGAACCTTCTTGTCTTGGAGCCACTCCAAAGGCACAAGTTCGGCACTAGAGCACACACAGTAGAGGGATGAATAACATTGATTCTGTCTAAGATTGGCTGAGAGAAGAGAGTGCGAAGTAAGGGTCGGTTCCAATTACATGCATTGTTCAGAAGGTCAAAAACAAGATGAAGTTGCAAATTGAGATTGATTGGTTGATGGACATGATCTTTAAGATGCAACCCGGTGCAACCCAGGGCTCTTTACATATATTTATATTAGATCCATTACCTACTTCCCAGTAGGCCAACTCATCTATCTTTGGGAGAAGCTCCACTATCGACTTCCAAATACAAGAATCAAAGGCTTTAGCAATTAACTCACCAGATTCTAGGTGCCTAGCAGCATATTTACTTTTGAGCAATCTACTTCAAAGTAAGTGATCTTGAGCTTTTAGGTTCCAACCCATCTTGCCTAGGCAAGCTCTATTCATATAATTCAAATTGAAAACTTTGATTTTAAGGATGTTAATAAAGTATATAGAGTTTGAGGGAAGAAAGGCTAGGAGTAGGGGCATTGAGAAAGTTTGAAAACTTAGGTATGACTCGAACACCCTAAGTCTCCCAGAGTAAGGACGCGAGTCCAATGTGTAGATTTGTGCCATATTACTCGGATTTGAGAAGTATTTTCCGATTAGTTTATATTGACAGTCTGACATAATTAAAATGACTTGCATGTATATATGGTTGGTTGAGAAATAAATAATTTGGGCACCAAAAATGATGAAGTAAAGGCAATAAAGACAACTAGTCCTTCTAAGTTAGGTAACCCTCACCCATTTTTTTAGCCTAACGGCGGTTGAGTCTCAATTATCGTCCCAAAGTGGACCAATAAACGCTAATATGCGAAAAATCATCGAAAATAAAATCAAAAATATAAAAAAAGGTGCCTAGAAAAAAATTCTAGATCAATCTTGTGCACGTGAGGGAAAAATAATTGTAAATGCCTTAATATGATTGTACGAATGAAAGGGGAAGAAGATTGAAAAAGAGACTCTAGCCTAAAACATAGTTGGAAAGGTGTCCGAAATGGAGGTCTAAGTCCATGGTTCTTCCGCAGTGTGTGTGTTCTTGTAATACTTCCGTTGACAAATGATTACCAAGAGAATTAGGACTAGCCAATTGAAACAAAATCTCACATATGAGTAGCGGCATGCTTCATTTTCACAATTTCTTTCATTTGAAGTAAATCGCTTGATCTAAAAATTCGCTATGCAAGCTTTGTTGCATGAGGACAAACAACAAACTAAGTTTGGAGGAGTTTGATAAGTGGTTTTTATATCATTCTTATTAGTTTTTTTCCTTCATATTTACCATTTTCATTTGCTTTTCTTTCATTTTACCATGTTTTACGCTTTGGTATTATGCTTCCTTTGTTTTCAGGTCATGATATGCATTTCAAGCGAAAGAGGAACGAAAAATGGACAAAATGCAGAAAAATGCGAAGAATCAGCAAGTCTCAATTCAAAAACCCGAGGCCTGTTATGGGCACACATAATGGCTATTACAGACTGTAACATGCATGGCCCTCCAACACTATTTTGAGGCACCCCAGTACATTCACCAGAGGCCTGTTACAGGCACCCTTAATGGCTATTACGGGTTGTAACAGGCAAGCGAGCTTTCTCCTGATTTATTTCCTATTTTGGCCTGATTTCATCTACTTTAAGGCTTTTGATTGCTTGGATCTAATCTTCATTGTGTGTAATTGGCATTAAAATTAGGAGATTCTTACCATGTTTAGAATTGGATATAAAAACTCATAGGTAGTCTTGAGTTTTTATCTAGTTTTTAGTTTTACGCTTATTTTACGCATTTTGTAAGGTCTCCATTGGTGAGCTGGATCAATTTCTCAATTCAAGTACTTCTTTTTCATTATTCAGGTTCTTATTCATCACTTTATTTATCTGTTTATCGATTATGTCTTTGTCCGTGAAATCGATTTGATTGGATCATTCCTCACCATGACTGAGTAGTCCACTAGGGACTAAGGGTTATGAACCCTATCATAGGACCATTCACATGAACTTAAGCTAGTTACAGGAATTCCACCCTTTTTATTTTAAGAGCATGAGTTTTGATTCAAACCTCGCTACGAAAGTAAGAGTGTTATTTTAAGGTGTTTTTCTTATGTTGAAAGGGTAGAGGCGAACGCCGAAAAACAAGTTTTAAATAGTCAAGTTCGAAGTCACGAAAGTGATCGGATGAAATTGAGAAAAAGTCCCAATTTTTAATGGTTGTAAAAATGTAAATATCACTAACGAACATTTCCGTGCGATGGAAAGCTGACGAGTGTCCCGTTCGTTAGAGGTAGGGCAATATGCTAGCGAAAGTAGGTATTGCCATAATAATCTATTTTTCTATAAACTGAATCGGGATTCTAGTAAAAGAAATGCTTAAGTTATGTGGAGAAATCTACGATAGGAGTCATAAACCTAGGTCCTGTTTGTTTTATTGTTAATTTTCAAGAAATACTCATTTAAGTTTTTTTCCCTAAAGTGCTTTTTTCAAATAAGATGTTTTAACTTAAGTGCTTTTTTACTTAAGTTGTTTTCAAAACCCATTTTCAGCTGCTCTAGCTTTACACCGATAGGATAGAAATAGGTATTTGATCATTGGTCTCTGAGGTTCGATACTTTTACTACTCTGACTTTAGTCGTACGCTTGCAGCGTGTCACCGTTCTTCAAAGCTTTCACTCGGCTGAATCTAAATTGGGAACTATTGTGAAAAACTCCCAAATCTATCCTAGATCTTAGAAGAAAACCCCAAATGGATTTATCTTTTAACCCCCAAATAATTTCCATCCCAATTGATTACAACCAATCCTAATTGGACCTTATCAAACTATCTCTTGGTCACACAACAAAAATTATTATGTGTAGTTGTTGTATAAATGCAATGAGAGAGAATGAATATGATGAAAGTTATTTGTATATTCTTGATTTCAATGATGTAAAATGATGCATGAATGACTATATATAGGGTGTGTGTGTGTGTGTGTAAAATAGAAAATAGAAAAAGTCAGGCTTGAAAAATAATCGAATTTGACAATTTTAGAAGGAGGGAGTCAACCCATTTGAAGAGGGAGTCAACCCATAGGAGTTGAGAATCAACCTATACTTCATGGGAGTCGACTTCAAGAGGACAAAAGGCTTTTGGAGAATTGAGCATACAAAGGGATTCAACAGACAATTCGAGGGACCCGACCCATTCATGTTGTGTGTCGACTCCAAGTGCCTATGTGTTGACTCCTATGCAACAAATTTTTTTATTCCATTCTTCTTTAGAGTGAGTCGACTCCTATCATGAATGTGTAGACTCTTAATATGAGTTTTATTAAAATTTCATATTTTTGACTTGTCCAAATGCTTTTGATATGTTCTATAAGTGTCCTAAGATGAAGAAGCAACCTAGACATAGAAAGATAAGGTCTAATGTACAAATACTAAATACCTAATTTTGACATCATTTAAAACCTCTAAGAGGATAGTGCACTCACATAATCCCCATTTTTTATGATGGCAAAATGTACGACGTATTTGTAGTCTTTTATCAAAGCTCCCCCTAATATATGCATCTTCCCTTAATTATTTGCCAACTAGACTTTGCTACTTTCTCTTGACATATCTTCTCCCCCTTTGACAACAGCAAAAAGAAGAAAAAGACATAACAAGTAAGAAGAATCAAGTAAAACACACAACCACATGTATACCACACATGGGAGTTGCAAAGATAGATTTTATCAATAATAAAAGCACTCATAAAGAATGATGTTAAAGTAAAAAAAAAAAAAACAGAAATAACCTGCAATGCATTCAAAATCCAAAGTAGTTCATTACAAACACACTACAAGATTAGCAAATGAGAATTGCAATAAAATATACATGAAACAAACATGAAAAGGATGAAATTAAAATGCATGCAAAAATTATGTGAAGTCTATTATCCACAAGCAAGATGATTTAGTGTCCACACCTCCCTGATGTCCACCTATTAGTTGTGGTCTCACACCTCTATACCAGTCCTGACAATCATTCCCAAACTGAGCATTTAGAAAATCACACATATCGTGGTAGAAAATCAAGTAGTGATTATGATTTTATTCTTCAAAATGAAGGATATTGTTGATACCAGTAGTGTTTGAGCCATGGTTATATTCTATATTAGTGTGAATACTACGAAACTGATGCGTAACAAAAGAGGCAAAATTTTCAAAGTTGGTGTCTTGATTAGTCATGTGTTGTTGAACCAAACGAAAACACTCTTCTTGAGTAGCTTCAAAAGCAGCATGCCTACGAGACACTTCTTGTTGGTACTCTAGTTGCTAAAGATGAATGTTTTCAAGCAGATTAAGAATTAATGGATCATTTCCACTTGAACCCGTACCATAATCATGCCCGTATGATGTGCCATGTTGGTGTTGAGAGTTTTGATTCCACTGTCTCCAACCTTGTTGGGCTTCTTTTGGTTGTTGAATTGTCGAATTACGAAGCCAAGCCTCATCTCCACCATAATCAGCATCTGACATGTTTGCATCACCATGCTGATCATCGCCATCCCCCTATTTCTCTTCAACATTTTTCAGATCAAACTCAATAGGATCATCATAGTTATATATGCGTATTTGAGACCCCTTCATGCAAAAGTAGTAGACATTTTGATCCTTATCCCACTTATACCCCATGTTAGCCATAGTAGTTCTGCTGAACTCTTGAGTTGGACCAGGTGAAATGCTAAGAAGATCTTGCGTACCAATACTGAAGTTCTTGAGGATCTTACTAATCATTTAAGGGTAACAAAAGGAAGATCCTCTATTACACTCACGAACCGTAAACATCCTATAGACAAAGTAATATGGCTAATAAATTAAGAGCTTATTTTTAAGAATATACATCAGATGTACCTCTGAATGATAATATGAGAGTGACCTCCATTCCTTGGGCGTAACACATGGGTAACAATCCAGTGAAGTATCCATGGATTTCTCTTCAAATGTCCTGTGGGCAGGTTTTCAAAGTTGTCATCAAGCCTAGGAGTCTTGAGACAAAAATTCAAGTAACGCTTACAATTAAAACTAGTACATACTACAGAATCAGTGACACGAGTGTCTTGAGGAAGAATCGAAAAACCAAATAAGGCTTTCTATACTTCGTAAGTAACATGATATGAATTATTTCCCATTCTGAAATTAAATGTAGCTCCATTTCTTTTCTCCAATCAAGCATAAAAGACCCTTATCAAGTCTTCATTATAATATGTATTGACCTTGAAGAAGTGGTTAATCTCTTGATGTTCCATAAGTGTCACTATCTCTGGAATGTGCAAAGTTGCATCAGTGACAATATCATAGATGTGTTGCTTCACCACAGTCCTATTCTTGCAGAATTTCTCAAAATCACTAACACAATTAGGATGAAGGAAAGATTGAGCACTAACAGGTGCTGATAAAGATGAACCTACATCATTTTTCCTTTGTTGGTCTTAGGAGGCATGATTTTTGGACGCGAGTTTGTGCATACAAGGTGTTTGACAAAATGTGTCAAATAAAAAGTGAGGAATTTGAGTAAGTTTGAAATACCCACTAACCAAACTTGTGACTAATCAAAGAAAATAACCCACAAAAGAAGAAAATCGATGAAATTTAGGTGGAATTTAGAGAGATGATGGAGATTTAATTTTTTTTAGAAAAAAAGGATAAATGAATTAATGAAGTGAGATAGAAATTTGGTTCGAAGAGATGGGTTGATTGGGATTAAGGATAATGAGGGTTAGGTTTTATGAGAATAAAATTTTGTAAAGATTGATGGAAAAGATGGAGGATGAAGACAAGATTTAGAGGAAAAATGTTTGGGTGAGAGAGTTAAATGTATCGACCCTCAAGGTCATAAAAGCTAGAAAAAATTGATGAGTTGTGTGAAGGAGTTGACCCATAGAATGAAGGATTTGACTCCTGCTAGATAGAGAGTTTGGGCATTTTGGAGTGTGTCAAGGGAGTCGACCCATAGATAGAGGGAGTTAACCCCCTACTGTAGCAAAATTAAAATTTTCTCAAAATTTTGCGAATAAGTCACCTATAGACAGAGGGAGTCAACTCCTACTGAACCACAATTGAAAACTACACAAATGTGTTAACCCATACAGGTTTGGGGTTGACACAAACAATCCAGAAGCGAATTATGAGAAAATCCTTGACAATACAAGACCTTAGGTTGGCTTATGAAGTTTTGAGTCGAGGCTTGCATTGTGGACATAGACAAGTTAATGCAAAAATGATATTTATCATGTAAGAATAAGAAAAATAACATGCTAAACCAAAAATATAAAAAAAATACTCCAACTATAAGACATTAATGATATGTGATACATATGATGAAGAGACCAAACAAGATGTCACTATAAGCATATAAATTGAAAAACTTATGTGTAATCAATAAAAATATTTGGAAGTAAACACAAGTGAAATCTATCATACATCAAGTAGATCACATATTCATGGATCATAAACGTGAAATCAATATATTCATAAATAAGCAACTTATTGCATAGAAACTTTTATGAGTAAGAGAGATAAGTTGAGAACGGTATTACCTCATAGGATAAGATGGAGAAAGAACTTCACAAGACAATAAACTTTCGAACGAAACTTGAAAACAATTTAAACAAGTGCATGCAACATAAGATATTAGGAAATATTTGAGATATCAAGAATACCCAATTCCCGACGAATATTGAAAAATGGCTAAATCACTAGAAGTTTTGTGAAAATATCAGCAAGTTGGTTTTTGCTACCAACATGCTAAAAAATGACATCGCCTTTTTCAACATGGTCTCGTAGGAAGTAGTGTCGTATCTCAATATGTTTAATACGAGAATGTAACACTAGATTTTTAGTTAGGTTGATCGCACTAGTGTTATCGCACATTATAGGAATACATTGAATTTTAATATCGAAGTCAAGCAGTCGTTGTTTGAGCCAAAGAATTTGAGAACGACAACTATCGGCCTCGCAAATTGACAAAGCAAAAGAGACTTTCTTCTTGCTATGCCAACTAAATAAGGAGCTTTAAACTAAGTTGCAAGTTCCACTAGTACTTTTTCTATCCAATTTACAACAGGCAAAATCGGAATCGGAGTAACCAACCAAACTACAATCGATACCCTTGGAAAACCAAAGTCCATACTTAGAAGTACCGTGAAGATATTTAAGGACGCACTTTACAGCTTTTAAATATGATTCCTTAGGAGCATATTGATATCGAGCACACATGAACACACTAAACATTATGTTAGGCCTAGATGCAGTAAGGTATAGAAGAGATCCGATCATACCTCTATAAATGTTGATATCAACATCCTTACCATTTTCAACACTTTCCAAGTTTCCATTTGTGGGCATTGGAGTTTCAATCGACTTTGAATTCACCATTCCGAAGCGTTTAAGCAACTCGTGACAATTTTTGTTTGACACACAAATGTCCCTTCCTTGAGCTGCTTGATTTGAAATCTGAGAAAGTAATTTAAATCCCCCATTAGATTCATCTCAAACTCACTCTGCATAAGCTTGGAAAACTCTTTGACTAGTTGCATGTTAGTAGAACCAAATATTATATCGTCAACATAAATTTGAACTAAAGAAGATGTTTTCCTTGACGTTTAATGAAAAGTGTTGTGTCTACCTTCCCTCTTGAGTATCCTTGATCAATCAAGAATTTACTTAGTCGTTAATGCCAAGCCCTAGAGGCTTGTTTGAGACCGTACAAAGCTCGTTTTAGTTTATAAACATGATTAGGATACTCACGATTTTCAAAACCGGGAGGTTGAGAAACATACACTTCCTCATTTGTGTAACCATTAAGGAAAGCACTCTTCACGCCCATTTGAAATAATTTGAAGTCTTTGGAGCATGCAAGTGCTAGTAAAAGACGTATAGCCTCGAGGCGGGCAAGCAGAGCATAAGTTTCCTTATAATATATACCCTTCTCTTAGTTATATCCTTGAGCCATTAGTCAGGCTTTGTTCAGAGTTTTCATTTAGTTTTCATCAAGTTTATTTCTAAAAATCCCCTTAGTGCTAATGATTTGATGATCTCGAAGAGGTGGGACAAGGTCCCACACATCATTTCTCTTAAACTAATTTAAGTCATCTTGCATGGCCATTAACCAATGCTCATTTATCAATGCATCTTTGACGTTTTTAGGTTCAACTTGTGAAACAAATGCAAAGTGATAATAGAAATTACTTAGCTTCGAGCATATTGTCACACCTTTGGTGATGTCTCCAAGAATGTTGTCAATTGGATTGTCTTTGGAAGACCTCCAAGCCAAAGGAAGATCATCCAGTTTAGTTGGATTCTCATCCTTCTCCTTTTCAGAAATGTTATCTTCCTCCTCCTCCGGTTTCACCATTTCAGGTTGATCAATTCCCTTTTTGGTGTCCTTGAGTAAGTCTTCTGAAGATACACCTGCATCGTGAAAAGGAATACCGTTCCCAACATTTCTAGGATAAGACTCATCAAAAGTGACATGCACAGACTCTTCAACAGTAAGTAATGCCTTAGTGTACACTCTATAAGCCTTTCATGATTGTGAGTATCCATGAAAGACACCTTCATCATCTTTTGCATCAAACTTTCCAAGGTTTTCCTTACCATTATTTAAGACAAAACATTTGCATCCAAAGACATGAATATGTGATAAACTTGGCTTTCTACCTTTTAATAGTTCATAAGGAGTTTTGTTCAGAATAAGACGAATAAGCATCCCATTTAAAACATAACACACTGTGCTAATAGCACCATCCCCAAAATATTTTTGTATAATACTCTCATTGATCATAGTTCTTACGAACTCCTCTAAAATTCTATTTTTGCGCTCCATAACACCATTTTGTTATGGAGTTCTTGGAGCGAAAAAAATATGTCAAATGCCATGTTTATCAGAATAGTCCTCAAAGAGGTGGTTTTCAAATTCACATCCATGATCACTTCGAATAGCAACTATGCTTGAACTTAGTTTATTTTGGGATAAATTTGCAAAAGATGTGAAACCTGAAATCATCATTGCTACGCAAAAATATAGTCCAACAAAATATAGAGTAACCGTCTATAACAAAACCGCAGTAATTTCCATATGGAGAAGCTCAAGGGGTCTAGAAGTTGAAACAATATTTTTGGATTTAAAAGAGACCCTTGTTTGCTTTCCTATTTGGCATGCATCGTATTGGTGGTCTTTTGAAGTTTTAATTTTTGGTAGATCGATGACTAGATCTTTTGAGACCACTTTACTGAGTAGATCAAAGTTAACATGTGTTAAGTGTTTATTCCATAACCAACAATCTTCACTCATGGTTACCAAACACTTAGTACTTGTTAAAGATACATCATCCAAGTTTAGCATATAGATGTTGTTAACCTTCAAGCCCTTAAACAAACAATCTTTCTTTTCATTGTGATCAATTATAGCCTTTGTCACAAAGTTGACTAATGCTAAGAAGATTATGTTTAAGACCTTCAACAAGTCTTACGTCAAAGATAGTAGTAGAAAAGGGATTACCCACACTACATTTACCAGGTATTGCACCCTTGTTGTTATCTTCGTAGGTCACAAATCCTTTCTTCTTTGGGTTGAAGTCAATGAATAGGGAAATGCCACCCGTCATATTCCTTAAGCATCCACTATCAAGAAACCACATTCTCTCCATGGAGACAAGAAATTCAACCTACAAAATCAAACAAAGGTTGTAGGTACCCAATTTTCATTGGGTCCTTGAGAGTTAGTGAAAACATTGTTACACTTGGGAAACCATTGAAATACACCTTTAGAAACTAGAAACCTCCTAAATTTTCATTTAGCAATGGTATGACCTTTCTTGCAACAATAGTGACAAGTCAAGTGATGATGATAATGACTTTCACTATTTGATTCTTTTATAACAAAATTATACTTTCTGTATGGTTCATATAATGGTCTTTTGAATTTTGCTGGATCAACAATGAAAGTTACTTTTGGTTCTAAAGCCTTGTTCAATTTCGCCTTTAGAGTAGTAACCTATTTTTGCCAAATGTGACAAGTCTCACAACCAAAACAAGATGGTTTTTCATCCTCAATCTTTTACTTTTGAGCATCTAACATGGTTTTCTTAAGATCTTTCATTTGTTTTTGTGTTTCTAAAATATTAGCTTCATAATATGAAAATATTCTCTTATTTGAAGCCAACCTTTTAAAAGCTTCTATGACTTCACCATATAAATTCTTAAAAGCAGTTTGTAATTCATAATGAGACATTTCATCAATAGGTTCATACTTAGAATGACTTACATTTTTCTTCTTATGATGATGGGCCATGAGACAAAATTTTGTCTTTTCATCACTCTCACTTGAGCTACCTTCACTTGTTGATTCACTATCACTTTCCCAAGATATGTATGCTCTTCTAGGCTTGCTAGACTTCTTGTATTGACCCTTACCTTTATCCTTCTTAAGTTGTGGACAATCCGGCTTGTAATGTTCCACTTTACCATAATTAAAACATGAACCTTTGGAGTTTCCTTTCTTATTCTCATCTTGCTTTAAGGAATTAAATTGTCTTCTAAAGTTGATGAGATTTTGGTTGGTGTGCTTTACTCCATTTCTCTTAATGTATTTATGATACCTGTACCGTGCGATTTTTGTCGGTGACGCGACCACCTTACCGCAATGTTGGAATTGGGTGCTACTTTCTGATTTCTTATTTATCCTATGAAGCTGGAAAGGAAAGGGAAGATATCTAAAACTAACCTTGCACGCAAATGTTTTCTTTAATAAATGCTAATAGATCGGGGATCGGGGTCTGGTTATACAAAGGGAAGCTATTAACGCCCAGTGTATCTATGGTAATCCATAGGAACTCTTTATTGCATGTTTCTCTATTAATTTGAAATGCTTTCTTGTGTTTATCTGCTGTGGCTTGGGAAAGTTTCTCCTTTGGGAGTGTTGAGAGAATGTTTTTGTTGTTTTCAGGTTTTTCGTTGTTTTTTGGAAGGTATTGGACCTAAAGTTTTTTTATTTGTGTGCTCGCTAAGATTTCGCAATCTTATGCCTACGTATTCCCGTAAAGAGATTTGGGAAATCATAGCAATCGTAGTTCCTCCTATTCTATGGGAGGAAAAAATGTTTGGTGTCTTGTTGAAAGCCCAAGATTGAAGCTAACGGAGTATTTGTGTCTTGTTCAAAGCCCAAGATTGAAGCTAAAGGGTGACTGAGAGAGAGTTTGTCATCTCTAAAGGAAGAATATCTCATCTATTCATCACAAATTGTTAAGAAATTAATTATAAGGGAAATTACTTTAACTGGGATATGTGAATCCAGAAATGCCATAATTTCCTTTTATAAGAGGGATGTCATGAAGGAAGAAAGCTTTAACTCAGTGTAGAGCAATGCCACTTTTTCCTTTATGAATCTTTCATGCTAAGAGAGGGACATTGGCTTGGATGTTAGGTATCCAGAGGCTTTCCACTTACAGCTGTTAGATGAAAGAAGATTTTAGCCAGGATAAAGGAAGGACTCTAGGTTGGATTTTGAATTAACAAGTGTGCCACTTACAGTAATCATCTGGACAAAAGGTTTGGATTGTTTGTTTTAATATGTGATGTATAGAGGATATGTCTTCCTGCAGAGTGGACTCATGGTCTCATCTGAGGGGATGTTGATTTTTGTGTGCCTTGATCAAAGCCCAAGGTTGAAGTTAAAAGAGACTAACTCTACTGAGGAGGGTTTTATCTGTCTTGTGCAAAGCCCAAGATTGAGGATGAAGAAAAATCACTCCACTGGGGAATGTTTTATCTGTCTTGTACAAAGCCCAAGATTAAGGTTGACTGGGGAAAATTCTTATATGAAGCCTAAGAGGAGGATATCTCTTGCTGAGGAATTGTGGAAATTCAGGAGCAGGTTTATATTGTGTTGGGGAATCCAAAGGGATTATTCTTGCTAGGGATCAGGGAAGAGTTAGATGATCAGATGCCATGAGGCTCTGATTTTACTAGAGATTTGTTGATGGTAAATTGACTCTGGTTGGGGATTTTTAAGGTAAAAGTTTACACCTTGTTGGGGGTCAGAGGAGTTTAAAAGTTGAGTTTGAAAACCTATAAAGGTTTTAACTCTGCTGGAGACTTAGTGTATTGGTATAATGTTCAGGTTTTTTTCCTATGCTTTTAGGAAACTTGAGGGTCACTGTGTGAGATCCAAGAGGAGATAAGACTTTCTAAGTCTACTTGTATGAAGCCCAACAGGAGGCTGAGACTGTCTAAGTCTCTCAAAAAGTGGTAGGCTCTAGTGTAGAGAGGGGTCTTTGTATGATGCCTAAGAGGAGGCTGAGGGTTTAAGGGATGAAGATCAACCCTAAAATAGTCTGATGTTTTGGAAATTTTTGACTCTCCTGTGGATTGAACTAGTAGAGATGACTAATTTATGTCCTATGCCTTTAGGAGGACTTTGGGTCCTTGTACTAAGCCCAAGAGAAGGCTAGGGGAACTTCTAAGAAGCCTGTTAGTCCTTGTACTAAGCCCAAGCGGAGGCTGTGGATGCTTTTAGGAAGCCTGTGGGTCCAAGCCTAAGAAAAGTTCAAGAAAGGTTTCATCGGGAATTAATCCTTTCTCTGTTGAACAGTTCTAAGGTTTGAAGAAATTCAAAAGAGGTTTCACCTGGAATTAATCCTCTTTGGGGAAAAGAATTTCTTGTATATATATATATATATATATATATATATATATATATATATATATTTCTAAGTTTGACAGTCTTGAGAAAAGTTTCACTGGGAATAATGCCTTTCTCTGTTCCATATTGTATAAGCCCAAGAGGAGGCAAGACTGTATAGGGAATTTCCTATGAGGGAACTAGTTTTGACTATGTTGAAAAGTAACCTCTGGTTTGACCTAAACATAGACCTAACTGCTGGGAGACTCTAAGCAAAATATGCACAAGTATATATATAGACAATTATATTGACAGATATATATAAATAAATATGCATTGAAAAAAGATGTGGGGACTTACCTTCTGAGAAGAAGCCCAAGTGTATTGTGATCTGTAGTATCGACTACAACTGTATGCTTGATTAAGGTTTCAAGAGATTGGAGAAAGTTTTGAGGAGACTTTGAACTTAAATTTGATTTAAAGAACAAGTTGTTTTGTTTTAAAAGGAAAAGAATGTGTGGGGCTTATACAATGACTGAGGTCCAGATGACTTATTTGAAAACATTGATCGCACTGCGATACCGAAAGACGTTGTGGGACTTATACTATAGCAGAGGCCCAAAAATTGTTTTAGTACAAAGAGAGGTTGGGTCTTACACTCTATTAGAGGCCCAAAAGTGTTTGTAAAAAAAATAAAAATGGGCCTTATACTCAAGGAGAGGCCCATATGATTTATTTGAAAAGGCGACGATCGCGCCGTGATTTTGAAAACCACAGAGGGACTTATACAATGACTGAGGCCCAAAATTATTTATATACAAGAAGGAATGGGTCTTACACTCTAATAGAGGCCCAAAAACTTATTTTTATACAAGAGACGAGGCTTATAGCTCAAAGAGAGGCTCAGATGAAAAAAACAGCGAACGCACCATTATTTTGAAAATCGTATCGGGACTTATACAATGACTGAGGCCCAAAATGATGTATTTACAAAGGGGATGGGTCTTACACTCTATTAGAGGCCCAAAAGTGTTTCAAAATGAAGTTTGAAAAATCAAAATTAAGAGAAAACCCTAATTTGAATTTAAAAATATAATTTTCAACGGAAATTAAATAAAAAATGATATAAAATATCAAATATATTCAAAAACAAGCTGTCAACTTTGAAAAATGTTTTGAAAAATCATGTTTAATCACATGAAAACTTGGAATTCATTTGAATTTGAAAAACCAAGGTGGAAATTTTATTTAAAAATGTTAAGAAACAAATAAAATGAAATTATTTACAAAAATTCCAACTATATTAAATGAATAATATAAATTTGAGTTTTTTGTAGAATAAAATATTTTAACATTTTTGTGAATTAAAAAAAAAACCAATAAAAAAAGATAAAAAATGAGAGAGAAATAAATATTTGAAATCAATTAATAAAATATCAAAATATTCAAAAATTCAAATATTTGAATTATGGCGCGAAGAACTTCATCTTCTTCCTCGCGCGTGCCCTAACTCTCAGATTTGCAAAACCTCACTTTTCTCTCTGATTACTCAATGGTTTTGACTTTTGTAAACACGAAAGTTGTGTATTTTTGAACAAGGATTCCAATGATATAAATTAATTGCATTTATATTAAGTGTGGGGTGAGAAATCAAAAGATGGACTCAAGAACCCTAATTTCTGCAAGAACACTATGAAATCCTATACACAATACCTACAAAGCAATTGATTGAGGGGAAACACTCTACATAAGTGCAGAAACATGTTTGTAACTTAAAAACACATTTATGATGCATGAATCATAAAGTTTGAGAGTGTCAGGCTTACCTCTGCAAGAGGAAATCGAATCCTCATTTGTAGGTGTTACAGATGTTGTGTGATGATCTGGACAGCTTCCTTGGACCTCAAGTAGTGTGTTTGAAGGCTTGGAATGGATTTAAACAACCTGGAACTTGTTGTGGTACCCCAACTGCAAGTAGGCCAAAAAGCTTGAGCAAATGGATGGTGACTTTGTGGTTCAGTTGTTCCAGATGTGTTTTGAGGTCATGGATCACTTGTATATGATATATGTGAGGTGTTAGGATGGTTGGTTTGTGTGGAATTTCTCTTTATTTGAAAATTCGATATTGACTTGAAAGAGAAGCAAAATCTGGTTTTTTAGAGTGATTGGAAGGAAAGCATGAGTTGTTATGCTTTGGTGTACTTAAATTGATAAAAAAGAACCTCTATTTATAGTAGAGCAACTTTGTTATGGGAGAAATATTGATTGGAGGTTGGATCACTCCAATATCCATTGAACTTTATCATGTAGCCAAACTCTCCTCTAGCCATTGACTTGAGTCAATCTTGCATGCTATGAGTCTTTTGTTGTATGGATAAGGCTTGACTCCTTTAGTGATCAATGACTCAGTCCATGCCACCGCAATGTATCTCTTGAATTCATCATTGCTTAGCAAAAAAAGATGAATGCGCAAGCTATCATTCATAACTACCATCAAAATTTCGGGTATTCCGATATTTAATTCTCTTGCACCCCGAATGCCCGAATACCTTCGTCATTCACACCTTCGGGTCCAAGAAGATTAAATAGGGGCATCTGTCATACCCCAAATTTTGACCACTAAGATTTCCCATCATTGTGCAAATCATCATCACAATATGGATGAACCATCATGCCTCACCAAATGCCTCAAGGGTTGTTGAGCATTCACTACAATCAAAATTAGGGTTTTAAGCCCTCTCAGAGCCTTAGACAAAGGATCAATCAAGGAATGACATGATCTTCAACTTGTCTAACCTCTCAAACATCCACAATGGATCAAAAGGACTCCCACTTCAAGGATTAAGCACAAGGTTGCACCCTTCTAGGTGGATCAAGTCTCAAGATCGCCAGTGTCACCAAATTAGGGTTTTGGTCGACCAGGGCCTCCAGATGAAAAATTTCATCTGGGCATAAGACAAAGATCCAAAACACAACCTAATGTACTCCATGGAACCTCATGGACCCAAGCATCAAGTCAATTTGACCTCAGGGGATGCATACATAAAAAATCAGGAATTAGGGTTTCTTGACCTAATTCACCCCTAAGTTGACTTTTGGGACAAATCAAGAGCCAAGACCTCAAGACATGATTTGAGGGTCTCTAATGAACTATATTGATCCATTTGGAACAATGGGTTAATCCAAGAAGCTTGAGCAACAAGTCTCATTTTCATCTGCACCACAATTAGGGTTTCGCGAGGAAAGTCAACTGTAACTTTGAATTTTGACCAGGACATGCTCCCAAACCCTAAGACATGATTCAATATACCCTATGACACCCATGGAACATGTCCATCAAGTTTAATTTAGGTCAAGGACATGATTTCTTGAAGAATTGCACAATTTGGAATTCATCTGATAAAAAGTCAACTGTGCACAAAAGTCAACTTTGACTTTTTGAGATTTTTCACCAAAATGGATTTTTAACCCTAAAATGATGTTAATGTATGATTTGAATCATCATTCATCAAGAAAAATCAAAGAAAGTGGGATAACTTGTAAAAGGGGTAACCATAAAACTTAGAAATTTTTCTAAGTTATGGAAAAAGTACCACTAATGCACCAACTTTGGAGGACCATAACTCCTAAACCACAAGGCCAATTTTTTTCATCCAAAGATGGATTTGTAGCCCTCATTACCCTCTACAAAAACTTCAACTAGACCTAAGTCCAATTCATTAAGGATTTTGAGTTATGGAGTGATCAAAATCAAGAAATCACACTTTGTTCCAACACTTAGTGAAAATTTCACTAAGTCAGATTTTGCTTCACTTTTTGCCAAATGTAGAGGGATTTTTCACTTGCAATCAAAAGAGATCAAAACCAAACTTGTTCAAACAGTTGTTATATCATGTAAGGGCTTTCCAAAATGGCCAAGAACATGGCCAAATTCAACTTACACCATGAGATATGACATTGTCAAGTTGCCTTGCTGAAATCTGTCAAAGGCAAGGCAGAATTTGCAACTTTGCTCGATTTGCCAAAATCAGCCAAATTCAAATGCTCCTATCCACTTGGACACATCTGAGGATTGAATCTAAAGGGGACAATCACTGAGCCAAGCCTCCAAAGTCCCTGGAACAAGAAATAGCATGTTGAACCTAGAATGGCCAAAATAGGGACAAGACTCCAAATTTGGATTGGAGCATTCAATGGAAGCATCAAGGTGGCATGGACTGAGCCATTCTCATCTGAAATCAGTCAAGACTTATCCAAGACCAAGGGAACCAAAGCTCTGTGCCCTAACCTCTAGTCAATGGCTAGAGGAGACTTGCATTTCCATTGGACAACATTGGCCAAACATACTTACCAGCTGCCATTCACTATTCCTTGCAAAACAAACTTGCTCTACTATAAATAGAGCTCAATTGTGATCAGTTTGAGTACACCAAAGCCATCAAACAGATGCTTTCCTCAAAATCTCTTCTTTCACTCCAATTTTGCCTTCTAAGGCAAGTCACTATCGGGTTTTGAGTTTGAGAGCAATTCCAATCAAACCAATCACTCACACACCTCACATACATCACATATGAGCTGATCAAACACTTAGATCACTTCTGAAACACCAATTTCACAAAATCACCAGCTGGTTGCTCAAATTTTCAATCAAGTTGCAGCTGAGGTACCACAAATTGATCCAGCCAATTTCCATCAAGTCCAAGCATTTAAACACACTCCATAGGGTGTAGGGAAGCTGTTCAGATCATCACCACTCAGCTGTAACACCTCCAAATCAAAAATCACATTGCACTTGCTGTCAAGGCTTAGAGGTAAGCATATACTTGGTCATCTCTCAATCTATGCATATTTCCTCGCACAATAATTTGGCCATATGTTCATAATCATGCAATGAATGTTTTCCCTCAATTAATTGCATTGTTTGAATCGTGTATCAAAAATCCTAGCCTTCATGCAGAAATTAGGGTTCTTGAGGATTTTTCATGATTTCTTGTTATATGTTTAATTTAAATGAAATTAATGGACATAGACATGATCGTGAGGTTGAGACGAGCATAATGATATGTGGATTGCATGTTATAATCAAGTATTTAGGGAGATTGGATAGAAAATGCAAATCTGAGAAACCCAGAACACGCGCGTGTTCTTCAGCTTGTTCTTGGCGCCATTTTTTAATAATTCAAATATTTGAATTTTGTGATTTTATTTAATTGATTCAAAAATTAATTTCTCTCTGAGTTTTAATGATTTTGAGTTGATTCTTTTTTCAATAATTCAGAAAAATGTTAAAATATTTTATTTTCCCAAAAAAATCCCAAAAATATTATTTATTTCATATAATTGATATTTTTGCAAAGAATTAATATTTTAATTGTTTTTGACATTTTAAATATTTTTTCTATATTGATTTTGCAACTTTTAATGCTTTCTAATTATTTTGTAGGTCAATACTTAATTTTTGAAGCATTAATCCAAAATCACAATTTGTTTTTCATATGTTAAACAATTTTGATCATTTTAATTGAATTTTTATTCAATTAAATACATTTTTGAAAACAAATTAGGGTTTTTGGATTAATTCAACCCTCATAAATCATTTTCAAAATCCTTTGGGCCTCTAATAGAGTGTAAGACCCAATCCTTTCTTGACCAAAACATTTTGGGCCTCAGTGTATTGTATAAGTCCCGATACCGTCAAAAACAAACGCCGCGATCATCGCCTTTTCAAAATAACCCTTGGGCCTCTCCTCGAGCTATAAGACCCATTTAACACTTTTGGGCCTCTATTAGAGTGTAAGACCCAATCCCCTTTTAACCAAAATCTTTTTGGGCCTCACTTACTGTATAAGTCCCTCTGCGTTAAAAGAAAACCTCGGCGCAATCGCCACTTTTTAAAAGAAAAGTCAACTGGGCCTACCCTCGTGTTATAAGCCCCACTCTTTTTCTTTAAAACTTTTTGGGCCTCTTGAAAGAGTGTAAGACCCATCCCTTTGTACAGAAAACATTTTTGGGCCTCAGTCCCTTGTATAAGTCCCTCTGTACAAATTCAAACAGTGCGCTCACTGATAAAACCCTGGGTCTCTCCTTGAGCTGTAAGCCCCAAATCTTTCTTTTTCAAAGCACTTTCTCCTTTGATTTTGAATATACTGTTGTTTTCAATCTTTCTTTGTTGAATAACTAACCAAACAGCATGGAAGCTCTACAACCGAGTAAGTGTTTGTACGCTTTCATTTACCGCTTTCATATACATATAACTGTATTGTGGGGTTGTTTCACTGTAAGTCTTCTTTCATAAACTCATATCAACTGTGTAATAATAGTATAGATATTTGGAGTTTCCCCAGCAACTACGTCTAGAACTAGGTGACGCCGTTTCGTTTATTCGTAGAAATAGACAACTAGATCCCCAATAGGATCACCAGATACAGTCTTCTCTCAGGCTGTCCTCATTAGGAATTGTCAAGAAACTCTACTACCAGAGATGAATGTATTCTCCGTGAATGGCATCTTTGAGTTTCTTCCAAATTCTCGAATTTTCCTGACTTTGATCTATTCTCGGTGAATAGCATTGCCTTGAATTTCTCGGGGTTTGGGGACCAACGGGCTTCTTAAAAGCATCGGCCTCCTCTTGGGCATCGTACAAGGACCCACAGGCTTCCTAAAAGAACCCTCGCCTCCTCTTGGGCATAGTACAAGGACCCTACAGCTTCTTAGAAGTATTCAAAGCCTCCTCTTAGGCTTCGTATAATGATCTCTTCCTCCGGGAATGATAGCCTTCTCTTGGGCTTCGTACAAGGACCCGTCGGCTTCTTAAAAGCTTCCAGCCTCCTCTTGGGCTTCGTACAAATTGTCCCGACGACCTCCTAAAGGTATAGGAACATAACTTAATCATCTCCATAGAACAGTCCTTTCATAGAGTCTACTACTGTTTCTCAAAGCATAGTACAAAAGATGACACTCTAGACTTGGACAGTCTAATCTCCTTGAGTCTCAAAGACATTCTCAAGTGACCCCTTCGTTAAATAGGAAGGAAACCCGCCAACTCGGACAGTCTCAATACCCTTCGGATTTCCCGCTTTCTTAAAGAACAGGAATAACCCAGATCCTTGAATCAAATCCCTGAGTACAGTGTTGCTCATATAAGAACTGATTTTCTCTTTCAAAATCAGTATACTGGACTTGTCACTTAACTGAACAGTCGCCAGAGCCTCCTCTTAGGCTTTGTATAATGATCCTTCTCCAGTGACGTTTAGCCTCTCTCTCGGGCTTTGTACGAGACACATAAGAGACTCCCTCGTTGAGTCAATCACCCCTTTCGCTTCCATCTCAGGCTTTTTACGAGATACAAAAAAGTTCTTATTGAGTCAAACAAATGATAGCCTCCATCTCAGGCTTCGTAAGAGATACAAAAACTCTCTTATTGAGTCAAATAGCCTCCATCTCGGGCTTTATACGAGATACCAAAAGATTCCCTCATTGAGTCGAAACCTTTTAGCCTCTCTCTCGGGCTTTGTACGAGACACATATTAGCCTCCTCTTAGGCTTTGTATAAGAAAATCACTGGTTAATCCAATTAACCTTTTAGCATCAAGACTGTGCCTCGTTCCCAGTAAACAAACATCAAACAACTCCCTTTCATCTAATCGCTGTAAGCGGCAAGCCTCTGGATCATCTACATCCATGCCACTGTCCCTCTTTTAGCATGAGAAATTCCTAAAGGAAAGATAGCATTGCTCTACACTGAGTTAAAGTCTTCTCCTTCAGGTCAAAATCCTCTTTAAAGGAAATTATGGCATTGCTAGGATCCGCGTATCCCGGTTAAAGTAATTCTCCTTTATAACCAGTCACCCAACAGTTGTGACAGATAAACCCTTCTTTAGAGATGACAAATTCTCTCTAAAGTTGAGACCTTTAGCTTCATATCTTGGGCTTTGAACAAGATACAAACCACCTTTCGCTTCACGTCTTGGGCTTTGAACAAGACACCAAAAACAATCATTTCCTCCCATAGAATAGGAGGAACTACGAACGCTCTAATTTCCCTGTTTCGGTAAACGAGAATACGTATGCATAAGATTGAAAGAAAAATCTTAGCGAGCACACTAAACAAAAACCCAAAATCCCATATCAAAAGCAGTAATTCAAAAAGCATCAGTCCTAACATCCTAATCCTTGTTCCTTGCCAGAAACCTTCTGCCAAGATAAAAAGAAAGAAAACAGTATTGGCGAAAATACAAATAACCAGTACAAAGGCCCCCCCACATTGATAGCATCCGTAACCTAACAGACCGCTGTTTAAATTCAGTATGCAAAGCAGGGTTAATTGGAGACATCTATTTCCCTTCATTCATCAGCTCATAATAGGATAAAAAATGAATCGACCTGTAGTTTTAAGCTCAACCGCAGAGAGCGACCAGCGCTTAAGAACCGCGTCCAAAATCGCTCGCTACAGAAAAAATGGTGCCCACCGTGGGGCCGGTCTCTATTTTTCTGATTTCCTTTTTCTTCACTTTTGTGAAAACCACAGATTAGGGCTTCCGCCGGGGAACCCATTTTCTGTCAGGAACTTAGGATTCTTAGCTTCATAGGTCTAGGATGATTAGGACAAATATATATACTGCTTTTCCTAATTGCTATACATGTTTATTTTTCTGCTAATGGGAATGCGGGTGATGCCGTATGTGGAAAGAATGAGTATACAACTAAGATAAGTGATGGCGACGGGATCGACCATCAACCTCAGTGGAGGCTGACCAACGCAACCCATTCTCTCACCTAGATAATGGGTCAGTTGTTAAGTCTGAGAAGCTGAGGAGCCAAACCCTTTCGTAGTGCGGAAACTATCGAAAATAGTTGTTACACGATACTACCCTCATTTGAGGCTGGTGATCTATTCTCGGTGAATGGCACTTACTCTAAAATTGCACTACAACTCGCTGGCGATCCGCTTGTTGTTTTGCTTTCCTGGGAGGAGCTGATGATAATGAGTACAGGTACAAAAATCACCCTAGTATAAACCTTTGGGGATGGGTAGAGCCTTGACTTCATGACAACGACCCTTTGACCCCATGTTTTTTCTATGTTTTTGTGTGCTGCATTCATGCATTCATCTAAAAAACACTAAAACATTCAAAAAAATCTTCTCTTCTAGTCTCTCTGTTCTTTCAAAATAAACTAAGACTGTGATTGCAAATATCAGAAAAAAGGATTGCACTAATGGATTTCGGTAGAAAGAGAACTCACCAGTATACCTTCAAGGTTCCATAACTAGAGGATTTGAGAAGGTTAGCGAAGATGATCACTAACCCTGAGGCTTTCGGAGCTAAGCACGGAGGTTTGCTACCACTATTAAGAGTCCATGTGATTGAGGGAATCATGGGTGCGCTCATTCAGTTTTATGATCCGGTTTATCACTGTTTCACATTCCCGGATTACCAGCTTGCACCAACACTGGAGGAGTATTCTCACCTGATCGATCTACACATTACGGATCGAGCTCCATTTTCTGGACTGGAAGAAATTCCAAAGAATCAAACTATTACAAGAGCAATTCATTTGGACGAGTTTGAGGTCAGGACTCACATAACCACTAAGCGTGGCATCCAAGGTTTGCCAGCCCAGTTCTTGACAAAGAAAGCCCTGTACTTCGCCAGTATAGAAAACGTGACTGCTTTTGAAAACATCTTTGTCTTGCTCACCTACGGGTTATTTTTGTTTCCTAACATCAATAACTTCGTCGATATTAACTCCATTAAGGTTTTTCTCATTGGAAATCATGTGCCGACTTTGCTCGCAGATGCGTATCATTCTGTACACTTGGGAAATTTGTACAGCGGAGGGGAAATCACATGCTGTGTACCTCTGCTTTACAAATGGTTTATCTCTCACTTGCCCAAGTCTGTTGCTTTTTGGGATTGGAAGAGTGTCTTACGTTGGTCGCAGAAGATCATGTCTCTTACCAACTCTGATATAGATTGGTGTAATAGGATTTATGAGGGAATCAGGATCATTGACCGTTGTGGAAACTTCCCCAACGTACCCCTTATAGGAACTAAAGGAGGAATCAACTACCATCCGGTATTGGTTCGCCGCCAATTTGGATACCCGATGAGACACATCCCACTGGGTGTTCATCTGGAAGGTCTTTTCTTCAAGGAAGGAGAAAATGACAGAGCACTGAAGATGGAAATAGTGTACGCTTGGAAACGGGTTCATAAGAAAGGACAAGAGTCTCTAGGAAAACCGGACTGTGTCTCGGTGGAGCCTTATCTCTATTGGGTACAAACTAGAGCTCTCAAGCTAAAAATGCCTTATCCTCGTTACGAAATTCTTCCGCCGAGGGAGTCTGTCATGTACTTCATGACGGAAACTGAAAACCTTCAGGTTACTCTCAACAAAATTCAAAAGGAAAGAAGGTCTTGGAAGAACAAGTACCGTACCCTCGACATAGAGTGCATCAAAATACAATAATTACTGAAAGAAAAAGATGCTTTGATTGAAATTTTGGAGCAACATGCTGTAGATAATCAGGATGACCAAAGGAATTTGCTCGCTCCTTTTACCTGGCAGAGGAATGACAACCCGACAACGGCCCAAGAGCCCCGGTCAAAGAAAAGGAAGATACCAGAATCAACACCTGATTTCTCTTCAGAGAGAACTCAGGACCCATTAGTTTAGGTTTCTGTTTCTGCACTTTGTAATTTACTGTATTTCCACTTCTGTAATCCTTTGAATTTCAATAAAAAAGGAGTTTCCCCACTGTTTGATATTTGCAATCTAATTGTCGAAGTTTATTTTGATTAAACCTTAAACAATTAATATAATCATTGCATTCATCATTCTCACGTCGCGTATTTTTCTTACCTACGAATCTCACGTTTGTGTCTCGATTCTAGAGTTAAACTGTCTCATTCGTATAATACTCAGGCCAATCGTCAGAAAAGGATGGATGATCTTGAGGAAGAAAACAGAGAGTTGAAAGAAGAGATCGACGCTCTGAGAGAGGATATGAGAAAGCTTCGTAACGACATGCAAGCCATGGTAAAAGCTCAACTACAACGAACTGTGATCTCAGAGATCACCTCAACGCCCATAGTGGAGAGGTATGATCCTAGGTATTAGATACCGAAAGATCGTCCTTGGGGAATGCTTGTTAACTATATCCCAGAAGGATATATTCCGCCGATCACTGAAGATCAGGGAATCACAACAGAAGCCGCTGGGCCTGAAGGTTACAAACTTCGGGAAAGCGAAGATGCCAGGGGCATACTGAAGACTCCTGAAGGTTACAAACTTCGGGAGACGCCAAGACTCACTGCCGTAGTCACGGTACCACCCCCTATGGTGCACACTGTCCCGGAAGGACAGATTCCACCAACACCTTCTGGTAAGAAGGAAACTATGTTTGACAGAATGGATGAATTCCAGGAACAGTTCTTGGAAATGCAGAAGGAACTGCAGGCCATTCGCGGTCAGGATTTATTTGGAAAGGACGCCGCAGATCTCTGCTTAGTCCCTAATGTGAAAGTCCCGCACAAGTTCCAAGTGCCCGACTTTGAGAAATACAAGGGTAACTCTTTCCCTCAAAGCCATCTGGTGATGTACGCTCGGCGGATGTCAGCCCAGACGGAGAATCAGGACCTACTGATTCACTACTTTCAGGATAGTTTAACCGGTGCCGCACTCAAATGGTACATGGGTTTAAACCGTGCTACGATTAACACATTCAGAGATCTTGGCACCGCCTTCGTCCAACAATACAAATACAATTTGGACATGGCACCCGACAGAGATCAACTCAGATCGATGTCGCAAAAGGACAAGGAAACCTTTAAGGAGTATGCTCAAAGGTGGCGTGAAATTGCCGCTCAAATTTGTCCACCTCTTGAGGAAAAAGAGATGACAAAGATCTTCTTAAAAACCTTAAGCTCATTTTACTATGACCGAATGGTTGCCAGTGCGCCCAGTGATTTCACCGAAATGGTCGGCATGTGTGTACGTCTTGAGGAAGCCATCCGAGAAGGACGTTTGGTAAAAAACACTGGATCGACGAGCGGTACTAAAAAATATGGTAGTACTCTCCCTAAGAAAAAAGAGCAAGATATTGGGAATATCTCTCTCGGAAAGCAAAGACGACGTTATCAACCGGTAGCAGCTGTGACTCGTACTATCAACCCTGCGTCTATTCCTACGTATCAACCTCAGGTTGCACAGAGCCAACCTGACCAGCAAAGGACACAATAGCCTCTTCAGCAGGCCCGTCCTCCATATAACAACAACCGTACAACACGACCACCAGGATTTGATCCTATACCCGTAACGTACACAGAACTATGTCCATTACTACTGGCTAAGGGGCACATTCAGACTAAACCTCCTCTTACAGTACCGGAAAATCCGCCTTTTTGGTTTAAGGTGGATCAAACTTGCCCTTATCATCAAGGAGGTCCAGGGCATAACATAGAGACTTGTCTCAATTTCAAGTCCGACGTGCAAAAACTTGTTAGGAGCGGGGTCTTATCCTTCAAGGATACAAATCCTAATGTTCTCACGAATCCGCTACCTCAACACGAGAAGGCTGCAGTCAATTTGATAGAAGGAGAGACTAACAATGTCTATCAAATTTACGATGTACTCTTGTTGAAAACCAATTTGGTTAAGATGCATTGTAGACAGAGTGGATATGGCCATGTGCCACCTCATAATTATCATCAGTGTGATATCTGCTCTAAAGACAATCAAGGATGTTCGGTAGTGCAAGCAGCTCTACAGGAACAAATGGATCTCGGATGGATCCAAGAGCACCGAGTTCGTGGAGTTAACATGGTTTACACGAATTCTAACGTCATTCAGAACCACGACATCTGTGCAATGAATGTAAACTTGGTGGCGATGCACTCAAGGCAAAGCCAGTATCATAATCTGCCGCGGCACGATTACAGTTCTTGTCTGATTTGCTCGGTAAATAAACATGGATGCTCTTTCATACAGGAGGCCCTCCAGCGTCAGATGGATCTTGGATGGATCCAAGACTACCGTGATAGGAACTCCTATCAAATCAACATGGTTCAGATCTTCGATATTCGTGTGATGAATACCAACCTGGTAGAGTTACATGCTGAGCAGGTCTGACTCAGATTCTTAATATCACATGACTATCAAAGCTGTAAAGCGGGTTGCAAAAATGATCGAGGTTGTACCCTTGTCCAGGAGGCACTTCAGCACTTGTTAAATCATTGGTGGGTGCCAATCTATATGGATGAAGATACTCAGCAGATTAGTATCTGTAACAGGAATCCTACCCGGCGTCAAAGTCAGGATGTCCGATCAGTGGAAGCTAACCTAGTAAGGTTACATTGTATTCAAAGTGGGCGTGGCCAGGTGCCACCACACAACTATGACAGTTGTAGCGTCTGTTCGGAAAGTAACCAAGGGTGTTACCTTGTGAGAGCAACTCTTCAGGGTCAGGTCGGTCGTGGAGAAATTCGTCCCTATTCGGGTTCTGGACCCATCAACTACCTTACCGAGCAAGTTGAGGATGTTGTCACGATCTCTGGTCATCACAGGACCAGGGATGTTTTCGCCATTATCCCTCTACTTGACGAATATAAAGTTCCCAACCAGGAACGAATCGAGATTACTTATGATGGTCAGAAAAATCAGAAGGCTCCTGTAGTCATCTATCTACCAGGACCACTACCGTACGAATCAACTAAGGCGATCCCTTACAAATACGGTGCAACAATAATTGAAAATGGAAAGGAGATTCCATTACCCTCCGTTGTGAACATTGCAGACATCAGTCGAGTAACACGGAGTGGTAGAATCTTCTACCGAGGGGTTGAGGAACTTAACAAGGAAAAGGAACTTCAGACAGAAGCTCCCGATCCCCCAGTCGGTCAATCCAGTAATACCGACCTTTCGAAAAATAATGATGAGATGCTGAAGCTCATCCAAATGAGTGAATATAACATTGTTGATCAGCTGTTACAGACTCCTTCAAAGATCTCGGTGTTATCACTGTTACTCAGTTCAGAAGCCCACAGGGAGGCTCTACAGAAAGTCTTGGAGAAAGCCTTTGTGGAATAGGATGTAACAATCAGACAGTTCGATAGCATTGTCTCTAACATCACTTCCTGCAACAATTTGGGATTTAGTGATGAAGAATTACCCGAAGAGGGTCGCCGTCATAACATGGCGCTCAACATTACAGTTAGCTGCCAGGACGATGCTTTAGCCAGCTTACTGGTAGACACAGGGTCAGCCCTGAATGTTATGCCGAAGTCCACTTTGATGCAGTTATCATTCAAAGGACCTCCAATAAGGGTTAGCGAGGTTGTCGTCAAAGCATTCGACGGATCCAGAAAAACAGTTATCGACGAAGTTGATCTTCCCATAACTATTGGTCCTCACATTTTCCAAGTCACTTTCCAGGTCATGGACATCCAGGCAACATACAGTCGTTTATTAGGAAGACCTTGGATACATCAGGCTGGAGCGGTCACTTCGACCCTCCACCAAAAGCTAAAATTCATTCAGAACGATCAACTTATCACAGTCTGTGGGGAACAGGCCTTGCTTGTAAGCAACTTGTCATCATCTACTGATATTGAACCCGAGGAGGTTATTGGAACTCAGTTTCAAGCGTTGTCGGTGAGCAATGACAATCATTTCAAAGGAGGAACCTCGATTTCCTCATACAAAGATGCTATCAAAGCGGTCGAGAGTACCGATACAAATGGATGGGGACAGCTTGTCATTCCTACTGACAATACAACAAAGAAGGGTCTTGGTTTTTCTGCAACCTGTACCCGGACAGTTGCCAACGATGAAAGTCTTCATCCCCTTCAAACCTTCTTCCACAGTGGAGGTTTCCTTCACCCAGTGTCTCAAGCAGTACATGCTATCAATGAGGAAGATCCCTCTGACACAGATGAAGAATGGAAGTCCTACATTAACAAGGACAGTTATATGTCTCAGGAAGAGGTGCCTATGCCTTTTTGCTTTCCTACAGAAAGTCTGAGATTTATACCAAGATCAGATGTCAAAATGATCTACGAGGATTGTGATCCGGAAGGATGCCGCGCTCGGCCAAATTCATTAAAGGAAGACACTCCGATGAAAGACAATTTTGACTACACCTACTATGGCCCAATGGATGGTCTGCCAATGTGGCAACCTTATCCAGGAAACTTGGGGCAAGAAAGTCAGCCGAGTAATGAAACTCAGCTGAGTATCATTGAACAGAATACCTGTGTCCCCACCATGTCATGGGATCAACACTCAGGTCATTCAGAAACTACTCAACATGAAGATGAATTCGCAACGTTTGCAGGACTTGAGTTCATCAACTATGCTTTTCCCAAGGTCAACGTCATTGAGAGAGATGACTCCTCCAGTTCCAAAGAAGTTTGGGGCACTCTGGGGGAACCAAGTGGAAAATACTACTATATGGTCAAGTACACCGCTCCCGAAAGCTCTCGTATCAGGCTCGAGGATATCCAGGCAACTGGATGGGGAGATGTACCTGAGAGCACAAATGCTATGCAAAATGAAACAGAGGAATTCTCCTACGACAATTCTGCCTGGGAGACAGATTCCAATGATCCTGCTCCACCAGAAATCAGCGTCATGTCTGAAGACCAATCAAGGAAGGTACCAAACTTTGTGATTCACCGAGGAGTTCGCCGCCAATTGGTTGTCGTCGAGGTTCCGAAGATCGTTCATCAGTCAAAGTAATTGCCGTCCTTTAACCTTTCACTCTGCCCAGGTGAAACGGATGTTTTGATAGGGCTCGCTTTCTGTAAATTTCTCTCTTCGCTTTGCCCAAAGTGACAGTGTTTTGTTTTATAGGGCTGTAGTTTCAAGGATCGACTTGTTCATTAATAAAATAACGTCGTTCTGTAATTTCCGCATTAATTGCTGTTTTCTCTTTTTGCTTTTTCAAAGAAAATGGTAATCCTAAAAAACAAAACTATAAAAAACAAGCAGTAAAATAAAACACTGCACATAATTGCATTTTTCTCTACCTCTTCTAAACACGAATCATCACGTCATGCAGATTGCTTGTTTTAAACCAAGTTGAAACATACGATCCGATGCCTTCTCCCAACTTTGAGTTCCCGATATTCGAGGCTGAAGAAGAAAATGACGAAAAAATTCCAGAAGAGATCTCTCGACTACTCAGACAAGAGGAAAGGTCCATTGAACCTCACAAAGAACCGTTGGAAATGGTAAACTTGGGTTCAGAGCAAGAGAGAAAAGAAATCAGGATTGGGGCACTGCTCAGTCCAACTGCCAGAGAGAGTTTGATAAAACTTCTCAGAGAATTTCCCGATGTATTCGCTTGGTCCTATCAGGATATGCCAGGGTTGGATACCAGCATCGTGGAACATCACTTACCGTTAAGATCAAAATGTCCGCCAGTAAAGCAAAGGTTGAGACGGACTCATCCGGACATGGCCATCAAAATCAAAGAGGAGGTACAGAAACAGATTGACGCGGGTTTCCTCGCTACATCTAAATATTCTCAATGGTTAGCCAACATCATACCCGTTCCCAAAAAGGACGGAAAGGTCAGAATGTGTGTCGACTACAGTGATCTGAACAAGGCAAGTCCAAAGGACGACTTTCCTTTACCACACATTGACATGCTGGTAGACAGTACAACAAAGTTCAAAGTATTCTCCTTCATGGATGGATTCTCGGGCTATAACCAGATCAAAATGGCGCCGAAAGACATGGAGAAAACTTCGTTCATCACCCCATGGGGTACCTTTTGTTACAAGGTAATGCTGTTCGGTTTGAAGAACGCTAGGGCAACCTATCAAAGGGCCATGACTACTCTGTTTCATGACATGATACATAAGGAAATTGAGGTATATGTCGATGATATGATTGCAAAATCAAAAACAGAGAATGAGCACGTTGAACATCTGTCAAAATTGTTCGAACGTTTAAGAAAATTCAAGCTCCGCTTAAATCCCAACAAGTGCACCTTCGGTGTCCGTTCAGGGAAACTCTTAGGGTTCATCGTCAGCCAGAAAGGGATTGAAGTTGATCCTGACAAGGTCAAGGCCATTCAAGAAATGCCTTCTCTGAAAACTGAAAAACAAGTCAGAGGATTCTTGGGACGTTTGAACTACATCTCCGAATTCATATTCCTTATGACCGCCACGTGTGCGCCGATTTTCAAATTACTGAAAAAGAACCAGGACTGCGTTTGGACAGAAGATTGTCAAACCGCATTCGACAGTATCAAGGAATATCTGTTGAATCCTCCGATTCTATCACCTCTAGTGGAAGGAAGAACTCTGATCATTTACCTCACAGTTCTAGAGGACTCAATGGGATGTGTACTTGGCCAACAAGACGAAACTAAACGGAAAGAGTCTGCCATTTACTATCTAAGCAAGAAATTCACCGACTGTGAAACTCGGTACACGATGCTTGAGAAAACTTGTTGCGCTTTGGCTTGGGCAACCAAACGTCTTCGCCAATACATGATTCGTCATACTACTTGGTTGGTCTACAAAATGGATCCAATCAAGTACGTCTTTGAAAAACCTGCTCTCACGGGAAGGATTGCCCGTTGGCAAATGCTGTTATCAGAATATGACATAGAGTACCACGCTCAAAAAGCCATTAAGGGAAGTATTTTAGCCGATCATTTGGCTCATCAACCGATTGACGATCAAGAATCAATCGGGTTTAACTTCCCAGACGAAGATGTCATGTATCTAAAAATGAAAGATTGCAATGAACCGTCACCCAGTGAAGGGCCAGAACTAGGTTCCCAATGGGGACTTATCTTTGACGGAGCAGTTAATCATTATGGAAACGGAATTGGGGCAATCATTGTTACCCCTCAGGGTACCCACATTTCTTTCACTGCCAGACTTACGTTCAAATGTACGAACAATGAGGCCGAATACGAAGCTTGTATTATGGGTCTCGAAGATGCAATTGATTTAAGGATAAAAAACTTGGACGTATATGGCGACTCAGCCTTGGTTATCAATCAGATAAAAGGAGATTGGAACACATACCAATCAGGATTGATTCCTTACAAAGACTATGCAAGAAGGTTGTTACCCTTCTTCAACAGAGTTGAGTTTCATCACATCCCTCGTGATGAAAATCACATGGCTGACGCTTTAGCCACTATCTCTTCCATGATTAGTGTAGGTCAATGGAATGACATACCTAAGATTGATATAATGCGCCTTGAACGGCCCGCTTACGTCTTCACGATTGAAGCAGTCATAGATGACAAACCTTGGTACCATGATATCAAATGCTTCCTTCAGAAACAAGAATACCCACCTGGGGCATCCAGGAAGGATAGAAAAACCCTCAGAAGATTGGCTGGAAACTTCTTCCTGAGCGGTGACACTCTCTATAAGAGAAATTTTGACATGGTCTTGCTCCGATGCGTAGACAGACCAGAAGCAGACATGCTTATGAAAGAAATTCATGAAGGATCCTTTGGCACTCATGCCAACGGACCCACAATGGCGAGAAAAATTTTAAGAGCAGGGTACTATTGGCTGACAATGGAATCTGACTGCTATAAGTACATGAGGAGGTGTCACAAGTGTCAGATATACTCCGACAAAATTCATGTACCGCCATCACATCTCAAAGTTCTTTCCTCCCCATGGCCTTTCTTGATATGGGGAATCGACATGATTGGCTTGATTGAACCCAAGGCTTCGAACGAACATCGGTTCATCCTGGTAGCCATTGATTACTTCACCAAGTGGGTCGAAGCAGCGTCATTCGCTAATGTAACCCGACAAGTGGTAGTCCAATTTATCAAAAACAATCTCATCTTCCGTCATGGTGTTCCGAGCCAGATCATTACTGATAATGGATCTAACTTGAACAATAAGATGATGAAAGAGTTGTGCGCTGAGTTCAAGATCGAACAACATAACTCATCTCCCTACCGACCCAAGATGAACGGAGCGGTAAAAGCGGCTAACAAGAACATCAAGAAGATTGTTCAAAAGATGGTTGTGACCTACAAAGGCTGGCACGAGATGCTATCCTTTGCTCTTCACGGTTATCGCACATCTGTCCGTACTTCAACAGGGGAAACCCCTTTCTCTCTAGTATATGGCATGGAGGCAGTTCTCCCCATAGAAGTAGAGATCCCGTCAATCAGGGTATTGATGGAAGCTAAGCTCACCGAAGCTGAATGGTGTCAAAGTCGACATGACGAACTGAATCTGATTGAAGAAAAGAGAATAACGGCACTATGCCACGGTCAGTTGTATCAACAGAGAATGAAGAGGGCGTTCGACAAAAAGGTCCGACCTCGTGTCTTCAGGAAAGGAGACCTCGTGCTCAAGAAGATACCATCTTTTCTCACTGATTCTCGGGGCAAATGGACTCCAAATTATGATGGCCCCTATGTGGTCACGAAAGCTTTCTCAGGCGGCGCCTTGAGACTTGCAACCATAGACGGAGAGGAATATGCCTATCCCACGAATGTTGATGTAGTCAAGAAATACTTCGCCTAAAAAAAAACGTCTCGGTGGATTGAAAACCCGAAAGGGCGGTCCAGGCAAAAGTTAGAGACAAAATAAAAAAAATCATCATCCCGGTGAATTGGAAACATCATAGTACAATCCAGGAAAAAATTAGGGATAATGGCAAGTAACTATGTTCAACAGAGGCAAGTCCCTCTGCGGCAGCAGTTACATCATCCATCAGAGGAAAACTCCAGTCAAGGTCATCTTTGACAGAAGCTCAGGATGCCCAGAATTCAAAGTTGGTAGAAGGATAGTGGTCGTTATGTTTCAACGTAGCCCTTTTCCCTGTAAATTACCATTTTTAAACTTTGTAAATACTCTTTGGAATCACGCGTTTGGCTGATCTCCATCTTATCAATAAAATTTGAGCCTTTGTGCTTTTGTTTGTAATTCTTACTTGTTTTAGCTTTACGGAACGACATTTTAACATGGTCAACGATTCTTGAAATAAAACAAAAAATGAATTTACTTGTTAAAACTTTTTCTGCTTTTTAATAAAGACGGAAATTTCTTTTGACTGTTGAACATCAAAAGAACATCAACCGCTTCTCCAAAAGTAAGCGAACTTCAAAGTGCAGAAACAAAGTACTCCTTCTACGCCAGTATGCCTGAATGAAGGGATCAACTGTGTCAGAGACCTTGTCTCGTCTGACACGCCACGGCAGAGTTCTTACCTCCTAAGCCCGATCAACGGTAGCTCCCAGCAGGGACTATCTCTCCTAAGCAAGGTGGAATTGCTATCTTGAACCAGCGATATCTCTACACGCCCCGCGACGGCCGAGTATCCTGTCATGTTCATCTTTTAGTTTGTGTGTCGCGTCAGTTTTATCCGTATATACACACATACATCATGCATTTTTTATTTGCATTTACATTTCATATTGCATCACTATCACTCTAGTCGGTCCTATCCCCTAGTGATAAAAGTCCTCTCAATCGAGTTGTCAGACCTTTCCTCGTTAGGAAGTGAATCATCTAAACAATCTCGCCACCAGTGTATCTTTAGATCAGAGTCGGCATTCGACCACTTTGATAACTTGAACCTCTGAAAAGCCAGAGAACCTTCAACAGATGTCACTCTTCGCCATTGAAGATGATATCCTTGCTTTCCCGGATTAAGGAAAATCCACAGAGAAAGCCTTGTAATCAGAGATTCGGCGGCATGCCAGTTTCGCTCCGAAAAGACCGCTGATGAGAAGGTCATCGACACCTCAAAATTGGATCACATCATATGGCATTTCTCCGAGAAGATCTCCGAGAAAAGTATGATGTAAAGATCCCAAGCGGAAGCAGTCTCTCAAGAGAATCGCTTTCCCCAGTAGAATCGACAAATGGCGTCTCCAACAGAGAAGTTTGTGTACCTCTACAACTCAGACGACTGGGTTCCCCCCAGCAAGTCTAACCTCAGACCTTTTTCCGTCAAATGGAATCTCCCTAGGAAAATTCGGCGAGAAGTTTGAAGGAAAGCCGCTACACATAGCGTCCCTTGTCAATAAAGTTTATTGACAAAAGAAACTAAGACCAGTTCCTTGGTAGGAAACCAGGATCGAGGGGAAGTTTAAATCAGAAACTAAGACCAGTTCCTTGGTAGGAAACCAGGATCGAGGGGAAGTTTAAATCAGAAACCCTAAGACATGATTCAATATACCCTATGACACCCATGGAACATATCCATCAAGTTTGATTTAGGTCAAGGACATGATTTCCTGAAGAATTGCACAATTTGGAATTCATCTAATAAAAAGTCAACTGTGCACAAAAGTCAACTTTGACTTTGAGATTTTTCACCAAAATGGATTTTTAACCCTAAAATGATGTTAATGTATGATTTGAATCATCATTCATCAAGAAAAATCAAAGAAAGTGGGATAACTTGTAAAAGGGGTAACCATAAAACTTAGAAATTTTTCTAAGTTATGGAAAAAGTACCACTAATGCACCAACTTTGGAGGACCATAACTCCTAAACCACAAGGCCAATTTTTTTCATCCAAAGATGGATTTGTAGCCCTCATTACCCTCTACAAAAACTTCAACTAGACCTAAGTCCAATTCATTAAGGATTTTGAGTTATGGAGTGATCAAAATCAAGAAATCACACTTTGTTCCAACACTTAGTGAAAATTTCACTAAGTCAGATTCACTTTTTGCCAAATGTAGAGGGATTTTTCACTTGCAATCAAAAGAGATCAAAACCAAACTTGTTCAAACAGTTGTTATATCATGTAAGGGCTTTCCAAAATGGCCAAGAACATGGCCAAATTCAACTTACACCATGAGATATGACATTGTCAAGTTGCCTTGCTGAAATCTGTCAAAGGCAAGGCAGAATTTGCAACTTTGCTCGATTTGCCAAAATCAGCCAAATTCAAATGCTCCTATCCACTTGGACACATATGAGGATTGAATCTAAAGGGGACAATCACTGAGCCAAGCCTCCAAAGTCCCTGGAACAAGAAATAGCATGTTGAACCTAGAATGGCCAAAATAGGGACAAGACTCTAAATTTGGATTGGAGCATTCAATGGAAGCATCAAGGTGGCATGGACTGAGCCATTCTCATCTGAAATCAGTCAAGACTTATCCAAGACCAAGGGAACCAAAGCTTTGTGCCCTAACCTCTAGTCAATGGCTAGAGGAGACTTGCATTTCCATTGGACAACATTGGCCAAACATACTTACCAGCTGCCATTCACTATTCCTTGCAAAACAAACTTGCTCTACTATAAATAGAGCTCAATTGTGATCAGTTTGAGTACACCAAAGCCATCAAACAGATGCTTTCCTCAAAATCTCTTCTTTCACTCCAATTTTGCCTTCTAAGGCAAGTCACTATCGGGTTTTGAGTTTGAGAGCAATTCCAATCAAACCAATCACTCACACACCTCACATACATCACATATGAGCTGATCAAACACTTAGATCACTTCTAAAACACCAATTTCACAAAATCACCAGCTGGTTGCTCAAATTTTCAATCAAGTTGCAGCTGAGGTACCACAAATTGATCCAGCCAATTTCCATCAAGTCCAAGCATTCAAACACACTCCATAGGGTGTAGGGAAGCTGTTCAGATCATCACCACTCAGCTGTAACATCTCCAAATCAAAAATCACATTGCACTTGCTGTCACGGCTTAGAGGTAAGCATATACTTGGTCATCTCTCAATCTATGCATATTTTCTCGCACAATAATTTGGCCATATGTTCATAATCATGCATGGAATGTTTTCCCTCAATTAATTGCATTGTTTGAATCGTGTATCAAAAATCCTAGCCTTCATGCAGAAATTAGGGTTCTTGAGGATTTTTCATGATTTCTTGTTATATGTTTAAGTTAAATGAAATTAATGGACATAGACATGATCGTGAGGTTGAGACGAGCATAATGATATGTGGATTGCATGTTATAATCAAGTATTTAGGGAGATTGGATAGAAAATGCAAATCTGAGAAACCCAGAACACGCGCGTGTTCTTCAGCTTGTTCTTGGCGCCATTTTTTAATAATTCAAATATTTGAATTTTGTGATTTTATTTAATTGATTCAAAAATTAATTTCCCTCTGAGTTTTAATGATTTTGAGTTGATTCTTTTTTCAATAATTCATAAAAATGTTAAAATATTTTATTTTCCCAAAAAAATCCCAAAAATATTATTTATTTCATATAATTGATATTTTTGCAAAGAATTAATATTTTTATTGTTTTTGATATTTTAAATATTTTTTCTACATTGATTTTGCAACTTTTAATGCTTTCTAATTATTTTGTAGGTCAATACTTAATTTTTGAAGCATTAATCCAAAATCACAATTTGTTTTTCATATGTTAAAAAATTTTGATCATTTTAATTGAATTTTTATTCAATTAAATACATTTTTTAAAATAAATTTGGGTTTTTGGATTAATTCAACCCTCATAAATCATTTTCAAAATCCTTTGGGCCTCTAATAGAGTGTAAGACCCAATCCTTTCTTGACCAAAACATTTTTGGCCTCAGTGTATTGTTTAAGTCCCGATACCGTAAAAAATAACCGGCGCGATCGTCGCCTTTTCAAAATAACCCTTGGGTTTCTCCTCGAGCTATAAGACCCATTTAACACTTTTGGGCCTCTATTAGAGTGTAAGACCCAATCCCCTTTTAACCAAAATCTTTTTGGGCCTCACTTATTGTATAAGTCCCCTGCGTTAAAAGAAAACCTCGGCGCAATCGCCACTTTTTAAACGAAAAGTCAACTGGGCCTACCCTCGTGTTATAAGCCCCACTCTTTTTCTTTAAAACTTTTTGGGCCTCTTGAAAGAGTGTAAGACCCATCCCTTTGTACAAAAAACATTTTTGGGCCTCAGTCCCTTGTATAAGTCCCTCTGTACAAATTCAAACAGTGCGCTCACTGATAAAACCCTGGGCCTCTCCTTGAGCTGTAAGCCCCAAATCTTTCTTTTTCAAAGCACTTTCTCCTTTGATTTTGAATATACTGTTGTTTTCAATCTTTCTTTGTTGAACAACTAACCAAACAGCATGAAAGCTCTACAACCGAGTAAGTGTTTATACGCTTTGATTTACCACTTTCATATACATATAACTGTATTGTGGGACTGTTTCACTGTAAGTCTTCTTTCATAAACTCATATCAACTGTGTAATAATAGTATAGATATTTGGAGTTTCCCCGGCAACTACGTCTAGAACTAGGTGACGCCGTTTCGTTTATTCGTAGAAATAGACAACTAGATCCCCAATAGGATCACCAGATACAGTCTTCTCTCAGGCTGTCCTCATTAGGAATTGTCAAGAAACTCTACTCCCAGAGATGAATGTATTCTTCGTGAATGGCATCTTTGAGTTTCTTCCAAATTCTCGAATTTTCCTGACTTTGATCTATTCTCGGTGAATAGCATTGCCTTGAATTTCTCGGGGTTTGGGGACCAACGGGCTTCTTAAAAGCATCGGCCTCCTCTTGGGCATCGTACAAGGACCCACAGGCTTCCTAAAAGAACCCTCGCCTCCTCTTGGGCATAGTACAAGGACCCTACGGCTTCTTAGAAGTATTCAAAGCCTCCTCTTAGGCTTCGTATAATGATCTCTTCCTCCGGGAATGATAGCCTTCTCTTGGGCTTCGTACAAGGACCCGTCGGCTTCTTAAAAGCTTCCAGCCTCCTCTTGGGCTTCGTACAAATTGTCCCGACGACCTCCTAAAGGTATAGGAACATAACTTAATCATCTCCATAGAACAGTCCTTTCATAGAGTCTACTACTGTTTCTCAAAGCATAGTACAAAAGATGACACTCTAGACTTGGACAGTCTAATCTCCTTGAGTCTCAAAGACATTCTCAAGTGACCCCTTCGTTAAATAGGAAGGAAACCCGCCGACTCGGACAGTCTCAATACCCTTCGGATTTCTCGCTTCCTTAAAGAATAGGAATAACCCAGATCCTTGAATCAAATCCCTGAGTACAGTGTTGCTCATATAAGAACTGATTTTCTCTTTCAAAATCAGTATACTGGACCTGTCACTTAATTGAACAGTCGCCATAGCCTCCTCTTAGGCTTTGTATAATGATCCTTCTCCAGTGACGTTTAGCCTCTCTCTCGGGCTTTGTACGAGACACATAAGAGACTCCCTCGTTGAATCAATCACCCCTTTCGCTTCCATCTCGGGCTTTTTACAAGATACAAAAAGGTTCTTATTGAGCCAAACAAATGATAGCCTCCATCTCGGGCTTCGTACGAGATACAAAAACTCTCTTGTTGAGTCAAATAGCCTCCATCTCGGGCTTTATACGAGATACCAAAAGATTCCCTCGTTGAGTCGAAACCTTTTAGCCTCTCTCTCGGGCTTTGTACGAGACACATATTAGCCTCATCTTAGGCTTTGTATAAGAAAATCACAGGTTAATCTAATTAACCTTTTAGCATCAAAACTGTGCCTCGTTCCCAGTAAACAAACATCAAACAACTCCCTTTCATCTAATCGCTGTAAGCGGCAAGCCTCTGGATCATCTACATCCATGCCACTGTCCCTCTTTTAGCATGAGAAATTCCTAAAGGAAAGATAGCATTGCTCTACACTGAGTTAAAGTCTTCTCCTTCAGGTCAAAATCCTCTTTAAAGGAAATTATGGCATTGCTAGGATCCGCGTATCCCGATTAAAGTAATTCTCCTTTATAACCAGTCACCCAACAGTTGTGACAGACAAACCCTTCTTTAGAGATGACAAATTCTCTCTAAAGTTGAGACCTTCAGCTTCATATCTTGGGCTTTGAACAAGATACAAACCACCTTCTGCCAAGATAAAAAGAAAGAAAACAGTATTGGCGAAAATACAAATAACCAGTACAAAGGCTCCCCCCCACATTGATAGCATTCGTAACCTAACAGACCGCTGTTTAAATTCAGTATGCAAAGCAGGGTTAATTGGAGACATCTATTTCCCTTCCTTCATCAGCTCACAATAGGATAAAAAATGAATCGACCTGTAGTTTTAAGCTCAACCGCAGAGAGCGACCAGCGCTTAAGAACCGCGTCCAAAATCGCTCGCTACACGGTGACCTTAGGTTGCCATTCCCTGTTAAGATATCTCAAAATTTTTTTAGTAACAATATCATTAGAAATCTGCTTACCAAGTGCATTCAAACAGTTTACAAGATGAGTGAATCTCTTTTGCATATCGGTAATGGTTTCACCATGCTTTATGTGAAAGAGTTCAAACTCTTGAGTAAGGGTATTGATTCTAGCTTATTTGACTTCATTTGTACCCTCATGGGCAACTTGTAATGCCTCCTACATAGCTTTAGCGGTTTCGCAATGAGAAACACAGTAATATTCATCAACTCCTACAACGGAGATTAGAATATTACTTGCTTTTCAATCACTAGACCATTTTTTCTCATCTTCCTCATTTCATTGTGCTTCTGGTTTAGGTACAACGATTCCATCCACATTGGTTATGGTAATTTCAAAGGGACTATTTTGAATGGCGCTCCATACTTTTCTATCAATAAAATTGATATGGATACGCATACAATCTTTCCAATAACCATAGTTCTTGCCATTGAAAACCGACGCTTTATTATACGCTCATTTAGGTTCGAAAGCCATAATCTAATACGCAAATCTTGAAGCACAAGATAAACCGGTGCTCGTGATACCACTTGTTAGACAATAGTATATGATCTAGAGAGAGGTGAATAGATCACAAATGAAATTTTCTTCTTTAAAAACTGTTTTAAAAATTGTTTAACAATGGCTAGCGAAAACAATCCCGGATCAATATATTTTCAATAATAACATTTGAGCAAGACCACAGAGTAATAACTGATTTCTAATGAAATATTGAGAAAAATTGGCTTAAGCAATTTGTCGAACAGTTAGTGTGCAATCAATTCAACTTTGATTTTGTCGATTTGAAAAACCAATTAAAATCAAATTTTGCAACCAACTTAACAAAACAGTTTAAAGTATTAAACAAAGAAATTATCTCAATGTATCGATTGCACAATCAATGGATTAACAAATTTCTATGAAAGTAGAGGGAGAGAGAGAGAGAGAGAGAGAGAGAGAGAGAGAGAGAGAGAGAGAGAAGGATTTGTTTAGGCAGTTCCCCAATCGGCTTCACTATAGGTAAATCTGCCCTCAATTCCAATGGAATTGAGATAATGAAAATTAACCTTTGCAAATGTAGTTTACAAGAAAAGAAATAGAAATCCAACCCTCCAAACCCAATTTTTGATGTTGATCCTATCTTCTTTTCTTCCTTTGATCTTCAGCTCGATCAAGTGACCCAGTACTTCAAATTTGATCCCTGGATACCACTACTCATTTGACTGAACCACCGTTCTTCAAAGCTTTCATTCGGCTGAATCCAAATTGCAAACTATTGTGAAAAACTCCCAAATTTATCCTTGATGTTGGAAGAAAATCCCAAATGGATTTATCTTGAAACCCCCAAAGAATTTCCAACCCAGTTGATTACAACCAATTGTAATTGGAACTTATCAAACTATCTATTGATCACACAACAAAACTTATTATGTTCAGTTGTTGTATGAATGCAATGAGAGAGGATCAAGATGATGACATTTCTTTGTATATTTTTGGTTTCAATAATGTGAAATGATTCATGAATGACTATACATAGGGGTGTGTGTGTGTAAAATAGAAAACAAAAAACAAGGCTTGAAAAATAATAGAATTTGACAATTTTAGAGGGAGAGAGTCAACCCATAGGAGTTGGGATTCAACCCATTCGAAGAGGGAGTCGACCCATAGGACCTGGTTGCCAACCCATGCTGCCTGGGAACTGATTCCAAGAGGACAGAAGGCTTTTGAAAAATTGAGCATACAGAGGGAGTCGACCCACAACTCGAGGGAGTCGACCCATTCATGCTGTGCATCAACTCCAAAAAATTTTGCAACAAATTTTGTTTATTCCATTCTCCTTTAGAGCGAGTCGACTCCTATCATGGATGAGTCGACTCCTAATATGATTTTTCATAAAATTTCGTATTTTTGACTTGTCTAAATGCTTTTGACATGTCATATAAATGTCCTAAGATGAAGATGCAACCTAGATATAGAAAGATATGGTCCAATTTACAAATACTAAATAACTAATTTTGAAATCATTCAAAACCTCTAAGAGGATACTGCACTCACAAGAATTGATAGATAATAGAAAACCGATAGTAGATCATAAAGAAAATAAAGAACACAAGAGAATTGTTAATTCAATTCAATGCAATAACACCTACATCTTGGGGGGATTCCTACCCAAGAAAGGAAACACACTCTCAATATATTTAGTACAAAGTGTCTTAGATGAACAAACATTGTTCAATGCCCCTCTTTTTAGTTCTACCAGTTTATTTCTATTTAGGATTCCCCATAAATATGAGACCTCTCTCACTTTCTCTCCACCACTAACCCTAGTGACAAATACAATAAACATAATATGATTGTTTGAATTACAACTCAACTATCAAACCAAATTTTATGCCTTTGAATATGGATGCAAGCGCTAGAGTGGTGCACAAACAACAACGCAAACAAAAGACTCAAAATAGAAACCCTAACACAAAAATCTTCAATAATTGCACACGTTTCTAACGTTAGGTTTGAGTCTCCTTAAATAACAATGTAACTTTTGGGTTTTTTTCTAATGGGCATTTGATTTGAGATCACATTCTGATTTATAAAGGATTTAGTTAAGATATGTTTTTCAAAAGCCTCCACCAAAAAGATTTGATTAGAATTTAAATTTAAATATCCAATTAATTAGATCCGATCTTATTCAATCTAGTAACAAATCTAATTAATATATTGCAAAAATATAGCAGAAAATCTTATTGCCCACATCTAGAAAATTCGCTCAAAATAGCAACAACATTGTCATGCTGACAAGGGCTATATGTTGCACACATGCTGGAATATCGTGTCCCACATGTGTCTTTTATTCACCCGAAGTCATGAACACTATCAAGCAGCATGCATACAACCACAGTCAATGGTCAGTAAGATTAGTGAGGTCACTCAGAACTACCACAACTCATCAAACATCAGCAGAGAGATCAACTCAAAAATATTAAAGTTCACACACATAGAGAGATCAACTCACAAAGGCTAAATGTTAGGCCATATGCTCCAGTATGTGAGCACATAACTCCACAAACACATCAGAGCCTCACAAACTACCATATTACTCCCCATTTTTACCACAATTTTCAAAGGTATGGAAAAATGAAAACTAGAGAAATCAGATAACACACCAAAAGGCTTGAAAACATAAATTGAAAGGCCATAAAGTAGAACCATTAACACATATGAGTACCAAACTGGAGTAGCTAGAACTATGGTTAAATTTTAGAAGACATAGTTATTACAAAACTATAAAAACAAGCCTAAATACAAAGGGCCAAAACAAACTTCAAAATAGAACCAACTTGATGACATCAGTCTTTAGAGCTTGATTATTTTTCTACACTTGAGGATTCTGAACTACCAGCTTCTCCATCACTAGCAGATTGTTCTTCCTCTTTCTCTTCACTGTTAGCCTTTTTTCATCCTCAAGTTCCTTCTCCTTGGTCAACATTTTGATCAATCCATCCGCATTCTTCTTCCCGATGGTAGTTGCAGTGATTGTCTCTTTCAGAGCCTTTGAAGCTTCTATTAGCTTAAGAAACACATTTTTTATGGTTGATTTGGATACAAGAGAAAAATTCCCACTATCAGTTTGACCTTGGAGCTTTGTCACCATAGTGTCTAGGACATGTGTCCCCACAAACAGTTTCTCATCCAGGGTTAGAGGACCAACCTTTTTGTTTAGTGTTTCTTGAGGATGTAAAATTCCAAGGTGTTGATTCAAGATAATTCTAGTGATTAAGCAAGGTTGCTTCACAGCAAAGGAATCAGCATGCTTCATAGTTTTCTCAAATACATACTTTCCAAGGTTCAGCTTTATTCTGGTTCATATTAAAAAGATCCTTTTAGCCAAATAAATGGTTATACTGGAGTTGTGATATGGAGGTGCCCAATTAGATGCACCAAACCTAGTCATAATAGAAAATTTCATACTCAATTTTCCACAAGAGAATAACCATTTGTTCGACGATTGCTTCACTTGCCCATCAGTTATTTCCTTGGCAATCTTGTCAATTGAGGGAATTTTTTCAGACCCTACTAACTTGCTTCTTCCCAGGTACTCATTAATAATTGGGGGTGAAAAGTTAACACACTTCCCTCTAACATAAACCTTCATATACTCCTGAATTCCTTCAACATTGCAATCAGGTGGCATGTTCACAATAAACTCCTTGACCAACTTTTCATATCAAGGACCAATATCAGTTATAGCCTTCAGTAAACCAACATCTTTTATCAAGTCCATAATCTCTTTACAGTAAAGAGATTTTGTTCCTAGATCTCTTTCACAAGCAATCCTTCTTTGATACACATATTTCCACTATTGAACACTTGTTTTATAATGGAATGATAGATTATCCAGAGAAGCAGCAACAACATTCACATGAATCCTTTTACCACTAACCTTTCTCCTTATGGTGGACACAATGTCCTAGACATCTTCTTTAACATCTGTCTCAAAGTCACTTGATTGAACAAGTTTTCTCTTGAGAGACTTCTTCAGAGCAGTTTTCTCTTCAACCTTTATTTTCTAACTCATAGGTGTTCTTGAGGAGTTTTCTTCTTCACAATTTCAGTGTTCTTCGTGAAGATTTTGGGAGGAACATCTTTCTTCTTCTCTTTCACACCATCATCCATAAACCTAGTTTTACTCTTCATTACTTTAACAACAGGTTATTAATACGTATTAGTTTCTTCAGCCACATTCACCAGTTCATTTTCTGTAACTATCTTTTAAGGCTTGGTGACACTTTCAATAATCCTCTTCATGACACTGGCAATTGGAATATCATCATATTCATCAGCTTGATAAACTTCGACACTTATTTTCCTTTGAACCCTTGCCTTTACATTTTGAGGGTTCTCATTGAGGATATCATCAGTAGAATCATCAGTGGAGACATAGTTGTCATTGAACACATCATCAAGAAGCATATCAATGACAAGTGTATCAACATGATTACCAACAACCCTTACAGGTTTGTTACTAGGGTTTGCTTTATCATGTGGTTCATTAGTGGATTCAGTGGAAGGTTTAACATGTGGTTCATTAATAGGAACATAAGTGGGTTCAACCTTTGGGCCATTAGATGTTAGAACAGATGTTTCAACATTTTGTTCCATGCGTGGTTCCTCAACAGTGGTTTCAGCATGATTGATGATTTTTCAGTGGTATTGGAATCAACTTCTTTAATAATATTCAAAGATTTAACATGCACAGATGGTTCTTTTTAGATGTACTAACCTTTTCTGATGATTTTTTGTTCTTAGTGGCAGCACTCTTTGACCATTTTGTTGAAATGTCCACTAGAACAATCATTTTTAGAGGTTTTGGGCTTTAAAACATAATAGGTTCATTATCATTGTCGCTAGATTCAGAAACCCTAGTTTTCTTTGTAGTTGCTTTCTCCCCCCATTTTAACTCTTAGCATCTTGATCCCATATGCATTAGTGATAGTTTTGGGTTCATAGATCTTAGTTTCTTCAAATTTTTGATTCATTTTCATACAAGTTTGAATCAATTGAGAGAGAGAGAGAGAGAGAGAGAGAGGAATAAGGACAATTGTGTTAGAACAATAGTGAGATGAATAACTCTTCAGACGTGTATAAACTGAGAAGTTCTAAAAATGAACTAAAATAGGAATGATGGGCCTTATTTCTTGTGCAACAATGATAACAAGAGAGAGAACATATCCTTTTTCACGCCTCATTTGCTTTAATTTCCCATACAAGCAAATTCTAAGAGCTCCCCTTTGCCTTTCAAACCTAACTTTCTTTGAATACTTGTTTTGAGAAATAAAAATGTTGTCTTCTATTTTTACTTGGCTTCCAAGAATATAGGTGAATTTTCCACCTAGACATATCTCAACTTCAGGCTGCCTTAGTTGGATATATGTTCCAACATCTTGTCTGACATTTCACAAAACACAAAGTCATAAATGAGTTTTCCTTTATTATTATTCACACATAAGGTGTTACTTATTCCACCAAGGCCTTTCACTTGTATATGTTCCATGAAGTTAATATGAAGTAATTCCAGAACTTTAGAGGAGGTAGGATGTTAGAGATTTTTCCTTCTTCAATCTTGATTTTTGGCAATCTCTTTATAGTATCTTCAGGTATGAGCTTCTGCATGCTTTTGAGGTTAAGATGCCCAAGTTTCTGGTGCTATATCCTGGTCTCATCAACCTTGGATATCAAACATGTTAAGGGCTGACTTTTTTTTAGATATCGACAAATAACAATTGTTTTTGGATCTTGAACCCTTTGTTAACACTATTTGATCTTTGCTAGAGACAATACATTCAGACTTGTTAAAGTTCACATTCAGACCTTGATCACATAGTTGTCTGATGCTGATCAACTTAGCAATTAGACCTTCTACCAGCATCATATCATCAAGACAAAGGAAACCTAAACTAACAAGTTTTCTTATGCCCTTGATTCTTCCTCTAGCTCCATCACCAAAAGTAACATAACTATTAGATTAGGGCTTTAACTCTTCAAGATATTTCTTTTCTCCAATCATTTATTCATCACTAGAATCACTACCAAAATTATATTTTCTACTAAAAGCCGTCACTTTGTTAGTTTTTTCTCCTTCACTTTCATCATTAGAATCAGACCAAGTGACAGACAATCCCTTTTTCTATTTCTTTAGAAAGTAGGACATTTGACTTTAATGTGACCAAACCCTTCACATTCATAGCATTTTGCTCCTTTACCTTCATTAGGTATGTTCTCATCTCTAATCCTCACCTATTATCCAAGCATTTTCATACCTTCAATTTATAACAAGAAAAAAACTAATTCTCCTAGCCATTCAAATTAAAGGATCCTGTAAACTAGCATACTTTCATCAAGAGATTTTAAAGGAAATACAACATCATGCATGAGGTAATATATTCAAGTATATGATCGTGATAAAAACCTAAAGGGGAGGAAACCCACCAGAGATTTATAAGAGAATTTATGATGATGAATACTTATTCTTTCCTCTCTTTATGAAAACTCAATTTTCCATAATTACCAGATGAAAGAGATGATTCGTCTTGAACATACAAGACTTGATAAATTTTGAAGGCTCTACAGATTTGAGCAAATTTTTGAGAAAATAGGATGTTGTGCAAGATGTTCCAACATGAGGAAGTCTGGTGGAAGAAGACTTGTCAGACATGATATCCTAATGTGTGTCTCGACATCTTGACCTGATATAGCTGGTTATTGCTAATCTGGTCAAAGATTTAAGGAGCAATCAGAACATGGATCAAGGAAGAAATAAATAGAAGATTTGAAGCCCAAGGAAGCATGATATTATAAAAAAAGACTAAGAAACCCTTTTGTAAAGGAGAAAATAGTGTTTAGGGTTTTTAGAGTCGTAGGCTTTCTTGTGTTGTAAGTCTCCCTTTGTATTGGTTTGATACACTGTGGAAGACATAGATGCTTGTATAGATTTGAAAACCTGTAGGTAATGAATCGTGTATTGTTCTTGGATGAAACTTTGAAGAAAATCCAAGTTGTGTTGTTAGTCAAGAATGTTCGACTGAACTTTGTATTGGAAGAGGTGTCTTTCAAGTAGGATGATACAGTTGCTGTCAATTATAACTGTTAGATAATCACAGGTTATGATTTAGGGAGTGAGATGGGTTTCTCTTATCAATTAGATGTGACTTCTAATGATAAATTCCCCATTGGGTAGTGATAGGTAAAACAGAGGTTGTTTACTGTAAACCAGATGTTGTTTATATAAAACTATACTACTGATAGTGGATTCTTCTTCCTAGCTTAGTATGCCCCTAGATGTAGGTGATTTACACCGAACTGAGTTATCACATTCTGTGTTGTTTATCATTATGCAATTTACAGTTCAGTTTTGATTAACATGTTGTAACAGATGTCGAAACATCTGTCTTGCTGTTGTTGCTAATATTCTGGATATTAGCTTGATTGTTCTGCCCTTGTTTTAAAGTTATGCAGAGAACAATGTCTTGACAAGTGTTAGGGCATCTGCTATGCCAGAATTTCAATTGGTATTAGAGCAGGCACCCTATCTGTTTCTGGATGAGATCTTGGGAGATACTTTTTGGATTTAAACAAGGAGGTGTTTGGGAGATCAGATCATTCACTCGGACATACTTAAGGGTATTAATGGATGAGATGAATGTTCTAGATCAATGGTAATAACTACTGTTGGTTGTTCAAGTTTTCTTAGGGGTTTCTACAGCAACTGCAGGAGGAGTGTCTAGTTCTCCTGTATGGTGTCTTATAAGATGTTCTGACATCTTATTAGGGCATGTTGAAGATGTTCCTTGGTGGTTCCGCTGCATATGTTTCTGATGGAAGAACTCAGGTATTTATGGGATTCTGGAGTTGTGATAGAAGAAAGATGGTGGAAGATCTTGATTGTTGGCCTCTTTTCTTGAAGATATCAGCATCTGTGAAAGCTCTAGTCATTCCAAAGTTGGGAGCAATGAAATGGAGAGAGTTATTGGTTGATGTCTGTCATGTTGACTTAGTGCTTGGAAGCTTGGTTCCATCTTGTATCTTGAAGTCAGTTTGAAGAGAAGGTGAATTGAGATCGGGTTTATCAAGTTCATGATCTATGGATTTGGTAAATATTATTTTCGATAAAGTTGCCAAAGATACTTGAGTCCTTACTCAAGTCTACTCATAAAGGCATCTCTGGTTATGTTTAAGAGCTCTTTCAGAAGGATAACCTGGTTCTTATGCTGAAGATGGATTTCTGAAGATCTCTGGTGCTGATGGATGTTATTCAATGTGAAGATAATGAGAGGTGATTTATTTTCACCATCCATGAGTTGCAAGAAATCTATTAGCAAAAGAAATTCATAGGCAGGTTGAGTCAAGGGTGACAGAGTTGATATCTTAACATGTTGTTTGACTATAAAGATGTTGACACATTTGTGTTGATATTTGGTAGAACATATATCCTACAGGATGTATGGATTTGTGGACAACGATTCAAGATCAATTCTTGTTTATGAAATCCACAAATATTTAATTGATTATCCTTGTATTTTGGAGTACAAGATTACTGGTGACAAGTTGGTACATCAGGAAGTGCAACAACTCTTGTTGCATCTGCTCAAGGATCTATTCTTTAGAGAATGGATATAGTCAAGAGAAGGAACTGATGTTCAACTAGATGTTGAAACATTCTATCAACAAAGATTATGCATAATCTTGTTGATTCAAGGAATGAATCTCTAGAGCAAAGGAGCTGATAATCTTGGTACCATACACGTGTGTGTAGTAGGACCTGTCTTTATTCTGGTGTTACAAAGGCACATAATCAGACTAGGAGGTTTCACGACAGGAAGTTTGGCTAGAATGTAGTGCTGATGGAAGTGAAGATGAGGACATTTTTCTTGGATCGGTTTATTTCTGACCTAGGAGTATTGGAGTGCAGGAGGTGTGTTCCAGTTTCTACTAAAAGCATCTGATCTTTATCTAGAAAGTTTCCTAGCAAGAAACTTGACTAGAATATGGTGCTGGTGATAACACTGCTTGGGTCAGTTTATTTCTGATATAGGTGGATAGGAGCATGTGATCTTGCTCATCTTGGAGGTCAAGGATAAGTGGCAGTTATCTCTGACTTCCTGAAGATGTCTCTACTTAAGGAAAGCGGGATTCCTTTTGTAAAGATCTTGTGTGACTGATCTCTTCTGAAGAATCAAGCTTTAGCATGTTTGTTTTTTTGCTAAAGATGAGGTGGTTGTTACAGTACAGTAAAGCAGGATGAAGGTTGTCTACTCTAACTTAATACATTAATCAAGTCTATGAGAACATGGAACTCTTATTCTATTATAGGGAGGAGGTTCTTCTAAGTGGCAGAATGAAGGACTGAACTCTTCAGCTGGATGTTTGATCAGATGTTATGACATCAAGTGAAAACTTCAGGGTCTTAGTTGATGTTTTGGCGCATCATCGAAGGATAAGTTGATCTTATCATAAATAAATGGAATTAATGCTTCAAAAAGGTCTATCTCATGCAGTTTGCGGGAGCTGTAAGAAGGAGTAGATGTTACATTTTTTAGTCTTGGTGTATCTAAGATGGCTTGCAATAGAGTAGGTGGATTATGTAACTTAAAGATTAGGTTTCATTGGTGGATCAGAATATTTTCTGTAACTCTGAAGAAAGCTGAGATTAACCAAAAAGTGGCATTTGGTTGATCTTTACTGTGAATTCAAGATGTGTGCTTGGAGCTAATTACTCTTGTGCAGAAGGGTAGTTGGTTGAAAATCAAAAGAAGTTCTGGTTCTGTTCATATCTTGGAGCTTGTGGTAGAAGACCTAATTTGCTTATGAAGATTACTTTCTTTTGGGAAATATATGAGAGTTTATTTCTCTCTTTGGTTGTCTAGAGTTCTTATTGATCAAGCTGGTGGAGCTGTGTTCTCTGGATATCTTCGTTTGGATTACTATACAGATAGTAAGTCCAGTGGTGATTATATCAAGAACCATAGTGTGTGGTGTCTGTGATATGATCAGGATGTCTTAACTGATGTTACATCATCATGGTTTCTGAACGTGAAGTTCAGATTGTGGAAGCTGATATTCATCAGTTGAATCATAAGTGTTTTATCTTATCATATGGGAGAATGATAAATTGAAGCATGTCTTGGATCATGGGGTGTTTATCTGGAAGGATGACTCTTGCTGAGGTCAGAATGCTTGTGGAGAGGTGGTTTCTTATGCTGCAAGTAACTCTAGAAAGAAATGAATCAGTTTGGTGCTTGTAAAGCAAGTAAGCTGAGGATTTCTGGAGCATATATTTGATGTCCTTCAAGTGTGAAGAACATTTGGTCTAGCTAACAAACTAAGTGACTCTGTATGTCTCTTTGAAGAACACGAAGCATTCCAAATTCAATTGGATTGTATCTCAAGGAATAAGGATATCTATGGCTGTAAAATTCAAGGTGGATTTGTACAGGGTATGGATGGTTTTTGGATGAGAGGGATCAATGGTGATTTTGGTCTCAATCCAAGAGTTCGTTGGTTGTGGTACAAGGATGTGATCCTGGTACTCTCTCACTATATGATCATGAAGTTTGTCATGGGATATCATGTGGTGATTTTGGGGTGTTTCTTGTTGGAAGGAGCATCATTTATGAAAGATAGGGGGATAACTTCTATCTGTTAAGTGTACTAGTGTGGTACATAGATTGCTTGTGAAACAAGCAGTAAGTGAATGTGTTCAGCAAGTGTGTTGAATAGGGAGTGTGCTCTTGAAGACATAAAGATGAGTCTTATGTTTTCCATTCATTTAAGGTGTTCTTCTTGCAAAGGAGCACTGGTTATCCTTGATAGGGTGGGTTGGACTTCTGTTTTGTATCTGTTACTGCAGTAGTGCAGTGATTTATCACGACTGTTTGTGGCTTCAAGCAGTTTGTGATAAGATACCTCTGGTGAGGGAGTAATGCCAGACAAGATGTCGTGACATTGTGTTACTGGTATAGTTCTGAGTGAACTTGACTAGTTGTTTTGGTTCTGTCATCAGTATGTCAATGGATTAAATCAGAATTGTACAAGCGCCTTGGGAGTGTCCAGAGATTAATTACTTGTTTCTGAGAGAATTTATTTTTCTCTGCAGAAGCAGATAAAGCCTTTAGGGAGTCTTCGTTGCTAACAGGGAGATGGTTGAAGAAATGTCTTAACATTTTGATTAGTTTTATTTTCTTCTGGTAGATGGAATGATACTTAGGGCTCATTGAAAGGGACTGTGACTATGCTTCAGATGGACTAAACAAAGTCTGACAAGGTGTCAGGACATTGCTTAGGGCGTATGGCTGGTTCCTGATTGTTTTGTCTTGGATGGTGGAGAGAATGTGTCTTAGGGAACGCGTGTTAAACATGTGTCTTGATACAAGTGCATTCTTTGGATGGTTTATCCTATAGTTGAAACAGTCAAATCCTAGCTGGGCGGTGCACAGTCATTTATGTTGAATTTACCTACCTAAATTTATTTCTTCATTGAATTGTTTAGCGGTAACTTCTATGGACCGTAAATCTCTAGAGAAACTGTTCGGGTATTTAAAGGAGGCATCTGTTTCTGGTTTTCTAGGTCAAGGTTCTTGTTCTGGGTTGCTTCGTCATGTCCTTTTTCCGGGTTTGGGTAAGTACCATGTGGGTATGGAACTGTGTTGGCTACTTTTGCCAATTTTTGGCTAAAAAGGGGGAGAATGGGTGTGTATTCATCTCGGTTGTGTGTCAGTTCTTACAATACATAACTGATATTCTTCTTGGAGAGGAGTTCGTTCTTGCAGCTTTTTTGTAAAGATGTTGGACGGGATGTTCTAACATCCTTGAGTCTTTCCCTTGTGCCTTGTGATCTGAGTTATGAAGCAGGTTGTGCCTTGTGACCTGAGTTACATACTCTATGGACTTTGTCTTACGTATGATACATCTGTTCCTTCTTAAGCTCTTTCTAGATCTTCTTATGGGTTCTCTTATGCCCCTTAAGGGGAAGAGTTATCCCTTCGTGGCAAGTATAGGTTTGAGGGGGAGTGTGTTATATACTCTTCCTCATGTACACCAACAGATAGCTAGGAATTTCAGGGGTAAGAAGGAGTCTCAAAGGTGTACAAATCATATCCAACAAACGTTGGACTTTCTTTTTCTACCGAAGTAGTTTTAACCAAAAATTTGTCAAAAGGGGGAGATTAAAGGCTCTACAGATTTGAGCAAATTTTTTAGAAAACAGGATGCTGTGCAAGATGTTCCAACATGAGGAAGTCTGGTGAAGGAAGACTTGTCAGACATGATGTCCTAACGTGTGTCTCGACATCTTGACCTGACATAGCAGGTTGTTGCTAATTTGGTCCAAGATTTAAGGAGCAATCAGAACATGAATCAAGGAAGAAATAAACAGAAGATTTGAAGCCCAAGGAAGCTGAAGATTATAGAATAAGACCAAGACCTAGGACTGCACAACCGAACCTATTGTAACACTTTTGTAAAGAAGAAAAAAGGGTTTAGGGTTTTGAGAGTCGTAGGCTTTCTTGTGTTGTAAGTCTCCCTTTGTATCGGTTTGATACACTGTGGAAGACATAGATGTTTGTATAGATTCAGAAACCTGTAGGTAATGAATCGTGTATTGTTCTTGAATGAAGCTTTGAAGCAAATCCAAGTTGTGTTGTTAGTCGATAATGCTCGACTGAACTTTGTATTGAAAGAGGTGTCTTTCTAGTAGGATGATATAGTTGTTGTCGATTGTAACTGTTAGATAATCACAGGTTGTGATTTAGGGAGTGAGATGGGTTTCTCTTATCAATTAGATGTGACTTCTAATGATAAAGTCTCCATTGGGTAGTGATAGGTAAACCAGAGGTTGTTTACTGTAAACCAGAGGTTGTTTTCATAAAATTATACTACTGATAGTGGATTCTTCTTCCTGGCTTGGTATGCCCCCAGATGTAGGTGATTTGCACCGAACTGGATTATCATATTCTGTGTTGTTTATCATTCTAAAATTTACAATTCAGTTTTGATTAACATGTTGTAACAGATGTTGAAACATCTATCATGCTGATGTTGCTGATATTCTGGATATTAGCTTGTATATTCGGCCCTTGTTTTAAAGTTATGCAGAGAACAATGTTTTGACATATGTTAGGACATCTGCTATCTGCTATGCTAGAATTTCAAATTTCTTTCTATTATTAAATCTACTCCATAATCAAGTTCAAATTTTCTAACAATCATCAAATTATTCTCCTCTAAGATGAATTGATCATGCCACTAGAGTTTCTCTTATATGTTGTTGAAGATCACTAGAGTTACTCACTTAATTTTTATCTCTTACTAGTGAGGAAGAGGTGGGGAAGAACATGAGAATAACTTCTAACTAAGCTTCTCTATTTATAAAGTGGAATTGTTATTTTTCCCTTCACTAAAGCATGTGAAATCTTCTAATCGCCTTACCTCAATTAAATCCTATATTAGTATTTTATTTTTTTTTCACAAATCATTGGTCATAAACTTTATCATTTACTTGGATATTCATTAGACTAAGGATTCTATATCAATCATTGTAAAATGACAAACTTTACCCTTCATGATAAAATGACAATTTTACCTTTGACCTCTAAACTCCTTTAATTTGCAAATGAATGCACTTTTGAATCAACATGTTTGGATGGGATATTTTTGTACAAATAGGCCATTCTTAACAATGTAATAATATTATAATTCATCAATTCAATTAAAATTTTCATTTTCTCTTTGTAGAAGCATACCATTCATCATCAAAAGATGGGATATGTTTAATAAATCGTTTAAAGTCATCCTACCTTTTGAGACGATTAGTCTTTAAACAAGAGTTAGACTATGACGTGACTTATTTAACATGTGTCTTAGAACACAAGAGGTCGAAGGTAAACCGTGATAGTTTTTTTTCAAAAAAAAAAATAGATAATAATGTGATTTTAGAAAGGTTTTAAAAAGAATATAGGAGAACGGGTACAAGAAGAAGATATGAAATAAATGTGATAATATTAACATACAAGGGATAGGAAGCAACACACATCATTTATACTACTTTGGCTCAAAACCACGAGGTATACATCTAGACCTCGAGAATAGAACCTTGATATTGCACATGTTCAAATCCTGACCTTTACACCTAGCTTTTATACAGCATTCAACTTGCAACCTTTAACACCAAACTTTTATAACCGATTTAGCTTGAATGCTTTTACACTTATTAAGTTCAAGGAAACACCCCTCTATTGTTTTCACAATTAAGATCAGAAGGATAACAGTGAATTATGCAACTATCTATATAATAGGTACTCTCTCATCACTAAGAACACACACACACACTATTGTAGAGGGGTTTTCGAGGTGTTTTATTTTCTCTACATTCAATTATGGTTTGCACATAATCATTTCAGGTCGAAGCCTAAAACGACAGTTAATTATGATTTTATTTTATCAATGAAGCAAAATTTCTAAACTCATTTTAAAGAAATTTGTAAACGATGGGATACAAGATTCATATGCATTTCAAAAATTGGTATTGGAGGTAAATATTAAGTAAAGTAAACGAAAGCACTATCTTTGATAAAATAAAGTTAAAGGACAAATGATTCAATAAAAATGATATCTCTCCGTGCATTTTTATTTTGACACTTTTTATATAAATTTTGTCAGTTTTGTTAGACAATAGGCTTCGATCTCGAGGAGGGGTGAATAGATTACAAATTTAAAATTTAAATTTTTGGCAAAAATGATTTTCAAAAGTTTTATGACACATCGGAAACAACGCGAATCAAATCGTCCAACCGAACTTATTACCGAAAAGTTCGGATATGCATAGCGTTACACAATTGAATGATAATAAACACAAATTGTTCAACAATGATTAATCATAAACCAATTAAATGCTAAGCTACACATAGAGCATAATAAACACAAATTGTTCAACAATGATTAATCATAAACCAATTAAATGCTAAGCTACACATAGAGCTTATTTCCAATGATCAAAAACTAAACAAAGCACTAAAAGCAATTTACCGAACACCTTGTGTGCAATTGATAACGATTGGAAATTTAATTTGTTTTGTTGATGTTAAAGTCAATCACAATCAAAGTAGTTATGATTATATCAACAAACCTTAATTCAAAATGTAATAAAAAAATTTGATTTTCAAACGAATTAATCAAGACAACAACAAATTCGATAATTTGCAAGAACAAATATTGAATATATATATATATATATATATAAATATATATATATATATATATATATATATATATATATATATATATATATATATATATAAGGATTTGTTTAGGCAGTTTTCCAATCGGCCTCGCTATGAGTACATCTGCCCTCAATTCGAATTCGAATTGAGATAGTTGCAATTAACCTTACTTTGCAAAAAGTGTATATACAAGAGATGAAGAACTCTAGCCTTACAAACCCTATGGTTTGTTGTTGATTCAACCACCTCGAAAATCCTTTATCAAAGATTGATCAAGTCACTAACAATGCCGCTTCAATCTACCAGTTCTTGTTACTACCTTGCAAGATCTCCCGTCTCACATTTTTCGCTCAGTCGAATTAATCCCAAACATCCATTTGTTGAACCCAAGATTTACGAACACGATTCACCGTCTCACGTTACTTCCTTGCAAGGAAACCACCTTGTCTCAGGGCCCTCACTCAATCTGATCTGTATTTGCGTAATCTTGTCTGAAACCTTTAAATCCTCAATGATCTTGAAGGAAAACCCCAGCTTGATTTTCATATTTGAAACATAACAAGAAATCAACCCAGTATGCTTGGCACACCAACCTAATTGGACGTTATCAACCCTAATCTAGATGGTCACCCAATCGAAAAATGATTATGTGTGTTTGATTGTGTGTATGCATAGACGAAAGGTTGAAGATGATGAGTATATTTGTAACACTACAACAGATAAGACCTTAGACAACGTTTTTTTTTGCCCTTAGACAGCGCTTTTAAGCGCTGTCTAAACCTGCGCTGCTATAGGTTTAGACAGTGCTTTGGGTAATGCCAAAAGCGCTGTCTAAAGGGGGGTATATTTAATGAAAAGCGCTGTCTATGGTACCTTTAGACAGCGCTTTTTGACATTATAAGGTATACCTTAGACAACGCTTTTGGGAAAAGCGCTTTCTAAGCCTTACCTTTTTTGACATTTTTTTGGTATACCTTAGACAGCGCTTTCAGCAAAAGCGCTGTCTAAGCCCTACCTTTTTTGACATTTTTTTGGTATATCTTAGACAACGCTTTCTCAAAAAGCGCTGTCTAAGGTCAACCTTTTTGAACTTTTTTAGGTATACCTTAGACAGCGCTTTTGGTAAAAGCGCTTTCTAAGGTCCACCTTAGACAGCGCTTTTGTCAAAAGCGCTTTCTAATCCCCACCTTAGACAGCGCTTTTACCAAAAGCGCTGTCTAATGTATACGAAAATTTTTATATAAATTTTTTTAAACCACAATTTTTACCAGGTTTTTTCAACCAGAATTTGACCTGTTTTTCAACCAGCAATTTTTTTCAGAAAAATACCACAATTTGGAGATTCAAATCAATCCAATTTATCCTATTTAAATGTACCAATTTACACCAAAATTATATATCCAAAACAATTGGCAATTCAAACCAATATATATATTTAAAATTACAAACCAAAATTATATATACACCTATTTATAATTACAAATCATTACATTTTTTCTACAAATGCACATATTACTTATACTAGTACTTTTGCATCCAACCAAAGCATTGCTTCAAATCTACATTATAGGTCCTGAAAACACAAAGATTGTAATTCAATTAAAAGAATACATAAACAAAGTTACACATATTTATATTCTCATCAATTAAAGTAAGAGTACAATATTATACCTTGTAAAATTCCGAGCTCCATAATGTATTGACACCAATCCTATTTAATTTCATCCAATTGAGAAATTGAGTAATGAGCACACTTGCATTCTTCAAAGTACTACATAATAATATAACATAGTTTGATTTAGTTTTAACTATTTCATTAGACATGAGAGATATGTGTTAATATTAAAATAACTCATAAGTTAGAAATACATACATCGGATGGAATCTCTATTCGATCCAACAAAAGAGTGTCTCTCATAAACCTCAACATGAAATATGTATATATATATATATATATATATATATATATATATATATATATATATATATATGAGTTTACACTAGAACCTTACTAAAAAAAATGAATCATATATATATATATATATATATATATATATATATATATATATATATATATATGTAAGAGAGATATGAGACAAAAGGAATGCAAATGAATGGAGAAAAAATGATTTTCTTTAAAATGAGCATTGCGTGTGTCGACCTATTAAAGCAATAGGTCGGCCTATCAAGGCAATTAGGTCGACTTGTGAAGGTCTTAAGTCGACCTGTAGAGGTCTTGTGTCCGCCTAAGTTGATCAGCCTATGGACAGTGGCTACAACCTTTAATATTAATGCGCGGAGGTCGACCTAAGCTGTTTATGTGTCAACCTATACTGAAGCAAAAGCTTCTATAGGTCGACCTGAACTCGTGTGTGTCGGTCGATTCAACATTTTTCACACTAAAAACACATTTTTTATGCATGAAGCATGCCTAAGACATTTCCAATCATTTCAAAACATATTTATATGAACCCTAATGTTAAGATGATCAATGCACATCTAGAATTTGGTTGATACCGTACAATGTACAAAAACGTTAAAGTTGCTCCTTATTTTGACATCATTCAAAACATGACCAAATGAAAAGATGCACTCACAAGTTTATATGTGGGTGTTGATGTTATAAACTATTTGTTATTTTCTTATAACACTTTTTGAAAATAAAATTTGGAATTGATATTAGATTAATGTTAATTATGCATTAAGCAATGAGAGCTATCAACCTTAAAAGGAACATTGTGCGAGAAGAAATCCACACTATTTTTTACTTGTTTCGGAAGTTATGGAAAAATTAAAAATAATAGAAAAATTACAAGTGGTTTGCATGGAACATTGAAACATTAAACTTCATTCAAAAATTCCCAAAATCCATGAAATTCTAAATTCTTAAATTTATAAAAGTCAAAGCTTCAATGACATCCAAGAGGACATTTACATCCAAATAAATTTCTTTAACCGTCTACAAATATCTGATGAACATAAGATACCTCTCGGTATGTAGATGAAACTCCAATGAATACCTTATGGATAAATGACGATGTAAGATGAATTTTTAGTCAAATATGATTAACATTTTCATGTCTTGGAATGGCAACATGTTTACCAAAAGCATCTTGGAATTTTCAGCATCTTTCAGGTTGAGAACATAATGGAGGAGATTCTATTAAGAATATGACTTATTTTTAATTATTTAATAATCACCATGTAATGGATATGGCGGAAGTATGTGAAAATTTTCCATTTCCCAATGAGTGGGAGAGTTGTGTTTTTACACTTAGTGTTTAGATTTAAGTGTAACATTAAGGATCCGTTTGTTTTGGTTTTTTATAAAAATAATTTTTATAGTATAACATAATTTTGTAGAAAAAAATTTTACAAAGAATTTTATTTTTAAAAGTTTTAAATGAAAATTCGGTTTAAATAGTTATTTTTAAAATTTTATTTTAGGTATTTCATTATTTTATCGAAAAAAATTTGGATATCAAAATTTCAAAAAATCACTTAATTTTGAAGCTATTCCAAATAGCTTTTCATAAAAATCATTTTTGAAATACAATTTTTTTTTAAAAAATTATGATTTTAACTATGTTTTGATCTTCAATAATGTATATTTATGTTATAGAAGGTTAAAATTAGTCTTTTAATTTATAAAAAACAAATTTAGAAAAATTTATACTATTTTAAAAAATATTTTTATAGAATTCATTTTAAAAAATACAAAAAAAAATCTATTTTTTTAAAACTAAAATAAACTGGCCCTAAGTGGGATAAAATAGTTTGAAACTTAATGCATGAGTTGTCGAAGGCCTCTCAAGCTAGAAATCCAATTTTTCAGGTATGTACAAAGAACCTTAGACATCAACATCAAAATAGACTCTATATGTAATGGCTAACTCAATGCCAGGTACATTATGGAGTGTTTTTATCTAAATAATTCGAAAAAGTTGCTAATGACAATAAGAGATTTATAGTATTTGGTAGTTTGATCACATCATTGGGTGAATATTTTGACTATGAACCAATCTTTGAAAATCTCCCTACGCTATCAAATGGATCATGATAAATCCACATGGATCACAGTGCAAGTACATGTATTGAAACACGGTTCATGAAGCCAAGAGCGCAATCCCTTGGAAATATTACATCGTGTTCATATCCCATCGTTACAGGATTTGAAAAATCTTGCAAATTGCCATGTCAGATTAGTAATGAATCACTGTGCCATTGCATACCATCATGACGTGATATAAACCTACTATATATGCTTAGTTCTTAGAAAATGATAGAGGTTCCAATTTTGATACAGAGAGGAACATTTTTAGAGTTATAATGGAGATAAAGGAGAGTCTCTTCAACATTGGAGAACCTTTGTTTTGTATGATTCATATAATAGGAGGGTAAACGTATGAGGGGTCTTTTTTAAGGGTGTATTATGAATATCCTATCCTCCAACATAAGAGGATGTGGAAGTGAGGTGAAGAGAAAGAGGCTAGCGAGATTGATTTAAATTGGGAAGGTGGATGTTTGTTTTCTGCAAGAGACTAAATTGGCTGCCATTGACGGTTGTGTTGCTTCAGCTCTGTGGGGTAATAGTGAAGTGGAATGGTCTTACGCTAGTTCGATTGGTGCGGCAGGGAGTTGGCTATTTTGTGGAGGAAGGATTCTTTGAAGTCAGTGAGTACTTTTAGAGGTGATGGCTTCATTGGCATCAACATAGATTGGAAGGGGAAGGACATTTACCTGGTAAATGTCTATTCTCCCTGCAGTCTAGCCCTTAAAAGGAAGTTGTGGTGTGATCTCTTAGAGGTGAAGAAAATAATCGGTAAAGGCGATTGGCTTATAGGAGGGGATTTTAACGCGGTATCCCATTCTATTGAGTGGAAGGGGTGAGTAATGGAGGTAGAAGGAAGGAAATAAAGGAGTTCTACTGTTTTATTGGGGAACTGGACTATATAGATTTGCCCTGTATCGGAGGTCAGTTTATGTGGTTCAACAGCTCGGGTTCCTCTATGAGAAGGCTGGACATGTTCTTGATATCGCAAAGTTTGGTTGACGAATGGAAGTTAGTTGGTCAGTATATTGGCAACAGGGATATTTCTGATCACTGCCCGATTATTATCAAAGCTAACAATAAGGATTAGGGACCCTAACCATTTAGATTTAACATCTGTTGGGTGAGTCACGTTGGCTTTATGAAGTTTGTGAAAGAAGCTTGGAATTTGTTCGAAATTAAAGGTAGAGGGGACTTTGTCTTGAAGACGAAACTGAATTTGCTCAAGTCTAGGCTCAAAATCTGGAATCGTGAAGTTTTTGGATTAATTGATTTGAAGGTGGAGGAGGTGGTCAGTAACATAAACGACCTCGATTCTGAAGTCAGTTGTTTAGGTTTTTCCAGCTTCGATGAAATGGTGATGTCTAGACACAGCAAGCATCTTTGAAGTTATGGAAACAACTCAATTTTAAAGAGGCTATGTTGAAACAAAAGGAAAAGGATTCTTTGTTAAAAGAAGGTGATAGGAACTCTAGGTATTTCCATAAGGTATTGAATGGAAGACGTAGAAGCAACAACATATCCTTCGTAAACACTAGTAGAGGCATAGTAGAAGAAGTGGTCGACGTAAAATCCGCTGTTAGAGAATTTTTTGCTAAGAATTTTAAGGAGTTGTATTATGATAGGCCTTCCCTCGAGGATGTTGGTTTGGAGAAACTTTCGATGGAAGATAAAGCTTATCTGGAACAAGTGGTTACTGAGGAGTAAGTTAGAGAGGCAGTGTGGGAGTGTAACGGGAGTAAGAGTCCGGGGCCAGATGGTTTCAGTTTTTGCTTCTTCCAGACATGTTGGGGTATTGTTCAAGGTGTTGTTGTTCATTTTGTTAGAGACTTTTTCTTTAAGCATTCCCTCGCAAAAATTCTGGTGGGTAGGTTGAAGAAGGTTGTGGGAAGCATTATTTTAGAAGAGTAATTTTCTTTTATACCAGGTAGACTTATTTTGGACGGAGTGGTTGTAGCGAATGAAGTTTTGGATTTAGCGAAAAGATCGAGACAGAAATGTATGATTATGAAGATCGATTTCGAAAGGGCCTATGACTACGTGTCTTGGAAATACCTTAACTACTTGTTCGAGAACATGAACTTTGGAAGTAGATGGAGGAATTGGATGGAGAAGCTGGTTTTCAATGGTTCGATGTCTATTCTGGTTAACGGTAGTGCGACGAGTGATTTTGTTGTTGGTAAATGGCTTCGACAGGGGGATCCTCTGTCGTTGTTCCTGTTTATTCTGGTCATGGAAGGACTCACGAAGATGATGCATACAGCTTTTAGTCAGGGTTTATTCATGGGTTTTAAGGTAAATGACTATGCTTCCTACAACATAGTGTAATTCGTAGACGACACATTACTGATTGGAGAAGCCAATTGGGATAACTTGTGGAGTATCTAAGCTTTCCTCAGAGGGTTTGAAATGGTTTATGGGTTAAAGGTTAATTTCGTTAAGAGTAGAATTGGAGGTATCAATCTGAGTTCAGAGTTTTTGGAGGCAACATCGATTTTTCTGCATTGTGAAATTCTGAAGTTTCCTATGAAGTTCTGAGGAGTTAAGCTTCGGGATAGTCCGAGAAAGGATTCTATGTGGGTGGAGGTGATAGAGCATGTTAAGCGGAGACTCATGGGTTGAAAAGGCAAGCACTTGTCGGTGGGAGGTAGAGTTGTCCTTATTAACTCAGTTCTTGATTCTGTGCCAATTTATCGCTGTCCTTTTATAAAGCGCCAAGAGTTGTGATAAAAGCTATTCAAAGTGACTTTTTATGGGGAGGCAGTTCTTTGGATAAGAAAGTTCATTGGGTAGACTGGAAGACGGTTTGTGCGCCGAAAGAGAAAGGAGGTCTTAGTGTTAAAGATCTGGAATCGTTTAATAGGTCTTTGCTGCTCAAGTGAAAATTGAGGTGTTTGACGGAGGAAAAGGCGTTATGGAGGGACATTTTGGTTCATAGATACGCTAAAGACGGTCTTGGTTTGGTAATTACGGGGTACGAATTGGAGAAAGGTAAGATCACGGAGTCCATTTAGTGGAGAGACCTATTGGCTCTAAGCTTCGATTTTGTTCCTTCTTTGGATCTGTTTGTCGAAAACCTAGTTTGTTCTTTGGACATGGATTCTGATATGGAATTTTGGCACACTAATTGGACTAACATTTTGCCCTTTAAGGTTCTTTTCCCTAACCTCTTCAGATTCAGTGTTAATTCGAAATGTTCAGTCGCAGATTCGGGATTTTGGAAGGATTCTAAATGGGAATGGAACTTAGAATTCAAACATTTCTCAGCTGATTTAATCATGCATAGCGAAAAGGAAGAAATGGTGAATTTCCTTCAATTCTGGTCGTGCAAAGATGATCGTGACAGGTTTGTGTGGAAGGATGAAGATTAGAATACTTTCTCTGTCTCTTCTTATTACGTGCAGTTGTACTAGGATAGGAAGGTGTTCGAAGTGGAGGATACGTTGCGGATTAGTCACAAATCTGTTTGGGATACTTATATTCCGTCTAATCTGCAGGTGTTTGTTTAGAGGATGTTAAGGAATAGAATTGCAACAAAAGACCAACTTATCAGGAGGAACATAGGAATCGGTGGGGCGTCGGTTTTATGCCAGTTTTGTAACATTGCAGAAGAGATTAGCATACACATTTTCATGGATTGTTCCTATGCAGAGAATGTCTGGAAGGGGTGTCTACCTGGTTTAGAATGAAGGTAACAATTGGTTGTTCTTGTATCGACTCTTTTAATAGTTTTTCTGTTTATTCTAGAAACAAACTAGGCAACTCTGTTGGTATTTCGGTTTAAGTTATTACGGTTTGGTTCATTTGGTACAATAGGAATTGTCTTATATTTAATAGCAAATTGATGGCAGTAGATGATATTATCAATTCAATCATTTTCTTCTCTTGGAGATGGTGGGGAGGGTACCATAAATTTCCTACTTGTAACTTTTATGATTGGTATGTTGCTCCAATAGATTGTATTAAGTGGATGTAACATTTCCGCTATTCTGTATCACGGATTCAAGCACCCCTTGTGCTTGTTTTAATATCATTGCTTATTTAAAAAAATATAATATTTTTCCAACCCTTATTTCATTTTAATTAAATTGCGAGTAGCTAAATTGCAAAATGTTAGGGATGAGTTCTTGACCTTAGAGCATAACCTTGTACCCTTGTATAAGATTGATATATTAATTTATTTTTATTTTATTATTTATCTAATATCTAATCTAAATACTTTTTGTTGACTCACACTGATAAATTTATTTATGGTTTACCTTGTGAAATAGAAATGGAATAGATAAAGGCTTTACATTTGGTATTTTAGTTGACTGTAACCTAGGACTTGGGGTGGACCTATGAAACACATACATTCTTTTTATTCTCATACTTAAGCTTGTATTGTAACTTACAAATGAGATTCATTTGAGTTGATAAAGGTTTAATCACTAAGAATTTTAGGTTAAATAATCTTGGAATTGAATAAGTATATAGTATTAAGATTGTTTGTAGTATAGTTCATAGAGAAAACTGTACCGAACCAAACCAAATCATAATTAAAATTTATTCGAAATAAATCGAATCGTTTCACTTTATTTAGAACCGAACTGAATTAAAGTCATTGATTTGGTATATCCTTTAGAACTTTCGAATCGTACCGAACCGTTAGAAGACAAATTTTTCAAACCGAACCGTTTATTAAAAAACCTAATCATTAAACTATTTTTCAAAATAATAAAAATTAAAATTTGTTTTTAGTATTTTTAATTTTCAGTTTCAATTCAGTTCGGTTACAGTTTCGGTTCGGTTCGGTTTCAATTCAGTACAGTTTTAAAACTGTTTCGTGTAATATGGTTTGATTCACTAACCAAACATAATGGTTTGATTATTTTAATTGCAGCTCGGTTCAATTCGACGGTTTAATTCGGTTCATGTTTTTTTTAACAATCCAACCTAAGAAAATAACATTAACTAGCAAGGTCATATAAGGAGTGCATGAGAAATTTTAAAGTCTAGCTCATCCTCGACAATATCTTCATTATTATTTTTAGAACTAAAATTATTATAATTCAAACAGTTTAACAAAAAAAAATAAAAACCTTCTTGTTCATCAAGAAGAATTTTATATTCAATAATAATTGCAATCTTCGCGTTTGATACTTAGTGGTAATTACTAAGATATTATTTGTAATGATATGATACACTTTTCAAATAACCGTCAAGTTTTTGGTGGCATTGTCAGAAAGTGCCAAATTTAATTAAGTTTAATAATTTACTATTGAAATATTTTTTCTCTGCAACAAAAAAAATTCTCACTTTTATTTTTAGTTTGTTTTATTATTATAAAAATTTCTAACCTTGCATGTGAAGTTAGCCCTTAGCTAAACTTATTTTTAGCGCATAAATCAAAACAAATTCCCGTATAGATAAAATAGAGACTTGATTAAGGAAATTAAGAGTGTGTTTGAAAGAAGAATTTTAATAAGGAAAAGTAATTTTTTTTTAAGGATTTTAAAATGACTTGATAAAAATTTATTGTTTAGATAAAAAATATGGAGAATTGTTAAAATAATGTAAATTTATGGAGTATTTTATTCATGTTAAATTTAAGGAATTTAAATTATACCAAAAAGTAAAGAATTTCAAATTGTTTCTTAACTCTATATAATATTAATGTTAAATTGTTTATTATTAATTTTTCAAAATTTGCAAAATGGTCCTCATATTTTATGAAAATTACAAATTCATTCCAAAAATTTCAAAAAATTGCAAATTAGTCCCTAATAATTTTCAAATTTTACAAATTGGTTCTTTCAAATTTTCAAAAATTACAAATTGGTCCCTATTTTTCATATTTTAAATTTGACCCAAAAGCTTTAAAAATTATGAAAATGACCCCAGATTTTTTACATTGAATCATTTTAATATTCCATCAAAACAAAAGAATTTAAAAATAAATGAATTTCAATTGAATCATTTGAATTACTTAGAATTTAAAATGTCCTAAAAATTCTCAAAATCCTCATCCAAACACACTAAAAGAATATAACAAAATAGAGTTAGACACCAAAAAATGAATTTAAGTCAGACAACGAAGTGGTTGATCCACCCGTATCTCCATCAAAAATACTACTTGGAGATTATGATTATGTTCATTTAAGGTTAATATGGAACAAAAGTGGAACAAAAGATTGTAATTGTAGGACACTGCATTAAAGATGTCAGACAATGCATTTAAATTCAGAATAATGAAGATTGTAATTTTCGAACAAAATTATTTTCAAGAAGGTTTAGTGAAGATGCCAACAAGCACTTGAAGCACTTATTCACCATGTGAACAATTGTCAAGGTAACATGGCATAAAGATGTCGAAAAACAATTGAACAAATCACTCCAAGCAAAAGAAAGGGGTGAATTGTGGTATTCAAAAATTGTGATTAATTTAAAGTTAATTATCTAAAACAATAATGTGTGTTAACATAATTAAAAAAAGGTAGAGATAAAAGCAACTGAAAAGTGGAAAGACACAATTATAAAGGAAAGTAAATAACTAAATGTAAAGAGAGAGTTTAGAGAGATTGTACTAGAATTTATAGAGGTTTGGTCAATCTTTTAGCATACTTTTCTCTTTTAGAAATTCTTCTTGAGAGTTCTACTAAAAAAATATTCTTGAGGTTTCAATAGGTTATGCCCATGAACCTTCTTCCAAGCGACTAAGAGATTTTATGAGCCTATTTCTCAAAACAAAATGAATCTTTTAAGAAGCTAAGTTCATAAACCATGAACAAGATATTAACCAATTGATCTTGGAAACCAGTGGCAGAGCTAGGACTCTGGCTCAGGGGGTGCAATTTTTTATTGTCGAATATATATATATATATATATATATATATATATTACCTTTGACACTTTTGTTTTTCTAACATAAAAAATAACTAATCTTTTACAAAGAGTGCAATGCTCATGCATACTGAATTTATGTCATCTATGATAATAAATATAATTTTTAAAATGATTGATTTTTTGTCTGTTATTTTATATAATTTTGATTATAAATAAAAACATCATTGATAAAAAAATTTAAATTAAAAATGAAAATTAATATTTATATCAACAAAAAGCTTTGTCTTTATGGTTAAGAGGTATGTCAGAAACAAAATAATGGATCAATCTATAGTGTATTATGTTTTGTAGTACATTTTTTATTGAATTATGTCTTGGAAAAGTGGTAAAGTGTTCAGTAATAATGAGTTAAATAAATTATAAAGTAACACTGTACTAGTATAATGAAAAGAATGGGCGGCTAGCTTAGGCCGTAAAATGAAAGAACCGGACACTCGTTTTCTTTGGGTGAAAATGTAAATACCCAAGGGGTTCAAGCATAAATATCTAGTGGACAAATTATAAGTATTTGTGTCATTTTCAAAAATCCAGGGTGTACCCCCTCACTTGCATGTGGGTCCGCCCCTGTTGGAAACCAAATAGAGGTTTTACCAATATAACCTCAACAACCAAACAAGAGAATCACACTCTTGATAAAATAGTTGAACACTTGTACAACTAAAAAACCTCACAAGTGTATTTCACTCACAAAGGCACTAAGGTAATTTTAAGTAAAAAAATGTGAGATAGAGATAGAGAGAGAGGGAGAGAGTGAGAGAGAGAGAGAGAGAGAGTTGGAATGGAACCTTGAATCTTCTCATTTATTATACTTGAGATATCTTCAGGATGAGCTTCATCATTAGAGTCAACTAGAAAGATATCATCAGAGATCAATTTGATCAAGCAACAGGATTGCACCGAATATCAAATTCATCACCAAAACCACCATGATTAACACATGATTAAAAAAATTGTTGCATTCTGTTGTACGTGCAAACACATCAACAAGAACAATCAAACAATGAGACAACGAACTAGAGTGAAACATCTTCCGGGCTCATAGACACAAAAATGGTAATTCTTGAGACTAATAAAAAAAGAGAAAGATGTTGAAGATCAACAAATCATATCAGAGAAAGAAATTTTTTCAAAGCTCAAGATAAAACTTCCTTATCCTCAAAGACTAAATAAACCGATGGATGAGAAGAGCTCTGACAAATTTCTTAAAAAGTTCAAGAAGATGCAATTCTACATTCATTTTTCTAAAGCACTATAGAAGACACCACCATTTGAAAGGATCATGAAGGACATCATATTTTTTAAAAAAAAATCCATTAGTTATGAAACAATGAATAATTATGAGAATTGTAATGTCATCTAGCAAAGCAAGATGGTAATAACGTGCAAAGATCATGAGAGTGTCGTCATCCCTTGCACATTGTTTGTGTAAGCCCTAAAGTTCATTGTTTTAACATTTGAATTTAAAATTATAACATGTTTATTATTTATAATAAAATAATTTTTTATTATGTTTGTTTTCAAGTAATAAAGTCCTTAGAATAGTTATTATGTTTAATTGAAAGTTAAGTGTGACTTAATTGCGAGACATCATTAAATATAAGGATGACATTCTAAAAGTATATGTACTCAAGCCTTAGTTTCAAATAAGACAAAGATAATATGTATAAGTTATTATATGAGTAGTAGATTGATGGCCATATATCAGTGGTCATGAATATTAGATATCAAGTCTTCACATATGTATGAATATCATGAGTAATTTTATACAAGATTGACCCACCATGATAATACTACATAGTATGTTATGTAGGTGTCAAAAGTTATTCTCATAGTTATAATGGTACATGCCACTCTTTGACCTAAAACAATATCGTACCAACTTGAGGAGTTAATCACTTTAGTACTGTCAATTTTTTTTTTGTAACAAGACAATTATAAAGTCGGTTGATTGGGTAGCTAACGAGTCCTGTGGATGGGAGTAGATGATATAAATGGGATTTTATCCTCCCACGTATACAAGAGCAAAATATATATATATATATATATATATATATATATGGGTTCCTTGATTGACTATGATTATAAAATGTATTAACATATGCTAAAATAAGCCAATATGGGATATTGAGCTTATTTATTTTTACTAAATATAGTTGGGCATCAATAAACATCATATTGGACTATTCAAAGGTGAAACAAATTATGCCTTATGTTTTACATAAACATAAGGGGAAAATGTAATCGTACTCTTAATAATTATCTTAGAAAGGTTATGTTATATCACATGAAATTCTCTTCACGTAGATAACATTGATATGTTGCTAGACACCGTTCATTGTTTATAACATTAAATAAGTAATTGAATATTATTGTCAATTTCAACCGTCTAAACGCATAATCACTAACAAACGCCTGGAACAAATAATTAAGGGTATTAGATCGTCTTACAATTGTTATATGTGGTGTTCTCAAGCAAAGGATCAACTTCAAGCTTGTATGATCTCCCAAGGTGGATGAAAGTAATTTGTGGCATAGAAGTATGAGGAAGATTGCCTCATAAAAGGTAATTATTGGTCTCCCTAATATCAAGAGTGAATAATGGAAGATTTGTGGAGACCGTCGGATTGGAAAATAAACAAAGATGTCACACAAGAAGGTCCAACATCTTAACGCCTCTAGAGTACTTGAGTTGCTACACATGGATCTCATGGGACCTATTCAAGTGGAAAGCCTGGGTGGAAGAATATATGTCTTTATGTATGTTAATGACTACTTATGATATATTTGGGTTGACTTTGTTCGAGAAAAATCAAATACTTTTACCATATTTGAAAGTATATGCCAACGTTTACAGCATGTGAAAGGTAAATAAATTGGTAAGATTGTTCGAATCCGTAGTGATCATGGAAGGGAATTTGAGAATTGTAGTTTCTCTAAATTATGTTCATCTAAAGGTATATCTCATGAGTTTTCATCCCCCATCACTCCTCAACATAATGGGGTTATCGAATGTAAGAATTGAACTCTTCATGAAATGGATAGGGTCATGCTTCATGCCAAAAATATACCCTATCACCATTGGCTAGAAGCCATGAACACTACTTGCCACATTCACAATCGTGTGATCATTCGGCTAGAGTTTAAAGCTATGCACTATGAGCTATAGAGAGAAAGAAATCTAAGTGTAAAGTACTTTCATGTCTTTGGAAGCATATGTTATATCCTTGTTGATAGAGAGTAAAGACATTTTAAGGAGTCTGTAACAATTGATCGACAATGTTATATTCACTCCTTTGGATGAGCTTCAGTATCTCATCATCGTTTTTCGAAAGGTCGGGATTACGGGACTGACCGACTGGTGGATCGGGAGCTTCTGTCTGAAGTTCCTTTTCTTTGTTGGACTCTCCAACTCCTCTGTTGAAGATTCTACCACTCTGTGTTACACGACTGATGTCTGCAATATTCACGACGGAAGGTAATGGAATTTCCTTTCTATTTTCAATTATCGTTGCACCGTATTTGTAAGGGATTGCCTTAGCTGATTTATACGGTAGTGGTCCCGGTAGATAGACGACTATGGGAACCTTCTAGTTTTTCTAACCATCGTACGTAATCTCGATCCGTTCCCGGTTGGGAATTCTAGATTCGTCAAGCAGAGGGATAATGGCAAAAATATTCCTGGTCCTCTGATGATCAGAGATGACGACAACGTCCTCAATTTGATTGGCAAGGTAGTTCGGCGACCAATTGATGGTTTGGAACCCATATATGGGCGAATCTCTCCATGATCCACCTGCCCCTGGAGAGCTGCTCGCACAAGGTAGCACCCTTGGTTACTTTCTGAACAGACTCCACAACGTTCATAATTGTGTGGTGGCACCTGACCACGCCCACTTTGAATACAATGTAACCTCACTAGGTTAGCTTCCACGAGTCGGACATCCTGACTGACGCCGAGTGTGGTTTCTGTTATTGATACTAATTTGCTGAGTATCCTTATCCATGTAGATTGGCATCCACCAATGATTTAACAAGTGCTAAAGTGCTTCCTGGACGAGGGCACATCCCTGATCATTTTCGCAACCCGCTTTACAGCTGTGATAATTATGTGATATCAGGAATCCGAGTCGAACCTGCTCAGCATACAACTCTACCAAGTTGGTATTCATCAAGCGAATTTCAAAGATTTGAACCATGTTGATCTGATAGGGATTCCTATCATGGTAGTCCTGGATCCATCTGACGCTAGAGGGCCTCCTGTATGAAAGAGCATCCCTGTTTGTTTACCGAGCAAGTCAGACAAGAACTATAATCGTGTCGCGGCAGATTATGATACTGGCTTTGCCTTGAGTGCATTGCCACCAGGTTGACATTCATCGCAGGGATGTCGTGGTTCTGAATGACGTTAGAATTCGTATAGACCATGTTAACTCCACGAACTCGGTGCTCCTGGATCCATCCGAGATCCATCTGTTCCTGTAGAGCTGATTGCACTACAGAACATCCTTGATTACTTTTAGAGCAGATATCACACTGATGATAATTATGAGGTGGCACATGGCCATATCCACTCTGTCTACAATGCATCTTGACCAGATTGGTCCTCAATAAGAGTACATGGTAAATTTGATAGATATTGTTAAATTCTTTCTCGATCAGGTTGACTGCAGCTTTCTTATGTTGAGGCAGCAGGTTTGTGAGAACATTGGGATTTGTATCTTTGAAAGATAAGAGCCCGCTCCTAACAAGCTTTTGCATGTCGGATTTGAAATTGAGACAATTCTCTATGTTATTCCCTGGTTCTCCTTGATGATAAGGGCATGTCTGATCCGTTTTGAACCAAAAAGACGGATTTTCCGGTACTATAAGATGAGACTTAGTCTGGATGTGCCCCTTGGCCAGTAGTAACGGAAATAGTTATGCGTATAACATGGGTATAGGATTAAACCCTGGTGGTCGTGTTGTATGGTTGTTATTGTATGGAGGACGAGCCTGTTGAAGAGGCTGTTGTGTCCTTTGCTGATTAGGTTGGCTATGAGCAACTTGAGGTTGATACGTAGGAATAGGCGCAGGGCTGATAGCAGGAGTTACAGCTGCTACCGGTTGATAACGTCGCCTTTGCTTTCCGAGAGAGATATTCCCAATATCTTGCTCTTTTTTCTTAGGGAGAGCACTACCGTATCATTTTGTATTACTCGATGATCCAGCATCTTTTATCAAACGTCCTTCTCTGACGGCTTCCTCAAGATGAACTCCCATGCCCACCATCTCGGTGAAATCACTGGGTGCACTGGCAACCATTCTATCATAGTAAAATGAGCTTAAGGTATTTAAGAAGATCTTTGTCATCTCTTTTTCCTCAAGAGGTGGACAAATCTGAGCGACAATTTCACGTCATCTCTGAGTGTACTCCTTAAAGGTTTCCTTGTCCTTTTGTGACATTGATCTGAGTTGATCTCTGTCCGGTGCCATGTCCAAATTATATTTGTATTATTGGACGAAGGTAGTACCAAGATATCTGAATGTAATGATCGTAGTACAGTTTAAACCCATGTACCATTTGAGTGCGGCACCGGTTTGTCGCTCCCGGGATTTTCATCCAGGTACAAACACGAAAGTGGCGCGGAAAACAGAGTCGCCAGCCGTGTAAATTTATCCCAAGAGAGGGAAAGGGAACACCGCATAAACCTGAGGAAAAGGGAAAGGAATGGTCATCGCAACCACAGTCTGGGTTTGGGAATCGGTTTCGCGAGGGGAAGGTGCTAGCACCCCACGCGTCCATCGTACTCGATGGGATCCACGCTTGTTGTCTAATCTAAGGGTGAGTTATCCTAACATCTATGGCTGCACTAAAACGGGGAAGGGGAAAACAAAGACAGACTCGGTAGGACGTATACGTCCTAGGCCTACGTACCCCCTTTGTACAATGGGGAATTCAGAGTCAACGTATTTCGGACCAAGTTCTTTTTGTGTTTTTTATGAGCGACGTTAAGCTCGCGTCCGGCAGTTAGGGTCGATGCCTGTTTGCGACTCAGACGGAAAGTAACGTGCCCTTTTTGAAAATAACCTTTAGTTTGACAATCCCTCAGGATGAAAAGGTTTGAAGTTTGTTTGTATTTTTTAGGACAGAAGTGACTTGAGTTAGTTCATAACTCAACTTGAACCAAAGTCTATGACACGGGAATGAATGCGTCGCATGGTCGTCCCCTTTGGGACGTATGCTCAACACTCTAGAAGAGAGAAGGGGGACCCCTCAATCTTCATTTCCTATGTTTAAGGCTCGTGTGCAAGGCAATTTGACCTTATTAAGTATCTTAGAGATTGTTATGAGATGAGAAGAGAGACTTAAAAGAAAAGAAAAAAACTACGGGGAGAATCTATCCTAATGTTATCATGCGAAGATGGCCCTAAGGGGAGCTTTGACAACAACCTAAGCCTAAAGAAAAGAAAAGATGAGAGAAAGAAAGAATGAGAGTGGACATGGATAACTATCCACACCCTCAAATAACTTACATCGGCCCCTGCATAAAAGGTTAGTACAAAACAGACATAAGTGACAATAAGACAAATGAAACCCAAACAAATCACAACCCAAAGAGAAATGATTATAAACCAAATGAAACTCAACCAAGACAGAATTTGGATAACCTAAACATGAATTATGAATTCAAAGAAGCAAACCCAAATGATGGCACAAGTGCCTTCTCAAACAAGTAAACAGACATGATCAAAGATGTGCATACAAGAAGATCTCAAACAAAGAGCAATCAAACAATTAGCAAGACATCTTCTAAAATTACCAAATTAAAACCCAAAATACCTTAACTAGTGACAAACAATATGTCAAAAGCTCATGCCAAAACTCAAAAGATAGGTCACTCAAACAATTATGCAAATTCAAATGAGAATTATGAACTAACATGCAAAAGAGGAGGGCTGAAACGCAACATAAAATGATTTTAAAAATAAGAAAAAAAAGTTTTAATGAACTCCAATGTGTTGATAAAATAATTCAAAAAGAATGGGCTCTAAATGTTATGTATGCTATGAGAACAAAATTCTACAAGTTTGGGTATGCATGATATGAACAAGTCAAAAAGAAATCCATTAAATAATTAATTCAGTCACTAAAAATAAAAGAAAATAATAAAATAAAATATTGGAAAAATTTATAAAACTATAAATATGATTCATAAATTTTTTGGGATTTTTAGGATGTAATTATCTATTTTTAAAAATAAAAATGAAATAATATAATTAAATGAAAAATAAAAATAAAGAAATAAGCATGGAGGGGTGTGTTCAGCAGATGGTTCACGTGGGAAAATATAATGGGCTTAAGGGAGAGGGTGCAGATAGTAAGCCCAAGACAAGAGGTCCATTAGCGAAGTCAAAGGGAAACCATGGAATTAGTCAAATCTCAGATTGAATCAAAACCACACGATTGATCTAACGCGTATCATCAGTCAAATGAAAATAACAAGTAATTATGATGAAGGCTCCAGATTAAATGCATATGATAACAAGCATACACGTGCACACACAAGATTACTCAAAAATAAAAAGACACATGTGACAAGCACGTGACTCATTTAATGCGTTGGCATAGTGATAACCACCAGATTAGATCAACGTCCCAGATCAGTCAATACAAGACCAAAAGTATGCATGATGAGCGAAGCAGATTGAAGGTGCACAATAACTATCGTGAATGTCACACGCACAAACTACAATATAGAATAGAATTTTAAATGTCGTGGCAAGCTATGGACCGTGGGATCAAAGTAATAGACGGTTAGGATTGCATCTTCTTCACCCAAAACCCTAGCCGACCGGAGATCAAAACCAGACGCCGGAGCCTTAGCTCCGGTCGTCTTCTCCGGTGACCATCATCCCCAAAATCCCCAAAAATGGCATATGAGTACATCATTTCAATCAGAAAAACATGAGGATTCCAAATATCATGCTATTTTCAACAAACACACAACGCATAAAGCAAATTGAATGAAAAAAGGTTTGGGTCCAAAACTTAAAACTCATCGTACGAACAATACAAACGTCCAAACTCAATACAAACTACATCAGGATTATCAGTACACACCACAGATCATCATGCACGTTTAAAAAGAGAGTTTTAAGATCATGAAAAATTGCACTAACCTGAGATTATGCAAACTGTATCCCTGCTGTTAGCTACAAACGATGGTTGTTTCGTGCTCTAGGGATCCCAAGGGTTCAGATGGTGAAAGAAGTTTTGGAAAAACTTTAAAGGATTGAGAGATTCGATGAAGAAAAGTTTTAGGGCTCACTCTTGAAAACTCTCCAAAATCACGTGTCTCCCCTCTAACCAGTGCATGAGTTAGCTTAAATACTTAGGGTTAATCCACTGATAATCACTTGGGCCTTGTTAATTCCTCACTTAATGAGTTTTGGGTGATTTTGGAAATTTGCATAATGTGAAATACACCCTCCTCCATGCATGTACACCCAAGCCCTTGATGATGGATCACTTATTTAACAATTTCTAATCACACCTGAATTGGATTTGGGCCTTGAGATGTCTTGGTTTATGAGTTTTCAATGATCTTGCAATTTTGCATAATGTGAAATAAGTGATGTACAAGTCATGAAATCTCTTGGTTCAAACGCCAAAAATGATCCTTAAGGAATGTACTTTGATGTTAGAATGTGACATGAAGCAATGGAACCAAATATAGGTCACTATGTCCCAAAATGCAAAAGTTGTGAAAATGGAGCCATGAGAAAACCCTAAAAACCACCTTACCTTCTTTTGGTCATAACTTGAGTTTCACAAATGATATGGAGACCATCTAGTACTTGTTGGAAAGGGGAGAAAAAGATCTTCAACTTTCATGTTTGATAAAAATTCATTTGAAGCTTTCTTGATGATGAAAAGTCAAGTTGAAAGTAGTGTAAGAACTTGCCCAAAATGGAAACTTTCAAATTATAGGTCATTTCCACATTTAGTAACTTTTGTATCAACCCTTGATTCTTGATAAATGGTATAAAACTTGACTCTTGAAGACCATATGAGGATGTGAGACCTTGAAAACCTTGAAGAGAACCTCAAAATTTCACAGTTGACTTCCCCTCTCACTGTTGACTTTTCTCCAATTCTCCTGATTTGCAATCCATTGACCCATTGAATCTCTCATGAACCAAACTGATGGGAAATCTTCCATTCCTAGATACTTAGGGACCCAAGGAATTCCATGGAATCAAGTCTTGCCCAAAATATCAGAAATAAACTGACTTTATAGCAAACCCTAATTTGGTACCCTCAGTCTAGGAGGAAAATAACACAGTCTCCAAATCCAAATTCCTCTGAATATGATGTGTATCCTCTCCAACAAAGATAAGATGTGCCATTTGGTGATGATAAAAACCCAAGAAGCTTGCCCATTGGAGCAATAAACCCAAGAATCTCAAAATCCTAATTTTTGCACTGGTTAGGGGAGAGTGATTCACTTGAGATCTCTTGGACAATATAAGGACTCTTGCTTGACCCTTTGAAGGCATCTTCTCCTCTTGAACTGCCTCAGGCACCTTGACCCCATGCTAAGAACCAATGATATGCACACATGATAATGCAAAAATGAAATGAAACATAAGCCAGTTAATACTAAAGTAAGGAGGGCAAACTTTGGGGTGCTACAACTGCCCCTATTCAATCAACTTGGTCCTGAAGGTATGATAGCAACGACTGTCATGCATTCAAAGGATTCACGGGGATTGAATACCAAAAGAAACCTGAAATTTGCAATCCTCAAAGGAGGGACGACTCCCCTGGGGAACAAGCAATGAATGATGCACTTGTCACAACACGTACGAGTGTTGGAAAATAACACGACCAAAGTATTGGAATGTCATGAAATAAACACAAACGAGTGTTAACTATTGGGGATAAACACAGACGGGTGTCAAGGAGTCAAAGATATCAGATACGAACCTGGTACCGAAAAGATACACGGACGGGTGTAAAAAGGTTCAGTACGGACGGGTATCGAAATCAAAGGTTCAAGCACGGACGAGTGCTGAAAGGAACACGGACAGGTGCCAAATGTCAATACGGACGGGCATTGAAACAAAGGTTCAAACACGGACGGGTGCTGAAAGAACATGGACGGGTGCCAAATGTCAATATGGACGGGCATTGAAATGAAAGGTTCAAACACGGACGGGTGCTGAAAGGAACACGGACGGGTGCCAAATGTCAATACGGATGGGCATTGAAACAAAGGTTCAAACACGGATAGGTGCTGAAAGAACACAGACGGGTGCCAAATATCAATACGGACGGGCATTGGAATGAAAGGTTCAAACACGGACGGGTGCTGAAAGAACACGGACGGGCGCCAAATGTCAATACGGACGGGCATTGGAATTAAAGGTTCAAACACGGATGGGTGCTAAAAGAACATGGACGGGTTCCAAATGTCAATACGGATGGGCATTGAAACAAAGGTTCAAACACGGATGGGTGCTGAAAGGAACACGGACGGGTGTCTGACGGAAAGAACCCTTGAGGGAATAAACCCAAGGACCACCTGGACGAAGGGGTAAAAATGAAATCATGGATTAACGCTTCTGGCAAACAACTCTACAAGGGAATGTCGAATATTGCTCTGAATGACTAAACCCAACACTTGTGGAGTAAAGTCGAATGATATTCTCTGAAATCTGCTTTTTTCCCGACGAAGGAAAACTCAAACATGGCTTATGCTTCGGATGCCTATGTTTGAATTTTGCCGTAATGCTCTACAAGAAGTGGAAATGCTACGCATTTGAGGATGCAATGCAAATGCTTATGATATGCAAAAAGGGTCCCTCCAGCAAAATAAATGCTGGAGAGAAAAGACCAATTCAGCTGGGGATGACAAAAATAAATTGTCCTCTGAATCCCGAAACTCTGCTGAGAAGGATCACACTGACCGACTCTTTGGATCCACAACTTCTATCGGGGATGAAATCCAGAAGCATGTACACTCTACCGGGGATTACATGTGACCTCTACTGAAGGTAACATCCAAAACCTGAGATTTCTCCTCTGCCGGGGAAGTTGAGAATGAATGCCAATGACAGAACCAGAAGTCAGTTGCTGAGGATTGCTAATAACCAATGGGCTTAGAACCTGCTGGGGATGCCAGCCCATAATACCATCCTGCTTGGGGATACTGCTGAACTTAGCCTGCTGATGGGGAGAATGACTTTACTCCCACCTTGCTGGGGATTAGAATATGACATTGTCGGTGAAAGCACGTTTCCTGACTGGATGGGGAAAGTGAACACCCTGATTATGTGGGGAGACAACGTCTTGGTCCTGAGAAAAAATTCCCCAAGTCTCCTGCCGGGGAAAGTCTGCTCTGCTGAGGAAAGGTGCAATATCAATGCTGGAGAGAGCAACCCTACTGGGGGAGTACAATGTTGTTGCCCTGCAAGTCAAATAACAACAAATAGAATATGCCACAACATGACTATCACCAATAATGCGTAAGTAATTTCTATCACTTTTTGTAATGTTTATAAAAAATATCGGACATTTTTTGCAAACAAAACAGTAAAAGTAAAACAAACAACGGAAAGCTCTCTGAGTGAAATGAATATTTTATTGAGAAAAGTGGCCTGTAAATAGGCATTTACAATTGGAAGTAATTCCTAAAAAGAGGTAATTGCGCAAAAGCAAAAGGAAAATACATATGTCGGCAATGCGGGAACAGATATCCACCATGATTCGACTCAGCTATGACCCATATGTCTTGCTTACCCACAAATATCTTGACCTTTGAAGAGACTAACTGTACTGATTCCTTTCTTTCAGAATTTCCAGGTATTGAAAGTGCTCACAGATCGAACGCAGACCATAACCTTTCGCTTATAAATCCCTAACTTTTGCCTGGATCGCCCTTTTCGGGTTTTCAATCCATCGGGATACCCATTTTTGCCAAAGTTGCCTTTTCAGGTTTTCAGCTTTGCGGGTTTACACGTTTCTTTTTTACATTTTATCCCTAATTTTTGCCCGAATCTTTTCCTTTTTATGGTTCGCCGGGATGCCCCTTTTTGCCTGGACTTTCTTTTTATGTCCAGCGGGTCTCTTTTATGCGAAGTATTTTTTGACTACGTCTACGTTCACAGGGGATGTAAAATCTTCACCATCCATAGTTGAAAGTAGTAAGGCTCCACCAGAGAAAACCTTTCTAACTACATATGGCCCCTCGTAGTTTGGAGTCCATTTTCCCCTGTGATCTGTCTGAGGAGGAAGGATCCTTTTCAAAACCAATTCACCTGTCTGCAAACTCCGAGGACACACTTTCTGGTCAAAGGTGTACTTCATCCTGCTCTGATACAACCGACCATGTGCGATGGCTGCCAATCTCTTTTCTTCAATAAGGTTCAACTGATCCAGTCTGAAACGCACTCATTCAGCTTCATCATGCTTCACATCTGCCAGAATTCTCAAAGACGGAATCTCGACCTCTAAGGGTAAAACTGCTTCCATACTATATACCAATGAGAAAGGGGTTGCCCTAGTTGACGTATGCACCGAAGTACGGTAACCATGTAGGGCATAAGGTAGCATCTCATGCCAGTCTTTATATGTTACCACCATCTTCTGTACAATCTTCTTAATATTCTTATTCGCCGCCTCAACAGCACCATTCATCTTCGGACGATATGGAGAAGAATTATGATGCTCGATCTTGAAGCTCTGACATAATTCCTCCATCATCTTATTGTTCAAATTCGAGCCATTATCAGTAATGATTCTCTCCGGGACCCCATAACGACAGATGATATCCTTTTTTATAAACCGAGCTACCACTTGCTTGGTGACGTTGGCGTACGAGGCTGTTTCCACCCACTTTGTGAAATAGTCAATGGCAACCAAAATGAAACGATGCCCATTGGAAGTAGTGGGCTCAATCTTTCCAATCATATCTATGCCCCACATTGCAAAAGGCCAAGGAGATGATAACACGCTTAGAGGCGTAGGCGGTATATGCATCTTATCTGCATAAATCTGGCATTTATGGCACTTTCGGGCGTACTTGAAACAATCAGACTCCATAGTCATCCAGTAATATCCTGCCCTCAACAACTTCCTAGCCATCGTGTGTCCATTGGAATGAGTACCGAAAGAACCCTCGTGAACTTCCTCCATCAATAAGCCTACCTCGTGTTCATCAACACAACGTAGCAGGACCATATCGAAGTTCCTCTTATATAACACATCATCCTTGTTCAGAAAGAAGTTTCCTGCCAACCTTCTCAGAGTCTTCTTATCCTTGGTGGAGGCACCCTCTAGATACTCCTGTCTCTTCAGAAAAACCTTAATATCATGATACCACGGTTTGCCATCAGACACATCTTCAATTGCAAACACAAAAGCTGATCTGTCCAGACGCATGATTCTAATCGAGGGTGTTTCATTCCAACGGTTCACCTTATACATGGATGCCAATGTCGCTAACGCCTCAGCCATCTGATTCTCAGCTCGGGGCACATGATGAAAATCCACCCTGTCAAAGAAAGGTAACAACCTTCTGGCATAGTTGTTATAAGGTACCAAATTTGCCTGACGAGTCTCCCATTCTCCTGTAATCTGATTAACTACCAACGCGGAATCACCATAGACATCGAGGTTCTTAATTCTCAAATCAATTGTTTCTTCTAAAACCATGATGCATGCTTCATACTCCGCCTCGTTGTTGGTACACACGAATGCTAACCGGGAAATGAAAGGTATATGAGAACCCTTTGGGGTTGTAATGATTGCCCCAATTCCATTACCATATGAGTTGACAGCCCCATCAAAAATCATCTTCCATTGAGACCCAATCTCAGGTCCTTCATCAGGCAGCGGCTCTTCACAATCTTTCATTTTCAGAAACATAACATGCTCGTCCGGAAACTCAAACTTCATTGGCTGATAATCCTCGACCGGCTGTTCAGCAAGATATTCTGACAGAACACTTCCCTTAATGGCCTTCTGGGAAACATACTGAATATCGTATTCTGTCAAAACCATCTGCCAATGGGCTATCCTTCCAGAAAGTGCTTGCTTCTCAAACACGTACTTAATCGGATCCATCTTCGAAATCAACATGGTTGTGTGGTTTAACATATACTGCCTCAGGCGCTTGGCTGCCCAAGCGAGTGCACAACATGTCTTTTCCAACATAGAGTATCTTGATTCGCAATCAGTGAACTTCTTACTCAGGTAGTAAATGGCGTGCTCTTTCCTACCTGTCTCGTCGTGTTGACCGAGCACACAACCCATTGAGTTCTCAAGAACCGTAAGGTACATAATTAATGGTCTCCCAGATATCGGTGGCATGACGACTAGAGGTTCCTCCAAATACGTCTTTATCCTTTCAAACGCCTCTCGACAATTTTCATTCCACCTGACCTCTTGATCCTTTCTTAACAACTTGAAAATTGGCTCACACGTGGCTGTCAGATGAGAGATAAACCTAGCAATGTAATTCAACCTCCCCATGAAACCACGAACCTCTTTCTCTGTTCTTGGCTCAGGCATCTCCTGTATGGCTCTTATTTTTGCAGGATCAACCTCGATACCTCTTTCACTAACAATGAATCCCAGTAATTTACCAGACCTCACACCGAAAGTGCACTTGTTCGGATTCAATCTCAATCTGAACTTCCTCAACCTTTTAAACAACTTCTGGAGGTTTACCAAGTGTTCTTCCTCTGTCTGTGACTTCGCAATCATGTCATCAACATAGACTTCAATCTCCTTGTGAATCATATCATGAAAGAGAGTCACCATTGCCCGCTGATAGGTTGCCCCAGCATTCTTCAGTCCAAAGGGCATTACCTTGTAGCAAAATGTTCCCCACGGTGTTATAAACATTGTTTTATCCATGTCCTCTGGGGCCATTTTGATTTGGTTATACCCAGAGAAGCCATCCATGAAGGAAAACAGAGAATATTGAGAAGTATTATCTACTAAGACGTCAATGTGGGGGAGCGGGAAATCATCCTTCGGGCTCGCCCTATTCAAGTATCGGTAATCAACACACATCCTGACCTTCCCATCCTTCTTAGGTACAGGTATGATATTAGCAACCCACGGAGGATAATTTGTCACAGCAAGAAATCTGGCGTCCAACTGTTTCTGAACCTCTTCCTTGATCTTGACAGCCATATCTGGTTTCGTCCTTCTCAGTTTCTGCTTGACTGGAGTACAACCCTCTTTAAGCGGCAATCGGTGTGAAACAATGTCAGTGTCAAGCCCGGGCATGTCTTGGTAAGACCAGGCGAAGATATCCACATACTCTTGAAGCAACTCAGCCAATCTTCCTTTAACAGTGTCTTCCAAGGCAGTCCCAACCCTTACTTCTCGTTTAACATCCTCGGTTCCCAGATTAACAGTCTCAACTTCCTCCTGATAAGGTAGAATAACCCTTTCCTCCTGTTTCAGTAGCCTGGCTAATTCTTCTGGTAAGTCACAGTCTTCGTCAGTCTCTTCTTTGGCTTAATAGATGGGATTGTCGAAGTCATATCGAGCCATAGCTAAGTCATGAGGGGTGGAATCTGAACCAAGGAACCTGCATGATGGATGTTTTATGTTTATTATGAGTGCAACAAACAAGAAAACACATTGCCATTTTGATGTGGGTTAATGCAAAAAGTAAAAACAGAAAAAACAGGGATCAAAATATTCGAATGAAAAGATGTCCTTTATTGATGATAAAAATAGCAAATAAAACATCCAAGCCCTACAAATAAATATCACTACGTCTTGGGCAGAACGTAGGATTCAACATAACAGAAAACAAAAGTAAATTACTCCGGGCGCGTCACTTGGATGACTTTCTCAGAAGACCAGTTGCCTAAACTCTTACCAGGGGTGCAGGGACGGATCCACTCATCCATGTCACAATCACTATCTCCTTCATCCTCAATAGCATTAACCTGATTAAAGAAAACCCCAGCACTTGTGAACCGGATTGGACCAGCATACTTGGGAGGCTCTTGAGCTCGTCGGGGTGGCTTGTACCCTAGTCCATGGGTATCCTGCTTTCTTTGAACATCAATGACACTGTCCCACTTCTGAGAACCACCAGCTTCAACTATAGTGCACGCCTCTTTGAAAGATGACATTGGAATCTCTGGTTGTCTGACAACTTCAGGTTGGGCAACCACCTCAGGCTGACTGGCTACCTTTGGGGGTCCCTCGGGAATTTTCACAACTTCAAAGGCTTGGCACAAAGTTTCCTGTACTTCACCATCTACCTCTACATACTTGAAGGTCGATAGTTGACTTACCATGATCTCTTCCTCACCACAAATAGTCACAACGTGGCCATCCACCATATACTTCAACTTCTGGTGCAGCGTAGATGTTACTTCCCCAGCACCATGGATCCAAGGGCGACCCAACAAATAACTATAGGTAGGCTGAATATCCATTATGTAAAAGGTGGTGTTAAAAACCTCAGGACCCACCTTGATCGGCAGAACTAACTCTCCAAAATCTGACCTCTTGGAGCCATCAAAAGCACGTACCACCAAGTCACTTGGTGTACAAATCAACCCACGAGTATCCAATTTCATCAAAGCCTTCTTCGATAACACATTCAAAGATGATCCAGTATCAACTAACACATGTGACATTAAGGAACCACGTCATTCCACTGAAATATGCAGAGCGTTGTTGTGATTCCTCCCAGCCGGAGTCAGATCTAAATCGGTGAAACCCAAACCATTACCAGCATTCATATGAGCCACAACCCCTTCTAATTGGTTGACAGATATCTCCTGCGGTACATAAGCCATGTTCAGAACCTTCAGTAATGTATTTCGGTGTGCCTCAGAGCACAACAGTAAGGATATAATGGAAATATTCGACGGAGTTTGGTGAAGTTGATCAACAATCTTGTAATCACTTTTCCTGATCAACCTTATAAACTCTTCTATGTCTTCTGAGAAAGTATCCCTAACCTGCTTTGTCATAGAATTATTTGCTTCTTGCCTCTGTACAGACTCATACATTGCCTGTTTACCTCTGTCTTGTTTTGAACTGCCAACTTGATCCTCAGGCGGAATAAAGACTCTACCACTCCTAGTGATAGCCCCTGCTTCAACAAGATTTTCAACCCCTGTATTCACAGCTGATGTCTCTACCAATTCCTGCTTCTCACCATTAACAAATACCTCGGCCCCATAGTTCCATGGGATGGCCTTGGTACTCTCATACGGGACTGGTCCAAGAATAGTGATAATGACCGGCGCTGGTCTCGCCGACGCTGATATAGTTATTGTCTTTAACGGAATTGTTATTGTGGTAACATCAATCTCTCTGTCAGTAACTTTACTCTGCCTACAACCCCTGTCAAACTGTAATATCCCTTCACTGATCATTCTCTGAATACCTGCTTTCAATAAACCACAATCGCCTGGCCGTGACACACATCCTACACAACCTTCATCACATCCGGGAAATACCCCTCCCTTCAACAGTCTTTCCTTCACCACACCCAAGGGAGTTTGGATTTCGTTCACATCTGAAATCAAACTCAAGTCTTCATAGTCTTTAATAATAGCATTGACCCTCGGCCCACTGTGATTCGGCATCGGGTTCTGATTCACATTTGGAGCATCATTGGAGAAATTGATGGCTTTGGAATCCACTAAATCTTGAACCAAATGCTTAAAAGCTCTACAGTTCTCAGTATGATGTCCGGGTGCTCCATAATGGAATTCACAGTGGGCGTTGGCGTCATAGCCGAGAGGTGGATTACCAATAGGTGGAGCCAATGTTCTCTTCTGAATTAACTGTAGCTTTAACAAGTGCTGAAATAATTGAGAGTAGGGGATAGGCGGAGTGTCAAGATGCCTATCTCGCCTAGACGCAGGTTGTGGTCTGCGAGGAGCCTGATTTTGTTGTTGAGACACTTCTAGTTGCTGAGGTGCTGCTGGGATGGTTATAGAAGCCACCTGCTGATTGTAGTTCTGACGAGGTCCATCTCTACCACGATATGATGACACAGAGTTTCTATCTCCCTCCTTCTTCTTGTAACCACTGGCATAAGGCTTCTTACTTCCTCCAGATGAGGACCCATCACCGCCTGATATTTTTTCCACCTTAATTCCGCTTTCCACCATCTCTCCTACTAAGATCAAATCAGCAAACTTTCCAGTCATACACGGTACCAGCTTTTCATAGTAATGACCATGCAAGGTGGCCATAAACATAGTTATCATTTCACATTCCAACATGGGAGGCTGAACCATTGCTGCCAATTCACGCCATCTCTGGGCGTACTCCTTGAAACTCTCATTGTTCTTCTGTGATAAATTCTGCAGCTGTGTTCTGTTCGGAGCCATGTCAGTGTTATATTGATAGTGTTTGATAAATGCCCCTGCCAGATCTCTCCAACTACGCATATCTTTCCTCTCTAGTTGCATATACCACTCCAGAGATGCCCCAGATAGGCTATCTTGGAAGCAATGCATCATCAATTTTTCATTCTTCGTATGCGCAACCATTTTACTTGCGTATGCCCTGACGTGAGTCCTTGGGCAAGTCATACCATTGTACTTCTCGAAAGTGGGAGTCTGAAACTTGTGCAGGATAAAAACGCCTGGAACCAGCCCCAAATCTTCTAGATCCATACCCACAGAGTCCTGATTCATAACACCCCTTAGCTGTTCCTCAATTAACCGGAACCTCTGATCATTGTCAATCTGGGGACCTGCATCCCCACCTGGCACAGAGAATGCATCTTCCTGGAGATCATCATACTGACGACCATGAATTGCACCGACATTGTTACCTCCCCCCACTACAGTGGGAACCACAACATTTTCTCCTCCGCCCGGAGGGATCACAACACCAGTAACAGGAATACCTCTGCCCGGAGGGCCATTCTGAACATTATTACCAGTAACACCAGTATGAAGTCCTCCATGAAGGACACCCTCTTCATCAATTCTCGCAATCAGTGGCTGGACGAGAGTCCTTAACTACTCTTGGCCTTGAGCAACCCCTTACATCAAATCCATGAATTGGTTCATGCGAGTCCGCATCTCAGTCATCTCATTTTATAGCTGATCCATGAGCCTCTTCTGATTTTGTCTGGTAGAATACCGGTGAGTGTGCTGATCTGCAATCATGTACTGCGGAGGAGAACAAAGTAAGAACACCAGAGATAAACACCTGTCATGCAAAATCATTATGAATATGCAAATGCAAATGAACATGTTTGAATATTTGCAGGGCGATCCACCCCTTGATTCCAGTTTAACAACAAGATAGAACGGAACTTCTGCTCATATATTAAGAAAACCAGAGGAAAACCAAATGTCAACAATCATAAATCCAAGATAACAAGTCTGAACACAATAATTATAGATCCCAACCAACAAGCCTGGCGGTGGTCTAAATAATGAAAGAAAACAGAAAACTACGGCATGTCATCAAAGTCCACAAGTGTCAATCCCCCCATCCATTATGCTTTTTGCTCCAGTCTTGAATTTCCTTGAACAACTTTTTGGTGTCGGGATGCTTCGGTCTCTGAATTAGCTCTTGAATGAGAACGTCTCTCATATGCATGATCCCTTCCAAGTATTGGCAATGCAACTCCCAAGCGTCTTCTCCAGAAACACCATCCATGCTAGGACCCTCATTTCTAGGTCTCTTCACTTCAGCTTGGATCTTCAGTTCCTCTATGGAGGCTATGGCTTCATTGAGTCGATCCTCGACTGCTTGTCTCTGGAATACCCCTGATAGGATCTCAGTGTCTTTCTTCTTGAGCTTCGACTTCAATTGATCAATCTGAGCTAGATAATCGTCTTCTTTTCGCTTATTCTCAGCCATTGCAGTGTCTCGGTGAGCATTGAACCTGTGAATTTTTAATAAAGCCTTGTCCAATTCCTCCTTCTTAGACTCAAGAACCTTACTGATACCCTCTAGAGCTTGCTTTATCCTTTGTCTGGATGTGACCTTGTCAGCTAGCTCCTTTTCTGCCTTAGCGAGAAGCTCTGTCTTCAACTTAGTGATATGAACTGCTTCACCCCACTCATGTTTCAACTGGTAAATCTCTCTTTGTAGCTCACTGTTTTCTTCTCGCAGCTTTTCCTTTTCAGCCCACAACTTGTTAAACTTCTCTATTTCAACTGTGGTAGGAGGCTCAATCAGCATAGTGGTTCTTTGGAGAATGGCAAAAGCTCCATCTCTACCCTTTTCTGAATCCAATCTTCGTACGCAGGAAATGTTATGTTGTTGCTCTTCCCAAAAGAAATCTTCCCCTTCTTATGACGATCTTCCCAAGTATTCGCAGCTTCTTTTAACAGTTCTGGATTGATTTCCCCACTCAGATATAAAGATTCTTAGACCTCCTCGTCTCTTGGTGGCTCTTTCAAGGCATACCCAAATTGCCTAATATCAAGAATAGGGTTGTAGTTAATTCCCCCTTTCCTTCCTATTAGAGGCCCATTTGGGAGACCTCCACAACTAATCATGATATCTTGGCCCAACAAGTCACGGTTAACCCAAATTAGATTATTTGCCCTCAATCCCATTAATCTTTTGGACCACTCCAAAGTTCCTTGAGTATCTACAAATGCCCCAGATTTGGGAAGACGATCAGCAAACCATTTGTAGAAGATTGGCGCACAAAAATAAAGGGGTCCTCCCCTCCTCTTCTCATTCTTATAATGCACTGAATAATACAGATCTCCAAGCAAAGTAGGTACCGGATTCTTCATGGTAAATATCCGGACAGCGTGCATGTCCACAAAATCCTTCATATTCGGAAATAACACTGTTCCATAGACACACATAGCCAAGATGGCATTGAAAATTGACCAACATCTAGCCTTAGCATACACAGTAGCCTGGTCTTCCAAAAATTTCACATGAAAGCCTTTACACCCTCCCTTACTGGCAATGTTATTTTTCAACAAAGATGGATCCAAATGCAAAGCCTCGGAAACTTTTCCCAAATTAGGAAGTTCTTCAGAAGGATAGAAAGGAGCCTCTTCTTTAATAGAAACCTCTAGAATGAGAGCAAATTCCTCCAATGTCAGAGCCAAGAGATAATTAGTGAATAGAAAACAACGCAGGTGAGGGTCATAGAATTGCACCAGAGTGTGCAAGGCCCTATACTCGTATTTAGTGATGTTGCGAGCAAAATTCAGAATTCTTCCATACTCTCCTCTAAAGTCTGCCAATACCCCAGGTTCTGCCATAGACACAATCTTGTGAACAGGATCCAGAATAAGTGATGGGAACTTATACACTATGATGTTCTTTCTCTTCTCAGTACTCATCCTTAATAGTCTTCAAAAACCAAAATCAAAGTTAGGATGCAGCCCTGCAAATGAATAAACATGTTAGGATGCAAAAAGATGATGCAAATGCACACATGGGATCAAGGATGCCACACAGACTGGTCAATTGCTGCACTGAACAACTGTATAATCTCAAGGATCTGCCCAAATACCCAGAATACCAGAATAACCATAGTACCACACTGATAAATCTGCTGATCAGAAAACCGGGTATGTTGAAGGTCAAGGTTACTTGCAAACCTGTAAACACCCTGCCCTCTCACATGTGAGTACTAGAAAGCCGAGGATCCTCAATATCACGGGCTCTCAGGTCAAGGAATGATGATACATCCACCATTTCTGGTTTGGCATCATCATCAATCGAGAAGGCCTTAACTGATTCCCCTCAAAAGAAAACATACCATGGCAAGTCCTTAGCTTCGGCACTGAGGTCGAGAAGCAATAATACATTCATCCCTCGGGGTACAGTACTATCGCCAATCGAGGAGTGCTTCCACTGATTCTTTCCCAAAAGGAAACCCTATAGCAAGTTCCTAGTATTGGGTCCTCGGATCGACATGTGTAATGGGTTTGCCATTTCTGGTCTGCCATTATCACGTCTCGGGAGGAGTGCCGTTACTAAGTCCTCGGGAATGGTCGCCAGAGTCGACAGTTTTCCAGGTTACATTCAATCATCTGCACCAATGCGCAGGATAGAACATTACCAAAGAAAACCTCGTCTGGATGTGGAGTTTTCATGTATACTACATCTGGCCAAATGCCACACAAGTCACACTACTTGCCACGCTAATCCTACGTGTATGCTCAAGCCTGGGTATTGGGCTTACCTCTCAGAACTCCCAACCCGCCAAACAGAAAAACAGTGCAGCAGCTGATAATAATATGCAATGCAGAAATGCGGTAAAAATAAAATACAACAAATAGAGCAAAACAAAAATAAAAACACCCAAAGAGAATAAAGACAAGCAAGCGCTAGGATAGACTCGCTAAAGGGGATGGACCAGCATAGGTCAACCAGAGTCCCCAGCAGAGTCCCCAGCTGTCGCTCCCGGGATTTTCATCCAGGTACAAACACGAAAGTGGCGCGGAAAACAGAGTCGCCAGCCGTGTAAATTTATCCCAAGAGAGGGAAAGGGAACACCGCATAAACCTGAGGAAGAGGGAAAGGAATGGTCATCGCAACCATAGCCTGGGTTCGGGAATCGGTTACGCGAGGGGAAGGTGCTAGCACCCCACGCGTCCATCGTACTCGATGGGATCCACGCTTGTTGTCTAATCTAAGGGTGAGTTATCCTAACATCTATGGCTGCACAGGCCTATGTACCCCCTTTGTGCAATGGGGAATTCAGAGTCAACGTAGTTCGGACCAAATTCTTTTTGTGTTTTTTATGAGCGACGTTAAGCTCGCGTCCGGCAGTTAGGGTCGATGCCTGTTTGCGACTCAGACGGAAAGTAACGTGCCCTTTTTGAAAATAACCTTTAGTTTGACAATCCCGCAGGATGAAAAGGTTTGAAGTTTGTTTGTATTTTTTAGGATAGAAGTGACTTGAGTTAGTTCATAACTCAACTTGAACCAAAGTCTATGACACGGGAACGAATGCGTCGCATGGTCGTCCCCTTTGGGACGTATGCTCAACACTCTAGAAGAGAGAAGGGGGACCCCTCAATCTTCATTTCCTATGTTTAAGGCTCGTTTGCAAGACAAGTTGACCTTATTAAGTATCTTAGAGATTGTTATGAGATGAGAAGAGAGACTCAAAAGAAAAGAAAAAAAACTACGGGAGAATCTATCCTAATGTTATCATGCGAAGATGGCCCTAAGGGGAGAGAAAGAAAGAATGAGAGTGGACATGGATAACTATCCACACCCTCAAATAACTTACCTCGGCCCCTGCATAAAAGGTTAGTACAAAACAGACATAAGTGACAATAAGACAAATGAAACCCAAACAAATCACAACCCAAAGAGAAATGATTATAAACCAAATAAAACTCAACCAAGACATAATTTGGATGACCTAAACATGAATTATGAAGTCAAAGAAGCAAACCCAAATGATGGCACAAGTGCCTTCTCAAACAAGTAAACAGACATGATCAAAGATGTGCATACAAGAAGATCTCAAACAAAGAGCAATCAAACAATTAGCAAGACATCTTCTAAAATTACCAAATTAAAACCCAAAATACCTTAACCAGTGGCAAACAATATGTCAAAAGCTCATGCCAAAACTCAAAAGATAGGTCACTCAAACAATTATGCAAAGTCAAATGAGAATTATGAACTAACATGAAAAAGAGGAGGACTGAAACGCAACATAAAATGATTTTAAAAATAAGAAAAAAGAGTTTTAATGAACTCCAATGTGTTGATAAAATAATGCAAAAAGAATGGGCTCTAAATGTTATGTATGCTATGAGAACAAAATTCTACAAGTTTGGGTATGCATGATATGAACAAGTCAAAAAGAAATCCATTAAATAATTAATTCAGTCACTAAACATAAAAGAAAATAATAAAATAAAATTTTGGAAAAATTTATAAAACTATAAATATGATTCATGAATTTTTTGGGATTTTTAGGATGCAATTATCTATTTTTAAAAATAAAAATGAAATAATATAATTAAATGAAAAATAAAAATAAAGAAATAAGCATGGGGGGTGTGTTCAGCAGATGGTTCACGTGGGAAAATATAATGGGCTTAAGGGAGAGGGTGCAGATAGTAAGCCCAAGACAAGAGTTCCATTAGCGAAGTCAAAGGGAAACCATGGAATTAGTCAAATCTCAGATTGAATCAAAACCACACGATTGATCTAACGCGTATCATCAGTCAAATGAAAATAACAAGTAATTATGATGAAGGCTCCAGATTAAATGCATATGATAACAAGCATACACGTGCACACACAAGATTATTCAAAAATAAAAAGACACATGTGACAAGCACGTGACTCATTTAATGCGTTGGCATAGTGATAACCACCAGATTAGATCAACGTCCCAGATCAGTCAATACAAGACCAAAAGTATGCATGATGAGCGAAGCGGATTGAAGGTGCACAATAACTATCGTGAATGTCACACGCACAAACTACAATATAAAATAGAATTTTAAATGTCGTGGCAAGCTATGGACCGTGGGATCAAAGTAATAGACGGTTAGGATTGCATCTTCTTCACCCAAAACCCTAGCCGACCGGAGATCAAAACCAGACGCCGGAGCCTTAGCTCCGGTCGTCTTCTCCGGTGACCATCATCCCCAAAATCCCCAAAAATGGCATATGAGTACATCATTTCAATCAGAAAAACATGAGGATTCCAAATATCATGCTATTTTCAACAAACACACAACGCATAAAGCAAATCGAATGAAAAAAGGTTTGGGTCCAAAACTTAAAACTCATCGTACGAACAATACAAACGTCCAAACTCAATACAAACTACATCAAGATTATCAGTACACACCACAGATCATCATGCACGTTTAAAAAGAGAGTTTTAAGATCATGAAAAATTGCATTAACCTGAGATTATGCAAAATGTATCCCTGCTGTTAGCTGCAAACGATGGTTGCTTCGTGCTCTAGGGATCCCAAGGGTTCAGATGGTGAAAGAAGTTTTGGAAAAACTCTAAAGGATTGAGAGATTCGATGAAGAAAAGTTTTAGGGTTCACTCTTGAAAACTCTCCAAAATCACGTGTCTCCCCTCTAACCGGTGCATGAGTTAGCTTAAATACTTAGGGTTAATCCACTGATAATCACTTGGGCCTTGTTAATTCCCCACTTAATGAGTTTTGGGTGATTTTGGAAATTTGCATAATGTGAAATACACCCTCCTCCATGCATGTACACCCAAGCCCTTGCTGATGGATCACTTATTTAACAATTTCTAATCACACCTGAATTGGATTTGGGCCTTGAGATGTCTTGGTTTATGAGTTTTCAATGATCTTGCAATTTTGCATAATGTGAAATAAGTGATGTACAAGTCATGAAATCTCTTGGTTCAAAGGCCAAAAATGATCCTTAAGGAATGTACTTTGATGTTAGAATGTGACATGAAGCAATGGAACCAAATATAGGTCACTATGTCCCAAAATGCAAAAGTTGTGAAAATGGAGCCATGAGAAAACCCTAAAAACCACCTTGCCTTCTTTTGGTCATAACTTGAGTTTCAAAAATGATATAGAGACCATCTAGTACTTGTTGGAAAGGGGAGAAAAAGATCTTAAACTTTCATGTTTGAGAAAAATTCATTTGAAGCTTTCTTGATGATGAAAAGTCAAGTTGAAAGTAGTGTAAGAACTTGCCCAAAATGGAAACTTTCAAATTATAGGTCATTTCCACATTTAGTAACTTTTGTATCAACCCTTGATTCTTGATAAATGGTATGAAACTTGACCCTTGAAGACCATATGAGGATGTGAGACCTTGAAAACCTTGAAGAGAACCTCAAAATTTCACAGTTGACTCCCCCTCTCACTATTGACTTTTCTCCAATTCTCCTGATTTGCAATCCATTGACCCATTGAATCTCTCATGAACCAAACTGATGGACAATCTTCCATTCCTAGATACTTAGGGACCCAAGGAAGTCCATGGAATCAAGTCTTGCCCAAAAAAATCAGAAATAAACTGACTTTATAGCAAACCCTAATTTGGTACCCTCAGTCTAGGAGGAAAATAGCACAGTCTCCAAATCTAAATTCCTCTGAATATGATGTGTATCCTTTCCAACAAAGATAAGATGTGCCATTTGATGATGATAAAAACCCAAGAAGCTTGCCCATTGGAGCAATAAACCCAAGAATCTCAAAATCCTAATTTCTGCACTAGTTAGGGGAGAGTGATTCACTTGAGATCTCTTGGACAATATAAGGACTCTTGCTTGACCCTTTGAAGGCATCTTCTCCTCTTGAACTGCCTCAGGCACCTTGACCCCATGCTAAGAACCAATGATATGCACACATGATAATGCAAAAATGAAATGAAACATAAGCCAGTTAATACTAAAGTAAGGAGGGCAAATTTTGGGGTGCTACACGGTTAAACTATCCTGAAAGTAGTGAATCAGTAAGTCCTGATTCTCCGTCTGAGCTGACATTCGCCGAGCGTACATCACCAGATGGCTCTGAGGGCAAGAGTTACCCTTGTATTTTTCAAAGTCGGGCACTTGAAATTTGTGCGTAACTTTCACATTGGGGACCAGACAGAGGTTTGCGGCGTCCTTTCCAAATAAATCTTGACCGCGGATGGCTTGCAGTTCCTTCTGGATTTCCAGGAACTGTTCTTGGAATTTATTCATTCTATCGAACATAGTTTCCTTCTTACCAGAAGGTATCGGTGGAATCTGTCCTTCCTGGACAGTGTGCACCACAGGGGGTGGTACCGTGACTACGGCAGTGAATCTTGGCATTTCCCGAAGTTTATAACCTTCAGGAGTCTTCAGTATGCCTCTGGCATCTTCGCTTTCCTGAAGTTTGTAACCTCCAAGCCCAGTGGCTTCTGTTATGATTCCCTGATCTTTAGTGATCGGCGGAACATATCCTTCCGGGATATAGTTAACAGGCATGCCCCAAGGACGATCTTTCGGCATTTGATACCTAGGATCATACTTCTCCACTATGGACGTTGAGGTGATCTCTGAGATCACAGTCCTTTGTTGCTGAGCTTCTGCCATGGCTTGCATGTCGTTACGAAGCTTTCCCATATCCTCTCTCAGAGCGTCGATCTCTTCTTTCAACTCTCTATTTTCTACCTCAAGATCATCCATCTTTTTCTGACGATTGGCCTGAGTATTGTACGAATGAGACAGTTTGACTCTAGAACCGAGACACAAACGTGAGATTCGTAGGTAAGAAGAATACGCGATGTGAGAATGATGAATGCAATGATTATATTAATTATTTTTTGGTTTAATCAAAATAAACTTCGACAATTAGATTGCAAATATCAAACAGTGAGGAAACCCCTTTTATTGAATTCAAAGGATTACAGAAATGGAAATACAGTAGATTACAAGGTGCAGAAACAGAAACCTAAGCTAATGGGTCCCGGGTCCTCTCTGAAGAGAAATCGGGTGCTGACTCTGGTACTTTCCTTTTCTTTGACCGGGGCTCTTGGGCCGTTGTCGGGTTGTCATTCCTTTGCTAGGTGAAAGGAGCGAGCAAATTCCTTTGGTCATCTTGATTCTCTACAACATGTTGCTCCAAAATTTCAATCAGAGCGTCCTTATCTTTCAGTAGTTGCTGTATTTTGATGCACTCCACGTTGAGGGTGCGGTACTTGTTCTTCCAAGACTTCCTCTCCCGTTGAACTTTGTTAAGAGTAACCTGAAGCTTTTCAGTCTCAGTCATGAAGTACATGATAGACTCCCTCGGTGGAAGAACTCCATGACGAGGATAGAGCATCTTTAGCTTGAGAGCTCTAGTTTGTACCCAGTGGAGATAAGGCTCCACAGAGACACAGTCGGGTTTTCCTAGAGACTCCCGTCCTTTCTTATGAACATGTTTCCAAGCATGCACTATTTCCGTCTTTAGTGCTCTGTCACTTTCTCCTTCCTTGAAGAAAAGACCTTCCAAATGAACACCCCATGGGACGTGTCTCATCGGGTATCCAAATTGACGACGAACGAGAACTGGATGGTAATTGATTCCTCCCTTAGTTCCTATAAGGGGTACGTTGGGGAAGTTTCCACAACGGTCAATGATCCTGATTCCGTCATAAATCCTATTACACCAATCTATGTCAGAGTTGGAGAGGGACATGATTTTCTGCGACCAACGTAAGGCACTCTTGTGATCCCAAAAAGCAACAGACTTAGGAAAATGGGAGATAAACCATTTATAAAGCAGAGGTACATAACATGTGATCTCCCCTCCATTGTACAAATTTCCCAAGTGTATAGAATGATACGCTTCTGCGAGCAAAGTTGGTACAGGGTTTCCAATGAGAAAAACCTTAATGGAGTTGATATCGACGAAGTTATTAATGTTGGGCAACAAAAATAACCCGTAGGTGAGTAAAACAAAGATGCTTTCAAAAGCAGTCACGTTCCCAATACTGGCGAAGTACAAGGCTTTCTTTGTCAAGAACTGGGCTGGAAAACCTTGTATGCCACCCTTAGTGATCATGTGAGTCCTGACCTCAGACTCGTCCAAATGAATTGCTCTTGCAATGGTCTGATTCTTTGGAATTTCTTCCAGTCCAGACAATGGAGTTTGATCAGTGATGTGTATGTTAGTTCTTGGATTGGTTGGAATTTTGGTAAAACAAGATATATGTTCAATGTTGATGTCAAGGTGCTGATGTTGCAACATTGAAGTCTTAACACTGGGCTGTGTTAAGTAATTAATTGCTGAAGTTGGATGTCTGATGTCACATGGCGATGTTGTAACATCAGATATGCAGAATTAACAACAGCAGGCTGTGATGTTGTTAGGGTTGCGTATTAGCTGGAATTGTGGAGAGCAAGCTGTCTCATTGATGCGAATATCTTGGGATATATATTTGCTACTGCATAGAAGATCTGGTGCAGATTTGTAGGAGATTTAAAAGGTTGAAGATTTAAAAAGATTTTAGGAGAAAATCTGTTTTAAATATTCAGTTTTAAATAACAAATCTGGGAGATATTGTAGCAAGTCCAAGACCAATTCAAGGAGCTATATAAAGCGCACAAGACCAAAGGAAAAAGGTACAGAAATACAGAAAGAAGATCAAGAGCATAGGCTGAGTGTCTTGAGTATTTTGTACGAGTTGTATAACCAGAATTCTAGGGTGAATTGCTGAGTTGCGTTTCTGTCCTCTCTAGAAGCTATGAAGCAATAGAGAGTGTTTGCTTGATCGAAGCTAGGAAGCAAGATCAAGGGTACTCAAAGTGGTTTCTTTGAGAGTTTGTAAGCGATTGAGTGGTGTTCTCATACCTAAGTGGTTTCTTAGGTAGGAAGTAATTAGTAGAGTATAAGTTTAGGAGATTGTCAACGGGTTGTTGAGTCTGTAAATTATATCTACAAGTAGTGAATTCCATCCCTGGCTTGGTAGCCCCCAGAGTAGGTTGGTTGTAACCGAACTGGGTCAACAATTCTTGGTGTTATTTTACTATTATTGTTGTCCATTGTGCAGAGTGTGTTGTTGTGACATCACACCTTAACATCACACGTCTGATACCAGAATTTCAATTGGTATCAGAGCAGGCATCCTATCTGTCTCTGGGTGAGATCTAGGGAAGTTATTTTCTGGTGTAAAGATGGACAAAGAAGTTGGAGGATTCGTCAACAAACCCCCTATTTTGGATGGATCCAATTATGATTATTGGAAGCCAAGGATGACCACCTTCTTAAAATCCTTGGACAACAGGGCTTGGAAGGCTGTTATTAAAGAATGGAAAGCACCTGTCATGTGTGAGAAACATGATGCTGGCAAAGATAAAGAAGGCACCTCTAAGCCAAAGCCTGAAGAAGAGTGGACCAAGGAGGAAGATGAGCTTGCCCTTGGAAATTCCAAAGCTCTAAATGGCATCTTCAATGGAGTAGATAAGAATATCTTCAGGTTAATCAATACCTGTGAAGTTGCCAAGGAAGCGTGGGATATTTTGCAGGCTACACATGAAGGAACATCTAGAGTCAAGATGTCAAGACTTTAAATTTTAACATCAAAATTTGAAAGCCTGAAGATGAAGGAAGATGAGACTATTCATGATTTCCACATGAGTGTTCTTGAGCTGGCCAATGCATCTAGTGCTCTTGGAGAGAAAATGTATTAAGAAAATCTTGTAAGGAAGATCCTTAGATCCCTTCCTAAGAAGTATAAGATGAAGGTTACTGCCATAGAAGAATCACAAGACATCAGCAAGATGAGAGTAGATGAGCTCATTGGATCTCTTCAAACTTTTGAGCTTGGGTTGAATGAGGAAGAACCAGAAAAAAAGCCAAAGCGTATTACCCTGGTGTCAAATGGTGAAGAAGAGAAAGGGAAGAGTTCTGAGTCCCAGGAGGATCTATCTCAGGCCATAGTTATGTTGGGAAGATAGTTCACCAAAGTATTCAAGAGAATGAATAATAACTCCAAGCCTAATGTCAAGAATATATCTTCTGACACCAGCAAGTCAAAAGAGAAGGATGAGGAGAAAACCGCCCAAGATAAAGGAGTTCAGTGCTTTGAGTGTGAAGGGTATGGACATGTCAAGAAAGAATGTCCCACCTTCTTGAAAAAGCAGAAGAAGGGCATGACAGTTTCCTGGTCTGACTCAGATAGTGAAAGTGAAGGAGAGTCAGCAAAGCATGTTAGAGCTTTAATAAGAGTTGTTGTTTCTGATGATGATTCTAGTGATGGAGAAATAACCTATGAGGAGTTAGCTTCCACCTATCAAGAGCTGTGTCTGAAAAGTGCTGAGATTTGTCAAGAAAACAAGTGCAACAAGCAACAGATTGCTCAGCTTGAGAATGAAAAAGCTGATCTGGAAAATGAGGTTGTACTGGTTAAAGCTCACCTTGATCATATGACCAAGTCTGTTAGGATGCTGAACTGTGGTACATATACTCTTGATAAGATCCTTCAGTCAGAAAAAGCTGCTGGAGACAAAGCTGGGATAGGTTATGTGGCTGAGGATAAGGGAACTTCAGAAGAAAACACTTCAGGTTCAAAGAAGGAAGTGTCACAACTTTTATCTCAACATCAGCCAAAGAAGCAGGATCCTACCCCTAAGAAAGCTTATGTTTCACAACCTAAGAAGATTGAGAAGAAGACTGGTCCTTATCAGAAGAGAAAGCAGCCACAAGGAGCTAGTCAGTATATGCCCCCACAATACCACAAGAGCATGCAAGCTGCTCAGTTCAAACAGCACATGTCTCATCAGGTGTCTCAACATTAGGACAACTGGTATGGTTATGGATATGGATACACCAATGTTGTTCCTCATATCTATGGAAGAAGAAAGCCACACCATCATGGGAGACAATCCAGGAAACAACATTCTCAGCCTTCTTATGGGAGAAGATTCCAACATAATAGAAGGCAGGCCAGTTATGGTAGGAGGAGACCACATTATGGCTGGCAGCCTAAGCAATCTCATCATGGCAGAAGATTCAGAGATGAAAGGGTGAGATGCTATTATTGTGGAAGGTTTGGACATATGCAGTACTCTTGCTACAAGCTGCATGGATACGCTCAACCTCAAAACAGATGGAGAGAGTACAGGCCCAAAGTTGTTAAACAATGAGTACCTAAGGAGAAGGTGAAGTGCTTATTGGCTCACATGGCTGACAAAGAGTTTAAAGAAGGAACATGGTATTTTGACAGTGGGTGTTCCAAACACATGTCTGGATGTAGATCCATGTTTGCTGAAGTCAGTCATGGTCCCTCTCATGAGGTTATGTTTGGCAATGGAGAAAAAGGTGTTTTCGCAGGAGTTGGGAAAGTGAAAGGTGGTGGTATACCTGAACTTGACAATGTTCTGTTTGTCAGTGGTTTAAATGCAAATTTGATCAGCATAAGCCAATTGTGTGATGAGGGTCACAAGGTAAACTACACTAAGGATGAGTGTGTGGTATCTGATGAGCATAATCAGGTTGTTATGAAGGGTGCCAGAACCAAGGATAACTGCTATCAGTGGATTTCTCTTGAAGGAAATTCAACTAATGATGTTCAAGTTGATGTTATAACATCAGACTATGACATCAGGATGCTGAAAGGTCACTCAGAGTTAGTGAGTCCTGATGTGAATTGTTTAAAAGGAAAGTATTTATGGAGGGAAAAAGTCATTGACACTCCAAATCAAGCTTCTTGCTTCAGACCCCCCCTTTCCCGATGTTGCAACATCACGCTTCTTCAAAGCCCTGTTCTCGCAACGAATTAACTTCTTCGTCTTCAAGAATCAACCCTCACTAAAAAGAGTCATGGCGTCTCCATCCAAGAAATCTGAGTGTCATAGTTCCACAAAAGGAAGAGCTAGGGTTTCCACTGACGAAGGTTCAGCATTCGATCCTATGGACATTGAGCCTCTCTCAACCATTCTTCCTGAATCAGGTACTACGAGACCCACTAAACTAACTCCCAAGAGACCTGCTACTGTCTTTAAGAATCCTGAAACAATGAAAGTTGTTACTAGCGTGTTATTTGGTGATAAACCTAGAACTACTAACCCGCATCCGCAAACTATTGAGGAAAGGGTAGATGTTGATAAGTGCATGGGGCAGATCATGGACAAATTTTTTGAGAAAGGACTTCCTATTAAGGGTATATCTAGACCCCTGAGACAAATGGCTGTTAATCAGGGTACAAGAGAAAAGAGTGACATGAAATCTACTGATACAAATCTTCACAGATTGGCTGTCTCCGTAATCGAAGATGCTGAGAAGGAAGTTGAAGGTAATACTGAAGCAGATGATACTCATGTTGAAGGGGATGTCAGAACATCACCTAGTAGGGATGATGAGACTACTCCTGGAGGAGAAAAGAGTACTGATGTGATTAATGTTGATGACTTATCTGATGATGAAGTCATTGGAAGAGCAGTGCCTGGTCTGGCTAAGAGACTAAGAACAAGGAAGGAAAAGCAGGGTGAATCTTATCCTAAGAAGGCTTCAGATGATAAGAAGAAAAAGATTGTTATTGGGCCAACTAAAGCTTGGAGCAAGGTCGAAGTGACTCCAAGAAAGAGGAAGATTGTGGAACAATCTGAGTCTGAGCATGATGATGAGGATGATGTTCAGAACATCACTCATGTCAGAAAATCTATCGCAAAAAGGATTGCAGACGAAGTCCCAGATGTGCCTGTGGATAACATCTCTTTCCACCGTGCAAGCAATACCTATATGTGGAAGTTCATTTGCCAAAGGAGAATTGCTCTTGAGAGAGAGATTGGCAAAGAAGCCATGGAGATTAAGGAAGTGATGGAAGGAATTAAATCTGCTAGGTTAATGAAAACTGTGTGTGGATTTTCAAGGTGCTATGATGGTCTGGTAAAGGAATTCATAGTAAATCTTCCTATAAATATCTCTGAACAGAGCAGTCTAGATTATATGAAGGTTTTTGTCAGAGGAAAATGTGTTGAGTTCTCTCCTAAGATTGTCAACAGCTACTTAGGAAGAGAGGATGCAGAGTATCCAGAACTGGAGGATACAGATAATGAAGTGTGCAAGGTAATTACTGCTGGACAGGTTAGAGTATGGCCATTAAAAGAAAAGCTACCAATTAGCAAACTGAGTGTGAAGTATGCTATACTACACAGGATTGGAGCTGCAAACTGGGTGCCCACGAATCATAAAACCACCCTAGATGTGGGATTAGGAAGACTCATCTATGTTGTTGGTACACAGAAAAAGTTTAACTATGGCACATACATATTTGATCAGACTGTAAAACATGCAACAACAAATTCTATTAAAATGCCCATAGCATTTCCTTCTCTCATTAGTGGAGTCATTCTGAGTCAACAACCAGGAATATTGACTTGTGCAGATAAAGCATGCAAGAGGAAGTCTCCATTATCCATGCATCAAAAATTGTTTATGGGAAGCCATGTTGCAGATATTGTGTCAACATCAAATGCAGGTATCAAGAAGAAAACTTCCAAGGCTGATTTGCTAGCAGAGCTGAAGGCAACCCGCAAAGACTTGGATGTTGTGATTAATACCAGTCTGACTAGAAAAGAAAAGATTGAGAAGATGATCCAAAGTTTGGAACAAGATGATCATGCTGACTCTGAAGATGAAGGACAAGATAGTGCAGATGAAGCAAGTTCAGAAGAAGACTAGCTTATTTACTTTTGCTTTTAGTAGTTTTAGTTTTTTTTTTGCAATGTTGTCAGCATTTAATGTGCTTGGTTTTGTAACTTGAATACTGTGCTGTTATAGGCACCTGTTTATGTCTTTAGTTTCCTTCTATGATTTGTTTTGCCTGGTTACTAACTGTGAGGCTAACAATGAGAGCTAGGGTGTACTGACTATAGTTAATAGGGCTTCTAACTGAAGTTTGCCTAATTATGGCTAAAAAGGGGGAGTTGGTAGCCAAGAGAATTAACAAACAAGGTCAAAGAATGCCAAATGCTGCTATTAAGGGGGAGTAATTGACAGATGCTATGCTGGTGCAGTTATTGATGCAGTTATTAAGGGGGAGTTTTGACTGAGCTAGTGAAGATATCATAGCATTTGAAGAGTGCAGCCAAGCAGACATCAAGGGGGAGAAAAGTGATGCACATTGTGAGCTACTGAACAGCTGTGATGCTGGTTCATATTTTTTAGGGGCAGCACCAATTGGCTGTTGTCAATAATGAAGATGGTGCTGCAGCAGATCAAGTGATGAAGACTATGAAAATTGTCAAACTGCTGCTGATGGAGTTTCAAAATGATTGATTAAAGTTATTCCACTGCTAAAGTCTCTGAAGGTGCAGAGTGCAGAGTTTGTTTGCAGAGTGCAGAGATTGTTTTAGCCAAAATTAGCCAAAGGGGGAGATTGTTAGTTCTTGGATTGGCTGGAATTTTGGTAAAACAAGATATATGTTCAATGTTGATGTCAAGGTGCTGATGTTGCAACATTGAAGTCTTAACACTGGGCTGTGTTAAGTAATTAATTGCTGAAGTTGGATGTCTGATGTCACATGGCGATGTTGTAACATCAGATATGCAGAATTAACAACAGCAGGCTGTGATGTTGTTAGGGTTGCGTATTAGCTGGAATTGTGGAGAGCAAGTTGTCTCATTGATGCGAATATCTTGGGATATATATTTGCTACTGCATAGGAGATCTGGTGCAGATTTGTAGGAGATTTAAAAGGTTGAAGATTTAAAAAGATTTGAGGAGAAAATCTGTTTTAAATATTCAGTTTTAAATAACAAATCTGGGAGATATTGTAGCAAGTCCAAGACCAATTCAAGGAGCTATATAAAGCGCACAAGACCAAAGGAAAAAGGTACAGAAATACAGAAAGAAGATCAAGAGCATAGGCTGAGTGTCTTGAGTATTTTGTACGAGTTGTATAACCAGAATTCTAGGGTGAATTGCTGAGTTGCGTTTCTGTCCTCTCTAGAAGCTGCGAAGCAATAGAGAGTGTTTGCTTGATCGAAGCTAGGAAGCAAGATCAAGGGTACTCAAAGTGGTTTCTTTGAGAGTTTGTAAGCGATTGAGTGGTGTTCTCATACCTAAGTGGTTTCTTAGGTAGGAAGTAATTAGTAGAGTATAAGTTTAGGAGATTGTCAACGGGTTGTTGAGTCTGTAAATTATATCTACAAGTAGTGAATTCCATCCCTGGCTTGGTAGCCCCCAGAGTAGGTTGGTTGTAACCGAACTGGGTCAACAATTCTTGGTTTTATTTTACTGTTATTGTTGTCCATTGTGCAGAGTGTGTTGTTGTGACATCGCACCTTAACATCACACGTCTGATACCAGAATTTCAGTGTAGATCAATCAGATGAGAATATTCCTCCAGCGTTGGTGCTAGCTGGTAATCCGGGAATGTAAAACAATGATAAACCGGATCGTAGAACTGAACGAGCATCTCCATGATTCCCTCAATCACATGGACTCTTAGCAGAGATAGCAAACCTCCGTACTTGGCTCTGAAAGCCTCTTGGTTTGTGATCATCCTCGCCAAACCTCTTAAATCCTCTAGTTTTGGAATCCTGAAGGTGTACTTATGAGTTCTCCTTCTACCGAAATCCATTAGCGCAATCCTTTTCTCTAATATTTGCAATCACAGTCTTAGTTTAATTTGAAAAACAGAGAGACTAGAAGAGAGTTTTTTTTTAATGTTTTAATGTTTTTTAAATGAATGCATGAATGCAGCACACAAAAACATAGAAAAAACATGGGGTCAAAGGGTCGTTGTCATGAAGTCAAGGCTCTACCCATCCCCAAAGGTTCATACTAGGGTATTTTTGTACCTGTACTCAAAATCATCAGCTCCTCCCAGGATAACAAACAGCAAGCGGATCGCCAGCGAGCTGTATGAAATCTTAGAGTAAATGCTATTCACCGAGAATAGATCATCAGCCTCAAATGAGGGTAGTATCGCGTGACAACTATTTCCGATAGTTTCCGCACTACAAAAAGGTTGGCTCCTTAGCTTCTCAGACGTCACAATCGGCCCATTGCCTATGAGAGGGAATGGGTTACATTGGGAAGCCTCCACTGAGGTTGATGGTCAACCTCGTCGCCATCACTTATCTTAAGTGTATACTCAATCTTTCCACATGCGGCATCACACGCATTCCCATTAGTAGAAAAATAAACACAGATATCAATTAGGAAAAGCAGTATATATATTTGTCCTAATGTCCTAGACCTTTTAAAAGCTAAGAATCTTAAGTTCCTGACAGAAAATGGTTCCTCGACGGAGACGTCATTCTGTGGTTCCTTCCCAACTTCCCAACTTAAAGGTTTTGACCTAAGATCCTAGTGAAGTCAACAAAAAGTCCTATCCCAGAAAAGAAAGAAAGACCGGCCCCACGGTGGGCGCCACCTTTAAGGTTTCCACCTAATAGATGGGAAGAGAACAAGATCTCGCTACAAAGGGGAGACAGATCCTAATGACACCTCCCCAGTGAAGTCGCCATTTTTCTGTAGCGAGCGATTTTGGATGTGGTTGCGAAGCACTACCGCTCTTTGGTATCTACAGCTTGATTCATTTTTTATCCTATTGAAGCTGATGAAGGAAGGGAAATAGATGTCTCAAATTAACCCTGCTTGCAAACTGAGGTTAAATAGTCAAAACTGTTGGTTTACAGATGCTACAAAGATTCGGGGTTTCTATTAGGTTTATTTTGTTAAAAATAGTGTTCGGTCGATGGGTGGGAGGTTAAGATGTTAGGACAGATGTATGAAAATATGGGATTTTGGGTTTTTGTTTAGTGTGCTCACTAAGATTTTTCTTTCAATCTTATGCCTACGTATTCCCATTTTTTCTGAAACAGGGAAATCAGAGTGATCGTAGTTCCTCCTATTCTACGGGAGGAAATGGTGTTTTGGTGTCTTGTTCAAAGCCCAAGACGTGAAGCTAAAGGTAGTTTATTTGTATCTTGTCCAAAGCCCAAGATATGAAGCTAAAAGAGTTTGGCTTTAGAGAGAATTTGTCATCTCTAAAGAGGGGTTTGTATGTCACAACTGTTTATAAAGGAGAATTACTTTAACCGGGATTTGTGAATTCGGCAATGCCATAATTTCCTTTATAGGGGATTTCCAACCTGAAGGAGAAGACTTTAACTCAGTGTAGAGCAATGTTATCTTTCCTTAGGATTTTCTCGTGCTAAAAGAGGGACAGTGGCATGGATATAGATGATTCAGAGGCTTGTTGCTTACAGCGATTAGATGAAGGGGAAGGAGTTGTTGATGTTTGCGTACTGTGAACGAGGCACAACTTTGAGGCTAAAAGGTTGATTGGATCAACCAGTGGTTTTCTTATACAAAGCCTAAGAGGAGGCTAAAAGGTTTTCCTTATACAAAGCCTAAGAGGAGGCTAAAAGGTGTTCCTTATACAAAGCCTAAGAGGAGGCTAAAAGGTGTTTGACTCAACAAGAGAGTCTTTTATACTCAACGAGAGAGTGCTTTAGTATTTCGTAAGAAGCCCGAGATGGAGGCTAAAAGGGAGTTGACTCAACAAGAGAGTCTTTTATGGTATCTCGTACGAAGCCCGAGATGGAGACTAAAAGGTTTTGACTCAACGAGGGAGTCTTTTATATCTCGTACGAAGCCCGAGATGGAGGTTATTTGACTCAACAAGAGAGTTTTTTGTATCTCGTACGAAGCCCGAGATGGAGGCTACTTGACTCACTAAGAGAGTCTCTTGTATCTCATACGAAGCCCGAGATGGAGGCCATTTGACTGAACACGATAGTCTTTTGTATCTTGTACGAAGCCCGAGATGGAGGCTATAATTGTTAGCTCTGCTGGGGAGAATCATTGTACAAAGCCCAAGAGGAGGCTAGGGTGTTGTTTTAGTTGAGTGACAGGTCCAATATGCTGATTTAAAGAGAAAATCAGTTCTTATATGAGCAATGTTGTACTCAAGGATTTGATTCGAGGATCAGGGTTATTTCCTGTTCTTTAAGGAAATGGGAAATCCGAAGGGTATTGAGACTGTCCGAGTCTATGAGTTTTCTTCCTATTTTTGAAGGGTGCTTGAGAATGTCTTGGAGACTCAAGGAAATTAGATTGTCCAAGTCTAGAGTTTCATCTTTTGTACTATGCTTTGAGAAACAGTAGTAGACTCTTGGAAAGACTGTTCTATTAAGATGACTAATTTCTGTTCCTATACCTCTAGGAGGTCGTCGGAACAATTTGTACGAAGCCCAAGAAGAGGCTGGAAACTTTTAAGATGCCGAGTGGTCCTTGTATGAAGCCCAAGAGGAGACTATCATTCCCAGAGGAAGAATCATTATACGAAGCCTAAGAGGAGGCTGTGAATACTTCTAAGAAGCCGATAGGTCCTTGTACTAAGCCCAAGAGGAGGCGGGGATGCTTTTAGGAAGCCTGTGGGTCCTTGAACAATGCCCAAGAGGAGGCCGATGCTTTTAAGAAGCCGATGGGTCCCCAAACCCCGAGAAATTTAAGACGGACTATTCACGAGGAATAGATCAAGCCAGGAAAGTTCGAGAATTTGGAAGAAACTCAAGAGATGCCATTCACGGAGAAAAGATCATCTCTAGGGAGTAGAGTTTCTTGACAAGTGCTTTTAAGAAGCCTATGGGTCCTCAAACCCCGAGAAATTCAAGACAGGCTATTCCCGAGGAATAGATCAAGCCAGGAAAGTCCGAGAATTTGGAAGAAACTCAAGGGATGCAATTCACGGAGAAGAGATCATCTTTGGAGAATAGAGTTTCTTGACAACTTCTACGAGTGACAATCTATGAAAGGGTTCACCGAGAGTGCTGCCTTTCACGTCTCCATATTGTTTAACCCCAAGAGGAGGGAAAACTGTGTCTGGTAATCCTATGGGGATCTAGTTTTGACTATTTAAGAGTGATCCACGGGCTTAATGCTAGACGTAGTTGCTGGGAAACTCTAAATATCTATACTATTATTACACAGTTGATATGAGTTTATGAAAGAAGACTTACAACAAAACAGCCCCACAATACAGTTATATGTATATGAAAGCGGTAAATGAAAGCATACAAACACTTACACGGTTGTAGAGCTTCCATGCTGTTTGGTTAGTTTGTTCAACAAAGAAAGATTGAAAACAACAGTATATTTCAAGATCAAAGGAGAAAGTTCTTTGAAAAAAGAAAGATTTGGGGCTTACAGCTCAAGGAGAGGCCCAGGGTTTTATCAGTGATCGCACTGTTTGAATTTGTACAGAGGGACTTATACAAGTGACTGAGGCCCAAAAATTATTTTCTGTACAAAGGGATGGGTCTTACACTCTCTCAAGAGGCCCAAAAAGTCTTAAAGAAAAGAAATGGGTCTTACTACTCGAGGGTAAGCCCAAGATTTGTTTTTCAATGGATGATGATTGTGTCGAACTTTTTTGAAATACAACGGGACTTATACCATATGTGAGCCCCAAAATAGGTTGTATTTACAAAGGGTTGGGTCTAACACTCTATTAGAGGCCCAAAAGAAAAAGAGTGGGGCTTATAACACGAGGGTAGGCCCAGATGATTTTTCGTTTAAAATGGCGATCGCGCCGAGATTTTTGAAAACGCGGTGGGTCTTATACAATGCATTGAGGCCCAAAATGGTTTGGTTTTCAAAGGGGGTTGGGTCTTACACTCTAATAGAGGCCCAAAAGTTTTGAATGTGATTTATGAGGGTTGAATTAATCCAAAATCCTAATTTGTTTTCAAAATTTATTTTAATTGAATAAAAATTCAATTAAAATGATCAAAATTGTTTAACATATGGAAAACAAATTGTGATCTTGGATTAATGCTTCAAAAATTAAGTATTGACCTACAAAATAATTAAAGTCATTAAAAGTTGCAAAATCAAGATGGAAAAAATATTCAAAATGTCAAAAATAATTAAAATATTAATTCTTTGCAAAAATATCAATTATATAAAATAAATAATATTTTTTGGATTTTTTTTTGGAAAATCAAATATTTTAACATTTTTGTGAATTATTAAAAAAAGAATTAACTCAAAATCATTAAAATTCAGAGAGAAATTAATTTTTGAATCAATTAAATAAAATCACAAAATTAAAATATTTGAATTTATGAAAATGGCGCCAAGAACATGGACCAAGAACACACGCGTTTTCTGCCTTGCCCAGATTTGCATTTTCTATCCAATCTCACTGAATACTTGATTATATCATGCAATCCACATACCAATCAACTCGTTTCAACCTCACGATTATGTCTATGGCAATTAATTTCATTTAAATTAAACATAAAACAAGAAATCACGAAAAATCCTCAAGAACCCTAAATTCTGCATGAAGGCTGGGATTTTTAATACACGATTCAAACAAAGCAATCACTTGAGGGGAAACATTCCATGCATGATTATGAACATTTGGCAAAAGTATTGTGCGAGGAAATATGCATAGATTGAGAGATGACCAAGTTTAGGCTTACCTCTAGGTCGTGACAGCAAGTTCAAAATGATTTCTGAGTTGGAGGTGTTACAGATGAGTTGTGATGATCTGAACAGCTTCCCTACACCCTATGGAGTGTGTTTGAATGCTTGGACTTAATGGAAATTGGCTGGATCACTTCATGGAATCTCAACTGCACTTTGGTTAAAACCTTGAGCAATTGACTGGTGATTCTGAGAAATCAGTGTTCCAGATGTTGTTTAAGTGTTTGATCAGCTCACATATGATGTATATGAGGTGTGTGTGTGATTGGTTTGAGTGGAATTGCTCTCTAATGAAAAACCCGATAGTGACTTGCTAAGAAAGGCATTTTTGAGAGTGAGAAGTGGATTTTGAGAAAGGGAAGTGTTGTAGGCCTTTGGTGTACTTAAACTGATCACAATTGAGCTTTATTTATAGTAGAGTAAGTTTGTTTTGCAAGGAATAGTGAATGGCAACTGCTGAGTAGGTTTGGCCAATGTTAGCAAATAAAAATCTAAGTCTCCTCTAGCCATTGACTAGAGGTTAGGGCACAGGCTGCTGGTCCCCTTGGCCTTGGATAAGTCTTGACTGAATTCAGTTGAGAATGGCTCAGTCCATGCCACCTTGATGCTTCCATTGAATGCTCCAATCCAAAATTGGAGTCTTATTCCTATTTTGGGCAATTCTAGGTTCAACATGTTATTTCTTGTTCCAAGGACTTTGGAGGCTTGGCTCAGTGATTGTCCCCTTTAGATTCAATCCTCAGATGTGTCCAAGGTGATGACAAGGCTTGGAATTGGCTGATTTTGGCAAATCGAGCAAAAGTGCAAAAATCTGCCTTGCCTTGGCAGATTTCAGCAAGGCAACTTGCCAATGTCATATCTCATGGCTCAAGTTAAATTTGGTGATGTTCTTGGCCATTTTGGAAAGCTCTTATATGATACAACAACTGTTTGACCATATTTGGTTTTGATACTTTTTGGATCCAAGTGAAAAATGTCCCTACATTTGGAAAAAAGTAAGGCAAAATCTGACTTAGTGAAATTTTCACTAAGTGTTGGAATAAAGTGACTTTTCTTGATTTTGATCACTCCATAACTCAAAATCCATGAGGAATTTGGACATAGGTCAGTATGAAGCTTTTGTAGAGGGCAATGAGATCTAAAAATCAAGCTTTGGATGGAAAAAAAATGGCTTTGTGGTTTAGGAGTTATGATCCTCCAAAGTTGGTACCTTTGTCACTTTTTTCCATAACTTAGAAAATTTTCTAAGTTTTTATGGTTACCCCCTTTTACAAGTTATCCCATTTTCTTTGATTTTTCTTGATGAATGATGATTCAAATCATACCTAAACATCATTTTAGGGTTAAAAATCCATTTTTGTGAAAAATCTCAAAAAGTCAAAGTTGACTTTTGTGCACAGTTGACTTTTTATCCGATGAATTCCAAATTGTGCAATTCTTCAGGAAATCATGTCCTTGACCTAAATCAAACTTGATGGACATTTTCCATGGGTGGTATAGAGGATATTGAATCATGTCTTAGGGCTTGGGAGCATGTCCTGGTCAAAAGTCAAAGTTACAGTTGACTTTTCCCGCGAAACCCTAACTGTGGTTCAGATGAAATTGAAACTTGTTGCTCAAGCTTCTTGGATCAATCCATTGTTCCAAATGGATCAATATGGCATATTGGAGATCCTCAAATCCTCTCTTGAGGTCTTGGTTCATAATTGGTCCCAAAAGTCAACTTAGGGGCGAATTAGGTCAAGAAACCCTAATTCCTGATTTTTGATGAATGCATCCCCTGAGGCAAAATTGACTTGATGATTGGGTCCATGAGGTTTCATGGAGTATATTAGGATATGTTTTGGATCTTTGGCTCATGCCTAGAGGAAAATTTCCATCTGGAGGCCCTGGTCGATCAAAACCCTAATTTGGTGACACTGGCGATCTTGAGGCTTAATCCACCTAGAAGGGAGCATCCTTGTGCTTAATCCTTGAAGTGGGAGTCCTCTTGATCCATTGTGGATGTTTGAGAGGTTAGAAAAGTTGAAGATCATGTCATTCCTTGATTGATCCTTTGTCTAAAAGCTCTGAGAGGGCTTGAAACCCTAATTTTGATAGTAGTGAATACTCACCCATCTCTAGGGAGACTGATGAGGCATAATGACACACCCATATTGTGATGATGATTTGCACAGTAATGGGAAATCTTAGTGGTCAAAATTTGGCGTATGACATCACTCAACCCTTTGTTTTCTGCCTATAAAAGGGACTCGTCTCCACATCTCAAATCATCAACAACTCTCACACAAAACACTCAAAAAAATTCTCTGCAATTCCATAAGTCTGAGCAAGCAAGTTGAAGGAGTCTCTTGGAGTGCTTGAGAAGAGAAGGCAGTCATCATACTTGAAGATAGTGGACCTCATTCCACTTGGTATCGTGTTTTTACACTTTTGTTATTAATGTTCATTTACGGTTTTCATTATGCATCTCATCATCCTATATATATGCGTGTCTGATTGATGTGTATTTGAAAATTTTGTTTATACTCATGACTTAAGCTCCACTTGAAAAGTGATGTTTTGATGCTATGGTGTTGAGTACCTCTGTTTTGTCAACTAAGTGATTGCAGCTTTAAGTTCTCATCGTGGCTTTATCTTGATTAGATTAATGTTTGATGTTTTTAAATCGCTTGGATGTTATGTGCATGAGACTTTGAAATGAAAACTTGTGAACCTTTGTCCCTCTTTGAGTTTCTGATATGGAATACTTGAGCTTATCTTGCTTATTTGCTAATGATTGTTGATGTTGTCAAATGGTTCTTGTTTAAATAGCATGAATGTCCTTTTCTGCCATCATTAATGTAAGAACATGTTTGTGTGCTCAATTATGATTTTAACTTTATTTTTGTGGATGTTGTAATATTGATGGTTTTGTTCACAACTGATATGGATTACTGACTTTATTATTGTTTGATCATATGTTTAAGGTTTGATTGTGTGAACTGATAGCCATTGATTTGTATTACCCCTGTTGGAACAATTTCGTAGCAATATATGTTTGAGTTTTGAATGATAAATTTGGATGTTTTGCCTTGGTTTCCATTAGATTGTGACTTCAGGAGCCAAGTCTTTGTAAAATCATAATGTTGCATTGTGTTCATGATGAGTATGCTAGACTGGTTGTGTTTGATTTGTTTCCTAAGTTATGATTTGTGATACCCTGATTCTATATATGTATGGTTAGTGGAGATGCTTACTTAATGTTACTACTATTTGTATTGACGACACCATTTGTTGAAATTTGGTCTTGAATGTCATAAAGTGTGCTAGCTCTGCTTTGGCTATGTGTGTCTAATTCATGAATGCCTCTGACCATCATGTTACTTATGTGCTTGTCTTTGAAACATGGCTGATTATTTTCCCTTTTGATAGATGTGGTTTGTTGCATATGCCTAATTTCTATCGGTTTTAAATGTACCAACATTTCTGTTGAACTCTTATTTTATGACAATGCCACGCTTCCAAGCTGCTATGAATCTATTTCACCTTGCTCTGGCAGTGTTTTTTCTATTTACTTTAAGTTCATGGTTGAATCCATGCTATTTTGCTTTAGACTCCACAATATGTGTCTATGTGCCCAATTGCTTCATGGCTTGAAATGCTATCTAAATATCTTGTATGACTGTTCAATGCCTTGTATGTCATGACTAGGTATGCTGCTGATTACTTGGGTCATTATCGTTATTACCTCTCTATTTGTCTTTTGCTTTAATCATAAGAATATGTCACGAACATGCTGAATATGCCATCATATCTAACATGATCTGCCCTTTTTCTTTCACCAATCATTGAGACATGTTGAGGTGTGACTTGAACATTATAGTACCTCAAGAATTAGTTTGTCTTTATGCTCTAACATTCCTTTGGAAGCTTGCATTTCAAACTCTTAAGTTTTGCCAATCAATGTCCTTGCCATTCCTCACTGAACTTGTTAACTCTTGGAAATGTTTTGATATACTTGAATTAGTCTCATGCTGGCCTGTATCTATATATTGCCTTTTAATTGCTTTTTAAGTAGTTTTCCATTTCATTCAAATCTCTACATGATGGCTGCTAGGGTTGTGTGTCAGTTTGCTAGTATGCTTTGTTGTTTGTACTAATTTGCTTGCCAACATGTAATCCACAACCTAGTCATGTCCTACTATTTTTTTAGTATACATGTTGTCTATCATTTATGTCCTTGTGATTTTCAAATATGAAAGTTGTGTGCTTACCAATCATTGCTTGCTTTGGCTGCTTTTGGTCTTCCTATCTAATGTTTGCAACTGTGATTGATGTAATGTCCAATTCATGTGGTTCAATCCTTATGTGACAGTTAGTGTGCAATTTTGGGTTTTGTATTGACAATCACTGCTTCTGTTTCAGTTCATCTGCCTATGCCTAATTTTGAATATCTTAGACCTACACTTTTCTCTTGTGTGAGCAATTGGTGTTAACTAGGATCGTGATTAACTTGAAATGTGCCTTATACTTGCTGTTCCGTTTTAGTTTACATATGTGTTGGTTGTATTTGAGACCTGCTGTTGTTTGATTTCCAACTGATTGTATAGCATACCCTGCTTCTGTTGCTGCCGTGGTCGCATGGTTGGTGATGCTCTTACCTTGTGGATTTTAAGAATAAGCTTTGACTATTGTTTAATATGCTTGGAATGTCATGACTGCAAGATTAAATTACTCATTTATGATGCATTTCATTTGGCAACGATTGCTACTGAATGGCATGGCTTGGGTTTTAACATTGTGAGTGGTTTTATGTTGGATGGCTTATATGGTTTATTTGGGAAATGCGCGTTTGGTTATATTATGAATTTATTGAAGCAATTATAGTATTGGATGTAACAGCCACCCCAGTGGTAATCACAAACAAACACACCTTGCCTACCATGAGGACTGGGGTTCGAATCCCCTCGCCCCAGTCCTTTTGCTTTTTTTTTTTCTGTTTTTCTCGCTCATCTTTAAATATATATGTATGTTGTCATTCCATGTTAAACTGCGCACGTTGGCCTATTGGTTGGAGTTTTGGGCTACAAGCGAGATGGCATGGGTTCAAATCCTAGAAATGCCATTTCCTCTATTTTTATCACTTGTTTGTTTTCTTATTTTTAAAGTTTATGCTTCATTTTCAAAATGTCATAACTTACTTAATTTTTATCCTTTTTCTTCCCTTCTTTTTGCCATATTCTCCTTGTTGAATCTATTTTTCAAATATAAAAAGAAATTAGTAAAATTATTAATTTTTGAGGCCTTTATGCATGATTAGATCATAAATATTTATTAGGGTTTTTGTTGAACTTTCTTATTCATCATGTCATATTATGTCTATATATCATGTTTGATCATTGCCTAACATATTTAGTTCTCACTTTGCATTGATATCATGATTTTATCTCATCCCATTATCTTATTCATGTATTATTGCATCATCCTATTTGCATTGTAAACTTGTTATCTTTTGGGATCTTTATAACTGTTATCTTTTCCCCCTCATTCCAAAGGGAGACCCTTAAATTGACTCTCAAAGTCATCTTACCTTATCCTTCTAGGTTCACCCTTATTTCTTGGCCTCATGAGAGCCAATGAAATCACAGCTTAGAAATAGGTTGGAGTTCTTAAACTCCATGTGATTCTCATCATCATGAGAACTCACTTTCCTCTATAACTTAGATTTAGAGAGTTATCGTGAACTCTAAAATGAGCTCATACTCATTTCTCCTTGGAAATTTGGCCATAGTCAATGGTTCCTATCCTTCATCCTTAGATCGGTGAACTACAGATACTCTGATTCCACTCCCGTAAGGATACGTAGGCGCAAAGTGCGATGCTTTGTCGAGTATACTTAGAAACAAACCCCTAGGGTTTTCAACCTTTAGCATAGCACCCCTAGCAAGCGAGTAAGATATAACAAGTTAAAACAAGAGGTTCCTGTATAGTACTACAGATACTTAGGGTGCTAATACCTTCCCTTAGTATACCCAACCCCCGAACCTTAGATCTCCCCCCTTTAGGTTTTTCTCGATCTTGAACCTTTCCTTTGGATAAATCAAAGTCGGTTGTGAATTCAAAGAAGTGTCATGTAAGTTAATTAATAGCTTGTTATCCGATTCTCACCGCAACAGTAACTAAAACAGAAATTATTGACAAGGTGATATATCTTCTCCAACAACCTAAACCCTATATTTATAGAATCCAAAATATGTCCTCATTTGATAGGTTGAGGATACCTCACACAATGAGTTCATATTTAATGCTTTCTTCCTGCCAACACAACCTTTAAAATGTCTCTTGTAAATAATTTTGTAATCTTGTAATCTCGTAACAACTCCTAAGTATATTAGACCATAGAATTGCTCTTTCTTCTAAAGTTTTTTTGTATTTTGGTATTCGCCCATGAGACTGACTTATCTAAGGCTACCAATCACATGATTCATTAGGAGTGTGTTCATTTAAAGTCGAAGAAAAATTATTTATGGACTACGTAAAACATGTATTGTTTGCATCTAGCGAGATTTAAACTTGATACATTGGGAGGTGCACACTCTTAGATCTCAAGTCTTTGCCAACAAACCAATCTCTGGAGGTAAAAAATTATGCGTGTTTACTCGTCACTTTATTATTATTTTTTGTTAATGTGAATTTGCTTACACTAATTTATATATTGATTAATTTTACTTAAGACTTTACATATATTATCATTGTTTTTTGTCTCACTAATATCCCTAACTAATAGTATTTTTTTATTGTGACTTGGTTGACTTTGTTGACTCTTGAAATTCTGGCATAGCAGATAGCAGATGTCCTAACACATGTCATGACATTGTTCTCTGCGTAACTTTAAAACAAGGGCAGAATAAACAAGCTAACTTCCAGAATATCAGCAACAGCAACAAGACAGGTGTTTCGACATCTGTTACAACATGTTAATCAAAACTTAACTATAAATTGCAGAATGATAAACAACACAGAATATGAGGACCCAATTTGGTGCAAATCACCTACATCTGGGGGCTATCAAGCCAGGAAGAAGAATTCACTATCAGTAGTATAGTTTTATGTAAGCATCCACTGGTTTACAGTAAACAACCTCTTATTTACCTATCACTACCCAATGGAGACTTTATCATTAGATGTCACATCTAATTGATAAGAGAAACTCATCTCACTCCCTAAATCACAACCTATGATCACTAACAGTTACAATCGACTACAACTGTATCATCCTACTTGAAAGACACCTCTTTCAATACAAAGTTCAGTCATGCATTCTCGACTAACAACACAACTTGGATTTTCTTCAAAGCTTCATCCAAGAACAATACATGTTTCATTACCTACAGGTTTCTGAATCTGTATAAACATCTATGTATACCACAATGTATCAAACCGATACAAAGGGAAACTTACAACACAAGAAAGTCTACGACTCTCAAAACCCTAAACCCTATTTTCTAATTTACAAAAGTATTACCATAGGATTCGTAAGTCATTATCATTCTCTATCTTTTCTGCCCTAGGACTTGGTCTTCTTTTATAGCCTTCTGCTGCCTTGGGCTTCAAATCTTCTTTCCTTGATCCACTGCAAAATCACGCCTCGAATCTTGGAACATATTTAAAACCTGCTATATCAGTCCAGATGTCGAGTCTTCATGCTAGAATATTTCATTAGACATCTTTATTTTCTGGAAGAATTCTTCATGTTTGATCATCTTGTTCTTCATTAAGTTTTAACCAAAATTTAGTCAAACCACAGGAGCTTTCAATCTCCCCCTTTTGACAAATTTTGGCTAAAACTCTTTTTGGACAATAAACCCAGGATGCTCCTGACGTCTCTTCACCCTGAGTGGCGGTTATGATTGGAATACTGATGTGTTTCCACTCATGTTGGTGTACATGAGGAAGAGGATGAAATATTCCCCCTTACCCCATGAATCTATACTTCCTCACCTGGGGGGAAGAATTTTGCTACTAAAGCAACCAAACACCAACATGGGTAACTCAAACCACAGGACACGACTGTGTTCATAACTCAGATCACAGGACACGAAGGAAGGACTCAGAACAGAAGGGAAACCTGAGACTCAGATAGATTGTCAGAACATTCTGTCCAACATCCTTGCAAACTAACTGTAAGGACAGACTCAACCCTTGTACTTGTCTCCCCCTTTTTAGCCAAAAATTGACAAACATGTCCAAGACAGACACATACCTAAACTAAATAAACCCAAAAGCGGATAAATCCCATGAGAACCCAGCACAACAGAACAGACAACCTGAGACAAGTCGAAGCCAAGAACCCCCTTTATATACCAGAGCGTTTTCCTTAGGATGTAACAAACCATTGAAAATAACGAAGGTCAATTCTACACGAACATTAAATGAAGAATGAAACTTCCAAAAAGAAAACACCGGCCAAAACACTTTTGACTGTTTATTCTTTTAAGGGGAACCGTCCAAATAATGCGCACGTCTCAAGACACATCTTTAACACGCCTTTTCTAAGACACACTCTCCACCGTTCAAGAAAATCAGTTTGCAAACAGTCACATGTCCTAAACAATGTTTTAACACCTTGTCAGACTATGTTTAGTCCCTTTTGTAATCTGTGATGCATTGTCACAATTCCTTTCAAAGAAACCCAAGAATAATCCTATAACGATGACCAAGATGTTAAGACATTTCTTCAAACATCTCCCAGATAGCAACAAAGACTTCCAAGACGCTTTATCTAGTTCTGCAGAGAAAAATAAATTCTCCCATAAACAAGCAATATCTCCCAAGACACTCCCAAGACTCTTGAACAACTCTGATTCAATCCATTAACACACAATGACAGAACCAAAATTAACCTATCAAGTCCTCTCAAAACCATAACAGTAGCACAATGTCACGACATCTTGTCTGACATTACACCCTCACCAGAGGAATTCTATCACAGACTGCTTGAGACCACAAACAATATTGATAAACAACTGCACTACAGCAGCAACAGATCTAAAACACCTGCGGTAGATAACTAGTGCTCCTTTGCAAGAAGAACACTTCAAAATGAATGGAAAACATATGACTCATCTTCATGTCTTCAAGAGCTCACTCCCTTTTCAACACACCTGCTGAACGCATTCACTCACTACTTGATCCTTAAGCAATCTATGTACCACACTAGTACGCCAAATAGGCAGAAGTTCTCCCCTATCTTTCAGAACCGATGCTCCTTCCAACAAGAAATACCCCAAAATCACCACATGATATCCTATGACAAACTTCATGATCATATAGTGAGAGAGTACCAGGATCACATCCTTGTACCACATCCAACAAACTCTTGTATTAAGACCAAAATTACCATTGATCCCTCTCATAAAAAAACCATACATATCCTGTACAAATCCACCTTGAATTTTACAGCCATAGATATCCTTGTTCCTTGAGAATAAATCCAATTGAATCTGAAATGCTCCACATTCCTCAAAGAGATATATAGAGTCCCTTAGTTTATTAGATCACCCAGATGTTCTTCACACTTGAAGGACATCAAATATATGCTCCAGAAATCCTCAGCTTACTTACTTCACAAGCACCAAACTGATCCACTTCTCTAACATGACTTGTAGCAAAAGAAACCACCTCTCCACAAGCATTTTGACCTCAGCAAGACTCAGCCATCCAGATAAACACCCCATGATTCAAGACAGTATTCACTTCATCATTCTCCCGTATGATAAGTTAGGACACTTATGATTCAACTAGCAAATAACAGCTTCTACAATTGTTAGATGTCAAACATGTTGTATATTTGTATTCAATACTTGGCATTTTTCATTACTTTCCATGTTTAACTTGTTGATTTTAGTGGTGATTTGTGTTGTTCTTCAAACATTGGAATATACTTGTGGTGCTTGTAATTTGTATGCTAGTGTGTAGAAATAGGTATGAAATGATCAAGAATGTAATAGACAAGGAGTGGATGCAAGTTGCCATAGAAGCAAGAAAGCAACAGCAAGATTCGCTAGGCGAGGCCTGGCGAAGTCACCAGCGAAGGTTCGCCTAGAGAACGTTGGCGAGTGTTCCAGTGAAGAGAGGTAGAAAGTTTCAGTAGGAAAAAAGGGTAAATTCGCTGTGGCGAGGGAGCCAACGAAGGTTCGCTGCTTTGCTCGCTAGGCGAAGCTTCCAGCGAAGAGAGGCAGAAAGTTGCAGGGAGCAGTTCCTAGCACATGCTGGTTAGCCTGAGGGCAGGCCAATATTCGGAGGGGGTGAAGATGATGCTGCTGAGGATGAGGAGGTTGGTGAGGAGATTGTTGGTGATGATGATGATGAGGAGGCGACTGGTTCTGCTGGCGGTTCTGAGGAGATTGAGGTGTCCGATGAGGACTAATGTTGTTGATTTTAGACTTTTGTACTTCCTTTGTGCTACAAAGTGAAGTTTTATCATGTTTTATTGTATTTGGTTTTATTTCAGTTTAGTAGTGATGTACTTTATCCACGGTGTTGGATTATTTTTGGTTGTATGATGTTTATGTACCCTTTATTGGTAATTTTGACTCTGTAGGTGTGTTCACACCACTACATTGCTATTATTATTAGTATTAGTATTTGAAGTTTTCAGAAATTTTTTTCTGTTTTTATTTTACTAATATTTCGAGTTTTAATTATTATTAAGTGTTGAGTTCTTCAGTTTACGAATGCTCAACTCTTTGAATGTTAATATGTCTTTATGGAAGTCTTAGACATGATCAAGGCACTTGTTGATATTGAGCACAACCATTTCCATACAGTAATTTACCCGTGAATAGTGAGAATTTGTTAGCCCTTTGTGCCCAAATCTGTTAGATCTCTTTTAGTGATGAACTTTGGGTTGTACATATTTGAAAAGTCGAGTTCATCATTGAATTTTTGAGAGCTTCTAAAATGTTTTCTTCTTGAACCTTTGAACTTTTGTTTTAATTGACTCCCTTACCTTAAAAAGCAAGGAACATTCACTTTAGGTTGAGTCAAAAATAAGTTGGGAAGAATGAAAAGAAGATTGGTGAATTACTTAAAATTTTGAAAAAATTCAAGCAAGCATGAAAAGAGAAGAGTTGTGAATATGTGTGTACAAATGAGAAAATGCTTGCTTGAATGAGAAAAATAGATTCAATAATTGTGCACGGTAGTTTGAGAAGGTGTGATAAAGAAAAAATTGGTGAATGAAGTTGAGATGTTGTGAATACCTTGTTTAGTGAATGTTCTTTTGCATCGGCAATTTCGATTCAATGACCGTTAAAAATGTCCCTTTATTGTTAACCCGACCAAGCTACAACCCTGGAAGTCCTTAGTGATCTTTTTCTTCCATGATTTCTTTTGTGATCATTTAGATATTGTATGAATTGCTTAGTATTTGCATCATTTGTCATTTGAGTGTAATTGTCTCGTGCTTGTATGCGCGTTTTCCTTCAATCCTTTTTCGAAGAGGAGTGTTAGAATGACATGTGCATGATGAGTTAGTTATCTCTTGAAACATTGTTTGAAAGTTGTTTAAGAGTCAAGTTATTTTACATTGTAAGTTCTTGGATTGTGTAATTGTTGCTTTGTTGTGATTGTTATTTATTTTAGCCGTTTCTCTGGTCTTGGGTTAAATTAAAAGCTCAACCAAATCCTCTTGAGAGGCATACTTTGCTTGAGGACAAACAAAGAGTTAGTTGGGGAGAGTTTGTTAGATGTCAAACATGTTATATATTTGTATTCAATACTTGGAATTTTTCATTAGTTTCCATGTTTAACTTGTTGATTTTAGTGGTGATTTGTGTTGTTCTTCAAACACTGGAATATACTTGTGGTGGTTATAATTTGTGTGCTAGTGTGCAGAGATAGGCATGAAATGATCAAGAATGTGATACACAAGGAGTGGATGCAAGTTGCCATAGAAGCAAGAAATCAACAGCAGAATTCGCTAGGCGAGGCCTGGCGAAGTCACCGGTGAAGATTCGCCTAGCAAACGTTGGCTAGTGTTCCAGCGAAGAAAGGCAGAAAGTTTCAGTAGGAAAAAAGGGTAAATTCGCTGTGGCGAGGGAGCCAGCGAAGGTTCGCTGCTTTGCTCGCTAGGCGAAGCTTCCAGCGAAGAGAGGCAGAAAGTTGCAGGGTCGAAAGGACCCAAAATTCGCTGGGGCGAAGGTTTTGGCGAATGCTCGCTTCGCGAATGATTTTGTTCGCCTAGCGAACCCGCGATAACTTTTGTGGGCGGTTTAAGTCTGAGGCACTTAAGGTGCCATGTTTTAATACATTCGCTAGGCGAATGATTCCTTCGCTAGGCGAAGGCTGCTGAGTTTATGTGTTGTATAAATTGATTTTTCATTTTTCTTGAAAGGATCTTTTTGCTCTTTTTCACCCAAAAACATAGTTTTCTGTCTTTTGATCATCCAAGAGTGAATTTTCACCTAGAGAAGCTGAAGTCACATCCATTCTCGATTATTCGACTTGGATGTTCATTCATCTCCTCTTGAAACTTGTCATCCAAGCTACCATGAGAATGAGTAGCTAAACACTCTTATGTTGAGGTTAAATGTAGTTGATCCTGATAATATGTATTTTTTTAATCTTTTGTATATGAACAAGGTTTTAGATCAATATAGACGAAGGTATTTGCTCTTAATGATTTATGTGTGGTTTGTATTGCTCTAGACATAGATTCTACAAATCATGACCTAATAATTTCATCTCTTAAAAAGCAAACTCTAGACATAGATTTGGGATTTGTTATTCGTTTTGTGTTGATCTTAACAATTGTTGTTTCGATTGTTAGCATGATACATCATCTAACGGTCTAAACAACGATACTTACGACTTTGCTTTAGACATAAACTTAGTCGAGAGGATACGCGGTTGTATTGGTCAGAAACTAAGTTCATATGCGTGATTAATTGGATATATATGAAAAGGATTAGCGATACCTAACCTTGACATGCTTTTCTAAAAACCTTACAAACTCTTTGCCACAAATTTACTCTTTGCTACCAATTAATGTTAACCAAAATCGAGAACCATTTTAAACTTGTGAACTTAAAACATTGTGACTATTGAACGGCAAGCATCTAATATCGGCAATCCCTGTGGAGACGATAAAAACACCCCCCTAATACTGTTTCAACAAAATGGCGTCGTTGTCGGGGATTGTTCAATGATATTGCAAGCATTGCAATAGTTGTGTTGTTTTAAGCTTGTTAACTTTTTCTCGAACTTGTTAATTTGTTTTGTTTAGTGTGCAGACTTTGTTTTATGCGAAGGAAACTACCGGCGGACCAACTTCGGTTCGATCCTGAGATTGAAAGAACCGCTCGTAGAATCAATAGCAGAACTAGACGAAGGCGGCAACTAGCGAGACAAAAGCAAGAACAAGAGGCAAGTTCGACATCTATACCACCACCATTTCCACAGTTACTTCCAGCTATGGAACATCCACCACCACCACCACCACCACCACCTGCTTCTGGACCATGCACCAACAGTCCGAGACACAATGCACAGTTTGCTCGCAATGCGCAGAACGGTCGTCATTCAGAAATGAAGACTAGTATTCTCCAACTGCTATATTAAAGTCCTTTTACTGGTATGGATTATGAGGATCCTTTTACACATCTGACGAAGTTCTATGAGATTGCGGGAGCAACTGGTGCGCCCGAAGCTGAAGAGAAATCTCTGTTTAAGAGACTATTCCCGCATTCCCTCATTGGGAAGGCCAAGGAATGGTATCTTGATTAGTCAACGACAATAATGACGGATTGGAATGCACTTGAAGAAAAAATTTTGGAGCAATTTTTCCCACATACTCGTTTTATGAAGGCAAAGACCGCAATCGCAGTGTTCACACAAGGTGCCAACGAATCTCTCAATGAAGCGTGAGAGAGATTCAAATCTATGTTGAGGAAATGCAAGGGGCATGGCTTTGATGAATTGTCTCAAATTCATATTTTTCGGAATGGACTTCAACTTGTGCATAAAACCTTGTTGGATGCCACCGCTGGTGGATCCTTGCTGAGCAAAACCACTGCAGAAGCCACTGCTATTATTGATAAGATGGCTTTGAATGACCATCAAGGAAGTCATAACCGTGGACCTTCTCAAAGGACTCCTGGAGTTTTGGAATTGGGAACCAATGATGCTATACTTGCTCAAAAAAAGTTATTATCCCAGCAAGTTGAGTTGTTGACGAAACAAATGTCTAAACTTCCTCAACAATTTAAAGAAATTCATGACTCCTCGAGTAAAAATGTACAAGTCTTGGTTTGTGAACTTTGTAGAGGTGACCATCCTACCGGATATTGTCTTCCGGTTGTGGAGGAGGTAAACTATGCTAGAAATCAAGGATACCAACCCCGACCCTTATCAACAAGGCAACCAAGGTTACCAACAACGGGGTAACCAAGGTTATCAACAACCTTGGAGACCATAAGAAGTCGGACCGTCAAATCGTCAATCTTACCAAAATTACACTCAACCTCCGCAAGCTCCCGTTGGAAATACGAAGATGGAAGACACTCTCACGCAATTTATGCAAATGTCAATATCCAATCAGAAGAATACCGATGCGGCCGTAAGGAATCTTGAAACACAAGTCGGATAATTATCAAAACAATTGGCCGACCAACAAAAAGGAAACTTTACGGCAAATACTCTACCAAATCCTAAAGAGCATTGTAAGGCGATTCTAACAAGAAGTGGAAGAGAGATTGACATGGGTGTAGGCGAAGTTGTAGAGGAGGAGGAGGTTGTAGTTGAAAAAGAAAAAGATAGTGATGAGATTGAAGTAGAAAAAAATGTTGAGGGTGTTTTAGTTGAAAATGAGAAGAAAAAAAGTGAGAATGATGAAAAAAGATAGAGAGAAGAAAAATTGAAAAGAACTAGGAAGGGAAAAGAACCGTTGAACAATATTCTGATCCAACATTTACCATATCCTCATGCTCCTACCAAGAAAGATAGTGCGAGGCACTACGCTCAGTTTATGGATATTTTCAAACAATTACAAATAAACATTCCATTTTCCGAAGCTTTGGAGCAAATGCCTAAATATGCGAAATTTATGAAGGATATTCTCACGAAAAAGAAGAGGTACCAGGATCAAGAGACAGACCATCATGGTGGATGCTAGTTGTAGCGCTATCATTCAACGTACTCTCCCGAGGAAAGAATGTGATCCGGGACGAGTCACCTTGACGGTTACTATAGGAAATATCTATGTGGGCAACAGATTGATTGATTTGGGCTCTAGTATCAATTTGATACCTTTGTCGATTGTGAAGCGGTTAGGACACATGGAATTGAGATCCACTCAAATGACATTGCAACTCGCAGACAAATCCACTACCCGTCCTCACGGTGTAGCGGAAGATGTATTGGTTAAAGTGGACAAATTCTTATTTCCTATTGACTTCGTGGTAAATGAAATAGAGGAAGATGAAGACGCTCCATTGATTCTTGGGAGACCGTTTATGAAAACTGCTAGAATGGCGATTGATATGGACGACGGTCTTATGAAGGTTAGAGTCCAAGATGAGGAGGTTTGTTTCAACCTATTTGAGGCCATGAAACACAAAAATGACAAAGGTGATTGTTTCAGAATAGATGCAACGGAAGAAGTGGTTATGGATGTCACGCAACAAGTTCACGTAGTGTCCCCTTTGCAAAGATCTCTTGATGATTCCTTTGAAGTATTCTCCGATGAAGAGGAAAGAGCACTTGAAGAGTGCTTAAAGGAACTTAAATCTTTGGAAGAGTTGCAACCTTGGGAATGTGAAAAGGAAGTGCTAAAAAAAGAGGTGAGTGATGCGAAATCTCAACTTGAATTGAAGGTGTTGCCTTCAAATTTGAAATATGTTTTCCTGGATGACGGTTGTAATAAACCTGTTATCATAAGCAACATTTTATCTGACAATGAGGAAAACCGGTTAATTCAAGTTTTGAGGAAAAATCAAGAAGCAATGGGATGGACTCTTTCCGATCTTAAAGGCATAAGTCCCTCTTATTGTATGCATCGCATATTCATGGAAGAGGATTTCAAACTGGTCGCTCAACCGCAACGCCGTTTGAATCCAACAATGAAAGAAGTAGTAAGAAAGGAGGTTTTAAAGCTCTTGGATGCCGGTATGATTTACCCGATTTCCGACAACCCTTGGGTAAGTCTGGTCCATGTTGTGCCAAAAAAGGGAGGAATGACCGTGATCCGTAATGAAAAAAATGAGTTGATCCCGACAAAAATGGTGACGGGGTGGAGGATGTGCATAGACTATAGAAGGCTAAACACCGCGACAAGGAAAGATCATTTTCCACTTCCTTTTATGGACCAAATGTTAGAAAGATTGTCGGGCCAATAATTCTATTACTTCTTGGATGGTTATTCCGGTTATAACCAAATTACAGTGGACCCGGATGACCATGAGAAAACAGCATTCACTTGTCTTTTCGGAATTTTTGCCTACCGAAAGACGCCGTTTGGTCTATGCAATGCACCGACAACGTTTCAACGTTGTGTGCAAGCTATTTTCTCCGGTCTTATTGAAAAGACAATGGAGGTTTTCATGGACGACTTCTCCATTTTCGGAGCGTCTTTTGATCTTTGTTTGAGAAATTTAGAGGTTGTGCTTGAACGGTGTGTTGAGACAAATTTGGTATTAAACTGGGAGAAGTGCAATTTTATGGTTACGGAGGGAATAGTGTTGGGCCACAAAGTCTCCTCCAAATGTCTTGAGGTTGATCAAGCCAAAATTGAAGTGATTGAAAAGTTGCCTCCTCCAACAAATGTCAAAGGCATCCGAAGTTTTCTCGGACATGCGGGATTCTATCGGAGGTTCATCAAGGACTTCGCAAAGATAGCAAAGCCATTGAGCAATTTGCTCAACAAAGATAAGTTTTTGACTTTGATGAATCTTGTATGTTGGCTTTTAATGTTTTAAAGAAAAGTTTGACTACCTCACCCATAATCATCGCACCTAATTGGAAATTGGATTTTGAACTAATGTGTGATGCGAGTGATTATGCGGTGGGTGCAGTTTTGGGTCAGAGGAAAACGAACATTTTTCATGCGATACACTATGCGAGCAAAGTTTTAAATGAAGCTCAAATTAACTATGCAATAACTGAAAAAGAGTTGCTTGCCATAGTGTATACATTGGAAAAATTCCATTCCTATTTGATTGGGTCGCGAGTTGTCGTTTACACGGATCACACAGCGATTAAGTATTTGCTCACCAAGCCCGATTCTAAACAGAGGCTAATTCGTTGGATCCTCTTGTTGCAACAATTTGATCTAGAAATTCGTGACAAGAAAGGATCCGAGAATTTGGTGGCGGATCACTTATCCCGCCTTGTGAACATTGACGTGACCAAAAAGGAATGTGAGGTCAAAGAGGAGTTTCCAGATAAAATTTTTTTTAGGGTGTAGGTTAGACCATGGTTCGCCGACATGGCTAACCACAAAGCCGCCAGATTGATACCGGATGGTCTAACTCACCATCAAAAAAGGAAATTTTTGTCGGACGCCAAGTCTTTTGTGTGGGATGAACCACATTTGTTTAAACTTGGTGTCGACAACCTCTTGAGAAGATGTGTGTCGGTAGATGAAGCCACAAACATACTGTGGCATTGTCACAACTCTCCGTATGGAGGACATTTTAACGGGTTAAGAACGGCAACAAAAGTCCTTCAATCGGGCTTTTATTGGCCTTCTTCATTCAAAGATGCGCATGCGCACGCTCAAAGTTGTGACAAATGTCAGAGAAGTGGTGGAATTTCACAGCAGCATGAAATGCCTTTACAAAATATGTTGGAAATTGAAGTATTTGATTGTTGGGGAATCGACTTTGTCGGACCGTTTGCATCTTTATTTTCTAACTAGTACATTTTGGTCGCTGTTGATTACGTTTCCAAATGGGTTGAGGCAATAGCATGTACTAAGGCTGATGGAAAAACCGTAGTAAAATTTTTGAAAAGAAACTTTTTTTGCTCGATTTGGTACTCCGCGAGTGTTGATAAGTGACGGAGGATCCCACTTCTGCAACTCTCAGCTTGAAAAAGCTTTGGAGCAATATGGTGTTAAGCACAAAGTTACAACACCATATCATCCTCAGGCTAATGGGCAAGCGGAGGTATCGAACTGAGAAATAAAACAAATTTTGGAAAAAATAGTTTCATCTTCAAGGAAGGATTGGGAAAATAAGCTTGATGATGCTTTGTGGGCTTATCGGACAGCTTTTAAGGCACTGATTGGTCTCACTCCTTTTAAAATGGTCTACGGTAAGAATTGTCATTTACCGGTCGAGTTGGAACATAAGGCGTTTTGGGCCTTGAAATTTTTGAACTTTGATCCAACTCTGAGCGGTGACAAAAGAAAAATGCAATTGCATGAATTAGATGAATTACGCCTCCAAGCGTATGATTCCAATAAGCTGTATAAAGAGAGTGTCAAAACTTACCATGATAGAAAAATTGTGATCAAACAGTTTGAAGTGCGACAGCTGGTCCTACTTTTCAATTCTCGATTGAAATTATTTCCAGGTAAATTGAGGTCTAAATGGTCGGGTCCATTTCGGATTCGGGAAATCAAGTCATATGGAGCAATTGTAATTGAAGACACAACATCAAAGGACAATTGAACTATTAATGGTCAAAGGTTGAAAGTTTATCTAGGAGGTGATTTCGAGCGGAATCCCGCCGTCGTTCCTTTTCGCGATCCTTGAGGTTGCGTTGGATCGTCGAGCTTAGCCGACGTTAAACAAGCGCTTGTTGGGAGGAACCCCAACATTGTAAGTATTTACTACTTTGTTGCTGTTTTTTTTTTTGTGTGGTATTGGTTAAAGTTTTGGAGTGTGAAAGATGTGGTCAAATGCAGAAAAATTTGAAAAATTCTGTCATGTTCGCTGGCGTTCGCCTAGCGAGCCTGGGGCGAGCATTCGCCGGCACCTTCGCTTCGCGAACCCAGCGAGATAGGTTATGCTGATTTTGCCACATCAGTTAAAATTGGGGGTAATTTTTGGGTGGGCCAATCAATTGGGCCCATGACCCAACTTGTCTGAGAATTATGAGAGGGAAACCCTAGTTTCCTTGCTCACTTTGCCTCTCCCTCCATTTTCAAAACTTTCTCACCGCGCAAGATTTCTTGTCCCTTCCTGCTCATTTCTCCTAGTTCCTCCTTGTTCACGTGCAAAGTTCAGGTTTGTTCACCCTTTCCTTGTTTATTTCTATTTGACATTAGTTTAGATAATGATTTTGGATTTTGGATGTAAATCACTTAGGGTTTCATAACTCATGTACCTCAGTTCATTTTGTTTTTGTGTTGTATGTTGTATATAAACAAAGCATTATGAATAGGTTGATGTTTTAAAATTGAATTTGCTGTAGAACTGGTTGTTGATATTGTAGGACTGTTTTTTTTTCTCTGCATTTTCGTAAGTTCGCTGCTGTGTTCGCTTCGCGAGCCTGCACGAGCATTCGCCAGCATTCGCTTCGCGAACCTGGGGCGAATGTTCGCCAGCCTTTTCCTAGCGACACCTGGAGCGGACAAAAGGAATTTTTTTTTATGCAGTGTAAGTCTCTGATGGGTTGCCTTGGTTCACTAATGCGTTGGTTTGTTGTTGTTTTGGTTTATTGATTGTTTTGTGCAAATGGCACCGAAATTGGCGACCAACCCGACAAAGAAAAGAAAAGCCTCAACTTCAAGGCAGGTACCAGTTCGATTTGATGAGGCTAGATTTAGGGGAGTAAAGCAGGCGGCCCGCTACGAAACCTTAGAGAGAAAACATATCTTAGCTGAGAAGAGGTTCATCCTAAGCGACCTTGGGAGTTACCGAACAGTGGATGCACTTTTTGTGGATAAGAAGTGGGGTCGTTTGATGACACCTTTGGATGGGTATAATGCAGAGATTGTCCGAGAGTTTTACGCAAATGCACTTCCCAATGATGGGGAGCGTTTTAGCTGGACCTCTCTTGTGAGGGAGGCTGTTGTGAAATTTGACAGGAGAACGATTAACACGGTTCTGGGCGATCCGTTACCATTGGCCGGTAGTCAGTTAGATGCTTATCATCGGGACCTGCATCTTCACCATGACATTCCAAAGATGACCAGTGATTTACTCCTTCCGGGTAAAGATGTTGAGCGTAACTCGTCCGGGGTTGCAATTAGATTCCGAAGGGTGGATATGCAGCCATTGGTCCAACTCATCTTGCTTTTTGTGCTTACCAACATCTCGCCCAGGTCACATCATAGCACCATCCCTATACCTTTGGCTCATCTTATTCATAGCATTCAGACGAATATAGAGATTGACGTGGCCCGCATTATTGCGGATGAGATCAAGGCCATTGTTCTAAGTGGTCTTGGAGGTATTACGTCCCGCAAGAATGCCCCGCTTGCTTTTCCGTGTCTCATTATGACTTTGTGTGCTCATGCTGGAGTTGATATACCAGTACGCAGGCAGGTCATGATTCCTTCGGTGATAGATGATAGATATGTGGTTAAGTTTTGTAAGCCCAGAAGGGCAATTAGAGAATCTTCTGGTGCTGGTACTGATGCTAGCACAGGGGATGATGAAGTTTCTGGATCAGCATCACCGACCTTTTATCCTTTTCAGCAGGAGATTTGTCAATACAACTGGGATTAGATGGCGGCTTCACAGCGTGCCATGACTGACCTTGATGATTCTATACAGGTACTCCAGTTACAGATTCGCGACCCTGCCACTGAGCACTCGATGATGTCTAGGGAGCAGTTCCTAGCACATGCTAGTTGGCCTGAGGGCATGCCAATTTTTGGAGGGGGTGAAGATGATGCTGCTGAGGATGAGGAGGTTGGTGAGGAGATTGTTGGTGATGATGATTAGGAGGAGGCGACTAGTTCTGCTGGCGGTTCTGAGGAGATTGAGGTGTCCGATGAGGACTAATGCTGTTGATTTCATACTTTTGTACTTCCTTTGTGCTACAAAGTGAAGTTTTATCATGTTTTATTGTATTTGGTTTTATTTCAGTTTAGTAGTGATGTACTTTATCCACTGTGTTGGATTATTTTTTGTTGTATGATGTTTATGTACCCTTTGTTGGTACTTTTGACTCTGTAGGTGTGTTCACACCAGTACATTGCTATTATTATTAGTATTAGTATTTGAAGTTTTCATAAAATTTTTTCTATTTTTATTTTACTAATATTTCGAGTTTTAATTATTATTAAGTGTTGAGTTCTTCAGTTTACGAATGCTCAACTCTTTGAATGTTAATATGTCTTTTATTGTTTTATGTTGGTATGCTTGTGAATATTTAATGTTTCTTTCTTTTGTTGATGGAACTTTGGAAGTTTAGGTTGGTGATTCGTGATCTTAAAAGAAGATTCTTCCAAGTTGGATGGTTATGATAGTAATTTAAGCATGATATTGTCGGCAAGGTACATTGTTACCTAGTTCTAGAATTTAGAGTGTAGTAGAATTTTTGTCTTTGTACAATTGAAAATGTTGTTTCGTGTTACAACTCTCTTTGAATGCTTGTGTCATTTAGGTCCAAAAATCACAAAAGTGAGAAACCTCCATGTTATACTATATGCTTTGGATTGATGATAAATTTTGTTTTATACTTTTAATTCATGCCTTATCTTGTGATGTATATGATTTTATGGAAGTCTTAGACATGATAAAGGCACTTGTTGATATTGAGCACAACCATTTCCATATAGTAATTTACCCATGAGTAGCGAGAATTTGTTAGCCCTTTGTGCCCAAATTTGTTAGATCTCTTTTAGTGATGAACTTTGGGTTGTACATATTTGAAAAGTCGAGTTCATCATTGAATTTTTGAGAGCTTCTAAAATGTTTTCTTCTTGAACCTTTGAACTTTTGTTTTAATTGACTCCCTTGCCTTAAAAAGCAAGGAATATTCACTTTAGGTTGAGTCGAAAATAAGTTGGGGAGAATGAAAAGAAGATTGGTGAATTACTTAAAATTTTGAAAAAATTCAAGCAAGCATGAAAAGAGAAGAGTTGTGAATATGTGTGTACAAATGAGAAAATGCTTGCTTGAATGAGAAAAATAGATTCAATAATTGTGCACGGTAGTTTGAGAAGGTGTGATAAAGAAAAAATTGGTGAATGAAGTTGAGATGTTGTGAATACCTTATTTAGTGAATGTTCTTTTGCATCGGCAATTTCGATTCAATGGCCGTTAGAAATGTCCCTTTATTGTTAACCCGACCAAGCTACAACCCTGGAAGTCCTTAGTGATCTTTTGCTTCCATGATTTCTTTTGTGATCATTTAGATATTGTATGAATTGCTTAGTATTTGCATCATTTGTCATTTGAGTGTAATTGTCCCATGCTTGTATGCGCGTTTTCCTTCAATCCTTTTTCGAAGAGGAGTGTTAGAATGACATGTGCATGATGAGTTAGTTGTCTCTTGAAACATTGTTTGAAAGTTGTTTAAGAGTCAAGTTCTTTTACATTGTAAGTTCTTGGATTGTGTAATTGTTGCTTTATTGTGATTGTTGTTTATTTGAGCCGTTTCTCTGGTCTTGGGTTAAATTAAAAGCTCGAGCAAATCCTCTTGAGAGGCATACTTTGCTTGAGGACAAACAAAGAGTTAGTTGGGGAGAGTTTGTTAGATGTCAAACATGTTATATATTTGTATTCAATACTTGGCATTTTTCATTAGTTTCCATGTTTAACTTGTTGATTTTAGTGGTGATTTGTGTTGTTCTTCAAACACTGGAATATACTTGTGGTGCTTGTAATTTGTATGCTAGTGTGCAGAAATAGGCATGAAATGATCAAGAATGTAATACACAAGGAGTGGATGCAAGTTACCATAGAAGCAAGAAAGCAACAGCAGGATTCGCTAGGCGAGGCCTGGCGAAGTCACCAGTGAAGGTTCGCCTAGCGAACGTTGGCGAGTGTTCCAGCAAAGAGAGGCAGAAAGTTTCAGTAGGAAAAAAGGGTAAATTCACTGTGGCGAGGAAGCCAGCGAAGGTTCGCTGCTTTGCTCGTTAGGCGAAGCTTCGAGCGAAGAGAGGCAGAAAGTTGCAGGGTCGAAAGGACCCAAAATTCGCTGGGGCGAAGGTTTTGGCGAATGCTCGCTTCGCGAATGATTTTGTTCGCCTAGCGAACCCGCGATAACTTTTGTGGGCGGTTTAAGTCTGAGGCACTTAAGGTGCCATGTTTTAATACATTCGCTAGGCGAATGATTCCTTCGCTAGGCGAAGGCTGTTGAATTTATGTGTTGTATAAATTGATTTTTCACTTTTCTTGAAAAGATCTTTTTGCTCTTCTTCACCCAAAAACATAGTTTTCTGTCTTTTGATCATCCAAGAGTGAATTTTCACCTAGTGAAGATGAAGTCACATCCATTATCGATTATTCGACTTGGATGTTCATTCATCTCCTCTTGAAACTTATCATCCAAGCTACCATGAGAATGAGTAGCTAAACACTCTTATGTTGAGGTTAGATGTAGTTGATCCTGATAATATGTATTTCTTTTGATCTTTTGTATATGAACAAGGTTTTGGATCAATATAGATGAAGTTATTTACTCTTAATGATTTATGTGTGGTTTGTATTGCTCTAGACATAGATTCTACAAATCACGACCTAATAATTTCATATCTTAAAAACCAAACTCTAGACATAGATTTGGGATTTGTTATTCGCTTTGTGTTGATCTTAACAATTGTTGTTTCGATTGTTAGCGTGAGACATCATCTAACGGTTTAAACAATGATACTCACGACTTTGTTTTAGACATAAACTTAGTCGAGAGGATACGCGGTTGTATTGCTCGGAAACTAATTTCATATGCGTGATTAATCGGATATATATGAAAAGGATTAGCGAAACCTAACCTTGACATACTTTTCTAAAAACCTTACAAACTCTTTGCCACAAATTTACTCTTTTCTACCAATTAATGTTAACCGAAATCGAGAACCATTTTAAACTTGTGAACTTAAAACATTGTGACTATTGAACGACAAGCATCTAATATCGGCAATCCCTATGGAGACGATAAAAACACCCCCTAATACTGTTTCAACAACAATCTGAACTCCAAGTCCAAACAACATGATGATGTTCTAACATCAGTTAGGACATCGCGATCAGACACCATACACTATGGTTCTTGATACAATTACCACTGGACTTACTATCTGTATAGTAATCCAACTGAAGATCTTCAGAGAACACAACTCCACTAGCTTGATCAATAAGAACTCCAGACACCCAAAGAGAGAAATAAACTCTCATACATCTCCCAAAAGAATGTAATCTTCTATAAACAACTTAGGGCTTCTACCACAAGCTCCATGATATTAACAGAACCATAACCTCCTTTGATTTTCGATAAACTACCCTTCTGCACAAGAGTAATTAGTTCCAACCACACTACTTAAATTCACATTAGAGATCAACCAAATGCCACTGTTTGGTTAATCTCAGCTTTCTTCAGAGCTCCATAAAATCTTCTGATCCACCAATGAAACCTAATCTTCAAGTTACATGTTCCACCTACTCCATAGCAAGCCATCTTAGATACACCAAGACTCAAACATGTAACATCTACTCATTCTTGTAGCTCCAGCAAACTGCATGAGATAGACCTTTTTGAAGCATTAATTTCATTTATTTATGAGAAGGCCAACTTATCTTACGATGATGCGCCACAACATTAACTAAGACCCTGAAGTTTCTGCTTGATGTCACAACATCTAATCAGACATCCAGCTGGAGAGTTCATTCCTTCATTCTGGAAGAACCTCCTCCCTATAACAGAACAAGAGTTCCATGTTCTCACAGACTTGATTAAAGATATCAAGTTAGAGTAGACAATTTTCATCCTGCTTTACTGCACTACAACAACCACTTCGTCTTCAGAGAAACCAAACATGCCAAAGCTTGATTCTTCAGAAAAGATCTGTCACACAAGATCTTTACAAAAGGAATCCTGTTTTCCTTAAGTAGAGACTTCTTCAGAAGATCAGAAATAACTGCCACTTATCCTTGAACTCCAAGATGAGCAAGATCACATGCTCCTAGAGTAGAGACAGGAACACACCTTCTGCACTCCAAGGCATCTAGATCAGAAATAAATTGACCAAAGAGAAATGTCTTCATCTTCACTTTCAACATCACTATATTCTAGAGAAGCCTCCTGCCACGAAACTTCCTAGTCAGATTTCGTGCTTTTTCAACACCAGAATAAAGACAGATTCTACAGAGATCATCAGCTACATCTCCTTTGCTCCAGAGATTCACTCATTGAACCAACAGGATTCTGCATATACTCCATTGTCATTGAAATTCTGGCCTATATATCAGATGTCTTATCGAGATGTCGAGACACTGATATATGACAACAATGAACAAGTTCAAAACAATAGTGTGCAGAAAATGTAAAGAACACCAGAAATTGTTAACTCAGTTCGGATCTAACTATTCTACATCTGGGGGCTACCAAGCCAGGGACGAAATCAATATACGATAGTATCAATTCACTAATAACCACACTCGGTTCAATCAGATCACTTAATCACTACCCTTCCTATGACTTCTACCTAAGACTCCCCTAGGTATGAGGCCCTCCTCAAATCCCTCTTCAATCACAACCCGTGACTGGTTCCTTACAAGACAAGTAACAATGGTCGAAACACAAATTCTCAATACTTCACAGCTTAAGAGAATTAACACACAACCACTCAATGCTTAAAAGCTTATGAGCAACCTTACACAACTTACACTACAGTCCTTATACTGTTATCATAAGATACCAGTTAGGCTCACAAAATACAAGCACACAACCCTAAAAATACATGTAAGTTCGACACCTAAAACTAGGTTTACATCAGTCTATTTATAGCTTATAATCTGGACTGAATTGGGCTTCAAAAATGCAACAAATAGACTGCTCACAATTCTGCAAAATTAACTCCAACAAAATAGGTCTTCAATCCAAAGTTTCCTATTTTGTCTCCACAATTAGAAACAGCAGCAAATCTGAAAACCAACAAATAACCACAATCCAAAAATGCTTTGGATGCCACATAGGATAACCAAATATTCACAGAATATTCAGTAACAAATCATAGTAACAGAATCTGCATTAAAACTGACTTCACAGCGCGATGTCCTATGAGCTGCCATGGAACATCTTCATTCGACATGTTGAAAGCAGCCACTTAGAACATTGAGATTCAACATGTTGCTGCTATAATAGTTTTAGCAAAATAAATGCCAACCACAAAAGCACAGAAATAACAATCTCCCCCTTTGGCTTATTTTGGCTAAAACTACACACACATAAACAAACTTCCAAAGAAGCACAAACAAAATATCCAAATATCAGACAGCAGCGAAAACACTAAAAGAATTAACTGCATAGCAGCATCCCCCTTCAGCTGCAAACAAACAGTCATCAAAGCAAACAGGCAAAACTCCCCCTCAACAGCAGCAACAATCAATCCACACATTCTCCCCCTCAACAACTGCAGCAGGACACCATCTACCTGTAGCAGACATAATCTACCTACAGCACACATACTCCTCTTCAATAGCACAAGCACATAACAATGCTACTCCTCCTCACACTTACTACTCCCCCTTTTTAGCCACAAATATGACAAAGAGAGGTCATAGACAAATGTAAACATATTACATAGCAATATATTGTTCAAAACCAAAACAGAATTAAGTTGTCCTAAAAGAAAAAAAAACAAAAAACAAAAAATAAACTTGCAGATAGCCGATAGTTATTCAGCACTGTCCTCTTCATCAGCAACCTCATCACTTTCACCTTCAGATTCAGAAGCACCATTCTCAGAACCAGAATCATCAAACTGCTGGACACTCCTTCTATCAGACTCAGTAGATTCACCTTGTCCATCATCTTCAGTCAGCTCTTGATCTTTAGCAGCATTTCTCTTTTCAACCAAGGCTTTAATCAGCTGCTCGAGCTTTGCCTTCCTTGTTGTATCTCTCCTGATAGATTCTTCCAGCTCTTTGCAAGTTTCTTGCATCTGTGCAATGGCTTCATCATCAAGAGTGGCATGACTTGAAGTTGAGGAGGATATCCCAACAACATCAGACACATGAACTCCACCTAGCAGCCTATAATGTAAAGTCATTGGAGGTTTTCTCTTGCTGACTTTGTCACTTCTTCCTAAGCAGTCAGGAAATTGGTCCAGGATCATTCCACAGATTAAGGATGGAAAACATATGGGTAGCTTAACAGCAGATGAGCTAGCTTGCTTCAAAACTTGTTCAAAGATATATGCTCCAAAGTTGAAAGGGACCTTCTTTCTAATAACATAGATGAATTTTCCAAGCATGGATGAGATGGTGGAAGTATGGTGGGTAGAAACCCAGTTTACCACTGTAATTCTGTGAAGGATAGCATATTTGACACTTAGCTTCCTAGAAGAGAGCTTTCTTTCATTTGGCCAAACTTTGATGTAACCACCTGTTATCTCCTCACAGATTTCATCATCTGTTGCTCCTAACTCAGCCTGATGGTTCGTAGGTCTCCCCAGAAAGTTATTAATCACTTTGGGAGAAAATTTCACAGCTGTGCCTCTTACATAGACTTTTCTGAGTTTGCTATTACAGTCTTCAGGGATACTCACAACAAACTCCTTAAGCAACTTCTCATAACATGTTCCTATGTCAGACACAGTCTTCATCAACCCAGCAGCTTCAATAAGATCAACCACTTCCTTATACTTGTTGAAGTCTTTTCCCAGTTCTCTCTCTAAAGCTACTCTTCTTTGGCTGACAATTTTCCACCTATCAGTTTGCCTCTGAGACCTGATAGTTTGATCCTCCCTTCTCCCACTGATGTCCTGGACATCAGTTCCAGCATTTGACTCATTCAGGCCTGTGACCCTCTTTTCTTGATTGGAACCACAACTTTACTCCATTGCTTAGAGGGACCTGCTCCAGCCTTTCTTTTGTTACTCCCCACATTAGCAGATTTCCTAATCATTTCTGCATCCTTTGAATTCTCAGCCACAATGGTATTCTCTTTTCTACTCTTGATTCTTTGTAGTATGTCAGCTATTGGTTCCTCATCAGAGTTTTTCTCAGCAACATTACTACACATCTCAGCCCTCTTCTTGCTTCTTCTTTCCCTAGCCACCTGAACTGGTATACAAGTCTCAGTCCTATCAGTATGACTATTATTTGTATTTCCAGCCATGGATGTTGGGACATCAGACCCTACATCTTTATCAGCTTCACTAACAGCAATGGTGGCAAATCTTCTAAGACTCTGATCTCTACTGAAACCATTATCATCAGGAGTTCTACCATCATTCTTAGTTTCATCCACCCTCCTATTTGAATTCTTATCAGTAACATTTTTTCTAGGGCTTATCTTATCAGAATAAAACCTAGTAATCATTTTGTCTTTCTTCCTAGATGAAAGGGGTTTAGACTTCTTACTTGACATACTTTCATTCACAGAGTGGGAAACTGGTTGCTCACCTCTAGTGTCAGCAGGAGCAACATTCAACGGGACGATATCAAGAACAAGGTCTGTGAGTTTGATCATTCGGTGAGGATCATAGTCTTCATCATTGACTTGAGAAGTTCTTGAATCAGCAGGAGAATCATGATGTTGAGACATTTTTTGTTGCTCACAAAATGCAGTATTGAAGAGAGTAAGAGCAAACCCTAGCGGAGATGAGTTTTGAAAGAATAGGTCAGATGAAGTTTTTGCACTGTAGGATTGAAGTTGGAATGTGTTAGCTGGGCTATTTATAAGTTTTGGAAATGGGTCCTTATACACGTGCCATTCACATGTTCTTTGGTTTAACACTTTCACAATAGTGCTTTCATCTTTCCACAAATAGCAATTCTCTGAGGTTCTTTCACCTCTCATAACAACAGAATTCTTTTCATCCATTATTAAACATTCGTAGTTGTAAAGATGACCCTAAGACCTTGATCACACAACTGCCTTATGCTTATTAGGTTAGTATCTAATCCTTCAACAAGCAATACTTCTTCCAGAATTGGTTGTCCTGTACAATCCACTCTTCCAACACCAAGCACTTTTCCTTTTGATCCATTACCAAAAATCACCTCATTAGGAGCATGATACTTGACATCTGACATATATCTACTAACACCAGTCATATGTCGAGAACATCCACTATCAAAGAACCATTTTTCATCTGTAGAGACTCTGAAAGACTTGTAGTCCCTATGTTCTTTTACAATATTCTTTGAAGTCCATATCCTTTTTGTTTCAACCCTGCTTTTTTTTCTACTATACTGTTGCATGGGTTTGGGATAACCATGTAGCTTGTAGCAAAAAGCTTTTATATGACCAAACTTTCCACAATGGTAGCATGTCCATCTTTGATTCTTTTTCATTATGAACTTCTTCTGATGTTTGGGAGGATGTTGCAACATGTTATTCAACATCTTTAAACTTCTCTTATCTTGAACGGGTACTTCCTCAGATTTCTTCCCTTCATCTAATTCATTTGTACCTTCAAATCCAATACCACTGACATTTCTAGCATCTCTTCCTGACTTCAAAATTTCATCAAGTACATCAGAACTCCCATTTAACATTCTGACATTTTTGATCATGTTGTCCAGTTTTGAATTCAAAACATTTACTTCACTTTGTAGATCAGCTATAGTAGACACCTGCTCAGTATTCTCAGCTTTTAAATGAACAATAACATATGCTTGTTCTTCTTTCTTCTGACATACTTCTTCATGTTCAATGCACAACTTCTTATAAGAGATAGTCAGCTCTTCAAAAGTAAGCTCTTCTTCATCTGATTCACATACTCCTGTTAATGCTGTCACCAACTTTGCAGATTTCTCATCAGCTTCAGTTTCAGAATCATCTTCTGACCATGTCAAAGATAATCCCTTATTCTGTCTTTTGAGATAAGTGGGACACTCAGTTTTTACGTGCCCAAATCCTTCACATTCATAGCATTGAACTCTCTTCCCTTCGAGAGACTTGTTTTGAACATTTTCTCTTGACTTCCAGTCCATAATTTTCAACACTTTATTAAATTGTCTTCCAAGCAACACTAGCTCTTTGGACACATCTTCATCTTTGACCAGTTTTCCTTCATCATCTGAGTCATCAGCATTCGACACAAATGCTATACTCTTCTTCTTTCCAGCTTTTTCACTGAATCCTAACTCAAAAGTTTGGAGTGATCCCATAAGCTCATCCACCTTCATCTTGTCAATGTCCTGAGCTTCCTCTATAGCAGTGACCTTCATATCAAATCTCTTAGGTAGAGACCTGAGAATCTTTCTGACCAGCTTGCCGTCAGACATCTTTTCTCCTAAAGCACTTGAGGCATTTGCTATCTCAATGATATTCATGTGGAAGTCATGAATGCTCTCATCCTCTTTCATCTTCAAACTCTCAAACTTGCTAGTGAGAAGCTGAAGCTTTGACATCTTCACCTTTGAGGTTCCTTCATGTGTGACTTTCAAGACCTGCCAAGCCTCTTTGGCAATAGTACAATGCTCAATCAGCCTGAAGATATTTCTGTTGACACCATTGAACAATGCATTCATGGCTTTATAATTTCCAACAGATCCTTTGTAGTCAGCATCATCCCAGTCGTCTTCTTCCTTCAGAACATCAGTAAGATTCCTTCTCCATCTCTTACCTTTGGAGGCTCCCAACCTTTGAGAACAGCTTTCCATGCTTGATCATCCATGGACTTGATGAAAGCTATCATCCTAGGTTTCCAATACTCATAGTTTGAACCATCCAGCAGAGGTGGTTTATTCAGAGCTCCTCCATCCTTGTCCATTGTACCAGAAAGTACCTTCCCTGAATCTCACCCAGAACCAAATAAGGGTGTAAGCTCTGATACCAATTGAAATTCTGGCCTATATATCAGATGTCCTATCGAGATGTCGAGACACTGATATATGACAACAATGAACAAGTTCAAAACAATAGTGTGCAGAAAATGTAAAGAACACCAGAAATTGTTAACCCAGTTCGGATCTAACTATCCTACATCTGGGGGCTACCAAGCCAGGGACGAAATTAATATACGATAATATCAATTCACTGATAACCACACTCGGTTCAATCAGCTCACTTAATCACTACCCTTCCTATGACTTCTACCTAAGACTCCCCTAGGTATGAGGCCCTCCTCAAATCCCTCTTCAATCACAACCCGTGACTGGTTCCTTATAAGACAAGTAACAATGGTCGAAACACAAATTCTCAATACTTCACAGCTTATGAGAATTAACACACAGCCACTCAATGCTTAAAAGCTTATGAGCAACCTTACACAACTTACACTACAGTTCTTATACTGTTATCATAAGATACCAGTTAGGCTCACAAAATACAAGCACACAACCCTAAAAATACATGTAAGTTCGACACCGAAAACTAGGTTTACATCAGTCTATTTATAGCTTATAATCTGGACTGAATTGGGCTTCAAAAACGCAGCAAATAGATTGCTCACAATTATGCAAAATTAACTCCAACAAAATAGGTATTCAATCCAAAGTTTCCTATTTTGTCTCCACAATTAGAAACAGCAGCAAATCCGAAAACCAACAAATAACCACAATCCAAAAATACTTTGGATGCCACATAGGATAACCAAATATTCACAGAATATTCAGTAACAAATCATAGTAACAGAATCTGCATTAAAACTGACTTCACAGCACGATGTCCTATGAGCTGCCATGGAACATCTTCATTCGACATGTTGAAAGCAGCCACTTAGAACATTAAGATTCAACATCTTGCTGCTATAATAGTTTTAGCAAAATAAATGCCAACCACAAAAGCACAGAAATAAATGTTTCAACATCTGATAGAACATCAGTTCCTTCTCTTGACTGTATCCATTCTCCAAAGAACAAATCCTTGAGCAAATGCAACTAGAGATGTTGCCCTTCCTGATGTACCAACTTGTCACCAGTAATCTTGTACTCCAAAATACAAGGATAATCAATTAAATATTTGTGAATTTCACAAATAGCAATTGATCTTAAATCCTTGTCCAAAAAACCATACATCCTGTAGGATATATGATCTACTAGATATCAACAAAAATGTGTCAACATCTTTCTAGTCAACCAACATGTTGAGACATCAAGTTTGTCACCCTTGACTCAACCTGCCTATGAATTTCCTTTGCTAATAGAATCCTTTCAAATCATGAATGGTGAAAATAAATCACCTCCCATTAACTCCAAGTTAAGTAACATCCACCAGCACCAGAGATCTTCAGAAATTCATCTTCAGCATTAGAACCAGATTATCCTTCTGAAAGAGCTCTTAAACACGACCAGAGATGCCTTTGACGAAAAGAATATTTAGCAAATTCATAGATAATGAATTTGATAAACACGATCTCAACTCACCTTCTCTTCAAACTGACTTCAAGATACAAGCTGGAACCAAACTTCCAAGTACCAAGTCAACATGACAGAAATCAACCAACAACTCTCTCCATTCAATTGCTCCCAACTTTGGAACGACTAGAGCTTTCATAGATGTTGATATCTTCAAGAATAAAGGCCAACAATCAAGATCTTCCACCATTTTTCTTCTATCACAACTCCAGAATCACATAAATACAAGAGTTATTCCATCAGAAACATATGCAGCGGAACCACCAAGGAACATCTTCAACATGCCCTAATAAGATGTCAGAACATCTTATAAGACACCATACAGGAGAGCTAGCCACACCTCCTGCAGTTGCTGTAGAAACTCCTTAGAAAACTTGAACAACCATCAGTAGTTGTTACCTTTGATCCAGAACATCCATCACATCCATTAATACCCTTGAGTATGTCAGAATGAATGATCTGATCGCACACACACCTTGTTTAAAAACCAGAAAGTATCTCCCAAGATCTCATCCAGAAACAGACATGATGCCTGCTTTGATACCAATTGAAATTCTGGCATAGCAGATAGCAGATGTCCTAACACATGTCATGACATTGTTCTCTGCATAACTTTAAAACAAGGGCAGAATAAACAAGCTAATATCCAGAATATCAGGAACAGCAGCAAGACAGATGTTTCGACATCTCTTACAACATGTTAATCAAAACTGAACTGTAAATTGTTGAATGGTAAACAACACAGAATATGATGACTTAGTTGGGTACAAATCACCTACATCTGGGGGCTACCAAGCCAGGAAGAAGAATCTACTATAAGTAGTATAGTTTTCTGTAAACAACCTCTGGTTTACAGTAAACAACCTCTGGTTTACCTATCACTACCCAATGGAGACTTTATCATTAGAAGTCACATTTAATTGATAAGAGAAACTCATCTCACTCCCTAAATTGCAACCTATGATCACTAGCAGTTACAATCGACAGCAACTGTATCATCCTACTTGAAAGACACCTCTTTCAATACAAAGTCCAGTCGAGCATTCTCGACTAACAACACAACTTGGATTTGCTTCAAAGCTTCATCCAAGAATAATACACGATTCATTACCTACATGTTTTTGAATTTGTATAAACATCTATGTCTACCACAATGGATGAAACCGATACAAAGGGAGACTTACAACACAAGAAAGCCTACGAATCTCAAAACCTTAAACCCTATTTTCTACTTTACAAAAATATTACTATAGGATTCCTAAGTCGCTGTCATTCTTTATCTTTTCTGCCCTAGGACTTGGTCTTCTTTTATAGCTTTCTCCTGTCTTGAGCTTCAAATCTTCTTTCCTTGATCTACTGAAAAACCGCGCTTTGAATCTTGGAACAGATTTAAAACTTGTTATATCAATCCAGATGTCAAGTCTTCATGTTGGAACATTTCCTTCGACATCTTTATTTTCTGGCAGAATTCTTCATGTTTGATCATCTTGTTCTTCATCAAGTTTTAACCAAAATTTAGTCAAATCACATGAGTTTTCAACTCTAACCTTTGTCATTTAATTACTACTATGTGTATTATAGTCAAATTTATTATAGCGCACTACATATTTCTAATTGTTTGATTTTTACTAATTCTTAATAAACTTATTTTTATAATATATATATATATATATATATATATATATATATATATATATATATATATATATATATATATATATATATATATATATATATAATTTATTTTATAATAAAGTTAATTTATTTACTCAACTCTTTAGAACACGCTTAGAAGTCGCTAGAATTGAGGCTTTCAAATCTTTTCTTTAATTTTAATTTAGGCTAAAATAGATTTTTTTTAAAAAGAGTTTTACCTATAATTTAATATTTATTTTTCCCATTATGTTTTATTTAATACTCTTTTTAATTCTTTGTACAAGAATAAATTTGTTTATATTGTAAAAGATGAAAAATCAAAACAAATATTAGGTAAAGTATAAATGAGAAAAATAAAATAAAAAAATAAAAAAATTACATGAATTACCTTAACATTTGAAGATTCTTAATTTTTTTTACCTTCATCACATTTAGTCATAAAAAACGAACGTGATAGTATTTCTTTTTTACTATGTGGATGGTCAATGGCTTTTTATTTTAATTTATTATTATTTTTAATGCCAACAATGCAAAATTCTAAAATGTGAGTATTTTATTTTAATTTAGTATTATTTTTAATGTCAACAATGCAAAATTCTAAAATGTGAAAACAAAGAGTGTTGAACCCATAATCTCCCATCACAAACCAAGATACACTACCAGTAGACCATTTTGTACTTTTTAATATATTTTGCTACTATATTGGACATAATACATAATTATTTGTCTCATTTTATATTTTTATTATATTTATCTCATTTCATATTTTTATTTATTATTAAAATGCTACATTATATTTAAATGTTACAGTATATTTAATAAAGTTTTAATAAACTAATTTTTTTTAACATTTTAATTAAATTAATATATTTTATTAATGTTTTAACTAAATTAATATTTTTTTAACGTTTTAAACTAAACTAAATTTTTTTACCGTTTTAACTAAACTAAAATTTATTAATGTTCAATAATTTAATAATTTGTATTAATTAATAGTTTAATAATTTATACTTTATAATTTATAAACTAAATTAAACTAAAATATTTTAAAATAGTTTAATATTTTTATTCAACTAAACTAAAATAGTTTAATAATTTATAATTTATAGTTTCAGTTTAAAATAGTCTAAAATAGTTGAATAGTTTTAATTAATAGTTTAATAGTTTAATAACTATTAAACTATTTTAGTTTTTTATTTTTAGTTATTAAATTATAAAAATTATAAATTATTATACTGAAACTATTTTAAACTATTTTTACATAATAGTTGTTAGTTTCTTAACTATTTTAAACTATTAAACTGAAATTATAAATTATTAAATTATGAAACTGAAATTATTAATTATTAAACTGAAATTATTAAATTATTAAACTAAAATTATAAATTATTAAATTATTAAACTGAAACTATATTAAACTATTTTAAACTATTTTAAACTGTTATTAAACTATCCTAAATTATTAAACTGAAATTATATTAAATTGAAATTATTAAAAGAAAATTATAAGTTTTTAGTTTCTTAACTATTTTAAACTATTAAAATTAAATTATAAATTATTAAATTATTAAACCGAAAGTATAAATTATAAAATTATTCATTTATAAATTGTAAATTATTAAATTAATAAATTATTTATCATTTTAATTCAGAAATAAATACTAAATAATATTTATAGAATAATATAACATTATTAGATATAACATTGTTTAAACAAAAAATACAATAGAAATATTAAAGGAGGCAAATAATTGTGTATTATGTACAATATGATAGAAAAATATATTAGAAAGTACAAAATGGCCTAATGGTAGTCCATCTTGGTTGGCGATGGGAGGTCATGTAAAAAATGTGAGAATCTTTAAAAGTTAGGGGAATCCATGCAAGTCATTTTTTAAGGAAATTTTTTAAAAAACGCCTATATGGCAGAAGAGAATAGGTATTTACCCTTAATAAAATCATTAACATTCAATTTTCGTTATCATTATTGATAATTTGTTTGTTTTCAATACAATTGCAATAATTAAACTTTATTAGTCTAATAAAAAAAATTCACTTTATTATTGGCATACCATTAAGTTATTTATCTCTTAACCTAACGATAGAGGCAAGAATAAGCTAGCATGAGATAGAATTTATCAAATTTAAATCTGATCTTCTAAAAACTTTAAAGTTTAACTCTAGTATGTAGTGTATCATATGTTTATTTTTAGGTATGAGTTTGTCCTTTTTAAATATCTGATTTGTCTATTAGTATACTTAAAATTCTATTCATTTGAATATTTGTAAATAAGAATTTAACTAATATTTAAGTAGATTGACAAATTAAAAAATCAATAAGATCAAATGTTTGTTAGTATTGACTTATTTGAGTTTATCTAATAGCATAAGTTTTATAATACTATTTATTTGAAAGAACTTATAAAAACAACTTATGATATTATTAATAAGATTTTTTTAAACTTATTTTCATAAGTTTTTCAAGATAATTAAATTTTATTTTTATATTTTAATTCATAGTATATAATATAATATAATATAATAATAATAATAATAAAAGTTATATATATATATATATATATATATATATATATATATATATATATATATATATATATATATATATATATATATATATATATATATATATATATATATATATATATATATATATATATATATATATATATATGGCATTGACTTATTAAGTTATTCATCCTGATAGACTTAAAAAAAATTTATGGCATTGACTTGGACTTTTTTAATTAAATAAACTTATTAAAAAATCTAAATGTTTTTTATTTAAAAAAATCTAGTCTAACAATCTCGTATAATCTGTGTAGGCTAATCGTAAGCCTTATTAGTTGGCATGACATATTCACACTCATAAATGATGCAAATATAATTGATTTATTGCTTATTATATTATTGATAAATTAATTATTTTTTTAAAAATATTGTTGATTGATAAATATGAATAGCTTATTTATGTTAATGCATAAATATAAATAATTAACTAATTTATAACTTAACAATTAATAAAAAAACATGCATTGCCTTTAAACGCAACAAGGCTTAGGTATGTTTATTTAAAGAACTATAATTATAATTTGGGGAATATTATTTTCTGAAATATTAATATTAGAATTTTTTTTTCTGTTTATGTGTTTGATAAGTAATTGAATTTCTTTAAAATATTTATAAAATATATATAACTTAAATTTTTTAATAAAATAAATGTAAAATAGTTCAAATAATTTAGAGTGACAGGTTGAGTAGTTTACCTCTTATTTTCAAATTATTATTTTGCATGGGAATAAAAAATTAAAAATTCATTAATAAACCATATTCTCAAAAATAAAAAGTAATCAAACATAATTTAATAATTTAATAAAACCATGGAAATATTAGAGTTCCAACCATACTTCCTAAAAATAAATTTTGCATCATGAAACAAACACACTAAAAAAAGTCAAGAATGTTGTGATCTCACTGTCGTAGACTTATGCCATTGAAGTATATGCAACATATGTCATAGTGCAAGGAAGATTTTCGATGAAATTCACTCTATGCTAAGAGGCTTTATGTTTGACAAATTCTGAGTTAAAAGACCTGTCGTATCGTACTAAAAAGATCAACAATGAGAAAAGTTATTTCTAAAAATGTAATAATTCTCTTTGCATATTTTATTCGTTTTAGTGGTGGAAAATAGTTCATTAATTGACTTAGTCTTGTGCGCTCGAGACACGTTCTCCTTTTCGTCACTTCAATACTATGTGAGAATATTTCTTTGAGTTTTTGAATTTATTTTTTTGTAATTTATTTAGTTTTGGTATGAGTGTATATATTTTACTTTTCCGTTCATTTTAGCCCATAAAATCAAAATTTGTAGGAACCTGCGGATTTTCCTACGAATTTTGGTTTTAGTTACTAAACCACACGCAAAAAGTGAGATATATGAACTCAGACAAAAAAATAATAAATTACATGGATCAAACTTAAAAACTCGCTAACTTATAGAGACCAATAAACTATTTAAACCTTCTTTATTTTACAGTCAGATTGTCGGTTCATATTAAGAAATTTTCCATTTAGTCCTTGGACAAAAACAACTTTTTATCCCGGGTAGACAATTGACGAATGATGTTTTAGTACTGAACGAATTGGTGGATTATGTCAAGAAATTTAAGCGGAGGTGTATGTTAGTGAAAGTGGACTTCGAAAAGGCCTATGATTGTGTTTCGTGGAGTTATTTGAGATACATGATGGGCAGAATGGGCTTTGGTAGTAAGTGGAGGGGGTTGGATGGAAGGTCTAGTTTTCAATAGCTTGTTGTCTATTCTCATCAACGGTAGTCCAACTAAAAATTTCTCGGCTTCAAGAGGGTTACGCTAGGGAGACCCGCTAACGAATATGATGTTAGAGGACCCTGTTTTTAATGCCCGGTCCAAAGTGTCGCTTTGGTGGAAGGATTTGTGCTTGGTTGGTAAGGTGGAAGATGAGACCCAAAGGCTCATCGTCATAGATGGCATCAAGCCTCTGGCCTTGTTCTATACCCTGAACCTTATCAGGTGGCTCTGGGTCGAAGTCCTTACCAGGACCTTCTTGGTGGAATCCAGAATTGGCTTCGCCAGCCATATATTCATTAGCAGCTTCCAAAGCGGTTTGTAGTTTGGTTTCAGCCACATAGGCCGAAATTCTTTTCAATGCTTCGAACTCAGTCATTATCACTGAATTCACTTCCCCACCCTGTGGGGTCTACTGCAGGTTCGCCAAGGTATGGAAGCATTCCCCCTGGCACCTCCTTATCCCAACGGAAACCATCGACGGGATGTAAGTACAATGAGCAAAATGTTTCATCATCCAGGACAAACTCAAAATCTGTTGGGCCACAAGGGGCAATATGAGCCAGGTGCTTGTCGAACTGTCTTCTGTCGACATGATTTATTAGTGCCTTAAAATACCCCTGATCAGCTTTAATGTTCTCGACTATGCCATCTGGCCTCCAGATGGGGATTCGTTGATGCATCGAAGATGACACTGCACTAATGCCATGTATCCACTCTCGTCCTAAGAGCAGATTGTATTTGGATTTTTTTCCACTACCATGAAGACAGTAGGCCTAGTGATTGTCCCAACTATTAAATCAACTTGTATCACACCCAATGTAGAGCCAACTTTTCCTTTGTAATTTGAAAGAACCATATTGTGTGGCTTAGTATCAGTATCATACTTGTCAATCTTGTTAAATAAGAAATGTGGCATCAGGTTTACTGTCGCGCCACAATCAACTAATATCTTGTTTATTGGTATGTTCTCCACTTTTCCAGTAATGTAGAGAGGCTTTAGGTGACCCTTCATCGCCTCTGTGGGTCGCTCAAAGAAGGCATTATGCTCTTCAACGCACCCATTATTCATAATATAGTAGCACACAGGCTTGTGTGCTGCCATCTCTGCTTCAGTGCAAGCATCTAAATCTTCGACCTCTGTAATTTGGTCGAACTTCCTTGGCATTACAGACACCACATTGACTATAATGTCGAGAGAAGCGTCAGACTCGGAGTCGAAGTTGTCTGTCATTTCTTCATCATCTTCGACAGTCTTTTCATGTTTGTCCTCTTGAGAGGAAAACAATTTTCGCCCCCACGGGCACTTTCTCAACAATCTTTATTTGATTCCCTCCGTTATTATTAGTAGGGACATTAGTATTGGATTCTCTTTGGTCCTTCAACTAAGCCTCCCTGAGAGCCTTCCTTCTACGTTGCTCTCTCCTCCATTGAGATCGCGACATCGGGTTCTTCCCTTTATAGTTTTCAGAGACATAAGTCGACCTATTGGAAGTCTGAAACTCTTTTTGATACTCTATTGAAGAGCCTCTATTCACATCAAACTTCTAGCATTTTTTCTGACCTTTTTCCTTTCCTTCGACAGGTTTCATCCAGCTTCCTATTGGCGCATTACTTGTTGGTTTGAAGGTGTTGGGTCTGGCCCCTGGGAACTGTGTTTTTCCATCCACCTGTTTTGAAGAAGACCTTCTAGGATCGAAACTCCTTTGACCCTGAGACGTTCTTTGCTCCCTTCTTTCTTTAGCCTTCCTAACCCCCTCAAGATTATGGTCAGCTTTCTGGTCGAAGATTGCACTGCATCTGGGGCATAGCATGACACCTGATCCCCTCTTTTTGCAACGGTGAGGGAATTCAATGATAGTTTCTTCCTGTTTTGGATACGCCACTTTGTTACGCACTTCTTGGCAGCTTGCTTCATCAACCTCCATGGTCTTATGTTGTGTAATCTCGACCATATTTATGTCCATGTCGACATCGGTACGAAGATTCAGATTGCAGAAGTCTATATCAAGGCCTTCAGTAGCCTTATCCATCTTAACAAAACTCTCAGCAGTTTCTTTGGTAACCAACATCATGTTGGAATCCTCAGTGATCCCATTATTTAAGCCATCAGTAGCTTTGTCGAAGCCGTCAGCGGCCTCGTTCATGAGTTTCTCCATGGCATTAATGTCAAGGTCTTCAGTAACCTTGGCTAACACAACATCATTGGCGAAATCTTCAGTAATTTCCACCATGTTGACTGAACAGTCAAAGTCATCAGCAACCTCAACCATATGTACCTCTGGCTTAGCATAACGGGCATCCACTGTTTTCAATGGGTCGGAGTCAATTTTCATTTGACCTTTGCTCTTCTCTCCGAATTTCAGCCTGCCCTCCTGAATAGTGTTTTGCACCAGATCTCTGAAAAGAAAACACTGAGAAGATTTATGACCCAGAAAATTATGGTACTTACAAAATCCTCTCTTTTTTCTTTGTTCTAAAGGTGGCATTTTAGCGCCAGGAGGCACTATTATTTGTCCATCTTTAACTAACAAATCAAAAATTTCGTCACACTTAGCGATATCGAAAGTATATGTTTTTTTTGGAAACCTATCATTCTTCTCAGATTCAACAGAATTTTTTCCATTCGAAGGAGCTAACATTTTACAAGCATACGAAGGACCTTGCTTTAACTCAGCAACGTCTACCTCATTTTCGTTAAAATATAACGGTTCATCATGTAAACCTTCGACATCCTCATTATATTCAACATGGGCTACCCTTTTACCCTTATTCGCCTTAGCCTTTTTGTCTTTTAGACGTTCTAACTGTCGAACCCTATCAGCCAGTTGGGCCATATCTCTTAGATACTGGGTATCCAACTTCTTTCTAATAGAGTAATCAAGGCCACCAGTGGCCATTTCGACCAATTCATGTTCTGGCACTTGTGTAAAACACCTAGCCTTAAGTAATCGAAACCTATTTAGGTAATCGTCTATTGGCTCAGTAAACTTTCGTTTTATGCTAGCCAATTCCTTCAAACTAATCATAGTTTGTCCCATGTAGAATTGTTCATGGAATAAACGTTCTAACTGGGTCCAATTACATATTGAGTTAGGAGGTAGGGTTGTAAACCAAGTAAAAGCATTTTTGGTAAGGGAACTTGGAAAATATTTTACCCTAAGACTTTCGTCATTTGCAATCTCTCCAGCCTCGATCATATACCGGGCTACGTGTTCGACAGTAGATTCTGTGGTATCTCCTGAGAACTTAGTAAATTTTGGGACCTTCGTCCTAGGAGGTAATTCTGATTGGAGAATGTAATCTACTATCGGTGATGTACAGTTTGGCCTAGTAAAGCCAAAATTTACCCCATTTCGAGCCATTATCCTTTCGACCATGGCTGCTAGGTTATTATCTGCTGCTACATTATTACGTCGAACCTATTGTACAACATGGTCAGCATATTGGTTTCTATTTACTATAACTACCCCTTGTTCCCTCTCTACAGAAATTGGGACTTGGTTCTTAGGTGGTTCAATTCTAGGAGGTTCGACTCTGGGAGGTTCGACTATCCCCTGATTTTCTAGATTCACCTCAGGTATGTCCCCTAGATTCTGCCGTGGAATGTTCTCCACAACAGTTGCACCTCGTACAGGGGCTGGTACACCCATAAATTCTGCCATGTGTGCCAATTGCGCTGCTAATTGTTGGTTAGTTTGAGTAGTGTTTTGGATCAAGGGCTGGAAAATCTCCCACATAGTTTGGGACAAGGTTTGTACCATTTGTAGGTTACTCTCATCCATTTGCTGTCTTAAACATGCTATAGAGGTATTGGTTAAACTAGGACCTTGAGTGGAATAGCCCACACCTACACTTTGGCTGTTTCGAGCCACATTCATCCTTGATCCCGACCCTTGTAATGGCGAAGACATTACATTTTCTGAGAATATTGGGGGGGGGGGCATTTTTGAGGCTTTGCATTATTGACGTTGGCATTCCATAAGGCGGATTCCTTGGTAATGGTTGTGAAAATCCTGGAGGGAGAAAATGCCTAAACATCGAAATTCCTCCTGGTGGAGTTTGGGGATTAGATCCTTGTGGCCCAATGTACTCCACAACGGGTTGAGTGTAAGATCTTGTATATGTCGACCCTGAACCTGCCATTGAGGACATTGGTTCAGACATAACAGGAGGTGGTATTGGCTCTCCTGTCGAAGGGACTAGGGGTGGTACCACATCATTCCTAGACATATTTTGAGGATTAGTATTACTAGGCGTGCATTTGAATTACTTGATTGAGGATTAGAACCACTCCCTTGAGGGTTTGGATTGTTTGGGTGACTAGTGTTCGTCGCCATTTTTCTTATGTATCTTCTCCTTGGCCTCTCTTCGTTTGCAGTGGCTACCTTACCACTTCTCAATAACATGCAACGAAGTTTTTTAAGAAGGAAAAGATTGATGAATATAAATTTTTAATTTTTAGAAAGATTTTTATAGAGTTAGCACTGTCCTACTGGACGTGCCAATTTTTTTACCGTGAAAATTAGTAAACAACCGCTGATCTTCCAAATCTAACTTTGGTGACTCACAGGATCGATCAGATTGATCCTAGGACATGTGCTAACCATTGATCTAAATTAAATTCTAAATAATTAAATGTGAGAGCAAGAGTTGTCTCTACAAGTCGATCTATGTTTTGATGATAACAATACGTATTTGTGAAAGAACCATTTTATGTTCTAACGTGTGTTGTGTGCAGATCATAATTATAAAATATATCAGATCCAACAAACACCAGCCAGATGAGCGTAATTAATAATATGCGAAGTTACTATGTGTGACACAAGTCGCAAGAAGCAAGAACGCTTATGTATCTGATCGTGATCAGTCAGATCCAAGGATGCCAATATTGCTGATGCAATGCTCTTGTGGATGCTCTCTGAAAGTGGTCGAGATTCTGAAGATTACGAAGCTTCTGAAGAAAAGGACACGAAGTGCTGAAGACTCTCATGACTTGAAGTTCTGAAAGCGGAAGGCTCTGAAGACCAAGTGCAGAAAGACTCTGAAGACTTATGTGTTCTGAAGATTAAGGTTCTGAAGATCAAGTATTGAATACTCTGAAGACAGATTCCAAATGGACAAGTTCTGAAGTTTCGGAAGACTTGAAGAAGTAAAGGATAACGTGCTTAAAGACAAGTGTTGAAGTTCTGAAGACTAATTCCTAATGGAATTCTTCAATTGACTGAAGACTTGACGTATCAGATATCGTGATTAAGAAGACTCTACTCATGCTTCATCAATTAACCATCAGAAGCCTCTGAAGTTCAGAAGTCAAATGTTACCGTTGTGAGTAACTGTACACGGCGCTCAAGAAAGATCTATCACTTCTCCCATAGCAAAAAGGAGATGTGTCAGTACAGAGAGTTATTACACAACGTCTCTTTTCCAATGGCCAACAATATTTCAAACGGCTATATTTCTACCAGGCTATTTAAAGGAAAGAGTATTCGCTTCTAGTTGATGACACAGTCCACAGATCGATTCAGCCATGAATGGGGAATTGATCAAGTCATTGTGTGAAGATAGCAACAACGATGAGTTCTCATTGTAACACTTAGAATATCCAAAGCTATCACCATTTACACATGGCCATTGTTGTTGAAGCTTAAAGATCATCATTCAAAACAACAACAATGAATTGGAACAAAAGTTGTTGATGAAGAAGACAACATTGCAAATCAGTCAAGTCATCAACCATATTCTCGTCAGGACTACATTGAAGATCTGAAGCAAGGAGTTGTTGCTCAAAGCTTGCTCACCCAAGAAGATGAAGAAGAGGAATATCTACAAGATGTCAACAACTGTAAAATCTTTATACATCTTTGTAGTTTCTTAGGATAAGCAAGGAGTTACTGCTCACATCTTGTTTAAACACTTATGTGTTCTTTTGTACTTAAACTTAGGAGTAATCTGCTTGTTAAGAAGCATTATTGTAATCTCTAGTTAAACTAATTCTTAGTGAATTAGGATTCCTTGAGTGGTCAGTGTGACCGGATACTTGAGAAGACAATGGCGAGATGTCATTGTGGTAAAAGCCTGAAATAGGGTCAGTAGCGTTGTATTCATTGTGATGAATCCCTGAACGTCTAGCTGTGAAAGCCTAGCAGTAGATCTTGCGAGATTGGAACCTGCAGGTCAATGTTCATTATATTCATTAAGTTGAATCCCTGAACGGTTCATTGTATGTTAGTCACAGTGCGGCTGTGCAAGTTGTTAGTCACCGACTGTTGCACGTGCATATTTAATCGAGATTTATTACAGTGGATTAAGACCTTGTGTTCAAGGAAAAATCACCTAAGGAGGGTGGACTAGATTAGCCTTTGTGGTGAACCAGGATATATCATGTGTTCTTTACTCTTATGCTTAATGTCTCTGTTTATCTTTCTATATAGAGTATCAGAACCTTACACAAGTAAATCAGAACCTTGCAGCTTAACTCTGGTAAGCTTCCGCACTGCAAGTTCTGAGAAATGGATCTTATGTTCAGCCTCTTGTTAGTTCTGAAGCCTCATGCTTAGCAAGTCTGAATGTAACTTCGCCAGTCAGAGTCTCTCAACGAACTCTGATGTAATCCTAAGTGATTCATCGACAAGAAATTAAAAGTAGTCGAAAGAGCAAATACACAATTCAAACCCCCCCCTTTCTTGTGCCTTTCTCTCACCTTCACTAAACACTTCGACAGTGATCATGAAGAAAGGTTTGTTGAAAATATAATCTAAACAACGTTTTAAAAATGTTAAGTTAAAAGGCTGAAAATTTAAAGGAAAGGGTCGAAGGTGTACAGTAAATGTCGAAAGTATGAAAATAAGACAAAGTGCAGAAACATAACATGCGTTAAAAATAAAGGACAAGTTCTTAATGAAATATTGAAGTAAATTGCATTAAAAAGATAAATGGTGTTTACATCACGTACATTTTCACAAGACTCTTTTCTCTACACGCGAATACTTTGAGTAAATTTGGAGTAACTTGTACAAAGTGAAACAACACACCGAATCCTCTTGCTAGAACTCCTATTTATAATAGTAAACACTAAAACAAAAGTAAGTTATAACATCGCACCTTAGACAGCGGTTTAATACAAAAGCGCTGCTATAAGTTAAAAACAAGGAAACTATTCATTTAAAAAAATAAAAGCGCAAAAAAATATAAGACCTTAGACAACGCTTTGGTCAAAAGCGCTTTATAAGGTCTTATAAATTTAAAAAAAAAATTTAATGGAAAATATTAGACAACACTTTAGTTAAAAGCGCTTTCTAAGGTCTTATAAATTTAAAAAAAATATAAGACCTTAGACAACGCTTCCGTAAAAAGCGCTTTCTAAAGTTTTATTAATTAAAAAAAAAAAATTAAAGTAAAATATTAGACAGCGCTTTCCTTAAAAGCGCTTTCTAAGGTCTTAAAAATTAAAAAAAAATAAAATCAAAAGCGCTGTCTAAGGCCAACCTTAGAAAGCGCTTTTAAAAGCGCTGTCTAAGGTCCACCTTAGAAAGCGCTTTTATGAAAAGCGCTGTCTAAGGTCTAATTAAATTAAAATATATGAATAGTCAGTATTCATTTTCATATTTCCGCTCTTTCTTCTCCCCTGCATGCGAACTGAGCTCAAAACCCTTGCGAACTCAAACCTTCACCGTCAACCGTCCTCCACCGTGCCGTCGTTCGTTGTTGCCGTCGTTGCATTGTCGTCCGTCCGTTGCCGTCGTTGTATTGCCGTCCGTTGCGAACTCATTGCCGTCGTTCGTTTCTGCTCTTTGTAACTGATACATTTCATTCTTGCATTGCCGTTGTTACCGTCGTTAAAGGTACGTCGTTGTTGTGAAGAATAGGGTTTTGTTGCTTTACATTGTTGTTGTAGGGTTTTGTTGCTTTACAATGTTGTAGTGAATGAGTATGTTTGATGAGTTTTGTTAATGAAGTTATGTTGGACTGTTTTATTAATGAAGTTTTGTAGTGAATGAGTATGTTTGAAGTTTTGTTAATGAAGTTTTGTAGTGAATGAGTATGTTTGATGAGTTTGTTAATGAGTTTTGTTAATGAAGTTTTGTTAATGAAGTTTTGTAGTGAATGTGTATGTTTGATGAGTATGTTTGATGAGTTTGTTAATGAGTTTTGTTAATGAAGTTTTGTTAATGAAGTTTTGTAGTGAATGTGTATGTTTGATGAGTATGTTTGATGAGTTTTGTTAATGAAGTTATTGTTTAGGTCGAAATTAGTTGGACTGTTGTTGGAATTTGAATTGTTAACATGCTAGTTTAGGTTAGTTTTAGTGAGCTAACTCCAAGTATTTTTGTTTGGTAAGATTCAAGGTGTTTTGATGAGAAATAACTAAGAGTAGCCATGCTACATAGAAAGGGAGCCATTATAGCTAAAGAACCCATGTTGGTGGCACCACTCCTAGTTTTATGGACTACACTTATATTTGTTTTTACTCCAATGTAGAATAGGAACAACGTGTAACCAAATATTGAAACTAGTCCTACAACTTTAAGGTCTATTTTAAAACATATTTTATATTAAGACTTATAAATAGTTTAGTTTAGTTTTATTTTTTCCACCTCTTAAATCTTCTAAAAAACTCTTAAAATTGCTAAGAAACAAGTAATTCATATTCCAACCAAGAAAAGAAAGAGATGTTAGTGAAAGAGGTAAAATTTGTTATATACTTGATTTCTTTATTATATTTGTTATATATTATGTCATATTTGTTATATTTGATATCCTTGATTTCTTTATTATATTTGTTATATATTATATTTGATATCCTTGATTTATTTATTACAGGTTAGATGGCTACTAACAATGATCACCCACATGATGATGATGATCCCGATATTCAGGTTGGAAGTAACAGATCTATGGAAGAAGAGATTAGAAGAGGAATAACCATTATGAAGAGAGTGATCCGTGCTAGAGATCAAGGCATCACTTATAATGTGCATTGGAGCGCTTCGAATACACTTATTGAGCCTAACGGTCATACTTTGACAAGTTTCATTGGTGCACTTGTAAGGAATGCGGTTCCTATTACTTGTGATGATTGGAGAACCAAACAGTTGAAGGAAACCAAAGAAAAAATTTGGAATGAGATAAAGGTACCATAATTATGTCTTTAATTATGCCAACTAATTATGTCCTTCAAATTATTTGTACTAACCAATGTGTATGGTTATTTTAGAGGTGCTTCAACGTCGAGGAAGAAAGAAAAGCTTTTTTGATGAGATTGGCAGGGAAGCTCCTAAGAGGGTTTAGGACATATTTAAACCGCACCTATCTTAGGGATGCTGACGATAACTTTGTTGATGGAGAGTATCCATCTAAATATGCAAGTTTGATTTCACCACAAGAATGGGTAACATTTAAATCCAAACGACAAACCCCAGAATTTAAGCGATTAAGTGCAATTAATCGGGAAAGAGCATCAGCTCCCAAGTATAAATATAGGAAAGGACGTGTTGGATATGGACGTTTGGAGCAATCTTTGGTAAGTATCAATATATTGCAATGATATAATAATTGTTCATCATGAGTTATATTTGATCATATTATTTGGCTTTATATGTAGTTACAAAAGGCGAATAGCTCTGAAACATCTCTTCCTGCACATGTCTTGTGGAAGGAAGCCCGTGTGGGCAAGTCTGGAGTTGTTGCAGAAGAGATTCTACAAGTATTTGAGAAATGTGTAAGTATAACAATATTTCTTTAATTAAATCAAAACTTTATTAACAAATATTTGACAAAAGCTTGCAAAGGGAAAGGTTGCTAGTAATTCAGAACTTCAAGCTAAATTGGAAGCACTAGAAGCTGAGGTTCGGGAATTACGAAAGGAAAAAGAAAGGGATAACGCTTCAGGTTTTAGAGATGGATCGGAGAAAGATAGTATCAACTACAGCTTTCATCCGATTATTCCAGAGGTAGTTATATATATATATTTATGAAATTAAATTAGTAGCTTAAATTATTTAAATGACATATATACACATTAACAATGGCATATTTATTTTTGGTTTTAGGGCGTTTCCCAATGTTAGCTCTTCTTATCTTCACCAACTTATCGGAAGGTTGCAAAGGGAAAAGTGTATAACAATGGGGTACAATTACTTCACAATACCCTCCCTACTGGAAGTTTGAAAGTATCAGTTGATATTGCTATAGAGGAGGAAGCACCATTACCCTATCCTGACGATGATTCGGATGTAACATTGGTGCGAGCTGCTATAGGGTCGTATGTTGCATGGCCGTCAAACCTCATACTCGTAGGATATGAGGTATGCTTAAAACCGTTATAAACCTTTGTTAACCTTAATGTGTAGATTCAAAGATTTTACGAGCATTTTATTTTCATTTTTTACATGGTAATGTTATTTAGACTCCAACAAGATCCAAAACAAAGGATAAGCGGATTCCGGAGCATACCGAGTCCGTTGTTTCAAAAAAACAGGTACATCACAATTATATGATATTTATGCATAGAAAATGTTAAATTGGATATCTTATACTTCATCTAACAAATTATATGATATATATCTGCCTGGTAAAGAGATTAGCAACATTTCAACGCAAAAAAATGTTGGTGCTAAGAAGAGCAGGGGTAGAAAACAACCTATCTCCAAGTTTAGGTCGTGCCTCCAGACGTATCTACAAGTGACAAATATTATCACCGGAGGTGTTCGTCTTATACATATGGAGAAAGGTATCTATGGCTTTGAACATGACCAAAATATTGGTAATGAAGACTTCGAGCAAGTTTTCAATCATGAAGAATTGGGCGTCACTGTTGTCAATACATACGTGAGGTATATATCCGATCTACTTTGGTATATTAATTGAACAACTTATTTACTTTATGTTTCAAATGAATAGTCTAATGTTAATGATGTTTTTATTTAAGGTTTCTGTATGACAGAGTTATGCGCCCACACGGATTGCAGCAAAGATTTGCATTCCTATGCCCGGCGTCTGTCAACTTAACCTTAATAATCAATAAACCAGATGAGGTCCTGGCGTATATACGCGACGTCTTTATGGACAACCAAGAAACGGAAAAGTTGTTCTTTTTACCGTTTAATACTGGGTTAGATTTTCATTCTAAATTCATCTATTATAGTTTTTTTGTATTTTGACGTCATGTAGAAAGTTTCCATCTAACACTTGTTTAATCTTACAGTGGACATTGGTTGTTGGTCGCAATTAATCCTAGCAGAGCAATGGTGTATTATCTGGATTCGTTAGGAAATGATTGGACAACATACCCGGATTTGAAGAAGTGTATTGACACGTAAGTGAGATTGTTCTAAATATGAATGTCTATATTTATTTGTTTGTTTATTTATTTATGTGAATTGTTCTAAATATTCACTTATATTTTATTAGCGCTATACAAGCTTTCCTAGCACTACGAGATAGCCATCTACCACGGCGGAGAGTCAACCCCATTATTACATGGAATTATGTGAAGGTATATTAATTATCACATGTTTTATTATATTAGTGATGCTACTTGATAAAACTTAGGATTTATCCATATTTTCTTTTCATTTGTAGTGTCCTCGGCAACGCAATCAAATAGATTGCGGCTATTTCATGTTGAGGTTTATGAGAGACACTCTTTTGTTGGATAGAATAGAGATTCCATCCGATGTATGTATTTCTAACTTATGAGTTATTTTAATATTAACACATATCTCTCATGTCTAATGAAATAGTTAAAACTAAATCAAACTATGTTATATTATTATGTAGTACTTTGAAGAATGCAAGTGTGCTCATTACTCAATTTCTCAATTGGATGAAATTAAAGAGGATTGGTGTCAATACATTATGGAGCTCGGAATTTTACAAGGTATAATATCGTACTCTTACTTTAATTGATGAGAATTTAAATATGTGTAACTTTGTTTATGTATTCTTTTAATTGAATTACAATCTTTGTGTTTTCAGGACCTATAATGTAGATTTGAAGCAATGCTTTGGTTGGATGCAAAAGTACTAGTATAAGTAATATGTGCATTTGTAGAAAAAATGTAATGATTTGTAATTATAAATAGGTGTATATATAATTTTGGTTTGTAATTTTAAATATATATATTGGTTTGAATTGCCAATTGTTTTGGATATATAATTTTGGTGTAAATTGGTACATTTAAATAGGATAAATTGGATTGATTTGAATCTCCAAATTGTGGTATTTTTCTGAAAAAAATTGCTGGTTGAAAAACAGGTCAAATTCTGGTTGAAAAAACCTGGTAAAAATTGTGGTTTAAAAAAATTTATATAAAATTTTTCGTATACCTTAGACAGCGTTTTTGGTGAAAGCGCTGTCTAAGGTGGACCTTAGAAAGCGCTTTTACCAAAAGCGCTGTCTAAGGTGGACCTTAGAAAGCGCTTTTACCAAAAGCGCTGTCTAAGGTATACCTAAAAATGTTCAAAAAGGTTGACCTTAGACAGTGCTTTTGGTAAAAGCGTTGTCTAAGGTATACCAAAAAAATGTCAAAAAAGGTAGGGCTTAGACAGCGCTTTTGTTGAAAGCGCTGTCTAAGGTATACTAAAAAAATGTCAAAAAAGGTAAGGCTTAGAAAGCGCTTTTCCCAAAAGCGTTGTCTAAGGTATACCTTATAATGTCGAAAAGCGCTGTCTAAAGGTACCATAGACAGCGCTTTTCATTAAATATACCCCCCTTTAGACAACGCTTTTGGTATTACCCAAAGCGCTGTCTAAACCTATAGCAGTGCAGGTTTAGATAGCGCTTAAAAGTGCTGTCTAAGGGCAAAAAAAGCGCTGTCTAAGGTCTTATCTGTTGTAGTGAAACCTAACTTTTGTTAACTTCCTAAAACAATCAACACATGACAAGTGTCGCGCTGCATGCTTCTCCCCCTTGGATGTGTGCTACTTGTCTTTTTCCAGGAGCGGACAAGAATAACTACTCCCTCCTTTATTTGAATTTGAATTCCTTAGCATCGGACATCATCAAGAACCTCGGTCGAAGGTCATTTCCAAATACTTGGAAATATTTCTAAGTCCCAAGCACATCCTTTACACAAGCATATTCGATTTAAATTCCACATGAAGATCCAGTTGAACACTCCTTTGGACCTCTTCAAAGAATTTTAACACCAATTAATTCCTCCAACTTAATACAGGCGGCGAATTTATGAGCTAACAGCAGGAACACAATTGTTTTCAAGGGAGAAGTGTTAATTAAGATGGATGTGTTGGGTATGATCAAGTTTATCTCGTGGTAGTGGTTTTTGGCCTCTAATCGGTGTGGGTTGTCTTGTTCTTGGGATGATTGGCGTGTCAATCTGACGTCTTTTTCTTGTAATTTGGTTTTCTGGCTCTGCTGTGTTTTGTTGGCTCTGTTGTTTTTTTTTATTATGTTTTCTCTTTTGGTTGGTTGATGTATTTGTAAGGGTTGGGCACCCCTTGTTCTCTCTTTTAATTCAATTTTGCTTATAAAAAAATCAATATTTTATATGTAATAAAATTGTAGTTTTTAAATTTATATTTTAAATGAAAAAAATTAAGGAATTAAATTGTCTCAAATTCTTTTTCTATGGATCTATATATCTCATTTTTGTATATACAATACATGTGTCGTGTGTTGCTATATGAAATATAGATTATCAAGTCTCGATTCAAAACTATGAAGAAAAAAAACTTAATTGAATTAAAAATTTATAGAAGAACTACTCTGTCATATTTTTTATGACTTAATTGCAATTTTAGTTCTCTGATTTTTTTTGGTTCCCCAATTTTAAAATCATTTTTTTGGTCCTTTTTTAAGTTTGTGTAGATTTTAGTCTAAAAAAGGGACCAAAATCCAACCCAAAACTTAAAAAAGGGCCAATATCGCGGTTTTTAAAATGGAGGGATCAAAACTAAAAAAAATAAATAGAGGGACCAAAATTGTACTTAAACATTTTTATTTTTGAAAGAATAACTAAAGGTTAACATTAATTAAATAGTACTAGTATTAGTGTGTTCGTTGACAGCTTGGAAGTGATGCAAATGGGACTCATAACACAATTAATTTGTCACAACTAAGCTATTATGAGTAGTTAGTTAGTTATGACTCTCTTGGCCTATAAGTAGTCCTCTCTCACGTACTCGCATTCTACTCGTTCTAATAATATCTCACTCTCATAATTGTCTTTGATTTTTTTCTCTCTTAATTTATCAATTTATAAATAATTTAGAATACAAGTTACCCAACAAATTGGTAGAGCCTTAGTTTGATTCTCAACTTTCATCAATAACAAATGGAAGTGTAACCTCCAATCGATTCCAAGCCAATTTATCATTGCTAAAGGGAGAACAATATGATAGATGTTAAGTATAGATGAAAGTCATAATATGATTTCAAGATGTGCTTGAAATCATGAATAATGATTTCTTGGCATTAGAGACAAGTGCTACCGAGGCGCAAAGAAGTGCACATCGTGGATTGATAAAGAAATATGGGAAATGCTTGTTTTCATCCATAAGTGTGTGGATTCAAATATCTTTGAGAAGATAATTGACTAAGAAATAACCACATATGTGTGAAGAAATTGTATGTAGGAGATGAGAAGTCAAAGAAGGTCAAACTACAATTTTTAAGGAAACAATACGATAACATGAAAATAAATGATGGTGAAGCAATTGTAGAGTTCTTCACAAGATTGTTGGGGCTGACCAATCCAATGAAATCGTGTGGAAAGAAGATAATTAAATTGAAGAAAGTAGAAAAGGTTCTTGATGCGTCCGCAAGTGCACGGAAATATCAAAGTAATATAAAAGATTATCGAACCCACAGAGACCAATATCAACCTACCGTTATCTATCGTTGCTTTGTAAAGCTAAGGCTAATGAATGATTGATTAAGGGGAAACTAAGACTAAAACTAAAAATGAACTTAGAAAATATGATAATAAAGAGAGGCCGGAATATGGATTCCACGTTCCTAAAGGACTTTGTAGAATTCGGGTGCTAATTACAACTATAACTTAGTTCCGTAGAATATACCGACTTAAAAACTCCACCTCACGCTCTCGCGGTATTAACTAAAGTCATGTTCCCTAATCCCAAGATTTTGCTGTCGTTCGCCCGGTAACTAGGAAATATATTTTGAAAGCCAATAATATCCTAAACGTATCTAAAGCGCTCTCGTTGTATTTAGATATGCTGCCTAATTTCCACTATCCGGTTCGACCCCCACGCTCTCGCAGTGCCGGCTCTAACCTTAATTAATTTCTCACTCTCGTGACAAAATCGTGTTAAATCACCTCTCACTCTCGTGATAAAGCCATTTAAATTAGACTTGGAAATTAAAACCAAAACAGGATTTTAATCATAAGTTCGCACCTATTATTTTCTACCGAGTCCCGTCGGTAACGACGGTCCTCATACGCCGGACTCTAAACTATTTAGCCAAACATGGAATTAAATGAAAACAACATAAACATGGTAAATATAATCAATGACAGCATGCTTAAACAATTATGAAATGCAATAACAATAATAATAATAATAATAATAAAGCGATAAAATAAAGAACCTGTAAATACGATGAAATAAATAGAGACTTGAATTAAATGAAACAGGAAATAACTTCAATAAAATTATGGCAAGATTGTTGATCTAAGCAGTTACACGGATTACAGGCCTAAAAACTAATGAGGGAGTAATTCCTCGATGTGAGAAAATACTCCTTTTACAATTGTAATTTTCTGCCTAAAACTACGAAGAGCGCTTTCGCGCCCAAAACTTGGATTCTCCAAAATGTAAAGAAAACTACTATATATAGAGTAACAATGTGTCTGGTAACTCCCGAAGATCATGTGTGACTCATGGAGAAAGTCGGAGAAAACCTTCCCAGTAGTGCTGTAGTGGGTGGTTACAAGACCAGGCGTGGAGAGAAATAAGGAAAGTGGCTTCGTGGAGAAGAATCAGGAAGATTGGGCGGAAGGAGAAAATGTAGGATCAGTTGTTGAGGTTACTGAGTGGTTTGAGTGGTCCACGCTGTCAAAATATTAAACTTGTAAATCAAGCTGTGCCGGTCGCCATAGTCTTGTGACGAGGGTTACAGCTTTAAGTTCCGTGACGGTCGCCATGGACCTATGACGGTCATCATGCGCCCTTAGTGCAGAATCCTTATTCTGCTGTCAAACATCTTCTTTTCTTCTCTTTTCTTATATTTTCTTCCTTCTTTCTTCATGCTGGTTGACTTAGAGAGAATACCTGAAAATGAACTTAATACTCGCAAATAAAACGTGAATAAACGAAAAAAGATAAAATAATTCATGCAAGTTAAGTTAATTTAATGATATAATTTCGCGTTATCAAACTCCCCCGCACTTAAACCTTTGCTTGTCCTCAAGCAAACCATGACTCGCGAGAAAATTAGTGAATACGGATACTCATCCTAGGCTACCAACTCTACTTCGGTTAAGTTTGTGTCGATAGGTACTTGCTCACACACTAAGGACATCGTAACAACACAATTTTGCTTTTGCGGTCATCAACCTCCCTCCTATACAAACCAATCCGAATCATGTCATTATACCTAAGCCTAACTCACTCATCCTTCTTTTGTCCCTTTTCATTCTGGCGCAATCACATTAAGCCCGTTATCCTTTCACACTCATGGTAGGATAGCCTGTTAGTGACTATGATCTCATTATCATCATTTTTTTTCTTTTTTGCACAATGGGTTAAATATCAATAAAATAAAGAAGTTTTCGCCGTTGGGATAAATGATCGGGTGAGGATCACCTAACTTAGAAGGAGCATTTCTTTTCATTCATTCATATTTTTTTTCAATTTACCTTTTAAGTCTGAGATCATACACTTATTTGCATCGGCTTCCTACTTAGTGCGTACTTAGGATGGTGCTGACTGCTAAATAAACTACTTAGGGACTACTAAAGGGGTGAGAACTTAAGGCTATGGCATAACAAGTACTCAAATTGATTTCCATAATTTAGAGGCTCACGGTGTTAAAACGATACCGATCTTGCGGAATTTTCCCAAGTCTCACAATCTAACCTCAATTTCGTCTATAACCTAAGATTTTCAAAAGAAACAATATTTTTAACTCAAAAATTTTCAAAATTAATTGGTATGGCTCAAGAGAATGGGGAAATCGATAGTCAACATAAAATCACGCATAAAGACTCGACAACACATGCACAGACGCACGAAGCATTAAAACAAAAACAAACAAAAATTTAAAATCATGCTAGAAAACAGTAAATCTAACTAGAAAGCGGTAAATGTTCCTCCCCCACACTTAAACCAAACATTGTCCTCAATGTTTTGATAAAAGGTGGTAAAGGAAGGATACAACCTGTATGAATGCCATTATGTGCTACCACAGCCAAATTCGCCCTAATTCTTCCCTTGTTGTCCCTGTCTTTGCTGGCCACTTCTACTCAGGTGTCTTGTACTACGAGTTATCTGATTTTGCTGAAACTTCACTTTACTGAAGCCGCTCATCACTACCTGTTTCCGAATGAAGTACCTGTAAAAAATGTTAAAAAAATACGGTGCGGTGTGTGTAGGTGGAACCCGACCATGCGAAAAGACAAGGAAAAGGTGAGTTACGAACGGGAGAGATATACCCTCTCCTATCATACTCAACATTGGTGTCACCACCTGCAGCGACATTCGTAGGAATGCCCGTGGGCACCAGGTCATTTTAAGGGACTGTCATCTAGAGATTCTTCTTCCTAAATGCAGCTGAGACGTGACAAGCGATGAATTTCTTTATTTTCTACAAACACAAACAATAAAAGTAAAACATTAAATTAAAATCTCGTGAGTTGCCACCCCCGGAGCGTTTTGTTCAACGTCGATAACTCAACGGTTAGGAGTGTTAATCTTCGGTTTCCATGGCCATTTATCAAGCCATCTCACATATCCCTCGCCTTTTCTTTTCTTTCTTCTGTGGGGCGGTTCATTCTTTTGAACTAGTGGTGGTGGTTCTGGATCTATCCTAAGTATTAGCTTTTCAAGTTTGGGCTTAGTTATCTCATCCACCATCTCAAAGTATAACCTTACCCTCTTAGCAGTAATGATATCCCAAGTTTCATGGTCCTCGAACAAAGATGCATCGGTGTGGATATTTTTCAATACTTCCGCATACGTTTTGGATTGGGATTCTACCTTAACTTCTACAAACCTTTGCGGGAAAGGAATTGGTGGGGTATATGGAGGAGGAACGACATTAGGTGATTCCTTCGCTACCTCTTCGACAACCTCACATTCGAATTGTGTCGATGGATTTTTCTCAATCTCTACTCTCTTCTCACCAGAACTCTCCTCAACCTCATTATCACTCTCCTCGGGATTCTCTATTTGTTTTTCATTAATGGTTGTTACAACATCCACATGCTCCTCAGGGGAGGGTCCTATAGGTGTCTGTGCAAGCAAGGAGATTTGAGTCTCCAATGCCTCAGTGTGAGTCGCGAGGGACTCGACAATAGTGTTTATCTGCCTAAGGTTTTCATAAGTATCGAGATGTTGTCTTCTAAGTTCTTCATTCTGGATAGTTTGTTTCTCCACAAAGTGCTCCATCATAGATTCTGACCCAGAATTAGTTGTTGTTTCAATGAAATCCTCCATTAATGTTTTGAGGTTGGAATTAACGGATTCTTGTGGTTCCTCAAAATTATGAGAGTGGTACTTTGGGTGGAAATGAGTTAGTGTCGCGTTGAAATCCTCCATTAGTATTTCGAGATTGGAACTATGTGATTCTTGAGGTTCCTCGAAATTTTGAGAATGGTAATCATAGGAAAAATTTGGTTGCCGTTCCTCAAAATATTGGGAGTATTGCGGTTGGTAATTGTAGAGAAAATTTGGGTGCGGCTCCTCAAGATATTGTGAGTGGTTATCATAGAGAAAATTTGGGTGATACATAGTTTTTAATTTTTTAATTTTTTATTATTTTTTTATAGGAGTACCTTAGTCTATACGGTGCAACAACGGAATAACAATATTGACTGTTGGTCCCCGGCAACGGCGCCAAAAACTTGATGCGTCCGCAAGTGCACGGAAATATCGAAGTAATATAAAATATTATCGAACCCACAGAGACCAATATCAACCTACCGTTATCTATCATTGCTTTGTAAAGCTAAGGCTAATGAATGATTGATTAAGGGGAAACTAAGACTAAAACTAAAAATGAACTTAGAAAATATGATAACAAAGAGAGGTCGGAATATGGATTCCGCGTTCCTAAAGGACTTTGTAGAATTCGGGTGCTAATTGCAACTATAACTTAGTTCTGTAGAATATACCGAATTAAAAACTCCGCCTCACGCTCTCGCGGTATTAACTAAAGTCATGTTCCCTAATCCCAAGATTTTGCTGTCGCTCGCCCGGTAACTTGGAAATATATTTTGAAAGCCAATAATATCCTAAACGTATCTAAAGCGCTCTCACTGTATTTAGATATGTTGTCTAATTTCCACTATCCGGTTCGACCCCCATGCTCTCGCAGTGCCGGCTCTAACCTTAATTAATTTCTCACTCTCGTGACAAAATCATGTTAAATCACCTCTCACTCTCGTGACAAAGCCATTTAAATTAGACTTGGAAATTAAAACCAAAACATGATTTTAATCATAAGTTCGCACCTATTATTTTCTACCGAGTCCCGTCGGTAACGAAGATCTTCATCCGCCAGACTCTAAACTATTTAGCCAAACATTGAATTAAATGAAAACAACATAAACATGATAAATATAATCAATGACAACATGCTTAAACAATTATGAAATGCAATAACAATAATAACAATAATAAAGTGATAAAATAAAGAACATGTAAATACGATAAAATAAATGGAGACTTGAATTAAAAGAAACTGGAAATAACTTCAATAAAATGATGGCAAGATTGTTGATTCAAGCAGTTACACAGATTACAGGACTAAAAACTAATGAGGGAGTAATTCCTCGATGTGAGAAAATACTCCTTTTACAATTGTAATTTTCTGCCTAAAACTATGAACAGCGCTTTCGCGCACAAAAATTGGATTCTCCAAAATGTAAAGAAAACTACTATATATAGAGTAACAATGTGTCTGGTAACTCCCGAAGATCATGGGTGAGTCATGGAGAAAGTGGGAGAAAACATTCCCAGTAGTGCTGTAGTGGGTGGTTACAAGACCAGGCGTGGAGAGAAATAAGGAAAGTGGCTTCGTGGAGAAGAATCAGGAAGACTGGGCGGAAGGAGAAAATATAGGCTCAGTTGTTGAGGTTACTGAGTGGTTTGAGTGGTCCATGCTGTCAAAATATTAAACCTGTAAATCAAGTTGTGCCGGTCGCCATAGTCTTGTGACGAGGGTCACAGCTTTAAGTTCTGTGACAGTCGCATGGGCCTGTGACGGTCGTCATGCGCCCTTAGTGCATAATCCTTATTCTGCTGTCAAACATCTTTTTTTCTTCTCTTTTCTTCTATTTTCTTTCTTCTTTCTTCATGCAGGTTGACTTAGAGGAATGCCCGTGGGCACCAGGTCATTTTAAGGGACTGTCATCTAGAGATTCTTCCACCTAAATGCAGCTGAGACGTGACAAGCGATACAATTCTTTATTTTCTACAAACACAAACAATAAAAGTAAAACATTAAATTAAAATCTCGTGGGTTGCCACCCACGCAGCGTTTTGTTCAACGTCGATAGCTCGACGGTTAGGAGTGTTAATCTTCGGTTTCCATGGCCATTTATCAAGCCATCTCACATATCCCTCGCCTTTTCCTTTCTTCCTTCTATGGGACGGTTCATTCTTTTGAACTTGTGGTGGTGGTTCTGGATCTATCCTAAGTATTAGCTTTTCGAGTTTGGGCTTAGTTATCTCATCCACCATCTCAAAGTATAGCCTTACCCTCTTAGCAGTAATGATATCCCAAGTTTCATGGTCCTCAAATTTTCTCTTTTTATGCGTGACCTCAAACAAAGATGCATCGGTGTGGATATTTTTCAATACTTCCGCATACGTTTTGGATTGGGATTCTACCTTAACTTCTACAAACCTTTGCGGGAAAGTAATTGGTGGGGTATATGGAGGAGGAACGACATTAGGTGTTTCCTTCGCTACCTCTTCGAGAACCTCACTTTCGGATAGTGTCGATGGATTTTTCTCAATCTCTACTCTCTTCTCACCAGAACTCTCCTCAACCTCATTATCACTCTCCTCGGGATTCTCTATTTGTCTTTCATTAATGGTTGTTACAACATCCACATGCTCCTCAGGGGAGGGTTCTATAGGTGTCTGTACAAGCAAGGAGATTTGAGTCTCCAATGCCTCAGTGTGAGTCGCGAGGGACTCGACAATAGTGTTTATCTGCCTAAGGTTTTCATAAGTATCGAGATGTTGTCTTCTAAGTTCTTCATTCTGAAGAGTTTGTTTCTCCACAAAGTGCTCCATCATAGATTCTAACCTAGAATTAGTTGTTGTTTCAATGAAATCCTCCATTAATGTTTCGAGGTTGGAATTAATGGATTCTTGTGGTTCCTCAAAATATTGGGAGTGGTAATTTGGGTGGAAATGAGTTATTGTCGCGTTGAAATCCTCCATTAGTATTTCGAGAATGGAACTATGTGATTCTTGAGGTTCCTCGAAATTTTGAGAATGGTAATCATAGGAAAAATTTGGTTGCGGTTCCTCAAAATATTGGGAGTATTGCGGTTGGTAATTGTAGAGAAAATTTGGGTGCGGCTCCTCAAGATATTGTGAGTGGTTATCATAGAGAAAATTTGGGTGATACATAGTTTTTAATTTTTTAATTTTTTTTTATGGAGTTCCTTAGTTTATACGGTGCAACAACGGAATAACAATATTGACTGTTGGTCCCCGGCAACGGCGCCAAAAACTTGATGCGTCCGCAAGTGCATGGAAATATCAAAGTAATATAAAATATTATCGAACCCACAGAGACCAATATCAACGTACCGTTATCTATCGTTGCTTTGTAAAGCTAAGGCTATTGAATGATTGATTAAGGGGAAACTAAGACTAAAACTAAAAATGAACTTAGAAAATATGATAATAAAGAGAGGTCGGAATATGGATTTCGCGTTCCTAAAGGACTTTGTAGAATTCGGGTGCTAATTGCAACTATAACTTAGTTCCGTAGAATGTACCGAATTAAAAACTCCGCCTCACGCTCTCGCGGTATTAACTAAAATCATGTTCCCTAATCCCAAGATTTTGCTGTCGCTCGCCCGGTAACTCAGAAATATATTTTGAAATCCAATAATATCCTAAACGTATCTAAAGCGCTCTCGCTGTATTTAGATATGCTGCCTAATTTCCACTATCCGGTTCGACCCCCACGCTCTCGCAGTGCCGGCTCTAACCTTAATTAATTTCTCACTCTCGTGACAAAATCGTGTTAAATCACCTCTCACTCTCGTGACAAAGCCATTTAAATTAGGCTTGGAAATTAAAACCAAAACAGGATTTTAATCATAAGTTCGCACCTATTATTTTCTACCGAGTCCCGTCGGTAACGAAGATCCTCATCCGTCAGACTCTAAACTATTTAGCCAAACATGGAATTAAATGAAAACAACATAAACATGATAAATATAATCAATGACAGCATGCTTAAACAATTATGAAATGCAATAACAATAATAACAATAATAAAGCGATAAAATAAAGAACCTGTAAATACGATAAAATAAATGGAGACTTGAATTAAAAGAAACTGGAAATAACTTCAATAAAATGATGGCAAGATTGTTGATCCAAGCAGTTACACAGATTACAGGACTAAAAACTAATGAGGGAGTAATTCCTCGATGTGAGAAAATACTCCTTTTACAATTGTAATTTTCTGCCTAAAACTATGAACAGCGCTTTCGCGCCCAAAAATTGGATTCTCCAAAATGTAAAGAAAACTACTATATATAGAGTAACAATGTGTCTGGTAACTCCCGGAGATCATGGGTGAGTTATGGAGAAAGTGGGAGAAAACCTTCCCAGTAGTGCTGTAGTGGGTGGTTACAAGACCAGGCGTGGAGAGAAATAAGGAAAGTGGCTTCGTGGAGAAGAATCAGGAAGACTGGGGGGTAGGAGAAAATGTAGGATCAGTTGTTGAGGTTACTGAGTGGTTTGAGTGGTCCACGCTGTCAAAATATTAAACCTGTAAATCAAGTTGTGCCGGTCGCCATAGTCTTGTGACGAGGGTCACAACTTTAAGTTCTGTGACGGTCGCATGGGCCTGTGACGATCGTCATGCGCCCTTAGTACAGAATCCTTATTCTGCTGTCAAACATCTTCTTTTCTTCTCTTTTCTTCTATTTTCTTCCTTCTTTCTACATGCAGGTTGACTTAGAGGAATGCCCGTGGGCACCAGGTCATTTTAAGGGACTGTCATCTAGAGATTCTTCCACCTAAATGCAGTTGAGACGTGACAAGCGATACAATTCTTTATTTTCTACAAACACAAACAATAAAAGTAAAACATTAAATTAAAATCTCGTGGGTTGCCACCCACACAGCGTTTTGTTCAACGTCGATAGCTCGACGGTTAGGAGTGTTAATCTTCGGTTTCCATGTCCATTTATCAAGCCATCTCACATATCCCTCGCCTTTTCTTTTCTTCCTTCTATGGGACGGTTCATTCTTTTGAACTTGTGGTGGTGGTTCTGGATCTATCCTAAGTATTAGCTTTTCGAGTTTGGGCTTAGTTATCTCATCCACCATCTCAAAGTATAGCCTTACCCTCTTAGCAGTAATGATATCCCAAGTTTCATGGTCCTCAAATTTTCTCTTTTTATGCGTGGCCTCAACCAAAGATGCATCGGTGTGGATATTTTTCAATACTTCCACATACTTTTTGGATTGGGATTCTACCTTAACTTCTACAAACCTTTGCGGGAAAGGAATTGGTGGGGTATATGGAGGAGGAACGACATTAGGTGCTTCCTTCGCTACCTCTTCGACAACCTCACTTTCGGATAATGTCGATGGATTTTTCTCAATCTCTACTCTCTTCTCACCAGAACTCTCCTCAACCTCATTATTACTCTCCTCGGGATTCTCTATTTGTTTTTCATTAATGGTTGTTACAACATCCACATGCTCCTTAGGGGAGGGTCCTATAGGTGTCTGTGCAAGCAAGGAGATTTGAGTCTGCAATGCCTCAGTGTGAGTCGCGAGGGACTCGACAATAGTGTTTATCTGCCTAAGGTTTTCATAAGTATCGAGATGTTGTCTTCTAAGTTCTTCATTCTGGAGAGTTTGTTTCTCCACAAAGTGCTCCATCATAGATTCTAACCTAGAATTAGTTGTTGTTTCAATGAAATCCTCCATTAATGTTTCCAGGTTGGAATTAACGGATTCTTGTGGTTCCTCAAAATATTGGGAGTGGTAATTTGGGTGGAAATGAGTTAGTGTCGCGTTGAAATCCTCCATTAGTATTTCGAGAATGGAACTATGTGATTCTTGAGGTTCCTCGAAATTTTGAGAATGGTAATCATAGGAAAAATTTGGTTGCGGTTCCTCAAAATATTGGGAGTATTGCGGTTGGTAATTGTAGAGAAAATTTGGGTGCGGCTCCTCAAGATATTGTGAGTGGTTATCATAGAGAAAATTTGGGTGATACATAGTTTTTAATTTTTTAATTTTTTATTATTTTTTTTTAGGAGTACCTTAGTCTATACGGTGCAACAACGGAATAACAATATTGACTGTTGGTCCCTGGCAACGGCGCCAAAAACTTGATGCGTCTGCAAGTGCACGGAAATATCGAAGTAATATAAAATATTATCGAACCCACAGAGACCAATATCAACCTACCGTTATCTATCGTTGCTTTGTAAAGCTAAGGCTAATGAATGATTGATTAAGGGGAAACTAAGACTAAAACTAAAAATGAACTTAGAAAATATGATAATAAAGAGAGGTCGGAATATGGATTCCGCGTTCCTAAAGGACTTTGTAGAATTCGGGTGCTAATTGCAACTATAACTTAGTTCCGTAGAATATACCGAATTAAAAACTCCGCCTCACGCTCTCGCGGTATTAACTAAAGTCATGTTCCCTAATCCCAAGATTTTGCTGTCGCTCGCTCGGTAACTCAGAAATATATTTTGAAAGCCAATAATATCCTAAACGTATCTAAAGCGCTCTCGCTGTATTTAGATATGCTGCCTAATTTCCACTATCCGGTTCGACCCCCACGCTCTCGCAGTGCCGGCTCTAACCTTAATTAATTTCTCACTCTCGTGACAAAATCGTGTTAAATCACCTCTCACTCCCGTGACAAAGCCATTTAAATTAGACTTGGAAATTAAAACCCAAAACAGGATTTTAATCATAAGTTCGCACCTATTATTTTCTACCTAGTCCCGTCGGTAACGAAGATCCTCATCCGCCGGACTCTAAACTATTTAGCCAAACATGGAATTAAATGAAAACAACATAAACATGATAAATATAATCAATGACATCATGCTTAAACATTTATGAAATGCAATAACAATAATAACAATAATAAAGCGATAAAATAAAGAACCTGTGAATACGATAAAATAAATGGAGACTTGAATTAAAAGAAACTGGAAATAACTTCAATAAAATGATGGCAAGATTGTTGATCCAAGCAGTTACACAGATTACAGGACTAAAAACTAATTAGGGAGTAATTCCTCGATGTGAGAAAATAATCCTTTTACAATTGTAATTTTCTGCCTAAAACTATGAACAACGTTTTCGCGCCCAAAAATTGGATTCTCCAAAATGTTAAGAAAACTACTATATATAGAGTAACAATGTGTCTGGTAACTCCCGAAGATCATGGGTGAGTCATGGAGAAAATGGGAGAAAACCTTCCCAGTAGTGCTGTAGTGGGTGGTTACAAGACCAGGCGTGGAGAGAATTAAGGAAAGTGGCTTCGTGGAGAAGAATCAGGAAGACTGGGCGGAAGGAGAAAATGTAGGATCAGTTGTTGAGGTTACTGAGTGGTTTAAGTGGTCCATGCTGTCAAAATATTAAACCTGTAAATCAAGTTGTGCCGGTCGCCATAGTCTTGTGACGAGGGTCACAACTTTAAGTTCTGTGACGGTCGCCATGGGCCTGTGACGGTCGTCATGCGCCCTTAGTGCAGAATCCTTATTCTGCTGTCAAACATCTTCTTTTCTTCTCTTTTCTTCTATTTTCTTCCTTCTTTCTTCATGCAGGTTGACTTAGAGAGAATACCTGAAAATGAACTTAATACTCGCAAATAAAATGTGAATAAACGAAAAAAATGATAAAATAATTCATGCAAGTTAAGTCAATTTAACGATATAATTTCGCGTTATCAGTTCTAAGAGCTCTGTCTATAAAATTCGATCACATTATGGCCATTGAAGAATTTAAATATTTATGTGAGATAATGCTTGAAGAATTGAAAGCATATCTTGAAGCTCATAAGCTGAGGTTGAAATAGAGAAACTAAGATAAGGTTAATAAACAAGCTTTGATGACTAATTTTTTCAACAAAATGAAAGAAGACTCTTCAAAGATTAACGAAGGAAAGGAAATTTTAAAGAAGAAGTGGAATGATAATGGTGGAGACAAGAATTCAAGGTGAGACGAACAGGAATGGTGATTCTTACAATTAGAAATTTAAGAAGAAAATAGAGATGAATGGAGCCTAATGATATTGTTGTCAAACGTTTGGACAAACTTGGGAATGTTACTTAAATAAAGAATCAAATGGAAATAATAAGTGTGTCGTACAATATGAACATGCATGAAGTAGTGACTCAAAGGAGGCAATTTTGATGGCCAACACGCACTTATCTCAAGATAAAACCAATGTATGGTACCTTGACATAGGGTACAATAATCACATGACATGAAACAAGAGATGGTTCATCAAGCTTGATGAATAGGTAAAAAGATCCATTATATTTGTAAATAATAACATGGCCACATCAGAAGGAATTGAAAAAATTGTTGTGGAGAAGATAGATGAACAAGAACCAATCATATGTGATGTTTTGTATGTTCCTTCAATGGAAAGCAATATGGCAAGATTGGGTCAAATGCTTGACAAAAGTTACACAATGAGGCTGGAAGATCGGGAGATCAAGGTGTTTGATGAAAGTTCTAGGCTAATCCTGAGGGCAACCCTATAAAACAACATAATATTCAAGATTACGATTAACATGTTAGACCATAAATGTCTTGCATCAACCACGATTGGATACCAAAATTAGATTTGGAATTATAGGTATAGCCATCTCAATTTTAGGAGTTTTAACTTGATGCACATAAAGAAGATGATGTATGGACTTACCAAAATCCCAATGCTAAAGTAGTAGTGTGAGGAGTGTTGGATTTCCAAGTAGGCAAAAAAGTCATTCAAATACGACTTTCTAATAAATTCACAACAGAAGTTAGGGATTATGCATTCAGATGTGCATGGTCCATTTAAATTAAAGTCATTAAGAGGTAATTGTTACTTATAGACCTTCATAGATGAATTCACTAGGTATATGTAGATTTTCTTGTTGGAGAAGAAAATGGAAGTGTTCACCAACTTCAAGAGATTTAAGCTGCTAGTTGAAAAAGAGGTTGAATATGTCATCAAGAAGATGAGCATTGATGGTGGAAATGAGTACACTTCAACAGAATTTTATCATGTTGTGAGAACGAAGGAATTGATTATGAATTTGTAGTACCTTACACACCTCAGCATAATGGTGTCGCCAAGAGAAATAATAAGAGCATTTTGAGCTTGGAAAGAAATATACTCAAGGCAAAGAAAATTCCAAACAATTTCTGGGGTAAGGCTACATCGACTGCAGTCTACATCAATAAATGTCCAACAAAGAATTTGAGCAACAAGACACCATATGAAGCTTGTTCAAGCCTGAAACCAATTCTTGGACACTTCAAGATATTTGGCTCACTATGCTACAGACATGTACCTGATCAACTTAGAAGGATGTTAGATTAATAGAGTTCAAAACATGATTTTGGCGGGTTATCATTCCACCAGTGCCTTCAAGTTGTTCTCATGAAATGAGAATAAGGTGATGATGAGAAAATATGTGCAATTTGACGAGAGAAAATTATGGAACGAGTTAAAACTTCCAAGAAATCCAATCTAAGAAAGTAAAATTCCAAGACACATTAACACCACTCTAGAAAATGACCAAGAAATTGAGACCTAGCCTATACAACCTTGGGAAGTGATGATATTAACAAGAGGCATAACTTAATCGACTAGATTGAATGATTGTGAAAGATTTTGTGATCTAGCCATAAGAGATAATGGACACATGTTTGAAGAAGCCATGCTTATTGAATTAGAACCAATTGATCATCTTCAAGCCATGAAATATGAGAATGGTGAGGTTCAATGAATGAAGAACTCAAGTCCATTGAGAAGAACAAAACCTGGAAACTTTTCAAGCACCCAGGTAAGAAAAATATAGATGATAGGTGGTTTAACAAGTTGAAATTGAGGCCAAAGAGTGAAATTTCCAAGTACAATGCAAGATTGGTGGAAAAAAGGTTTCTTGAAAAGCCTAGAAATAATTATAATGAAGTATATGCACCAGTGGCTATGATTGAAATAATAAGTCTAGTCATAGCCATTGTAGCATTTAGAGGTTGAAAGATTCATCAAATAAATGTGAAGTCAATATTTATCAATGGATCTTTAGAAGAAGAAGTCTGTGTGAAGTAATCACTGAGTTTTGATGTAAAAGGGAAAGAAAAGATGGTGCACAAGCTGAGAAAAGCATTATATGGACTGAAGCAAACACCTAAAGCATGGGACAAAAGAATTGATAGCTTAATGATAAAGCGATATTTTATTAAGATCACATAAGAGGATGAAATGTATGTAAAAGGCTCAAATTAGGAAAACTAAGTCATTCTATGTCTCTATGTGGATGATATATTGGTCACGAGCTCTAATGAAGATGATTTTTCAACATTTAAGGCAAGCTTTGAGAAAGAGTTTGAAATGTCAAACATAGGAAATTTCTAAGACAACGCAAGGAGTTTTCTTACATTAGAAGAAATATACATAAGACATCAGGAATAAGTTCAAGATGAGCAATTGCAGCCCTCCAATTACACTTATGGAAACAAACATCAAACTAAAGAAGGAATCAAATGATGAACTGGTAGATAACACATTTTGTAAAATCAAATGATGAATTTTACAAGTTTGAAAAACTTTGGATTAAAACAAAATAATTTGTAAAATTAAAGTTTGAAAATATTTTATAAAACAATGGAATAAATCGGCAACAAAAAATCAAAGGAAAGTAAATTGCTAGAAAATAAAAGAGATAATGGGGAAGAAAGAAGACTAGAGAGTTATACAGGTTCGACCAAGATGACCTACTCATATCCCCAAGAATTATTCTTGAGAGTATCCACTAAACTTGAGAGATTTTAGAAGAAGTTTCCCATAAACCTCTTTATACAAGGAAATGAAGTTTTCAAGCTTACTTCTAGTCAAACAACAAACAATGGCTTAGATTAGTTAGTCACCAAACCAAATATAGATTTTCCATAGGTTAATCTCGAAACAAGACAAAGTTTTGAGTTTCCTATCCTTCAAACTGAGCTAGGGTTTCGAATAGGCTTATCGTTAACCATGTTGAGATTTTTAACGAGTTTATCTTGAACAAATAAAGTTTTTAGTCGGGATGAGCTAAAGTACTATTGTGAAGATTTTATTGGTTGATCTTCACGAACCAAAAAAGAGTTTTCTCTTCAAGGTGAAACTCATTAACCAAATGAATACTTCCAAAGACAATCCCCAAAAATACAAAAGCTTTTAATTGGTTTAGCCCGTAACCAAAATAACAACTTTCTATAGAAGAATTATTTATCCAAGAGACAAATACTGGACCATTTTTAGACAATAATATAACAATCAAACACCACCCAAGGGCCCTCTTTCCATGACTTGGATATTATCTGCTTCTAAATTGAACTTAACTATAAAAATGGTTGATATTTAGAATATCAAAACTCGTAAATCTATCTTTAATAGTGTGGAAGTCAAGTCTCTAATAAGAATGTTTGAGGGAAATCACATATTTTCCAAGGAGCACATTGTAATGCCCATGACTGCCTTCTAGATTACCGACTAACTTCACAAACCAACAAGGGTATTTTTAGAATGCTTTGTCCTCACTCACATGCTTTCCGAGAAACATCCCATAAGGTCTCTCATCCAAATACTACTCCAAGTTAACCCTCCTTAACTATGGAGTTCTTATTTATCAGGCTACCAAAAAGAAGATGCATCTTGTTGGTATAGGTAGTACCAGTCAATCCTTATAAACATTCCTTTAACCATGCAGTTTTATATCTGCACAAACTCAGGATCCATCTCATTCCAATGTAAATTCGGCAACCACTCTCTGCCCTCTTCGGCCTCAAGTGTTACATCCACTATCCACCTTCTTCGGCCTTAGGTGTTACACACACAAGTTATCAAAACCTAAATATGCCATATGCACCATATCTCTAGTGGATTTGCCTCCTTCGTTGGCTGAGAAATGGATACGAATGACGACCCTATAAAAAACCACTAAATCAACGTGAATCCTTTTTCTCTCATCTTATGTTTCTTTTCTTGACGTGTGATGGATAAACAACAAGTTTTGTTCGTATTTTAAATAAAATTTTAAATAGTGTATTGAATAAATATTACTTACATTTGATTTGTGTTTTTACTCAAAACAAAAACACGCTTGTTCATTCTAATTGGTAGAATATTTTGATTGGTAACAATATCAATTAAAAGGCATTAAAGTTAAATGAATTTATGAACAAGTTCACAACTCAGTTTGAAATATTCATGTTTTTGGATATGTAATATATAAGAACAAAATTTGGTTATACATCTGGCCTTTGAGTTTTGATGATAACTGCACATGTTATCTAAGAGAACAGTTTTGTATGATATGGTTTCTGTCTAGTGTGTGATTGTTGTCAATATGATTCCGACTCTGATAAGAAGACGTGTGACATCATCAAACTCTGTTATAAACACTCTGGAAAGAAAACATATGATGTGTACAAGATAAAGTCAAGATTCCGAAATACTTCTAATGCAAAGGTTCTAAGGAACGTTAATAACGACTTTTTAATTGAGACTTTATGAGAAAGGCCTATAAGGCTTTCTAATGGGATGCGCTTCTAATGTTACAAGTTCTGAAGATTCTGAAGATGTGATTCAGGTGAACATGGTTCTGAAGATTCTGAAGACACAATATCTGAAGGTCAAGTTCTGAAGAGTTTCTGAAGACAACGTTCAGGTGAATAAAGTACTGAAGACTCTGAAGACAAAGAATGTGCTTAATGAATTCTGAAGACTCTGAAGACAAGGTTCTAAAGACTCTAAAGATATTACTTCTAAAAGAACGAGTGTTGAAGATTCTCAAGATAGATTCAGGTGAACAAAGATCTTGGAATTCTGAAAACTGGGTTTCTGAAGTTGCAAAGAATTGACTCTTCTACAACATGCTTCATCAATGTTTTATTTGAAGCCACTGAAGACATTAGAAATACAGAAGAAAAGAATAGTTTTGAGCTAAACACAAGAATACAAATACTATGACCTTTACCTCGATAAGGTGGCGCAAGAGCAACTTTTTGTACAATGATGTTGACCATTCCTTCATGTAAATGTTGGGATATTGCTGTTGGAATATGTTTCTAAAAATGCCCCTCAACGAATCTATTCTCTCAAGCTCTATAAATTGAAGATCAAGAAGCTTAAAGAATTACTGGTTGCTGGTAATAGCATGATACTATGCAAAGCCAAAGTGCTGAAGAAAATGCTACAAGCTGAAGCTTAAATGAAGAATGCTCAATGAAGAAGAAGCTGAAGAAAACTGCTGAATGTGTTTACAAACGATGAATATGCTAAAGCCATGTGAAACTAGTCAAGTGAAACATCAATAAGTGAAGCATAGTAACTTAGTTGATCTTAATGGTTAAGATGGAAGAAGCATTATATGCTTAAGAAAGGAGTTCATCAAAAGAAGCTTAAAGCTTATGAAAAGAAGTTGTAGTGCTCAATAAGAAAGCTTTTAAGCAATACAGAACTAGTGTTTTATAACCTCTCAGAGATTAATTCTTTAGATAGTTTTGTATTAGAAAGCAAGAAGATGCTGCTCAAGAACTGCTAGAAACACTTAGGTGTTATTGTACTTCATTTGTGTAACCAGTTTGTAAGAAGCATATTAGTGCACAAGAAAATCCTTGTAAAAGGTGTTGTTCCTTGAGCGGTCAAGTGAAGACCAGAATGCTTGAGAAGACTAACCGTGTTTCTAATAGCTTAGTGGATGTAGTTCCTTGAGCGACTAAGTGAAAGCCAGGATGCTTGAGAGGGCTAAGCGTGTTGTTTAACAGCTTAGAGGTTGTAATCATTTTGATGATTAGTGGATTAAGTCACTGTCTAAGGCAAAATCACCTTAGTGGGTGGACTGGAGTAGCTTCGTTAACAGTAAACCAGGATAAAAATAATTGTGTTCATTTATTTTTATTTACTTGTTAACGTCATTAGTTTAATTCCACAAAAAAGGGACGAAATGTGAAACCCAATTCAAACCCCCTTTTCTTGTGTTTCTCAATCTTCATAATATTGGCAAAGTCAAATTCATCAATTGAGGATGCTTTGGATCGAAACTAACCCGCAAGTTTGAACCAAACACCACAACAATAAGTGAAACCAAACGGTGCACCAAGACGATAAATAAAACAACGTCAGAATAAGATGAGGAAATCACGAGAGAGAGAGAGAGAGAGAGAGAGAGAGAGAGAGAGAGAGAGAGAGAGAGAGAGAGAGAGAGAGAGAGAGAGAGAGAGAGAGAGGAAAAAGCATGAAAAAAAACTAGATACAAGTAAAAATCATGTATTTAAATAAAAAGGAAAATAATGATTTGAAAAGTTAATTTCAAAGCTAAATTTGGTCATAAAACATTCTGTCATTTAACTTGAGGCAGTTGATTTTTGTCTATTATGATGAAGTTACATTTTTTACCATTGATTTAATAATATTAATATTCAATTATCAAGATTAATTATCAGTAATCTGTTGGTAACTTTTTAGTTTTGTTATTTGAAACATTATTTTTTTTTCAATCATCATATTCATCTTTCACCACCCATAAAAATATGTTCATCCATCATCTTCATCATCTATCATTTCTAAAAAACAGATTTATAATCATCTTTATCTTCCATCATCCTTAAAAATTCATATTCTTCAATTGTCATAATTTTTCAATATTCTTAAAAAACTCATATTTATCCATCATCTTCCTCTTTGACCACCATTTTTATTTAAAAATATAAAACAAGCAATAATATTATATATTACCAAATCTAAAGAAAAAAAATATGATTAAAAAAAAACATATATAATCTTTTCTTTTTCGGATTAAAATCCTTTCTCTTTAAATTTGATTTTTCTATCTTAAATTAGAAAAAAGAGCAACAAATGCAGATTTGAAATTGGAAAAAAAATATCTCTTTTTAAGTTCCTAATAAATATTGTTACACAACAAGAACCACCATTGAGGTGACCTACTTCACTACTCCTCAACATCTTGCTCTTCACTCATGATAACCTCATTCAAGATGTTCATTTTCAAGTTATTTGTCGTAAATGCAGCAACTTTCGCAACTCTATGTTCATCAAACACGCCAAAAGAGGCTGCAATGATGACAAAATAAACTTGTACAAGTTAGATTGATAAAAAAATTTGGCAAAATACTCTTTTTGGTCACTTAGTTATATTTCAGGGTTCATTTTGGTCTCTTAACTTTAAAAAAGTCCATATTAGTCTCTTAACTCTTCAAAATGTTCCATATTAGTCCTTTTTGTCCTATTAGCGACGAAAAAGTTCAAAAATCAGTCGTTAAATTCGCCGCTAATTAGACAAAAAGGATTAATTTGAAATGTTTTGAAGAGTTAAGGGACCAATATGGACCTTTTTAAAGTTAAGGGACCAAAATGAACCCCGAGATATAGTTAAAAGACCAAAAATGATATTTTGCAAAAAAAAAAACTTGTACAAGTTTGATTTTATACAATTTACATCTGAACCAAATCATTAACAACAAGAAGCAAGCATATTCATCAAACTTCAATTAATGCTACACACATGATTTTATAACTCTAATTTTTGTTTCAAAATCTCCAAACAATTTTGTTGTGAATTGATGTCGTCAAGAACAAATCAAAATATGAGAAAAATATTAAGTTTCTTGAACAAACACAAGAAACTCTATTAGGTTTTACAAAAGATAGAGAAGAAGGGAGAAGAAGAATAAGAATTGGTTAAAACTGTTTTACTATTCACTTAATAAAGGTTCAAAGATTACATATGAATACCAACAATTAACATCTCTCAACAACTTGAGAGAACTAGTCTACTTATAGACTACTAAGATAACTTAGGCTACAAGCTAACTTAGCAATTGGGCTTACAAGCAAGTTCCAATTCTCCATGCTAACTTAAACACAAAGCTAACATATTTCAACAGCATGCTTGAACATACTTCGACTCCAACATGCACAGCTTATGTCGAACCATGAAACTACCTTTGCCGACACTAGAGTTCGATCCAAAATACCATACATTTAATTCAATCAAACCCATATTAAGGTTTAAACTATTAACAACTCCAATTCTCATAAACACATCTCAACTCTTGAAAATTGCATGCATGTGGGCTGGATATAAAAAAACTTATATTTCAAAGAGAAAATATTCATATTTTGGAATTTTTATATTCTTCGATAAGTTAAAGATTTAAGTATTGAAATTTTAATGATCTTCAATAAAAGAGAAGACGAATTTTAGTTGAATTGTGTTCTTGAAATAGGAGAGAAAGAAAAAAAAATGGATTTGATTATTTTTTTTATCTCGTATGATAGTAAAGATGATGACGATTTGATGATGTTGTGAAGAAATTGAAGATGAAGATAATAGATGATACATCTGGATTTTCAAATATAAATGAAGATGGTGTTATTGATAGACATGACAACATAACCCATACCTGCGGGTATCCACCTGAACCCGACCCGAATTCGTTGGGGAAAATCCGCTTTGACTGAGTTTGGATTCAGGTTTAGGTTTTTCCTGATTATAAAATATGGAGACGGATCTGATAATGGAGACATTAGTATCCACACTAAACCCGCCTCGTTTCTTTTATTATGTGCTATATTATTTTAGTTTTAATAATTTAGAATATTAAATATGTGTTTACTATTTTGATATTTTGATTTATATTTATTATTTAAAATATTTGAAATGTATGCGTGAAATTTTATGAGATATTTTTATTTTATTATTTGTAATGTAATTTTATTTTGGAAAAATAAATACGTTTATTAAAAAAATAATTTCATTAAATAGATGGTGGCGGGGCGGGGATACCCGAACCCGTTTGTGACTGATTTGAGTTTTAATTCTCAATCTCCGATGAGGTTTGGGGCAGGGATTATTTTGAGATTCGGGTTTGAGTTTAGGGGAGGTAAAAACTATCTCCGACCCTCCCCCTTGTCATGCCAAGTTGTTGAATCTGAGTTTGTTACTGAGTTTGATTAAACAGAAAATATAAATAATTTATATTTAATAATAAATTTAAATAGTCAATTGGTCCATGTAAATTGACGTGTTTTTGTTTTTCATCCCTATATTTTTTTCAAAAAATTCTTAAATATTGAATTACATTTAAATTTAGTCCCTAAAGTTAAAATTTGCACGAAAATTTACAAGTTTCTTGTGGATTTTCATACGAATATTCTTGCAGATTTTTAACTTAATAGATTAAACTAAAAATTATTTCCAAAAAAAAATACAGAGGTTAAAATTAAAAACATGTCAATTTATAGGTCTCAAATTAATAGAGGGAAAAGAATGAGAGAGGAGGGGAGAGATTCTTTTAAATTATATATATATATATATATATATATATATATATATATATATATATATATATATATATATATTTGATTTAAAAGCGGGGAGAGGATGAGAATTGAGGTATTTTAATTAAAAATATGTTTGATTTAGGAGGGGAGTGAAGGGATTTTATTGATAAATTACATTTTTTATCCTTATAATTTTATAAATGATGTGATGTTCAAAATTGAAATAATTTTTTCTAATAAATTTTACTAATATCGAATGATTAAAAATGTTTTAATTTACCATGTTAAACAAAATTTAGTACACTTGATTAATATTATAACTCTAGGCGATACAAATTAAACTATCGGTTGATAACAACTTATAAATACATAAAATACTTTACTATTAAATATTATATATATATATATAAACATGAAAAAAATTATAATATTTATAATTTATATTAAGTATAAAAATATGAAAAATAATTTGAAGTTGGAGAATAATTATAATAAATTAATGAAAATAATTGAAATTTTTTTTTAAAAAGAGTAATAATAAAAAAGAAAATAAATAATTTTAAAATATTAAAATAAAATAATATTTTTATAAATTTAATAATTTTTTAATTATCAAAATTCACATTGCCACTTCTCCTCTCTTAATTCTTCTAATTTGAAAAACGCAAAAAATAGATTTTAAAAGAATTTTACTTGCCTTTCATCTTATTTTCTCTCTTAAAATTTGAATCAAATATATTTTATTAATAATATTCTCGCTAATCCATTTATCCTAAATCAAACACACTCTTAATAATATTTTTATTTTTAAATAATCTACTTGTATAGATTAAAAAAAAAAACGATTTCGTCATGGTTTATTCAAGATTCACTTGCCGAGATTAAACGTCAACATAAAACACCATCACTGCTTGAAGCATACGGTAGAAAAGAAGAGAAGATAATTTGGGTGGCAGTAAGTTTCTAGAAAGGTACACCATTTGATTAGTTTTGTTGTTACTATTATTTCCACAATTCTTAATATTAACCTCTTCACTTAAAATAAGCTACAATATCAAGCAATATTCATCTAAAGTAATCTTTGTCTTAGTTTGGCAGTAATTATTGAACGATTAATATCAAATCGTGTGCATACATACTTCCATTAATTCAAGATTGAAGTTTCCACGAATGAAGCACTTTCTTGTCCGCAATTGAAGGACTAGGTCTCGGTAGAGTGGAGATAGTGGTGGGAGAATTAAGAGACAAGTTAGTTTATGTGGGTTGCATGGACTAAAATATTTTGAAAAATCAAGGATTAGCATATAAAATAATCGTGACGATTAAAATTCAATCTAGGTGTGTTCTAACTTCTTCTTGTCATGATTAAGTTCATGAAAATATTGAACTATTTTTTTCAACATGGTCTATCAAATCAAATGATTACATATAGAATGGGATTACACATTTTGTGGAATTGAAAATTTTTTGCCATAATTTTATATCCGTGTTGAATCCTTCAAGAATTATATTTCTATATGATTTGCATTTCTTTCTTCTAAATGGGTTGGAGGAAGAGCATTTGAGTCTTTCTCCGAAGTTCATAAGGTTTGTAAGAAAGGACGATATTAATATATTTTAGAGGTGAAATATTGAATACTTTTTCCATCATTACACTTTTTATATTGACTATTGAGAATTCCTTAGTTAGTCTAATAAAGTCTAAAAGGTTATTATTTATAAGGGGATATATAATATATTCATCACTTTAAAAACTTAGTTTGGTTTAATTTATTTTTAATCAAATTCTAAATTTGTATTAGAGTATATTAGAGCGCTTTCAATTAAGGTTTATAAAATTGTTGTCGAATTTGAAAGTTTGCAAACGATCAACTAATAGCTTTTAACTGTAATTCCCTTTATACTTCAAACAATTATGTTGAGAAAGAAACGTCAGTCCTTAGGAGTGAGAATGGGCTGAGTCGAAGTAGACTTTGTCAAATTTGAACCTAGTTTACTAAAACTTTCAAAATTTAAGTTTGACTTATGGTCTATCATAAATTTATTTTTAGACTTGAGTCTGACTTTTTCGAATGTCTGTTTGACATATTACCTTACATAAAAGCCTATTGTATTTGAATATTTGTAAATAAGACAATTACATTAATATTCACTACGACAAAAAAGCTATTTAATAGCGTTTTTTTTTTTGTTTTTGATCTTTTAATTTGTTATTTTATTTAAATATTTAAATAAACTAACAAATTAAAAGATCAAGACTAAATGTTTATTTGCATTGACTTATTCAAATTTACATATTAACATAAGTTTTGAGATACTATTTATTTGAGAGAACTTATGAAAACAACTTATGATATTGATCATAAGATTTTTTTAAACTTATTTTCATAAGTTGTTCAAGATAACTAAACTTTACTTTTTTAGTTTAATTCAAAATACAAATACAATATAATAATAATAATAATAATAATAATAATAATAATAATAAAATTATTCATATTTATTTAATAGGCCGGTCTGATAAGGTTAAAATTCTTTTTTATGGCATCTGCCCTAGCCTTTTTAATTAAATAGATTTATGAAAAAGTTTAGACATTTCTATTTGTAAAAAAAAAATTGGCAGAGTCTAAACTTGTGTAGGTTAAGCCATAAGCCCCTATTAATTAGCCTAACATGTTCTCACCTCTAGTCGTCCTTTAACTATAATTTTATTATTTTTTTAAAGAATGTTTAGTATTGAGTTAATCTTTTTTTTGAGATATTAAAATAAAATTTGTATAAGTAAAAAAGTAAAGCATAAATATAGTGATAAATATTTATGAAAAATAAACATGTTTCATTGATTATATGTTAAAGTACTAGTTAATGCATCATGGCTTACACAATATAACCTCATTTATAGTTAGAGCTATCAAAATGGATCAGGCCCATTAGGCCAGCCCATAAGCTCCTAAATTTTAGTACGGGCCGGACCATAAAAAAGTATTAAGAAAATACAACCCTATCTTTTTGAGCCAGTCCATTGGGCCGATGTTTTTTATAGGGTAGGTCGGGCTGGCCAAGCGGGCGTTGGGCTGGGCCATTAAAAATATTAAAAAATAATAATTTGTTTTGATAAAAAATTAGAAAACTGTTTTTGTTAACTTTGAGGGGTAATTGGGCTAAAATATGTTTTTGTTAATTTTAAGGTTGGATGCGTGTACTAGATGGAATGTCACATATATGATACTTGAAAGTGTTATGAGGTATCGACGTGCATTCATTAGCTTGAGTTATAATGATAAAAAGTATAATATTTGTCCAAGCATTGAAGAGTGGGATAGAGCGGAGAACATTTGTAATTCCTTGCCTCCATTTTATAATATTACTAACTTAATTTTTTTATCATCTTACTCAGTCTCAAACTTATACTTCATGCAAGTTGGACTTATAAAGATGGAATTGCATAGAAATTTAAAAAGTCTAGATGATGTGATCAATGATATGGCTAAGGGGATGAAGGAAAAGTTTGATAAGTATTGGAATGAATATTCTGTTATTCTTGCACTTGGGAATGTTCTTAACCCAACATCAAAGTTGGACTTTTTGAATTGTTAGGTGATTAATTATTTGGTTATGTATGTGTGAATGTATTTTATTGTGTCTAAAGTTACAATATGTGACAATTGTTGGATTCACCAAGTGTTCATGGAACTTAGCCGAAAAATTGTCTACTAGATAATTTATTTTTATATCTAATTTGAATAGTTAGATGAGTAATTATTTTGTTATGTATGCTTGTATTTTATTGTCTCTAAATTTAAAAATTAAAATTATAATATTGAAATATATAGGCGGGTCTGGCCCATCGGGCTGCATGGCCCATAAGGAACTAGGTCGGGCTCAATTTTGATAGTCCATGGAGTAATCGGGCCGGTCCACTCCAGCCCAGTTATAAGTGTTGGCCCACCGGGCCGATGCGGACTGGGCCGGGTCGGCCCACTTGACAGCTCTATTTGTAGTCCAACTTTATTGTTAAGTTGAATAACATTAAATCAGGGAGACTATTATGTGTATATAATAATGATCACATCTCACCACTCATATATAAAGAGTTATTAAGTATTCACATATATATAAATAGTAGGAGTATTGTGTAAATATCATAAGTTATTTTCATAGTGATAGAGGTGTATGTCATTCTTCAACTTGAAACCACTATGGACCATAGATATAGAGTCAAATATTTTATTTCTATTTAGATGTTGTTCATAACAGGATTATCATAAAGATGGTTGATGAGTACTCCAAAAATCATGTTGAGGAACATGAGTGACTGAAATGTAATTTTTCCACCCTACTTAACAAGATATATGTCTAAGTGCCTAATATTGAAATAGACAAAGGTGACATAGTCAATGTCTTGTGTTCAATTTAGACACGAGAAAAAAAGGGTAATTGTACCCATAATCATTATCACAAAAATGTTTTATCAAATCACATAACATATTTGTCGATTAGGTAGGAGTGATGTGTTGCTAAATACTGCTCACTGTTTATTATATTACATGTGTGATTTAATTTAATTTCCAATGTTACAAAAACCTACAAGTTTACACAAATAAGAACAAATTAATGAGTGATTAAATAAATAAGTGAAACTTATTCGATGGTTTAGTCTTGCAATGCACTAGCGTTAATTATGAAAATGCGGTACACCATAAAATACTATTGTGTTTAAGTGCAATAAGGTAGACCATAAAGTACGTGCACTGAAGTGAGATTCTTCAGCTACCGTCCATACATGTGGTTCTATAAATAGAACCATTTTGCTGAAGTAAAGTTGCTTGATCAAAATTCAGCTTGAGAAACCCTAATTCTCTAAAAAACAAAAAATTTCTCTCCCTCTCTCTCTCTCTCTCTAAGCCTTCATTCAAATCATATAGCATTGTGAGTGAATATATTTTGTTTGTGAGGATTGATCAGGGATGTTGTAATTTGTGAAGTACTCATGATCACTCTCTAAATTCGACTTTAAAGGTTCATCACTACAAGAGGTAATGATTTGATCATTAATCATAACCATTCATAAGGATTTACCAAAGGGAAATGTTTTTTTAGTCATTATGTTTTTGCTAAAAATTTCCCTTCATATGCAGTGCACCATGTTTAGTCAGATTCTCTCCATTTCGCTATGTTTTCCATTTCCTTACCCACCTATGTAACCTTAACTGAAAATGTGCCTCCTAAAAGGTAGACATTTCGGTTAATAGCACTATAAACATGCAACACAAGGAAAAAGTAAAATTGTTAACTTTCACATACCTTTGACTTCTCAGACTCATACGACTTAGGGGAACCTTAGTGAACTTGAGAAAGACTCGCCTATCTGATAATTAAATGCTTTGGATTTGGATAACCTTAAACTTGATTGTTAGTCATTTTCTGATAGAAACTTAATTATCTTTAGGAATAAACAAACATCATAATACATAGTTGATCAATAATATGCAATTTTAATCAGCTATTAAGCTTCTCTTAGTAAATAATGTGAGATCAATCATATTACCTAATAGACAATCTCTCAGCCTATTAACTGATACGTTGCATTAAGCTTCAATAATTGATACATGTACTAAACCTAAAACTATGTATGGACTTTAGCATATCCAATAGATTAAAAACTTGTATCTAGTAATGACATGTTCCTTTCACATACCAAGTCATACCACAAAAACATGTTTTAGGTAGCTAATCCAAAATAAGCATTAAGAGAAATTAAGTCATCAATATTAAAGCTTAAGAAAAACTACATAAAACGCCACGACCGGGATTAAGACATGAGCGTTAGGACAACTACATCGAACCCCAACAAAAGAGAAATTAGATATGCTTACTCATGTAGCTTTACGATTAAGCCCCATAAGAAACATGCTGGAAAAAATTTGTTGCTAATTCCTCGGCAATGACTCCACCCTCGATCTTCCTTTCTTTTCATATCCTTTTGTGTTTCTCACTCCCTAGTAAAATAACTACTTAATTAAACAAACTCTCACTAAATTCGACCAAGTTATTTTCAATTGAATTGCCTGAGCCCCTTTTTATAGGGTCGTCGTGTTCTTCCAATCTTGCTACGTGGGGTTCAAAGCTCACTTAGCACGCCTACTTTCTTATTCATTAAGACATGCCATCTAATCTCGCAAGTGGTATTTTCCAGCACCTAGTCCAGTCTCAAATGGTAAGCCATAAAAAAATTAGTCTTCCACTAATAGAAAATTTACAAGTTTTTTGGTATACTGAAGCTAGTGGGCTTATACCTGAGTGAATCGCACACTCAAAGATACAATAGAGTCTTCACCGAACTTTACTTAGTCCCAAAGGACAGGGAAAATATCGATAAAACCCACGGGGAAGAGAAACGGGTAAGGGGGTCGGTTATGCAAAAGGAAGGTACTAGCACCTTACGCATCCGTCGTACTCGACGGGAACCATTTTGCTTGCTTCTAGGCTTGGATGGGTTATCTATCTAAAGTCTTCTAGCTACAAAAGAGGAAGAGAAAAGACAAAGAAAAAGAGTGCTCGCGGAGGATTAGGGCCCTCGTACCTACGTATCCTTATAGTGCAATGAGGAAATTAGAGCTCCGTAGTTCATGGACCAGGGAAAAGAATGGGGAAGGAGCGGAGAAGGTTGAATTGTGCTCGCCAAGATCATCGCAATCTTGTGCCTACGTATCTTACATTCGAATGAATGAAGAATCAGAGTGTCCGTAGTTTGTGGAACAAAGATGGGAAAAAGAAAGTGGTGTCAAAACCAAGAGCGAAAGAAGGAGAGAAAACTCCGCTGGGGATGCAAAGAATTGGTGTCAGAACCAAGAAAGAAGGGCAAAGGAAAAGTAGTAACTGTGCTAAGGATAAAGTGCAAGAATGGTGTCGAAACCAAGAAGATAATGGAGCGGAAAAGTAATAGTGACTCTACTGGGGAGTAAGAGAACATAGTGATTGTGCTGGAGATCAGAGGGTTAGCGACCCTACTGGGGACCAAACCAAACAAAGGGGGTGGTGTAAAAACCAAGAGAATAAGGATTTGGTATTTAAACTGACTTGCAGTGGTTAACCGAAGAGAAAGAGATTAAAACTCTGTGGGGAAAGATAGGTTAGTGTCAACAGGAAGGTTGTGATGAACCAAAAGGAGAGAGTACTGAACCAAGAGAAGGTGTTTGACTCTGAAAGTATTTCGGTATATTAACTGATAAACAGTGGTTAACCGAAGAAAGAAAAGATTGTGAATCTGCGGGAAGCAAGGTTTTAACAAATAGGCTGTGATTAACCAAAAGAGCGGGTGTAGAACCAAGCGAAGGTTGTGACCCAAAGAATGGGTGTGGGACCAAGCGAAGGTCGTGACCCAAAGGACGGGTGTGGGACCAAGCGAAGGTCGTGACCCAAAGGACGGGTGTGGGACCAAGCGAAATTCTTGACCCAAAAGTCAGGTGTGGAACCAAGCAAAGGTTGTAACCCAAAGGACGTGTGTGGGACCAAGCGAAGGTCGTGACCCAAAGGACGTTCGGTACACTGACTGAACCAGCAGTACTTGACCGAAGAAAGGGTATTCAAACCAAAAGAAGCTTACTAACCCAAAGGTGTGAGTATTCGAACCAAGAGAAGGTTACTAACTCACAGGATATTGGTTTTAACAGACGGACTGTGATTAACCAAAATGAATAATTGATTAACCAAGAGAAGGTGATTAACTCAAAGGAGCTCAGTATGATTACATATGGGTTGTGGTTAACTAAGAAATGAGTGGTTAACCAGGAGAAGGTTATTAACCCAAAAGATGCTCAGTATGTTAACAGATAGACTGTGGTTAACTGAGAAAAAATTGATTAACCAAGAGAAGGTGATTAACCCAAGAGGAGCTTAATATGTTAACAGATAGACTGTGTTTAACTGAGAAGAAGTGCAAAATTGGTGTTTTAACTGACAGGCAATGGTTAACCAATCAAAGGGAGAAGAACTAAGAGAAGGTTGCGAACTCTACTAGGATTTTGGTATTTAACAGGAAGACTGTGATAAACCGAAGAAAGAAGGTTGTAACTTGTTTGGGAACAGAGTGTTGGTTTTAACAGTATGACTATGATTAACCAAAGAGATAAATGATCATGACTCTGGTGGGGAATCAATGAACAATGATTGACCAAAAGTGAAGGTATTGAAAGAGTTTTTGCTAATCCAAAGTGCTAAGGATCTTTAACCAAGAAAATGGTGATTGATCAAAGGAGAGATTGAAAGGTGCAAGAGTGAGAGTGATCTCGGATCGACTCGACTGGGGATTGAGAAACATTATAGCTTGAGGGTAGAGATGACTATTCTCGGTGGGAGGACAAGACGCCATTACAAAAAATAGTCAGAATAAGGATAGGATAGACTCCCTCCTCATTCATCCTCTAGCACTCAAATATAGTGCGGAAATTGAAACGGACAGCATAACAGCGCCAATTTGTATAGTGCTCTAGCGCGTTGTGCGAACCTCCGATTCAGTAGGGGATCGAGAGAACAAGACTCTAAAGGAAGCCTAAAGAGAAGAGCAAGGATGAATCAACTAATCGAAACAAGGTTTCGATTAAACAATCAAAGGGAATTAATGTGCTAGCAATTTTCCAACGAGATAAAAAAAATCATTAAAGAAAAAGTGAACAAACTTAATGCCAACATGAATGAAAGTTCAAAACAATACCAAATATCAATTAGCATTTATCATGAATCATATATCAAGTGAGTAAAAGATGTGCAAGAATGATCATAAACAATGTAATGCTAACAATTGCGTAATCGATAAATCGTGCATCGAAAGTTTGCATACAAGCTTCAAACAGAGGCTAAACAGCTCATAAAACATCCACAAATATCAAGCATATCATGCCATGGAAGTTAGATGAGGAAAGGATGTCAAACAAGCTTGAAAATTCACAAATATGGCACTCTGTTATAGTGGTAATCGATTACCCCATGCAGGTAATCGATTACCTACTTGAAAATAGCAGAAATAGTGGAAAAAGGTGCAGAGTAATCAATTACCACATATAGGTAATATATTACCACTATAACAATGGTAAAGAAACAGCAAAAAATAACTTTTCAAAAAAGCAACTTTCAGCACCTAATCACTTATCCAAACTACCACATGTTATGGCATGCATTTGTGCACGAAAATTACATTATGTATGAGCATTTAAACATAAATTGAAAGCATTAAACATGAAGATCAAAGATCAAACAATCACATGATTCATTGAACCGAAAAACTATCGAAACTACATCGTAAATGCGCGAAAGTGATCTAAACAGTAAATTGAGTGAGAGCTACCAACCTACAAGCCAGAGAATTAGCTTGGTGATTGTTGTGATTAAAATATGATGAAAACAAGTAGAGAAAACTAGAGAAAACCAGATAATTCTGCAGTTGCGCTTCGAACCATAGCAAAACCGAGCAAAATTGCGAAAATGCACCGAATACGAATTAGCACCGAATTGCTTGAGTAGATTACTTGAAGTGAAGTAGAAGCTACTGTAGATCCAAGAATCCAAGAAAAAATGAAGAGGAATAGAGGTTATGCTCAAGAGAAAAGCACTTTCAATGTGAAAGTTGCCACTCTTCAATGGTGGAATTGAGCTCTAGTGTGGTTTGGGGAAGAAGATGAAGATGAATGTGTAGAACTTGCAGAAAATGCAAATAAAAATGAGAGAATTAAGAGTGAAAAGAGTGAGGAATTGTGAGAATGATTGTGGATGGTTGTGAAATGGTGGAGCTTTGTTTATATAGAGACTAGATTACCACAGACAAAATTTACCCAGATTGCTTAGGAACAAGTGTTAGGGCCCGATTTCGATTTTCCACCCCTTGCTTTGATGAATAGGCATGGAAACCCTTGTTTTGTGCTTGTTTTGATGATGTGATGGCTTTGTGAGGATACGATTAATCGGGCTTAGAAAACCTGAATATTCCTGCAACAAAATCATAGAGAAAAAGTGCGAATGCGTATGTCAGTGATACGAATGCATATGCTTATGCAAAAAGGCAAAAGAGAGGTCAAATTTTGGGTTACGACAGTTGCCCCTATTTAATCCTCTTGGACCTGAATGTTCGAATTGCGATAGCTTTTCGATAATTTGAGGTAGAAGTGGATTAAATAAAAGAGTAGCTCAAAAATTTGGCCGACGACAACAAGAGAAAAGGGTGAATGCTTTGAGAGTTGATTGTGTGAGAACTTTTGGTTGAATACCCGCTAGGGAGATGAATCAGGCCAAAGGAAGTATGCTAGATGCATATGATATGTATGTATGATCTATATGATGCTTGATATCATGTCATGCCGCAGTGCAAATGATGGTATAGTGTCGCAAGCTGGCAGTTCTGGACGGACCAGAGAGTAAAGAATGGTCTTTGGATGAACCAAAGGAAAGGAAGAGACTTTGAAAAAGTTTTTCATATGTGAACTGGACTTGAAAAGTGTGCCATACGAGAACCGGACTTTGAAAAAGGTGTGCCAGACGAGAACTGGACTTTGAAAAGTTTGCCAGGGAAAAATTGGACTTTGAAAGGCTTGCCAAACAAGAACTGGACTTTGAAAAAGGTGTGCCAGATGAGAACTGGACTTTGAAAAGACAAGTCAGACGGGAATTGGACTTTAAAGAGGTTTGCCAGGTGAGAACTAGACTTTGAAAAAACAAGTCAGACGGGAACTGGACTTTAAAGAGGTTTGCCAGGCGAGAACTGGACTTTGAAAAAGTTAGCCAGATAAGGACTGACTACCAGACAATAATTGGGCTTTGATTGGGACGCACGTTTGAACCTGTATGGTGTAATGCTCAATCTTGATGCATATGCTATGCGTTTGAGGATGCAATGCTATGCGATGATGATTACTATATGCAGAATGTTAGCGATCGGGTTTATGTCAAGGCTTCATGCTATTCCAGAGGAATGATATGCATGAGTGAAGCGACCTGATTAATGAATGAGAATGGTTTGTGCCACATTTCTTGAGAATCTATCAAGTGCTTTTGTCATGGGAGGCAGAAGAAATGAGGTAAGGGTGTAACCCATAAAGACGTGATTCCCCGACACCTACTTCAGGATTAATAGTTGTTGATGCACCCTAGCTCTTGCCTCAAAATAGGGAGAGAACTTGTACCTTGGTAGCCTATCTCTGCCCCAGTCTATTGGGTATCTGCATGGATTGCCTCAGTCACAAATTAGGAAGCAGTTGTGTCATAGGATGATCTAGATTTGACTTGCCCCAGTGTATTGGAACAGTATGCTCCTGATTAACCGTCTCTTAGAGAGGTTGACTTCTTGTGCTCTTGAGATGTCCTACTCTAGTGCGAGCCCTGAGATGATTTTTCCCCTGGCTTATCGATCTTTGGAGGAATTCCTCTGACCGACTGATCTTTGAGATTTGTCGAGTCTTGACGTGATTTCCCCAGATTGACTGAATCTTGAGGTAGCTAGGCCCTTTTGCTCAACAGCGTTTTTCCCCTTGAGATGATCAAACTTCCCATTGTGGAAAATTTGTTAATGTCAAGTGCTTGTTCGCAAGTAAAAAGTGTTTGTTTTGAAATTGATAATGTTAATGATATACATATGTCAGTTTTGAGATCCAAGTATGTTCACTGAGATTATGACATATAGCGACTGAATCACTATTTAGAATGTCATGTCAATACCAGAACAAATAATAAGCAAATATTTGGGAGTCAGCACTGACATGATCCCACTGTAGTATGCTTTCGAAATAAACTCTGCTTCAGTTAGGTCTTTTAAGGGTTATACTGTGGCCTGGTTCATGGTTTAATAAAGAAAGGATATAAGGCTCAAATTTTATTTTAACCCACCCCTTCTCCTTGATGTTCTCCAGTTGTACGTTCAGCTAGTTTGACACAAGCGTTCACCTTTCAAAAGAATGGTAGATGTGATGGTAGAGGAACCGACGAGGCTTTTAGGGCGGCAATCACTCACCTTTGTTTTTATGATCACACGAACTTGTTCTTACTGAGGATTTTTCTCTTTTGATTCTTTGTTTTGTTCTTTTTGTTTTGATTTTTCCAATCTACCGGGATGCCCAAATTTTTGCCTAAGTCGTTTGTTTTTGAGCTTTTGACTTAGCAAGCTTCTTTTTTTTTTTGCTTTTGTGATTTTGAATTTTTTTAAAAAAAAAATTCGTGTGACATTTGTTTGTTTGATAAAGGGTTATGACTGCCTCGTTCCTTTGGTCGACGAGGGACAGCCATTACGGATCTGTGATTTTCCCGACCTCTTGCGACGGATAGGATATGGTTAATCCGCATATGGGGTACTCCTCTTTTGAAATTTGAACGCATGGTCAAACTAACTGAAGACTACCCTGCCCCTGGTTAAGATTGAGGGTTTTATGTGTACAGAAAGAAACTCCTACTTCAAGGCCAAAAAGGGTTGACTAGGGATTATCTTCCTTATACCTCCAGTGTTTGGGGATTTGAGCAAATACCTTACATCGTCAGCATGGTTTTATTCAATAGCATACAGAAAGTGATCTTGTGTCTTTTTTATTTCTTCATTCTCTTTTTGATTTTGCTTGATCAAATGTGTGATACAGATAAAAAGTATGAGTGAACACGAATGAATTATTCAAAACATGCCTATTCATTTCATTATTATTATCATTCGAAAACAAACAAGTTTTACAAATGAACAATGCTAGACAAAAAGAAAGATTACAAATGGAAAAGATGGAATGACATGATGACTACCGATATTGAGGAAGTGCTTTTAGGCTTGATCAATTATTTCAAGGGATGCTTTTGAAATCTTGGCCCCTACACGGTCAAGGAATTTCTGTTCACCCACAGTTTCTCATCTTGAACAGTTAAGTGCTTCTTGTCAATCAGTTGTTGGACCTTAGCTTTGAAAGCGTTGCAATCCTCGTTCGAATGCCCAGCCGACTCAGTATGATATTCGCATTGCACATTAGGATCATACCCAGGTAGGAATGGTTTTGGAGGAGGCTTCAGAGCTTTGGGAACCACCAGCGAGTTCTGAACTAGATATGGGAGAAGTTGACTGTATGTCACAGGAATCGAATCTAGAGGAGCATTCCTTCGTTCTAGATTATTCTGGGGCTTGTGCTGGTTTTGGCGCTCTCGACCTTGGGCTTACTGATAATGAGCCTGAGGAGGCTGTTGATATTGGGTTGCAGCAACATGCGAGAATGAATAGTACGACATAAGAGCCAGAGGTATTTAAGGATGAACCTGATGAGTAGCATATTATGGGAACACTTGAGCAGAGCGCATCAATTCAGGATTAACCATCTGATTAACAGATTGACCAAATTGGATCCCATACGGAGCGTAGGGTGCCCCAGAATAAGCAAGTGGAGGTGCAAAAACAGAGGGTGCCCCAGGATAGGCAAAAGGCACTCCAGAGTTAGCAGACTGAAAACATCGGTAGGGGTATTGCCCAATAGGTTGAATGAATGGAGGAATCAACATATGAGTGAGAGGACCCCTATTCTCAGCTTCAGCATATGTTTCCGCAGTCACAGGTGCAAAATTCTGGCAAGGCTTCTCTATAAAGCATTACAAATTCTGATCGAGGAGCTCATGAACTATGTTCTTAAAGACGATATAGGATTCTGTAGAGTGCCCCGCATACCCAGCATGGTATTCACATGTGGCATTAGGATTATGCTTAGAATGATAAGGAAACTTGGTTGGCTCGATCTCTTTAGGAACAATTTCCCCAGCATGAATCAGAACAGGAAGTAGATGCATGTAAGTTACGGGAATTAGATCAAGGCGGGGACGTCTCCTCCCTTGATTGTTGTTCTCTTTGCTGATTTGCTTATGCTATTGTTTCTGAATGCCTTTAGTGGTCTTCTGATTAGACAAAGGGTGAACCAGTAGATTGCTTACATTCGTATTCGTGATCTTATCCACCTTCTGTCCATTTTGGGCTTGCTCATCCATCACAACCTGATCCAAGGAGTTCATTGTCATATTGTCCATGAGTAGTTCCACAACCATGCCAACCTTGCCTTCCTTGCGCATTGTATTCTCATACCCAACTTGTTCCATGATTCTTTGGCTTTCGGCGTCGGAGAATCGTTGTCTTTGGACTGATGAAGGGAAGAAAGTGAGATTTCTGTAGTTTGGATGTATGCAATGCAAATGTATGTACGCATAAGTTGCTTATGCAGATGGAATGCAAATGAGATATGCAACACCCAATGATGCAAAGGTTAGCTGATGCAAAAGTTCAGCATACATATGATGATGCAAAAACTCAAGTTCAAAAGTTTGGCATACATGATGATGCAATAACAGTATGCAAAAATGCAAGTTAAGGATGCAACATCTTTTGGATAATCTGCATATGCAACTCTGTGTAGGTGCAAAGATTTGACGTGCGTGAGAGAACAAAGGTATGAAGAGGCTTGTTTTCCTGCAGAAAAACCCAATATCCCCCTCACAGGTATGATCTAGTCTTGAACAAGGGTTCCTAATGGTCCTTAGCTTCTTAGGCTCTCAGGTCGAAAAGTAATAATACGTCCACCATTTCTGGTTTGGCATTATTACCCCTCAAGGAGGCCTCCAATGATTTCAAATGATCAGTCTCCAGACTCATAAGTTTTCTAGTCAACACCCTATCTTGCACAAGACGCACAAAAATAGGATGTCTCCAAAAAAAACCTCGTCTGGATGTGGATTTCGCGTAAACTAAATGTAACAAGATGCTACACAAGCCACACTACTATCCACTCTAATCCTGTGTGTACACTCAAGCCTGGGTATTGGGCTTATCTCTCAAGTAGAAACCCAACCCAACAAGAATATAGCAGATATCCAGAATATACAACATATGAATATTTAAAGCAGTAAATAAATGCAGTAAATAGACATAAAATAAAGCAAATAAAGCAAGTAAAGCGCAAAAGATAAACACCCAAACAAGCAAGAATGCAAACAAAACTAGGCGAGACCCCAACTTGCAAGATCAAGGAATCCCCAGCAGAGTCGCCAGCTGAAGCTAGCGGGATTATACCTGAGTGAATCGCACACTCAAAGATACAACAAAGTCACCAACTAACTTTATTTAGTCCCAAAGGATAGGGAAAATATCGATAAAACCAACGGGGAAGAGAAACGGGTAAGGGGGTCGGTTATGTGAAAGGAAGGTACTAGCACCTTACGCATCCGTCGTACTCGACGGGAACCATTTCGCTTGCTTCTAGGCATGGATGGGTTATCTATCTAAAGGCTTCTAGCAAAAAAGGAAAGAGAAAAGACAAAGAAAAAGAGTGCTCACGGAGGATTATGGCCCTCGTGCCTACGTATCCTCATAGTGCAATGAGTAAATCAGAGCTCCGTAGTTCATGGAACCATGGAAAAGAAAGGGAAAAGAGCGGAGAAGGTGGAAGTGTGCTCGCCAAGATCATCGTAATCTTAGGCCTAGGTATCTTACATTCGAATGAATGAAGAATCAGAGCGTCCGTAGTTCGTGGAACAAAGACAGGAAAAAGAAAGTGGTGTCAAAACCAAGAGCGAAAGAAGGAGAGAAAACTTCGCTAGGGATGCAAAGAATTGGTGTTAGAACCAAGAAAGAAGGGCAAAGGAAAAGTAGTAGTTGTGCTAAGGATAAAGTGCAAGAATGGTGTCGAAACCAAGAAGATAAAGGAGCAGAAGAGTAATAGTGAATCTACTGGGGAGTAAGAGAACATAGTGACTGTGCTGGAGATCAGAGGGTTAGCGACCCTAATAGGGACGAAACAAAGGGGACGATGTAAAAACTAAGAGAATAAGGATTCGGTATGTAAATTGACTGGCAGTGGTTAACCAAAGAGAAAGACATTAAGACTCTGTGGGGAAAAATAGGTTGGTGTCAACAGGCAGGTTGTGGTGAACCAAAAGGAGAGAGTACTGAACCAAGATAAGGTGTTTGACTCTAAAGGGATTTCGGTATATTAACTGATAAACAGTGGTTAACCGAAGAAAGAAAAGATTGCAACTCTGTGGGGAGCAAGGTTTCAACAGATAGATTGTGATCAACTAAAAGAGTGGGTGTAGAACCAAGCGAAGGTTGTGACCTAAAGAATGGGTGTAGGACCAAGCGAAGGTCGTGACCCAAAGGATGGGTGTGGGACAAAGCGAAGGTCGTGACCCAAAGGACGGGTATGGGACCAAGCGAAGGTCGTGACCCAAAAGACGGGTGTGGAACCAAGCAAAAGTTATGACCCAAAGGACGGGTGTGCGACTAAGCGAAGGTCGGAACCCAAAGGACGGGTGTGGAACCAAGCAGAGGTCGTGACCCAAAAGACGGGTATGGGACCAAGCAAAGGTTGTAACCTAAAAGACGGGTGCGGGACCAAGCAAAGGTCGTGACCTAATGGACGGGAGTGGAACCAAGCAGAGATCATGACCTAAAGGACGAGTGTGGAACCAAGCGAAGGTCGTGACCCAAAGGACGTTCGGTACACTGACTGAACCAGAAGTACTTTACCGAAGAAAGGGTATTCAAACCAAAATAAGGTTACTAACCCAAAGGTGTGAGTATTCGAACCAAGAGAAGGTTACTAACTCACGGGATATTGGTTTTAACAGATGGACTGTGATTAACCAAGAGAAGGTGATTAACTCAAAGGAGCCTAGTATGTTAACAGACGGGCTATGGTTAACTGAGAAATGGGTGATTAACCAGGAGAAGGTGATTAACCCAAAAGAAGCTTAGTATGTTAACAGATAGACTGTGGTTAACTGAGAAAAAGGTGATTAACCAAGAGAAGGTGATTAACCCAAGAGGAACTCAGTATTTTAACAAATAGACTGTGTTTATTTGAGAAGAAGTGCAAATTTGGTGTTTTAACTGACAGGCAGTGGTTAACCAATCAAAGGGAGAAGAACTAAGAGAAGGTTGCGAACTCTGCTAGGATTTTGGTATTTAACAGGAAGACTGTGATTAACCGAAGAAAGAAGGTTGTAACTTGTTACGGAATAAAGCGTTGGTTTTAACAGTATGCATGTGATTAACCAAAGAGACAAATGATCATGACTCTGGCGGGGAATCAATGAACAATGATTGACTAAAAGAGAAGGTATTGAAAGAGTGTTTGCTAACCCAAAGTGCTAAGGATCTTTAAACAAGAAAATGGTGACTGATCAAATGAGAGATTGAAAGGTGCAAGAGTGAGAGTGATCTCGGATCGACTCGATAGGGGATTGAGAAACACTATAGCTTGGGGGTAGAGATGACTATTCTCGTTGGGAGGACAAGACGCCATTACCAAAAATAGTCTGAATGAGGATAGGATAGACTCCCTCCTTATTCCTCCTCTAGCACTCAATGTATAGTGCAGAAATTGAAACGGACAGCATAACAGCGCCAATTTGTACACTACTCCAGCGCGTCATGCGAACCTCTGACTCGGTAGGGGATCGAGAGAACAAGACTCTAAAGGAAGCCTAAATAGAAGAGCAAGGATGAATCAACTAATCGAAACAAGGTTTTGATTAAACAATCAAAGGGAATTGATGTGCTAACAATTTTTCCAAAGAGATGAAAAATCATTAAAGTAAAAGTATGAATTATTGATTATACAAGATTAAGCTCATCTTTTGAAGAAAATACTTAATGCCAACATGAATGAAAGTGCAAAAACAGTACCAAATATCAATTAGCATTAATCATGAATTATATATCAAGTGAGCAAAAAATGTGTAAGAATGATCATGAACAATGTAATGCCAAAAATTATGTAATCGATAAATCGTGCATCGAAAGGTTGAATACATGCTTCAACTAGAGGCTAAACAACTCATAAAACATCCACAAATATCAAGCATGTCAAGCCATGAAAGTTAGATGAGGAAAGGATGTCAAACAAGCTTGAAAATGCACAAAAATGGCACTCTGTTACAGTGGTAATCTATTACCCCATGCAGGTAATCGATTACCTGCTTGAAAATAGCAGAAATAGTGGAAAAAGGTAGAGAGTAATCGATTACCACATATAGGTAATCGATTACCACTATAATAGTGGCAAAAAAACAGCAAAAAACAGCTTTTCAAAAAAGCAACTTTCAACACCTAATCACTTATCCAAACTACCGCATATTATGGAATGCATTTGTGCATGAAAATTACATCATGTATGAGAATTTAAACTCAAATTGAAAGCATTACACATGAAGATCAAAGATCAAACAATCACATGATTCATCGAAACGAAAAACTATCGAAATTACATCGTAAATGCGCAAAAGTGATCGAAACAGTAAATTGAGTGAGAGCTACCAACCTACAAGCCGGAGAATTGGCTTGGTGATTGTTGTGATTGAAATATGATGAAAATAAGTAGAGAAAACCAGAGAAAACCAGAGAATTCTGCACTTTCACTTTGAACCGTAGCGAAACCGAGCAAAATCGCGAAAATGCACCGAATACGAATTAGCACCGAATTGCTTGAGTAGATTACTTGAAGTGAAGTAGAAGCTACTGTAGATCCAAGAATCCAAGCAAAATTCAAGAGGAATGGAGGTCAAACTCAAGATAAAAGAACTTTCAATGTGAAAGTTGCCACTCTTCAATGGTGGAATTGAGCTCTAGTGTAGTTTGGGGAAGAAGATGAAGATGAATGTGTAGAACTTGCAGAAAATGCAGAGAAAAATGAGAGAATTGAGAGTGAAAAGAGTGAGGAATTGTGAGAATGATTGTGGATGGTTGTGAAATAGTGGAGCTTTGTTTATATAGAGACTAGGTTTGGAGTTGCTAGGTTTGGAGTGTGCTTTGGAGTGAGCTTTGGAGCTTGCTTTGGTGTTAGTTACACTCAACTCACTGAGTCGAAAGTTGACTCAGATAGTTAGTTGGTTAACTTAGTGGAGCAATTCCAATGCAAACACAAATCAAGTGGTTCACATGCTTATATATTAAGCAACAGGGTGGACTTAATTTAAAGTGATGTATTGGGATAAATGTAAGTGGAGTGTCTTGAATAGTCTTGAACTGTCTAGAATATTCCACACAATGCTAGAACCAAGTAGAACACAAGAGAAAAGAGGGTGCAAAGCTGTTGTCATGAAAATGCAGCAGAAACTGCAAATTTACACAGGGTAATCGATTACCTTATTTTTCCTAGCAAAATGGTAATCGATTACTACATGCAAAATTTGCCCAGATTGCTTAGGAACAAGTTCCAGGGCCCCGGTTTCGATTTTCCACCTCTTGCTTTGATGAATAGGCATAGAAACCCTTGTTTTGTGCTTGTTTTGATGATTTGATGACTTTGTGAGGATACGATTAATCGAGCTTGGAAAACCTGAATATTCCTGCAACAAAATTATAGAGAAAAAGTCTGAATGCGTATGCCAACTATGCGAATGCACATGTTTATGCAAAAAAGAAAAAGGGAGGTAAAATTTCGGGTTACGACATATACAATATACAATCAGAGTCAAATTGAAAACTTAAAACCAACTTCTAAGCAACAAAGATTTGAATCTTGATTTACCTTCAATTGTACACAACTGACTAGGCTACAAATCTTTCAAGATCTTCAATCTTGAATAAAACCACCTTCTTTAAACCAATGTACTCCAAGATTTCGTACACATTGATCTTCTTTTGACCCTACCAAAATTCACTTGTTTAAACTAGAAATACCCATCTTGGATTCATGGATTGTGAGAAAGTGGTTGTATTGTGAACGAAAATATTCCTATAGAGATAACAGTAACTATGGCCAACTTTGATGTGTCAAGAATCCTCATTAAAGGTGGAAACTCATGCTATATCATGTACACAGAAATTTTTGAGAAGCTTAGACTAAAAAGAGAAAGTTTGTTGCCTTGTGCGGGATCTAGCCTGCAAGCCTTCAACGACATAGTGATCTGCCCTTGGGAATGTATAGTGTTGATGGTTACTCTTGCAAAGGGAGAGACACTAAATGATAGACCTCTAGTACTTGGTAGTTCAATTCAAAAGCATTTACAACTGCATTCTAGGTATACCCTTTGAAATAATGCTCGACATTATGGCCTCCCTGACGACACAAATTTATATCGTATTTTTAGGCTCACTTTGCGCATTTTTAGTTCGTATTTTTATTGAGTCTTGCTGTTCTTACCTTGTTTTTATAATGTTTTGTGTTTTCAAGAATAATAATTGAGATCTCAGAAGAATCGGAGAAAAAAAGTAAAAGGAAGAGAAAAATCCAGCAAAGCAGAAAATTGAGCAGTCCTAGATGATATGGCGTTCGCCATGCCTCCATGGTGTTCGCCATTGCTTCCCGATGGTGCTCCTTGTTGATTCCAGAGCATGGCGTTCGCCATGCCCCCATTGAGTTCGCCGTACAGACACGGGAGCAGTTTTCCACTACAGGATCCGTTTCTGGCAGTTTTTGGGAGTTTTCTAACTCCCATTCCCTCCAGAATTCGAACTTGGCAGTTGTTAGCTCTGGCAAATTGTAGTGTCGAAAAACGTACGCGTAAGATCTGGCAAAATTGTATTAGAATTCGAAGCATAAATTACTCTAAAAGCAACAATAACTCGCATTGAAGGATTGTTGTAAAATTGTATTCTCCTATACTTTTGATGTACCGTTTTGGATCGAAGATTTAATTCAAGTTCATTTCCTTTCCGTCCGATTTATGTTACCGCACTTTATTTTCGGGTTTATTTACTTTACCGCATTCTTACTATAATTGTCATTTTTAAATTGCTTAACATGTTAAATTCAGATTCTATATGTTTAAAAATGGTAGACTTAAGATTAATTATGTCTGAGTAAAATATTGGAGACCGTTATTTGAGGACCGTCGTATTTGGCGGGACTCCGTAGAAATAATAGGTGCGATATTAAGAATGTATGTTATTTTGGTTTTAATTTCCAAGTTTAATTTAAGTAGCCTTGTCACGAGAGTGAGAGGTTGTTTAACATTGCTTTGTCATGAGAGTGAGAAGCATATTAAGGTTTAAGCCGAGATCCACGAGAGCGTGAGGCGTGAACTGGATAGTGGGAATAAGGCAATATATCTAAATATAACGAGAGTGCTTTAGATGTTGCTTAGGATAATATCGGTTTCCAAACCGTGTTTCTTAGTTACCGAGCGAGCAAGAGCAAAATATTGGGATTAGGAAGCATGGCTCTTGTCGAGACCGCGAGAGCATGAGGCAAGAGCCTTTAAGTCGGTTTATCCTATGGATTGGCAGCATAGTTGTAGTTAGCACCTGTTTTCTATAAGTCCCATCGGTGCACGAGATTCACATTCTGGGCTCGTTTTAGTATTAAATTTCAGTCCCTTATTTCCTGTTAAATTCCTGTTTCCATCCAGCCTTAGCTTTGCACAGCAACATTGGATAACATTAGTTTGATAAATCTGTCCCTGTGGGTTCGACAACCTTTTTAAGACTACACGATCAACTGTATACTTGCAGATTTATCCGTCAGTGTCGACCGATCAAGTTTTTGGCGCCGTTGCCGGGGACCTATTTAGTCAATATTGTGAATCTTTTGTTGCGCATTATAGACTAAGGAAACTATTTTATCTTCTAAATTTTTGATTGTAGGCCAAGAACTCACTCACAAGGCAAAGAGTTGGAGCAACTAATCAACGAAATCGAACGTTATATAAGTCTGAGACGTCGAATTAACGAATTCCTTATTAGATATAACATCCCAGACGCTATTATTCCCTACTCAGATTCGCAAACTGAATCAGAACCAGAACGAATCATTACCGAAGGACCGAGAAACCGTCCTCTGAAGTATTATGTTGTTTCATCACAAGAAGAACCACATAACAGCATTGTTGCCCCTGCTATTAACTGAAATGATTTTGAACTAAAACCTTCACTGATATCAATAGTTCAACAAAATTAATTTTCAGGCAATGCTACGGACGATCCGAATCTGCATCTGTCAATATTTGTGCAATACGCAGACACCGTGAAAGTAAATGATGTTAGCCCTGAAGCAATAAGATTAAGACTTTTTCCATTTTCCTTGAGAGATAGAGCTAGAGCTTGGCTCCAGTCTCTACCATCAAACTCAGTAACGACATGGGACGAGTTAAAGAAAGTCTTCTTAGCCCGATATTTCCCACCAAGCAAGACATCTATTTTAAGAGCTCAAATCAATGGATTTAAGCAAAAAGATAACGAATCTCTTTTTGACGCTTGGGAGAGATACAAGGACTTGATGAGGCTTTGCCCACACCATGGACTTGAAGAATGGCTGATAATCCATACCTTTTACAATGGTCTACTGTACAATAGAAAAATGAATCTGAGCGCAGCCGCTGGCGGTGCTCTAATGGATAAGCCGTATGAGGAAGCCTACGAACTTATTGAGACTATGGCTCAAAATAATTTCTAATGGGGAAGTGAACGCGCTGGTGTAGAGAAGTCAACTCCAAAAGGGGGAATGTACGAAGTCAATGGTTTAGACCGTGTCAATGCCAAAGTGGGTGCACTTACACAGAAAATCAAAAGTTTAGCAATAGCACCACCTGCAGCTACCGTAGCTGCAGTTACACCCAATTGTGAAATATGTGGAACCCCTGGTGTAACACCCCAAAATTTGCCTTTGTTGTTTTTAGATAACTGGCTTATGTTTCTTTTCATTTCTTGCATTTGCATTGTGCATAACATTTGGTTTTTAGCATGGGATCAAGGTACTTGGTCCATATTCTCAAGTCTCAATCTTCAAGGTGGTTCATGGAGTTCATTATATCTTTATAAGATCAAAATTGGCAAGAGATTTCAAAGGGATCACACTCTCCTAACCTGATTTCCTAAATTAGGGTTTTGGAGATTCTGAGATCTAATCCTCAAATGAGCAAGCTCTTTGATTGTTTATCCTCTCCAAGTGGCACATATCATCATTGGTGGACATGACACACATCATACTCAGAGGAATGTGAATGTGGAAGATGTGCTGATTTCTCCTAACCAGAGGATCTAAAATTAGGGTTTCCTGTAGAATCAGTTTATTTCTGATTTTTGAGACAAGACTCGATCTCATGGTATTCCTTATGTCCTCAAGTGTCTAGGATTGGAAAATTGTCCATCAATTTGGTTTAGAAGGATTTCAATTGATCAGAAAGTTTGAAAATCAGGAGAATTGGGAATAAAGTCAACTGTGCAGTGGGAAAGTCAACCCCTGACTTTTTGAGGTCAACATCATGATTCTCAAGTCAAATATGGTCCATGGACAAGATTTGGTCAAGGAATGTTCAAAGGTTCATAAAAAAATCAAGAATTTGGGAAAGTTGCTAAAATTGGAAAATTAGGTTTTTAGAAACTTACTATTTTTAGTAAGTTTTTAATCATTTTCTAAGCCATTTTTCACCATTTTCAAGGCCTCATTCAAAAACCTTTTCCACATGGAAGTTGTAGATTGAAGTTTTCCCTTTAAAATGAGCACAAGAACCATGCCATTTGGGTTATTTTACATGGAGTTATGAATGTTCAAAGTGTGACATTTCCAACCTATGATTTCACCATAATTTAGAATTTTTTCTAAGTCTTGTTGGGCAGCTTCAAAGACACGATTTCAAGGCAAGGCTTCATGTGTTTACAAGTGTTATTTAAACTTGATTCCAACACCATTCTTGTTCCTCATCATGTTAGCTTTCTAAAGAGTCCAAGATTGTCTCACTTGGATCATTGTGGTGCTAGTTATGGTCATTCAAACATCAAGGTTTCAAATGGAAAATGGTGATGACTTAGAATTATTTCCAACTTTGTCCTGGCAGATTGTGGGGACATCTTTTCATGGCCAATTTCCTCATTGATTCAAATGTTATTTTAAGACCATTCCAACATGTTTTTCATTCTATGATTTCCTTAGTTTGATTTGAGCTAGAGAGTTCACGAATTGGTGAAGAATTCATCAACTTATGGTTTTTTGAATGTGATCCCATGATGATCGTGATAGCTTTGCATACCATGGCCAAAGTGTACCAAACTCTGCATTGTACCTCACCAATCGTACCAGCCATCATTCTTTGATCCCATATGCCAAAACTTTGCCAAAATAGGCTAAGCACGCAGCCTGCCACATGAGGGGGTGTCATACCAAAAAGAATGCAAAGTTGGAGAACTTGAAAATGGATCAAAGAAAATTTCATAGTGCCAGCCCATTAACACACGAGTACACACCTCATTTCCTCAACATTCTCACACTCCATTCCACTAAAAAAGATGGCAAGAAACACACCTTTCCCATGTGCTGATCGTGTGAACTTTTTTCCACTAAATTTGTAAAAATCACACAACAAACTTTGGAGCAAATTTCATCAACTTTCTCACGTGCCAAGTGGATATATAAAGTCATCACAAACCCTAAAGTGGAGGAGGTTTTTCATTTTTGGTAGAGGACAGATCAGAAACACGATTTTTCTCTCATTTTTCACCACCTTCGAGTTCTTCATTCTTTGAGGGTTTTGAAGTCTTTTCTTGTTAGAATCATCATCTAACAAGTGAAATCTCACTTCTGTATGCATTATTCGCCTTCTGTGGTTGTTGTGTGAAGCTCAACAAAATTGGTTTTGGGTCATCACCGGTTTGAACTTGTGTGAAGCGTTTCATCAATTTTCTGGGTGAATCAAGCTTGGATCTATCTTCTACAAGACATTTTGAAGTTTTCCATATCATTTCCTGAAGTTATTAGCTGCTGAGAAGAGTCAACGGAACTTCTCCGTTAGGTAATATTCTTCCCTTCGAATCCGCCATGCTATACGTCCACTTTGCTTGTTTCTTGTGATTCTGAAGTCCTACAACTGAGTAGGCACTGTGTGGATGCTTATTGTTTTGTTTTGGTGAGATTTCAGTTTGGACATGTTTTCTTGTTCGCTTCGATTCGTGGTGTTATTGTGTTTGAAAATCGTTTTTGAGTGTGGATTTGGTATCAGCATGAAAAACCCTTGAGAATAATGTCCATTTTATGTTATTTGGTTGAGGTTGATGTCTACGACTCCGGCAACCTCCCGGAGAAGACGACCGGAGCCCTAGCTCCGGCGTCTGATGTGTGCAGCTGACGTGTGAGACTGACTCTGTTGACCAACCAATGTGCTAGCGACGCGTGTGGTGGAATCCTCGTTTGACTAACCGGCCTTAGTGGAACGCAAAGTTTCATTTATTTGGTTTTTTTTTGTTTGATTCTGAATGAAATAATGATATTGGGCTTATGCATTTACTTTTCGCACCTCCATTTTGTGAGCCCATGCGCGTTTTGTTCTAAGTTCCTTTTGATCCAATAATTGCTGATGCACCCCTGGCTTCATTTCTTTTTTTATTTTCTATTTTTACATACCATTTCATAATTAATTTTTAAAAATAATTGTATATACTAAAAAATTCCAAAAAAATTCATCACGCATACTCATTATTAAAATTAATTTTTTACATTTTATTTTATTATTTTTGCATTAAATTTACATTAAATATTAATTTTCCAAATTATTTTTTCTCATTTGCACTTCATATTGCATACTTCACATTGCATCATTTATTTCTCTCATTTGAAAAGTGGTTTGATCCTGATTCTTTTTGGGTTGTGTTCATAACATGTTGAGGTATGTTTGAGATTTTTGGGATGATTTTTAGGTCCTGTTTGGATGACTTTTGATGTGTTGCTTTGAGCATGAATGTATGAAATCCTATTGATGCTTTGACCTAATTGTTGATTGACATTGGTTCTGATTCATTGCTTGTGGCTTTGATATGTCAATTATACATGTTTGAGATGCTTGAATACTGAATGACATAATTTTTGAGGCATGTTTGTTATTTATTTGAAGCATGAACTTTAATTTGTCCAATTTGTGAATGTATGCTTCATGTTGGGTTTGCTTGATCATGAAAGCATTTATGCCATAATTTTGGGTCTTGTTTGAGAATTGATAGCATGTTAATTGACTTCTGGTTGTGATATTTGAATCTCATCTTTGCATTTTTGATGTTTGCCTTGCACCTTAGGTCACTTGTTTCACAAGTATGAATCATGTTTCACTTCACTTCACTTCTCCTTCTTTGCCTCTTGATTGATTGTGAAAGTGTTTGTATGACTTGAATGATGTTTGAAGATCTTGTTTAGGCACATATTTAGGATTGTGTCACTTCTGGACTTGGTTTACTTTGTGGAATTTTGACTTGGTTGCTTCACATGATCACTTCTTTTCATCTCACTCCTTCTTTAATGACTTGAATGATACTTGAATGGCTCCTCCCTTTTCTTTTTGACTAATTGTGCATGACTAATATTAGAGGTCAGTAGGATCATTAGGTTCTGAACTTGATGTTTGATTTACCTTAGAACCATTTTCTTTATTGCCTTATGTTTGTTTGAGTTTCATTTTGTCATATGTGAATACTTCTAACACTTTCAGGGGCAAATGGTAAGTTGTTTGAGTGTGGATATGATTCCACATTTTACTTTCTCCCTTTATCTTTTAACTTTCATACTTGTGTCTGAAGTGAGCTTAGGCCACTTGTGTTTCACTTCTCTTTCTCCTCCTTCTCTTTCACTCTTTTCACCCCTCGAGTCTCGAGACTTGTTTAAGTCTTGGACTCTCTCCCGTTAGAGCTACCTAGTCCAACTTAATTTTTTATTAAGCTTGGAGTAGGATTAGCATTAGGTTAGGTAGTCGTCTCTCCCAAACCTCTCTAACCCTAGGACCTCCGTGTATGATAACATTAGGATTCTTAGTCTCCCTTTTAGAGTTTCCTTTTGTGTCGCTTCTCTTCTCATCTCAAAACTCCGTCAAGACACGTAATAAGAGTTAACGTGTATTGCGCTCGAGCCTTCCATGTGGGAAGTGGGGAGTGAGGGGCTTCCTCTCATTCTTCTAGGATACCTAGTGTTTGTCCTGTTGGGGACGATGCACGAAAGTATTCATTCCTGCATTCAAGACTTGGGTTCAATGCAAGTTACGAAACAACTTAAAAGACACTTCTGTCTAAAAAACACCAAACAAATTCAAATCTTTTTATCCTTCGGGATTGTTGGGTTTCAAACTTCTTTTTTCAGAAAGAGCTCGTCGCTCATGTAAAAAAACACTCACCCACCCGTGGTCGTACCCACGAACTACGACTGCCCTGATTCTTTATTCTCGTCCGAGTAAAGATACGTAGGCACAAGATTGCGTAGATCTTGGCGGGCTACCTTCTCCATTTTTCACCAATTTCCTCCCCTTGTTTCGTGGTCGTTCCCGCGAACTACGTCGCTCTGATTCTCGCGTGCGAGCGAGATACGTAGGCAGGAGATCGTGCGAGATCTCTCCGAGTACATTTCTTTCACAACCTTTCTTTATCACCTCTTTGTCTCTTTCCGACCTCGTCCGGTCGAACTACGACTGCTCTGATTTCCTCTTTCTCGTCCGATTGAGGATACGTAGGCACAAGACAGCGATTGTCTTGGCGAGCAACCTCCCCCCAGTTCCCGTCCGAACTACGTTGACTCTGACTTTCCCATTGCACCGAGGGAGTACGTAGGCCTAGGACAACGATACCGTCCTATCGAGTCACTTCCTTTTCTTTTCTTTTTCGTTTCTCCGTTCTTTCCCGTTCTCGTTTCTTCGCCAGTCCAGTAGTAGTGGAGTTCCAGACGATGACACCCTTTGATGCAGACAACAAGCGTGGATCCCATCGAGTACGATGGACGTGTTGGGTGCTAACACCTTCCCTTCGCGTAACCGACTCCCGTACCCGTTCTCTTGGTCGCGAGACCATGTCCTTTCCTTTCTTTCAGGTTTATGCAGTGTTTCCTTTCCCTCTCTTGGGATAAATACACTTTGCTGGCGACTCTGTGTCTTTTGCGCCACTCTCGTGTTTGTACCATTGGATGCAAATCTTTCGGGAGCGACACTTGGGCACACAAACGCTGAATGTCAAGTGTTGGCTGGTACTCCTGTGAACCAAGTGAACTATGCTCAAGGAAACCCGTATTCAAACACTTACAATCCTGGCTGGAGAAATCACCAGAATTTTTCATACAAAAACAACAATGCTTTACACCCACCAAACCCAACACCTGTTATTCCTCCTAGTTACCAGAAACAACCACTGTCTGCACCGCAGCCACCTAGGAAATTAAATCTGGAAATCATGATGGAAAACTTTCTAAATGCTCAAGTTCAACAAAACAAAGATTTCGCGAATCAAAACGCTCATACAAGCGAATTGATGAAACAAATGTCGAGTAAACTTGATGTTATGGCTACTCACAACAAAATGTTGGAAACTCAAATCTCTCAAGTAGCCCAACAACAATAAACTATAGCAGCCCCCGCTGGAGCATTTCCTGGCCAACCACAACTAAATCCAAAAGGTCATGCTAATGCTATCACTTTGTGAAGCGGAACAGAATACGATGGACCCGTTGACCCGAGACTCCAAAATTCAGCCATGCACCAAAATTTATCAAAGGGAATCGAAAAAGTGAAAGAACCACAAAGTAATAAAGAAGATAAAGGCAAAGAGACCGCAGAAAAAGAAACACCTTACGTGCCTCCGCCACCATACAAGCCACCTGTACCTTATCCTCAAAGACTTGCCAAATCCAAAAATGAAGGGAAATTTAAGAAATTCGTAGAACTTCTAAAGCAATTTAACATAACCATACCTTTTACAGAAGCTATTACACAAATGCCCTCATATGCAAACTTCCTCAAAGAGATCTTGTCGAATAAGAAAAATCTCGAGGATAATTAAACCGTTATGCTCACTGTTGAGTGTAGCGCTATAATTCAAAACAACATGCCTCCTAAGCTGAAAGACCCAGGCAGTTTTTCCATACCTTGCGTAATCAGAAAATCTATCATAGACAAAGCGCTATGCGATTTAGGAGCCAGTGTTAGCTTGATGCCATTATCCACATGCAAGAAACTTGACTTAGGGGAACTAAGGACGACAAAAATGTCATTACAATTAGCGGACCGTTCTGTTAAATATCCTATTGGTATGCTAGAGAATATGCTCGTTCGTATAGGTCAGTTCTATATCCCTACTGATTTTGTGATAATGGACATTAAAGAAGATTCGAACATACCCATTATTTTAGGAAGACCGTTTTTAGAAACAGTCGGAGCCATCATCGATGTTAAGAAAGGAAAACTAACGTTTGAAGTTGGGGAAGAGAAAGTTGAATTTATCTTGGCCCAATTCCTGAAAGCTCCAGCTATTGATGATTCATGTTGTTTCCTAGATGTTATCGACGAATGCGTTAGAGAAATGGAGAAGGAACCGATTAAGTATACTGAAGTACTAAAGATTCCTGCACCTCCAATATTCGAAGATGACAATTGGCGCGAGCCATACGAAGATGACAGTCTAAGGGAATGCATAGCATTAACACCCGATCCGATGCCATGCCCAATGAAACCATCTATAGAACTCAAAACACTACCGAAAGATGTAAGGTATAAATTCCTAGACACTGAGCTAGAGCGACCAGTAATAGTCAATGCCGACTTAGGACAAATAGAGACCGAAAAACTGTTACATGTCTTAAGAAAGTATCCTGCAGCTTTAGGGTACAACATCTCAGATCTAAAAGGAATAAGCCCCTCTATATGTATGTATCGCATTATGCTAGAAGAGGACTATAAAGCCTCTAGAGAGCATCAGAGGAGATTAAACCCCATCTTAAGTGATGTAGTAAAAAAGGAGGTGCAAAAACTATTAGAGGAAGGAATTATATACCCGATATCTGACAGTAATTGGGTCAGCCCTGTGCATGTCGTACTAAAGAAGGGAGGTGTTACAGTTGTTAGCAACGAGAAAGGCGAATCTGTAGCAAAGCGAATTCAAACTGGTTGGAGAATATGTATAGATTATCGGAAGCTAAACAAAGCCACTCGTAAAGACCACTTTTCTTTACCTTTCATAGATCAAATGCTTGAACGGCTAGCTAAACACTCATATTTTTGTTATCTTGACGGATACTCAGGATTCTTTCAAATCCCTATTCACCCTGATGACCAAGAAAAGACTACATTCACCTGTCCCTATGGTACATTTGCCTATCGACGAATGTCATTTGGATTATGTAACGCTCCCGCAACATTTCAGAGATGCATGATGTCGATCTTCGCGGATTTCATATACGACATAATGGAAGTTTTCAGGACGATTTCTCTGTATGTGGGGGAAGTTTCAAAAATTGCTTATCAAACCTTGAGATGGTACTTGAACGATGCGTTAAAGTAAACTTAGTGCTTAACGGGGAGAAATATCATTTCATGGTAAGGCAAGGAATAATTCTTGGACATGTAGTATCCGACAGAGGTATTGAAGTAGATAAAGCAAAAATAGAAATTATAGAGAACCTTCAACCTCCGAAAACAGTTATAGAAATTCGCAGTTTCTTAGGACACGCCGGATTTTACCGACAATTCATTAAAGATTTCTCTAAAATCACAAAGCCACTGACTGAGCTGTTAATGAAAGATGTCGAGTTCATCTTTGATGAGGATTGCTTGAAAGCATTCAAACACCTGAAAAGCGCTCTTATTATGGCACCAATCATGCAACCACCTGATTAGAGTATACCATTTGAGATTATGTGTGACGCCAGTGATTACACTGTAGGCGCTTGTAATACCCCAAAATTTTCTCTCTCTTTTGTCATCATAGCATAGCATTATCATATCACATATCATATCCATCTCATTAACCTTGCATTGCATCTTTAACATAGAAAAATGAAGCATAGCATCACTCTTACCATCAAGGCATGTGATCAGGTGAAAGATGGACAATCAAGGAATCATTCAAGGCACAAAAGGTCAAACAAGTTGCCTCAAGGCAAGCCAAGAGGTCTTTCATGTCTCATACTATCTCAATTGATTATCCAAAACCTCAAGAAGGTGAGATTCAATAGGAGATTGAAGCACTACATCCTTCACTATGCAAGAGGTCCAAAAACTGAAGAAAAACCCTCAAAAGAGATAGCTTATTGGTTCAAAGTCACCCTCAAGTGGCATATCTCATCATCCTTTAATAGGATACACAACATACTCAGACGAATTTGGATTTGGAAGATGTACAATTTCCTCCTAACCAGAAGGGGTCAAAACTAGGGTTTCCAATTAAATCATGGTATCTCTGATTTTTTGGACAAAACTTGATGTCATTGTATTCTATATGTCCTTAAGTGTATGTGTGTGGAAAATTGCCTCTCAATTGGTTTTAGAAGTGGTTCAATTGGAAGAAAGATAAAAAATCAGGAAAATTGGGGCTAAGTCAAATAATCAGAGGAAAAAAGTCAACTCTTGACTTTTTGAGGCAAAATCCATGAAATTCATGTTATATGTGACCAATGTACAAAATTTGATCAAGAAACTCCAAAGGGATCATGGAAAAATCAAGATTTGAAGAGTTGCCATTTTTGGAAGAAGTAGGGTTTCTAAATAAGGCAAGTTTTTGCTATTTTGCACCAGGCTTTGAACCAAGGCCATTCAAAATTGAGACATCAAATGAAAATTCCACTCGGCCACAACAAAAGATCTTGTTTCAAGCTTCAAATCCATGTGTAGAACATCTCCATTGGATAAAAATTGAGTGAGATATGATTGATCAAAGTTGGAGGAAAGTAGGTCCAAAATCAGGTCATGACCAAGGATTCTTAGGCCCGCGCGCCATCATTTTTACAAACAGGTGGTGTGCCAAATGTTCACCCATTTTTCTCATGGTTAGAGGCTCCATTTGAAAAACTTGTCAACATCAAAATTGTTCCTTGCAATGCCCTCTTCAATGTTCATGTTGGACAAAATTTCATTTGGTCAAGCTATGAGGTAGTTATATTGATCTCAAGATAGGGTGATCATGCTGAAATTTTGTATGCTATGCTGCCTTGCCAGCCAACCGTATGCCACGCCCTTATATCAGTTCCAAATATGGATGTTCCAAGTCACTTTTCACCAATTTCCAAGCTTGTATTCAATCCAATTTTCACATTAAACTTGTGGCATTACATCTCTTCTTTCCAATGACCCCAAAAACTCATCAAACCAACCATGGATTAGGGAGAATTTCATCCACAAATCACCCTATGTTCCACTGATGCATTGATGGCTTTGATACACAATTTGGTTCAGACATCCATCAAATGATTCATGTATGTTATTCCCTTATTTGAACACACTATTACCATCACATACACTGCCATAACACGTGCCATACATGAGAATGGAAAGAACAAACTTGCTGAACAAGTTTCTGCTACAACAGCCATGCCATTCCTTTTACTCTCATCTCCACCATAGCTCACCATGAATCACTATCATCCTATCACAGCCTTGCTAACTCGTCCCCTAACTAACTTGACTCAGTTAGTTAGGATGGACTCACCTAAACCATGTCAACTCAATCAACCAACTCAGGTTAACCATGGTTAAGCTCACACTATAAGTAGAAATTTCACTCTCAAAATTCATTTCAACACTCATTTTTTACACTCTCACTCAGAATTCTCTCTTCTCTCTCAATCTCTCATCATTGCCACTGGTTTTCGAAGCTCATTGTGTTCATTTTCTCTCCAAAACTCTCTCTTCTTCTCTCTCAATCTTTCACAATTGCAACTGGTTTTGAAGCTTGGATTTCAACTTCTTTCCATTGAAACATCATCAACTACATCATCTAAGCCTTTATTTGGCCAAGAGTGGATCAAAAGCAGCTTGGAATCTCTGATTTTCTGAAGAATATATCAAGGTCACAAATCTTCAGGTACGGATTTCATCCATTATAGACATGCTTTGAAGATGTTATCAGGTTCTTGAAGCTTCTTATAAGCTCAAGAACTTGTCTGGCTAGTTGATAGGCCTTTAGAGGCATAGTTGAAAAGTTAGGGCAAAACTTCTTCTGTTCGATTCTCTTATTTCATGAATATTTTGCGCATTTTATCACTGGATTCATGTTCCTTATCACTTCAGCTTTCCATTGATGTGTATTTTGTGCATTTGTGTTTGCCTGCAAATTAATGTCACCGGAGGTTGGCCGGAGAAGATGACCGGAGGTCATCTCCGGCCGGTGGTCTGAGTTGCTAGGGTTTTAATCTTGTTTTAAGTCGTGACCGTCTGATTTGTTTAATCCAAGGGTGGAGATGTTGCCAGCGAATTAATGGGGAGGGTGTGAGTCACGTGATTCATTTTTAATCCATCTGATGCTTGCATGCGCGTGCGTATATGATTGTTATGATGTGCCAGCAATGTGATGTGCATGATTTGCTTACTTTAATTGTGGTTTGACTTTGATCTGATCCAATGGCCATGCGTGAGTCAACTTTGTGGACTGAATTCCATGTTTGTTATTGTGTTCCACGCGCTGGGACTTGGACTGGACTAAATTTCTATTTACACCTCACATTTCAAGGCCCAAGTAATTTTGAACTGTTGGATTACTATGCATGCACCTCCTCTCTTATTTCAATTTCATTTTAATTTCTTCATTCTATATACGTTTCCTTTTTAATTTTTAAAATTACAAAAAAACATCAGAAAATTCTAGGAAAATTTATGAGTGTTATCAAGACATTTAGGAAATTTTTTACTCTTTTATTTCATGGTTTTATTACATTTTTACCCCTGTCTCATAATTTTCTTTGAATTTCCATTTGTATGCATTCCAAATGTGATACATGAATTTGTATAATTTTGTTCTTGCTCATTACAAATTGTTTTGACATGATTCTTCTTGAATTGATTCACTAATACATTGAAGTATGTTAGATGATTTTTGTTTGATTTTTTAGGTCATTTTATGACATGTTTTGATGCTTATCTTTGCACCACTTCGCATGATGTTTCAACTTGACCTAATTGCTTTGTTTGAAGTCATTTTGCTTTGAATTTTGAAATGCCATCTTGATGTATGATTTGCTTCTGACCTAGGCATTCTAATACCATGCTTGCATAATTTTGATAAGTTCATTTGATTTTTGTTTGATGCATTACATTTGAAACATAATACATGTCACATCATTCTAACTTTAGTGCATGTTTTACATGAATTCTTTTGTGCACACTTGTATGAGCATTTGCATGTTATATGAGCTATTCATATGATATTATAGGTCCTTGGTACACATAGGTCATCTTTACATGTTCATTTCAACTTGAACTTTGTGCATCCTTAACATGTATTGTGTGCACTTTCCTTTTGAACTTTCACTTCATCACTTCTTCTTTTACTTCTTGAATTTCTTGATGTTGATTCATGAACACTCTTGAGATGTTTATAAACCATTTTTCATTTAGTTTCAATTCTGATTGTTGGATTACATGTTCCATTTATGCATGTTCTTTTCATTTTTTTTCATCTTTCATCCATCCTTTCTTATGATAACATGTTTAAATGTCAATGGATGATGATTGTTGCTTGCTCATTTGAACTTGTATGATGATAATCACTTGTTGTCCATATGATTCACATTCTGGTTGTGATATTAAGATTTGATTCTTCATCTTATTCTTTTGAACTTTAATGTGTATTAAGTACTTTTTACTTCTTATACATGTTTCCTTGTTTACTAACCATGTAGGGACTTTGGTAAGTTGAAATTGAGTGTGGATAAGGAATCCACATTCAAATCGCTTTCCTTTCATCTTTTACAATTCAATATTGTGTTTTGATAAGCACTTATATGCTTTCTTTGATTAACTCATTACTTTCCCTTTTGAGTTACAATTCATCTTCTACTTTAGAAGTGAATTGTTTAATTCATTCCTTCTTTAGATTTTAGGTTTTGCAACCTCACAAACCTTTAGGATCACTCCCTTAAATAATCAATTAGGATTGAGTCTTAGTTCACATAGATTTTTTACCTTTCTCTCCCACTTGAGTCTTTCATCTTCTCATCTCAAAGAAAATTCAAAATATCTAATAAAGGTAGGCATTTATTGCATTTAGGCCTTTCATATAAAGAAAAGGTTATAAAGGGGTCTTCTCTTATAATCTTAGAATGTGTGGCATATGCCCCATCTTGGGTCAATGTGTTAAACATTTGATCTTGTATGAGGGACTTAAATGCAATACTTGTTGAAGGTACAAATAATAAAAAACACTTCTTCATGTCATAATCAACAAAAACACTTAATAAATACAAGTATGCTAGTGTGTTTGAACCTTATTAATTGGAACTAAGTGTGAGGGTCTTCTTCACCCTTAGTGTACTTTCTTACTCATTCCATCTTGGAATGTGAGGATGTATACATTCCAATGATTGAGATTTAGATACACTATCATATGCAAACAAATGAAAAAACTCTTAAAAGACAAAAACAAACAATAACGTCTTTCCTTCGGGAATTCTTTTCTCACATCATTCACTCTCAACGTACGAACGCGCTTCTTCTCGTTCTCTTGCAACATGGTAACGCACTCGGACCAGTGAGCCTGCAACACCTGAGCTAGAACGTTAGCCGTTCCTTAAAAAACACAAACAATCCATCCCTAGTGAGGGGAACTACGTCGCTCTGATTCTCATGCTCCCGATGAGATACGTAGGCAGTGGGGTAGGGCCTATTCGAGCACTTCTTTTATTTTCCCTACATTTGTTTCTCTTTCTCTTTCTCTTTCCATTCCTTTTCCAGTTCTTTTTCCAGCATCTTTTCTATCACCCTTTGATTGAGAGAAGCAAGCGTGGATCCCATCGGGTAAGATGGACGCGTGGGGGTGCTAATACCTTCCTCTCACGTAACCGACTCCCGAATCCAGTTCTCTTGGTCGCAAGACCATGCTCTTTTCCTTCCCTTCAGGTTTATGTGGTGTTTCCTTTCCCTCTCTTGGGATAAATACACATTGCTGGCGACTCTGTTCCGTGCCACTTTCGCGTTTGTACTAGGATGAAAATCCCGGGAGCGACAGCTGGCGACTCTGCTGGGGACAGGTTGACCTATTGCTGGTCCATCCTAAGCGAGTCAACCCTAGCACTTGTTTGCTTTTCTTTCATTGGGTGTTTACTGTTATCTTGTATTTGCTGTTTACTGTATTTTATTACTTGTACCATATTTACAGCATGTTAGCATTTACATTTCATATATTATACTGTGTTACACTGTTCTGTCTGTTTGGTGGGATAGGATTTCTGAGAGATGAGCCCAGTACACAGGCTTGAGTATACACTTAGATTTAGAGTGGAGAGTAGTGGGACCTACGTGCCATTTGTGTACATTGGGTAATCACGAAATTCACAGCTAGACGAGGCTATCTTGGGACCCATCATGGCGTACGCATCTTGCGTATTCCAGGATGTCGATCTAGAGAGCTGTCGACTCTAGTGACCGATCATGAGGACCTTAGTGGAAATATCTCTCTTTAGTGGTGACAGTGGCAGACCACATTCTGTGGCAAACCCATTCGCACCTGAGGGCCCACTTTGGAACTTGCATAGGATGACCTTTATTTTCTAAGGTGAGTCAGTGGACGACCTCTTTGATTGGCATAGCATTATATCCTACGGGCTGAATGTGATATCGCTTCTCAAACCTCCAAAGCTGACAAGCCTTGTTTTCTAGGAACCACACGTGAGTATGGGTGGGATGTTTACAGGTTTGCAGGTAACCTAGCCTCCTACATACCTTACTTGTGATTCTATGATTGTTACAGACAGTGTATCCTATGACAGTGTTTTGAGTATTCATCTCAGATATATTGCCAGATTCAGTACAGAGACACAGTGCACACAGTTCAACACAGACACAGACATCAGAATACTTGATCACATGCCTTTTGCATTTGCATACTCATATCATAACAGGTTATGTTTGTCATTTTTAGGTACCAACCGTATTGTCCGATTCCAATCATGAGTTTCCAAGAAGTTGAGGTTAAAAGGAAGAATAATGTGTCATATAAATTCCCTGATCCTAAGTTGGATTCATTGAACAAGATGATAGACATGGTTGGTTCTGGTGTTCTCAGCACTTTTCAGAAGGAATATGGAGAGCTGATTAAAATGGTATGTGCATTCACAAAGTATGAGAAGGATGGGTTGCACACTTTCTTACAGTTCTATGAACCATCAATGAGATGTTTCCTGTTCCCTAACTACATTTTGATGCCTACTTTGGAGGAATTCTCATTTATTTTGGGAATTCCAGTCACGTCTTCTATACCGTATTTTTCTGGAGGTGCTCTTACCCTTGAAGTAATTGCTGGTGTTCTACATCTGGACCTGTTTATTGTGAAAAGTGGCTGAGTAAGCTTAAAGTAGAAGAAGGATTTCACTTGGAGTTTCTTTTCCAAGAAGCTCAGGAAGCTGCCAACGCTAAAAACTGGACTACTTACAATGCTGTGTTAGCTCTTTGTATCTATGGTTTGGTGCTTTTCCTCGGTCAACCTGACTTTGTTGATATGCAGGCGATGAAGATGTTCGTTTTGAAGAATCCGATTCCTACCCTGCTAGGGGATTTTTATTACTCAGTACACTACAAAAATGAGAAGGGAAGAGGAAGTCTGGTTAGTTGCTGTACCCAATTATTATGTCACTGGCTCTTCAAACATTTACCTCGAACTGGTGCTTTCGTAGAAACTATTGAGACAACGAAATGGTCTAAGAGATTGATAGGTTTGACTACCAATAACATCACTTGGTTTGATCCCAAATTACTGACAATAGAGCTTACTGTTAAATGTGGAAGTTTTCCGAATGTGCCTCTACTTGGAAGAAGAGGTGGGATTAATTACAACCCGGTGTTGGCTGTTAGGCAATTTGGTTATGCTTCGAGAAATCCTCCTGCTGACGAAGAGATTAGTGCTTCTCTGTTTTTCGTGGGAACCAAGAATGAAAGAGTGCCAGAAGTAATAAATGCCTGGAAATTTAGGCAAAGAGAAGGAAAGTTAATTTTCGGCAAAGGAGACTGTAGATCATACCCTGACTACGATGCTTGGATTGAGATGAAGGTCAAAGAGTTGTTGCTACCCTTTTCAAGAGAGATTCTGTTATTTCCAAATCAACATTCCATGGTACCGGCTGAAGAGTGCGAGAAATGGAAGAAGATGGTTAGAGAGTGGCAGATAGAGAACTCTGGAATGAGCAGATGCCTTCAGAAAGCTTTGGCTGACAACAAAGATTTGGAAAAGAGAGCATTGAAAGCAGAGAAAATCTTGGCAGACAAAGAAGAAGATTTTGATGATAGAGCTCGGTACTTCCGAAAGCTTACTTTGGGAGCAGATGATACTAGTCAGGCTCACAAGACTACAAAGCAGGCTTTAGCCCGAAGCAAGGATTCACTAGCTAAACTTCGTCAAGCTTGGGATGAAGTCAGAATTGAAAATTCTGAATTGCTGACCCAGTTATAAGATAAAGATAAAGAGCTGAAGAAAGCACATGTAGAAAGAAGAAAGTATCGAGAGGATCTTGGTAAAAGTCAAGAGCAGGTAAGGAATGCTGAAGATAAGCTGAAAATTGCCAACAAAGAGCTTGAAGATGTCACAGCAGATCTGAAGCTGGTTAAAATTCAAACTGGAATTAAGAGGCGTAAAGGAGCCGGTGAAGATGAAGCCTTGCTGATGCACATGGGCTCATTATCTGATGCATTGGAAAAAAGGGATGTCGTAATCAAAGAGCTGATTGAGAAGCCACATCATCAGCGTACCCGCATCCTGTTCAAAGAGATTAAGTATTCCAGCCAGAAGCTGAAAGACGTAGAGCTATCAGATTAATGATTTTTGTCATTTCTTTGTAATTTGCAATGGTTACCATCAGAATTGTTGATGGATCCATTTGACTGCTTGTTTCTTTTTCTGTTGCTGAAACTATGACAAATGTGCTTGAAAACTTTTGGGAATTTGTATGAAATGAGCTATTTCTGTTCACAATTTCTGGTCTTCAGATATATGTGATGTGATAAGATATCTGCACACTGGCACACTACAAAATCACTATTTCTGGTCATCAGATATTTGTGATTGGCGTATATGAATATCTCTTCAAGGAAAAACTCAATAATCATGATTTCTGGTCGTCAGCAATTCGTGGTTACGATTGGAATCAGGATATGAAAAGTATCCTGAAAGGACAAACATAACTGTGCATTTGCATTTGCACAGCATATCATTTTTGTATTACAGGTGTTCTTTTTGCAGGCGCCTGCTAACCTGTATTTGGTTTTCAGGCACGATAGCTGATACCCCAGTTCACCGATACTCTACCCGACGCAATCAAGCCAGAGTCATGGAACAAGTTCAGACTGAATTAGCTGATTTGAGGGGGAGGATGGAGCAGTTCATGAACCTTATGCAGGGGATTGTTCAAGGTCAGCAGGAGCTGAGGGCCGGTCAGGAGACCATGAGGGTTGATCAAGATGCCATGAGAGTCACTATCCAGAGGCTGGAGACGGAAATCCCAAATCGCAACGTGCGCACTCCTCCTGTCGTCAACGTCCCCACTGGTGGAGTACATCTGGGATTTGATAATAATGGTTTAGAGGATGGTCAAGATGACCAGTTTACCGCATTCAACAATGACATGGGTTTCTACAATGAAGACCGGAAGTATGAAGGGTTAGATGAAAGACTCAAGGCTATTAAGAGCCAAAATCCTTTGGGGATTGACGTAGAGGACATGGGTCTCGTGCAGGGTGTGAGAATCCCTCCCAAGTTCAAGCTCCCTACATTGGATAAGTACAATGGCAGTACCTGTCCCAAAACACATTTGCAAGCTTACAATCGCAAGATTGCCGCTTATACTGAAGACCAAAAGCTCTAGATGTATTTCTTCCAGGATAACCTGTCAGGCGCCTCCCTAGAATGGTACATTAAGTTGTACAGGGTTCATATAAAGAGCTGGAAAGATTTGTGTGCTGCGTTTCTGAAACAGTATCAATATAATTTGGACATGGCACCCAATCGTACTCAACTGCAGAGTATGACTCAGGATCATAAGGAGGGCTTTAAGCAGTACGCGCAGAGATGGAGAGAATTGGTTGCTCGAGTTCAACCACCTTTGGCTGATCGTGAGATGGCTGATATGTTCATGAGCACACTCCAAGGGTCGTATTTGGATAGATTTGCTGCGTGTCCGTCCACAGGGTTTGCCGACATTGTTCTTGTTGGGGAACGAATAGAGAGTTTGCTGAAGTTGGGTAAGATTCAAGACGTCAGCGGGACTGGTGCTTTGAGTTCGAGGAAAACCTTTGCTAATAGACCAAGGAAAAGAGAAGGGGAGTCCAGTGCTGTGTATAGAGGAAAGGGCAGAGGCAGGACTCAATCCTACCATCAAGTGGATGTTGTAACCATTCCGGTTCCAGTAGGACAACAAGCTCCATATCAGCAAGCTAGACCCCGATTCAAGACTAATAGACAAAGGGACCGTAAGTTTGATCCCTTGCCTATGACATATGCTGCGTTGTTACCCCAATTGCTCAAGGAGAAGCTGGTTGAACTTTGGACTATGAGGCCGCCGGATACTGGAAAATTGCCTCAAAATTATGATGCTAATGTTCGATGTGAATTTCATTCTGGTGCGCCGGGTCACTCGATAGAAAAGTGCTGGGCCTTTCAACATAAGGTTCAAGATCTGATCGACGCAAAAGCTATTAATTTCTCTAAGCCGCCGAATGTTCGTGATAATCCAATGCCCCATCATGGAGGTGCAGGCACGGATGCTATTTCTGATGGTGAGAAATTGAATCTGATTACCGATGTTAATTTGGTAAAGACTCTGTTGTTGATTGTAAAAGAGCGTTTGTTAAAAGGAAAGGTATTTCCTGGATGTGGCTCTGATTGTGAGGATTGCTTAAGACAGATTAATGGCTGTAGTAAGTTGAAAATTGGACTGCAAGATCTTATGGACGAAGGAAGACTTCAGTTTGATAAGGTAGAGAAGGAAAAAGATGTTTCTGCCGTTACCATTTATTATAATCCAGTTGAAATACAGGTGCCCGTTGAAGATCCTGTTGCTATCATCACGCCCGAGAGGCCGAGACCAGTTACGATTATAGTTCCTGAATCTACTTCTTATGTGTCTAACAGGGCAGTTCCATGGCAATATGGAACTAACACTCATCAAGGAGGAAGTCAGCAGAAAGCAGAGGTTGTTGTTGGTACCAGTGTTGAGAATGTCAGTGGACCAAGTGGTTTCACCATGAGTGGTCGACTGTTTGCTCCCCAGACTCTAAGGAGTGATAAAGAAGCTGAAGAAGCTGCAAAAATAAAAGGAAAACAGGTTGTTGATGACAAGGTGCCTGTTTAGGAAGGGGACCCTAAAGTCAATTTTGATAATGATGTTGAAGAATTTATGAGGATTATCAAAAAGAGCGATTACAAGATCATTGATCAGCTCAATCAGACACCCTCTAAAATCTCAATATTATCCCTGTTAATGAGTTCAGATGCACACCGGGCTGCTTTGTTGAAGGTTTTGAATATGGCATACGTTCCCCAACAGATTACGGTGAATCAGTTGGAGGGAGTAATTTCTAATGTCAATGTGAGCCACGGGTTGGGGTTTACGAATAGGGATTTGACTCCAGATGGACGTAATCACAACAAAGCGTTGTACATCACACTTGAATGCAAAGGAGCTGTTTTGTCACATGTGCTGGTCGACACAGGTTCTTCCTTGAATGTGTTACCCAAAAAGGCCCTGATGAAAATTGAGGTAGATGGATTGATTCTTAGACCCAGCGATTTTATTGTGAGAGCTTTTGATGGATCCCAAAGATCGGTGTTTGGAGAGGTAGAATTACCAATACAGGTTGGTCCACAGATATTCAAGACGATCTTTCACGTTATGGACATTCAGCCTGCTTACAGCTGTTTGTTGGGCCGACCATGGATTCACGCAGCAGGCGCAGTTACCTCCACACTACATCAGAAGCTCAAGTACGTGTTCGAGGGTCAAGTGGTTACTGTTTGCGGTGAGGAAGATATATTTATGAGTCATCTATCCACTTTCAAATATGTGGAAATGGATGGGGAGATTCATGAAACTCTGTGCCAGTCCTTTGAAGCCCTGAACATCAACGAATCCCCAGAATCTACTTCAACAGCAGTGGTGTCAAACGTGCCAGTTGGGCCGAGTGCATCAATTGCGTCTTACAAGCAGGCCCGAGAAGTGGTTGAAAGCGGAAATGCCCAAGTTTGGGGTAAAGCTATCGAGGTGTTTGTAAAAGAAGATAAGTTCGGCATTGGATACCAATCGGGCCAGACGCCAGTTCCCCGATTCCGTGGGCCAATCAATTTCAACAGTGGAGGAATTATCAACCCTAATCAGTCCTGCTCAGCAATAGAAGATGACGCTGAAAGCTCAGATTATCTGGACAGATGGGTGTATTCACTGGCTCCAGGTGAGGCATTGCAAAACTGGTCTAGTGAAGAAATCATTCATGTTGTACACCATTCAGAGTAATAATTCTTGTCTTTCATAATGCATAAAATCCCACACGCTTCCCAAGGTGTGAGGATCCATTTGTAGGGCCACCATATTTTCTCATATAATGTTCAAACATCAATAAAAAGGACGTTTTTGTTTACAAATTTGTGTTCCTTTATTCCTTCCTTATTTTTATTTTTGCACAAAGAAAATTAAAAATGATAATGCACTTTCTTTTCTTTTGTTTTCAAGCAAAAATAATCTAAAATAAAGCATCAATCCAATCATGTAGACTTGATTTTGTGGATTCCTTTGAAAATGATTCTGTTATGCCCACGTATGATTTCGACAATCTGATCTATCAAGCTGAGGAGGAAAGTGATGAAGACTATGAACTCTCAGAAGAGTTGGCTAGGTTGTTGAAACAGGAAGAAAAGACCATTCAGCCTCATCAAGAAGCTCTTGAGGTTATCAATATTGGTTCAGAAGAAAACAAGAAAGAGATTAAGATCGGTGCAAGTCTGCGGGCTGATGTAAAGCAAGAACTGATAGTCATGCTACGTGAATACGTTGACATCTTTACTTGGTCATATCAAGATATGCCAGGTTTAGATACAGACATAGTTGTGCATAGACTGCCATTGAAAGAGGACTGTCCACCGGTCAAGCAGAAGCTGTGCAGAACGAAACCAGAAATGGCTTTGAAGATCAAGGAAGCGGTACAGAAACAGTTGGATGCAGGTTTTCTGGCAGTAACCAACTATCCTCCCTGGGTGGCCAATATAGTACCGGTGCCGAAGAAAGATGGCAAAGTTAGAATGTGTGTGGATTACAGAGATCTCAACAGGGCGAACCCTAAAGATGACTTTCCACTCCCTCATATTGATGTGCTAGTTGACAATACTGCTCAGTTTTCAGTGTTCTCATTTATGGATGGATTCTCTGGGTACAATCAGATAAAGATGGCGCCTGAAGACATGGAGAAGACGACATTCATTACCCCGTGGGGTACCTTCTGTTACAAAGTAATGCCTTTTGGGTTGAAGAACGCAGGGGCAACTTATCAAAGAGCAATGGTGACGTTATTCCACGATCTAATTCACAAAGAGATCGAGTTCTATGTGGATGACATGATTGCTAAATCAAAGACAAAAGAGGAACATCTGATCAACTTGAAGAAATTGTTTGAGAGGTTGAGGAAATTCAGGTTGAGACTGAATCCTAACAAGTGTACTTTCGGCGTGCGGTCTTGAAAATTGCTTGGTTTCATGGTCAGTGAAAAAGGAATAGAGGTTGATCCTGCTAAAGTGAAAGCTATACAAGATATGCCTGTACCGAGAACTGAGAAAGAAGTTCGCGGCTTTCTAGAGAGATTGAACTACATTTCAAAGTTCATATCTCACCTAACTGCCACCTGCGAACCGATATTCAAAATTCTAAGAAAAGATCAAACGGTCAGGTGGAATGATGATTGTCAAAATGCATTCGATAAAATAAAAAGATATTTGCAGGAACCTCCGATTCTGATACCTCCAGTTCAAGGGAGACTGTCATACCCCAAATTTTGACCACTAAGATTTCCCATCATTGTGCAAATCATCATCACAATATGGATGAACCATCATGCCTCATCAAATGCCTCAAGGGTTGTTGAGCATTCACTACAGTCAAAATTAGGGTTTTAAGCCCTCTCAGAGCCTTAGACAAAGGATCAATCAAGGAATGACATGAACTTCAACTTGTCTAACCTCTCAAACATCCACAATGGATCAAAAAGGACTCCCACTTTAAGGATTAAGCACAAGGCTGCTCCCTTCTAGATGGATCAAGTCTCAAGATCGCCAGTATCACCAAATTAGGGTTTTGGTCGACCAGGGCCTCCAGATGAAAAATTTCATCTGGGCATAAGCCAAAGATCCAAAACACAACCTAATGTACTCCATGGAACCTCATGGACCCATTCATCAAGTCAATTTTGCCTCAGGGGATGCATACATAAAAAATCAGGAATTAGGGTTTCTTGACCTAATTCACCCCTAAGTTGACTTTTAGGGCAAATCAAGAGCCAAGACCTCAAGACATGATTTGAGGGTCTCTAATGAACTATATTGATCCATTTGGGACAATGGATTAATCCAAGAAGCTTGAGCAACAAGTCTCATTTTCATCTGCACCACAATTAGGGTTTCGCGAGGAAAGTCAACTGTAACTTTGACTTTTGACCAGGACATGCTCCCAAACCCTAGGACATGCCCCAATATACCCTATGACACCCATGGAACGTGTCCATCATATTTGATTTAGGTCAAGGACATGATTTCCTGAAGAATTGCACAATTTGGAATTCATCTGATAAAAAGTCAACTGTGCACAAAAGTCAACTTTGACTTTTTGAGATTTTTCACCAAAATGGATTTTTAACCCTAAAATGATGTTAATGTATGATTTGAATCATCATTCATCAAGAAAAATCAAAGAATGCTGGATAACTTGTAAAAGGGGTAACCATAAAACTTAGAAATTTTTCTAAGTTATGGAAAAAGTACCACTAATGCACTAACTTTGGAGGATCATAACTCCTAAACCACATGGCCATTTTTTCTCATCCAAAGATGGACTTGTAGCCCTCATTACCCTCTACAAAAACTTCAACTAGACCTAAGTCCAATTCATTAAGGATTTTAAGTTATGGAGTGATCAAAATCAAGAAATCACACTTTGTTCCAACACTTAGTGAAAATTTCACTAAGTCAGATTTTGCTTCACTTTTTGCCAAATGTAGAGGGATTTTTCACTTGGAATCAAAAGAGATCAAAACCAAACTTGTTCAAACAGTTGTTATATCATGTAAGGGCTTTCCAAAATGGCCAAGAACATTGCCAAATTCCATTTGAGTCATGAGATATGACATTGGAAAGTTGCCTTGCTGAAATCTGTCAAAGGCAAGGAAGAATTTGCAACTTTGCTCGATTTGCCAAAATCAGCCAAATTCAAATGCTCATATCCACTTGGACACATCTGAGGATTGAATCTAAAGGGGACAGTCACTGAGCCAAGCCTCCAAAGTCCATGGAACAAGAAATAGCATGTTGAACCTAGAATGGCCAAAATAGGGACAAGACTCCAAATTTGGATTGGAGCATTCAATGGAAGCATCAAGGTGGCATGGACTGAGCCATTCTCATCTGAAATCAGTCAATACTTATCCAAGACCAAGGGAACCAAAGCTCTGTGCCCTAACCTCTAGTCAATGGCTAGAGGAGACTTGGATTTTCATTTGCCAACATTGGCCAAACCTACTTACCAGCTGCCATTCACTATTCCTTACAAAACAAACTTGCTCTACAATAAATAGAGCTCAATTGTGATCAGTTTGAGTACACCAAAGCCATCAAACAGATGCTTTCCTCAAAGTCTCTTCTTTCACTCCAATTTTGCCTTCTAAGGTAAGTCACTATCGGGTTTTGAGTTTGAGGGCAATTCCAATCAAACCAATCACTCACACACCTCACATACATCACATATGAGCTGATCAAACACTTAGATCACTTCTGAAACACCAATTTCATTAAATCACCAGCTGGTTGCTCAAATTTTCAATCAAGTTGCAGCTGAGGTACCACAAAGTGATCCAGCCAATTTCAATCAAGTCCAACCATTCAAACACACTCCATAGGGTGTAGGGAAGCTGTTTAGATCATCACCACTCATCTGTAACACCTCCAAATCAAAAATCACCTTGCACTTGCTGTCACGGCCTAGAGGTAAGCATATACTTGGTCATCTCTCAATCTATACATATTTCCTCGCACAATAATTTGGCCATATGTTCATAATCATGCATGGAATGTTTTCCCTCAATTAATTGCATTGTTTGAATCGTGTGTCAAAAATCCTAGCCTTCATGCAGAAATTAGGGTTCTTGAGGTTTCTTCGTGATTTCATGTTTTATGTTTAATTTAAATGAAATTAAGTGTTATAGACATGATCGTGAGGTTGAGACGAGCATAACGATATGTGGATTGCATGATATAATCAAGTATTCAGTGAGATTGAGGAGAAAATGCAAATCAGCCAAACCCAGAACACGCGCGTGTTCTTGGTGTGTTCTTGGCACCATTTTTGAATAATTCAAATATTTGAATTTTGTGATTTTATTTAATTGATTCAAGAATTAATTTCTCTCTGAGTTTTAATGATTTTGAGTTGATTCTTTTTTTAATAATTCACAAAAATGTTAAAATATTTTATTTTATCAAAAAATCCCCAAAATATTATTTATTTCATATAATTGATATTTTTGCAAAGAATTAATATTTTAATTGTTTTTGACATATTAAATATTTTTTCTACATTGATTTTGCAACTTTTAATGCTTTCTAATTATTTTATAGGTCAATACTTAATTTTTGAAGCATTAATCCAAAATCACAATTTGTTTTTCACATGTTAAACAATTTTGATCATTTTTAATTGAATTTTTATTCAATTAAATACATTTTTTAAAACAAATTAGGGTTTTGGATTAATTCAACCCTCATAAATCATTTTCAAAAATTTTTGGGCCTCTTATAGAGTGTAAGACCCAATCCTTTCTTGACCAAAACATTTTGGGCCTCAGTGTATTGTATAAGTCCCGATACCGTCAAAAACAAACGGCGCGATCGTCGCCTTTTCAAAATAACCCTTGGGCCTCTCCTCGAGCTATAAGACCCATTTAACACTTTTGGGCCTCTAATAGAGTATAAGACCCAATCCCCTTTTAACCAAAATCATTTGGGCCTCACTTATTGTATAAGTCCCTCCGCGTTAAAAGAAAATCTCGGCGCGATCGCCATTTCAAACGGAAAAATCATCTGGGCCTACCCTCGTGTTATAAGTCCCACTCCTTTTCTTTAAACCTTTTGGGCCTCTTGAGAGAGTGTAAGACCCATCCCTTTGTACAGAAAACCATCTTGGGCCACAGTCACTTGTATAGGTCCCTTTGTACAAATTCAACAGTGCGCTCACTGATAAAACCTTGGGCCTCTTCTTGAGCTGTAAGCCCCAAAACTTTCTTTTTCAAAGTACTTTCTCCTTTGATTTTGAATATACTATTGTTTTCAATCTTTCTTTGTTGAACAACTAACCAAACAGCATGGAAGCTCTACAACCGAGTAAGTGGTTATCGCTTTCATTTACCGCTTTCATATACATATAACTGTATTGTGGGGCTGTTTCACTGTAAGTCTTCTTTCATAAACTCATATCAATTGTGTAATAATAGTATAGATATTTCGAGTCTCCCCGGCAACTACGTCTAGAACTAGGTGACGCCGTTTCGTTTATTCGTAGAAATAGACAACTAGATCCCCAATAGGATCACCAGATACAGTCTTCTCTTCGGCTGTCCTCATTAGGAATTGTCAAGAAACTCTACTCCCAGAGATGAATGTATTCTCCGTGAATGGAATCTTTGAGTTTCTTCCAAATTGTTGAACTTTCCTGACTTTGATCTATTCTCGGTGAATAGCATTGCCTTGAATTTCTCGGGGTTTGGGGACCCACAGGCTTCTTAGAAGCATCGGCCTCCTCTTGGGCATCGTACAAGGACCCACAGGCTTCCTAAAAGCAACCTCGCCTCCTCTTGGGCTTAGTACAAGGACCGAACGGCTTCTTAGAAGTATTCACAGCCTCCACTTAGGCTTCGTATAATGATCTCTTCCTCCGGGAATGATAGCCTCCTCATGGGCTTCGTACAAGGACCGATCGGCTTCTTAAAAGTTTCCAGCCTCCTCTTGGGCTTCGTACAAATTGTCCCGACGACCTCCTAGAGGTATAGGAATAGAACCTAATCATCAGCATAGAACAATCCTTTCAAAGAGTCTACTACTGTTTCTCAAAGCATAGTACAAAAGATAAAACTCTAGACTTGGACAGTCTAACATCCTTGAGTCTCAAAGACATTCTCAAGTGACCCCTTCAAAAATAGGAAGGAACCCCGTAGACTCGGACAGTCTCAATACCCTTCGGATTTCCCGTTTCCTCAAAGAAAAGGAAATATCCCGAATCCTTGAATCAAATCCTTGAGTACAACATTGCTCATATAAAAATTGATTTTCTCTTTCAAAATCAGTATACTGGACCTGCCACTTAACTGAACAGTCACCATAGCCTCCTCTTAGGCTTTGTATAATGATCCTTCTCCAGTGAAGTTAGCCTCTCTCTTGGGCTTTATACAATGATCCTCCCCAGCGGAGTCAAACAACGTTTAGCCTCTCTCTCGAGCTTTGTACGAGACACATATGAGACTCCCTCGTTGAGTCAATCACCCCTTTCGCCTCCATCTCGGGCATTATACGAGATACAAAAAGGTTCTTATTGAGCCAAACAAACAAAAGCCTCCCTCTCGGGCTTCGTACGAGATACAAAAAAAAACTCTCTTGTTGAGTCAAATAGCCTCCATCTCGGGCTTTATACGAGATACCAAAAGGTTCCCTTGTTGAGTCAACCCTTTTAGCCTCTCTCTCGGGCTTTGTACGAGACACATATCAGCCTCCTCTTAGGCTTTGTATAAGAAAATCACTGGTTAATGTAATTAACCTTTTAGCATCAAAACTGTGCCTCGTTCACAGTACACAAAACATCAAACAACTCCCTTCATCTAATCGCTGTAAGCGGCAAGCCTCTGGATCATCTACATCCATGCCACTGTCCCTCTTTTAGCATGAGAAATTCCTAAGGAAAGATAGCATTGCTCTACACTGAGTTAAAGTCTTCTCCTTCAGGTTAAAACCCCCTATAAGGGAAATTATGGCATTGATAGGATCCGCGTATCCCGGTTAAAGTAATTCTCCTTTATGAACAGTTGTGACAAATAAACCCCTTTAGAGATGACAAATTCTCTCTGAAGACAAACACCCTTTTAGCTTCACATCTTGGGCTTTGAACAAGATACAAATAGACTTTTCAGCTTCACATCTTGGGCTTTGAACAAGATACAAACTACCTTTAGCTTCACGTCTTGGGCTTTGAACAAGACACAAAAATAACCACTTCCTCCCATAGAATAGGAGGAACTACGAACGCTCTGATTTCCCTGTTTCGGTAAACGGGAATACGTAGGCATAAGATTGAAAGAAAGATCTTAGCGAGCATACTCAACAAAAAAACCAAATCCCATATCTCCATCAACCAAAAGCAATAATTCAAAAACATCAGTCCTAACGTCCTAATCCTTGTTCCCCGCCAGAAACCTTCTGTCTAGAAAGAAATCAGTATTGGCGAAAATACAAATAACCAGTACAAAGGTCCCCCCCCACATTGATAGCATTCATAACCTAATAGACCGCTGTTTAAACTCAGTATGCAAAGCAGGGTTAATTGGAGACATCTATTTCCCTTCCTTCATCAGCTTTAATAGGATAAAAAATGAATCGACCTGTAGTCAAAGCTCAAACCGCAGAGAGCGACCAGCGCTTAAGAACCGCGTCCAAAATCACTCGCTACAGAAAAATGGTGCCCACCGTGGGGCACTCTTCTGATTTCATTTTCATCTCTTGTGTGAATACCACAGATTGGGGCTTCCGCCGGGGAACCCATTTTCTGTCAGGAACTTAGGATTCATAGCTTTATAGGTCTAGGATGTTTAGGACAAATATATATACTGCTTTTCCTAATTGCTATACATGTTTATTTTTCTGCTAATGGGAATGCGGGTGATGCCGTATGTGGAAAGAATGAGTATACACCTAAGATAAGTGATGGCGACGGGGTCGACCATCAACCTCAGTGGAGGCTGACCAACGCAACCCATTCTCTCACCTAGACAATGGGCCGGTTGTTAAGTCTGAGAAGCTGAGGAGCCAAACCCTTTCGTAGTACGGAAACTATCGGAAATAGTTGTTACGCGATACTACCCTCATTTGAGGCTGGTGATCTATTCTCGGTAAATGGCACTTACTCTAAGATTGCTCTACAACTCGTTGGCGATCCGCTTGTTGTTTTGCTTTCCTGGGAGGAGCTAATGATAATGAGTACAGGTACAAAAATCACCCTAGTATAAACCTTTGGGGATGAGTAGAGCCTTGACTTCATGATAACGACCCTTTGACCCCATGTTTTTTCTATGTTTTTGTGTGCTGCATTCATACATTCATCTAAAAAACATTAAAACATTCAAAAAATCTTCTCTTCTAATCTCTCTGTTTTTTCAAAATAAACTAAGACTGTGATTGCAAATATCAGAAAAAAGGATTGCACTAATGGATTTCGGTAGAAGGAGAACTCACCAGTACACCTTCAAGGTTCCAAAACTAGAGGATTTGAGAAGGTTAGCGAGGATGATCACTAACCCAGAGGCTTTCAGAGCCAAGCACGGAGGTTTGCTACCACTGTTAAGAGTCCATGTGATTGAGGGAATCATGGATGCACTAATCCAGTTCTATGATCCGGTCTATCACTGTTTCACATTCCCGGATTACCAGCTCGCACCAACGCTGGAGGAGTATTCTCACCTGATCGATTTACACATTACAGATCGAGCTCCATTTTTTGGACTGGAAGAAATTCCAAAGAATCAGACTATTGCAAGAGCAATTCATTTGGACGAGTCTGAGGTCAGGGCTCACATGACCGCTAAGGGTGGCATCCAAGGTTTGCCAGCCCAGTTCTTGACGAAGAAGGCCCTATATTTTGCCAGTATAGGAAACATAACTGCTTTTGAAAGCATCTTTGTCTTGCTCACCTACGGGTTATTTTTGTTTCCCAACATCAATAACTTCGTCGATATTAACTCCATTAAGGTTTTTCTCATTGGAAATCCTGTGCCGACTTTGCTCGCAGATGCGTATCATTCTGTACACCTGGGAAATTTGTACAGTGGAGGGGAGATCACATGTTGTGTACCTTTGCTTTACAAATGGTTTATCTCTCACTTGCCCAAGTCTGCTGCTTTTTGGGATTGCAAGAGTGCCTTACGTTGGTCGCAGAAGATCATGTCTCTTACCAACTCTGATATAGATTGGTGTAATAGGATTTATGAGGGAATCAGAATCGTTGACCATTGTGGAAACTTCCCCAACGTACCCCTCATAGGAACTAAGGGAGGAATCAAATACCATCCGGTATTGGTTCGCCGTCAATTTGGATACCCGATGAGACACATCCCACTGGGTGTTCATCTGGAAGGTCTTTTCTTCAATGAAGGAGAAAACGACAGGGCACTAAAGATGGAAATAGTGCACGCTTGGAAGCATGTTCATAAGAAAGGACGAGAGTCTCTGGGAAAACCGGACTGTGTCTCGGTGGAGCCTTATCTCCATTTGGTACAAACTAGAGCTCTCAAGCTAAAGATGCCTTATCCTCGTTACGAAATTCTTCCGCCGAGGGAATCTGTCATGTACTTCATGACGAAAACTGGAAAGCTTCAGGTTACTCTCAACAAAATTCAAAAGGAGAGAAGGTCTTGGAAGAACAAGTACCGCACCCTCGATGTAGAGTGCATCAAGATACAACAATTACTGAAAGAAAAAGATGCTCTGATTGAAATTTTGGAGAAACATGCTGTAGATAATCAAGATGACCAAAGGAATTTGCTCGCTCCTTTCACCTGGCAAAGGAATGACAACCCGACAACGGCCCAAGAGCCCCGGTCAAAGAAAAGGAAGATACCAGAATTAGCACCTGATTTCTCTTCAGAGAGGACTCAGGACCCATTAGTTTAGGTTTCTGTTTCTGCACCTTGTAATCTACTGTATTTCCATTTCTGTAATCCTTTGAATTTCAATAAAAAGGGGGTTTCCCCACTGTTTGATATTTGCAATCTAATTGTCAAAGTTTATTTTGATTAAACCAAGAAAAATAATTAATATAATCATTGCATTCATCATTCTCACGTAACGCATTCTTCTTACCTACGAATCTCACGTTTGTGTCTTGGTTCTAGAGTCAAACTGTCTCATTCGTACAATACTCGGGCTAATCGTCAGAAAAAGATGGATGATCTTGAGGAAGAAAATAGAGAGTTGAAAGAAGAGATTGACACTCTGAGAGAGGATATGAGAAAGCTTCGTAACGACATGCAAGTCATGGCAGAAGCTCAGCTACAAAGAACGGTGATCTCAGAGATCACCTCAACGCCCATAGTGGAGAGGTATGATCCTAGGTATCAGATACCGAAAGATCGTCCTTGGGGCATGCCTGTTAACTATATCCTGGAAGGATATGTTCCGCCGATCACTGAAGATCAGAGAATCACAACAGAAGCCGTTGGGCCTGAAGGTTACAAACTTCGGGAAAACGAAGATGCCAGGGGCATACTGAAGACTCCTGAAGGTTACAAACTTCGGGAGACTCCAAGACTCACTACCGTAGTCACCGTACCACCCCCTGTGGTGCACACTGTCCCGGAAGGACAGATTCCACCAACACCTTCTGGTAAGAAGGAAACTATGTTTGATAGAATGGATGAATTCCTGGAACAGTTCTTGGAAATGCAGAAGGAACTGCAGGCCATTCGCGGTCAGGATTTATTTGGAAAGGACGCCGCAGATCTCTGTTTGGTCCCAAATGTGAAAGTCCCGCACAAATTTCAAGTGCCCGACTTTGAAAAATACAAGGGTAACTCTTGCCCTCAAAGCCATCTGGTGATGTACGCTCGGCGGATGTCAGCCCAGATGGAGAATCAGGACCTACTGATTCACTACTTTCAGGATAGTTTAACCGGTGCGGCACTCAAATGGTACATGGGTTTAAACCGTGCTACGATCAGCACATTCAGAGATCTTGGTACCGCCTTCATCCAACAATACAAATACAATTTGGACATGGCACCCGACAGAGATCAACTCAGATCGATGTCGCAAAAGGACAAGGAAACCTTTAAGGAGTATGCTCAAAGGTGGCGTGAAATTTCCGCTCAAATTTGTCCACCTCTTGAGGAAAAAGAGATGACAAAGATCTTCTTAAAGACCTTAAGCTCATTTTACTATGACCTAATGGTTGCCAGTGCGCCCAGTGATTTCACCGAAATGGTCGGCATGGGCGTACGTCTTGAGGAAGCCGTCCGAGAAGGACGTCTGGTAAAAGACACTGGATCGACGAGCGGTACTAAAAAATACGGTAGTACTCTCCCTAAGAAAAAAGAGCAAGATATTGGGAATATCTCTCTCGGAAAGCAAAGGCGACGTTATCAACCGGTAGCAGCTGTGACTCCTGCTATCAACCCTGCGTCTATTCCTACGTATCAACCTCAGGTTGCGCAGAGCCAACCTGACCAGCAAAGGACACAACAGCCCCTTCAGCAGGCTCGTCCTCCATATAACAACAACCGTACAACACGACCATCAGGGTTTGATCCTATACCCATGTTGTATGCTGAACTGTTTCCATTACTACTGGCTAAGGGGCACATTCAGACTAAATCTCCTCTTACAGTACCGGAAAATCTGCCTTTTTGCTTTAAGGTGGATCAAACATGCCCTTATCATCAAGGAGGTTCAGGGCATAACATAGAGACTTGTCTTAATTTCAAGTCCGACGTGCAAAAGCTTGTTAGTAGCGAGGTCTTATCTTTCAAGGACAGAAATCCTAATGTTCTCACGAATCTGTTGCCTCAACATGAGAAGGCTGCAATCAATTTGATTGAAGGAGAGACTGACGATGTCTATCAAATTCACGATGTGCTCTTGTTGAAAACCAATCTGGTTAAGATGCATTATAGACAGAGTGGATATGGCCATGTGCCACCTCATAATTATCACTAGTGTGATATCTGCTCTAAAGACAATCAAGGATGTTCTGTAGTACAAGCAGCTCTGCAGGAACAGATGGATCTCGGATGGATCCAAGAGCACCGAGTTCGTGGAGTTAACATGGTCTACACGAATTCTAACGTCATTCAGAACCACGACATCCGTGCAATGAATGTTAACTTGGTGGCGATGCACTCAAGGCAAAGCCAGTATCATAATCTGCCGCGACACGATTACAGTTCCTGTCTGACTTGCTCGGTAAACAAACAGGGTTACTCTTGTGTACAAGAAGCTCTCCAGCATCAGATGGATCTTGGATGGATCCAAGACTACCATGATAAGAACCCTTATCAGATCAACATGGTTCAGATCTTTGATATTCGCGTAATGAATACCAACCTGGTAGAGTTACATGCTGAGCAGGTCCGACTCGAATTCTTAATATCACATGACTATCAAAGCTGTAAAGCGGGTTGCGAAAACGATCGAGGTTGTACCCTTGTCCAGGAGGCACTTCAGCGCTTGTTAAATCATTGGTGGATACCAATTTACATGGATGAAGATACTCAGCAAATTAGTATCAGTAACAGGAATCCTACTCGTCGTCAAAGTCAGGATGTCCGATCTGTGGAAGCTAACCTAGTGAGGTTACATTGTATTCAAAGTGGGCGTGGCCAGGTGCCACTACACAATTATGACAGTTGTAGCGTCTGTTCGGAAAGTAACCAAGGGTGTTACCTTGTGAGAGCAGCTCTTCAGGGTCAGGTCGATCGTGGAGAAATTCGTCCCTATTCGGGTTCTGGACCCATCAACTGGTCGCCGAACTACCTTGCCGAGCAAGTTGAGGATGTTGTCACAATCTCTGGTCATCACAGGACCAGGGATGTTTTTGCCATCATCCCTCTACTTGACGAATCTAAGGTTCCCAACCGGGAACGAATTGAGATTACTTACGATGGTCAGAAAAATCAGAAAGTTCCCATAGTCATCTATCTGCCGGGACCATTACCGTATGAATCAGCTAAGGCGATTCCTTACAAATACGGTGCAACAATAATTGAAAATGGAAAGGAAATTCCATTACCCTCTGTTATAAACATTGCAGACATCAGTCGAGTAACACGGAGTGGTAGAATCTTCAACCGAGGGGTTGGGGAAGTTAACAAGGAGAAGGAACTTCAGACAGAAGCTCCCGATCCACCAGTCGGTCAATCCAGTGATCCCGACCTTTCAAAAAACAATGATGAGATGCTGAAGCTCATCCAAAGGAGTGAATATAACATTGTGGATCAACTGTTACAAACTCCCTCAAAGATCTCGGTGTTATCGCTGTTGCTCAGTTCAGAAGCCCACAAGGAGGCTCTACAGAAAGTCTTGGAACAAGCCTTTGTGGAACAAGATGTAACAATCAGACAGTTCGATAGCATTGTCTCTAACATCACTTCCTGCAACAATTTGGGATTTAGTGATGAGGAATTACCTTAAGAAGGTCGCCGTCATAACATGGCGCTCAACATTACAGTTAACTGCCAGGACGATGCTTTAGCCAGCGTACTGGTAGACACAGGGTCAGCCCTGAATGTTATGCCGAAGTCTACTTTGATGCAATTATCATTCAAAGGACCTCCGATGAGGGTTAGCGAGGTTGTCGTCAAAGCATTCGACGGATCCAAAAAAACGGTTATCGGCGAAGTTGATCTTCCCATAACTATCGGTCCTCACACTTTCCAAGTCACTTTCCAGGTCATGGACATCCGGGCAACATACAGTTGTTTATTAGGAAGACCTTGGATACATCAGGCTGGAGCGGTCACTTCGACCTTCCACCAAAAGCTAAAATTCATTCAGAACGATCAACTTATCACAGTCTGTGGGGAACAGGCCTTGCTTGTAAGCAACTTGTCATCAGCTACTGGAATAGAACCCGAGGAGGTTATTGGAACTCAGTTTCAAGCATTGTCGATGAGCAAGGACAATCATTTCAAAGGAGGAACCTCGATTTCCTCATACAAAGATGATATTAAAGCGGTCGAGAGTAACGACACAACTGGATGGGGACAACTTGTCATTCCTATTGACAATAAAACAAAGAAGGGTCTTGGTTTTTCTGTAACCTGTACCCAGACAGCTGCTAAAGATGAAAGTTTTCATCCCCTTCAAAACTTCTTCCACAGTGGAGGTTTCCTTCACCCAGTGTCTCAGACAGTTCATGCTATCAATGAGGAAGATCCCTCTGACACAGATGAAGAATGGAAGTCCTACCTTAACAAGGACAATTATATGTCTCAGGAAGAGGTGTCTATGCCTTTTTTCTTTCCTACAGAAAGTCCGAGATTTATACCAAGATCAGATGTCGAAATGATCTACGGGGATTGTGATCCGGAAGGATGTCGCGCTCTGCCAAATTCATTAGAGGAAGACACTCCGATGAAAGATAATTTTGACTACACCTACTATGGCCCGATGGATGGTCTGCTAATGTGGCAACCTTACCCAGGAAACTTGGGGCAAAAAAGTCAGCCGAACAATGAAAATCAGCTGACCGTCATTGAACAGAATACCTGTGTCCCCACCATATCATGGGATCAACACTCAGGTCATTCAGAAACTACTCAACATGAAGATGAATTCGCAACGTTTGCAGGACTTGAGTTCATCAACTATGCTTTTCCCGAGGTCAACGTCATTGAGAGAGATGACTCCTCCAGTTCTAAAGAAGTTTGGGACACTCTGGGGGAACCAAGTGGAAAATACGACTATATGGTCAAGTACACCACTCCCGAAAGCTCTCGTATCAGGCTCGAAGATATCCAGCATACTGGATGGGGGGATACAACTGAGAGCACAAATGCTATGCAAAATGCAACAGAGGAATTCTCCTACGACAACTCTGCCTGGGAAACAGATTCCAATGATCCTGCTCCACCAGAAATCTGCGTTATTTCTGAAGACAAATCAAGGAAGGTGCCAGATTTTATGATTCACCGAGGAGTTCGTCGCCAATGGGTTGCCGTCGAGGTTCCGAAGGTCGTTCATCAGTCAAAATAATTGCCATCTTTTAACCTTTCACCCTGCCCAGGTGAAACAGATGTTTTGATAGGGCTCGCTTTCTATAAATTTCCCTCTTCGCTTTGCCCGAAGCGACAGAGTTTTGTTTTATAGGGCTGTAGTTTCAAGAGTCGACTTGTTCATTAATAAAATAACGTCGTTCTGTAATTTCTGCATTAATTGCTGTTTTCTTTTTGCTCTTTCAGAAAATGGTAATCCTAAAAAACAATTCAAATAAAAACAAGCAGTAAAATAAATACACTGCACACACTTGCATTTTCTCTATCTCTTCTAAACACGAATCATCACGTCATGCAGATTGCTTGTTTTAAACCCAGTTGAAACATACGATCCGATGCCTCCTCCCAACTTTGAGTTCCCGATATTCGAGGCTGAAGAAGAAAATGACAACAAAATTCCAGAAGAGATCTCCCGACTACTCAGACAAGAGGAAAGGTCCATTGAACCTCACAAAGAACCGTTGGAAACGGTAAACTTGGGTTCAGAGCAAGAGAGAAAAGAAATCAGGATTGGGGCACTGCTCAGTCCAACTACCAGAGAGGGTTTGATAAAGCTTCTCAAAGAATTCCCCGATGTATTCGCTTGGTCCTATCAGGATATGCCAGGGTTGGATACCAGCATCGTGGAACATCACTTACCGTTAAGATTGGAATGTCCGCCAGTAAAGCAAAGGTTGAGACGGACTCACCCGGACATGGCCATCAAAATCAAAGAGGTGGTACAGAAACAGATTAACGCGGGTTTCCTCGCTACGTCTGAATATCCTCAATAGTTAGCCAACATCGTACCCGTTCCTAAAAAGGACGGAAAGGTCAGAATGTGTGTTGATTACAGGGATCTGAACAAGGCAAGTCCAAAGGACGACTTTCCTTTACCACACATTGACATGCTGGTAGATAGTACAGCAAAGTTCAAAGTTTTCTCCTTCATGGATGGATTCTCGGGCTATAACCAGATCAAAATGGCGCCGAAAGACATGGAGAAAACTTCGTTCATTACCCCATGGGGTACCTTTTGTTACAAGGTAATGCCGTTCGGTTTGAAGAACGCCGGGGAAACCTATCAAAGGGCCATGACTACTCTGTTTCATGACATGATACATAAGGAAATCGAGGTATATGTCGATGATATGATTGCAAAATCAAAAACAGAAAGTGAGCACGTTGAACATCTGTCAAAATTGTTCGAACGTCTAAGAAAATTCAAGCTCCGCTTGAATCCCAACAAGTGCACCTTCGGTGTCCGTTCAGGGAAACTCTTAGGATTCATCGTCAGCCAGAAAGGAATTGAGGTTGATCCTGACAAGGTCAAGGCCATTCAAGAAATGCCTTCTCCGAAAACTGAAAAACAAGTCAGAGGATTCCTGGGACGTTTGAACTACATCTCCAGATTCATATTCCTTATGACCGCGACATGCGCGCCGATTTTCAAATTACTCAAGAAGAATCAGGATTGCATTTGGACAGAAGACTGTCAAACTACCTTCAACAGTCAAGGAATATCTGTTGAATCCTCCGATTCTATCACCTCCAATGGAAGGAAGACCACTGATCATTTACCTCACAGTTCTAGAGGACTCAATGGGATGTGTACTTGGTCAACAAGATGAAACCAAAAGGAAAGAGTCTGCCATTTACTATCTAAGCAAGAAATTCACCGACTGTGAAACTCGGTACACGATGCTTGAGAAAACTTGTTGTGCTTTGGCTTGGGCAGCCAAACGTCTTCGCCAGTACATGATTCGTCATACTACTTGGTTGGTCTCCGAAATGGATCCAATCAAGTACGTTTTCGAAAAACCTGCTCTTACGGGAAGGATTGCCCGTTGGCAGATGCTGTTATCAGAATATGACATAGAGTACCACGCTCAGAAAACCGTTAAAGGAAGTATTTTGGCCGATCATTTGGCTCATCAACTGATTGACGATCAAGAATCAATCGGGTTTGACTTCCCAGACGAAGATGTCATGTATCTAAAAATGAAAGACTGCGATGAACCGCTACCCAGTGAAGGGCCAGAACCAGGTTCCCAGTGGGGACTTATCTTTGACGGAGCTGTCAATCATTACGGAAACGGAATTGGGGCTACCCCTTTCTCTTTAGTGTATGGCATGGAAGCAGTGCTCCCCATAGAAGTAGAGATCCCATCAATCCGGGTATTGATGGAAGCGAAGCTCATCGAAGCTGAATGGTGTCAAAGCCGACACGACGAATTGAATCTGATCGAAGAAAAGAGAATCACGGCACTATGCCACGGTCAGTTGTATCAACAGAGAATAAAGAGGGCGTTTGACAAAAAGGTTCGACCTCGTGTCTTCAGAAAAGGAGACCTCGTGCTCAAGAAGATACAATCATTTCTCACTGACTCCCGGGGCAAGTGGACTCCGAATTATGATGGCCCCTATGTGGTCACGAAAGGTTTCTCAGGCAGCGCCTTGAGACTTGCAACCATGGACGGAGAGGAATTTTCCTACCCCACGAATGTTGATGTAGTCAAGAAATACTTCGCCTAAACTAAAAAAAAACGTCTCGGTGGATTGAAAACCCGAAAGGGCGGTCCAGGCAAAAGTTAGAGACAAAATAAAAAAATCATCCCGATGGATTGGAAACATCATAGTACAATCCAGGAAAAAATTAGGGATAATGGCAAGTAACTATGTTCAACAGAGGCAAGTCCCTCAGCAACAGCAGTTACATCATCCATCAGAGGAAAACTCCAGTCAAGGTCATCTTCGACAGAAGCTCAGGATGCCCCAAATTCAAAGTTGGTAGAAGGATAGTGGTCGTTATGTTTCAACGTAGCCCTTTTCCCTGTAAATTACCATTTTCTAACTTTGTAAATACTCAATGGAATCACGCGTTTGGCTGATCTCCATCTTATTAATAAAATTTGAGCCCTTGTGCTTTTGTTTGTAATTCTTGTTTGTTTTAACTTTACAGAACGACGTTGTTAACATGATTAACGATTCTTGAAATAAAACAAAAATGAATTTACTTGTTAAAACTTTTTCTGTTTTTAAAATAAAGATGGCAATTTCTTTTGACTGTTAAACATCGAAAGAACATCAATCACTTCTCTAAAAGTGTTTGAACCTCAAAGTGCAGAATCAAAGTACTCCTTCTAGACCAGTACGCCTGAACAAAGGGATCAACTGTGTCAGAGACCTTGTATCGCTTGACACGCCACGGCAGAGTTCTTACCTCCTAAGCCCGATCAACGGTATTCCCCGCAGGGATTATCTCTCCTAAGCAAGGCAGAATTGCTACTTTTGGATCAATGGTACGACTTCGCCCCGCGATGGTCGAGTATCCCGTCATGTTCATATTTTAGTTTGTGTGTCGCGTCAGTTTTGTCAGCATATACATACATACATCATGCATTATTGATTTGCATTCACATTTCATATTGCATCGCTATCACTCTAGTCGGTCTTATCCCCTTGTGATAAAAGTCCTCTCAGTCGAGTTGTCAGACCTTTCCTCGTTAGGAAGTGAATCATCTAAACAATCTCGCCACCAGTGTATCTTTAGATCAGAGTCGGCATTCGACCACTTTGATAACTTGAACCTCTGAAAAGCCAGAGAACCTTCAACAGATGTCACTCTTCGCCATTGAAGATGATATCCTTGATTTCCCGGATTAAGGAAAATCCCTAGAGAAAGCCTCTTAATCAGAGATTCGGCAGCATGCCAGTTTCGCTCCAAAAAGATTACTGATGAAAAGGTCATCGGCACCTCAAAATTGGACCCCATCATATGGCATTTCTCCGGGAAGATCCCGAGAAAAGTATGATGTAAGATCCCCAAGTGGAAACAGTCTCTCAAGAGACTCGCTTTCCCCCAGTAGAATCGACAAATGACGTCTCCAACAGAGAAGTTTGTGCACCTCTACAACTCAGGCGACTGGGTTCCCCAGCAAGTCTGACATCGAAACTTTTTTCACTCAAATGGCATCTCCCCAGGAAAATTCGGCGAGAAGTTTGAAGGAAAGCCGCTACGCATAACGTCCCTTGTCAAGAAAGTTTATTGACAAAAGAAACTAAGACCAGTTCCTTGGTAGGAAACCAGGATCGAGGGGAAGTTTATATCAGAAACTGAGACCAGTTCCTTGGTAGGAAACCGGGATCGAGGGGAAGTTTATATCAGAAACTAAGACCAGTTCCTTGGTAGGAAACCAGGATCGAGGGGAAGTTTAAATCAGAAACTAAGACCAGTTCCTTGGCTGAAGACCAGGATCGAGGGGAAGTTTACCTTTCCTAAGCATCATTGCTTAGTCAAAGAAGATGAATGTGCAAACTGCCATTCATAGCCATCAAAATTTTGGGTATTCCGATATTTAATCCTCTTGCACCCCGAATGCCCGAATACCTTCGTCATTCACACCTTCGGGTCCAAGAAGATTAAATAGGGGCATCTGTCATACCCCAAATGTTGACCACTAAGATTTCCCATCATTGTGCAAATCATCATCACAATATGGATGAACCATCATGCCTCACCAAATGCCTCAAGGGTTGTTGAGCATTCACTACAGTCAAAATTAGGGTTTTAAGCCCTCTCAGAGCCTTAGACAAAGGATCAATCAAGGAATGACATGATATTCAACTTGTCTAACCTCTCAAACATCCACAATGGATCAAAAAGGACTCCCACTTTAAGGATTAAGCACAAGGCTGCTCCATTCTAGATGGATCAAGTCTCAAGATCGTCAGTATCACCAAATTAGGGTTTTGGTCGACTAGGGCCTCCAGATGAAACATTTCATCTGGGCATAAGCCAAAGATCCAAAACACAACCTAATGTACTCCATGGAACCTCATGGACCCATTCATCAAGTCAATTTTGCCTCAGGGGATGCATACATCAAAAATCAGGAATTAGGGTTTCTTGACCTAATTCACCCCTAAGTTGACTTTTAGGGCAAATCAAGAGCCAAGACCTCAAGACATGATTTGAGGGTCTCTAATGAACTATATTGATCCATTTGGGACAATGGATTAATCCAAGAAGCTTGAGCAACAAGTCTCATTTTCATCTGCACCACAATTAGGGTTTCGCGAGGAAAGTCAACTATAACTTTGACTTTTGACCAGGACATGCTCCCAAACCCTAGGACATGCCCCAATATACCCTATGACACCCATGGAACATGTCCATCAAATTTGATTTAGGTCAAGGACATGATTTCCTGAAGAATTGCACAATTTGGAATTCATCTGATAAAAAGTCAACTGTGCACAAAAGTCAACTTTGACTTTTTGAGATTTTTCACCAAAATGGATTTTTAACCCTAAAATGATGTTAATGTATGATTTGAATCATCATTCATCAAGAAAAATCAAAGAATGTTGGATAACTTGTAAAAGGGGTAACCATAAAACTTAGAAATTTTTCTAAGTTATGGAAAAAGTACCACTAATGCACTAACTTTGGAGGATCATAACTCCTAAACCACATGGCCATTTTTTCTCATCCAAAGATGGACTTGTAGCCCTCATTACCCTCTACAAAAACTTCAACTAGACCTAAGTCCAATTCATTAAGGATTTTGAGTTATGGAGTGATCAAAATCAAGAAATCACACTTTGTTCCAACACTTAGTGAAAATTTCACTAAGGCAGATTTTGCTTCACTTTTTGCCAAATGTAGAGGGATTTTTCACTTGGAATCAAAAGAGATCAAAACCAAACTTGTTCAAACAGTTGTTATATCATGTAAGGGCTTTCCAAATTGGCCAAGAACATTGCCAAATTCCATTTGAGTCATGAGATATGACATTGGAAAGTTGCCTTGCTGAAATCTGTCAAAGGCAAGGCAGAATTTGCAACTTTGCTCGATTTGCCAAAATCAGCCAAATTCAAATGCTCCTATCCACTTGGACACATCTGAGGATTGAATTTAAAGGGGACAATCACTGAGCCAAGCCTCCAAAGTCCATGGAACAAGAAATAACATGTTGAACCTAGAATGGCCAAAATAGGGACAAGACTCCAAATTTGGATTGGAGCATTCAATGGAAGCATCAAGGTGGCATGGACTGAGCCATTCTCATCTGAAATCAGTCAATACTTATCCAAGACCAAGGGAACCAAAGCTCTGTGCCCTAACCTCTAGTCAATGGCTAGAGGAGACTTGGATTTTCATTTGCCAACATTGGCCAAACCTACTTACCAGCTGCCATTCACTATTCCTTACAAAACAAACTTGCTCTACAATAAATAGAGCTCAATTGTGATCAGTTTGAGTACACCAAAGCCATCAAACAGATGCTTTCCTCAAAATCTCTTCTTTCACTCCAATTTTGCCTTCTAAGGCAAGTCACTATCGGGTTTTGAGTTTGAGAGCAATCCCAATCAAACAAATCACTCACACACCTCACATACATCACATATGAGCTGATCAAACACTTAGATCACTTCTGAAACACCAATTTCACAAAATCACCAGCTGGTTGCTCAAATTTTCAATCAAGTTGCAGCTGAGGTACCACAAAGTGATCCAGCCAATTTCAATCAAGTCCAACCATTCAAACACACTCCATAGGGTGTAGGGAAGCTGTTCAGATCATCACCACTCATCTGTAACACCTCCAAATCAAAAATCACCTTGCACTTGCTGTCACGGCCTAGAGGTAAGCATATACTTGGTCATCTCTCAATCTATGCATATTTCCTCGCACAATAATTTGGCCATATGTTCATAATCATGCATGGAATATTTTCCCTCAATTAATTGCATTGTTTGAATTGTGTGTCAAAAATCCTAGCCTTCATGCAGAAATTAGGGTTCTTGAGGTTTCTTCGTGATTTCATGTTTTATGTTTAATTTAAATGAAATTAAGTGTTATAGACATGATCGTGAGGTTGAGACGAGCATAATGATATGTGGATTGCATGATATAATCAAGTATTTAGTGAGATTGAGGAGAAAATGCAAATCAGCCAAACCCAGAACACGCGCGTGTTCTTGGTGTGTACTTGGCGCCATTTTTGAATAATTCAAATATTTGAATTTTGTGATTTTATTTAATTGATTCAAAAATTAATTTCTCTCTGAGTTTTAATGATTTTGAGTTGATTCTTTTTTTAATAATTCACAAAAATGTTAAAATATTTTATTTTATCAAAAAATCCCCAAAATATTATTTATTTCATATAATTGATATTTTTGCAAAGAATTAATATGTTAATTGTTTTTGACATATTAAATATTTTTTCTACATTGATTTTGCAACTTTTAATGCTTTCTAATTATTTTGTAGGTCAATACTTAATTTTTGAAGCATTAATCCAAAATCACAATTTGTTTTTCACATGTTAAACAATTTTGATCATTTTTAATTGAATTTTTATTCAATTAAATACATTTTTGAAAACAAATTAGGGTTTTGGATTAATTCAACCCTCATAAATCATTTTCAAAAATTTTTGGGCCTCTAATAGAGTGTAAGACCTAATCCTTTCTTGACCAAAACATTTTGGGCCTCAGTGTATTGTATAAGTCCCGATACCGTAAAAAACAAACGGCGCGATCGTCGCCTTTTCAAAATAACCCTTGGGCCTCTCCTCGAGCTATAAGACCCATTTAACACTTTTGGGCCTCTAATAGAGTATAAGACCCAATCCTCTTTTAACCAAAATCATTTGGGCCTCACTTATTGTATAAGTCCCTCCGCGTTAAAAGAAGACCTCGGCGCGATCGCCATTTCAAACGGAAAAATCATATGGGCCTACCCTCGTGTTATAAGTCCCACTCCTTTTCTTTAAACCTTTTGGGCCTCTTGAGAGAGTGTAAGACCCATCCCTTTGTACAGAAAACCATCTTGGGCCACAGTCACTTGTATAAGTCCCTTTGTACAAATTCAACAGTGCGCTCACTGATAAAACCTTGGGCCTCTCCTTGAGCTGTAAGCCCCAAAACTTTCTTTTTCAAAGCACTTTCTCCTTTGATTTTGAATATACTATTGTTTTCAATCTTTCTTTGTTGAACAACTAACCAAACAGCATGGAAGCTCTACAACCGAGTAAGTGGTTATCGCTTTCATTTACCGCTTTCATATACATATAACTGTATTGTGGGGCTGTTTCACTGTAAGTCTTCTTTCATAAACTCATATCAATTGTGTAATAATAGTATAGATATTTCGAGTTTCCCCGGCAACTACGTCTAGAACTAGGTGACGCCGTTTCGTTTATTCGTAGAAATAGACAACTAGATCCCCAATAGGATCACCAGATACAGTCTTCTCTTCGGCTATCCTCATTAGGAATTGTCAAGAAACTCTACTCCGAGATGAATGTATTCTCTGTGAATGGCATCTTTGAGTTTCTTCCAAATTGTCGAACTTTCCTAACTTTGATCTATTCTCGGTGAATAGCATTGCCTTGAATTTCTCGGGGTTTGGGGACCCACAGGCTTCTTAGAAGCATCGGCCTCCTCTTGGGCATCGTACAAGGACCCACAGGCTTCCTAAAAGCAACCTCGCCTCCTCTTGGGCTTAGTACAAGGACCGAACGGCTTCTTAGAAGTATTCACAGCCTCCTCTTAGGCTTCGTATAATGATCTCTTCCTCCGGGAATGATAGCCTCCTCTTGGGCTTCGTACAAGGACCGATCGGATTCTTAAAAGTTTCCAGCCTCCTCTTGGGCTTCGTACAAATTTTCCCGACGACCTCCTAGAGGTATAGGAACAGAACTTAATCATCTGCATAGAACAGTCCTTTCAAAGAGTCTACTACTGTTTCTCAAAGCATAGTACAAATGATAAAACTCTAGACTTGGACAGTCTAACATCCTTGAGTCTCAAAGATATTCTCAAGTGACCCCTTCAAAAATAGGAAGGAACCCCGTAGACTCGGACAGTCTCAATACCCTTTGGATTTCCCGTTTCCTCAAAGAAAAGGAAATATCCCGAATCCTTGAATCAAATCCTTGAGTATAACATTGCTCATATAAGAACTGGTTTTCTCTTTCAAAATCAGTATACTGGACCTGCCACTTAACTGAACAGTCACCATAGCCTCCTCTTAGGCTTTGTATAATGATCCTTCTCCAGTGAAGTTAGCCTCTCTCTTGGGCTTTATACAATGATCCTCCCCAGCAGAGTCAAACAACGTTTAGCCTCTCTCTCGGGCTTTGTACGAGACACATAAGAGACTCCCTCGTTGAGTCAATCACCCCTTTCGCCTCCATCTCGGGCTTTGTACGAGATACAAAAAGGTTCTTATTGAGCCAAACAAACAAAAGCCTCCCTCTCGGGCTTCGTACGAGATACAAAAAAAAAACCTCTCTTGTTGAGTCAAATAGCCCCATCTCGGGCTTTATACGAGATACCAAAAGATTCCCTTGTTGAGTCAACCCTTTTAGCCTCTCTATAGGGCTTTGTACGAGACACATATCAGCCTCCTCTTAGGCTTTGTATAAGAAAATCACTGGTTAATCCAATTAACCTTTTAGCATTAAAACTGTGCCTTGTTCACAGTACATAAAACATCAAACAACTCCCTTCATCTAATTGCTGTAAGCGGCAAGCCTCTGGATCATCTACATCCATGCCACTGTCCCTCTTTTAGGATGAGAAATTCCTAAGGAAAGATAGCATTGCTCTACACTGAGTTAAAGTCTTCTCCTTCAGGTTAAAACCCCCTATAAGGGAAATTATGGCATTGCTAGGATCCGCGTATCCCGGTTAAAGTAATTCTCCTTTATGAACAGTTGTGACAAATAAACCCCTTTAGAGATGACAAATTCTCTCTGAAGACAAACACCCTTTTAGCTTCACATCTTGGGCTTTGAACAAAATACAAATAGACTTTTCAGTTTCACATCTTGGGCTTTGAACAAGATACAAACTACCTTTAGCTTCACGTCTTGGGCTTTGAACAAGACACCAAAACAACCACTTCCTCCCATAGAATAGGAGGAACTACGAACGCTCTGATTTCCCTGTTTTGGTAAACGGGAATACGTAGGCATAAGATTGAAAGAAAGATCTTAACGAGCACACTCAACAAAAAAAACAAATCCCATATCTCCATCAATCAAAAGCAATAATACAAAAACATCAGTCCTAACGTCCTAATCCTTGTTCCCCGCCAGAAACCTTCTGTCTAGAAAGAAATCAGTATTGGCGAAAATACAAATAACCAGTACAAAGGCCCCCCCACATTGATAGCATTCGTAACCTAACAGACCGCTTTTTAAACTCAGTATGCAAAGCAGGGTTAATTGGAGACATCTATTTCCCTTCCTTCATCAGCTTTAATAGGATAAAAAATGAATCGACCTGTAGTCAAAGCTCAAACCGCAGAGAGCGACCAGCGCTTAAGAACCACATCCAAAATCGTTCGCTATAGAGACCACTGATTATGTACTTGACAGTGCTCGAAGGATCCATGGGTTGTGTTCTCGGTCAACACAACGAGACAGGTAGGAAAGAACATGCTATCTACTACCTGAGCAAGAAGTTTACAGATTGTGAATCACGTTATTCAATGCTTGAGAAGACATGTTGTGCACTCGCATGGGCCGCAAAGCGATTGAGACAATATATACTCACACATACAACCCTGTTGATCTCAAAAATGGATCCGGTCAAGTATATTTTTGAGAAACCAGCGCTTACAGGCAGAGTTGCAAGGTGGCAGATGGTACTGACAAAGTACGATATTCAATTTACTTCGCAAAAAGCAATCAAAGGAAGTATACTGTCAGATTATCTTGTACAACATCCTCTTGATGATTACCAGCCCATGAAGTTTGATTTCCCTGATGAGGACATCATGTTTCTCAAAGCGAAAGACTGCGAGGAACCACTTCTGGAGGAGGGGCCTGACCCTGAATCCAAATGGAGTTTGATGTTTGATGGGGCAGTTAATATGAATGGGTACGGAGTTGGTGCAGTTCTCATTACACCAGAAGGTCTTCACATGCCCTTCACTGCCCGAGTAACTTTTGGGTGTACCAACAATGAAGCAGAATACGAAGCTTGCATACTAGGGATTGAGGAAGCTATTGATTTACGAATCAAGACCCTCGATATCTTTGGTGATTCAGCACTGGTAATCAATCAAGTAAAGGGAACTTGGCACACACATCAGCAGATTTTGATTCCGTATAGAGATTATACGAGGAGACTGCTGACATTCTTTACAACTGTCAAGTTATACCATGTTCCCAGAGATGAGAATAAGTTTGCGGACGCCTTGGCCACTATATCTTCGATGATCAAAGTGCATGGTTGGAACTTTGTGCCCAGGATTGATGTATCTCGTCTTGATAGACCTGCTTTTGTGTTTGATGTTGATGCAGTGTCTGACGACAAGCCTTGGTACCATGACATTAAATGTTTCTTGAAAAATCAAGAATACCCGCCTGGGGCATCTTCTAAAGACAAGAAGACATTAAGAAGGCTAGCCGGTAGTTTCTTCTTGAACAAAGATGGCGTGTTGTATAAAAGAAATTTTGACATGGTTCTGCTCAGATGTGTGGATAGACACGAGGCAGACCTGTTGATGATTGAAGTGCACGAAGGCTCTTTCGGTACCCATGCCAGAGGACATGCGATGGCTAAGAAATTGTTGAGATCGGGGTATTATTGGTTGACAATGGAGTCGGATTGCTGCAAGTATGCCCGCAAGTGTCACAAATGCCAGATCTATGCAGACAAGGTGCATGTGCCTCCAAATCCGTTGAGTATCATGTCCTCTCCGTGGCCCTTTGCAATGTAGGGCATTGATATGATCGGGAAAATTGAGCCTACTGCTTCAAATGGCCATCGTTTCATCTTGGTCGCCATTGATTACTTCACTAAATGGGTTGAAGTAGCATCTTATGCCAATGTCACTAAGCAAGTGGTAGCTCATTTCTTGAAACGAGATATTATTTGTCGATATGGAGTTCCCGAAAGAATCATTACTGATAATGGTTCTAATTTGAATAATAAGATGACGGCTGAGCTATGCCGGGACTTCAAAATCGAACATCACAATTCTTCTCCGTATCGCCCAAAGATGAATGGCGCGGTCGAAGCGGCCAACAAAAATATCAAGAAGATTGTGCAAAAGATGGTTGTCACGTACAAAGATTGGCATGAGATGTTACCATTTGCTTTGCATGGGTATCGAACATCAGTCCGCACGTCCACTGGGGCAACACCATACTCACTTGTATATGGTATGGAGGCAGTTCTACCGATCGAAGTTGAGATTCCCTCTCTCTGAGCATTGATGGACGTTAAGCTAGATGAAGCTGAATGGGTACGAGCCAGATTTGATCAGCTGAGCCTTATTGAGGAAAAGCGATTAGCAGTAATATGTCATGGCCAGCTATACCAGCGCAGAATGAAGAGGGCATTCGACCAGAGGGTTCGACCTCAAGTTTACAAGGTCAGAGATGTGGTAATCAAGAGAATACTTCCTCCGAGTACAGATCACAGGGGCAAATGGACTCCTAATTATGAAGGTCCATTCGTGGTTAAAAAGGTTTTCTCAGGTGGAGCCTTATTGCTGACAACCATGGATGGTGAAGACTTTTCATCCCCTGTTAATTCAGATGCAGTTAAAAAATACTTCGTATAAATAGACCCGCTGGAAAAAAAAAAAGAGAAAAAATCCAGGAAAAAAAGGGCATCCCGGCGAACCAAAAACATAATAAAGGTTCGGGCAAAAATTAGGGATATAATTGAAAAGAATTGTACACCCGGTAAGTTGAAAACCCGAAAGGACAACTTAGGCAAAAATGGGTATCCCGGTGGATTGAAAACCTGAAAAGGCGATCCACGCAAAAGAGGGATTTAAGCGAATGACTGCAGTCTGAATTAATCTGTACGTTCTCTACTCTTCAGCAAACTAGCAAAGTTTCCGAAGGAGGGATTGTTCTGACCACGAGCTTCCGAAGGCGAAGATAATCAAGAGAGTTGGAATACATACTGGTTATAACAGAATCAGAAATCAGTTGGAATCCAATTTCCAGATTATCATTAGGATAGATTTCTTTTCTCAAATTTATGGCAATCAACTCTTTCAGGGGTTTGCTTCCGATTGTAAATTCGGCGATTTTGGCATTTCATCAATAAAATTGAATATTCAGTCACAAGCTTTTACTTTCATTTTACTGCTTTGTTTGTAAAAACATCCGGTTTTGATAATAAAACATTGCTTTGAAAATATCATGGCCTTGCAAAAACATGCACAAAAAGACAATTAAAATTACTTTGCTTGTTGGACAACCTTGGATGGTGGACTCACAGAACCACGCAATATCCTGGGGCATGTGCATATATTTTTTTCTGTTGCAGGTAATGAGTACGATTGATCCAAGCGACGCGAAAGTTATCTCTCAGCACCAACAGATATTTCCTATGACTTGATATTGTTATATCTTATTAAGTCGATTCTTTCATTCAAGATTTCCCACCGGGTTTTGTGACGACAACGGTTATCGAAGATTGAATTCTTCTGTGTTGATAACAGTTATTAATGCAGTGAGCATTCCATGTCAACAACGTGTACAAATCCTCCGGTACCTCGCAGACGATGTGAAGGGTAGTGCAAGAGCGAATGCTCGGAAGTTGAAGACAGGGTGTTCGTCTAAGAGTTTGAAAACGCTTGATTTTCTATAAAATCCTCTTAAGAGACGAAGCTTCTCGCAGTAGTATCCCCAGTGAAGTTATCAGGAGTTTGAAGACAATTACTCTTCTGTAAAATCCTCCCGGGACGTTTTCTTCAGATCGGCGAAAAGCAAGTTGCTGACCCTCTCAAACATGGGGCATATTGAACTTCCCTGACAGAAGATGTTCTAGATCTATTATCCCCAGTAGAGTTTGAGGACACTCGGTCTTCTGTAAAATCCTCTTAAAAGGGCATTCCCCAGCACGAGATGCTTTGGAAACGGTTTTCCCCAGCAGGGTTTGTGGCAAACTCATTATCCCCAGCGGAATCGTCAAACGACAAGTTCGCCTAGCATGGGGCATTGTGGTACTTATCCTAAGCTCGATAGTCTTATTCCTCAACAGATTACCGTGGAATTGCCTTGGGTTTTCCCAGTAGATCTCTAAGAACACTTTCTCAGCAAGTTGCGGTGGAATGTTCTAACCAGGATTTGTATATCCCCGGCAGAGTAGCCCTGATCCCCAGCAAGATTGTATCTCTGGTAATGGTTCCCCACAGAGTTCAACATTTTGACAGTAATTTCTCCAGCAAGGTCTAAATAGATCGAGGGAATCTCTTCTTTAGCAAAGTGTCAGCATATGATATTACCCAGCCGGTGGTGTAATTCTCAGCATTGCTCATTTACAACTCAAAGTCCAATTTATTTTTGGCATACAAACAGTTTGTTCATATTATTCCAGCATGTGGGATAGTATTGCGGATGATTGTTCCAGGTGGGATGGTCATTATATACAGTTTGTTCATATTATTCCAGTAGGTGGGATAGTATTGCAGGTGGTTATTCCAGCAGGTGGGGTGATCATTATATACAGTTTGCTCATATTATTCCAGCAGGTGGGATAGTATTGAAGATGGTTGTTCCAGCAGGTGGGGTAATCATTACAGACAATTGTTCATATTCCAGCAGGTGGGATAGTATTGCAGGTGGTTATTCCAGCGGGTGGGGTGATCATTTGGCAAAGCTTCCAAAGCCGGTTTGGTAAGCATCGAAGTCCAATGTTAATTTGGCAAAGCTGCAAAAGTCCATCGGAGTATGGCAATTTTGAGATTCCAAAGCCGGTTTGGTAATCATTGAAGTCCAACGACAGATTGGCAGAAATCCAACACGAATTGGTAAAAGTCCATTGTTTAGAATGGCAGAGCAGCTAAAGTCCACCCATAGAGTGGCAAGCCAGTAGTCGTCTGGCGTCGTTCAAAAAGACATTGTTGAAAGTCCATCCACAGTATGGCAAGCCAGTAGTCGTCTGGTGTCGTTCAAAAAGACATTGTTGAAAGTACATCCACAGTATGGCAAGCCAGTAGTCGTCTGGCGTTGTTCAAAAAGACATTGTTGAAAGTCCATCCATAGTATGGCAAGCTAGTAGTCGTCTGGCATCGTTCAAAAAGACATTGTTGAAAGTCCATCCATAGTATGGCAAGTCAGTAGTCGTCTGGCGTCGTTCAAAAAGACATTGTTGAAAGTCCATCCATAGTGTGGCAAGCCAGTAGTCGTCTGGCGTCGTTCAAAAGACAGATCTCTCCGACAACGTTTCATTGAAGATTCAATCCAGCGGTCTCGTTGGGTTTATATCCCTTTTGTTCTTCGTCATCCAGAGCAAATTTTTGATTATATTTGGTATTCAATCACTATATACCTTGAAAGTCTGAAAGCAATCGCTTTCAGGCATTCAGGTCTACAGCGTTTGAATAGGGGCGGCTGTAATACCCCAAAATTTGCTCTCTCTTTTGTCATCATAGCATAGAATTATCATATCACATATCATATCCATCTCATTAACCTTGCATTGCATCTTTAACATAGAAAAATGAAGCATAGCATCACTCTTACCATCAAGGCATATGATCAGGTGAAAGATGGACAATCAAGGAATCATTCAAGGCACAAAAGGTCAAACAAGTTGCCTCAAGGAAAGCCAAGAGGTCTTTCATGTCTCATACTATCTCAATTGATCATCCAAAACCTCAAGAAGGTGAGATTCAATAGGAGATTGAAGCACTACATCCTTCAGTATGCAAGAGGTCCAAAAACTGAAGAAAAACCCTCAAAAGAGATAGCTTATTGGTTCAAAGTCACCCTCAAGTGGCATATCTCATCATCCTTTAAGAGGATACATAACATACTCAGAGGAATTTGGATTTGGAAGATGTGCAATTTCCTCCTAACCAGAAGGGGTCAAAACTAGGGTTTCCAATTAAATCAGGGTATCTCTGATTTTTTGGACAAAACTTGATGTCATTGTATTCTATATGTCCTTAAGTGTATGTGTGTGGAAAATTGCCTCTCAATTGGTTTTAGAAGTGGTTCAATTGGAAGAAAGATAAAAATCAGGAAAATTGGGGCTAAGTCAAATAATCAGAGGAAAAAAGTCAACTCTTGACTTTTTGAGGCAAAATCCATGAAATTCATGTTATATGTGACCAATGTACAAAATTTGATCAAGAAACTCCAAAGGGATCATGGAAAAATCAAGATTTGAAGAGTTGCCATTTTTGGAAGAAGTAGGGTTTCTAAATAAGGCAAGTTTTTGCTATTTTGCACCAGGCTTTGAACCAAGGCCATTCAAAATTGAGACATCAAATGAAAATTCCACTCGGCCACAACAAAAGATCTTGTTTCAAGCTTCAAATCCATGTGTAGAACATCTCCATTGGATAAAAATTGAGTGAGATATGATTGATCAAAGTTGGAGGAAAGTAGGTCCAAAATCAGGTCATGACCAAGGATTCTTAGGCCCACGCGCCATCATTTTTACAAACAGGTGGTGTGCCAAATGTTCACCCATTTTTATTATGGTTAGAAGCTTCATTTGAAAAACTTGTCAACATCAAAATTGTTCCTTGCAATGCCCACTTCAATGTTCATGTTGGACAAAATTTCATTTGGTCAAGCTATGAGGTAGTTATATTGATCTCAAGATAGGGTGATCATGCTGAAATTTTGTATGCCATGTTGCCCTGCCAGCCAACCGTATGCCACGCCCTTATATCAGTTCCAAATATGGATGTTCCAAGTCACTTTTCACCAATTTCCAAGCTTGTATTCAATCCAATTTTCACATTAAACTTGTGGTATTACATCTCTTCTTTCCAATGACCCCCAAAACTCATTAAACCAACCATGGATTAGGGAGACTTTCATCCACAAATCACCCTATGTTCCACTGATGCATTGATGGGTTTGATACACAATTTGGTTCAGACATCCATCAAATGATTCATGTATGTTATTCCCTTATTTGAACACACCATTACCATCACATACACTGCCATAACACGTGTCATACATGAGAATGGAAAGAAAAAACTTGCTGAACAAGTTTCTGCTACAACAGCCATGCCATTCCTTTCACTCTCATCTCCACCATAGCTCACCATGAATCACCATCATCCTATCACAACCTTGCTAACTCGTCCCCTAACTAACTTGACTCAGGTAGTTAGGATGGACTCACCTAAACCATGTCAACTCAATCAACCAACTCAGGTTAACCATGGTTAAGCTCACACTATAAGTAGAAATTTCACTCTCAAAATTCATTTCAACACTCATTTTTCACACTCTCACTCAGAATTCTCTCTTCTTCTCTCTCAATCTCTCATCATTGCCACTGGTTTTCGAAGCTCATTGTGTTCATTTTCTCTCCAAAACTCTCTCTTCTTCTCTCTCAATCTTTCACAATTGCAACTGGTTTTGAAGCTTGGATTTCAACTTCTCTCCATTGAAACATCATCAACTACATCATCTAAGCCTTTATTTGGCCAAGAGTGGATCAAAAGCAGCTTGGAATCTCTGGTTTTCTGAAGAATATATCAAGGTCACAAATCTTCAGGTACGGATTTCAGCCATTATAGACATGCTTTGAAGATGTTATCAGGTTCTTGAAGCTTCTTATAAGCTCAAGAACTTGTCTGGCTAGTTGATAGGCCTTTAGAGGCATAGTTGAAAAGTTAGGGCAAAACTTCTTCTGTTCGATTCTCTTATTTCATGAATATTTTGCGCATTTTATCACTAGATTCATGTTCCTTATCACTTCAGCTTTCCATTGATGTGTATTTTGTGCATTTGTGCTTGCCTGCAAATTATTGTCACCGGAGGTTGGCCGGAGAAGATGACCGGAGGTCATCTCCGGCCGGTGGTCTGAGTTGCTAGGGTTTTAATCTTGTTTTAAGTCGTGACCGTCTGATTTGTTTAATCCAAGGGTGGAGATGTTGCCAGCGAATTAATGGGGAGGGTGTGAGTCACGTGATTCATTTTTAATCCATCTGATTCTTGCATGCGCATGCGTATATGATTGTTATGTTGTGCCAGCAATGTGATGTGCATGATTTGCTTACTTTAATTGTGGTTTGACTTTGATCTGATCCAATGGCCATGCATGAGTCAACTTTGTGGACCGAATTCCATGTTTGTTATTGTGTTCCACGCGCTGGGACTTGGACTGGACTAAATTGCTATTTACACCTCACATTTCAAGGCCCAAGTAATTTTTAACTGTTGGATTACTATGCATGCACCTCCTCTCTTATTTCAATTTCATTTTATTTTCTTCATTCTATATACGTTTACTTTTTAATTTTTAAAATTACAAAACAACATTAGAAAATTCTAGGAAAATTCATGAGTGTTATCAAGACATTTAGGAAATTTTGACTTTTTTATTTCATGGTTTTATTACATTTTTACCCCTGTCTCATAATTTTCTTTGAATTTCCATTTGTATGCATTCCAAATGTGATACATGAATTTGTATAATTTTGTTCTTGCTCATTACAAATTGTTTTGACATGCTTCTTTTTGCATTGATTCACTAATACATTGAAGTATGTTAGATGATTTTTTTTTTATTTTTCAGGTCATTTTATGACTAGTTTTGATGCTTATCTTTGCACCACTTCACATGATGTTTTAACTTGACCTAATTGCTTTGTTTGAAGTCATTTTGCTTTGAATTTTGACATGCCATCTTGATGTATGATTTTCTTCTAACCTAGGCATTCTAATACCATGCTTTCATAATTTTGATAAGTTCATTTGATTTTTGTTTGATGCATTACATTTGAAACATAATACATGTCACATCATTCTAACTTTAGTGCATGTTTTACATGAATTCTTTTGTGCACACTTGTATGAGCATTTGCATGTTATATGAGCTATTCATATGATATTATAGGTCCTTGGTACACATAGGTCATCTTTACATGTTCATTTCAACTTGAACTTTGTGCATCCTTAACATGTATTGTGTGCACTTTCTTTTTGAACTTTCACTTCATCACTTCTTCTTTTACTTCTTGAATGTCTTGATGTTGATTCATGAACACTCTTGAGATGTTTATAAACCATTTTTCATTTAGTTTCAATTCTGATTGTTAGATTACATGTTCCATTTATGCATGTTCTTTTCATTTCTTTTCATCTTTCATCCATCCTTTCTTATGATAACATGTTTAAATGTCAATGGATGATAACTGTTGCTTGCTCATTTGAACTTGTATGATGATAATCACTTATTGTCCATATGATTCACATTCTGGTTGTGATATTAAGATTTGATTCTTCATCTTATTCTTTTGAACTTTAATGTGTATTAAGTACTTTTTACTTCTTATACATGTTTCCTTGTTTACTAACCATGTAGGGACTTTGGTAAGTTGAAATTGAGTGTGGATAAGGAATCCACATTCAAATCTATTTCCTTTCATCTTTTACAATTCAATATTGTGTTTTGATAAGCACTTATGTGCTTTCTTTGATTAACTCATTACTTTCCCTTTTGAGTTACAATTCATCTTCTACTTTAGAAGTGAATTGTTTAATTCATTCCTTCTTTAGATTTTAGGTTTTGCAACCTCACAAACCTTTAGGATCACTCCCTTAAATAATCAATTAGGATTGAGTCTTAGTTCACATAGATTTTTTACCTTTCTCTCCCACTTGAGTCTTTCATCTTCTCATCTCAAATAAAATTCAAAATATCTAATAAAGGTAGGCATTTATTGCATTTAGGCCTTTCATATAAAGAAAAGATTATAAAGGGGTCTTCTCTTATAATCTTAGAATGTGTGGCATATGCCCCATCTTGGGTCAATGTGTTAAACATTTGATCTTGTATGAGGGACTTAAATGCAATACTTGTTGAAGGTACAAATAATAAAAAACACTTCTTCATGTCATAATCAACAAAAACACTTAATAAATACAAGTATGCTAGTGTGTTTTAACCTTATTAATTGGAACTAAGTGTGAGGGTCTTCTTCACCCTTAGTGTACTTTCTTACTCATTCCATCTTGGAATGTGAGGATGTATACATTCCAATGATTGAGATTTAGATACACTATCATATGCAAACAAATGAAAAAACTCTTAAAAGACAAAAACAAACAATAACGTATTTCCTTCGGGAATTCTTTTCTCACCTCATTCACTTTCAACGTGCGAACGTGCTTCTTCTCATTCTCTTGCAAGATGGTAACGCACTCGGACCAGCGAGCCTGCAACACCTGAGCTAGAACGTTAGTCGTTCCTTAAAAAACACAAACAATCCATCCCTAGTGAGGGGAACTACGTCACTCTGATTTTCATGTTCCTGATGAGATATGTAGGCAGTGGGGTAGGGCCCATTCGAGCACTTCTTTTATTTTCCCTACATTCGTTTCTCTTTCTCTTTCTCTTTCCATTCCTTTTCTAGTTCTTTTTCCAGCATCTTTTCTATCACCCTTTGATTGAGACAAGCAAGCGTGGATCCCATCGGGTACGATGGACGCGTGGGGGTGCTAATACCTTCCTCTCGCGTAACCGACTCCCGAATCCAGTTCTCTTGGTCGCAAGACCATGCTCTTTTCCTTCCCTTCAGGTTTATGCGGTGTTTCCTTTCCCTCTCTTGGGATAAATACACATTGCTGGCGACTCTGTTCCGTGCCACTTTCGCGTTTGTACTAGGATGAAAATCCCGGGAGCGACAGCGCTGTCCTTGGACAAAAGAAAGATAAGAAGCTTCATGCTAGCTACTATGCAAGTAGAACCTTGGACAATGCACAGATGAACTACGCCACCACCGAAAAGGAACTCCTTGCAGTTGTGTTTGTTTTAGATAAATTTCGTTCCTACCTAGTGGGAGCAAAAATTATAGTCTATACCGATCATGCCGCAATTAAATATCTGCTGACTAAGAAAGATGTGAAACCAAGCCTCTTAATATGGATTTTGCTCTTACAAGAATTCGACTTAGAAATCAAAGATAAGAAAGGTACCGAAAACATAGTAGCAGATCATCTCTCTAGGATTGAGGATCTGAGACCCGAAGAAGTAACAATTAACGACGAATTCCCCTATGACAGAATAGTAGCCCAGTTAGAAAGCGAAAGCGAAACAGTTGAATACTCCTTGATATTTAATGATGCAGAAATTAATGAAGTAGTAGAATCAATATGTACCAAGACCACACTGTCGTGGTATGCTGACTTTCTCATCTACCTAGCAGCTGGGGTGCTTCCACCAGACTTAACATACCAACAAAAGAAAAAGTTTTTCCATAATCTTAAACACTACTATTGGGATGAACCCCTACTTTTCAAGAGAGGCGCCATGGAATATTTCATCGATGCATCCCTGAATCAGAAGTAGTTGAGGTCATATCTCATTGTCATGCTGCACCTTATGGAGGGCATGCAAGTACCTCTAAAACATGTGCAAAGATCCTGCAATCTGGTCTCTTCTGGCCAAATCTTTGGAAGGATGTCCATATCACTGTTATAAACTGTTACCGGTGTTAACGCACTGGAAACATCTCTACACGCGATGAAATGCCACAGAAGGGAATTTTAGAAGTAGAAGTCTTTGACGTATGGGGTATAGATTTCATGGGACCCTTTCCGTCTTCTTTTGGTAATAAGTACATACTCGTTGCAGTCGATTACGTGTCAAAATGGATTGAGGCAGTAGTTTCTCCTACGAATGATGCACGAGTGGTGATTAAGCTCTTTAAAAACATAATCTTTCCTAGGTTCGGTGTACCAAGAATTGTCATTAGCGATGGAGGCTCCCATTTCATTTCCAATGTCTTTGGGAAGCTTTTGCTCAAATATGGAGTCCGACACCGAGTAGCAACACCCTATCATCCTCAAACTAGTGGACAAGTCGAGGTGTCAAATAGGGAGATCAAACAAATCTTAGAAAAAACCATCGCAACTTCCAGGAAAGATTGGTCTACTAAACTTCATGAGGCTCTGTGGGCTTATAGAACAGCTTACAAAACCCCGATAGAAACCACACCGTTTAAAATGGTTTATGGAAAGTCTTGCCACCTGCCTGCAAAATTAGAGCATAAAGCTTATTGGGCCATTAAGACCCTAAACTTGAATTACGCAGCGGTAGGGGAGAAAAGAATTTTATATATCCATGAACTCGAGGAACTTAGACTGGATGCCTACGAAAATGCCCGAATCTATAAAGAGAGAACCAAGAGATGGCATAATAAGCGAATAGCAAAGAAGGAGTTCAATGAAGGAGACGTAGTTCTTCTCTTTAACTCTCGACTGAAGCTGTTCCCAGGCAAGTTACGTTCCCGATGGTCTGGCCCCTTTGAGGTTGTGAGAGTTTTCCAAAGTGGAGCAATAGAAATTCTGGTAAAACAAACGAAACATTCATTGTGAATGGGGAGCGACTTAAGCACTACCACATCGTAGAGAACAAGGAATTTTTCACTAGTCGTAAGTTGGAAGAGCTGCCCGCTGCTCCTAATGAATGATTTTTCTTTCTAGATCAATGTCGAGCTCCCGACATTAAACGAAGCACTCTATGGAGGCAGCCCACGATCCTTGTTTTTTATTGTTTTATTGATGTTTTTATACTTTTACTTGTATTAGTTGTTAACTTTTATGCATACTTACATTTACTTTATTATTATTGTTATTATTATTACTATGGTTATTATTACTATTATTATTATTTCTCACTAACCTATGTTTATGGTATAACTTGACTAATAGGAAATCATTGTCTATTTCAGGCTAACTCGTCTTAGGATATCACTTAACTCTAGGAGAATGCAGCCTTTTGAGAACCATGAAGTTACCTTTAGGAACGAAGTCCAAAGGCGCCGTTTTGAGGCCCTGTCACAAAGAGACTTTGTTGTGTCTATCTACCCTGATAACCCAGCTATGACCACTCTTGGCATCCGTGATAGTGTCATCTACCTGCTTAATCAGTTAGGGTGGGACGATTTCAATATCCTGAAGAGATTTAGCACTTACCATAACCTGACACTGGAGTTCTTGAGCTCGTTATACTATGATCCTGCCAGAGGTTTTGGTTTTGGTCGTGGGTTGGCTACATTTAGGTTATTTGTCAACAAATACCATTTTACACATCATGAGTTGGCTAACTTATTAGGATTTCCTAATGATCCTGATGCCATAACTAAGACCCCTGAGGATGCCTTTACTGCTTATGATCTGAACCAATTTTGGGGTACTCTGACCGGTAATTACAATCCTGAGTCGAATGGCATGTTCTCTGAGAGTATCCATATTCCTGGTATAAGGTATTTCCACAAGACATTGGCCCACACCCTTTTTGGTAAGGAAGAGAATGTCACTTCTGTCTCTAAGGACGAGCTTTACATTATGTTTTGTGCCTCTCAAGGCAAGCCGGTTAATGCAACCCCTTTCATGCTAGCTAACTTTGCTAAGATCTCTCATGAACCTTTTGGTGCTATTATTATTGGTGGCCTAATTACCATGATTGCTGACGCAATAGGGTTACGGTACCACTTGAACCGTACTCGTGTTTTTAGTAGTTACCGCCCCATGAATATCAATTTCTGCTTCAACCGTGGAATTATTGCTAATCTTGGTCCAGTTGAACTTGAGCTTCTGATTGACAATGTTGTTGTCCATCACTTTACCTTGCCGAATCATGAGAAAACTAGTGTGCATAACAAGGATAATTGGCTCTACGACTTGGAAGATCAGAACGAGTCTCTAACTCCACCTGACTCTTCACAAGCTTATGAGAATTTAGAAGCCGATATGCCTGATGCTGGTACACTTGGCTCTGATATCCAGCTGGTTATCCCACCTATTGACATTGTGCTATTCATGCTCTACAGGCTGAAGTAGATTTCCTCCGTGGAGAGATGACATCTCTTCATGTGGATTTCTTGGGATTTATGGATGTAGTTCATGAGCAATTTGACCATCTTTTCCAGAGCGTTTATTCACTCCTTCATCCTGCTGAACCTCAGATGAGGCGTCACCATGGATAGTCTCAGTTGTACTCATTTCCCTGTTTTTCTTAGATTAGGATTTTGCTTTAATGTATCAGTGTTTCATTCCCGTAATGTTCGTTCTTTTTTTAATTCTGTTGTACACTGTCGGTATGCCGACAATGAACTATGTTTGTACTTCTATTGTTTCAATTAATGCAATTTCCTTTTTCCGTAACTTTGTATTGTTGATGATTAGCAAGTTTTGATTTTTTCATGGCTAGTTAAGTGTTTATGTTAGTAATATCAGTAGAATCAAAGCAAAAACAAAAAGAAAAAAAAATGTATAGCAGGTTTTGTCTTATGTTCCTGACCTGCAGCGAAAATTCACACCTTCAACATAATGGCGTTCGCCATTATGCTGATGGCGTTCGCCATCAGTTCAATTTCTTGATCTTTCCCATTCTCAACACATGGCGTTCGCCATGTGCTTAATGGCGTTCGCCATTACCTTGGAACCTGCAGTCTGCGCAGAATTCAAATTCCTGCGCGTTTTTCCCTAGAGAATCCATATAATCACCTTTTTACACTTCCAAAACACCATTCCAACTACCTCGTTAACCCGTCATTAATCCCTCATTACCACCAACCATCTACATTCCACAAATTTGCATATAAATTCATCAAACCCATCATCATTCTCACACCCATCACTCACACTCTTCACTCATAAACTTTTCCAATCATTCTTACTACCTTCATTCTGCTAATATGCCTCCTAGAGTCGCTACTAACATCGACTACATGGGCATTGAATTTCCTAAAAATGTCCTTGGTCAGAGCCAATGTTCTAGCTTTCTCAAGCTGCAAAAGAGGGAAGTCGTCGCGACACGGTACCCAGCCACCACTGCTGTCTAGACCTTGGGTCTCTTCATTAGCGTGAATTGGATGATCACAAACTTAGGTATGTCACAGTTCTGCTCAATAAGTAATAATACTTACGTTCGACTGACATATGAGTTTTTAAGTTCTTTCCACTGTCCACGAGTCTGTCACATACTGATTGTTCCATACAGTTTAGAATGCTTAATGTAGATCACTGCTTGACCTTTGAGCAGATAGGTAATATCTTTAGTTTTCCTAGCGGTCCGGAGTATACTACACAGACACCCTTAGAGAGTGAGTGGGAACCTAATGCTTTACACTTTTGGCACAAAATTACTAATAAGACTTCCGACACTTGGGAAGGTCTTAAAGCCACATCCATCCACAACACAACCATCCGGTATTTCCACCGAATCCTTGCTAGCACTATCTTTGGACGGGAGAACACATGAAATGTGAATGCCAAAGATTTATTCTTCATCCACTGTGCGCTTTCCGAAACCAAGGGACGCCGTTTTTACTTGCACACCTCCTATCTGTCAGCGGTAGAGCGGGCGGTTCCATTTGTGTCGAAGGGATCATTACCTCCACAGCCTTAGCCTTAGTATTGCATACCGAGTTGGAGACCCTTGAGCCTTTACCGTCTTTATTTGCTGATCTTACCCATTGCCATGCCATGCGCCTAGTTAAGAATTTACCAAATGGCAAATATCACTTGATGATAGGCAACAGGGAAGTTAAGGGAGTCACATTACCTTGTCCTAATGATATTAACGTGCGTGTTAGCACTAATTGGATAGTTGATACCGAGGCCCCTGATCTTGAGGAGGAGAGAGATGAGAGACACTACCAGGATGTTATGGGATTTACTACACCTCAGCCCCGCATTCGTACCCGTGGTACCGATACACCCGGACCTAGCGGCCGTTCACACACATCACATTTTTCTACTGACTCTTTTGCAGGTACACATCAGCCCCAGGAGGAATATGATTACGTGGCCATCCGGAGCTCTTTGGATGATATTCTGTTCGAGCTTAGGCATCAGAATGACATGGAGGTCGAATGTGATCTTTTACTCGGTAGCATGCAGAGGCAACAGGAGGAGCTCAGAGTCACTGTTGATCAGATTGGCCAGCAGCAACAAGATTTCGCAGAGAGGACTCATCATGATATGGTTGACCTGATTAAGCAGATGAATGGAGTGCGCTTAGAGACGACTGATTTGAGAGACTTTATCAGACACGTGCCACAATCAGAGTGGGGTAGACCAAGCCATCACAGAGGCAGAGCATCCATGACCAGAGGTCGTGCACCTCGCCCTTGACCAGGTTTTATCATTCTTTTCTTTCACCTTGTTCTAAAATATTGAGGACAATGTTTAGTTCAAGTGTGTGTGGGGGGGGGGGGAGATCTTTATTGTTTTATTTCCCGTTATTTATGTTTTTTTTTTCAGTTTTTACTTTTTAGTTTATCCCGTTTATCGAGTCATATGCGTTGTTGAGTCCTATTTTACGTTATTTCATTTGCTTGTTTGAAAACTCCTTTATTTTTGACCCCCAACGAAAAAAAAATTGTTTTCTAGATTCATTGGCATGACACCTTGTGTATAGGTTGATTTTCATCATTGGTCTATGTTAGATAGACTTGGGAAAGTTTTGTAAATATCGGTATCGTTCCTACACCCTAGATTCCCTAAATATGTGATATTGATTTAAATAGGTATTATCTCGAGACCTTGTGCCTAGTTTCTTAGTAATAACCTCTTGATTAGTTTATACTAGCAGTCAACACCATCCTTATGTACAAACTAAGTAACGAACCGATGCAAATATGTGTTGATCTCAAAAAAAATTTGAATATTATGATTTTTATAGAGAAAAAAAATGAATGAAAGACATGTTCCCGCTAAGTTAGGTGGCCCTCACCCGACCATTTAGCCTAAAGGTTTGGACTCTTGAAATTCGTGAGCAAAAAGAAAGCATAATGTACGAAAAAGAAAATTTTGAGTAATGAGATCATATAACACAAACAGGTTCGATTACCATGTGAGTATAAAGTATAACGGGCTTAATGTGATTCCGTGAGAATGAAAAAGAGGTTAATTAGGATGAAGGATATAGGTCGAGATACAATGTCATGATTTAAATTGGTATTGCATAGGAAGGGAGTCTTTGTCCGCAAACATGGATTTGTCTCGTTACGATATCCTTGTTTTCACTATTTAGTACCTATCCATTTAACGTTAGCCTAGCAACCTTGCGCCTTAGTTGTTTTTTAGTCGCGCTTTTGAATCCGGAACTACACTCACTGTTTTAAATTCTGTTGGAATTTGCTTGAGGACAAACAATGGTCTTAGTGTGGGGGAGTTTGACGACACAAATTTATATCGTATTTTTAGGCTCACTTTGGGCATTTTTAGTCCAAATTTTTTTCGAGTCTTGCTGTTATTACCTTGTTTTTATTATGTTTTGTGTTTGCAGAAATAATAATCGAGATCCCAGAAGAATCAGAGAAAAGAAGCAAAAGGAAGAGAAAAATCCAGCAAAGCATAAAATTGAGCAGTCCCAGCTGATATGGCGTTCGCCATGCCCCCATGGCGTTCGCCATTGCTTCCTGATGGCGCTCCTTGTTGATTCCAGAGCATGGCGTTCGCCATGCCCCCATGGCATTCGCCGTACAGACGCGGGAGCAGTTTTCCACTGCAGAATCCATTATGGCTGTTTTGGGGAGTTTTCTAACTCCCTTTCCCTCCAGAATTTGAACTTGGCAGTTGTTAGCTCTGATCCTCTATATATAGGACCCCTTGGAGCAGATTTTAGTGTTGGAAAACGTACGCGGAAGCTCTGGCGAAATTGTATTAGAATTCTAAGCATAAATTACTCTAAAAGCAACAATAACTCGCATTGAGGGATTGTTGCAAAATTGTATTCTCCTATATTTTTCTGTACCATTTTGGATCGAAGATTTAATTCAAGTTAATTTCCTTTCCGTCCGATTTACGTTACCGCACTTTATTTTCAGGTTTATTTACTTTACCGCATTCTTACTATAATTTTCATTTTTAAATTGCTTAACATGTTAAATTCAGATTCTATAAGTTTAAAAATGGTAGACTTAGGATTAATTATGTCTGAGTAAAATATTGGAGACCATTATGTGAGGACCGTCGTATTTGGCGGGACTCCGTAGAAACAATAGGTGCGATATTAAGAATGTATGTTATTTTGGTTTTAATTTCCAAGTTTAATTTAAGTGGCCTTGTCACGATAGTGAGATGTTATTTAACATTGCTTTATCACGAGAGTGAGAAGCATATTAAGGTTTAAGCCGAGATCCGCGAGAGCATGAGGAGTGAACCGGATAGTGGGAATTAGGCAACATATCTAAATACAGCGAGAGCGCTTTAGATGTTGCTTAGGATAATATCAGTTTCCAAACCGTGTTTTTGTGTAACCGGGCGAGCGAGAGCAAAATCTCGGGATTAGGAAGCATGGTTCATGTCGAGACCGCGAGAGCGTGAGGCGGAGCTTTTAAGTCGGTTTATCCTACGGATTGGCAGCATAGTCGTAGTTAGCACCTGTTTTCTATAAGTCCCGTCGGTGCACGAGATTCACATTTCGAGCTCGTTTTAGTGTTAAATTTCAGGTTCCAATTTTAGTCCCTTATTTCCCATTAAATTCCTGTTTCCATCCAGCCTTAGCTTTGCACAACAACATTGGATAACATTAGTTTGACAAATTTGTCCCTGTGGGTTCGACAACCTTTTTAAGACTATACGATCAACTGTATACTTGCATATTTATCCGTTAGTTTCGATCGATCACTCCCTAATCCATCAAAGATGAAATACCACAACATCCACGATAAACCAATGAAAATATGTGTAAGAATAAGTTTCATTCAACATTTACATATCTTTGTGTTTTGATGATAACAAAGTGTAGAATTTTTTTTACACTAACAGTTTATTTAGTGTGCAGATACTTAAAGATCAGAATGGAGCCTAAATGGAAAAAGCAAATGCGGATTGAAGCAAATTCGGATCTAGGAACATCAATTGCTTGTCTAGAGACAACTCTAATATTTGAAGACTCTGAAAGAAGTCGACTATGATTGTCAACTCAGAAGACAACAAAGGCAAATGGAAAGCAAACTTCAAATCAAAGCAAAGTCTAAAGCAAGGTCTAAACGACATCAACCATAAACTACAGACTCTGAAGATAGCTATGCCATTGAAGAAATCAATCTGAATGCAGTCAAAGTCTAAAGAAGACATAAAGCATATTGAAGAAAGGAAAAACCATGTTGAACAAAGGAAGAATATAAATATGTGTTTTCAGAAAGTCAAGGTTCAATATTATCAAGTCAACATTTCTGAAAAGAAACCATCTAGAGAAACTCAAATAAAACTCTGACAAAAAGTGTGTACAAGTCTTAGATCCCAGTACTCAAAGGACTCTAAAATCTCTTAATGTTTTGAAGACAACTTTTTAATGCTACTTAAGCTTCACCAAGGTATATTAGAAGCCTCTGACTAGAAGTTGGTATGCAAATGCATTATTCTCTTGCAGTCAACACTCACTCTGGACTGTAGTACTTTCAAGCCTCATTCTGAATAGACTTTGTAGTCTACATCATCTAGCCCCTTGACTCTGATCAAGCTTCACTTCATCTATTATATGAAGCCTCTGATTATGACAAGTAGGATACTCAAGGAAAGTACAATCAAAAAGAGATTTCCTTGTGTAGAGAGATTATAATCTTCACTCAAGCTTCAAAACACTTTCATAAGAAGCATCTAACTAGAAGATTTGAATTAAAAGGTCTTTATTGTTTGATGTGACATAAGTTTAAAAAGTGAATCTATTTTTTAAGTAAAGAAAACTTCTCACGTCCCATCATTAAACAACTCTTTACTGCAAGCACCGCTCAATTGCTGCACATGAAGCGACCTTCATATAATGAATACTTCAAAGATCAATTCCTATTCTAACCTCCAGCGGATCTATCCTCTAAAGAATCTATTCATCCCCTATATATTCTAAAGAATATGGATGGTGAAAGAGATTGTCGAAGAAAGCAATCATAAAATAGAAAAGAAAGAAATAAAGAAAGAGCGTGTGGAAGCAAGGATACATATGGATGTGTGTGAATCTTAGCAGCTGATGAAGCCACGCCATAACAACACAATAAAGAGAGAAACACTTAGAACTTCATATATATATTTTAAGTGTAATCGTTAAAACTTCATCTTGTGTAATATGCTTATCTAGGAAGCACACTTGTAAATAGAACTGCATTAACCCAATCTGATTATGTTCCTTAAGAGACCATGTTCGTCAGGCTCTTGAGATGTCAGTGACAATAAGTCATTGAGAAATCTTCTTAAGCGACCAGGTAGGTCAAGTCTTATGGAGACAATGATTGTTGTGGTTTCCGAAGCCACCGGGTAGGTCAGGCTCTTGAGGTAATCAGCGACAGGTTGTCATTACTTTGTAATCATGATTTGATTATTCGATTCTGTCCTTGTCGAAGGCAAATTAACTGATGGATGGACTGGAGGTACCCTATTTAACGATAAACTAGGATAAAATGTTTGTGTATTTTATCATTGTTCTTATTATTATCACTGTTATTCTTGTGGTTCTTTTGGGAGCAAAAAGTTATCAAATTGAAAACCCAATTTAAACCCCCATTTCCTGTGTTTTCTGCACCTTCAATTGGTATCAGAGGATCGGTTCTGTTATTGAATAGATTGTCAAACACTTAATAGTGTCATAAAAAGATCCATTTTTTGAGACGAAGTTGTAATAATAAAAGATCATTTATCCACCATAAGCACACACCACTCAGTTGCTGATGATATTGATGTGAAACAAGATAAAGATCTACAAAGAACATGAGCAAGCAAAGCAATTCACGGTGCGGACTTGGATTCAAGTTTGAGGCTTTTAAAATAACATTGAAGGAAATTTTGAGGACATGATGCTACAAATTTTCAAACTCCTATTTGGTTTGAAAGTCTTAGTCAAAGTTCACTTTAACTGACCAAGTGAAGAAGTTCACATGTAGCCAACTATCACGGTGAGAATCGGATACCAAAGCTATCGGATTATCTTGGCTCACAAAACAAGATATCACCACCGAACTTTTATTTTATCCAAGGGAAGGGAGAAAAGATCGAACAAAAACCCTAAGTAAATATGCAAAGCAAATATAAAGGCCTGAAGCTAAGCAAAGAGAGATCAAGGTACGGGGGTTGGTTATACTAAGGAAAGATACTAGCACCCCTAACATCTGCAGTACTTTATAGGAACCTCTTAAAATATTTGTGTTTTGGCTAAAAATATTTGCTAAAGGTAAGGATGGGTAAAGTAAGGAGAAAATGTGGAAAAAGAAAAAGGTATCTCGCTAGGATCTCGTAATCCTATGCCTACGTGTCCTTAATAGGAAGTTAGAACAATCGTAGTTCAGAACTACGATGGAAAAGGGTGTAAAAAAGAGAAAAGAGTGTGAAAAAAGAAAAGGTTGTAAAAAAGGAAAAGGATGCTCACCAAGGATTAGGGTCATTGTGCCTACGTATTCTTAAAAGGAACTTGAGAAATATGAGTGTCTGTAGTTTGTGGAACTACGAGTTGCCAGGTTCTAAGAACCAAGAACAACAAAGACAATTAAAGTGTACAAACAAGGGACACACATAATGACAATAAGTCAACATAGAGTCCTTTCCCTTGGATTGGGTCAACAAGGCATAAAAAGACAGCAACAAATACATGGAAAAACATCACGTAAATGGAAAGCAAGAATATACAGACACAATACACGGAAAATCACCATGCATGATCAAAAAGACAATAGCACAGAATACGCATGGAAAAACAACATGGTAATCAGACAGTGAAAAGTCAACAGAAATACACGGAAATGCATCATGTAGAAAAAAAGATAGAAAGTACACGGAAAAACATCATGTACAATAAACAGAAAGTGCACGACAAAACATCGTGATTAAATAACAGACATTCACGGCAAAGCATCGTGAGACACAGAGAGAAAATACAATCACGGAAAAACATCGTGTAACAGATTATACGGACAAAAAGTCATAGAATACGGATGGAAAAACATCATGGTAATCAGACAGTGAAGATACAGACAGAATACACATGGAAAAATATCATGGTAATCAGACAGTAAAGATACGCGGCAAAGCATCGCGAAAAAGATAAATAGTCACGGCAAAACATCGTGACAAATCGTCAGCATATAAAATCAATAGACGGTCAAAACATACACGGAAAAACATCGTGAATAAAAGTAACAGATAGAATCAACAATTAATTAAGGCGAAAATATCAGGGATTAACCAAATAGAACTAGCTCAGAAAAAGAGACACACACAAGTCATGACAATCGAATTGGATGACAAGGAATTATTAATTAATTTAAATAAAAATACTTAATAAGATTAACTAATAATTTAATTAATCAAATTAAAAAAATATATTTAAAACAAATAATAATTATCACACTTATATTTTTTACATTTTTAAATATTAACCAAATGAGTAATTAAAACTAGAGAAATGAAAATATTAAAAAAAAAAAAAAAAAAGATAAGATTTTTTTGGCATTTTTCCTAATATTTAAATAAAAGTAACTAAAAATTAAATGTTTACATTTTTTAATCTTCTACCAAATAAATAACTAAAACTAAAATTAGTATAATATGATAATGAATTAAATTAAGGTTAATACACTTAACTAAACAAAATAGAATATATATACTAAGTTACCTACAAAATATAATATGTGATAAATTAAACCAAAAAAATAAAACATGAATAAAACTAAAGTGCTGTATAAAGAAACATTGTAATGAGAAACCAAATGTACAGTACCACGAAGCACACATTGATAAATGGCGAGACTTAGCCAGGAGATGTAAGCAAAACCAAATGCACAAAAACAAACAAATATAAAATCAAAGTGAGGACTCCCAGGTGTTGGGCGGTCTAAGACAAAAATTTAAAATAAAAATTTTTAAAAATAAAAATTACATTAATTTTTATTTTAAAATAATATATTAACAATAAAATTTTTAAATTACTATTTTCTATAGTTAAGTCTCTAAATAATATAAAATTAAATATATCAATTTTTATCATCTTAATAGTGAATTAAATTTAATAATTTTATGTACTTGAGATATATTATAAAAATAATTACTTATTATATTTATGAAATTTGAGAATTATATCAAAAAGAGAATATTATTTTAAAAAATTAATTTAAAATTATTCACTAAAAATATAAATATTAATTTTATTAGTGTGGAAAAAATAGTAGATTTTAGTCAATTTTTTATGATCAAAGAAAAATAGATAAAATATTAAAATTGAATAAAATGCAACTTCAAAATTTTACACCACTGGGAATTGAACCGCTGCAATCAAGTGAGTTTAAAAGCTAGTTTACCAATAAGCTACTACACACATTATTGCAAAAAAAATCTTTAGCTAGTATATATCTTTTAATCAATTTATTTTGAGGCCTAATATACAGCCCAAAAAATGAGGCCCAAGGCATTGGCCTTGTTTGGAGGTTTTTACCTGGCACCCCCCCCAATTAAACCTGGCACCCCCCAATTTTTCATTATTACCATATCATCCTTGATATTATTTACATAAAAAATAACATTTTTTAACCCAAAAAATCACGTTTTTAGAAACTTGAAAATGAAATTTCCGGTAGTACAAAATAAAATTATCGGTAGTGTTTTTCGAAAATTTCGTAACCCCAAAAATACCGGTAGTACAAATAGTAAATTACCGGTACAAAATACCGGGAATTTTTTAAAAACCGGTAATAATTACCGGTAGTTCTGATTTTACCGGTGTAATTTTGCAGAACCATTCCGGGAATTTTAAATGTCCGGTATACCGGGAATTCCCGTTTTGGACGAAATTTCTGGTAACAGGTTTGTGTCATAAAAAATGCTTGCCATTTGTGCTCCCGAACCGTCAGGGTCTTCTACCGACTCGTGTAGCGATTACACTCAGTTCTTCACTACTGACAAAGTATGTATTATAGGTAGACGCTTAAAATTTACTATTATTTCGTTTGATTTCATGTTTATGTCACTATAAGTTGTGATGTTTTTGAATGCAGATTTTTGAGAGCCAATCTGACGTATTAGCTTGGGCGCAGAATATTGGGAAGCAACATGGTATCATAGTTGTGACAATTCGTTCTGATATTGCAACTGGCCAGCGATGAAGGAAGGATAAATTGATATTGGGTTGTGAGAGAGGAGGAAATTATAAAAGAAAAAAGTCTGAAAGTAGTCATTCTTCGGAGAAGGATGATCTTGCAAGTATGAAAGTGAAATGTCGGTTCGGCTGAGGTCTTCGCCAAGTGGTATTGGTTGGAGGGTGCGCGTTATGTGTGGGTTCCACAATCATAGACTATCTGAAGATTTGTCAGGGCATGACATATTAGGCAGTCTACAACCTCATGAGAGACAGTTTGTGAATAACATGACGAAGTATAACATTCCTCCGAGACACATAATTTGCCCCTTGAAAGACCAAGATCCAGAAAACCTCACGAGTGTTGGGAAAGTATATAAAGCTAGATCTGCGTACCATGAAAGCAAGAGAGGTTCATTGACAGAAATACAAATGTTGTTGAGTCTTATTCATAAAGAAAAGTACATGTGTTGGACAAGAAATAGGGAAGACTCGAATGTTGCTGTTGATATTTTCTGGACACATCCTGATTCAGTGAAGCTTTTGAATATGTTTCACTTGGTGTTGATTTTTGATTGTACATACAAGACCAATAGGTACCGATTACCGTTGCTTGAGATTGTTGGCGTTATGTCAACAAAGTTGACGTTTTCCGTAGGGTTTGCATATTTGGAACACGAAAGGGAGGAGAATTTCAAATGGGCAATGGAGAAGCTGAAAGAATTGTTTTTTCTGAGAAATTGCTACTAAATGTTGTTGTGACTGACAGAGAACTTGCCTTGATGAATGCACTTGAAGTTGTGTTTCCTAATTCAACACACCTGTTATGTGTGTTCCACATTTCCAAAATTGTTAGCATGAAATGTAAGGAATATGTTAAATCAGAAAGACATGAACATGTCATGGAGCTGTGGAACAAAATCATGTATGCTAATAGAGAGTGAGTATCTCATACACTTGAAGCACTTTGAGACTGTTTGTGTTGACATACCTTTGTTTGTTAACTATGTGAAAAAAACATGGTTGACACCGTATAAAGAAAGGTTTGTTTCTACATGGACAAACAAAGTTCCTCACATGGGAAACACAACAACGAACAGGTATACCTGCGTCTTATTTGATTTAATAAAGTCTTATTTGATTTTATAAATTAGCATAATTGATGTTTAATTGTGTTTTTATTATTACGGTTTAGGGTCGAGTATGCGCATTGGAGACTCAAAAATATGTTGTCGCATAGTCGGGGAGACTTATGCCGAAGTTGGGATGCTGTTAACACCATGCTGAAGTTGCAGTTAGGCTCAATTAGAGTGTCATTTGAAAAGAGTATCGTGAACATTGAGCATCGGTATAACACTCCATTCTACACCAACTTGCACGGTTTTGTGTCAAGGCAATGTATACAACACATAGGGAAGGAGCTAGAACGGGTCAAAATTGTTGGTATAAACAAAGAAATGTGTGATTGCTTCATTAGATCAAAACATGGTTTACCCTGTGCGTGTCAACTTGCTGGTCTTCAAATACAAGGTCTGTCTATTCCTTTAGAAGAAATTCATGTTTTCTGGAAGAAATTACGCATTCAAGAGCATACTGACGGACCAGAGGATAGTGGTTCAAAGATGGATTTAGACGCAGAATGTGAAGATTTGAAGACATATTTTAATTCTTTGGATATGGTAGGTCAGAGGGTGTTGAAGAAGAAAATTAGAGAACTAACTTATCCAGCCACATCTTCTATGTGTCCACCGCCGGTGAAGTACAAGCCGAAGAGAGGAGTTAAGAAGAGCAAAAAGGGTGTAGAGAGTGATGTGCGTCGTGATCCCTCGCAGTGGGAGTATGGTGAGGCCTCGCAGGGGAGTCAGACTACAAAGACATCATGTACAAAACCAACAGGAAGTCAACCTTCTAGTCAACCGTCCACTGTATCTTCTAAGCATAAATACTTGTCTCAGTTTCCTCGATTCATGCATCCATACATTGACGACATAATTGATGTGGGTGACGATGGAAATTGTGGTTTTCGGGCTATTGTAGCATTGGGCGTTGATTCGGAATCAGTTGGATGCTCAAATTTATCAACAACCAAAATTGTTTTCAAAGTTGTTTTATGATACCGTTGATGTGGTTCGACGTTCCTTAAAAGTAACACACTTAGGTGCACAGGGTTGTGAGAAATGGATGTCGATTCCAGATATGGGTTATCCTATTGCGACCCGGTACAGTTTTGTTTTTGTCTCCCTGTCAATGACACTGAACCAAACCTTCTTCCCTCTTACCATAGCTCCATCTATGTTTGCAAGTAGGCATAAAATGATTGTTGTTGGATTTGTCAACAACAATCATTGGGTTCAGGTAAAATTAAAACCTGATAGTCCTTTGCCTCCCGTCACGTCCCGGTGGAGAGAGAACTGTACTGAAGAGGCAAGAGCTTGGGAAACAGCATATGCAGGACGGATTAGGCACTGGGAGGAAGAAATTAGGAAGTCACAGTAGTTTTAATTTTTTTCGTATGTTGTTATGTATTTTTTTCGTATGATATCATTTTAATTTACCATGTAATCTTGATGATGTTCTTGTTGATCAAACACTATTTGAAACACTAATGGAGATTGCAGGTTTTTTAAATTTTTTTCAGGCTCAGGGCTGTTACCCGGGAATTTCAGTTTCCATGAAATTCCCGGTATACAGGATATTTTAATTCCCCGGCATTTTTCACTTTTTCTGTTAATTTAAAAATTCGGTACATTTATACCGGTAAATTCAAAATGTCCGGTGAAAGATACCGGCATTTTCAAAATTACCGGTATTACCTGAAAATTCAGGTAAATACATTGAAATTGAAGGAAAAATCCGGTACTGATAAAAAAATCCGGTATGGCACCGGACATTTCAAAAAACTGGGGTTTTCCACAGGGGTAAAATAGACTTTTTGCATGTATTGGGGGGTTCCAGGTTTAATTGGGGGGTGGCAGGTAGAATTCTCCCTTGTTTGCCTTGCCCTTGGGCCGAGCCTGAGGACTCCAAGTTGTAATGTTAAATCTTTATACGTATAAAGACAACATTCAATAAAATAAGAGAAATGATACATTGACACCAAACTTAACATCTACACCGTATAAAAATACACTACCATATACTTTTTTTCACTTTTATTAATTTTTTATGTACATTGAAGTTTGTGCAATGTTGAAAATTAAACATATGAGATACGGTGTATGGCTATGGTGTTTAAATTCCAGTGTCATTATAGCATTCCTCATAAAATAATTTAACCTATACTAATCATAAGAACAACAAAACGGACAAGGAAAACAAAAGAAAGTATAGTACCGATGGTCGTGGAGGTGTGGTTTTGTCGTTGAAGCTGTCGGCGTGAACAGGTCGTGGATGGTGGTGATGTACGTTGTTGTTGCGTCACCGTGACTAGTGAGATTCTGACGAGAGGTGTGTTTGCCGTCGACGGAGGCAATGACGTCTCTTTTTTCTTCTTATTTGGAAACTAACTTTGAATGTGTGAGTTGTTGTTATTATTTTCGGCGGAAAACGGTTGAGCGGGGCACAGATTTGTGGTGATAAAAAGTTGTTTAAGGTTTTTATGAGGTGTGTTTTGATGAAGAAAAGGGAAGTGTATCATGAAGGAGTGGGTTTATGTTTGTGAAGATGAATATGGGCCATGCGAAGCTTCTTATTCATGGAGTGTGTAGAGTGCCTCAAGTTCTTATCATGGTGTTATTGTTCAGGTGCAGTGAACATGGTCCAGGTGGGTAGTAAAGTGAAGAAGGTCCCTCCATGTCATACGCAAGTTTTTTTTGTAAAGAGGAAAAGTGAACCTATGTTTTTTTTAGTAAGCAAGAAATCCATTAATACGAGAACAAAGGGTTCTCGAACCCACTTACAAAAAAGAGACGAAGCTCGGCAAAAGAAAAATTACAAACCAATTTGGCCTTACGACAAATAGTGCAAATGAAGCATACTAAAATCATAGAAGCTATAATTGGAATTGGTAATTTTCCCAATAAAAGACCATCTCCAAATTAACAACTTGACATTCCACACCACATCTATAATATTCCAATCAACATTCCTAAAAAGAATGTCATTTCTCAACAACCATAAAGACCAAGTTGTCGCCATCCATATTACACCTTCCTTCCCACTCTTCACCTTATTCCCTTTACAAAAGGAAAACCACCTTAAGAAGCTCTCCTTAATCACAAAAGTGTCAACCTCCTCAAAACCAACCCACTCCGCTACTTCCTTCCAAACCATTTTTGCCACCGGACAAGTTAACAAAATATGATTTAAAGATTCGGTACCGGACATGCAAAAAACGCAATTCAAATCACTATTCGGAAAGACACAACCTCTAAGAGAAAGAGAATCCTTTGTCAAGAGCCTATCTAAAAAACACCTCCAACCAAAAGCTTTTATCTTTAACGGGACAATTCCCATCCAAACCAACGAAAAGACTTCATCAAAATTCTCCCTAGGTACGAAAGGAGTCCGAATAAAATTAACAAGGGAATAGAAAGAACTAACCGAATAAGTCTCCAAATTGTCGACGGACCACCGGACTGAATCCGGCACCAAAGAAACCGGCCGAAAGTGTTGTAAAACCGACCGCAACTCCAATAATTTGGTGGCCGCTTCACCCTCGACGATAACACTTATGCCAAAGTCCCCCTAATCCCAACCTTCACTTCTAAAACCACCCATGCAAGCTACCGATACTTCTTTAAGGCAAGATAAAGCATAAAGAAGAGGAAATTTATCCTTAAGGCAAATATCCATACACCAACAAGAATGCCAAAAAGAAGAAGAATAACCATTTCTGATTATAAACCTACAATTAGAAATAAATAAATTTTCCGACAAACCTTTATCCAATCCGATGATATCCCTCCACCAAAAGGAACTACACATCTTCTTTTTAATGCAAATACCGGAGTTCACAATCCTCAAATTGATATCACCGTACCTTTCCTTTAGAACTTTGTACCATAAAACATTATTTTCCGAAAGGATCCTCCATCTCCACTTATTGAGAAGGGCCAAATTAAAATCTTCCACCCTTCGCAAACCTAAACCCCCTTTATCAACCGGAAAGCACACCTTATTCCAACACACCCAATGAATTTTTCTCTCTCCCTCCTTCCTTCCCTAAAGAAAATTACTTTGGATACTAGTAATCTCTTTAAGAATCTTCACCGGAGCTTTATAAAAAGAAAGCATGAAAATGGATAAACTAGAAAGAACCGATTTTAACAAAGTTACCCTCCCACCGAAACTAAGGAACCGGTTATTCCAACAAGAAAGCTTCCTTTTCATTTTTAACACCAAATCAGACCACAAAGAGGGACTATTAGAATTGAAACCAATAGGAATTCCAAGGAAGATGAATGGGCACTCTTCCCTTCTACAGGAGAGAAAGAAAGAGGCCAAATCCATGAACCGATCACTAATATTAATTCCAATAAGTTTGCTCTTGTGAAAGTTAATACCCAAGCCTGAGACAATTTCAAAACCTCTCAACACCACTTTGATCGCCCACACATGCTTCCAACTCCCTTCCCCTATAAGTAAAGTATCATCCGCAAATTGAAGAATATCAACAAAACACCTCTTCAATTTAAAGCCCTCAAACTCCTCATTCTCCACCGACTTTGCCACCATACCCCTCAATCCTTCCGCCACTATTACATAAAGAAAAGGAGAAAGGGGATATCCTTGTCTCAAACCTCTCTCCACAACAAACTCCTTAGTAGGGCTACCATTAACCAACACCGACATCTTACTATTAAAAACTAAAGATTCCGTCCACTTCATCCAAACTTCCCCAAAGCCCATCTTTCTTAACATGAATCTAAGAAAATTCCAACTAACCTTATTGTAAGCCTTCTCAAAGTCAACTTTGAAGAGAAAGCAACTTCTTCCCTCCTTTTTAGCAAAGTCCACCAATTCATTAGCTACCACAACTCCATCTAACAATTGTCTTCCCGAAACAAACGCACTTTGAGAATCCGAGATAATCGAATTTAACACCACTTTAAGTCTAGCCGCTAAGACCTTGGATAAAGCTTTATACACACAACCCACAAGACAAATAGGCCTATAATCATCCAAACATAATGGATTAGAAGATTTAGGCACAAGAGTCAAGAAAAAGGAAGTGAAAGCTTTTGAAAACATAGCACCGGAATGAAAGCCAATGAAACAACCAATAAAATCCTCCTTCATGAAATTCCAACACTTTTTAATAAAAAAGAAGGAGTAACCATCGGGTCCCGGACTTTTAGATCCCTCACAACTCCAAATCGCATCCCTAATCTCCTCTTCTGAAAAAGTTCTTTCAAGAAGAGACCAATCCGTGCCACTAATACTTTTAAACTCAAGACCTCCAAGGACGGGTCTCTCAACAACCAGCTCAATAAACTTAGCCGCAAAATGACTCCTAACCTCTTCCTTAACCTCCTCCACCTTGTCCACAATTCCATTATCCGTGACAATGGAACCTAAGAAATTGCGCCTCCTCCTTTCCTTCATAACTCTATGAAAAAATTTACTATTAGAATCGCCATCATTTAACCACTTAAGTCTCGACTTTTGAATGATCATATTTTCCTTAATCCTAAGATTAAGCCAAAACTTCCCACTTGCCAACTTCTTTTTTGCCACCAACTCCTTCTCCCCCTCCACATCCCCTAAGTCTGCTTCAACATCATTCACAACGTTCAACTCCCTCACCCCCTCCTCCATCTCCAAATTGAACCTCCCAAAAATATTTGAGTTCCACCACTTCAAACTATCTTTTAAAAGGCGCAGTTTCTCCTTGAGAACAAAATCTTTCCTCCCCTCCACCACAAGGTTCATCCAAACTTTTTCAACAAAGGGGTAAAAACGCCTATCGGAGAACCACTCATTATTCACCTTAAAAGGTTTCAGGCCCCAATCCTCTTTGTCCACCACCAACCAAATCGGACAATGGTCCGAAATATCCCTCAAGCCAATCAATTGCCACACCGCTCCCCAACTATCAATAATGCCATTCGAAACCAAAAAGTGATCAATCCTACTTTTTGCTTTACCATTCCCCCCATACCAACTAAACTTCTTCCCCTTGAAAGGAAGATCCACAAAACTACCCTCTTTAATGAACTCTTCAAATTCTTTCCACTCCATCCTCGAATTAAAAGCGGTTCTCCCCCTCGTTCTTGTGCCTTTGTGACCGCATTAAAATCTCCTCCAACTAACCACTCTCCATCCGTAGAAGCCACTTTTAACTCCAACAAACTCTTCCACAAAATTCTTTTTAACTCAAGAGAACAAGGCGAATAGACATTCATAATATAGTACAACTTGTTTTTCCATCTAACCTTAACTCCCAAATAACCAACACCTCTAAAGCTACAAAGAACCTCTACCAAATTAACTTTCCAAAGAATTAGCATACCTCCGAACAATCCTTCCGAATTAGAAAAAGAATACTCTACTTCTTCGTTCCACCAAAAACTCTGAGCCACCTTATCGGTTAAATCTTGAATCTTTGTCTCTTGGAGCAAAAAAATATCTGCCTTGCCTTTAGAAATAATTTGAGAAATTCGACTTCTCTTAACTCTACTACTGCCCCCTCTAATATTCAAAGATCCCACAATCATCAAAACAAATTATTTTCCTCCTTCCTTCCTAACAATATATCCTTATCTCTTCTTTCACTTTCAATAATTCTCCTTTGAAAATCTCCCTTGGACTCACCCTTCTCTATTCCCAAAAAAGAGACAGCATTCCAAATCTTCACTACCAAATTGGAATCAAGATTTTCCCAAATTCTTTGATTACACCTATCCATGCCAGAAACATCCGATTGCTCGCCGTGAAACAAGATCCTTGATACCGTGCCAGATTTTGGCGCACCATCTTTTGCAAAAGAAGACGAATGAGAGTTTCTACCATTTTCCTCATCATATTGTGTACTCTCTGCCACTTCATTTCTCAACCTCCCCTTTCTATTAAATTGATGTTTCTTATGCTTGTACATTCCTTTGTGGGTCTCTCCAACCCCATATAAATGTTTTAATTTAATACTCTTCAAAATCTTTCTCCTTTTTGTACGACTTTTCCCGTCAGAATTTGGGCCCACAATTAATCCTCCCTTATCTTTCTCACCCACATCAAAAGCCATTCCCTCCATATGCTGCAGCGAACTTGGTACAAAAGAGTCAAAAGATTGACTAAGCAAAGGCCCACCTACCCTATTCCCTCCAAACAACTCAGCTTGACAAGTTTTCCCTTTTAATTCCAACAAAGGCGTCTCAAAAACTCCACAATCTGCTACATATGCAACATCCACCCTCTTGTCAACATCAACCTCTGAAGCAGCCTGTACCTTCGAAAAAACTGGACTATCCAGAAAATAAACCGACGGACTCTTCATCGCCCCGTTCAACTCCACGTCGCCATCCTCCCTAACCGGAGATAGAACCTCAACATTCGACCCTTCGCGCTCTCCACTAGAAACAACATCAGAGTCCGAATAGAAGAAACTGCTATCTTCTTCCTCCGATGAACTCGGATCCTCAAAACAGGAGGTATTCACCTTCTTCTTCATGAGCCCTGAGAATTCTTCTTTAATACAAATCTCATACCTCACCTTATCAATCAACACCAGCAATGAAGAAATGATATCCTTAGCACGCGGTACCTTCACCCTTATCCTAGCGACACCTTTACATGACCCCTCCTATGTAATCTTATCAACTCCGATGAAGACTCCTATCGAGTTCGCGATCTTCTTAAAAAAAATTAGATTCCATGCATGACATGGAACACCAATTAAACGGATCCAAGCCTCCCTTTCAGAGTCCACATCTGATTCTTTCCAAGGTCTAATAGCTTTGAACCAATGGTGCCACCAAGCTTCACCATCCACAATCAAGTCATGGATGGCTCCCTCCATATCTTCTTCAAGCATACACAGATTTGGCCCAAGTGGCGTGGCATTGATGGAGAAATGCCCTTCAACTTCAAGTTTCGACTGAATGTCATATACAGTCCCCGGTGTAAGGAAAATACCGACATACGCTTTGTGAAACTTCTCTAGTTCCCAACATTCCGATTCATACTCCAACACATCCTTATTACTTACTAAGGCCTCTGTTTGGGTATTTCCAACATCCATACTCATAACTTCAGCATAAAACTTCAAACCTCTACCCTCCATTGGACATTCACGGCCACCAGCTTCCGAGACAACACGAGAGCGAGACCAGACCTCCACCCTTGTCCTACTTCTATCCACAAAACTATCAAAACGCTTCCCTCTAATGAACCGAGGAATATTTGCATGGATTTTAACCCCATCGATCCTGACATTATCAAGCTTGATAGCAAGCATCCTCTCATCTTCCACCTCCCTGAATCTCGCAAACCCGAACCGCTTCCCGAACTTATTCCTTCTAAGAGATATCACCACCTCAACTAACTCGCCACTACACCCAAACAGAACGGAGATGTCCACCGCTTTAGTTTTGTCTGGAATTTCCGAGAAGTAAAACGAAAACAACGACTCCCTGTTATCGACCCTCGAAGCTCCCCCCGCAATGAATGAATCCCACTTCGGGACCAAGCGCCTAAAACCTTTTCTTGATACCCTGTTCCATTCCATGATGCATCCAACAACTCAAGAAACAGAACCGAGCGGACAAACAATCACAAAGAAAAACCCAGAAAACACAAAATATGAAGGTCCATATTTCGAAAAATAGGAATTTAAACCAAACATAGATCGTATCTCCGAGTTGTTTCCATGATTTTCCAACCTCACTGAACATGCAACAAAGAAAACATGGACGGACTGTGAACGTGGAACCGAGAGAAAGAGACGAAAGGGTACAAAGTTAGAAATGGAAGAGACTCTCTCTCTAGAATAAACTTTTTGGTTGTGCATGTGAAAATGGGTTTTTAAATGATGACAGTTTTGTGAAACATGATGGAGAGAGGTCTCTTGTGTTGGACAAGAGAGTATATCATGGCATGAAATGTGAAGTGTTATGAAATGGTATTTGTTTATGTTTTGTAATGACAGTAGAAGAGTAAGAGATAGTAACATGATATGTGGGACCGCTTGGATATCTATGAAGAGGAGAATGGTTTTGTTCATGAAAGGGAAATGAGGCTTTTTAAAAAAAAAAAAGAGAAACAAAGTGAGTTGTTTATTGTTGTGTAGGAAGGTGGTGAACAAATTAACGTGAAGGAGGGAGTCTCTTCCAACGAAGTAGCAGGCGATGGCTAGTTTGGTTATGGAAAACATGCAACTTGTTGATGTAAGAGGGTGGGTCAATGTATATAGGTACAGAGGCTATGTTTCACAAGACAAGTTACAAAACAAAAATACTTCATAAAACTTGTTTATTAAGTGTTGCTTTAAATAAAAATGAAACAAAATTAATATTATAAAATAGAACAAACTATTTAAAATAATAAAACTATAAATTAAAAATCAGATTAATAAAAAAAACTAATTATTAATTAAAAATAAAATAAAATATGTTTAAAACAGAAAAAAATGGATTGATATCGAAGTGCTTGGAAAAATAAAATGAATATACCAAAGTGATCAGCAAAAAATATACGATTCGAAAAAATACAGCGTTTGGTCAAATTTTGAAATAAATTTTACTCGGTTAAATGGCTTAAACTGTCCAAAAATGCGACCGAAAAGTGATTGAAAAATTAAAACGAACACGTCAGGTTAAACTACGCAAAATGTAGATTAAGATCACAGACTTTTGCAGGCTTGATTTTAAATTTTTCCGTCCACTGATTTTATGCACAGTTGACTTTTAGTTTGACCGATTCGGTTGTAAATCTGACAAGTGTATTTCAGCTGATAAATTGGGTATCATGCGAAATGAAATGCATGATGGGCTATGCAGATGAAAAAAAAAGTCTCGGGATCTTAGAGTAAAAAATTAGGGTATGACACAAACCAATGAAGTAAATGGCTACGATGATTACTCTCAATGTATTCACATTCATGATCTAAGGAGATAGAGAAGCTCTCTGGGTTGTCAAGAGATCATGCTTGAAGAGGGTGATCCATAGAAGGTGTATGTGACTCCTAAAGAAGCACCAACCAACGCTGGAAGCACAATCAAATCAACTTCAAAAGCCAAAGAAGAACAGGGGGACTTGTGAAGTCAACCTTTGAAAAAAAGATGTCTCAAGCTGTCAAGAAGGCCATCTACCTCACCTAAAGAGTTATGTCACTACAAATGAAGTGTTGGTGTTCGATGAAGAATAACCATGTAAGAAACTTCTCAAGGACAAAAAGACAGCTCTGATGGATACAGAAAGAAACTCTAAAGAAGATCCTGTTCAAAGAACAAGCCAACATGAAGCTAAGCACGGAAGCATCCAACTCCTCAGAAGAAGAATCTAAAGAAGTGCAAAAGCAAGCAACACCCATGGACAACACTATAGTCTTGAAAACAAACTCAGTTGCAGAAAAGGTACTCTCACTTAAACTTTTTATTCTTCTTCAGTTGAAATTCTTGAAAAGAATCAGAGATTTTAGACAAATCTATTGAAACTAGGATAGATTCTTATAGATTTTTCTGAAGACCGTTGTGAGTCATTAAAAGAAAACTCTAGTTTATTAAGATCAAAAATTTTGTTGCTCTCAGTAGTTAAAATGATAACCTAGAGAAAGAAAGTCTTTTAAAAATATCCCATGAACTCTGAGTGTGTGTTGAAGAAACACTACACATTTTCTTTCCAATAATTTCAGCTAAGATGTTAGTAGAAGCATTATGACTTCTATGATATGTTAACCTTGTTGACATGAAAAAGAGCTTTTATTTTTAAATTGAAAAACTGATTTTTCATAAAGGTCAACATGTCTTTTGCTGATTTAAATACTAACAAGAAATTAGACAAGTCTGATTCTCAAAAGTGTATCATGTTAAGATACTCTAAATGATCAAAAGACTACAGAGTATCTAACACTGAAACCAATATTGAAAAATACTTAATTCACGTTTAGTTTTGATGATAAGCTTGGCTATGAAGAGTCAAAGCTAGTTGAAAAATTTGCAGGGTTGAAGAACTGTCTGTCAAACTCTAAAGGCAATGAATATGAAGAAATAAACTATGAGAATTATTGAATGCATAAGTATTTATAATATGATACAGACGTCATTCCAACAAACACTAAGGATAATTGAGCAGAGTCAGAATGCTTTCAAAGCCATAATCCATCTGGAAATTCATGTTATCTGGACTGCAAAGCTAAAGTAATCAAACGTGTTCCTATGACACCATTGTAAAATAGATATCATACAATACTATTTGAATGTTTGAAGAAAGTTCTTGGATTTCCTAAATCCTTGGCTCAAGAGTCAACAACAAGAACAACAATATGGGAATGAAAAATGAAAGCAATCAGAATCTGGATGCAACACTCAGATCCTTAAAACCTCTTAACAAGAAGGTCATCAAAGAAATTAGAGTAAAACTTTCATTTTTCCTTGTTAAATATTTTCCATGTGTTTATTTATGAATCATATTGTGCATTCAAAATGCCAACCATACTGAGATAAACATAATTTCATCAAGAGCAATGTTAAAAAAGATATTCACTAATACAGACCCTAAAAGGGATGATATCTTATATAAAATCCCTTGCTGAATATAGGTTTCTTTTTTAAGAAAAGAAATTAAAATAAAATATTGCTTTGAAATTAATGTTGATATCTAAGAATGCGTAGCATCAGAATGATTAAATTTGATTCTAAGATTTTCACCTCTGAACCAGTCAACTCTCTTTGTGAGAAGATTGTCTTGGTTAGAAGATTCTAAGTCAGAACCCTGTTGGGATTTATCTGTCTTTTAATCATTGGTTACTCTCAATTACCTTGTTATGGCTAAGAAGTGTGACACGTTGTCTCACTATCTTCTAAGTTGTCAAAACGCTTGAAGTACCATTGGGTAATTTTTATTTCCATTGAGTTAAACAAAATCATGTTTTGGCACTCCCTATGTTAGTAATCAATTAGAATAAAAATGATCTCTCTCTCTCCCCCCCCCCCCCTCTCTCTCTCTCTCTCTCTCTCGTTTCGTGTCTTTTTCAGTTTTCTTTATTGTTAGTTTTGTTCCCCCCTCCCTCTCTCTCTCTCTCTCTCTCTCTCTCTCTCTCTCTCTCTTCTATTTGTCATTGAGTCTTTTCGAAAACTCTTACTCTTCCTCTCATCCAACTCTATTTAGACCTAGTTTTGTTTTTCTCTCTCATCTCACTCATTCTTTTCTGTTTTCCTTTCATATTCTCCTTGTACCTTCAACTGGTATCTCCTAAAATGGCTTCCTTAAAAAATTTCAACGGCGATGAATCCAAGCTTGTTATCATTTTGGAACGAGTAGTCAACTTTGAAGAGCTAAAAGCCACATGATCGAACATTCAAAATTTGGTTACCTCTCAACGACGGGGAAACTATTTTGAAATGCTCCTTGGTACAGTCTTTCCTAGTCTAGTCAAAAGTTTTTAAGTGAATGCTACAATTCATTTTAATAATAACAATGTTGAGGAAATCCGTCCTGTTGTTTTAAACACTCCTATTATCATCATTCCTTCACTTATTGTTGATGTTATTAAGTGTAAAGAAGATGGTGCCAATATTAAGTGCTACATATCCAACCTCAACTTTAAAAAGGACATTCTTTCCATTACTAAAAGTTCTAGAAACCCTTCTGAAGCTTCTGATCTCACTCATGCGGAAAAGTTGTGGTATCCGTTGATTATCACAAACTTTTTACCAATGGATCAGAACTCGTCCTTCTTATTTGTGGATGATAAGCACCTTATCTACTTCCTCATTTCAAGGGTAAAGGTAAATCTACCTCTTACTATATTCAACAATCTGAAGGAGAAAGTCTTAACCTCTCATGAGAGTGAGTTTTCCTTCATTTCTTCTAGGAGAGTTCTCTCTAAACTGTTTGTTCAAAAAGGGATAGTTAAGGAAGTACATATGGAATGTCTAACCAAAGATCTTGAAACCTTTTGAGGAAAGAATTTTGTAGGTATTGAAGGCTCAGGGACTTAGAAGAAGAGGAAGCGAGATCCTTAGAAAAAATCCTATGGATATTAGCTCCTGTATCTTTTGTGTTTTTGGTGTTTTTTTCCTCTGTTGTATGGTCTTCCCTCTAAAATAATCTTTATTTTTTTATTTTTTTATCTTTATCAATGAAGATTTTATTCTCTCTATCCTCATTCTACATTTCCTTTAATTGGTATCATTCTATAATTCTTTTTTATGACAACAATGGGGGATAAGAGTAATGATTTTGATCATTTTTATTTAGTGAATAATATCCCTTACATTGAGAAAAGGGAGAAGAAAAATGATCTAAAGAGTGTGATAACATTAACATTCTGAAGAGGTCAATGATAATGACTCTGAAAAATTAAAGTTACAACTCTTAAGAGAAAATTGTTGTTTTCAAACGAACTTCATGGAATAAAAAAATTCTAAGTCTTGTACTCAAAGGGAGCTTGCAAACCTCACTTGGTACTTTGAGATAAAGAATTTTTTATAGTCTAAAATACTCAGAGAAAGTTTTTAAACCCTACTATGAAGTTTTTAGCATATTTATCTAAATTGAACCTTCATTGAAACCAAAATTATATTGGATCTTAAACTCAGGGGAACTTGCAAACCTCACTCTTTAAATTTAAGTTGAAGATATATTTTTGAAAGTATAGAACTCATGGGAAGCTTACTAACCTATCTCTGACGTTTTATAAATATGCTTATCCAAAATACATGGATATTTATATGATATGAACTTTCATTGAACCAAAATTATTTTGAATCTTAAACTCAGGGGGGATCTTGAAAACCTCACTCTGAAAATTTGAGTTAAAGAAATAATTTTGAAAGTATAAAATTGAGGGGGAGCTTACAAACCTAAATCTGTAAGTTTATAAACATAATTATCAAAAAATTTTATCAAAATAAATTTGTTTGTCATCATCAAAAAGGGGGATATTGTAAGAACAAGTTTGGTTCTACATCTACATACCTTTATGTTTTGACGATAACAAAGTGTAGAAGAAAAATTTTGTACACTAATTATTTGTTAAGTGTGCATATACTTAAAGACCAGAACGAAACCTAAATAGAAAGAGCAAATGCTGATTGAAGCAGATTCTGATCTAGGAACATCAATGGATTGTCTAGAGACAACTCTGATAGTTGAAAACTCTGAAAGAAGGCGGCTATGATTCTCAACTCAGAAGACAGGAAAGGTAAATGGAAAGCAAACTTCAAATCATATCAAAGTCTGAAGGAAGGTCTGAACGACATCAATCATAAAAGCCAGAATCTGAAGATAGTTATACCATTGAAGAAATCAATCTGAATGCAGACGAAGTGTGAAGAAAGCATAAAGTAGATTGAAGAAAGGAAAAAACATGTTGAACAAAGGAAGAATACAAAGATGTGTTTTCAGCAAGTCAAGCTTCAAGATTATCAAGTCAACGTTTCTGAAAAGAAACCATCCAGACAAACTCTAATAAAGCTCTGACTACATGCGTGTATAAGTCTCATAACCCAGTACTCAAAGGACTCTGAATTCTCTTAATGTTCTGAAGACAACTTGTGAATTCTACTTAAGCTTCACCAAGGTATATTAGAAGCCTCTGGCTAGAAGTTGGTAAGCAAAGGAAATATTCTCTTGTAGTCAATACTTACTATGGACTGTAATACTTTTAAGCCTCATATTGAATTGACTTTATAGTCTACATCGTCTAGGCTCTGGATTCTAATTAAGCTTCACTTTATCTATTACATAAAGCCTCTGGTTATGACGAGTAGGATACTCAAGGAAAGTACAATCAAAAAGAGATTTCCTTATGAAGACAGATTCTAATCTCTACTCAAGCTTCAAAACATTTTCATAAGAAGCCTCTAACTAAAATATTTGAATTAAAGATTCTGACTGTTTGATGTTATAAAAGTTCAAAAAGAAAATCTACTTTTGAAGTAAAGAAGACTTTTCACGTCCCATCATCAAATAACTTTCTGCTGCATGCGCCGCTCAACTGCTGCACATGAAGCGACCTTCATACAATGGATACTTCAAAGATCAATTCCTATTCGACCCTCCAACGGGTCTATTCATCCCCTATATATTCTGAAGAATATGGACGGTGAAAAAGATCGCCAAAAAGAGCGAGCCTAAAAGAGAAAAGAAAGAAAGTAAGAAAGAGTGTGTGGAAGCAAGCATGCATGTGAATGTGTGTGAATCTTAGCAGCTGCTGAAGCCACAACAGCACAACACAATAAAGAGAAAAACACTTAGAACTTCATTGTACATCTTTTAAGCATAATCATCTGAACTTCATCTTGTGTAATATGTTTATCTAAGAAGCACACTTGTAAACATAACTACGTTAACCCAATATGGTTATGTTTCTCAATCGATCATGTTGGTCAGGCTCTTGAGATGTTAGTGATAGGAAGTCATTGAGAAATATTCTTAAGCTACCAGGTAGGTCATGTCCTAAGGAGTCAATGATCGTTGGGGTTTCTCAAGCGACTTGGTAGGTCAGACTCTTGAGGTAATCAATGACAGGTTGTCATTTCTTTTTAATCATGGTTTGATTATTGGATTAAGTCATTGTCGAAGGCAAATCACCTAATGGGTGGACTGGAGATAGCCTAATCAACTGTGAACCAGGATAAAATGCTTGTGTCTTTTATCATTGTTCTTATTATTCGTGTTGTTATTCTTGTGGTTGTTTTGTGAGCGAAAATTTATCAAACTGAAAACCTAATTCAAACCCTCCCTTTCTTATGTTTCATGCACCTTAAATATGCACCGACCTACTTGGATCCCGAAGAATACCCATGGCCCTATAGAGGAACTTGGATGCAACACTAGTTTGGAAGGATAAAGAAAACACACTTGAAGTTAATATTGCCTACCTCAGGAAACGTCTATAGGAGATGGCGATCAATCACCATAACGAAGGACCCGTGTCCCCAACAGGTACACCGTGAATTTTTTAAATTGATGAATGTAGGTGACAATAGCTAGAAGATAATTTGAGGTCTATTTCTGATAAACAATTAAAAAATAGTGTCTATGCAGCATAAAGCTCGTGGTAACAAGATGATATATGACCACCTGAACTAATAAATAGCCACTAGACCACTTCAATAAAGTACTTGTAATCATGCATGCCAAAGCCCATATTATCATGTAATTTGTTCCGTTCGATAACTAGAAATTGATGTAGTTGGAAAACTGATTATCTTGAACGGTGACTCCAATCTCCTTTACGGTGGAGCGAATTGGACTGACATGTTTAGCACTCCAACATTCAAGTCAGCTCAAGATTTAAGATGAGTGTAGTCAAGTGGTGTGGATTTGAGATGAATTAGATCTTGGTCATTTGGGCCTTTGGCTAGTCTAGAATATAATCTTTTAGTCCAACAATGAATAAAAAATTCACTAGATTTTCTTATTTATTTACATGTGAAGATAAGCACGAATAAAGCGTAATGTCATAAACACAATGAGTGTACAAGTAAAGCAATAAAAACCCCATAACAAAAGTTATACAAATAAATACAACAAACCACAAAACAAATATGGTCTTGACTTTTTGTATTAATGTATAATTTTTTACTTTCATTTAACTTTAATATATCTTGATTTTACTTTGATATAATTTGGCTTAAAAAAATTAAAATATTGAGATAATGGTGCTGCTCTGAAATTATTCAGGGGGTTTCTGAAGATGCATCTTCGAAATAATTTTCAATTACAATTAACACGCTTTCAATACCTCTTAAAGGACTTCAGAGAATATTTCGGAGATGCATCTTCGAATGCACCCAAATAACATATGAAGATGCATCTCTAGATCACACTTTGATCAATTTGGAGTGTATCTCAGAAAAGCGTCTGTTTGGGTGATTTTTAGTACGTCTAGAGATGCATCTTCGGACGTATGAAAAACATTTTCAAATTTTCAAGGGTGTATGATACACACATAAGAGTGTAATGAACATTTCCCCTATCTTTTTAGACTGATATCGTCAAAACGGTCCATTTCACATCTCTATATTACTTAAGATTTTTTTTCGGAGCAATATGAAGGTTAAAATATTTTAAATAAAATATTGAGTTCCAACTTTAATCACAATATTTTTTCTTGACCAAAATATTTATTTAAGTATGTGTTATTTATTATTTCAATAGCAAAACAGATCATTAAATTCAAAATAATAAATTAAAGACTAAAGTAGTGAATATTTGTGAGAATAATTTTAATTTAATACATTTTAAAAAACATTGTAACTAGTTTTGAAACATTTTCAAAATTTCTTAAAATATTATATCAATTTTCAGAAATTGTAAAAAAAACCTATATCAAAGAAGTATTTCATTTATATTTTCTTATACTATTTAATTTTTTGAAGTAAAAATAAAAATTACAAACATAAAACGTTTCATTTATTTTTTGAAAACACTATTTATTTTTATTTTTATAAAATATTGTTTTAGTTTTATTTGTTATCAAAGAAAATATACTTTTGATACGAATCATTACGATAGACATTGGAAGATTAAATCAGGTGTGAGGGGGTCCAGTGGGTATTATTTAGTTTATTTCTATTTGCAGCTGTAAAATTTGGTTTACACCACCCATAACGTTGAACACTTTATGTTGCTTGCATTTTTATTTTATTTTATTATGTACTTACTAACAGGCATGAAATTATAATACGTGTGTGTATATGCAGATACTCACTCGAACTTGCTATGAATTTTATAGAAAAAAATTTGTTTTTATTCTATTTGAATTTTTTTGAATTTCAAAAAATGGGAACGAATAATAAAAACACTAACATTACCCTCCTTATTTATTGACAAGAACTTGTGATTTTATATAGATTGAAAATGAATATGGACAATGGTTGCAGGATGTTAAATTGTTAATTGAGGATTTCAATCATGCTTTTATAGTATTTTGTAGGTTCTATTTGATATTGTTCCACTTGCATGTGAGTTTTGATTGTACTCTTTGCCAATCAGGCTTTTATAGTATTTTGTAAGTTCTATTTGATATTGTTCCACTTGCATGTGAGTTTTGACTGTATTCTTTGCCAATGTGATGCTGGTTATTAGCTTGTCTATCTATGTTTCAGTGCTTTATTGCATGATTGAGATTAGCTTGAGAAATTCTTGTTCATGTTCATTACCTTCTTCTAGATTCAGTTTCTCCCCTTTTCATACGAGGTATTATTATCTACTCTCATTCACCGAAACATTTGGTTCTTGAAAATATTTACCTATGTCTTGGATATTTTTTCATGGTGATGAAGTTGAATGAGATTTGATTATTTGGAAGTTCTAAGTTGAATGAGATTTGTTTATAGAATTAATTTATTCTTATATGGTTTGGTGAGATCTAGAAATCAGAATCATATCTTGGATATATGGTTTAAGTTGACATGGTTTTCGTTTTTCATGTAACAATGATATCTAATTCAAAACTGGAACTTTTTCTATACAATATATTCATGGTTTGGTTGCAACAGGATTTCATTATTTACATATGTCTGTAAGCGACAATGCTGATGTACCTGTAAGCAACTTTACTTGTCATTCACTCATTGTTGACTTTAATTGTCTTCTCGGATATGAAGTTGATATTGGTGAGCTCTTTTTATTTTGATGATGATATAGTTTAAATGTTGAAGAAGGGGGTGAGACGGTGTTCCCAAATGCTAAAGGATATTTTGGCTCAGTTACTTGGTGGAATGAATTTTCTGATTGTGGCAAAAAAGGACTTTCAATCAAGCCAAAGATGGACGATGTTATACTTTTCTGGGGCATGAAGCCTGATTCAACTTTAGATCCATTCATTCTGCATGGTTAGTTAATTGCTCTTTTATTTCTATCATTTTAGTTGCTCTTATTAAGACCTTTGTGTGTCAATGAGCATGCACTTTTATTTGAAGATGATAAATTAGCATATATATGTATGTGATAATTATTATATGTGATAATTATTTAGATGCGTGTCTTGTAATCAAGGGTGATAAGTGGTCTTGTGCCAAATGGATGCAGATGGATAAATACAAAACCTGAATATGCATTATTGTAGGTTGATATCTCTCCTTTTTTGTTATAATGATATAAATACAAATATAAGTATAGTTTCACAGTTATAGAGCTACACAACAATGTTTATTTAGAAATGTTGTAATTTATTGCTAAGCCGAGTCTGATTTGAATCAGCTGATAGAATATGTGCGTGAAATTTCCTATAAAAGTCGTCAAAAATTAAATATCTTCTCAAATTTATGATTTGTTTTGCGCTATTATCATGTTTATTAAGTTCTATTGTTTATAGATTCAACTAGCATACATAGTCATAAATGTAATAAGAAAATGTGTGTTGTTTGGAGAGGTAGTTTCATATTCTGGGAAATTCTTTGTGGGTTATGTCAACAACCGGAAAATTGATATCTATCTATTCACATTCTTCTACTTTGACTACAAATTTTAGTTTTTTGCTAACCATTATTCTGGGCTGTGGCTTACCGTTTCTGGTTTCTGTATTTGCCTTCTGCTTCATAAGTTTAATAATTAATATGCTCGTCGGTTTTTGTACATGATGAGAATACTGAGTATCAATTACCTCTAAACACATAGAAGTGAATTATATGGCTTGATATTTGTTTTTCTTAATCTCCTGTTTAACTTGAATATAGTCGGAAATCATTCGTGTACGTCATAGATGCGAAAACAAAGTCAGCATAACCTGTTGCAGTTGTAGAATTGCCTTAAAGAGTTCCATATGGTTTCCATGCTTTATTTGTTACAAAGACAATGACCTTAACTTGTAAGATGCTCTTCATTTAGTCTTCCATAAACTAACATTATCAGTATTGTTATTTTTTGCTGCATTTGTAGTTATTAATGATTATAGTGAATCATGTGTCTCTCAGATACCATTATAGCCCTAATAACACCAATAGTGATCCTGTGAAATATAAATAAATTGTGAACTTCTTTTCTATAGTGAACTCTTATTTGATGGATTCATAATTTATGCATCTTTTGTATATTTTTCCAGTAGCTAGGATAAAGGCACAAGAAGTCTTTGCTTGAAGCTCTTGAAAAAGAAGAGTAAACTACTTAATTAAGTGTCTATGTATTAGTTTGATTTTATAATTAAACTAGAAATGAGGATGTTATTCAGATAAACTTTTTATAAGTTGATTTTCAATGCTGTTTAGAGAGCTTATGAAAATAATTTGAAAAGAGTTTATAGGGTTATGCCTTAGATTATTTTTATAAGCTATTCCAAATACTTGCCCAAATGTTTATGCCACAAAAGACATACTTTTAGTTTTACCAAACAAATACTTTTTCTCCTCTATCATTTATGATTGTAAATTTTCTATCAACTATGTTTCTATCTTGTAGAAATGTTGACCAGTAAAAATAAAAAAGAAGAATGTAAGATCCAAGCATCCTCGTACTTGTGACAATCCTGTTGAAGAAGCTATAAATGAAGTGAAAACATGGGTGGTTATATCTCCTGCTAAATTTGATGATAAATTGCACAGTTCTTTATCTTGTATATCAATGATGGGCTATAGTGAAACATCCTACTGTGATGGTGCATGTTAGATATTCTGAATCGGCTCTGTCATACACTAATATAGCATGTTCATGACTATCAAATGCAAACTTATGCAAGTCTTGATGAAGTATTTTCAATAAAAATTGAACACATCTTGGGATTATATTCATAACAGATGGATGAATATCTTCATCAATGATTGTATGCTATATATAAAATTGCTCTCATATAAATTTGGCTTTAGTCAAACTTATTCCATGTGTTCTATATTTGCATTTCACTCTCCTTTATATACTGTTGCATTTTGCACATATCTTTTAACATAATATTTGCAGCAAGTTATGACTATCATATACAAACTTTTGCAAATCTTGCAATTTTTTTCTATGGAAACAAAAATCTGGCCTCATGCATCTAGGGGTTGTATTCAAACCATTATTTGAATATCTTTATCATTGAGTTTATGCAATACATTAATTTACTCTCAACTAACTTGCTGCGGGACTCAAACATTAGGCCATAACTTTTACACGTTCACTACAGTTTCCTTATTATATTGTTGCAACTTTCCCATATATTTTAACATACTATGAGCCAAGGTTTTATAGCATGTTCATGACTATCTACATCATGCTACTATGGACAGTATTCTACCAATTCAATGAATATCTTCATCATTCATTTTATGCTATCTATTACCTTGCTCTCAACTTACACTGGCTTTAATCAAATATAATGTGACAAATATTTTCTTTACAGTTGCCTTAATATACTATTGCATTTTGGCAGGGACTGATAACTTACTATCTTTTAATAAATTATAGCGTCAACTTTACTAGTAGCATTCTTATTTGTCTTTCATCTTTCTGTATAGGCAAACGAGGATCATCCTAAGATCTACCCGTCCCACCTAGACAATCTACTAGATAAGCCTTTTGAATTCCCTAAGTAATGGCATAGTATAATCATTGGAATATAATTTGTTAAATGAAATTCACAACTTTCTTTTCACTATTCTCAAACACATTTTATGAGGTCAAATTCATTTTTCAACTAAAACAAAATGTCTTAATTTCAGGCCAAGTTACAGCCTTCCAAATTCTCTTTGGAAAACTCAGTTTACTAGGATAGATATATCTAGAACAAGTTAGGAAAGTACATTTACTAGAGGCATTGTTGGTCTTTTATTACTCTTTCTAACTTTTAAAGATTTTAAGTCTACAAACTTTTATACAACATGATAACATTTTTTCAAAAAGGAGGTGTACATGTCCTGTGTCACTATACTCTAGATTGTTTGCTTCAAGACTGACTCCTAGATGATAGATGTAACACTCCTTCTATACCCCGTACAAAAACCGGAATAAACTAATCTTATAATAAAACATCAGAGCAAAGATTAAGTCATTTAGATATAAACAGAGATGTCACATCAACGTGAACTAAAAACAACCTGCTCATAAAGATATATAACACCTGGATAGTTTTTATAAACAAAGGAACTCCGTTCCAAAATATCAGCATTCAGTTATAGAATTAAAGCGGAACATCCATAACTGATGTCATCACAAAATATAAGTATGTCATATACATATTCATACAATGCCACTATATACAAGCTAAAAGAAACATCTACACTCGAACCCCGACTACCCGTGTTACATATCAGAGCCGACGGAACGACAAAAAGACGAAGACACTAATCTTCGCAAAAGACCTCCAGCGTCTAATCTGCAATGCCATTACAGCATTAAACCACAGCAGAAGGGTGAGAAACAGGATTATAATATAATTGCATATCATTATATAACACTTAGCAAAATATGCACAATTATTCTCACCACACAAATACGATACTTGTAAACAACACAAGACATATTAAACCCATTTCACACATCAATCACATAAGCATATACATTAACACAATGCATAACAAATCCTTCTCAAAATTCAACACATAAACATTCATGTAATGAATTATGCAAATGCACAGAGACCGACACAACGACTCTACGCATGCGGTACCAATCCAATCTTGTAATTCATTAGTCCCCCAGGAACTCTTGGAATCATCGCTCGTTACATAGAGTAACTCCCCGTCGGGCCTACGATGTTCCCCGTCGCTATAAACCATTATTTCAGGGCGTACGACGTTTATGGATTGCTTTAGTCCACTATTTCAAGGCGCACAATCCGATTGCCATAGTCCACTATTTCAGGGCGCACAATCATTTGTGATTAATCGCTTCTACCATTATTTCAGGGCGTAAGACGATAAAACTGATTCATTTATGAATCTTCCAATGCAAGAATGCATATCATGATACTTGATACATTAATGACTCATGCCAACATCAAATGCTCATGCATTAACAATAATCATGTATTTCAAGTACATATAAAGTAATGCACACAATTGCCCAAAATGGCCACAAACACCAATATACCATTCCACAACATCAAATTCCCATCAAAGATTCATCACACAAGCCGTCTCATACAATATTGAAAAATAACTCAAAATTCCATTATTCGGTTTTCCGAAAAAAGTCGGCTAAAAGTCGGCCAAAAATAATATTTTCTAGCATCATCAAAAAGTACTCATCGACAGCTTCGATTCGGTATAAAGAACTCTTAAATACGATAAACGGTTAACAAGATATGAATATTTCAAAATAACGCAAAAACATAAACCGGACGCCCGACACTACGAAACGGTTCGTAAAAACTGTACCGATTGGACCAAGTTCAGACCCCAAAACTATTTTTCCTAGAAAGAACATCTCGTTAGCTTTCCAACGCTTTGAACGGGGGTTAAAACCGACTTACGGTTCAAGAGATATGAATTTCCGAAGTTTCCCCGACAAACCCGAATTTCCTGGTTCAGCACAGTATGTATCGATACATAGGCTTATGTATCGATACAAAAAGACAACATGTATCGATACATAGCACGCATGTGTCGACGCATGCTGTAGTGAAAATGCTGTTTTCTCCAATTTCTACAGTATGTATCGATGCATAAGGGTTATGTATCGATACATAAACCATTTCGTATCGATACATAACTGTTATGTATCGATTCATAACTCTGTTTTTCTCAAAAACCAGATTTCTCAAATTACACCCTTGCTGCCATTTTTCCAAAATGCCCGAAAACTCGACTAAATCGAACATTTTCACCGACACCAACATATAAGCGCAACCACCAAATACATAAGAACAATTTAGAACACATGAACGAAATTTCTACGACGTTCGATTTTTCGATTAAATTTCAACCTTTCCAAAAACTAGAATTTTTCAAACATCACCAAATCGAATAAAAAGCACGCTATACGACGACCTAACCTTCCTCGATACAACTACGTAGTTTATTTCGAATTCTAACCACGAAAACATTGGTTTTTATCGATTTCCTACAATTCGACCTAAACGGACAAAATAACGGAAACATAACGAAAACTAATCAAAACATAACCAAACTTCATGAAACTTTAAACAGCAGCTCACATACATATAACCAACCAACACATGTATTTATACGACTTTTCGACCGTAAAAACATCGGTTTCTATCGATTTCGTCCAATACGGCATAAACGGAAACATATGGAAAACCAACCAAAACATCCACACAAAACATACATAATCATACACAATCAATATAATAACCGAGTTTCGCACCCTTACCCGATTTAATCGTGTTCTAGAAAGTCGGGAGATTGATTTATTCCTTCACAAGTTTTTCCTCTCTTTTCTTCTTTCTCTTCTCTTTTCCTCTTCTCTCTTTTTCTTCTCTTTTGGGAAACTCTTACTAACTTTTCTTTTTCTTCTTTTTCTAAACTTATACTAACTATTTTCTTTTATATTTTCTTAACTTAAAAATTCTAAACATTTCTAATAAATATCTAAACTAACTATTATTAACTAACACTATTAATTATGAAATATGTCAAATACCCTCTATTCCAATTTTCCCCGCAAACTCTCAAAAACGGTAAAAATACACAATGTGCAAAAATAACATATATTCACACCAATTAGCAATTAACATAAATATTGCTCAATTAAAAATAAAGACTCGACCAATTAACACCAAAAAGCACGGGAAAAGGAAATATTAAAAACGGACCGTTACAACTCTCCCCCACTTTAGAAATTTTCGTCCTCGAAAATATACTGAGACGAACAACTCCGGACACGACTCTCGCATCCGACTAACAAACCAACATGTCAACAAAAGGCACACCACAAATAACACAACTGACAAACCACCGTGCTCACAGCAGATACAACAACGGCACGACAACGACGACAACAACAACGACAAGATGCAAAGCCCATACGATGCACTTGACGACCAACTCACAACTTAAGGAAAACCACGATACCAACACACAGGTTCACTCTAGAACCGAAACACAACAAGATCATTACCATCACCACAGGTAACACTCCCTTAATTCACCACAAGAAATTAGCCACACCCACTCGAACCATCACGATGGAAACGAGGCAACAACACAAACAAGAACACAAGTTCCACGACACAACATCGATTCCACAACCTCTACAAAACCAAAATCCAACCTCCTTGTCACACAACAATATTACAACCATGCTACGATTTCCAAATCGACCCTATAACCAAAACATCCATCTACACAGTAGCCCATGAATAATATTCAAACCTTTCACTTATCACTTCCATTTTGAAACGTCCAATGGTCTCATCAGTCCTACATATTCCCAATGTTCAACCTATGAAATCTTACAAGTTACACACTTATATATGAATTGTGCCCCTTACGCTTCCGCTGAGCACTCTGATTACTCGCAACCATCAAAACTATCAATTTCACGTCCAAAGTCTAACTCTTTCTCATATTCGCCAAAAATCACTGTTCACTTTAATATTACCAACCTCACACTCTCCTGTGTTATCTCATACCCATACACAAGTCTCGGAATTGCTCAAATAATTCTAACTCCCTGACCATCAAAACTGACATGCATAGAAACTTCCGACTTAACTTTTCAGGCACAACAACAGCTTTTCCCCGAAGGATAATCCAAGCCAAATTCATAACTCATCACGAACTCTAACCATCCTTGTTGTCTCATACTCTATTCCTTTAGACCAAATGAGTACTCAATATTATTGCGATTACCAAACACTTCGAACCTAGAACCATAAAGATAATACCTCCAAATATTCCAAACACAATACCACCGCAACCAATTTCCAAATCCATAATAATACAGATCCTTTTATAAATCCTCAATTGTCGTAAAGCATAAGCCACGACTTTACCCTCTTGCATTACCATGTTGACTAAACTCATCAAAGACACATCACAATACCCCAAAACCGGTTTATTAGGATCACACAAAATCAAAGCTGAAACCGTAGACAACTTCTACTCCAGCTCACCAAAACTTAGTCACAACGAACATCCAAACAAACGAATCACCCTTTGTAAGTCAACTGAGATACCAGAAGTACGAACTTAACAAAGTCTTCCATAACCTGTAATAACAACCAACTGAGTCCAAAAGTTTCTAATCTCCTTAACTAACTTCGGAGCCTCTCATGTAGAACTACATATACTTCCGATGGATCCATTAACCATACTCTCATCTGAAATAACATTCCCAAGAAACTAACCCTTTTCAACCAAAATTCTCACTCGAATAACTTAGCATAAAACTTTGTCTCTTTTCAACACTTGTAATTCAAATCTCAAACACTTTACTCATTCTTCCTCTGAGTTTATAACAAATCCAAATATCCTCAATCGAAACCACTACGAACTTATCCAATTAAATATGGAAGATACGATTCCTCTACTCCTTAAACATTAGAGACGCGTTACTAACACCAAATACCATCACTGTACGTTGCAATTCCCAACCAAAATCCAAAAGATATAAATCGTTAAAGCTTTTGCAAAACTTTTCACTGGGTAACTGGTTACTCACATACAAGCTTAACCGAGTAAATAACAACCTATTCCGAGGATAACAAACCTAACCAGTCACATTAAATCGATCAAAGCCTCTACTCACACAATTCACCACTCTTATCAAACATTCCAAACAATTGTAACTCACTCAAACTCAACCAAACCATTCTAGTCATCTGTTCATGAAAGTGGACACTTATTCTCAATCATTACCTTATTCAACTGTTAGTAATCCATACCCAATTTCTTCTCCTGACCGTCCAATTCCGCAATTCCAACATGTATCAACAACCAACCAAAAAGAATTCTCAAACATAATGTTACATCCACCCACAAGGGTTTCCTCACAATTTCCATTAATGCCTTAAAACTCCAAAGACTCCAAACCCACCAGAACTCTAAGTTTGATGTCCATAGTCTCAATACCATTATACTTGTTATTCCATTCCATCATCCTTCCTTTTGTTACCAACAATACTGGAGCTCTCTAAGACAACACCTTAATGTTCCATCCAAAAACACATCTGAAAACTATGCCCAACTGACGGCCCATCACTGCGACTTCCTGCCAATTCCCAGAACACTACCATCACAGACAAAACAAACATCTTATTCCCATATACTAAGAGTTTCCTACTTACTTAGCAGATATAAACCTCAACTATTCACCTTCGTCTAATTAAGTTCAATCTCTACTCTCTGTGAAGCAGTCCTTAAATAAAACCCAATCATTCTCTCTCAATGACTTCCCAACTGGACTAACATACCAAAACCTCTAATCCATTTCATCTTTCGATTTAGCATCTTCATCGACTCATCAAAACAATCTGTAATCATCTCCTTAAATTCCAAACAATTCATTTCACACACTATCAAAGCCGGAAAGACCCGCCTATTCCATCCAACATAATTTCCGTCTGCTATCAACAAGAGATTAAGGGTGATCAGTTCCTCAATTTGCCAATAGACAGTCGACAATCATGATGGGGCATAAACCGTCTTTACCAAACTATAATAGCCTTTCTTGCATCCCATACACAAAACTACCTAAGGCACAAATCCTTAGTTGACATAAACCTTACCTCCGCATTTCTTACGGAATCGGGAACAACACTGTCCAAACAACACTTACAATCTTGCAATTCACAACACACTGAGCCAGCGCTCCACACCTGAAGCAACATGGAGGAGTACCAACTTCTCCCCCACTTATCTCATTCTAACTCTTGAAAACAAAGGATTAGAAAACCAGAAAGCACTGACAGTGTTTCACACACATATCACGTACTAAGGGACAAACAACAACGACAGTATTCAACTGTCACACCAACAGACTCAACAACTGACTCAACACTGGCTCTGATACCACTTAATGTAACACCCCTTCTATACCCCGTACAAAAACCGGAATAAACTAATCTTATAATAAAACATCAGAGCAAAGATTAAGTCATTTAGATATAAACAGAGATGTCACATCAACGTGAACTAAAAACAACATGCTCATAAAGATATATAACACCTGGATAGTTTTTATAAACAAAGGAACTCCGTTCCAAAATATCAACATTCAGTTACAGAATTAAAGCGGAACATCCATAACTGATGTCATCACAAAATATAAGTATGTCATATACATATTCATACAAGGCCACTATATACAAGCTAAAAGAAACATCTACACTCGAACCCCGACTACCCGTGTTACATATCAGAGCCGACGGAACGACAAAAAGACGAAGACACTAATCTTCGCAAAAGACCTCCAGCGTCTAATCTGCAATGCCATTACAGCATTAAACCACAGCAGAAGGGTGAGAAACAGGATTATAATATAATTGCATATCATTATATAACACTTAGCAAAATATGCACAATTATTCTCACCACACAAATACGATACTTGTAAACAACACAAGACATATTAAACCCATTTCACACATCAATCACATAAGCATATACATTAACACAATGCATAACAAATCCTTCTCAAAATTCAACACATAAACATTCATGTAATGAATTATGCAAATGCACAGAGACCGACACAACGACTCTACGCATGCGGTACCAATCCAATCTTGTAATTCATTAGTCCCCCAGGAACTCTTGGAATCATCGCTCGTTACATAGAGTAACTCCCCGTTGGGCCTACGATGTTCCCCGTCGCTATAAACCATTATTTCAGGGCGTACGACGTTTATGGATTGCTTTAGTCCACTATTTCAAGGCGCACAATCCGATTGCCATAGTCCACTATTTCAGGGCGCACAATCATTTGTGATTAATCGCTTCTACCATTATTTCAGGGCGTAAGACGATAAAACTGATTCATTTATGAATCTTCCAATGCAAGAATGCATATCATGATACTTGACACATTAATGACTCATGCCAACATCAAATGCTCATGCATTAACAATAATCATGTATTTCAAGTACATATAAAGTAATGCACACAATTGCCCAAAATGGCCACAAACACCAATATACCATTCCACAACATCAAATTCCCATCAAAGATTCATCACACAAGCCGTCTCATAACATATCATAATATGTCTTACAATATTGAAAAATAACTCAAAATTCCATTATTCGGTTTTCTAAAAAAAGTCGGCTAAAAGTCAGCCAAAAATAATATTTTCTATCATCATCAAAAAGTACTCATCGACAGCTTCGATTCGGTATAAAGAACTCTTAAATACGATAAACGGTTAACAAGATATGAATATTTCAAAATAACGCAAAAACATAAACCGGACGCCCGACACTACGAAACGGTTCGTAAAAACTGTACCGATTGGACCAAGTTCAGACCCCAAAACTATTTTTCCTAGAAAGAACATCTCGTTAGCTTTCCAACGCTTCGAACGGGGGTTAAAACCGACTTACGGTTCAAGAGATATGAATTTTCGAAGTTTCCCCGACAAACCCGAATTTCCTGGTTCAGCACAGTATGTATCGATACATAGGTTTATGTATCGATACAAAAAGACAACATGTATCGATACATAGCACACATGTGTCGACGCATGCTGTAGTGAAAATGTTGTTTTCTCCAATTTCTACAGTATGTATCGATGCATAAGGGTTATGTATCGATATATAAACCATTTCGTATCGATACATAGCTGTTATGTATCGATTCATAACTCTGTTTTTCTCAAAAACCAGATTTCTCAAATTACACCCTTGCTGCCATTTTTCCAAAATGCCCGAAAACTCGACTAAATTGAACATTTTCACCGACACCAACATATACGCGCAACCACTAAATACATAAGAACAATTTAGAACACATGAACGAAATTTCTACGACGTTCGATTTTTCGATTAAATTTCAACCTTTCCAAAAACCAGAATTTTTCAAACATCACCAAATCGAATAAAAAGCACGCTATACGACGACCTAACCTTCCTCGATACAACTACGTAGTTTATTTCGAATTCTAACCGCGAAAACATCGGTTTTTATCGATTTCCTACAATTCGACCTAAACGGACAAAATAACGGAAACATAACGAAAACTAACCAAAACATAACCAAACTTCATGAAACTTTAAACAGCAGCTCACATATATATAACCAACCAACACATGTATTTATACGACTTTTCGACCGTAAAAACATCGGTTTCTATCGATTTCGTCCAATACGGCATAAACGGAAACATATGGAAAACCAACCAAAACATCCACACAAAACATACATAATCATACACAATCAATATAATAACCGAGTTTCGCACCCTTACCCGATTTAATCGTGTTCTAGAAAGTCAGGAGATTGATTTCTTCCTTCACAAGTTTTTCCTCTCTTTTCTTCTTTCTCTTCTCTTTTCCTCTTCTCTCTTTTTCTTCTCTTTTGGGAAACTCTTACTAACTTTTCTTTTTCTTCTTTTTCTAAACTTATACTAACTATTTTCTTTTATATTTTCTTAACTTAAAAATTCTAAACATTTCTAATAAATATCTAAACTAACTATTATTAACTAACACTATTAATTATGAAATATGTCAAATACCCTCTATTCCAATTTTCCTCGCAAACTCTCAAAAACGGTAAAAATACACAATGTGCAAAAATAACATATATTCACACCGATTAGCAATTAACATAAATATTGCTCAATTAAAAATAAAGACTCGACCAATTAACACCAAAAAGCACGGGAAAAGGAAATATTAAAAACGGACTGTTACAACAGACAGATTAAAAGTTTTACAGCGGGTTATAAAATAATATTTTAATATTTTTGCTTGCTTCAATCACATAATGCTGCTATTTGTCTACATCAGCACCTACTGCTTCTCCTTTTGATATCCGTGTAATGCCCAGTTTATTTCCTGCGCCAACTAATACATTAAGAATTTACATACACAAGCTTTTGCAGATAAGACAAAAACATCACCAAATAGAGTAATGCTTGTCTAACTAACTAAGATATTTCCTGCTATACTACATATAAGATCTGTCACTCCTGATTAAATGGTCAATTATTACTTCCATTGCAGCTGGAGTTTATCTTAGTTCAGTTCTTAATAAAATGGGTTATCCAGCTATTTACAAAATGAAATATAAAATAATGTTAAAGTTAATATTATTAATAAGTCATTTATCTGAACAATATATTTAAACTAATTTTATTATTTTTTGACATTTTGCAATAGGAAAAGTCAATGCAGCGGCTAATTGGAGAAGGATCTAAAATGCAATTCTTTTGAAATGGCCAGTGAATGCACCACCTCTGATATTTCTTTTTCAATCTTTAATGAATGATCCATTGTAACACTATATTTCTTATTTCAAATTGCTGAACATACGTAACATTTTGTTTTAAAAGTGATGAAAATCTGAAGTCAGAGAATGAGAGTGATGGTTCAAAACCCTCATAATTCATAGTCTGGTGCATTTTTATGTTCCAAATCACAATTCACGATTTCTCATTTTGTAATTTGTAATGCAACTCCTGTGAATTGTATCACCAAAACTATCAATTTATTATTGTATTCTAAGGAAACAATAAGAGTGATATTTGTAAATTTTACCAACTCCTGTGAATTTTATCACTGAAACTCACTATTTTCACGGGTCACTATCACCACGATACCTTTTTTATTTTAATCAACCAAATATTTGTAAATATTTATAGTTATTAGTGATATTTGTATATATTTATTGTTATTAGACATATTGGATTTATCATATTGGTGATTTTCTACATATTTTTTTAAAAATATTTTCTGTTATTTGTGATTTTATAATAATAATTATATATCAGCAACAACCAAGTCTTATTCTCTAAGATATGAATGAACTTACCCGTGCGGACGCACGGGTTTTCTACTAGTTTTAATTAAAAGTACAAAATAGAATATAATAATAACAATAAATTTATTGAGTTTTTCTTAAATAAATCAGCCTAATAGACTTAAAAGGTTTTTCTTACAGCCTGTGGCCCAGGCCTAGGCCTTAAAAGGTTTCTCTTTAGCTAAATAGGCTTACAAAAAAACCAAGGTCTTTTCTATTTAAAAAAAAGACTGACCTGACCTGGGCCTATGTAGGCTAGACCGTAGACTCATGTTAGTTGGTCTGACCTGGCCTATTCCCACCCCTAGATACGAATCATTCGATAGACATTGGAAGATTAAATCAGGTGTGAGGGGGTCCAGTGGGTATTATTTAGTTTATTTCTATTTGCAGCTGTAAAATTTGGTTTACACCACCCATAACGTTGAACACTTTATGTTGCTTGCATTTTTATTTTATTTTATTATGTACTTACTAACAGGCATGAAACTATAATACGTGTGTGTATATGCAGATACTCACTCGAACTTGCTATGAATTTTATAGAAAAAAATTTGTTTTTATTCTATTTGAATGTTTTTGAATTTCAAAAAATGGGAACGAATAATAAAAACACTAACATTACCCTCCTTATAGATAATTTAACATTAATTGTTCGATTACTAATTGTTATTTTTAATATTTTATTATTTGAAATATTTAAAATGTTTTTTTTCTAAATTTTAATATCATTTTATCTTATTATCTGTATTTCATATTAGAATTTGAGAAAGCCCATTGTTAAATGATAATGCAATAGATGATCTAAGCTCCCTAAAGTAAGAGAGACGCACATCACATGATATGCATGATTTTTTTAGGCTTCCTATTACATAAATATTTTTTGACCCCTTATTTTTATGCCCTCTCATATTTTTATTTTTTATGGGGCCTAAGAAATGGGCTCAAAATCTAATTAGATTGAAACAAAATATTTTTCATTTTTTTAATTATTCTTTTCAAAAAATAAATATTTTTGAAAATTAATTATAAAAATAATTTTGAAAAAAAAATGATTTTTTCAAAAATAAAATAAAAACTGATTTTTTCCGAATAAAGTCGTTTTTTCAAAAATAAAAAAGTCGATTTTTTCTAAAAATAAAAAAAAAATTGATTTTTTTTCAAAAGTTAAAAATAGTAGATTTTTTCGAAAATGAAAAAAAGTTGAATTTTTTTTCAAAAAAAAATCTATTTTTTTTTAAATAAAAAATGGTTTTTTTTTTTAATAATTTTTTTTAATTTTTTATGAAAAAATTCATTTTTTAAAAAAACAAAGTCAACTTTTTAAAAATGTTGGGGCCTTGAGACCCTTCTTAAGTTTTAGGGGCCCTTAGTTTAGAGGGCCTACTTATTTTAGGGCTCATTTTTCTTTAAAATTTTGGGCCCCCTATATTTTTAGGACCTTAAAAATTAGGCCCCAGTCCCTTGACAGCTCTAATGATGATAATAGGATAACTTCACATATAAGTAAGTAATGTAGCTAGTTGAAATCATGGTGTAACTTCTTGTAACTATTATAACAGAATTCAGTTATACCAATTTCTCTACTTGCATGTGCATAATGGATAAAGTGCAGCTCATGTAGTCGATATAAAGGATTACATTCGCATTGTAACTTTCAAGTGATTCAATATATCTTTCACTTCTTCTTCTTCTTCTTCTTCTTCTTCTTCTTCTTCTTCTTCTTCTTCTTCTTCTTCTTTGCTTTCTTGAGCTTCAACCACAGAGTTTTTAACCTTTTAACATGGTATCTTGAGCCTCTCGGTCTATGAATGCATCGTTTCCACGTTCAATGGCTCTTTCTCGCAATTAACCTTCTACAGATCTTCAACTGGATCAATCAAGTCCTTACTTTGTTCATCCGAGTGGTAGACCTTCTTTTGTCAGTGTATCACCTAAACTCAATGGCGCAAACTACCATTCTTGGGCTCGTTCGATGCGTCGAGCTCTTGGAGGAAAGATGAAATTTGAGTTTATCGATGGTAGCATTGATCCTATCATTGACTGTTTTGATCCATTGTTTCGTGCATGAAATCAATGCAATATGCTTGTTCACTGTGGATCATCAATACATTATCTGAATCCATTGCACAATCCATAATTTTCATGGAAAATTCCATTGATGTTTGGATCGATCTCAAGGAACGCTTCTCCCAAGGCGATTTGGTACGTATTTCTGAGTTGATGCAAGAAATATATGCTATGCAGCAAGATTCAAGGTCAGTCACTGAATTTTATTCTGATTTAAAGATCTTATGGGAAGAACTTGAGATTTACATTCCAATTCCCACATGCACTTGTCGAATCAAATGCTTATGCCAGGCTATGCGTAATGCTCGAAAGAATCATACCACTTTGTATGTTATTCGATTTCTGACTGCTTTAAATCAGAATTTTACTATTGCTAAGTTCCAGATCTTATTGTTGGACCCTCTTCCCCCTATAAACAAGACTTTCTCTATGGTTCTTCAACGTGAAAGACAAGGAAATTTTCATGTTTCTGAAGATCTTGCTTCTCTTGTGAATGATGCTGATTCTCAGAGATTCAAAGGAAAATTGCATGGCTCAAACTCTTTTGGCAAAGGTAACAATCGTGTGTGTACTCACGGTGGTAAAACTAATCACAAGGTTGATAATTGTTATGCCAAGCATGGATTTCCTCCTCACATGCAGACGAAATTTGCAAATCATTCTTCCACAAATGATCAAGAAATGGAAACTACTTCATCGGCTCCTGATGCAAAATCCACATCTCCATCCATCATTTCTAAACAATATGACCAGCTGATGCAATTGCTGCAATAATCAACTGACTTCTTCGAACCAAGTTCACTCAGTTGGTGCTTAATCAGGTTGTAAGAACTGTGCTAAAATCTCTTATGCCCTTTCATGTCAAAATTTCACTCTAGGTTCTTGGATTATAGACACAGGTGCAAGTGACCACATGTGTGGTTCACTCAAATGGTTTCACTCATATAATGCAATTCCTCATATCCATGTTAGAATGCCTACAAGTCAGTTTGCAGTTGCAAAACATGCAGGCACCATCAAGTTTTCTCCTGATCTTGTGTTGACAAATGTGCTATATGTTCCCTCTTTTTCATTAAATCTAATATTTGTGTCAAAATTGTGTCAATTCCTTGATTGCACAATTGAATTTAATACTTTCAATTGTTTCATTCAGGAAAGGAGCACAAGGAGGATGACTGGTTCTGGTGAAAAAGTTCAAGACTGAAATTCTGGCACACAGATACCAGATGTCAGGACAATGGGATCAAGACAACAACCAACACTTATGCAGAAAAAATAAGAGATTGAATTTAAACAATAACACAATCAATTGTTAATCCAGTTCGGTGCAACATCAGCTACATCTGGGGGCATCCAAGCCAGGAAGGAAATCCACTATAATACTATCAGTTCAAAGCCACAGCAAACACCCACTGGTTTACAAGCTTCTCACCTAATCACTACCCATGCTAACTTCTACCTAGGAACTCCTAGATATGAGACCCCTTTCACTTCCCACCCGTCACACAACAATGACAAACTCAACTATAGAGAACAAAAAGAAGTTACACTTCATAGACACAAAATCCACTCTTTGCTTAAAATCTTATGAGTGAAATCACAATTACAACTCAAAAGAAACATTCCAGCTCTAGTATCAAGGAGATACAAGAGAGGATCACAATCAACAAATTACACACTCCTACTCAGATGTCAAAAGACATAAGAGAGGAACACAAAGAACAAAACTCTTTAAACCCTAAAAACTCTTTCTTTCAATACACGATTTCTCTACCTCATTAGGTTGAGAAAACTTATTTCAATAGACATCACAATAGCATGGGCTTGGGCTCTTTAAACGTAAATCACAAGGCATCAGCTTTAAATCACTTGCACAATCTCCTGCACAATAATAGGAACTAAACATAAAGTTTCCTAAAAAGGCTCCAAGAGCCTTTTAAGAAATACAAGCAAATCTGTCAAGACAGAAGTTCCTAAACTATCCCTCCTTGGATTGCGACACTGTGTGAATTAAAACACTATCAAATCTCACACTTTAAATACCAAATCATCCCAGCCCTAAACTTCTGGTATAACATGTTCGCCCTTATGTCCCAACATCATGATTATTATGCTGTTTGACTAACTTGTCATGACATCTGTCTCAACATCTTGCTGAAAACCGTTTTAACAAAATTTCTACCAATCCAAAAACCACAGAACTTACAATCTCCCTCTTTGGCAAATTTTGGCTTAAACAACCTTTGCATGGAAACCTAGAGAACTACAATCAATCATAACAGCTGCAATTAAAAAGAACAATCACAAAACACATCAAAGGCACACACATCGAAAATAAGAAAACACTTCTTTAGAGAGAAATAAATTCTCACACAGCTAGAACCAAAAACTTCCAAAACAACTAAAGCACCATGTCAAGACATCATGCCTAACATCACATCAATAGCAGCAAACCTACGCATCAAAACACCAAGCTACCAAGCAAGCCCCCTGAATAGAATTACCAACCATTCAGGTACAAAGAACACTCCCCCTATCACAAAGCTCCCTCTCCAACATAAATTCTCCTAGACACATGATGAAATGATCTCAAAACATATATAATGACATCTCAACACCACTAGCAAAGACCTCCCATCAACAAAAAAGAAAACATAGAAAAGTAGGGATCATCATTATTCCTATGCTCCACACCCTGAGATACCTGAGACATTCTCCCTTGCACAACACTGTTAACCCTGCCATCACTACCATCACCACTATTCCCCCTTTTTAGGCATAAATTTGACACCAAATTTCTCCTTTGCCTAGTATCCTCTATAAACAAGACTAATTTCTATAATTCTTCAAAAATACAATTTCCTAGTTCACCCCTTAGCCTCTCAAACTGATTTGCATCCAAAACCTTAGTAAAGATATCAGCCAATTGCTTCTCAGTAGCTACATGTTCCAGAATGACCACTTTGTCTTCAACTAGATCCCTGATAAAATAATGACGAATGTCAATATGTTTTGTCCTTCGTAGCACTCAAGTTGTCATAGTATAATGTCATGACATCCTGCTTGTTATTGTACTCCTTTAAGATCGGTTTCATCCAATGTAGTTGAGAACATTTGTTTCCTGCTGCAATATACTCAGCCTCAGTAGTGGATAGGAACACACAAATCTGCTTCTTACTGAACCAAGAGATAAGGTTGTTTCCCAAGAAAAAACATCCACCAGAAGTGCTTTTTCTATCATCAGCACTCACTGCCCAATCATCACACAATATCTAACAAGCATGGCATTAGAGCCATATGAATACAGCATACCATAGTCACTTGTACCATTGACATACTTCAAAATTCTTTTTACTTGATTGGTGTGACTAATTTTGGGTTCAGCTTGATACCTAGCACAAACTCCAACAGCAAATGTGATATCAGGTCTACTAGTTATCAGATACAATAGACTTTCTATCATGCTTCTGTAAAGACTTTAACCCACACTCACCCTATTTTCATCTTTAGATAACTTCAAATGAGTAGGTGCATGAGTCATCTTGTGACTGGCCTTCTCCATACCAAACTTTTTCACTATGTTCTTGGCATACTTACTTTGAGATATGAAGATAGAATCTTCCATCTGTCTTACTTGAAATCCAAGAAAATAAGTTAATTCTCCCACTAGACTCGTCTCAAATTCAGATTGCATCTGTTTGACAAAATGTTGAATCATCTGGTCTGACATCCCACCATAAACAATATCATCCACATATATCTGAGAAATCATGAGCTTGCCATCTATTTCTTTAACAAACAAGGTATTGTCTATTCCTCTTTTTCTGTAACCATTGCTGACCAGGAATTCTATCAGCCTTTCATACCAAGCCTTAGGGGCTTGCTTTAGACCATAAAGAGCCTTCTTCAGTTTGTACATATGATTTGGAAAAGTGGGATCAACAAACCCTTTTGGATGTTCAACATACACTTCTTCTTGTAAAAACCCATTCAAGAAGGCACTTTTCACATCCATCTGAAACAACTTGAATCTCAACAAACATGTCACTCCTAGTAATAGTCTTATGGATTCAAGACAAGCAACTAGAGCAAAGGTCTCATCAAAATCAATACCCCAAATTTGAGTGTACCCTTGAGCCACAAGTCTGGCCTTGTTTCTAGTAACCACTCCATTTTCATCAGATTTATTCTTATAAACCCACTTTGTGTCAATGATATTTGTTCCCTCAGGTCTAGGAACCAAATCCCAATCTTCATTCCTCTTGAACTGCTCCAATTCTTCTTGCATGGCATTAATCCAAAATTCATCAGTTAGAGCTTCTTTCACATTTTTTAGTTCAATCTTATAGACAAAACAAGAATCAGATACCACCTCCATTGATCTAGTAATAATCCCTTCATTAGGATTTCCTATTATGCGATCCTTAGGGTGATTCTTCTATATTCTGATAGAGGGCCCTTTATTTGCCCGATTACCATCATCCTTTAGAGCAGCAGGTTCTTTATTGTTGTTATTATCAGCATCAATATCTGCAGTGGCAGCCACCTGTGGTGATGTTTCAACATCATCTTCGACATTTGCCTGCTTCTAGTTAGGTGCAGATTTTACCTTAAAATGACATATCTTTCTTTGCACTTTTTCTACTCTTTTCTCATGTTTTCATTGGTTTTATCCATGATTGTTGTTGTTATTCTAACAATGATAATATACCTTTGGTGCTTGTAATGTGTGTGTTATTGTGCAAGAAAAGGCAATAAACGATCAAAGTGTAAGACACAAGAAAATGATGCAAGCTGCCAAAGAGCAGAGGAATACATCAGTACATTCGCTTTGCGAATTGCTAGCGAAGATCGCTTTGCAAACCACTGGCGAGGTCTCAGCGAATGGTCCCAGGTTTTGGCAGGGGAAAAAGGCACTAAAGTTCGCTTTGCGAACGGGAAAGCAAGTGTTCGCTTTGCGAGCGATCCTTCGCATTGCGAACTCACGAGAATTTCTGGGGCGGTTTAACTATTCAGAGACACATGAAGTGCCATTTTTCTTCATTCACTGTGCGAATAAATGGTTCGCTTTGCGAACATGAAAATTCCTGAATGTGTATAAATAGAATTTTCACACTTTTTGAGATGATGTTTTAATTTTGGAGATAGAGAAACTTGTAATTATAAGATCAAAACTTTGCATCTCTTCATTTCAAGGGAGAAAAGGTAGGATCTTTGATTTCTTGTTGGGAAAGGATGTAATCTTTTGATACCTTATGTATTTCATCTAATGTATGTTTATGGATATGTTTTGATTCTCTATTGTTTGTTATCTTTGATTGATTATTTGTGGTCTTGACAAAACATTTACAAATCCTTGATCTTAGATTTTCATCTATCAATGAACAAACTTTTGACATGCTTTTGTGAGTTGATATTCATTGTATCTTTTGTTGTATTGTGTTGATTAAGTAGCATGGCTAGCATGAGTAGGATCGATACGGTATTGCGAGGATGCGTGATAATGGTGATGAAGAACGTTATTCACATTCATTTGACAAATTAGTTGAATACATGTAAAAAGGGTTAAGCGTATGTACGTATTCTGATCGTTGGCATTGTATATGAAGAAGTCATTTATCTGATTTGGGTGTCATCTTTGTTTACCTGTTTATCTTTGATTTGAACCGCTATAGACATATACTCTTCAGATCTGGATCTAAGATGATTATTTGTTTTGTTCTAAACTCTAGAAATAGATTTAGGCTTAACACTTGTGTGAGTATCAGCTCTTAATGCTCTGTGTTGGTTTTTGTTGCGTGAGACATCACCAATGAGGCAATACGGTCGATCTCTCGATGTTGCGTTAGACATAACCTCTATCGTGGGTGATACGTGAGGATATTAGGCGAATGATTGATTTATGTATAATATTATTAGAAGAATGCATGTGTTATCAATTGATGAGATCCAATTCCAACAAGGCTCCGTTTATAATTCAGTATTTATTTTATATTTTCAGTCTTTACATTTTCTGCATTTAATTTTGGTTCCTCTTTTAAACCAAAACTTTTGAACCATAAGCTTAGAAATGTAGATACCGTCGAATGGCGTTCTTTCCCTCGCACTGATCCCTGTGGAGACGACAAAACTGGGTTACTTAAATTAGTTTTTGCTTGCTGTTGTATTACAGTTCGAACAAAATGGCACCGTTGCCGGGGATCAGTGTTTAGATATTGAGTCGCATCGCGATAGTTTCTATATTTTTAAGCTTTGTACATTTGTTTATTTTGTATGTATTTGTTTTCTTTGATGTTTTCTCTAGTGTGATCAGGAATTGAAATTCTGGTACCAGACGTGTGATGTTAAGGTGCGATGTCACAACAACACACTCTGCAATAATGGACAGAATAAGCAACAGGAAAACACAAGGAATTGTTCACCCAGTTCGGTCTAACTACCTACGTCTGGGGGCTACCAAGCCAGGGATGAAATTCACTACTTGTAGATATAATTTACAGACTCAACACACCAGTTGACAATCTCCTAAACTTATACTCTACTAGTGACTTTCTACCTAAGAAACCACTTAGATATGAGAACACTACTCAATCCCCTAAAACACTCAAAGAACAACCTCTTTGAGATCCCTTGATCTTGCTTCCTAGCTTCGATCAATCAACAACTCTCTATTGCTTCACAGCTTCTAGAGAGGACAGAAAATTCAACACCTATTCAACCTAGAATAGTGTGATTACAAGTACTCTAAACAAACCCTAGACTCTAAGCCTCCAGCTCTTGATCTTCAATCTGTTTTCTGTACCTTCTTCCTTGGTCTTGTGCGCTTTATATAGCTCCTTGAATTTGGATTGGATTTGTCACAATATTTGATCAGATTTGTTAATTAAAAAATGAATCTTTTAAAACAGATTTTATCCCCAAAATCTTTTTAAATCTTCCACCTTTTAATTCTCCAACAAACCTGCAATCAAATCTCCCATGTAACAGAAAATATCTAGCCCAAGATATTCTCATCCAACGAGTCAACACTCTCCACAATTCCAGCTAATACGCGACCCTAATAACAACAAGCCCATGCTGTCATTAGCTTCAGTTCTGCAGGTCTGATGTTACAACATCACCTATGTGACATCAGACATCCACTTCAGCAACTAGCAACCTTAACACAGCCCAGTGTTAAGTGCAATGTTATGACATCAAGCCCATGACATCAAACATAGTTAACCTTCACAACTTAGTACAGCCCAGTACTAAGACTCAATGCTGCAACATCAACACCATGACATCAGCATTGAACACTTTGTTGTTTTACCAAAATTCCAGCCAATCCAGGAACTTACAATCTCCCCTTTGGCTAATTTTGGCTAAAACAATCTCTGCATCTTCAGAGACTTCAGCAGCGGAATATCTTCAATATTTTGAACCTTTAACTTGCAGCAGTTTGACAATCTTCATATAGTCTTCATTACTTGATCTGCTGCAGCACCATCTTCATTATTGACAACAGCCAATTGGTGCTCCCCCTCAAAAACTTGAACCACATCACAGCTGTTCAGTAGCTCACAATGTGCAGCACATCTCCCCCTTGATGTCTGCTTTGCTGCACTCTGCACTCTTCAATGCTATGAATACTTCACTAGTAGCTCCACAACTATGCTGTCTATACTCCCCCTCCACAGCTGCATCATTACTTTTCAGCTAAACACCTTTTATTTTTACTACTCTTCTCTTTATGGCATTTATTAACTCTCCCCCTTTTTAGCCATAATTAGACAATTATCCCAAATCAAATGCCCTACAAGGTGACATAATACTGGTCCCACTGTCAGTAGCAACAAGACCTATGTAGTCTCCAAGCACAATGTTCTGACATTATTAATGACATAGTCAAAAACAACTTCCAACCCCTTGACTGGTCAGACGATACAACCCAAGCATTTGAACAAACCATTATAAAACCACTCTTTCTCCTATGCTCAGCACAACACACTAATAAAGCATGAGTCAATCAAGCTCCAAAGAACCAACCAAGAACCTCAAGCATGAGGATACACAACCAGACCCTTTGAAGAAGAAGATCAAATCTCAGACGACATCAGGTCCTTCTACAGGAGCAACAAAAACTGGCAGGACTTCAGTGACCACTATGAAGCCTGGTAAGAACCATTCTGCTCAACAACAGCCTTCAGAAGATGAATGGGATGCAGATTGGAAGGCTTTTCTGGATGCAGGAGATTGGCATGAGGATGTAGTCTAATCTTGTATTTTTAACTATTGAATAAAAATCCTATTTTTAGATTTTTCAGTTGCCATGCCAAACACTTTACAGTACTATTCTAAACTGCTAAAATTTGTACTGCATTAAACAGAACCAGAGCACCAAGATGAGTTTCTTAGAGAGACTACACTAAAAAATTGAACAGACTATTTTATGTACCATACTATCTGCAGTTGAATAACCATTATCTTATAGGCCAACTGCACCATAAAACATCTTTCAATTAATTTTGAAGTAATACGCTCCCCAATTTTAAGCTCTCAAATTGGTTAGCATACATGAACTCATCATCTAATTTCTCTTTATTTACCAAATGATCTGAGTATTTAACCAGATCTTTTCTATCAACCTGCTCATCATCCCATTGATGAGTAACATTCTGCAATGTTGTAACATCTTTCTTGACATGGTGATTGCCCAACATTCGTTTCTTCCACAAGAGTTGATAGCATGAGTTCTTTCCACATAACACTGATCTACGACTGTTCTTCTTCTTAGATCTGAGAACTAATCTGATTTTGCCCCTCTTTCTTCTTCTTAGTCTTCCAAGATCAGTTTGTATCTTTTGACCAGCATGATTCCATCCTAGAGGATGTGTATTTATTCTTGACATTTTAATCCAGGATCTGATAGAGCCAATATCAGAGGTCCTCTGCATGTCAATTTTCATATTGGGATCAGTCTTAGACTCTAGTCTATTCTGAATCATTTTTGCACTTTGCTCATCATCCTTCTTGAAGCTAGAAATACTATTCTTGTCTTGAGATGTTTCAGCATCTGCTCTGACATCTGTATCTTTCGACACAGAGCTATTCATCCAGGGGAGGTTTTCTTCTGAGACATCGATCTTCTTCAGATCTTGATGATAGAATTTTTTATAGTTACCACTGGTATCTCCCATAACTTCAGTGAGTTCTTCAATCTCTAGCCTTTTAGACTTACTCACAGTCAGACCACTACATTGATGCGAGATTCTGATGATTTGTTCAGATGTCAAGACATCAGCATCTTTCCTCTCGAGAGATGTTGCTCTATTCAGCTCCTGAGAACCTTTAATCCTTCCATCAATGGTGAGGACTGATGTGTAACATTTGCCCTTGACTAATTTCAGATCATCTTTTCTTCTGACCTTCATCAACTTGAGGGAACCTTCATCATTCTGATGTCTACACTTGATATCTTCTTTATCATCACCAGACTGGCTTTCAGTTTGAGGAATCCACTGATAACAATTGTCTTTGGATCTTGCACCAGTCATTACAGCCTCACCCTTCTCATTCGTTACAACACATTTGTCTTTGGTGTAGCTGACTAAGTAACCTTCATCACATAATTGGCTGATGCTTATCAGATTAGCATTCAAACCATTGACAAGATAGACATTGTCAAGTTCAGGTCCTCTTACTTTTCCAATACCTTCTACAACTCCGTTATTCCCTTTACCAAACACCACTTCAAGAGAAGGACACGGTCTACATTCAGCAAACATGGATCTACATTCAGACATGTGTTTGGAACACCCACTGTCAAAATACCATGTTTCTTCTTTAGCTTCTTTGTCAGTCAGGTGAGCCAATAAGCACTTCATCTTCTCATTCTGTACCAATTGTTTAACGACTTTGGGCCTGTATTCTCTCCATCTGTTCTGTGTCTGAGGGTATCCATGCAGCTTGTAGCAAGAGTATTGCATATGTCCAAGCCTTCCACAATAAAAGCATCTTACCCTTTCTTCTCTGAATCTTCTGCCTTGATGAGACTGCATAGGTTGCCATCCATAATGTGGTCTTCTCCTAACATTGCTTGCCTTCCTTCTATTATGCTGGTATCCATAAGGAAGCTGAGAATGCTTTTTCCTGGATTGTCTCCCATGATGGTGGGACTTCCTTCTTCCATAATGAGACACAACATTAGTGTAACCATACCCCTGATGTTGAGACACCTGATGAGACACGTGCTGTTTGAACTGAGGATGCTGTCTTCTAGGCTGTCTCCCATGGTGATGAGGCTTCCTTCTTCCATAATTATACGGCATAACATTGTTGAGGCCAGGTCCATACCAGTTTTCCTGATGTTGAGACATCTGCTCTGACATGTTCTGTTTGTACCTTGCAGTCTTCATGCTCCTATGATATTGGGGAGACATATACTGTCTAGCACCTTGAGGCTGCTTTCTCTTCTGATTATGACCAGTCTTCTTCTCAATCTTCTTAGGTTGTGAAACATCAGCTTCCTTGGGAGTAAGATTCTGCCTCTTTGGCTGATGTTGAGGCACAGTTTGTGACTCTTCCTTCTTTAGACCTGAAGTACTTGCTTCTGAGGTACCTTTGTCTTCGGCCACATATCCTATCCCAGCTTTGTTTCCAGCAACCTGTTCTGACTGGAGTATCTTGTCAAGAGTGGCTGTACCACTGTTCAGCATCCTAACAGATTTTGTCATCTGATCAAGTTGGGATCTCACTAGAATAACTTCATATTCCAGATCAGATTTTTCATTCTCAAGTTGAGCAATCTGTTCCTTGTGGCACTTGTTTTCTTGACAAACTTCAGCACTCTTTAAACACAACTCCTTGTAGGTTGAAGCTAGCTCATCATAGGTGACTTCTCCATCACTATCATCATCAGATTCAACAATTCCTGTCAAAGCTGTAACATGCTTTGCTGACTCACTTTCATCTTCGCTATCAGTGTCAGACCAGGAAATTGTCAAGCCTTTATTCTGCTTCTTCAAGAATGTGGGATACTCTTTCTTGACATGTCCATACCCTTCACATTCAAAGCACTGAACTCCTTTATCTTGTGCAATCTTCTCTTCATCTTTCTCTTTTGACTTGGTGATGTCAGAAGAGATGTTCTTGACACTAGGTCTATAGTTCATCTTCTTGAACACTTTATTGAACTGTCTTCCTAACATAACTATAGCCTGAGGCAGATCCTCCTGGGACTCATCATCTTTAGCTGCTGCAGGAGTGGAGACTAAAGCTATACTCTTAGGCTTCTTTTCTGGTTCTTCCTCATTCAGTCCAAGTTCAAATGTTTGAAGAGATCCAATAAGCTCATCAACTCTCATCTTGCTGATGTCTTGAGATTCTTCAATGGTTGTTACCTTCATCTTATACTTCTTAGGGAGGGACCTAAGAATCTTTCTCACCAGCTTCTCTTCTGTCATCTTCTCACCAAGAGCACTGGATGCATTTGACAGCTCAAGAACACTCATGTGGAAGTCATGAATAGTCTCATCTTCCTTCATCTTCAAGCTTTCAAACTTAGATGTTAGAAGCTGAAGTCTAGACATCTTAACTCTAGATGTGCCTTCATGAGTAGCCTTCAAAATATCCCAAGCAGCCTTAGCAGTTTCACATGAGTTGATCAGCCTGAATATGTTCTTGTCAACCCCATTGAAGATAGCATTTAGGGCTTTTGAATTCCCAAGGGCAAGCTCATCTTCTTCCTTGGTCCATTCTTCTTCAGGCTTAGGCTTTGAGGTGCCTTCTTTATCCTTGCCAGCCTCATCTTTCTCACATACCTCTGGAGCTTTCCATTCTTTAATGACAGCCTTCCAAGCTCTGCTGTCTAATGACTTTAAAAAAGTAGTCATTCTAGGCTTCCAATACTCATAGTTTGAGCCATCCAAGATAGGGGGTCTGTTGACGAATCCTCCAACCTCTTTGTCCATCTTTCACCAGAAAGTAACTTCCCTAGATCTCACCCAGAGACAGACAGGATGCCTGCACTGATACCAATTGAAATTCTGGTACCAGACGTGTGATGTTAAGGTGCGATGTCACAACAACACACTCTGCAATAATGGACAGAATAAGCAACAGGAAAACACAAGGAATTATTCACCCAGTTCGGTCTAACTACCTACGTCTGGGGGCTACCAAGCCAGGGATGAAATTCACTACTTGTAGATATAATTTACAGACTCAACACACCAGTTGACAATCTCCTAAACTTATACTCTACTAGTGACTTTCTACCTAAGAAACCACTTAGATATGAGAACACTACTCAATCCCCTAAAACACTCAAAGTACAACCTCTTTGAGATCCCTTGATCTTGCTTCCTAGCTTCGATCAATCAACAACTCTATATTGCTTCACAGCTTCTAGAGAGGACAGAAAATTCAACACCTATTCAACCTAGAATAGTGTGATTACAAGTACTCTAAACAAACCCTAGACTCTAAGCCTCCAGCTCTTGATCTTCAATCTGTTTTCTGTACCTTCTTCCTTGGTCTTGTACGCTTTATATAGCTCCTTGAATTTGGATTGGATTTGTCACAATATTTGATCAGATTTGTTAATTAAAAACTGAATCTTTTAAAACAGATTTTATACCCAAAATCTTTTTAAATCTTCCACCTTTTAATTCTCCAACAAACCTGCAATCAAATCTCCCATGTAACAGAAAATATCTAGCCCAAGATATTCTCATCCAACGAGTCAACACTCTCCACAATTCCAGCTAATACGCGACCCTAATAACAACAAGCCCATGCTGTCATTAGCTTCAGTTCTGCAGGTCTGATGTTACAACATCACCTATGTGACATCAGACATCCACTTCAGCAACTAGCAACCTTAACACAGCCCAGTGTTAAGTGCAATGTTATGACATCAAGCCCATGACATCAAACATAGTTAACCTTCACAACTTAGTACAGCCCAGTACTAAGACTCAATGCTGCAACATCAACACCATGACATCAGCATTGAACACCTTGTTGTTTTACCAAAATTCCAGCCAATCCAGGAACTTACAGGAATGATGAGAACTCCTTCTAGATTGGTTGCTATTTGTATAAAATTATTCAAAGAAGCTTCGACCGAGTCTGGATGGTGAGATTTGAATGTATGCGAGGTAAATGGTACTACTTTATAGAATGTTAGAATGATTTAAGAATTTTGTGCTTTGTACAAATGTGTATCTTTGTTTCATTTTGCAACTTGTTTGGATGCTTGTTTCACTTAGGTCCAAAAGCCACAAATTGTGAGAAACCTCCATTGTTTACTAATTGCTTGGATGACTGATAACTTTGTTTAATTCGTTTGATTCATGCTTTATCTTTTGATTATTGTGATTTTTTGGAAGCATTAGAAATGATCAAGGCATTTGTTTATATTGAGCACAACCGTATCCGAAAGTACCTTACTCGTGAGAAGAGAGAATTCGTTAGCCCATTTGAGCCTAAACAGTTTAGATCTCATTTTAGTGATGAACTTGGTTTATGTACATAATTTGAAAGTTTGGTTCATCATTGAATTTTGTGAGGTTCAAAAAATTTCTTCTTGAACCTTTGAACATTGTTTTCATTGATTTCCTTGCCTTAAAAAGCATGGAGCATTCACTTGAGGTTTGGTTGAATTCAAGTTGAGGAGAATGAAAAAGAAGATTGGTAGGTGCTAAAACTTTTGAAAAAGTTCAAACAAGCATGAAAAGAAAATGTGTGACTATGAATGTGAAAAACAAAAGAAAAATAATGCTTGTTTGATTGCGAAAAATAGATAATGAAATAATTGTGCATAAGGAGTTTGAGAAGGTTGGTGATAAAGGAATGAAAATTGGTGAATGAAGTTGTGATGTGTAAATACTATGTATAGTGAATGTTTCTTTTTGCATCGGCAATTTCGATTCAATGGCCTTTAGAAATGTCCCTTTGTTGTGAACCCGACCAAGCTACAACCTTTAAAACCCTTTGTGATCTTTTTGCTTCCATGTTTTCATTTTTGATTGTTAGATGTCGTATGAATTGAGTTGCTATTAGCATTGTTTGTCAGGTGAGTGAAATTTCCCCGCGGTTGCAAACGCGTCAATTTCTTTATTCTTATTTTGAAGAGGAGTGTTAGAGTGATTCAAGTATGAAAAATTATTTTTTCTTTGAACCATTCCATGATATTTGTTTAAGAACATAATTCTTTGTCATTGTTCGATCCTATTGAGTGGTGAACGTGGCTTGTGCGCATTTTCATGCTTGACTTTGGTTGAATCTTATGCTTGAGCAAATCCTCTTGTTTTCCTGAGGGGCATACTTTGCTTGAGGACAAGCAAAAATCTAGTTGGGAGAGTTGTTAGGTGCAGATTTTACCTTAAAATGACATATCTTTCTTTGCACTTTTTCTACTCTTTTCTCATGTTTTCATTGGTTTTATCCATGATTGTTGTTGTTCTTCTAACAATGAGAATATACCTTTGGTGCTTGTAATGTGTGTGTTATTGAGCAGAGAAAGGCACTAAACGATCAAAGTGTAAGACACAAGAAAATGATGCAAGCTGCCAAAGAGCAGAGGAATACATCAGTACATTCGCTTTGCGAATTGCTAGCGAAGGTTCGCTTTGCGAACCACTGGCGAGGTCCCAGCGAATGGTCCCAGATTTTGGCAGGGGCAAAAGGCACTTAAGTTCGTTTTGCAAACGGGAAAGCGAGTGTTCTCTTTGCGGGTGATCCTTCGCATTGCAAACTCACGAGAATTTCTGGGGCGGTTTAACTATTCAGAGGCACCTGAAGTGCCATTTTTCTTCATTCGATGTGCGAATAAATGGTTCGCTTGCGAACATGAAAATTCCTGAATGTGTATAAATAGAATTTTCACACTCTTTGAGATGATGTTTTAATTTTGGAGATAGAGAAACTTGTAATTAAAAGATCAGAACTTTGCATCTCTGCATTTCAAGGGAGAAAAGGTAGGATCTTTGATTTCTTATTGGGAAAGGATGTAATCTTTTGATACCTTATGTATTTCATCTAATGTATGTTTGTGGATATGTTTTGATTCTCTATTGTTTGTTATCTTTGATGGATTTTTTGTGGTCTTGATAAAACCTTTACAAATCCTTGATCTTAGATTTTCATCTATCAATGAACAAATTTTTGCATGGTTTTGTGAGTTGATATTCATTGTATTGTGTTGGTTAAGTATAATGGCTAGCATGAGTATGATCGATACGATATTGCCAGGATGCGTGATAATGGTCTTGAAGAACGCTATTCACATTCATTTGACAAATTAGTTGAATACATGTAAAAAGGGTTAAGCGTATGTACGTATTCTGATCGTTGGCATTGTATATGAAGCAGTCATTTATCTGATTTGGGTGTCATCTTTGTTTACCTGTTTATCTTTGATTTGAACCGCTATAGACATATACTCTTCAGATCTGGATCTAAGATGATTATCTGTTTTGTTCTAAACTCTAGAAATAGATTTAGGCTTAACACTTGCGTGAGTATCAGCTCTTAATGCTCTGTGTTGGTTTTTGTTGCGTGAGACATCACCAATGAGGCAATACGGTCAAACTCTCGACGTTGCGTTACACATAACCTCTGTCGTGGGTGATACGTGAGGATATTAGGCGAATATTGATTTATGTATAATATGATTAGAAGAATGCATGTGTTATTAATTGATGAGATTCAATTCCAACAAGGCTCCATTTATATTTCAGTCTTTATTTTATATTTTCAGTCTTTAAATTTTCTGCATTTAATTTTGGTTCCTCTTTTAAACCAAAACTTTTGAACCATAAGCTTAGAAATGTAGATACCGTTGAATGGAATTCTTTCCCTCGCACTGATCCATGTGGAGACGACAAAACTGGGTTACTTAAATTAGTTTTTGCTTGCTGCTGTATTACAGTTCGAACAAAATGGCGCCGTTGCCAGGGATCGGTGTTTAGATATTGAGTTGCATCGCGATAGTTTCTATATTTTTGGGCTTTGTACAATTGTTTATATTGTATGTATTTGTTTTCTTTGATGTTTTCTCTAGTGTGATCATGAATGATGAGAACTCCTTCTAGATTGGTTGCTATTTGTATAAAATTATTCAAAGAAGCTTCGACCGAGTCTGGATGGTGAGATTTGAATGTATGCGAGGTAAATGGTACTGCTTTATAGAATGTTAGAATGATTTAAGAATTTTGTACTTTGTGCAAATGTGTATCTTTGTTTCATTTTGCAACTTGTTTGAATGCTTGTTTCACTTAGGTCCAAAAGCCACAAATTGTGAGAAACCTTTATTCTTTACTAATTGCTTGGATGACTGATAACTTTGTTTAATTCGTTTGATTCATGCTTTATCTTTTGATTATTATGATTTTGTGGAAGCATTAGAAATGATCAAGGCATTTGTTTATATTGAGCACAACCGTATCCAAAATTACCTTACCCGTGAGTAGAGAAAATTCGTTAGCCCCTTTAAGCCTAAACAGTTTAGATCTCATTTTAGTGATGAACTTGGTTTATGTGCATAATTTGAAAGTTTGGTTCATCATTGAATTTTGTGAGGTTCTAAAAATTTCTTCTTGAACCTTTGAACATTGTTTTCATTGATTTCATTGCCTCAAAAAGCAAGGAGCATTCACTTGAGGTTTGGTTGAATTCAAGTTGAGGAGAATGAAAAAGAAGATTGGTAGGTGGTAAAACTTTTGAAAAAGTTCAAACAAGCATGAAAAGAAAATGTGTGAATATGAATGTGAAAAACAAAAGAAAAAAATGTTTGTTTGAATGAGAAAAATAGATAATGAAATAATAGTGCATAAGGAGTTTGAGAAGGTTGGTGATAAAGGAATGAAAATTGGTGAATGAAGTTGTGATGTGTAAATACTATGTATAGTGAATGTTTCTTTTTGCATCGGCAATTTTGATTCAATGGCCTTTAGAAACGTCCCTTTGTTGTGAACCCGACCAAGCTACAACCTTTAAAGCCCTTTGTGATCTTTTTGCTTCCATGTTTTCATTTTTGATTGTTAGATGTTGTATGAATTGAGAGTGAAATTTCCCCGCGGTTGCAAACGCGTCAATTTCTTCATTCTTATTTTGAAGAGGAGTGTTAGAGTGATTCAAGTATGAAAATTTATCATTTCTGTGAATCATTCCCTGATATTTGTTTAAGAACTTAATTCTTTTTCATTGTTTGATCCTATTAAGTGGTGAACGTTGCTTGTGCGCATTTTCATGCTTGACTTTGGTTGAATCTTATGCTTGAGCAAATCCTCTTGTTTTCATGAGGAGCATACTTTGCTTGAGGACAAGCAAAAATCAAGTTGGGGAGAGTTGTTAGGTGCAGATTTTACCTTAAAATGACATATCTTTCTTTGCACTTTTTCTACTCTTTTCTCATGTTTTCATTGGTTTTATCCATGATTGTTGTTGTTCTTCTAACAATGAGAATATACCTTTTTGTGCTTGTAATGTGTGTATTATTGAGCCGAAAAAGCCACTAAACGATCAAAGTGTAAGACACAAGAAAATGATGCAAGCTGCCAAAGTGCAGAGGAATACATCAGTATATTCGCTTTGCGAATTGCTAGCGAAGGTTCACTTTATGAACCACTGGCGAGGTCCCAGCGAATGGTCCCAGATTTTGGCAGGGACAAAAGGCACTAAAGTTCGCTTTGCGAACGGGAAAGCGAGTGTTCACTTTGTGAGTGATCCTTCGCATTGCAAACTCACGAGAATTTCTGGGGCGGTTTAACTATTCAGAGGCACCTGAAGTGCCATTTTTCTTCATTCGATGTGCGAATAAATGGTTCGCTTTGCGAACATGAAAATTCCTGAATGTGTATAAATAGAATTTTCACACTTTTTGAGATGATGTTTTAATTTTGGGGATAGAGAAACTTGTAATTAAAAGATCAGAACTTTTCATCTCTTCATTTCAAGGGAGAAAAGGTAGGATCTTTGATTTCTTGTTGGGAAAGGATGTAATCTTTTGATACCTTATGTATTTCATCTAATGTATGTTTGTGGATATGTTTTGATTCTCTATTGTTTGTTGTCTTTGATTGATTATTTGTGGTCTTGAAAAAACCTTTACAAATCCTTGATCTTAGAATTTCATCTATCAATGAACAAACTTTTGACATGGTTTTGTGAGTTGATATTCATTGTATCTTTAGTTGTATTGTGTTGATTAAGTAACATGGCTACCATGAGTAGGATCGACACGGTATTGCGAGGATGCGTGATAATGGTGATGAAGAACACTATTCATATTCATTTGACAAATTAGTTGAATACATGTAAAAAGGGTTAAGCGTATGTACGTATTCTGATCGTTGGCATTGTATATGAAGCAGTCATTTATCTGATTTGGGTGTCATCTTTGTTTACCTATTTATCTTTGATTTAAACCGCTATAGACATATACTCTTCAGATCTGGATCTAAGATGATTTTCTGTTTTGTTCTAAACTCTAGAAATAGATTTAGGCTTAACACTTGCGTGAGTATCAGCTCTTAATGCTCTGTGTTGGTTTTTGTTGCGTGAGACTTCACCAATGAGGCAATACGGTCGATCTCTCGACGTTGCGTTAGACATAACCTTTGTCGTGGGTGATACGTGTGGATATTAGGCGAATGATTGATTTATGTATAATATGATTATAAGAATGCATGTGTTATCAATTGATGAGATCCAATTCCAGCAATGCTCCGTTTATAATTCAGTCTTTATTTTATATTTTCAGTCTTTACATTTTCTGCATTTAATTTTGGTTCCTCTTTTAAACCAAAACTTTTGAACCATAAGCTTAGAAATGTAGATACCGTCGAATGGCATTCTTTCCCTCACACTGATCCTTGTGGAGACGACAAAACTGGGTTACTTAAATTAGTTTTTGCTTGCTGCTGTATTATAGTTCAAACAAAATGGCGCCATTGCCAGGGATCGGTGTTTAGATATTGAGTCGCATTGCGATAGTTTCTATATTTTTGAGCTTTGTACATTTGTTTATATTGTATGTATTTGTTTACTTTGATGTTTTCTCTAGTGTGATCATGAATGATGAGAACCCCTTCTAGATTGGTTGCTATTTGTATAAAATTATTCAAAGAAGCTTCGACCGAGTCAGGATGGTGAGATTTGAATGTATGCGAGGTAAATGGTACTGCTTTATAGAATGTTAGAATGATTTAAGAATTTTGTGCTTTGTGCAAATGTGTGTCTTTGTTTCATTTTGCAACTTGTTTGAATGCTTGTTTCACTAAGGTCCAAAAGCCACAAATTGTGAGAAACCTCCATTGTTTACTAATTGCTTGGATGACTGATAACTTTGTTTAATTCGTTTGATTCATGCTTTATCTTTTGATTATTGAGATTTTGTGGAAGCATTAGAAATGATCAAGGCATTTGTTTATATTGAGCACAACCATATCCAAAAGTGCCTTACCTGTGAGTAGAGAGAATTCGTTAGCCCCTTTGAGCCTAAACAGTTTAGATCTCATTTTTGTGATGAACTTGGTTTATGTACATAATTTGAAAGTTTGGTTCATCATTGAATTTTGTGAGGTTCTAAAAATTTCTTCTTGAACCTTTGAACATTGTTTTCATTGATTTCCTTGCCTTAAAAAGCAAGGAGCATTCACTTGAGGTTTGGTTGAATTCAAGTTGAGGAAAATGAAAAAGAAGATTGGTAGGTGCTAAAACTTTTGAAAAAGTTCAAACAAGCATGAAAAGAAAATGTGTGAATATGAATGTGAAAAACAAAAGAAAAAGAATTCTTGTTTGAATGAGAAAAATAGATAATGAAATAGTTGCGCATAAGGAGTTTGAGAAGGTTGGTGAGAAAGGAATGAAAATTGGTGAATGAAGCTGTGATGTGTAAATACTATGTATAGTGAATGTTTCTTTTTGCATCGGCAATTTTGATTCAATGGCCTTTAGAAATGTCCCTTTGTTGTGAACCCGACCAAGCTACAACCTTTAAAGCCCTTTGTGATCTTTTTGCTTCCATGTTTTCATTTTTGATTGTTAGATGTTGTACGAATTGAGTTGCTATTAGCATTGTTTGTCAGGTGAGTGAAATTTCCCCGCGGTTGCAAACGCGTCAATTTCTTAATTCTTATTTTGAAGAGGAGTGTTAGAGTGATTCAAGTATGAAAAATTATTTTTTCTTTGAACCATTCCATGATATTTGTTTAAGAACTTAATTCTTTGTCATTGTTCGATCCTACTGAGTGGTGAACGTTGCTTGTGTGCATTTTCATGCTTGACTTTGGTTGAATCTTATGCTTGAGAAAATCCTCTTGTTTTCATGAGGGGCATACTTTGCTTGAGGACAAGCAAAAATCTAGTTAGGGAGAGTTGTTAGGTGCATATTTTACCTTAAAATGACATATCTTTCTTTGCACTTTTTCTACTCTTTTCTCATGTTTTCATTGGTTTTATCCATGATTGTTGTTGTTCTTCTAACAATGAGAATATACCTTTGGTGCTTGTAATGTGTGTGTTATTGAGCAGAAAAAGGCACTAAACGATCAAAGTGTAAGACACAAGAAAATGATGCAAGCTGCCAAAGAGCAGAGGAATACATCAGTACATTCGCTTTGTAAATTGCTAGCGAAGGTTCGCTTTGTGAACCACTGGTGAGGTCCCAGCGAATGGTCCCAGATTTTGGCAGGGGAAAAAGGCACTAAAGTTCGCTTTGCGAACGGGAAAGCGAGTGTTCACTTTGTGAGTGATCCTTCGCATTGCAAACTCACGAGAATTTCTGGGGCGGTTTAACTATTCAGAGGCACCTGAAGTGCCATTTTTCTTCATTCGATGTGCGAATAAATGGTTCGCTTTGCGAACATGAAAATTCCTGAATGTGTATAAATAGTATTTTCACACTTTTTGAGATGATGTTTTAATTTTGGGGATAGAGAAACTTGTAATTAAAAGATCAGAACTTTTCATCTCTTCATTTCAAGGGAGAAAAGGTAGGATCTTTGATTTCTTGTTGGGAAAGGATGTAATCTTTTGATACCTTATGTATTTCATCTAATGTATGTTTGTGGATATGTTTTGATTCTCTATTGTTTGTTGTCTTTGATTGATTATTTGTGGTCTTGAAAAAACCTTTACAAATCCTTGATCTTAGAATTTCATCTATCAATGAACAAACTTTTGACATGGTTTTGTGAGTTGATATTCATTGTATCTTTAGTTGTATTGTGTTGATTAAGTAGCATGGCTAGCATGAGTAGGATCGACACGGTATTGCGAGGATGCGTGATAATGGTGATGAAGAACACTATTCATATTCATTTGACAAATTAGTTGAATACATGTAAAAAGGGTTAAGCGTATGTACGTATTCTGATCGTTGGCATTGTATATGAAGCAGTCATTTATCTGATTTGGGTGTCATCTTTGTTTACCTGTTTATCTTTGATTTAAACCGCTATAGACATATACTCTTCAGATCTGGATCTAAGATGATTTTCTGTTTTGTTCTAAACTCTAGAAATAGATTAGGCTTAACACTTGCGTGAGTATCAGCTCTTAATGCTCTGTGTTGGTTTTTGTTGCGTGAGACATCACCAATGAGGCAATACGGTCGATCTCTCGACGTTGCGTTAGACATAACCTTTGTCGTGGGTGATACGTGAGGATATTAGGCGAATGATTGATTTATGTATAATATGATTATAAGAATGCATGTGTTATCAATTGATGAGATCCAATTCCAGCAATGCTCCGTTTATAATTCAGTCTTTATTTTATATTTTCAGTCTTTACATTTTCTGCATTTAATTTTGGTTCCTCTTTTAAACCAAAACTTTTGAACCATAAGCTTAGAAATGTAGATACCGTCGAATGGCATTCTTTCCCTCACACTGATCCTTGTGGAGATGACAAAACTGGGTTACTTAAATTAGTTTTTGCTTGCTGCTGTATTATAGTTCAAACAAAATGGCGCCATTGCCAGGGATCGGTGTTTAGATATTGAGTCGCATTGCGATAGTTTCTATATTTTTGAGCTTTGTACATTTGTTTATATTGTATGTATTTGTTTACTTTGATGTTTTCTCTAGTGTGATCATGAATGATTAGAACCCCTTCTAGATTGGTTGCTATTTGTATAAAATTATTCAAAGAAGCTTCGACCGAGTCAGGATGGTGAGATTTGAATGTATGCGAGGTAAATGGTACTGCTTTATAGAATGTTAGAATGATTTAAGAATTTTGTGCTTTGTGCAAATGTGTGTCTTTGTTTCATTTTGCAACTTGTTTGAATGCTTGTTTCACTAAGGTCCAAAAGCCACAAATTGTGAGAAACCTCCATTGTTTGCTAATTGCTTGGATGACTGATAACTTTGTTTAATTCGTTTGATTCATGCTTTATCTTTTGATTATTGAGATTTTGTGGAAGCATTAGAAATTATCAAGGCATTTGTTTATATTGAGCACAACCATATCCAAAAGTGCCTTACCTGTGAGTAGAGAGAATTCGTTAGCCCCTTTGAGCCTAAACAGTTTAGATCTCATTTTAGTGATGAACTTGGTTTATGTACATAATTTGAAAGTTTGGTTCATCATTGAATTTTGTGAGGTTCTAAAAATTTCTTCTTGAACCTTTGAACATTGTTTTCATTGATTTCCTTGCCTTAAAAAGCAAGGAGCATTCACTTGAGGTTTGGTTGAATTCAAGTTGAGGAAAATGAAAAAGAAGATTGGTAGGTGCTAAAACTTTTGAAAAAGTTCAAACAAGCATGAAAAGAAAATGTGTGAATATGAATGTGAAAAACAAAAGAAAAATAATTCTTGTTTGAATGAGAAAAATAGATAATGAAATAGTTGCGCATAAGGAGTTTGAGAAGGTTGGTGAGAAAGGAATGAAAATTGGTGAATGAAGCTGTGATGTGTAAATACTATGTATAGTGAATGTTTCTTTTTGCATCGGCAATTTTGATTCAATGGCCTTTAGAAATGTCCCTTTGTTGTGAACCCGACCAAGCTACAACCTTTAAAGCCCTTTGTGATCTTTTTGCTTCCATGTTTTCATTTTTGATTGTTAGATGTTGTATGAATTGAGTTGCTATTAGCATTGTTTGTTAGGTGAGTGAAATTTCCCCGCGGTTGCAAACGCGTCAATTTCTTAATTCTTATTTTGAAGAGGAGTGTTAGAGTGATTCAAGTATGAAAAATTATTTTTTCTTTGAACCATTCCATGATATTTGTTTAAGAACTTAATTCTTTGTCATTGTTCGATCCTACTGAGTGGTGAACGTTGCTTGTGTGCATTTTCATGCTTGACTTTGGTTGAATCTTATGCTTGAGAAAATCCTCTTGTTTTCATGAGGGGCATACTTTGCTTGAGGACAAGCAAAAATCTAGTCAGGGAGAGTTGTTAGGTGCATATTTTACCTGAAAATGACATATCTTTCTTTGCACTTTTTCTACTCTTTTCTCATGTTTTCATTGGTTTTATCCATGATTGTTGTTGTTCTTCTAACAATGAGAATATACCTTTGGTGCTTGTAATGTGTGTGTTATTGAGCAGAAAAAGGCACTAAATGATCAAAGTGTAAGACACAAGAAAATGATGCAAGCTGCCAAAGAGCAGAGGAATACATCAGTACATTCGCTTTGTAAATTGCTAGCGAAGGTTCGCTTTGTGAACCACTGGTGAGGTCCCAGCGAATGGTCCCAGATTTTGGCAGGGGAAAAAGGCACTAAAGTTCGCTTTGCGAACGGGAAAGCGAGTGTTCACTTTGTGAGTGATCCTTCGCATTGCAAACTCACGAGAATTTCTGGGGCGGTTTAACTATTCAGAGGCACCTGAAGTGCCATTTTTCTTCATTCGATGTGCGAATAAATGGTTCGCTTTGCGAACATGAAAATTCCTGAATGTGTATAAATAGAATTTTCACACTTTTTGAGATGATGTTTTAATTTTGGGGATAGAGAAACTTGTAATTAAAAGATCAGAACTTTTCATCTCTTCATTTCAAGGGAGAAAAGGTAGGATCTTTGATTTCTTGTTGGGAAAGGATGTAATCTTTTGATACCTTATGTATTTCATCTAATGTATGTTTGTGGATATGTTTTGACTCTCTATTGTTTGTTGTCTTTGATTGATTATTTGTGGTCTTGAAAAAACCTTTACAAATCCTTGATCTTAGAATTTCATCTATCAATGAACAAACTTTTGACATGGTTTTGTGAGTTGATATTCATTGTATCTTTAGTTGTATTGTGTTGATTAAGTAGCATGGCTAGCATGAGTAGGATCGACACGGTATTGCGAGGATGCGTGATAATGGTGATGAAGAACACTATTCATATTCATTTGACAAATTAGTTGAATACATGTAAAAAGGGTTAAGCGTATGTACGTATTCTGATCGTTGGCATTGTATATGAAGCAGTCATTTATCTGATTTGGGTGTCATCTTTGTTTACCTGTTTATCTTTGATTTAAACCGCTATAGACATATACTCTTCAGATCTGGATCTAAGATGATTTTCTGTTTTGTTCTAAACTCTAGAAATAGATTTAGGCTTAACACTTGCGTGAGTATCAGCTCTTAATGCTCTGTGTTGGTTTTTGTTGCGTGAGACTTCACCAATGAGGCAATACGGTCGATCTCTCGACGTTGCGTTAGACATAACCTTTGTCGTGGGTGATACGTGAGGATATTAGGCGAATGATTGATTTATGTATAATATGATTATAAGAATGCATGTGTTATCAATTGATGAGATCCAATTCCAGCAATGCTCCGTTTATAATTCAGTCTTTATTTTATATTTTCAGTCTTTACATTTTCTGCATTTAATTTTGGTTCCTCTTTTAAACCAAAACTTTTGAACCATAAGCTTAGAAATGTAGATACCGTCGAATGGCATTCTTTCCCTCACACTGATCCTTGTGGAGATGACAAAACTGGGTTACTTAAATTAGTTTTTGCTTGCTGCTGTATTATAGTTCAAACAAAATGGCGCCATTGCCAGGGATCGGTGTTTAGATATTGAGTCGCATTGCGATAGTTTCTATATTTTTGAGCTTTGTACATTTGTTTATATTGTATGTATTTGTTTACTTTGATGTTTTCTCTAGTGTGATCATGAATGATGAGAACCCCTTCTAGATTGGTTGCCATTTGTATAAAATTATTCAAAGAAGCTTCGACCGAGTCTGGATGGTGAGATTTGAATGTATGCGAGGTAAATGTTACTGCTTTATAGAATGTTAGAATGATTTAAGAATTTTGTGCTTTGTGCAAATGTGTGTCTTTGTTTCATTTTGCAACTTGTTTGAATGCTTGTTTCACTAAGGTCCAAAAGCCACAAATTGTGAGAAACCTCCATTGTTTACTAATTGCTTGGATGACTGATAACTTTGTTTAATTCGTTTGATTCATGCTTTATCTTTTGATTATTGAGATTTTGTGGAAGCATTAGAAATGATCAAGGCATTTGTTTATATTGAGCACAACCATATCCAAAAGTGCCTTACTTGTGAGTAGAGAGAATTCGTAAGCCCCTTTGAGCCTAAACAGTTTAGATATCATTTTAGTGATGAACTTGGTTTATGTACATAATTTGAAAGTTTGGTTCATCATTGAATTTTGTGAGGTTCTAAAAATTTCTTCTTGAACCTTTGAACATTGTTTTCATTGATTTCCTTGCCTTAAAAAGCAAGGATCATTCACTTGAGGTTTGGTTGAATTCAAGTTGAGGAAAATGAAAAAGAAGATTGGTAGGTGCTAAAACTTTTGAAAAAGTTCAAACAAGCATGAAAAGAAAATGTGTGAATATGAATGTGAAAAACAAAAGAAAAAGAATTCTTGTTTGAATGAGAAAAATAGATAATGAAATAGTTGCGCATAAGGAGTTTGAGAAGGTTGGTGAGAAAGGAATGAAAATTGGTGAATGAAGTTGTGATGTGTAAATACTATGTATAGTGAATGTTTCTTTTTGCATTGGCAATTTTGATTCAATAGCCTTTAGAAATGTCCCTTTGTTGTGAACCCGACCAAGCTACAACCTTTAAAGCCCTTTGTGATCTTTTTGCTTCCATGTTTTCATTTTTGATTGTTAGATGTTGTATGAATTGAGTTGCTATTAGCATTGTTTGTCAAGTGAGTGAAATTTCCCCGCGGTTGCAAACGTGTCAATTTCTTAATTCTTATTTTGAAGAGGAGTGTTAGAGTGATTCAAGTATGAAAAATTATTTTTTCTTTGTACCATTCCATGATATTTGTTTAAGAACTTAATTCTTTGTCATTGTTCGATTCTACTGAGTGGTGAACGTTGCTTGTGTGCATTTTCATGCTTGACTTTGGTTGAATCTTATGCTTGAGAAAATCCTCTTGTTTTCATGAGGGGCATACTTTGCTTGAGGACAAGCAAAAATCTAGTTAGGGAGAGTTGTTAGGTGCATATTTTACCTTAAAATGACATATCTTTCTTTGCACTTTTTCTACTCTTTTCTCATGTTTTCATTGGTTTTATCCATGATTGTTGTTGTTCTTATAACAATGAGAATATACCTTTGGTGCTTGTAATGTGTGTGTTATTGAGCAGAAAAAGGCACTAAACGATCAAAGTGTAAGACACAAGAAAATGATGCAAGCTGCCAAAGAGCAGAGGAATACATCAGTACATTCGCTTTGTAACATGCTAGCGAAGGTTCGCTTTGTGAACCACTGGTGAGGTCCCAGCGAATGGTCCCAGATTTTGGCAGGGGAAAAAGGCACTAAAGTTCGCTTTGCGAACGGGAAAGCGAGTGTTCACTTTGTGAGTGATCCTTCGCATTGCAAACTCACGAGAAATTTTGGGGCGGTTTAACTATTCAGAGGCACCTGAAGTGCCATTTTTCTTCATTCGATGTGCGAATAAATGGTTCGCTTTGCGAACATGAAAATTCCTGAATGTGTATAAATAGAATTTTCACACTTTTTGAGATGATGTTTTAATTTTGGGGATAGAGAAACTTGTAATTAAAAGATCAGAACTTTTCATCTCTTCATTTCAAGGGAGAAAAGGTAGGATCTTTGATTTCTTGTTGGGAAAGGATGTAATCTTTTGATACCTTATGTATTTCATCTAATGTATGTTTGTGGATATGTTTTGATTCTCTATTGTTTGTTGTCTTTGATTGATTATTTGTGGTCTTGAAAAAACCTTTACAAATCCTTGATCTTAGAATTTCATCTATCAATGAACAAACTTTTGACATGGTTTTGTGAGTTGATATTCATTGTATCTTTAGTTGTATTGTGTTAATTAAGTAGCATGGCTAGCATGAGTAGGATCGACACGGTATTGCGAGGATGCGTGATAATGGTGATGAAGAACGCTATTCATATTCATTTGACAAATTAGTTAAATACATGTAAAAAGGGTTAAGCGTATGTACGTATTCTGATCGTTGGCATTGTATATGAAGCAGTCATTTATCTGATTTGGGTGTCATCTTTGTTTACCTGTTTATCTTTGATTTAAACCGCTATAGACATATACTCTTCAGATCTGGATCTAAGATGATTTTCTGTTTTGTTCTAAACTCTAGAAATAGATTTAGGCTTAACACTTGCGTGAGTATCAGCTCTTAATGCTCTGTGTTGGTTTTTGTTGCGTGAGACATCACCAATGAGGCAATACGGTCGATCTCTCGACGTTGCGTTAGACATAACCTTTGTCGTGGGTGATACGTGAGGATATTAGGCGAATGATTGATTTATGTATAATATGATTATAAGAATGCATGTGTTATCAATTGATGAGATCCAATTCCAACAATGCTCCGTTTATAATTCAGTCTTTATTTTATATTTTCAGTCTTTACATTTTCTGCATTTAATTTTGGTTCCTCTTTTAAACCAAAACTTTTGAACCATAAGCTTAGAAATGTAGATACCGTCGAATGGCATTCTTTCCCTCACACTGATCCTTGTGGAGACGACAAAATTGTGTTACTTAAATTAGTTTTTGCTTGCTGCTGTATTACAATTCAAACAAAATGGCGCCATTGCCAGGGATCGGTGTTTAGATATTGAGTCGCATTGCGATAGTTTCTATATTTTTGAGCTTTGTACATTTGTTTATATTGTATGTATTTGTTTACTTTGATGTTTTCTCTAGTGTGATCATGAATGATGAGAACCCCTTCTAGATTGGTTGCTATTTGTATAAAATTATTCAAAGAAGCTTCGACCGAGTCTGGATGGTGAGATTTGAATGTATGCGAGGTAAATGGTACTGCTTTATAGAATGTTAGAATGATTTAAGAATTTTGTGCTTTGTGCAAATGTGTGTCTTTGTTTCATTTTGCAACTTGTTTGAATGCTTGTTTCACTAAGGTCCAAAAGCCACAAATTATGAGAAACCTCCATTATTTACTAATTGCTTGGATGACTGATAACTTTGTTTAATTCGTTTGATTCATGCTTTATCTTTTGATTATTGAGATTTTGTGGAAGCATTAGAAATGATCAAGGCATTTGTTTATATTGAGCACAACCATATCCAAAAGTGCCTTACCTGTGAGTAGAGAGAATTCGTTAGCCCCTTTGAGCCTAAATAGTTTAGATCTCATTTTAGTGATGAACTTGGTTTATGTACATAATTTTAAAGTTTGGTTCATCATTGAATTTTGTGAGGTTCTAAAAATTTCTTCTTGAACCTTTGAACATTGTTTTCATTGATTTCCTTGCCTTAAAAAGCAAGGAGCATTCACTTGAGGTTTGGTTGAATTCAAGTTGAGGAGAATGAAAAAGAAGATTGGTAGGTGCTAAAACTTTTGAAGAAGTTCAAACAAGCATGAAAAGAAAATGTGTGAATATGAATGTGAAAAACAAAAGAAAAAGAATGCTTGTTTGAATGAGAAAAATAGATAATGAAATAATTGTGCATAAGGAGTTTGAGAAGGTTGGTGAGAAAGGAATGAAAATTGGTGAATGAAGTTGTGATGTGTAAATACTATGTATAGTGAATGTTTCTTTTTGCATCGGCAATTTCGATTCAATGGCCTTTAGAAATGTCCCTTTGTTGTGAACCCGACCAAGCTACAACCTTTAAAGCCCTTTGTGATCTTTTTGCTTCCATGTTTTCATTTTTGATTGTTAGATGTTGTATGAATTGAGTTGCTATTAGCATTGTTTGTCAGGTGAGTGAAATTTCCCCGCGGTTGCAAACGCGTCAATTTCTTAATTCTTATTTTGAAGAGGAGTGTTAGAGTGATTCAAGTATGAAAATTTATTTTTTCTTTGAACCATTCCATGATATTTGTTTAAGAACTTAATTCTTTGTCATTGTTCGATCCTACTGAGTGGTGAACGTTGCTTGTGCGCATTTTCATGCTTGACTTTGGTTGAATCTTATGCTTGAGCAAATCCTCTTGTTTTCATGAGGGGCATACTTTGCTTGAGGAAAAGCAAAAATCTAGTTGGGGAGAGTTGTTAGGTGCATATTTTACCTTAAAATGACATATCTTTCTTTGCACTTTTTCTACTCTTTTCTCATGTTTTCATTGGTTTTATCCATGATTGTTGTTGTTCTTCTAACAATGAGAATATACCTTTGGTGCTTGTAATGTGTGTGTTATTGAGCAGAAAAAGGCACTAAACGATCAAAGTGTAAGACACAAGAAAATGATGCAAGCTGCCAAAAAGCAGAGGAATACATCAGTACATTCGCTTTGTAAATTGCTAGCGAAGGTTCGCTTTGTGAACCACTGGCGAGGTCCCAGCGAATGGTCCCAGATATTGGCAGGGGCAAAAGGCTCTAAAGTTCGCTTTCCGAACGGGAAAATGAGTGTTCACTTTGCGAGTGATCCTTCGCATTGCAAACTCACGAGAATTTCTGGGGCGGTTTAACTATTCAGAGGCACCTGAAGTGCCATTTTTCTTCATTCGATGTGCGAATAAATGGTTCGCTTTGCGAACATGAAAATTCCTGAATGTGTATAAATAGAATTTTCACACTTTTTGAGATGATGTTTTAATTTTGGGGATAGAGAAACTTGTAATTAAAAGATCAGAACTTTTCATCTCTTCATTTCAAGGGAGAAAAGGTAGGATCTTTGATTTCTTGTTGGGAAAGGATGTAATCTTTTGATACCTTATGTATTTCATCTAATGTATGTTTGTGGATATGTTTTGATTCTCTATTGTTTGTTGTCTTTGATTGATTATTTGTGGTCTTGAAAAAACCTTTACAAATCCTTGATCTTAGAATTTCATCTATCAATGAACAAACTTTTGACATGGTTTTGTGAGTTGATATTCATTGTATCTTTAGTTGTATTGTGTTAATTAAGTAGCATGGCTAGCATGAGTAGGATCGACACGGTATTGCGAGGATGCGTGATAATGGTGATGAAGAACGCTATTCATATTCATTTGACAAATTAGTTAAATACATGTAAAAAGGGTTAAGCGTATGTACGTATTCTGATCGTTGGCATTGTATATGAAGCAGTCATTTATCTGATTTGGGTGTCATCTTTGTTTACCTGTTTATCTTTGATTTAAACCGCTATAGACATATACTCTTCAGATCTGGATCTAAGATGATTTTCTGTTTTGTTCTAAACTCTAGAAATAGATTTAGGCTTAACACTTGCGTGAGTATCAGCTCTTAATGCTCTGTGTTGGTTTTTGTTGCGTGAGACATCACCAATGAGGCAATACGGTCGATCTCTCGACGTTGCGTTAGACATAACCTTTGTCGTGGGTGATACGTGAGGATATTAGGCGAATGATTGATTTATGTATAATATGATTATAAGAATGCATGTGTTATCAATTGATGAGATCCAATTCCAACAATGCTTCGTTTATAATTCAGTCTTTATTTTATATTTTCAGTCTTTACATTTTCTGCATTTAATTTTGGTTCCTCTTTTAAACCAAAACTTTTGAACCATAAGCTTAGAAATGTAGATACCGTCGAATGGCATTCTTTCCCTCACACTGATCCTTGTGGAGACGACAAAATTGTGTTACTTAAATTAGTTTTTGCTTGCTGCTGTATTACAATTCAAACAAAATGGCGCCATTGCCAGGGATCGGTGTTTAGATATTGAGTCGCATTGCGATAGTTTCTATATTTTTGAGCTTTGTACATTTGTTTATATTGTATGTATTTGTTTACTTTGATGTTTTCTCTAGTGTGATCATGAATGATGAGAACCCCTTCTAGATTGGTTGCTATTTGTATAAAATTATTCAAAGAAGCTTCGACCGAGTCTGGATGGTGAGATTTGAATGTATGCGAGGTAAATGGTACTGCTTTATAGAATGTTAGAATGATTTAAGAATTTTGTGCTTTGTGCAAATGTGTGTCTTTGTTTCATTTTGCAACTTGTTTGAATGCTTGTTTCACTAAGGTCCAAAAGCCACAAATTATGAGAAACCTCCATTATTTACTAATTGCTTGGATGACTGATAACTTTGTTTAATTCGTTTGATTCATGCTTTATCTTTTGATTATTGAGATTTTTTGGAAGCATTAGAAATGATCAAGGCATTTGTTTATATTGAGCACAACCATATCCAAAAGTGCCTTACCTGTGAGTAGAGAGAATTCGTTAGCCCCTTTGAGCCTAAATAGTTTAGATCTCATTTTAGTGATGAACTTGGTTTATGTACATAATTTTAAAGTTTGGTTCATCATTGAATTTTGTGAGGTTCTAAAAATTTCTTCTTGAACCTTTGAACATTGTTTTCATTGATTTCCTTGCCTTAAAAAGCAAGGAGCATTCACTTGAGGTTTGGTTGAATTCAAGTTGAGGAGAATGAAAAAGAAGATTGGTAGGTGCTAAAACTTTTGAAGAAGTTCAAACAAGCATGAAAAGAAAATGTGTGAATATGAATGTGAAAAACAAAAGAAAAAGAATGCTTGTTTGAATGAGAAAAATAGATAATGAAATAATTGTGCATAAGGAGTTTGAGAAGGTTGGTGAGAAAGGAATGAAAATTGGTGAATGAAGTTGTGATGTGTAAATACTATGTATAGTGAATGTTTCTTTTTGCATCGGCAATTTCGATTCAATGGCCTTTAGAAATGTCCCTTTGTTGTGAACCCGACCAAGCTACAACCTTTAAAGCCCTTTGTGATCTTTTTGCTTCCATGTTTTCATTTTTGATTGTTAGATGTTGTATGAATTGAGTTGCTATTAGCATTGTTTGTCAGGTGAGTGAAATTTCCCCGCGGTTGCAAACGCGTCAATTTCTTAATTCTTATTTTGAAGAGGAGTGTTAGAGTGATTCAAGTATGAAAATTTATTTTTTCTTTGAACCATTCCATGATATTTGTTTAAGAACTTAATTCTTTGTCATTGTTCGATCCTACTGAGTGGTGAACGTTGCTTGTGCGCATTTTCATGCTTGACTTTGGTTGAATCTTATGCTTGAGCAAATCCTCTTGTTTTCATGAGGGGCATACTTTGCTTGAGGAAAAGCAAAAATCTAGTTGGGGAGAGTTGTTAGGTGCATATTTTACCTTAAAATGACATATCTTTCTTTGCACTTTTTCTACTCTTTTCTCATGTTTTCATTGGTTTTATCCATGATTGTTGTTGTTCTTCTAACAATGAGAATATACCTTTGGTGCTTGTAATGTGTGTGTTATTGAGCAGAAAAAGGCACTAAACGATCAAAGTGTAAGACACAAGAAAATGATGCAAGCTGCCAAAGAGCAGAGGAATACATCAGTACATTCGCTTTGTAAATTGCTAGCGAAGGTTCGCTTTGTGAACCACTGGCGAGGTCCCAGCGAATGGTCCCAAATATTGGCAGGGGCAAAAGGCTCTAAAGTTCGCTTTCCGAACGGGAAAATGAGTGTTCACTTTGCGAGTGATCCTTCGCATTGCAAACTCACGAGAATTTCTGGGGCGGTTTAACTATTCAGAGGCACCTGAAGTGCCATTTTTCTTCATTCGATGTGCGAATAAATGGTTCGCTTTGCGAACATGAAAATTCCTGAATGTGTATAAATAGAATTTTCACACTTTTTGAGATGATGTTTTAATTTTGGAGATAGAGAAACTTGTAATTAAAAGATCAGAATTTTGCATCTCTTCATTTCAAGGGAGAAAAGGTAGGATCTTTGATTTCTTGTTGGGAAAGGATGTAATCTTTTGATACCTTATGTATTTCATCTAATGTATGTTTGTGGATATGTTTTGATTCTCTATTGTTTGTTGTCTTTGATTGATTATTTGTGGTCTTGACAAAACCTTTACAAACCCTTGATCTTAGATTTTCATCTATCAATGAACAAACTTTTGACATGGTTTTGTGAGTTGATATTCACTGTATATTTTGTTGTATTGTGTTGATTAAGTAGCATGGCTAGCATGAGTAGGATCGATACGGTATTGCGAGGATGTGTGATAATGCTGATGAAGAACGCTATTCACATTCATTTGACAAATTAGTTTAATACATGTAAAAAGGGTTAAGCGTATGTACGTATTCTGATCGTTGGCATTGTATATGAAGTAGTCATTTATCTGATTTGGGTGTCATCTTTGTTTACCTGTTTATCTTTTATTTGAACCGCTATAGACATATACTCTTCAGATCTGGATCTAAGATGATTATCTATTTTGTTCTAAACCCTAGAAATAGATTTAGGCTTAACACTTGCGTGAGTATCAGCTCTTAATGCTCTGTATTGGTTTTTGTTGCGTGAGACATCACCAATGAGGCAATACGGTCGATCTCTCGACGTTGCGTTAGACATAACCTCTGTCGTGGGTGATACGTGAGGATATTAGGCGAATGATTGATTTATGTATAGTATGATTAGAAGAATGCATGTGTTATCAATTGATGAGATCCAATTCCAACAATGCTCCGTTTATAATTCAGTCTTTATTTTATATTTTCAGTCTTAACATTTTCTGCATTTAATTTTGGTTCCTCTTTTAAACCCAAACTTTTGAACCATAAGCTTAGAAATGTAGATACGTCGAATGGCATTCTTTCCCTCGCACTGATCCCTGTGGAGATGACAAAACTGGGTTACTTAAATTAGTTTTTGCTTGCTGCTGTATTACAGTTCGAACAAAATGGCGCCATTGCCAGGGATCGGTGTTTAGATATTGAGTCGCATCGCGATAGTTTCTATATTTTTTGAGCTTTGTACATTTGTTTATATTGTATGTATTTTTTTTCTTTGATGTTTTCTCTAGTGTGATCATGAATGATGAGAACTTCTTCTAGATTGGTTGCTATTTGTATAAAATTATTCAAAGAAGCTTCGACCGAGTCTGGATGGTGAGATTTGAATGTATGCGAGGTAAATGGTACTGCTTTATAGAATGTTAGAATGATTTAAGAATTTTGTGCTTTGTGCAAATGTGTGTCTTTGTTTCATTTTGTAACTTGTTTGAATGCTTATTTCACTAAGGTCCAAAAGCCACAAATTGTGAGAAACCTCCATTATTTACTAATTGCTTGGATGACTGATAACTTTGTTTAATTCCTTTGATTCATGCTTTATCTTTTGATTATAGAGATTTTGTGGAAGCATTAGAAATGATCAAGGCATTTGTTTATATTGAGCACAACCATATCCAAAAGTGTCTTACCTGTGAGTAGAGAGAATTCGTTAGCCCCTTTGAGCCTAAACATTTTAGATCTCATTTTAGTGATGAACTTGGTTTATGTACATAATTTGAAAGTTTAGTTCATCATTGAATTTTGTGAGGTTCTAAAAATTTCTTCTTGAACCTTTGAACATTGTTTTCATTGATTTCCTTGCCTTAAAAAGCAAGGAGCATTCACTTGAGGTTTGGCTGAATTCAAATTGAGGAGAATGAAAAAGAAGATTGGTAGGTGCTAAAACTTTTGAAAAAGTTCAAACAAGCATGAAAAGAAAATGTGTGAATATGAATGTGAAAAAAAAAAAAGAAAAAGAATGCTTGTTTGAATGAGAAAAATAGATAATGAAATTATTGTGCATAAGGAATTTGAGAAGGTAGGTGAGAAAGGAATGAAAATTGGTGAATGAAGCTGTGATGTGTAAATACTATGTATAGTGAATGTTTCTTTTTGCATCGGCAATTTCGATTCAATGGCCTTTAGAAATGTCCCTTTGTTGTGAACCCGACCAAGCTACAACCTTTAAAGCCCTTTGTGATCTTTTTGCTTCCATGTTTTCATTATGGATTGTTAGATGTTGTATGAATTGAGTTGCTATTAATATTGTTTTTCAGGTGAGTAAAATTTCCCCGCGGTTGCAAACGCGTCAATTTCTTAATTCTTATTTTGAAGAGGAGTGTTAGAGTGATTCAAGTATGAAAATTTATTTTTTCTTTGAACCATTCCATGATATTTGTTTAAGAACTTAATTCTTTGTCATTGTTCGATCCTACTGAGTGGTGAACGTTGCTTGTGCGCATTTTCATGCTTGACTTTGGTTGAATCTTATGCTTGAGCAAATCCTCTTGTTTTCATGAGGGGCATACTTTGCTTGAGGACAAGAAAAAATCTAGTTGGGGAGAGTTGTTAGGTGCATATTTTACCTTAAAATGACATATCTTTCTTTGCACTTTTTCCACTCTTTTCTCATGTTTTCATTGGTTTTATCCATGATTGTTGTTGTTCTTCTAACAATGAGAATATACCTTTGGTGCTTGTAATGTGTGTGTTATTGAGCAGAAAAAGGCACTAAACGATCAAAGTGTAAGACACAAGAAAATGATGCAAGCTGCCAAAGAGCAGAGGAATACACCAGTACATTTGCTTTGTAAATTGCTAGCGAAGGTTTGCTTTGTGAACCACTGGCGAGGTCCCAGCGAATGGTCCCAGATTTTGGCAGGGGAAAAAGGCACTAAAGTTCGCTTTGCGGACGGGAAATCGAGTGTTCACTTTGCGAGTGATCCTTCGCATTGCAAACTCACGAGAATTTCTGGGGCAGTTTAAGTATTCAGAGGCACCTGAAGTGCCATTTTTCTTCATTCGATGTGCGAATAAATGGTTCGCTTTGCGAACATGAAAATTCCTGAATGTGTATAAATAGAATTTTCACACTTTTTGAGATGATGTTTTAATTTTGAAGATAGAGAAACTTGTAATTAAAAGATCAGAGCTTTGCATCTCTTCATTTCAAGGGAGAAAAGGTATGATCTTTGATTTCTTGTTGGGAAAGGATGTAATCTTTTGATACCTTATGTATTTCATCTAATGTATGTTTTTGGATATGTTTTGATTCTCTATTGTTTGTTGTCTTTGATTGATTATTTGTGGTCTTGACAAAACCTTTACAAATCCTTGATCTTAGATTTTCATCTATCAATGAACAAACTTTTGACATGGTTTTGTGAGTTGATATTCATTGTATCTTTTGTTGTATTGTGTTGATTAAGTAGCATGGCTAGCATGAGTAGGATCGATACGGTATTGCGAGGATGCGTGATAATGGTGATGAAGAATGCTATTAACATTCATTTGACAAATTAGTTGAATACATGTAAAAAGGGTTAAGCGTATGTACGTATTCTGATTGTTGGCATTGTATATGAAGTAGTCATTTATCTGATTTGAGTGTCATCTTTGTTTACCTGTTTATCTTTTATTTGAACCGCTATAGACATATACTCTTCAGATCTGGATCTAAGATGATTAACTGTTTTGTTCTAAACTCTGGAAATAGATTTAGGCTTAACACTTGCGTGAGTATCAGATCTTAATGCTCTGTGTTGGTTTTTGTTGCGTGAGACATCACCAATGGGGCAATACGGTCGATCTCTCGACGTTGCGTTAGACATAACCTCTGTCGTGGGTGATACGTGAGGATATTAGGCGAATGATTGATTTATGTATAATACGATTAGAAGAATGCATGTGTTATCAATTGATGAGATCCAATTCCAACAATGCTCCGTTTATAATTCAGTGTTTATTTTATATTTTCAGTCTTTACATTTTCTGCATTTAATTTTGGTTCCTCTTTTAAACCAAAACTTTTGAACCATAAGCTTAGAAATGTAGATACCGTCGAATGGCATTCTTTCCCTCGCACTGATCGTTGTGGAGACGACAAAACTGGGTTACTTAAATTAGTTTTTGCTTGCTGCTGTATTACTGTTCGAACAAAATGGCGCCATTGCCAGGGATTGGTGTTTAGATATTGAGTCGCATCGCGATAGTTTCTATATTTTTTAGCTTTGTACATTTGTTTATATTGTATGTATTTGTTTTCTTTGATGTTTTCTCTAGTGTGATCATGAATGATGAGAACTTCTTCTAGATTGGTTGCTATTTGTATAATATTATTCAAAGAAGCTTCGACCGAGTCTGGATGGCGAGATTTGAATGTATGCGAGGTAAATGGTACTACTTTATTGAATGTTAGAATGATTTAAGAATTTTGTGCTTTGTGCAAATGTGTGTCTTTGTTTCATTTTGCAAATTGTTTGAATGCTTGTTTCACTAAGGTCCAAAAGCCACAAATTGTGAGAAACCTCCATTCTTTACTAATTGCTTGGATGACTGATAACTTTGTTTAATTCCTTTGATTCATGCTTTATCTTTTGATTATTAAGATTTTGTGGAAGCATTAGAAATGATCAAGGCATTTGTTTATATAGAGCACAACCATATCCAAAAGTGCCTTACCTGTGAGTAGAGAGAATTCGTTAGCCCCTTTGAGCCTAAACAGTTTAGATCTCATTTTAGTGATGAACTTGGTTTATGTACATAATTTGAAAGTTTGGTTCATCATTGAATTTTGTGAGGTTCTAAAAATTTCTTCTTGAACCTTTGAACATTGTTTTCATTGATTTCCTAGCCTTAAAAAGCAAGGAGCATTCACTTGAGCTTTGGTTGAATTCAAATTGAGGAGAATGAAAAAGAAGATTGGTAGGTGCTAAAACTTTTGAAAAAGTTCAAACAAGCATGAAAAGAAAATGTGTGAATATGAATGTGAAAAACAAAAGAAAAAGAATGCTTGTTTGAATGAGAAAAATAGATAATGAAATAATTGTGCATAAGGAGTTTGAGAAGGTTGGTGAGAAAGGAATGAAAATTGGTGAATGAAGCTGTGATGTGTAAATACTATGTATAGTGAATGTTTCTTTTTGCACCGGCAATTTCGATTCAATGGCCTTTAGAAATGTCCCTTTGTTGTGAACCCGACCAAGCTACAACCTTTAAAGCCCTTTGTGATCTTTTTGCTTCAATGTTTTCATTTTTGATTGTTAGATGTTGTATGAATTGAGTTGCTATTAGCATTGTTTGTCAGGTGAGTGAAATTTCCCCGCGGTTGCAAACGCGTCAATTTCTTTATTCTTATTTTGAAGAGGAGTGTTAGAGTGATTCAAGTATGAAAATTTATTTTTTCTTTGAACCATTCCATGATATTTGTTTAAGAACTTAATTCATTGTCATTGTTCGATCCTACTGAGTGGTGAACGTTGCTTGTGCGCATTTCCATGCTTGACTTTGGTTGAATCTTATGCTTGAGCAAATCCTCTTGTTTTCATGAGGGGCATACTTTGCTTGAGGACAAGCAAAAATCTAGTTGGGGAGACTTGTTAGGTGTATATTTTACCTTAAAATGACATATCTTTCTTTGCACTTTTTCTACTCTTTTCTCATGTTTTCATTGGTTTTATCCATGATTGTTGTTGTTCTTCTAACAATGAGAATATACCTTTGGTGCTTGTAATGTGTGTGTTATTGAGCAGAAAAAGGCACTAAACGATCAAAGTGTAAGACACAAGAAAATGATGCAAGCTGCCAAAGAGCAGAGGAATACATCAGTACATTTTCTTTGTAAATTGCTAGCGAAGGTTCGCTTTGTGAACCACTGGCGAGGTCCCAGCGAATGGTCCCAGATTTTGGCAGGGGCAAAAGGCACTAAAGTTCGCTTTGCGAACGGGAAAGCGAGTGTTCACTTTACGAGTGATCCTTCGTATTGCAAACTCACGAGAATTTCTGGGGCGGTTTAACTATTCAGAGGCACCTGAAGTGCCATTTTTCTTCATTCGATGTGCGAATAAATGGTTTGCTTTGCGAACATGAAAATTCCTGAATGTGTATAAATAGAATTTTCACGCTTTTTGAGATGATGTTTTAATTTTGGAGATAGAGAAACTTGTAATTAATAGATCAGAACTTTGCATCTCTTCATTTCAAGGGAGAAAAGGTAGGATCTTTGATTTCTTGTTGGGAAAGGATGTAATCTTTTGATACCTTATGTATTTCATCTAATGTATGTTTGTGGATATGTTTTGATTCTCTATTGTTTGTTGTCTTTGATTGATTATTTATGGTCTTGACAAAACCTTTACAAATCCTTGATCTTAGATTTTCATCTATCAATGAACAAACTTTTGACATGGTTTTGTGAGTTGATATTCATTGTATCTTTTGTTGTATTGTGTTGATTAAGTAGCATGGCTAGCATGAGTAGGATCGATACGGTATTGCGAGGATGCGTGATAATGGTGATGAAGAACGCTATTCACATTCATTTGACAAATTAGTTGAATACATGTAAAAAGGGTTAAGCGTATGTACGTATTCTGATCGTTGGCATTGTATATGAAGTAGTCATTTATCTGATTTGGGTGTCATCTTTGTTTACCTGTTTATCTTTTATTTGAACCGCTATAGACATATACTTTTCAGATCTGGATCTAAGATGATTATTTGTTTTGTCCTAAACTCTAGAAATAGATTTAGGCTTAACACTTGCGTGAGTATCCGCTCTTAATGCTCTGTGTTGGTTTTTGTTGCGTGAGACATCCCCAATGAGACAATACGGTCGATCTCTCGACGTTGCATTAGACATAACCTCTGTCGTAGGTGATATGTGTGGATATTAGGCGAATGATTGATTTATGTATAATATGATTAGAAGAATGCATGTGTTATCAATTGATGAGATCCAATTCCAATAATGCTCCATTTATAATTCAGTGTTTATTTTATATTTTCAGTCTTTACATTTTCTGCATTTAATTTTAGTTCCTCTTTTAAACCAAAACTTTTGAACCATAAGCTTAAAAATGTAGATACCGTCGAATGGCATTCTTTCCCTCGCACTGATCGCTGTGGAGACGACAAAACTGGGTTACTTAAATTAGTTTTTGCTTGCTGCTGTATTACAGTTCGAACAAAATGTCGCCATTGCCACGGATCGGTGTTTAGATATTGAGTCGCGTCGTGATAGTTTCTATATTTTTGAGCTTTGTACATTTGTTTATATTGTATGTATTTGTTTTCTTTGATGTTTTCTCTAGTGTGATCATGAATGATGAGAACTTCTTCTAGATTGGTTGCTATTTGTATAAAATTATTCAAAGAAGCTTCGACCGAGTCTGGATGGTGAGATTTGAATGTATGCGAGGTAAATGGTACTGCTTTATAGAATGTTAGAATGATTTAAGAATTTTGTGCTTTGTGCAAATGTGTATCTTTGTTTCATTTTGCAACTTGTTTGAATGCTTGTTTCACTAAGGTCCAAAAGCCACAAATTGTGAGAAACCTCCATTGTTTACTAATTGCTTGGATGACTGATAACTTTGTTTAATTCGTTTGATTCATGCTTTATCTTTTGATTATTGAGATTTTGTGGAAGCATTAGAAATAATCAAGGCATTTGTTTATATTGAGCACAACCGTATCCAAAAGTGCCTTACCCGTGAGTAGAGAGAATTCGTTAGCCCTTTTGAGCCTAAACAGTTTAGATCTCATTTTAGTGATGAACTTGGTTTATGTACATAATTTGAAAGTTTGGTTCATCATTGAATTTTGTGAAGTTCTAAAAATTTCTTCTTGAACCTTTGAACATTGTTTTCATTGATTTTCTTGGCTCAAAAAGCAAGGAGCATTCACTTGAGGTTTGGTTGAATTCAAGTTGAGGAGAATGAAAAAGAAGATTGGTAGGTGCTAAAACTTTTGAAAAAGTTCAAACAAGCATGAAAAGAAAATGTGTGAATATGAATGTGAAAAATAAAAGAAAAAGAATGCTTGTTTGAATGAGAAAAATAGATAATGAAATAATTGTGCATAAGGAGTTTGAGAAGGTTGGTGATAAAGGAATGAAAATTGGTGAATGAAGCTGTGATGTGTAAATACTATGTATAGTGAATGTTTCTTTTTGCATCGGCAATTTCGATTCAATGGCCTTTAGAAATGTCCCTTTGTTGTGAACCCGACCAAGCTACAACCTTTAAAGCCCTTTGTGATCTTTTTGCTTCCATGTTTTCATTTTTGATTGTTAGATGTTGTATGAATTGAGTTGCTATTAGCATTGTTTGTCTGGTGAGTGAAATTTCCCCGCGGTTGCAAACGTGTCAATTTCTTAATTCTTATTTTGAAGAGGAGTGTTAGAGTGATTCAAGTATGAAAATTTATTTTTTCTTTGAACCATTCCATGATATTTGTTTAAGAACTTAATTCTTTGTCATTGTTCGATCCTACTGAGTGGTGAACGTTGCTTGTGCGCATTTTCATGCTTGACTTTGGTTGAATCTTATGCTTGAGCAAATCCTCTTGTTTTCATGAGGGGCATACTTTGCTTGAGGACAAGCAAAAATCTAGTTGGGGAGAGTTGTTAGGTGCATATTTTACCTTAAAATGACATATCTTTCTTTGCACTTTTTCTACTCTTTTCTCATGTTTTCATTGGTTTTATCCATGATTGTTGTTGTTCTTCTAACAATGAGAATATACCTTTGGTGCTTGTAATGTGTGTGTTATTGAGCAGAAAAAGGCACTAAACGATCAAAGTGTAAGACACAAGAAAATGATGCAAGTTGCTAAAGAACAGAGGAATACATCAGTACATTCACTTTGCAAATTGCTAGCGAAGGTTCGCTTTGTGAACCACTGGCGAGGTCCCAGCGAATGGTCCCTGATTTTGGCAGGGGCAAAAGGCACTAAAGTTCGCTTTGCGAACGAGAAAGCGAGTGTTCACTTTGCGAGTGATCCTTCGCATTGCAAACTCACGAGAATTTCTGGGGCGGTTTAACTATTCAGAGGCACCTGAAGTGCCATTTTTCTTCATTCGATGTGCGAATAAATGGTTCGCTTTGCGAACATGAAAATTCCTGAATGTGTATAAATAGAATTTTCACACTTTTTGAGATGATATTTTAATTTTGGAGATAGAGGAACTTGTAATTAAAAGATCAGAACTTTGCATCTCTTCATTTCAAGGGAGAAAAGGTAGGATCTTTGATTTCTTGTTGGGAAAGGATGTAATCTTTTGATACCTTATGTATTTCATCTAATGTATGTTTGTGGATATGTTTTGATTCTCTATTGTTTGTTGTCTTTGATTGATTATTTGTGGTCTTGACAAAACCTTTACAAACCCTTGATCTTAGATTTTCATCTATCAATGAACAAACTTTTGACATGGTTTTATGAGTTGATATTCATTGTATCTTTTGTTGTATTGTGTTGATTAAGTAGCATGGCTAGCATGGGTAGGATCGATACGGTATTGCGAGGATGCGTGATAATGGTGATGAAGAACGCTATTCACATTCATTTGATAAATTAGTTGAATACATGTAAAAAGGGTTAAGTGTATGTAGGTATTCTGATCGTTGGCATTGTATATGAAGCAGTCATTTATTTGATTTGGGTGTCATCTTTGTTTACCTGTTTATCTTTGATTTTAACCGCTATAGACATATACTCTTTAGATCTGGATCTAAGATGATTATCTGTTTTGTTCTAAACTCTAGAAATAGATTTAGGCTTAACACTTGCGTGAGTATCAGCTCTTAATGCTCTGTGTTGGTTTTTGTTGCGTGAGACATCACCAATGAGGCAATAAGGTCGATTTCTCGACGTTGCGTTAAACATAACCTCTGTCGTGGGTGATACGTGAGGATATTAGGCAAATGATTGATTTATGTATAATATGATTAGAAGAATGCATGTGTTATCAATTGGTGAGATCTAATTTCAACAATGCTCCGTTTATAATTCAGTCTTTATTTTATATTTTCAGTCTTTACATATTCTGAATTTAATTTTGGTTCCTCTTTTAAACCAAAACTTTTGAACCATAAGCTTAAAAATGTAGATACCGTCGAATGACATTCTTTCCCTCGCACTGATCCCTGTGGAGACGACAAAACTGGGTTACTTAAATTAGTTTTTGCTTGCTGCTGTATTACAGTTCAAACACTTCTCTATAGTTAAGTCATCTATCACAATGTTAATGGACTCCATCATTACCTTGTTTCTAGTGTTGAACACTCTATAGGCTCTGCTGTTTGTGGAGTAGCCTAAGAATATCCCTTCATCACTTTTGAATCCATCTTCCTCCTTTTTTTCACGATAATCCAATATATAACACTTGCCGCCAAAAACATGGAAGTACTTGACAGTAGGCATTCTTCCCTTCCATAATTCATAAAGAGTAGTTAAGGTGCCAGTTCTCAAGGTAACCCTATTATAAATATAGCATGCTATATTCATTGCTTTAGCCCAAAAAAGATAGGGCAGATGTTTATCATGAAACATGACTCTAGCAAACTCTTGAAGAGTTCTATTTTTTCGTTCAACCACTCCATTTTCCTATGGAGTGATGGGAGAAGAAAATTCATGGCTAATACCTTCTGAGGAGCAGAAATTAGCAAACTTGTTATTCTAAAACTCTTTTCCACGATCACTCCTAATCTTTACAATTTTGCTTTCCTTTTCTCTTTGAAGCCTTTGACATAATTCCTCAAAAACATCAAACACATCTGATTTTTCCTTGATAAAGTGCACCCAGGTGAATCTTGAGAAATCATCAACCACTACACATGCATACCTCTTACCCCAAGGCTTTCAACTGGCATAGGACCCATCAAATTCATGTGAAGAAGTTCCAACATTTTTGAAGTAGTCAGATGTTGGACCTTTGGATGAGACATCTTGGTTTGCTTTCCAATTTGACACTCACCACAAATTCTTCCTTCCTCTATCCTAAGCTTGGGAATTCCTCTGATAGCTTGTGAAGACATAATCTTCTTCATACCTTTTAGATGTAAATGACCAAACTTTTGGTGCCACAGTTGAACTTCATCTTCTTTAGACATCAAACATGTAGGAGAGCATGTTATTGATTTAGGTGTCCATAAGTAACATTTATCCTTAGATCTGACTCCCCTCATAAAAAATTCATCCTTCTCATTAGTAACCACACATTCAAACTTAGTGAAATTGACTTTCAACCCTTGATCACACAACTAACTTATGCTTTTCAAGTTGGTATTTAATCCTGTTACAAGTAGCACATTCTCAATACTAGGGAATCCTGAACTGGCTAGTCTTCCAACCCCTTGAATCTCTCCCTTGGCACTATCCCCAAAGGTAACATAGCTAATAGAATGTGACCTAATGTTGACCAGGAAGTTCTCTACACCAGTCATATGTCTAGAATACCCACTATCAAAATACCAGTCTTCTCTAGATGAGGCTCTAAGAGAAGTATGAGCAATAAGTGAAGTGATAGCTTCTTTGGGAACTCATTTCTTAATGACTTCATGATTAACATTAGGCTGTATAGAAGACCTTGGATATCTATACAATCTGAAACAGAAGGGTTTGATATGCCAAAATCTACCACAGTAATGACATCTCCAATGCAGGGCCTTGCTTCCTGCATGAGAATTTTGATGTCTAGCACGATGTTGAAACATTTGTTTTGACATCATTGGCTCTTGCTTCTTTCAGAGTTTGATTATCAAACCCTATGCCTTTTAAGTCACCATCCTTTTTTCAAACTTGAAGAATTTTGTCTAACATGTTAGAACCATTATTCAACATTCTCACAGACTTTGTCATATTTTCAAGTTTGGAAGTCAGCATGGTTACCTCATCCTGCAGGTTATGGATGTTGGACAAATATTCTTCCTTCTCACTCTGAAGCTGAGAGATAATTTCTTGTTGCTTGTCACTTCTGATACATAGATCTTTATAAGAAGCAGCCAGTTCACTATAAGAGTTTTCTTCATCACAGTAATCTACATCAGATGCCCATCTTCAAGTTAGAGTAGTAACATGTTTGGAAGATTCATCCTCAGTTCCACTTTCATCATCAGACCAAGAAATAGTCAGCCCTTTATGGTAGGGCATTCTTCTCTAATGTGACCAAATCCATCACATTCATGACAATGAACCCCTCTATTCTGATTGGATTTTTCTTCTGTTCTTTCTTTTCTTTGAGAGTCATAGTTTCTTCCAGTGTCAGGACTGATGTTCTGGACATTGGGTCTTGACTTCCTCTCCATTCTCTTTAGCATTTGGTTGAATTATCTTCCAAGTAGAACAATTGCATTTGACATACCTTCATCAGTGTCCAGATCACATTCTCCCACTCCATCTTTAGTGTTGGAGACAAAAGCTATGATTTTATTCTTCTTTTCAGTTTTGTCATTAATGGTCAATTCAAAAGTTTGAAGTGACCCCAAAAGTTCACAAACTCTCATGCTACTGATGTTTTGGGCTTCTTTTATTGCTGTTACCTTCATATTAAACCTCTTGGGAAGAGACCTGAGAGTCTTCCTAACCAGCTTTTCTTCTGATATTTTCTCTCCTAGGGCACTAAAGGCATTAGCTATTTCAAGAATATTCATGTGAAAGGCATACTATCATCCTCCATCATCTTTAGATTTTCAAATTTGGTAGTGAGCAACTGAAGTCTAGACATCTTCACCCTAGATGTGCCTTCATGATTTGTCTTGAGAATTTCCCAAGCATCCTTAGATATAGTGCATGTGTTTATTAACCTAAACATGTTTTTTCCAACTCCATTGAATAGGGCATTTAAGGCTTTGGAGTTTCCAAGAGCAGTCTCATCTTCTTCCTTGATCCAGTCCTCTTCAGGTTTCAGATTTTCCTTCCCATCTTCATCTTCAACCGCAAGATGCTTCCAACCTTTGATGACAACTTTCTAAGCTTTACTATCCATGAATTTTAAGAAGGCCACCATGTGTGCCTTCCAATAGTCATAGTTGGTTCCATCCAAGATGTGAGGTCTGTTCACATTCCCTTCTACTTCCTTGTCCATTATTCTAGAAAGGATATCTCCTCAGAGCTCACCCAAATCAGAACAGGGTGACCTGCTCTGATGCCAATTGAAATTTTGGCACACAAATACCAGATGCTAAGACAGATGTCAGGACATTGGGATCAAGACAACAACCAACACTTATGAAAAAAATAAGAGCTTGAATGTAAACAATAACACATTTAATTGTTAAACCAGTTCGGTGTAACATCACCTATATCCGGGGGCATCCAAGCCAGGAAGAAAATCCACTATAATAGTATTAGTTCAAAGCCACAACAAATAGCCACAGGTTTACAAGCTTCTCACCCAATCCTTACCCGTGCTAACTTCTACCTAGGAAATCCTACATATGAGACCCCTCTCACTTCCCACCAGTCACACAACAGTGACAAACGCAACAATCGAGAACAAAAAAAAGTCACACTTCAAAGACAAAAAAATCCACTCTTTGCTTAAAAACTTATTAGTGAATTCAAAATTACAACTCAAAGGAAACTGTCTAGCTCTAGTATTAAGGAGATACAAGAGAGGCTCACAGTCAACAAATAACACAGTCTTACTCATATGTAAAAAGACATAAGAGAGGAACACAAAGAACAAAACTATCTTAAACCTAAAACTCTTTCTTTCAATACACATCTTTTCTACCTCATTAGGTTTTGAAAACTCCTTTAAATAGACATTACAATAGCATGGGCTTGGGCTCTTGAAACACATATCACAAGGCATCAACTTTAAATCACTTGCACGATCTCCTGCACAATAATAGGAACTAAACATAAAGTTTCCTAAAAAGGCTCCAAGACCCTTTTTAAGAAATACAAGCAAATCTGTCAAGACAGAAGTTCCTAAAATATCCCTCATTGGATTGCGACACTATGTGAATTAAAACAACATCAAATATCACACTTTAAATACCTAATCATCCCATCCCTAAACTTCTGGTATAACATGTCCTGGCCACATGTCCATACATCATGTTGATCATGCTATCTGAATAACTTGTCAGGACATCTGTCTCAACATCTTGCTGAAAACTATTTTAACAAAATTTCTGCGAATCCAAAAACCACAGAACTTACAAAGACTTGTATTACTTGGTCATGACAAATAAGATAATGTGTAGCTCTAGCTCAAATTCTATCACTTTACCTGGTGCCATTTGGCATTTCAAATTAGGACACATTTATGTTCAATTCATGGATACCTTACATTCTACTTTTCCTTTTATAAATGTTGATTCAAAATCTGTATGTGATGTTTGCCACTTTGCCAAACTAAGTAAGTTGCCCTTTTCAAACAATTTAAGGAAAACTTCACAACCTTTTTACCTTATACACTTTGATATTTAGGGTCCAATTTCCATCCCCTCTATTCTTGGACACATGTATATTTTGACTGCTATTGACGATTGGACCAAATTCACTTCGCTTACATTCATGAAACATAAAAGTGAGGCTAGGAAAAATGTGATCAATTTCATAAAACTCATCCTCACCCAACATAACCATAAAATCAAGATTGTCTGAACTGACAATGGCCCAAAATTCAAAATCTCTTCCTTTTATGCTTCTCGTGGCATTGTGCAGCAGATAACTTGTGTAGAATCTCCACAGCAAAATGGGCGAGTTGAGAGAAAACATCAACAAATTCTGAATATTGCATGTGCTCTTCTTTACCATCAAACTTACCAAAACCATATTGGTCATATGCAATCTCACATGCCTATTTCATTATGAACAAACTTATGGGTGCAACTTTCCGTTAGATCTATTTTGTATGATGTCAAAACTAGGATACTTTGGCGTTTATGTATATTGGATGGTATCATCTTAATCTAAATGTGCATCTTAGCATTAGGAAGCATAAAAACATTTTGGAAATGATTTAGAAAAGGTTTCATGCATTAAAAATGATTTAGAAAAAGTTTTAAGCATTAAAAACTGGTTTTTATCAGAAAAACAGGTATACATGTTGACACATAGAAGAAAATTTTTCTTACAGGTCGACACTTACGAGCTTCAGTTCGACATATGTGACTCATTTTTAAAGCATGTAGCCTATGTTTTATGTCCTGACTACATAGGTTGACACATGACCTATACAGATCAGCACATGCATCAAATAGGTCGGCCTATGACTTACATAGGTCGACACATGCATTAAAAATCTTGAAAATGTGCATCATTTTCTAAACCTATTGCATTCCTTTTGCTTCTAACTTGCACACACACACACACACACACACACACACACACACACACACACACACATATATATATATATATATATATATATATATATACTTCATACATGCATAACTGGGATTTCAAAGGTTGCTCTTCATCTTCAACCTTCATTATATGCATACACACAAACAAACTACACATAATCATTTTTTGTTTGGGTGCCATCTAGAATTAAAGTTTATAATGTCCAATTTAGGTTGGTGAAGTGTAAATTGGGTTGAGATCTTTGAGAGTTTCAAATAAGAAAACCAAGGTGGGGTTTTCCTTCAAGATAAATTGGGGATTTGATGGTATTGGACAAGATTACGCAATTTGGATTCGATCGAGTGAAGGCTTTGAAGAACCAAGGGTTCTTGCAAAGTAGTAGCATGAGACGGTGAATAAAATTGGTAAATCTTGGGTTACAACAATTCACAATTTGAATTCGATCGAGTGAATGCTTTGAAGAACGGAGGTTTCTTGCAAAGGAGAAGCGTTAGACGATGAATAAAATTGGTATTGTTGGGTGACTTGATCAGATCATGGGAAGAGAAAGTGTTAGGATCAACATCAAACATAGGGTTTGTAAGGTTGCATCGCTACATTTCTCTTGTAAACTACATTTGCAATGTAAGGTTAATTTTCACTATCTCAATTCGAATTCGAATTGAGGGTAAACGTACCCATAACAACGCCGATTGTCGAACTTCCTAAATAAATTATTGTGTACTCTCTCTCTCTCTCTCTCCCTTTCTCTCTCTCTCTCCCTCTCTTTTATTTTTCATTTGCAAATTGTTGAATTCGTCGATTGTGCGATCAATACGTTTGGTTAAACCGTTTGGTAACCTTTGAAAAAGGTTTTTTTTAGTTGATCACAATATATTTGATTTTGGTTGGATTTTCAAATCAACAAAACCATAGAAAATTCTAAACGGAATTGATTGCACATAAGGTGTTTGATAATTTGCCTCAATTACGTTTTTGTGTATTTTATCATTGGAAATAGCTTTACTTATTGAGTAGTTTTCAAGTGATTGGGGTTATAAGCATATTGAATTATTTGTTTATCATTATCATTAATTGGTTTTCATATACGCATATACGAGCTTTTGGGATATATTCACGTCTTTTAGATAAGTCGTCTTCGTCTAACAAGACTGCCCACCCCTATCCTTGAAAACAAGTCTCCCTACTACATTATACACTGGGAAAATCCTAACATGCATGATCTTAAAGTATTTGGATCACTTGCTTTAGCTTCTACTTTACAAGCACACAGAACCAAGCTTTCCCCTCGTGCAAGGAAGTGTGTTTTCCTTGGTTAGAAGCCTTATAGGAAAGGCACAATCCTTCTAGACATCAACAGTAATGAGATATTTATCACACGAAACCTCACTCATCATGAACACATATTATCTTACCATTCTTCCAAGCCTATTTCTACTTGGACTTACCATACACCATATGATACACCAACCACAACTGACTCTGATCATCCCAATAACACAAATTCCCTTGACTTAACATAGCATCCAAAATTATCTCAACAAACACATGAGCTTGACTCCTTACCAACTAAAATCTCAAATGAACATGACCAAACACCAAAAACCATGCCTACCATTAAAACTCACCAAGACAACCATACCAGGCTTGCTAGACAGAGACATACTCCCTCTTATTTACATGACTATGTATACAACTCTTCTACAAGTCACAAATAACCATCACCCTTAGGTACTCCTTATCCCATTGCTTCTTTTCATTCTCTTGATCATTTTCCTCCCTCTCCAAAGAATTTTTCTATGTCTATCACAAAATGTATTGATCCTAGAACATATAAAGAAGCATGCCAACATGACTGTTGGGTGAAAGCAATGAATACTGAGCTAGATGCATTGGTTTCAAACAAAACATGGCAGTTAGTTGAGAAACCACCTCATGTGAAACCTATAGGTAGTGGGGGTTTACAAGGTGAAACACAAAGCTGATGGTTCAATTGAAATATATAAGGCTAGGTTGGTAGCCAAAGGCTACAATCAAATAAAAGGGTTGGATTTTTTTGACACTTTTTCACTTGTGGCAAAATTAACAACAGTTAGAACCTTAATAGCTCTAGCCTCTCTTAAACAATGACACATCCATCAAATGGATGTCAATGCATTCTTGCATGGAGACTTGCAAGAAGATGTTTACATGTTCATCCCTGATGGTGTTAAGGCTAAACAAATTCAAATTTGCAAGCTTCAAAAGAGTTTGTATGGCCTAAAATAAGCAATCAGAAAATAGTATGAAAAGTTAACTCATATTCTCTTGCAGCAAGGTTAGCATCATTCCACTTCTGATTATTCTTTATTTACTATCAAACATGAAGGAAATTGCATTTCTCTTCTAGTGTATGTTGATGATATCATCATAGATGATAATTCTCTTACAGAATTTTCTAGAATCAAAGCTATTCTAGATCAAAACTTCAAAATAAAAGACCTTGGCATCCTTAAATATTTTTTGGAATTAGAAGTTTCTCATTCCAAATATGGCATCAACATATCTCAAATGAAATGCTGTTTGGATTTGCTTGAATCATCTGGGCTCCTTGGATCTAAACCATCTAGCACACCCCTTCATCCTTCATTAAAACTTCATTAAGACAATAGTCATCCTCTTGAAGATATTTCAGCATACCGAATAATCATTGGCAAACTTTTATATCTCAATACCACTCGACCTGACATAACTCTAGCCACACAACAACTCAGCCAGTTTCTAAATTCTCCCACTACCACTCACTTCAAAGCTGCATGTAGAGTGATAAGTTACTTAAAATAAAAACCTGGAAAAGGTCATATGTTTCCTAGGAATTCATACACTCAAATCATAGGAGATGTAGATGCAGACTGGCCTAGATGTCATGATTCAAGAAGATCCACAACTGGTTTCATTTTCTTCCTTAGCAATTCCTTCATCTTCAGAAGCCGAATATTGATCAGCTTTGTCTACTTCCACATGTGAATTACAATGGATTTTATATCTCTTAAAAGACTCAGACATTGCAAGTAGTAAATAACCTGTGTTGTACTATGATTCCCAAAGTGTCATTCACATTGCTTCAAATCTTGTTTTTCATGAGAGAACGAAGCACTTAGAGATTGACTGTCATTTCGTTTGAGAAAAGGTTCAAAATAATGTCCTCAAGTTATTGCCTATATCTACTCAAGAATAACTTGCAGATTTTCTGACAAAGGCATTGACTCCACCAAAATTTGAAGCTTTTGTGTTCAAGCTTAGAATGATAGACATTTATCATGGTCAAGGTTATGGGAGAGTGATAAATAAAAATGCAATAGATGATCAAATCTCCCTAAAGCAAGAGAGATGCACATCACCTGATATGCATGATGGCAATAGGATAACTTTACACACAAGCAATGTATCTAGTTAAAATCATGGTGTAACTTCTTGTAACTGTCATGATAGAATTCTGTTATGATTATTTCTGTACTTGCATGTACATAATGGATAGAGTGCAGCTCATATAGTCTATGTAAAGGATCACACTCTCGTTGTAACTTCCAAGTGATTCAATATATCTTTCACTTCATCTTCTTTGCTTTTTTGAGCTTCAACCATCGAGTTTCCATAGAGTTTTTTAACCTTTTAACACTTATAAATTTGAAAAAAATCATTTAATTTGAAAAAAATTAATTTTGATGCAGAGATAAGGATATACCAAGGGATCAAATTCATGACCTTATCATTTTCAAATTTTATCTCAATAATAAATTAGAGTCATATAAAAATAAAAATAAAAGATAAGCAGGTAAACGAACAACCAACCACTATATATTTTAAATGACAAAATTATTGTCATTTTGAAAGTCTATTTACTTCTAAATTGTAAACCTAGTTGTTGAACGATTGTATTTTGGGTTGGAGTACCCCTAATACTCTTTGTGGAATAAATATCTAGCTTATAAAAAAAAAACATGTGAAAACAAAAACAAAAGGGAATACCAATACAATTTATTATTCATTTGTCTTTAATTTCTTTATATTTTTATTGACTATTTTACACAAACTAACAAATAAAAATTCGTAAAGAAAATCTTCACACAATAAACAAATCCTAAAAAATTATATTGATATCTTAGTTAGATATCAATATATTCAATATAATATTATATAGACTTATTTAAAATAAAAGAGCAGTTAAAATGGATTAACTCTTATGCGTTAGTTCGTCAAACTCGAAAAAGCATAGGACTTGCACTTTAAAATTATAGGAGAATTTCTTATTGCATCCTAGATGTTTCTTAGACAACACGCAAAATTTTAAAAATGTCCATAATTTACGATGATGCATCTTCGAACACACCCCAATACATACACTTCATTCGTTTTTAAAATATATCAAAATTTTATGACTAAAAATATTCTAGAAATACATCTCCAAAAAATTTCCAAAAATACATTTTTGGAATCTAACAAAACAAAAATGATTATAGAGCATAGAAGCCATTATTTCCATTCTCTACTTAAAACAATTTATTATTGCTATCCATTAATGTTATATTACAATGAATAGGTGAGACAGTATCTCACTTAAGCTTGTTAACCAATGTAATATATAATTATTAATGATAATTGTCTTCACTAGCTTGTTAACCAATGTAGTGGTGGAGACTTGAGTCTTGAGAGTGTGCTCTTTTCAAGGTCTCAGGTTTGAATCCTATTAGGTGCAATCAACTTTTGTGTAGGCCAGTTCATACGGAGCTTTGCTTCGGCTTTAAATGGGGCCCCCGCTAGTGGACGGTGGGATTGATCCTTCTTGAATTGTCTTCACTACCTTGTTAACCAATGAATAGGTGAGACACTTTCCAAATTTTTTAGTTGTCCGAAATTTTTCGGAGATGCATTTTTTAAATAAATTTATTCAAAAAATTGAGGTGTGATTCAAAAACAAATGAAATATGTCTATGAAGGTGCGTCCGAAGATGCATATCTAAAAACGGGAGCCATTTATAGAATTTCGTACGGTGTATTAGGAACATATAGTGTGCTTAAAAAACTCTCAAATTATAGTCTATATTTTTCAAGATTTTTTAATCACAGCCCTAAAAAGTCCGCTAACCATTAGGGTTAGCCCGTTTGGGCCGTGGGTAGTCAGTTAGACCCGCATAGTTATAAATTTAAAAAAAAATATTAATACTTATATTTTCTTATTCTAAAATAACACATTGATTTTTATTACTTCACTAAATTTTATCTTTATTCTATTCAATCTTTATCTTTTAAATCTTATAGATTAATATAATAAATACTTTTTCCTCGTATTTTATTAGTTTTTTTATATTACATATTCGAATTTTATTTTATACAATTTAACATCTGTTGTATTTAAAAACATATTATACTTAAAATGTATTATATTTAAAATAATAGAATTTTTAATTTTATTTATAATAAATATTATAGGATTTTTTATATTTTTTATAATAAAAAAATTTATTTAGATTTGATAGTCCGAAGTCTATCTAGAATCGAACTTAAATAATAATTTTTAAGTATATATTACAACATGGCTTTTCCGATCTATCCCTAAAAAAGCTGAAATTCGCAAAACCGACTCCTTTAAGACCGAATAATCCATTTTACCAGCTTTACTCTTAGAGCGTAAATATCAGTGACTTAGCATTATATTTTCACAAATGTCTAAATTACAATACAGTATGTCAAGTTATATGGATATTTAATTGCAAGAATTATCATTAATTTTGCCTTTGTTCTCCTATAAAGAAATGCTAATTTCCTTTCAATTGGATTAGAAAATTATATAAAACTAAAATTGGACATATTCTATATTTCTTGACCAAAAAATGTTGGACGTATTCTAATGTCTAGTGAAATTTATTTTTAAATTTTTAATAATTTAATAGATCTATTTTAGAGCTTTTTTACGAATTGTATGAATATTTATAAAATATAAATGAATTATTTAAATAATTGAAATTGTAAAATACTATTAAAAAATTTAGCGGTCCTTCTTTAAATAATAAAAATAGATTTTCTAGATATGATTTTTTTTATTAATTTTGATAAAAATAAATTTAGTATAATAAAAAATGAAAACAAATATAGTATAATATTTTATATAAAAAAAAATTAAGATGTACTTTTTGAATCAGTTTCATACTAGACGTTTCATTAATTGAATACTCAAAATTACCTGGTGACGTACTGACGTGGATCGTTTAAAAAATGAACAACAAATTTACTTTTCAGCATGGAGGGTGGAGTCCTATGATACAACTATAGCTAGGGTAAGGTTAATGGCTTTTCAAAAGGATATATGTGTGTGAATATATATATATATATATATATATATATAGGGACATATGCATGCATTCCATCAATCATAAATGTTAAATCGCTGGCTTAAGTTGTTTCCATTGGAGTGTGATATATGCATGACACATCTTATGGCTCTATCCTCTGATTTCACATGTTCGTTGACGAATGTTCCTATGCTCATCCTTCGATAAACTTTTTCATTTATCCGTTGGTACAATCCTTCGGTTATTATCCATATACATAATTGATAAACTCTATCATGCATGCAAGTTCGAAGTGAAAATAGAAATTAAGTTTTACTGTTTAGAGCAATATGCCATTTTCTGAACCAAAAATCGTAAAATAATTATCAAGTTTCAAACATAAAAAGGTTGTGTTATGTTAATATTCCTTTCTACTTTTACCTTGTATATGTAATTCGTTTTGATGAATTACAAAAAGGAAAAGAAAGTGTTACTTGTTATAGGGAAACATTACACTGTTTGGTTTTGTGCCTATAAAATTATTTAAAAGCTTTTTAGGGAGTCAGAAATCAGAACGGCGTCTAGCACGCCTAAATTAATTTTTTTATGATCTCTTGGTCAATATTATTATATTACACAAGAAAGATGGAAACAAGTTGAGAATTTTAAAACCCTTAAAAAGTGGGATACATCAACTTCCTCTTCGAGAAAGACAAACAGACATTAATCAGACCATTCTAAAAAGTCTTTCTGATTTCTTTTTTGCTGTAAGAGAAGAGATTCAACTTACTGCGTGATTAACAACGCCTTGATTCATTTTTGGATATGGTTTTATCCTAGAAATTGGATATTTATGTTGAAGTGTACTAACTAAATTGCTACGATTCTTTAAGTTAGAGTTAAGTAAGGAGGACCTTATACCTAAGTAGATACTAATATAGGAATCAAACAATAGAGTATAATATTCTAACATTACATTGCTATAGTTTTGGTTAATTTCTTTACTTAAAAGTGAAGTTCTAGAGTGAAAGTTAACTAAAATCTAAAGAGAAAGTAGGAACAGTTAAGAAATATTTCATCAAGTTTAGAGACTAAAAATTGCCTAAACTGAATCAATAGATTAGCTGGCACACTACCCACGAATATGTCAAAATTTATGTAGGTTCGTGATTCTATGGATAATAGAATATTTGTCTCTATAAATAACACACTCAATAAACCATTTCACACGTTCAGTCAAACTATTTCAAACATTTTATATTATTTACTTTCCTTTATATTTTATGTATTTTTTAAGATATCTAGTGGGAGACCCGTGCATTCGCATGGGTACTGGTATGATATGCGCATTTTTTTTTATAAATTATAATAAAAATAAAATTAAAAAATGTAAAATATTCAACCAAAAAGGTATTAATTTTAAAAGATAAAATAAATTAGTGCCTATAATCAACAACGAATTTGATCTCGTATGTAAATATTAAATTTGTTTTGACATTATTTATATATTTCAATGTATATAAAAATATTTGAATCAACAAAGTATTTGTGTAGTATTTTTTAAAATTTATGAATGGCAAAATTTTGTCCCATAAAATATATAAATAAAATTATATATTAAAAAATAAATTAGTATAAAAATACGATTTAAAAAACATTGAAACTTGTATTAGATAAATGAAATGTTTATGTTTTTTTAACAAATAAGACAATTATGTTATAAGAGATAATACAATGATAGATAAATTTCTGTTATTCAATATTTGAATCAGTAATAAAGTTGATCTCTTTTATGACAATAGTGTTTGTCTTCGTATATGAAAATATTTTAATCAACAATGTAAAATAAAATTATAATAAAAATAAAATTAAAAAATGTAAAATATTCAACCAATAAAGTTATTATTTTTAAAAGATAAAATAAATTAGTGCCTATAATCAAGAACGCATTTGATCCTGTATATAAATATTAAGTTTATTTTGACATTACTTATATATTTGAATATATATAAAAATATTTGAATTAACAATATATTTTTACCCGTAAGTAAATATAATTTTGTTCAATGACATACAGTTTTTATTTTATGTTTTATAATTTATTTTAATTAAAAATTGATGATTTCTTTAAACTACAAATATCATTTGATGGATGTCACAATTGCATATTAAAATAGACATTCCATTTTTTTATTTACCCGTAGTAACGTTGTTTTATATTTATTTTTAAAAAACAAATAATACCTCCGGCATTATTTGAATGATTAGTGATTTATGATTCTAGATTTGATTTATAATTGATTTGTGTTGGACTTGTTACTCAAGAATTGATTCAAGTAGAGAATTTGAGAATAGTTTCAAATGTGAATATCGAATTAGTGTGAAAATTCGAGTTTTAATCATCATGAGGAATCGAAGAATTCAAGGCATTATGAAATAAACTCAAGAGTGTAAACGGCAAGTTCAGTCACAAAAATCCCCAAAGCCCAAAATTCACTTTACAAAGCCCATATTATTTTCATACAAGCCCAACACAAAGTCCAATTCACAAAAATGTACAAAAAAAAAACATTGACTTCATGATTTACAATTTGAAAACCCATACCATAATTCCAAACTCACTATCCATGCTACCTCCACCTCCTTCTACTAACAAATCCAATAACTCATAAGTTATACTACGTATACAATATTTCACATCCAATCTTTCACCCTTTGCTTTATAGAACACACTACAAAAACTCTTCAAAACCTTAACCAAAGAACACTAAACAACATTGCATACTACCATGTCTATATGAAAAATGAACAAAAATAAACTTGGTATACCTGTCACTCTTCATACCTCTTTTTTTAAATTATCAATCATACATAATAATACAATAAAAAAAAACCAAGGAAACCTCGGCTCCATTTGGCACCCTCTCTCCGTGTAAAACAAAAGTAAAACAAAAATGGAAGGAAACGTGGAGTTTGAAAGCATGAAGAATTCTCATTGACAGTATTTCCTACACTTCACAAAAACGTCACCCAAACCAAAGTGCAAAGTTGTCATGCCACAACATCATCACCCAAAAACCTGCAGTAATAGCAGTTGTGTTCCCAGCAGCGTCGAGAGCATCAATTCTCTCACGAATTCTGTGACTCATTTCAGCCATCTCAGCAATACCTCTGGCATTGTCACTGATTTGACCGTACGCGTCGATGGTTAATCCGGTTGCTATGGTACTCAGCATTCGGAGTGCAGCAACAACAACACCGTACATGGCAGCAAAACTGAAATTAACAAAAATACTAATTGCAATGGCAAAAATTCAAATGATAAAAGACTTGTATCCCAAGGCAAGGACAAAGATTAAATTGGTAGCAGCACCAGTCCTGCAGGAATCAGCAACATCTTGCACAAGGCTGCAAAAACCAGAAAGAAAATTTAAGCCCTGTTAATATCTAATAAATTAAATAAATGAAGGTGAAAATGCAAAATATGATCCACATAATTGGTTACCTGTATGCATTGCTGGTGTAGTATTTAGTCACAACCAATGCTACTCAACATTCCAGCCATTAAAGCTCCTGACCACCAATGGACCTGTATTTGCTGGTAGAGGACCCTGAAAATAGAGATTAGTGACCCCCTAAAGCTCCTGCAACACCAAGCAATACTGGTAGCCTAAACACAGATGGGAAAATTACTAACTTTGGACAAATGAAACTATAAGCAATTTAGTATTTTTCTATTTTAAATTAAAGAATAACTCATAAGATATATTTGTACCATGCCATTTCTGATTTTCCTAAACCAAGTTGACAATTAGCAACATATCCAGGGAGTGACATGCCAACAGCAGGAACTCTCAAACCACAACACACTGAATATGAGAAAACCCCCACACTTCCTGCCAAAATTGGGACAAAACCTTACAAACCCAACCAGCAGCAACTTAAATACAAAATAAGCCACACCTAATAGACCATAACTACTAATCAGAAGATACCTACCCTGAACTTAAATATCAATAAACCACCTAAAACAGAACTCCAACCAAACACATAAGAACTATATTTTTGCAAAGCTTCGCATCCTTGCTCCAATACCAAACGCAACAAAGTAGCAACTTTATATATTAACTGATTTACTGCCTTCCCGATTACATGGAAATTCTGCAACCAAACAACGCAATCATTGGAAACAATCGGTCAGAGGTAATATCAAAAGATCAAGATAATAATTAAAATCGGGCATTTTACTCTTTAGCCACAACCAAGATCAAGATAATAATTAAAATCGGGCATTTTACTCTTTAGCCACAACCAAGACAATGATTGAATACTATTTAGCAGAATTTATGCATTCATCCCTCCACTTTTGAACCTTATATTTCCACCAAAAGACAGTTCGTCACAAAGCCTATTCACACCGCACTTAAACTATACCACCAAAGACTTGAAACGAACAAACATAAACATAAATGCCTACCTCAGTCGGGAACAAATATTGCAGCAGAGACTTCATTCTTTCTTATTACATAAAGAAAAAAATAAGTCTTGGTCCCTCCTGGCTGTGGGGGTTCCACAAAGCCAACAATTCGAGTCGGTTAGTAATAGAGCCTCCACCCTTCGAGCAGCCATTCGAGGACAAGCTTCATACATAGTTGTTGTTTGTCAAGGCCCTGTTGGATGAATGCAAACAAATAACTGAGTTAGATTACAAATAACTGAGTTTGAATCAGCAACAGTCCGATACACAAATAACCGGGAGAAATTTTCCATAGACAACAATCATCCAACTTACAGAGTTTTCAAATTTTACCTTGACAAATGTCCATGGTGTTTTTTCAAGTTTAAGTTCATGTAAGAGGATCGATTTAGGGTCTCTATTGACAACATAAGTGGGAATAAACCTTCCCTTGACAAATGTCAAAAAAACAGATTACAGAATGTCTAAAAATAGCTCGAGACTTTTGCATTCAAGGCAAATGACATATTCTTCTATAAAAACAGAATATAGGTAAGTTTTTACCAACATCAACATAATAGTTCATATACAACAATTCAATATACAGAGAGGATACTTACTGATGTAGCGACAGAAAATTCCTTCAAAATTCTTTAGCGCATACCTTCCCTTGACAACTAACCTCTGCCGTCCATCTAGAGAACCACTTGTACCCGATTCCGCAAGCAAGAAAGCCATGACATGATCTGGTTGTCGAAGCATCCTGATAGAGCAGGAGTAGCATGTCATACATAAAGAAAAGGAGAGTACATAACACAAAAGTAAGTTTGTAATGTCATTCCTGACAACTTTCATACTATTTTTCTCAACCTTGTAACGTAGTATTTTCATTCCCTACAATGTATTTTCTCTTAAATGTGATTCTTAGAATTGAAACAACAAACTCAAAACCATCAAATCATCAAAATAAAAAATCATGGATCTATTGGAAGAATTACCATAAAGGCATAAATCCTTGATCTTATATATTTGAGAGGGAAGCAGGTTTAAAGGAGAAAACAATTGAGAAAAGAAAAGAAAACCATTTTCGTTCACTTACATGAAATTGTCAATGAGATTGGATCTAGTTAGCCCAAAAGAAATTACCTGAAATTCACAATGAGAATAATGATTTCAAATGTTAATAAAGGATGGAAGACAATCTTTAGTTCTACTGCTGCAAAGCCACCAACTGTGCAAGACAAATGAGATACATGTTGAATTAACAATAAGCAGAGTGTAATATTATATGTAGCAAGCAAGTATTTCCCTAGGATATGTTTTGATCTTATTGACTGACAGCAATTCAATCAAAAGATTAATTTGTAAACCACCTTTGTATAAATTAAATGTAGTTATGTAAAATATGAAGAACCAGTTTTCCACACTTCCACATAAATCGATATGAAATGTATAAAATATACATACCATGGTAATCTCGTCAGGCTTAACACGTGCTGTCTTCATTGAGTCAAATATCATTAAAGCTTGTCTGCCAAATCCATGTCTGGCATAACCAGCTAACATCGTGTTCCAACAGACGACATCCTTCTCCTCTATTCCTTCAAAAGTATCATTAGCTTCGTCTATGCTGCCACATTTAAAATACATTGCAAGAAGCGCATTCCCCACAAAACACCCAGTTTCATACCCCGTCTTCACCGCCTGCCCATGAATTTGTTTCCCCAACTCCAAAGCAGCAAGATCAGCACATGTGCAGAAAGCACAACCAAATGTAGCCCTATTTAAACATTCTCCATCTCGTTTTATCTATACAAACATGTTCAACGCCTCTTCATAGTGTCCACTTTGAGCACAACCAGCAATAATAGCCGCCCAAGATACAGAGTCACGCAGCGTCATCATATCAAATAAATTTCTAGCCTGAGCAATGTCTCCATTCTGACAGTAGCCTGTAATCATGGTATTCTGACAGTGCTCAACCAATAGTAGACCATAAATAAGTACAAGTAAGAACAAAGAGAACAACCATTTGCAAAGAGATCAACTAAACACAGCAGGATATCAGATAGTAAAAGAGACTCATTCTTTCACAATTGTTACTGGACAAGTTGCATTTGAAGTCACATAAGTAGACACACTCCCCATCAATACCCTACAACACAATCAGCAAGCATAAGGATCATGGTATCATCCAATCTAACAATTTAAGAAGTATCATAAAAGAACATTTTAGAACAAATTCTTCATTTTTGTCACATAAATCTAAAAAATTAACAATTTAGAGTCGAAGCCTGCTTATAGATTACAGGACTTAACAACTTAAATTAGTTTATCTGAGAGATATGAATGGAAACTAGTATAGGTTCTCATTGTTTACTATAAGAAAAGAGAACTGGCTCAAAAAAATTCTGGATCGAAGAAACGTCAAAAGTAGTAATAAAAGTTTTGAAAGAAGAAAGAAAATTATGATTTTTACAAGAACAACTACATTATTAAAAGCATAACAAAGTGAGAACCTAATCAACCTATAATATATAACATCATACATTAACACTTCAATTTGTAAAGTCAGTATTGTAATTGAAATGATTAGAAGAGGGTTATGGTAGTGATAACACGAAAATATATCATGTTTTTACTTCGATTTATGTTAGTTTCTTATTCCGTTTTTTGTCTAATATCCGATTTTCTCGAGATTATTTAAGTGTTTTTGCAGGTAATCCCATTTTCCAAGTCAAAGTATGCTAAGTGTGGAAAAGAACCAAAACATGCAAGAAAAGAGCAGAAAATTGAAGAAAAAATTGCAGAAACCAAACTTTACTGATGTGACGATCGTCACAGGTACACCACGACCGTGGCAGCTTCAAAATACATCACGACCGTCACAATGCCTCACGATCGTCATGCGCTCAATTTTACACGTTGAAGCAGAAACGTGATTACGAGGTTTCAGAGAGCCAGTTTGTTACATGATCACATTTTCCTCTGAAGAATACTAGGGTCAAAGTCACGTAACTGTCAAGAGGAGTGCCTACATTCTCTCCAACCTCCACCTAAATTCAGTCTATAAATACGATAGTTTTTGAAAAACAAGGGTGGCCTATTTTCTGCATTCTGAAGTACCATTTTGCTGCCAAATTATTTCCAGATTTTGCTTTGCTTTGTTTACATTTCCATTCCTTGTTACCTATTACCGAACAAAGTAATAGTTTCTCACATTGAGGAACTATTACAACTTAGTTTTAGTTTTTGTTTCATTACCTTCATCATTTGCCAATTACTTTATTCAAGCAAGAACCTACCAACTTGTGGAGGGATTGCTATTGCTGTTATTACGAATTACCAGGTTTCCATTATTTAATTCAAAGCATTGTTTATTTCCTTCTTAATTATGTCTATGTCTATTTATCTCTTTGCCTTTGCGTTTAATTTCATTATTATGTCTAGCTAAACCGATCGTATCGGTATGTAATGAAGTAACCAAATGGATTAAATAACTCTAAGCTAAAATCAATAATTAACTCTTCTTCTGGCTTCGCTTTCTTAATTTTAAACCCAAATTTTATTACGAGAGTAAAAAAAGTAACAAAGGTTAAAGTCGAGACCACGGGAGTGTGAGGCTTTACCCGGATAGCTGAAATCGGGCATTAGTTTTAAAAACAACGGAAGCGCTTTAAAGTTAATTAGGTTTAACTAGTTTTCAAAAATGTATTTTTAACCTCATACGGGCTAGCGAGAGCAGACGTATTGACTTAGAAGTATAGTCTGAAGCAATAACCACGGGAGTGTGAGGTGAGGGCTTTTAAACCGGTTTTTCCTACAGATGCATAGGGTGATAAATCTTTATACGGTTAGGTTTAATTAATTCCACGTAGGTTTACTAAATTATATACCGATATCTTATTCATAACTAGTTTTCCCAAATTTTAATTTCTCTTTAATTTCCCGTTTGAACTTAAAAACCAATTCTGATTAGCCTTAGATAAACATAGTAACGATAGATAACGGTGCGTTCGATTTCTAGTCTCCGTGGGATCGATAATCTTTTAAAACTACGCGATACGACTGTATACTTGCAGTTAGATTTATTTAGGCACACTAAATAGAGCGATCAAGTTTTTGGTGCCGTTGCCGGGGACTAATTAAGTCGACATCGTAATTCCTTTGTTACGTCGTATAGACTAAGGCAAAAACCAAAATTCCCTTTCTGTTGATTGTATGCCAAGTACTCGCTCTTCTGGCGAAGACCTCATACGACCGACAGACGAACCTAAACGTCTTCTTACCGTAAAAAGACGTATCCAAGAATACTGCTTAGCTCACGATATCCCTTTTCCTTTATCAGAACCTGAATCTCAATCAGATCCTGAACTTGAATCTGAATCAGAATCCGAATCAGAAACAGACATGGCTGACCCACCACAAAACCGACCTCTTAAGTATTATGCTGCCGTATCTCAACAAGAACCTCACAACAGCATTGTCGCTCCAGCTATCAACCGAAACGATTTCGAGTTGAAACCCTCGCTGTTATCTGCTGTGCAACAAAATAAATTTTCTGGAAACCCAACAGAAGATCTGAACGAACATCTGACCAAGTTTGTGCAGTACGCAAACACCGTGAAAGCAAATGGTGTAACCGCAGACGCCATAAGACTACGTCTTTTTCCTTTCTCATTGAGAGATAGAGCTTGGGCTTGGTTGCAATCCTTGCCATCAAATTCTATTACTTCTTGGGAAGATTTAAAGAAGGTCTTTCTGGCACGATATTTTCCGCCAAGCAAAACAGCTATGCTGAGAGCCCAAATCAACAGCTTCAGACAAAAGACAACGAGTCTTTATATGATGCTTGGGAAAGATACAAAGATATGAGGAGGATATGCCCGTATCATGGTCTTGAGGATTGGTTAATTATCCACACGTTTTACAATGGTCTCTTGTACAATACAAGATTGACAATAGATGCCTCCGTTGGTGGTACACTCATGGATAAACCCTATGATGAAGCCCAACAACTCATCGAGAGCATGGCTCAGAATCACTACCAATGGGGAGGTGAAAGAACTCAAGTGGAGAAATCCCAACCAAAAGGAGGAATGTACGAAGTTTCTAGCCTAGATCATGTCCACGCTAAGGTAGATGCAATCGCTCAAAAGATAGACAATTTGACCATAACACCCACAACCACCGTGGCTGCTGTAGCGCCAAACTGCAAATTATGTGGAACAGCTGGACACGCTGCCCCTGAATGCCAAGTTTTAGCAGGAGCCTCTACAGATCAAGTGAATTATGCTCAAGCAAACCCTTATGCAAATACCTACAATCCTGGTTAGAAGAATCACCCAAACTTCTCTTATAAAAACAACAATGCACTGTATGCACCTGGTCAAGCACCTGCTGCACCACCAGGTTATCAAAAGGCTGCAACAGCTGCTCCAAATGTTCCTAGGAAGTCTAACCTTGAATTGATGATAGAAAACTTCATAGCTACCCAGACTCAAACAAACAAAGAGTTCCTGAATCAAAACGTACACACTAGTGAACAGATTAAGCAGTTAGCAAACAAAGTAGACGCTTTGGCTACTCACAACAAAATGCTTGAAACACAAATTTCCCAAGTGGCTCAACAACAAGCACCTACTGCTGCTCCTGCTGGAACGTTTCCTGGACAGCCACAACCTAATCCTAAAGGACATGCAAATGCTGTTATACTGAGAAGTGGAAAAGAATTAGATGAACCCATTGATCCAAGACTTCAAAATCCAGCCATGTACCAAAAATCTGCTAACAACACAACAACTGAGAAGGAGAATGAACCCAAGGAAAAGGAAGATAATGACCAAGAGGCCGTAAACAAAGAAAAACCTTATGTGCCTCCACCACCTTATAAACCACCTATTCCGTATCCTCAAAGATTGACAAATTCCAAAACTGCAGGGCAATTTAAGAAATTTGTTGAACTTCTGAAATAATTAAACATCACGATACCTTTTACAGAAGCCATCACTCAGATGCCCTCGTATGCTAAGTTCCTAAAAGAAATATTATCCAATAAGAAAAAGATTGAGGAAAACGAAACAGTTACACTTACCGCTGAGTGTAGCGCAATAATTCAAAACAAAATGCCTCCTAAGCTGAAAGACCCAGGTAGTTTCTCCATACCTTGTGTAATTGGGAAGTTCGTCATAGACAAAGCTCTATGCGACTTAGGAGCCAGTATTAGTGTTATGCCCTTATCCATATGCAAGAAGCTTGATATGGGAGAATTAAGACCAACTAAGATGTCTGTTCAACTAGCTGACCGCTCTATTAAATACCCAGTTGGTATACTAGAAAATGTTTCAGTTCGTATAGCACAATTTTATATCCCTACCGATTTCATAATCATGGATATCACAGAAGACTCTACTACTCCTATCATATTAGGAAGACCATTCTTAGCCACTGCTGGAGCAATTATAGATGTAAAGAGAGGCAGGCTAACTTTTGAAGTTGGTGAAGAGAAGGTTGAATTTATTTTGACACAATTCTTACAAGCTCCATCTATAGACGACACATGTTATCTACTAGATGTCATAGATGAGTGCGTAAGAGAAATAGAGATGGAACCGACCACATATTCAGATATTCTAAAAATTCCAATACCTCCGATTTTCAAAGATGATAACTGGCGTGAACCTTATCAAGATGATAGCCTAAGCGAATGCTTAGCACTTACACCAGATTATCTACCTTGCTCAAAGAAACCAGCCCTAGAACTGAAAACATTACCCAAAAATTAAAGGTATGAATTCCTAGACGAAGCTCTCGAACGACCTGTAATAGTCAATGCAGACTTAGGACAGACCGAAACCAAGAAACTATTAGATGTCTTAAGAAAATACCCAACTGCGTTAGGCTATAACATCGCTGACCTTAAAGGAATAAGTCCTTCTATTTGTATGCATCGCATTATGCTGGAGGAAGACTGTAAATCCTCTAGGGAACATCAGAGAAGGATCAACCCGATCTTGAGTACTGTAGTCAAAGACGAAGTGAAAAAACTTTTAGAAGCAGGAATTATATACCCGATATCAGACAGTAAATGGGTTAGCCCAGTACATGTCGTTCCAAAGAAGGGAGGTGTTACAGTTGTTAAGAACGAAAAAGGCGAATCTATAACAAAAAGGGTTGTAACTGGAAGTAGAATGTGCATCGATTATAGAAAGTTAAATAAAGCCACTCGTAAAGACCATTTCCCATTGCCTTTTATTGACCAAATGTTGGAACGATTGGCTAAACACTCATACTTCTGCTATTTAGACGGTTATTCAGGATTCTTTCAAATTCCTATTCATCCTGATGACCAAGAAAAGACGACCTTCACATGTCCCTATGGAACATTCGCCTATCGACGAATGCCGTTTGGACTATGTAACGCACTTGCCACATTCCAAAGATGCATGATGTCAATCTTTGCTGATTTTATAGATGACATTATGGAAGTGTTTATGGATGACTTTTCTGTTTATTGGCAGAGCTTTGAAGGATGTCTATCGAACCTAGAAATGGTACTGGAGAGATGCGTAAAAGTTAATCTCGTATTAAACTGGGAGAAATGCCATTTTATGGTGAATCAAGGAATCGTACTTGGACACGTGGTGTCCGATAGAGGAATTGAAGTTGATAAAGCTAAGATAGAGATTATAAAAAATATTCAACCTCCGAAAACCGTACGAGAAATACGAAGTGTCTTAGGACACGCCGGTTTCTACCAACGATTCATAAAGGATTTCTCGAAAATTACTAAACCTCTTACCGGTCTATTAATGAAAGACGCTGAATTTATCTTTGATGAGAAATGTCTAAAAGCGTTTGAACAGCTGAAAACAACTCTTATTACCGCACCTATCATGCAACCACCAGATTGGAGATTACCTTTCGAAATCATGTGTGATGCAAGTGATTATGCTGTAGGTGCAGTTTTAGGACAGAGGAGGGATAGAAAACTTTATGCCATTTACTATGCAAGTAGAACCTTAGATTCTGCCCAAATGAACTACGCTACCACAGAAAAAGAACTTTTAGCCGTGATCTTTGCCCTTGACAAATTCCGTTCCTACCTAGTGGGAGCTAAGATCATCGTTTATACAGACCACGCATCTATTAGATATTTACTTAACAAAAAGGATGCAAAACCTAGACTGCTAAGGTGGATCCTACTTTTACAAGAATTTGATTTAGAAATCAAAGATAAGAAAGGAAATGAAAACGTAGTAGCAGACCACTTATCCCGATTAGAGGGCATTAAACCAGAGCCAGTACCCATTAATGAGGATTTCCCATATGAACGACTCATAGCCCAGCTAGAAAGTGATATGTCTACTCTACAGTTGAATGACCCAAAGATGGAAGAAGTCGTGGAAGAAATTAACATACACACAACCCTGCCATGGTATGCTGACATAGTCAACTACTTAGCAGCTGGAGTACTTCCACCAGACTTATCTTATCAACAAAAGAAAAAAATTCTTTCATGATTTAAAACATTATTATTGGGATGAACCTTTGCTGTTTAAGAGAGGAGCCGACGGTATCTTCCGTCGTTGCGTCCCTGAAGAAGAAATAGAAAATATCATCTCTCAATGTCATTCTGCTCCTTATGGAGGACATGCTAGTACCTCAAAGACATGTGCTAAGATCTCGCAATCCGGCCTATTCTGGCCCAACCTTTGGAAGGATGTCCACATTGCAATACTAAACTGCGACCGGTGCCAACGCACTGGTAACATATCAAAACGCGATGAGATGCCTCAAAAAGGTATATTAGAAGTAGAAGTCTTTGATGTATGGGGGATTGATTTTATGGGACCTTTCCCATCATCCTTTGGAAATAAATATATACTCGTAGTTGTCGACTATGTTTCAAAATGGATTGAAGCAATAGCTTCTCCTACAAATGACACACGAGTAGTCATAAAGCTTTTCAAAAACACAATCTTTCCCAGATTTGGTGTGCCGAGACTTGTCATAAGTGACGGTGGCTCTCATTTCATATAAAAAATATTTGACAAATTACTATCGAAGTATGGAGTAAGACACCGTGTAGCAACACCATATCATCCACAAACAAGTGGACAGGTTGAGGTCTCGAATCGAGAAATAAAACAAATTCTAGAAAAGGCCGTAGCCACCTCTAGGAAAGACTGGTCATCAAAACTCAACGAAGCTTTATGGGCATATAAGACAGCTTACAAAACACCAATCGGAACTACACCTTTCAAGCTGGTCTATGGTAAATCTTGCCATCTACCAGTGGAATTAGAACATAAAGCCTATTGGCCTATTAAAACATTGAACTTAAGGTATGATTCCGCGGGTGAAAAACGTATCCTAGATCTGCATGAACTAGAAGAGTTAAGATTGGACGCTTACGAAAATGCTAAAATATATAAAGAACGAACTAAAAGATGGCACGATAAGCGCTTATCTAGAAAAGAATTTAGTGTGGGAGACGTCGTACTCCTATTTAACTCAAGATTAAAACTCTTTCCTGGGAAATTAAGGTCTAGATGGTCCGGTCTTTTCGAGATTACAAAAATTCTACAAAGTGGAGCGATAGAAATAAAGGGGAGGAATAGTAATCCATTTTTAGTCAATGGACAACGTCTAAAACACTATCACAGCATTGAAAATAGAGATTATTTGAACTGCCTAAGAATTTTAGAGTTGCCCGCCGAACCCCCTAACTAAGCATCTAATTGAGTTCGTCAGGCTTTCGACGTTAAAAACAGCGCTTAATGGGAGGCAACCCATGATTTTTGTTTTTCTTGCTTTATATTTGTTATTTCTTTACGTTTCCTATGTTTTATTTTTATTTTGCAAATTTTTAGTTTCATTTAGTTTCATTTTAAATTTAAATTGAAAATGTTGTGCTGATCTTAAAATTGAAAAACCTACAGGATTATAAAGTCTCTCTACTCTTTCTGTTCTCCTCTCCTGCTTACATTTTTTGCAAAAAAGTACTAATTAATGGCAAACGAGGATAACTTGTTAGTAGAATTCAGAGATGGAGCACAGTGGCACCGCTATGAGGCTTTGTCTCTTAGACCATTTGCCTTGACAAAATTTGCCCACAGACCCACCATGACCACCTTAGGTGTAGGTGAGAGCGTAGACTTTCTGTTTAGCCAATTAGGTTGGGAGGGTTTTGCCAACAAGAAACATAAGTGCTACCGTAGGTTGACTTTAGAATTCCTGAGCTCTTTAAGCTATAACCCTTACTGTGGAAAAGGTTTAACCAGGGGAAGAATTACCTTTAGACTATTTGGATACAGCTGCCAGTTCACCATAAAGGAACTGTCGGATCTTTTAGGATTTCCTGAAGGACCTAATGTTTTCTCTGTGGTTCAAGAGGACTTAGTGTTGGTTGGAGAGCTGAGTATGTTTGGGGTAGAATTTCAGGGAAACCTGATTTTGACATGGACCCTATGCTTTCAACAGAAATACATAACCCCGTTTTCCGTTACTTTCATATGATCCTGGCCTATACTTTATTTGGTAAAACTGAGAATGATAACACTGTCTCGAGGGATGAGCTTTTCATTATGTTTTGTGCTTCTCAGTCTAGAGAGGTTAATGGACTCACTTTTATGCTGAACAACTTTTGCAAACTTATTAATAATGATAACAGTCCAATTTTGATAGGTAGCCTAGTTACAGAAATAACCGATGCTATGGGATTCAGAACCCGACTTTCTAAGATTAACCCCCTTGGAGAATTTAGACCCATGAATATCACTTTTTGTTTCAATAGGGCTATGATTAGGAACCAAGGTCCGAACCATTTTCAGCTTTTGATTAACAATGTTGTCATACCACACTTTACACTTCCAAATCACGAACGCACAAGTGTGCACAATCAACATAATTGGCTATATGACCTTGATGAACCCGTGCCTGAACCGGAAGAAACCTTTCCTGAACCTGAGATTGACCCAAAAACATCCCCTCATTATCATGACCTTGATTACATGGAATTCCAAGAAGACATTGACATTCCTAAAGTTGATGCCACTAATTATGCTGCTAATCTGAATTCTATTCTAAAGACTATGGATGAGTATCATAAAGAAACCACTTCAGTAAAGGATGAGCTAAACACTGTGTGACAAAACATTGTTGGACTCATGGATTTGACCGTTGAATAATTTGATCATTTAAATCAAGCCATCGCATCTTTGAAGAAACGCCTTGGCTAGATTTATGAAGCACCTTATTTTCAAGATTTTTATGCAATTACTTTAGAACAATTTTACATTATTTCAGTTTTCATTTTTCATGTCGGGAATAATTTGATCTTCATACAGTTTTGATACATTGCTAGTATTTTACTAGCACCTCTTTGGTTTTAAAGGATAATTTCATTTGCTGCTAATGTTGACTCTTTATGATTTCAATTTCATTCCTGTTCATACTTTTAATTCTGTTTTAATTTATGTTGTCATGTTACTTATCTCTGTGTATGCAATATAATGCTGTTTCTATATGCTTACCATTGCCTGTTGCTAAAAAATTATGTTTGGAATTGTTTCTGTCATAAACTATTTCACCACCCAGAAATTGCGAGCGTCACGATCGTGGCGACCCCGTGACGACCGTCACGCGGGTTTGGAACAGGTTCTGCGTTAAAAATAGAACTGCTTCATTTGTTCCCTCTTCTTTCCCTCATTCAAAACCCAGCCGTCCCACTTTCTTTTCCAATTCCATAACCGTCCCACCATTAACATTTGACCCACGTTCAACATTTTCCTTTACCATTCGTCTTCCCCATTCACTATATATTCATACCGTGTACCCTTTCTTTTCACAAACGCTCATTCTCCACAACCTACTTTCTTTCCTAATTTCTCTGTAACCTAACAATGGCACGACAAATTCCTGACCTATCCACATTGAACTTCAGAGATGGTGAACCAGGAGAACGTCAAAGGGCTAGGTACATCGATTACTACCAACGTTCCGTACAACCAACCCGTTACGTCGATGTTGCATGTCTAGAAGAACTCGGAATGCTTGAGGGAGTTAAATAGATACTACAAAATGCCGGTCTATGGCAGCTCTGCGCTCAGTGTCGGCCTACTTACGAAGCCCTAACGCTCGAATTTCTCAGTTCATTCACTTACATTACTCCTTCGGGCGAGACGAATCAATTAACCGGTATTGCTAAATTCCGCATGTTTGGTACCGAGCACTCAATCGGCCAAGAGCAACTTGCCGGAATGCTTGGTTTCCACCATGGTGAGAGTGTGCACCGCCAAGTACCACAGGAAACTTTCTTTCAAGCAGCATTTCAATTATGGAATCAGTTGACAGGAACAACAGTCGATAGCTGGGATAGCCTTAACGCAACATATATCCACAACCCAGCCGTCAAATATGTTCACCGTACATTGGGAAGCACCATCTTTGCACGGGATAGTAACCACAAGGTAAACTCGAAGGAGCTGTTTTTCCTCCATTGTATGTTTCATCCAGAGCTAATCAATGTCGCACCATTTTTACTAGCACACATACAAGCAAACTGTGCTAGAGGTTCCAAACCTTTCTATTTTGGAGGGATTGTCACCTCTATTGCACTCGGTTTGAATTTGGAAAACGACCTTGCTAGACTACCCTCCATACCTCCTGTGTTCCTTGATATAGATTATTGCCGAAACTCTCAGCTCATCAAGTTACGACGAGATGGGAAATACCATCCTATGGTCCGCGCCAAAATCGTAAGAAGTATCATTATGCCTTGCAGGAGCCGCATTGACCCTCAGAATATGGCCAATTGGCTCTTTGATCTGAATGCTCCTGAGCAAAATGCGCCTACCCCTGATGATCAAAATCAGGACCCTGTTGATGAGATGGAGCGAGAGATGGATAACGCCCTATAAAACCAACCACCGCCTGCCAATGATGCTCCTTCGACCTCCAGACGTCGTCGCTGCCCTGACCAAGACCCAGTTACTAATGAAGAAATCTTGAGGGCTATATGGCAACAAAACCAGCAACACAATGAAATGATGACTCTTATGCGTCAAATCCAGCAAGGGCAAGTTAACCAAGGTCAGAGGCTTGACGGTGTCATCGATGAGATGGGTGCATTGACACTGCGATTGCAAAGCTTACATGAGTACATCCATCACGTGGGCATTCCTGATCACGTAGCGCAACATGGAAGAGGGCGCTCTAGAGGCAGAGGACGTGGAGCTCCCTGATTTTACTTTGTTTTTCTTTTTAGTTTTTCTTGTTGTTTTCCCTTTATATCGCAACATTGAGGACAATGTCCGATACAGTGTGGGAGAGTCAGTTTATTACCGTTTTATTTCCCTTTCTTGTACTTTCTTTTTCCTTATCAAAGTTAATATATGAGTATTTTCGTTCAGTATTCCGATTTCCCCATTATATTCTGCCATAACGAAAAAAATTTTACGATTAATGCACACCGTGCGATACCAAGCTTTAAATTATGTTAGGAAGCTGGGAAAGTACTAACAAGATCGATACCGTCTTGACACCTTAGACCTCTTGCGTATGCGATATCAGTTTCGATACTTATTAAACAATACCTTGAGTTTAGTCCTAAAGTAACCCTTAGTAGTTTATATTAGCAGTCAGCACCGTCTAAATCACAAACCACATGGGGAGCCGATGAATATAAGTGTTTGACGCCCAATCAAGAAAAGAAAAAAATCTTTCTTATCTATATGCCGAGAAAAATAGAATATGCAACAACTTGCACAGTTGTGAAAATTTACAAGAAAAGAAAGAAAATCCTTTGTCGATTGGTTCAGAGGTACCTGATTCTGGACTTGGTAGGGCGAACTACGTTTCGATCCCCTGCAATCTACGAATGGGATGTATAAAGGGTTACCACACTTGTGTATCAGGCCCCGTGAGAAAAAGGGATCAAAGTCACTAACCGGTTACTCCACTACGTGCGTGAATAAGGCAAAGGGCTTAATGTGATTGCGTTGGAATGAAGCCGGGTGAAATAGACACGAAAACTTTTGGTTGAACTATAATAAAATGATTAGAACTGGATTGTACAAAAGAGAGGTCTATGACAAGCTTGTTGCTTTGTGTCATCATTGTATCCTCAGTGTTTTACACTAGTACCTGCCTTACTAACAAGAAACTCTTTTTCAAATCCATTGGTATACTAGGTATGTGCATTTTATGAAGTTTGTCCGTTTCAATAGATTGATTGCTTGAGGACAAGCAAAGATTCAAGTGTGGGAGAGTTTGATAACACGAAAATTTATCATGTTTTTACTTCGATTTATGTTAGTTTCTTATTCCGTTTTTCGTCTAATATCTAATTTTCTCGAGATTATTTAAGTGTTTTTGCAGGTAATCCCATTTTCCAAGTCAAAGTATGCTAAGTGTGGAAAAGAACCAAAACATGCAAGAAAAGAGCAGAAAAGTGAAGAAAAAATTGCAGAAACCAAACTTTGCTGATGTGACGATCGTCACAGGTACACCACGACCATGGCAGCTTCAAAATACATCACGACCGTCACAATGCCTCACGATCGTCATGCGCTCAATTTTACACGTTGAAGCAAAAACGTGATTACGAGGTTTCAGAGAGCCAGTTTGTTACACGATCACATTTTCCTCCGAATAATACTAGGGTCAAAGTCACATAACTGTCAAGAGGAGTGCCTACATTCTCTCCAACCCCCACCTAAATTCAGTCTATAAATAAGAGAGTTTTTGAAGAACAAGGGTGGCCTATTTTCTGCATTCTGAAGTACCGTTTTGCTGCCAAATTATTTCCAGATTTTGCTTTACTTTGTTTACATTTCCATTCCTTGTTACCTATTACCGAACAAAGTAATAGTTTCTCACATTGAGGAACTATTACAACTTAGTTTTAGTTTTTGTTTCATTACCTTCATCATTTGCCAATTACTTTATTCAAGCAAGAACCTACCAGCTTGTGGAGGGATTGATATTGCTGTTATTACGAATTACCAGGTTTCCATTATTTAATTCAAAGCATTGTTTATTTCCTTCTTAATTATGTCTATGTCTATTTATCTCTTTGCCTTTGCGTTTAATTTCATTATTATGTCTAGCTAAACCGATCGTATCGGTATGTAATGAAGTAACCAAATGGATTAAATAACTCTAAGCTAAAATTAATAATTAACTCTTCTTCTGGCTTCGCTTTCTTAATTTTAAACCCAACTTTTATTACGAGAGTAAAAAAAGTAACAAAGGTTAAAGTCGAGACCACGGGAGTGTGAGGCTTTACCCGGATAGCTGAAATCGGGCATTAGTTTTAAAAACAGCGGAAACACTTTAAAGTTAATTAGGTTTAACTAGTTTTCAAAAAAGTATTTTTAACCTCATACGGGCTAGCGAGAGCAGACGTATTGACTTAGAAGTATAGTCCGAAGCAATAACCACGGGAGTGTGAGGTGAGGGCTTTTAAACCGGTTTTTCCTACAGATGCATAGGGTGATAAATCTTTATACGCTTAGGTTTAATTAATTCCACGTAGGTTTACTAAATTATATACCGATATCTTATTCATAACTAGTTTTCCCAAATTTTAATTTCTCTTTAATTTCCCGTTTGAACTTAAAAACCAATTCTGATTAGCCTTAGATAAACATAGTAACGATAGATAATGGTGCGTTCAATTTCTAGTCTCTGTGGGATCGATAATCTTTTAAAACTACGCGATACAACTGTATACTTGCACTTAGATTTATTTAGGCACACTAAATAGAGCGATCAGGTAGTATCATCAAAATGCAATTGAAATGTATGGCGTACTGAATCGAAATAGAATAGTGACGAATTTAGCATGATATGACAAGCTAGTTTGGAACCATTTAATAGCAAACAATCAGAACTGCTTTAAGTTTGAATCGAAACAGAAAGTTGGGAACGTTAAAAAAAGACAATATGATATGTTCACGGGTGGCACAAACTGGAAAGGAGAGAATGAAGTTAAAAGATTTTACTCAATTCACAAAACAAACAATATGATATGGAAGAAATGAATCACACTATCACTTTCCAAAGCATGCAAATATATATATATATATATATATATATATATATATATATATATATATATATATATTAAAGATTCTATGTAGCATCAATGAACTGGAAATTAAATCGGGGAGCCTATTTTGAATCTAGCAAAAAAAAGAAATAACAAATCCGTGGCTATATATTTAAGCATCGTGATAGGATAAATTAACCGTTTTACCAGCAGCACCAAGTTTCTTGGCTAGATATTCTATCAACTTTAATTTCTCAGCACTCTTTAGTAATCGACTGCTAGTAAAAAAAAGTCGTGCACTCCCTTCATATGGTCCTTCGTCATCCTGAGAAGTTTGAGATACAAACCTAGACTTGTCCAGATCTGCCAAAATAGTAAAGACTTCAAGATCATTTTGTCTTTTGCAACAGTTCAATTATCCAAGTCTAAAAGGAAAGTAATTCATCAAATTCATGTAATTGGTGGAAAAAGGAGTTTTGTAGAGTTGTGAGCTCACAAAGACAAAGTATGAGAAACAATAATCAATGATCTCTCTCTATTTTTTCTGTACTTAGCCATAACTACAATGCCACATTGGAAAAAACAAAATATTGGAAGAAATATATTCTCACCAAAACAAAATGAGCACACTAACTCCTGAACAACACAGATCTTTAAATTCAAACACCAAACACCAAAATACCAGCAGAGAAAGTGAAGGCACAGATAAAACATATAAATTAAGATAGATCATGCACGATAAAGTGAAGGTTAAGCAATTAAGAAAGTCATTAGGTTCTTAAAAAGACACATGATAACCAACATAATGACTAAGAGAACCAACATAACAAAGCACATGATAAGAAGGACCGTCACACACATTACCATGCCCCCCTTTTTCTGAGTTCTCTCTGCCTGCATGTCCCATGAACAAAATAATTACCATAGAGTAGAAGAGATAAAGAGAATGTTATAGAGAGGGCGTGAGAGAAACTGGAAGCTAAAGTCGACATAAATAGTAGACAATATAGAGAAGAAGGGACCTTCAGCAGCTGTTTAAGGCCATCCTCAACTGTGGTTGCCACATTCTGAATGTTGTAGTCTATTCTATCAATGATGGTTCCCTGTATATAGAGGATGTCAGTTTTCATAAGGGTGGGGAATTAAGAAAGTTGTTGTCTCTTCCTAGAGTGAGAGGATCTGGTGACCTGGTCTATGACTAATACTGATAAATCCTTCATTATCTGGGCAAGCTCGTTAACAGATTCCACAACCTATAAAAGCAAATAACAAAAACATTCATTAAAGAGATAACAGAGTCAAAATGTGCAAATAATGACAGTGCATGTGCAACTTTTTATTTACCTGTTGGATCTCTTTTTCTCTATCAACTGTGAAAGCTTCACTCTTTTTTAGCTTGGCCATCTGATGCTCATTAAATATATACATATAAAAGATGTGGCAGTATTAGTGATCAACAGTTAAAATATATAATATAATCAACTACACCCAGTAAAGAGAATAATCACGTGGATAATAGAATTTGTCAATTATTATTCCAGGCTTCCAGCGAAGAAATAGCTAATAAATAGGATTAGGATATAAAACGATCTCAGATTCATCCCAATTAAATAAGAGCTAGTTTAAACTCAACAAAGCAATTAATCCATTTAAATTAAAAGGTGTTGTTTGAAGCAGTTAGTTAGAAAAACCATAAACCACCAGGAGTGAGCTGGTTCATGAAATTGGGCAGTTTCAAATTCATAGGGTTCAAACCTCTGCTGTCATGACCCTAAATAAAGTTAATGCCACAACCATATTAAATTTCATGAGTTCAATCATATCAGGCTTCACTACACCAGTTTCAACACATCACGCTGACACAATTGAAATACCACCATTAGTAACTTATCCATTATGCCAGCAGAACAGCATTGTTAACCCAAGTTAATAAAATTGAAGTAATTATGCAGAAGTATGAAGACCAATAAATACACATTGTTTACCATTAGAGCTTCTATGCCGACCGTAAGAGGAATCGGCAGTCATCACTTTTCTACCTTGTGAATTGAAAACGAAATTAACTTCATGCTTTTTCTTAACATTAGGGACAATATCAATTGTAACATCCTCTTACAAATTTTGTAGAAAAATAAAAAACAAAAATCAGATTTATTATTCATTAAGATTGTGTGAGAGTCAAATAGATGAAACCTATTTTGAACATGTTGGTTAGGCTAAGACAGTACATATTGGTTTATGGTTGGATGCAACCATCATGTAGCTATTGCTTTGATAGTTGGTGTAGCTTCCAAACCACCACCAGCACCAAGACAATGCCCAATCATTGACTGACAAAACAAAAGAAAAAACTATAATAATAAGCTTGAAGATCAATAAGAGGAAGTTGTTAGGGTTCTATAATATTCAAAAGTAAAAAATATTCTTACCTTAGTTCCATTCATTTTTAGTTCTGATGTATCCTTGAAAGCCTTGCGGTGCATCTCAAAAGACATAACCTTAGTTATCAAACCAGTATGATACACATCCAACAAATGAGATTTGAATTTGAGCAAAACGAAATCAATTTAAAGAAAAAAAGAGAGTTAGCAGTTTACTTATCCACCGACGACGGCGACAGACGGAAGAGCTTCCCAGAGAGATAAACCCTCATCGCCGGTGAAATGCAAATTTCCAGCAGAGGAGAGAACAGAGGAGAGAACAGAAGAGAAGAAGAAACAGTAAGCGTAAAAGGAGAAGAGAAGAAAGAGTACGATGAAGAAGGAGAAGAAGTTGGTAGCGTAAAGAGACCCATGTGGTATTTGAGCAGCAGGCTTGGGAGTTGTTCCCAACTGTGATAGCCTGTTACAGCAAAATCCTTTTTCTTTCTTTACTTTTTCCAACTATTTGGTATTATTTAGTTTGGTATTTGTCATAACAATGCTTATTATAGTGCAAATGTTGTAGTTGGGATGCAACTAACACATAAATCAGTTGGGTTTAGTTTGTTTTAGACGGTTTTTGCCCTTAAAAGTGTGTGCTGGCAGACTTAAAGCAAGGGCTAATATTGTGTTTACCAGAACCACCTAAGTTCCTATATTATAGATTGCTCAAAATCCTCACACATCATACACTTAAATCTCTACAGTAGTTAAATATTCACAATTGAGTGACATATTTCTTTCCTCAACAAAAACATTTAAAGACAGTGGAATCACTTATGAGATCTATCGTCCAATCTTTAACTAACTTTCACAATTCGAAATCAAATTTGATATGTCTGGTGGGACACTACGAGCAATACCACGAAAAAATTTCAATCACGAGGTAAGACTATGCTTGGCGTATGTACATCCGATTTGGAAATAGCTTCACAAATATGGATCAACTAGCATTATCTGTTACAAGAAGGTCATACCAACAACAATCAAATGAACCTCCACAATGTTGGGCTATCCCTCCTATTTGGAGAGGTTCAAATTGATGTGGGTTAGTGGCCTATTTGTTTCTATGCCTTGGTTATTACTCAACAAACAGAATTAGGTTAATTTTATCCATTGTGTGTAGGGATGTTCATGGACGGTTAATTTTCATAACCAATCCATAACCATAAATAATTCATATGTCATAACCGGTTATTAAAACCAATTGTCATAACCGGTTTTCATTTTTGTAAAATGGTTATAAACCGATTAATAACCTGTTATATCCATAACAAATTTTATAATTAGTTTTGATTTAATTTTATTTTAAAATCATTTTTTAAGAAAAAATATTTATGTTCAAAAATAAAAAATAGTTTTTTTAAATTTTTGGAAAAAATATATTATTTAATTATTAATTTTTTTTTAATTTTTTGAAAAAAAAATATTTTCTAAACAAATTTAAGTTTTTTTTCAAAAAAAAAGATAAAACAATTTTGAAAAAAAAATTATTTTATTTTGAAAAAATATATTTTTTCGAAAAAAAAAAAAATTTTTGGAATTTTCTTTTTGAAAAAATTTTCAATGTTTTTTTTTTTATATAAAAAAATTGACTAATTTGGTTTTTATTTTGGATATGGATGTCCAAATTATGGATTTGGTTAAAACCATATTAAAAATATATCCAAAATATGGATTTGGTTAAAACCATACTAATAATTAACCGGTTTTTAATAACCGGATTTGGATATGAATATGGATTATTTAAATAACCGGTTTATTTGAACACTCCTAATTGTGTGTGAAAAACAACAAGAAAATTAGAGAGAAGAGTGAAATATCGCAGTCCTATTTCAGCACAGAGCAGTTCCACTAAATTCGAGATTGCGCAAAATCCAACAGTCGGATCGTCCTGAAATTTTGACACAACGTTCATGACTCATAGAAGCATATTTTGAACGATTTTCATTAGATTCGGAGCTTTCTAAGTCGTTCTGTCGAGTCCATCTTTGAGGTCTGAATTTCTTGGTGTTTTTGGGTTGTTTTTGTCTCTCTTGATTATTGTTGTATTCCAAAATTAATTTCAAATCTTGATGATGTTTATGTATGCCTCAAACTAGTGTTAGAGAGAGCCTTGCTTGTACCCATTGATTGATAATAGTGGAGGATTTAAGTGGCCTACGGGTCCCGTGGTTTTTTACTCCTAGTTAATGAAGGTTTTTCCACGCTAAAATCTTGTTGTGTTGTTTTATGTGTTTTGTTGATTGTCGTTGCATTTGGTATTTGGGAGAGATTGTCTTGTTGGTTTATTCCGTTGCGTTTGTGGATTTCCTCCCAACAAGTGGTATCTAGAGCCGTGGTTTGATTTCTGTAACGTTGGAGACGAACACATCTAGGATGGTGAGTTTGAATGGTTCCAATTATAATGTTTGGAAAAGAAAAATTGAAGATTTGCTTTATGTGAAAGGTTTTCACTTACCGATTTTCTCTAATGAAATACCCGATGGAAAGAGTGATGAAGAATGGACTTTGTTGCATAGACAAGTTTGTGGTTATATTCGTCAATGGGTGGATGATAATGTTTTGAATCATGTGAGCTCGGTGACTCATGCTCGCTCTCTTTGGACCAAACTTGAAGAGTTGTATGCAAGAAAGACGGGAAATAATAAGTTGTTCTTATTCAAGCAATTAATGTCATTGAGGTATAGTGATGGTTCACCAATGACCGATCACTTGAACATTTTCCAAGGGATTCTAAATCAACCGTCGGAGATGAATCTTACTTTTGATGATGAAATTCAAGATTTATGGCATCTTGGTACTTTGCCTAATTCTTGGGAGACTTTTAGGACATCCTTGTCTATCTCCGCTCAGAATGGTGTCATCTCGATGGACTTGGCTAAAAGTAGTGTGTTGAATGAGGAATTGAGGCATAAATCACAAGGTTCTTCTTCACATTCCGAGGTGTTGATTACGGAATCAAGGGGAAAAATCAAAGTAGAGGTTCAAGTAATTATGGAACTTCACGTGGTAAATCACAAGGAGGCCCTAATAGATTCTCTCATATTGAGTGTCATCATTGTGGAGAAAAAGGACACATAAAGAGGTATTGCCGTAATATGAAAAGGGAAAACAAGAAGAGCTACAACAACGATAAAAAGGAAGGTAACAATAATGAAGATGTTGCTATTGTTGATGATTTCTTTATTATTTGTGATAGTTGTATTGAGAATGTCAATCTATCATGTTATGAGATGGATTGGGTGGTTGATAGTGGTGCTTCTAATCATACAACCTCGTGATGTGATCTTTTTTCAACTTACGAGACCAGTGACTTTGGGGTTGTTCGTATGGGAAATATTGGGCAAGCTAATGTCATCAGAATGGGAGATATTTGTGTCGAAACTAGCAATGGGACAACTCTAGTTCTCAAAGGTGTGAAACACATTCCGGAACTTCGATTCAATCTTTTATCTGTTGGAAAGTTGGATAACGAAGGATATGATAATTTTTTCGGGCAATGAGTGGAAGTTAAAGAAAGGCTCAATGGCGGTGGCTAAAGGAAAAGGGAATTTGAACTTGTATGTTGTCCAACTTGGGGTTTCGAAGTGCTACATCAACACTTGTGACAATGATAGCTTATCAGAATTATGGAACAAACGTTTGGGTCATATGAGTGAAAAAGGTTTGATCATTTTGGAAAAGAAGAATGTGTTGAATGGTGTTTCCGATGCAAAGTTGAGAAAATGTTCACATTGTTTGGCAGGTAAGCAAAGACGAGTTTCCTTTATGTCATCCAAACCAAAGAAGAAATCAGAAGTGTTGGATTTAGTACATTCCAATGTGCGTGGTCTGATGAAGATACGGTCACTTGGTGGTGCATATTACTTTGTGACTTTCATTGATGATTGTTCTTGGAAAACATGGGCTTATACATTGAAAACGAAAGATCAAGTGTTAGATACTTTCAAGTCGTTTCAAGCATCGGTTGAAAGAGAAACCGGTAAAAAGCTCAAGTGTATCTGAATCGATAACGAGGGAGAGTATATTGGACCTTTCAACAAGTATTGTCAAAATCAAGGTATACATCATCAAAAGTCTCCTCCAAAGACACCACAATTGAACGGGTTAGCCTAAAGAATGAATATAACTTTGGTGGAAAGGGTGAGATGTTTACTTTCTCAATCAAAGTTGCCGAAATATTTTTGGGGAGAAGCATTGAGCACGATTGTACATCTTTTAAACCTCACTCCATGTGTTCCGTTGAAGTTTGATGCTCCAAATCATGTTTGGAGTGGTAAATATGTTACCTACAACCATTTTCGGGTGTTTGGATGCATGGTTTATGTGCATATTCCGAAGGACGAGAGATCGAAATAGGATGAGAAGTCGAAGAAATGTGTGTTTGTTGGATATGGACTTGATGAGTTTGGGTATCGATTCTTTGATTCGATTCAACGGAAACTTATTCGTAGTCGTGATGTCATATTCATGGAGGATTATACCAATGAGGATATAGACAAAGTTGAGAATAAAGATCCGATTTTTGATGACGGAGAAATGGTTGATACGGACTCAACTACTATTGCTCATATCCCTATCACTTTCGAAGATGTTCCAATTGAAAATCAATTTATGGATTTGAATATTGATAATGTTTTAAATCCTAATGACATTGTTGATGTAGGTGCTACGGAAGATGTTGTTGAAAATGAGGTTGAAAGTGTTGAGCAACCGGTTGCTTCTAATGAGTTGAGGTGGTATATTCGGGATAAAAGGCCTTCCATTCGATACCCCTCAAACGAGTATGTTTTTCTTACCGATGGTGGAAAACTCGAAAGCTTTAAAGAAGTTTTGGAGGATGAGAACAAAAAGGAGTGGATGGATGCCATGGAGGATGAAATGCAATCACTTCGTGAGAATAATACCTTTGAGTTAGTGAAGTTGCCAAAGGGTAAGAGAGCATTGAAGAATAGATGGGTTTATCAGATTAAGAAAGATGAATGTACTTCTCAAAGAAGATACAAGGTTCTCTTGGTGGTAAAAGGTTTTAAACAACGGGACAGTGTTGACTTTGGCGAGATTTTTGCTCCGGTTATGAAGATGCAATCTATTCGAGTGGTTCTTGGGCTAGCCACAAGTCTTGATTTGGAAGTAGAGAAAATAGACGTGAAGACGGCTTTCCTTCATGGTGATCTACATGAAGAAATTTACATGGGACAACCGGATGGATTCCGAGAGAAAGGCAAAAAAGGCTAGGTTTGTAAATTGGTAAAAAAGTATTTATGGTTTGAAACAAGCACCTCACCAATGGTATCAAAAGTTCAACTCGGTGATGATTGAACATGGGTACAAGATGACTAAGGTCGATCATTGTGTGTTTTTCCAGAATTTCTCTGAAGGTGATTTCATTATTCTCTTGCTTTATATGGATGATATGCTAATTGTTGGAAAGAATATTTCAAGAATTAAAGAGTTGAAGAACACTTTGATTGAATATTTTGATATGAAGAATTTAGGAGAGGCTCAGAAAATTCTTGGTATTGAAATTGTTCAAGATCGAAATGAGAAGAAGTTGTACTTGTCACAAGAAAAGTATGTGGAGAAAGTCCTTCGGCGTTTTAGTATGGATAGGGCAGCGGTGAGCATTCCACTTGCTTTTCATTTCAAGCTTAGTCATAAACTATGTCCATCTACGAATGAAGAAAAGTTGAGTATGAAGAACATTCCGTACTCGTCGGCCATTGGTAGTTTAATGTATGTTATGGTTTGTATAAGACCCGATATTGCTCATGTCGTGGGAATGGTGAGTCATTATCTCTCAAATCCGGGAAAAGATCATTGGGAGGACGTGAAGTGGGCAATGAGATATTTGCGTGGCACTTCAAATTTGAGACTAACTTTGGGATGCAAGAAGCCTATGTTGGTTGGGTATATGGATTCGGATCTAGCTGAAAGCTTAGATGATCGAAAATCCACTTCGGGGTATATGGTGACTTTTGCCGAGGGAGTCGTGGCTTGGCAATCAAAGTTGCAAAAGTGTGTTGCACTCTCTACTACCGAAGCCGGGTTTATAGCCGTCGTGGAAGCGTTAAAAGAGTTGTTATGGTTGAGGAAATTTGCAATGGAACTTGGTGTGAAACAAGAAAAGTATGTCTTGTTTTGTGATAATCAAAGTGCCATTCACTTATCGAAGAATTCCTCATTTCACTCGAGGTCGAAGCATATTGATGTTCTTTATCATTGGATTCATGATGCATTAGATTCCAAGTTGATGGAGCTTGAGAAGATTCACACCGATGACAATGGTTCTGATATGTTGACGAAGGTGTTGCCTAGAGGAAAGTTTGAGTTTTGTCGTATGGAAGGCGGATTGGTGTTGCCCTCCAACTAGTCGGTCGGGGGAGTTTGTTTGGAGAGGCCCAAATTGATGTAGGTCAGTGGCCCATTTGTTTCTATGCCTTTGTTATTACCCAACAAAGAGAATTAGGTTAATTTTATCCATTGTGTGTGAAAACAACAAGAAAAGTAGAGAGAAAAGTGAAATCCCGCAGCCTTATTTCAGCACAGAGCAGTTCCACTAAATCGGAGATTGCACAAAATTCAACTGTCGGATCATCTTGAAATTTTGACACAACTTTCATGACTCATAGGAGCATATTCTTAGAGATGTTCATTGGATTCAGAGCTTTCTAAGTTGGTCTGTCGAGTCCATCTTTGAGGTCTGAATTTCTTGGTGTTTTTGGGTTTTTTTTGTCTCTCTTGATTATTGTTGTATTCCAAGATTGATTGCAAATCTTGATGATGTTTATGTATGCCTCAAACTAGTGTTAGAGAGAACCTTGATTGTACCCATTGATTGATAATATTAGAGGATTTAAGTGGCCTATGGGTGCCATGGTTTTTTACTCCTAGTTAACGGAGGTTTTACCACGCTAAAATCTTGTTGTGTTGTTTTATGTGTTTTGTTGATTGTCGTTGCATTTGGTATTTGGGAGAGATTGTTTTGTTGGTTTATTCCATTGTGTTTGTGGACTTCCTCCCAACACACAAAACAATTGGAATGCAAACAAATATGTGTCTTCCTTGCATCTGGAGTTGTGCTGGTTGATTCACACGAGGAAGAAAATGTAATGAATACATTTTTTTTATTAAACAACACTTAGACTATAGGATTCATGATATCATGTATCAGGTCTCTTAATAATTTGTTAACATTGTAAGATCAATGATTCATAATAAAGTGCAACAATCTAGGGAGTTGGAGAGCAAACGAGCAAATCATAGTGACAAATATTTCATGTCCACCATGCAAGGAGTTTAAGGGAATCAAGGCCAGACATGCATTTCACTCAAAAATTAGAGACATGATCAAAAATCATCCCGGTGGATTGGAAATCTCAAAGTACAATCCAGGAAAAATTAGGGATAATGGCAAGTAACTATGTTCAACAAAGGGGCAAATCCTCAGCAGCAGTTACGTCGTCCATCAGAAAACTCCAATAAATGCCATCTTCGACAGAAGCTCAGGATGTCCAGAATTCAAAGTTGGTAGAAGGATAGTGGTCGTCATGTTTCAATGTAGCCCTTTTCCCTTAAATTACCATTTCTAACTTTGTAAATACTCTATGGAATCACGCGCTTGGCTGATTTCCATCCTATCAATAAAATTTGAGCCCTTGTGCTTTTGCTTGCAATTCTTATTTATTTTAGATTTATAGAACGACATTTTAACATGATCAACAGTTCTTGAAATAAAACAAAAATGAATTTACTTGTTAAAACCTTTTTCTGCTTTTAAATAAAAATGGCAATTTCTTTTGACTGTTGAACATCGAAAGAACGTCGCTCGCTACTCCAGAAATAAGCGAGCTTCAAAGTGCAGAATCGAAGTACACCTTCTAAGCCAGTGCGCCCGAATGAAGGATCAATTGTATCAGATGCGGCTTTCCCATCTGATACCCTCGGCTGAGTTCTTATCTCCTAAGCCCGACCAACGATATTCCCCGCAGGGACTGTCTCTCCTAAGCAAGGCAAAATTGCTACTTTTGGATCAACGGTACGACTTCGCACCGCGATGGCCGAGTATCCCGTCATGTTCATCTTTTAGTCTGTATGTCGCGTCAGTTTTGTCAGCATATACATACATACATCATGCATTCTATTTGCATTCTCATTCATATTGCATCACTATCACTCCAGTCAGTCTTATCCCTAGTGATAACTGTCTTCTCGGTCGAGTTGTCAGTTCTTTCCTTGATTAGGAAATGTTGCATTTGAATAATCTCTCCTCCAGTTTATTTCTGGATTGATGTTGGGTCCTTGACCACTTTGATAACTTGAACCTCTGAAAAACCAGAGAACCTTCAACCGATGTCACTCTTCGCCATTGAAGATGATATTTTCGCTTTCCCGGATTAAGGAAAATCCCCAGAGAAAGCCTCTTAATCAGAGATTCGGCAATACAACAGTTTTGCTCCGAAAAACCACTGATGAAAAGGTCATCGGCACCTCAAAATTGGATCCCATCTTATGGAATTTCTCTGGGAAGACCCCGAGAAAAGTATGATGTAAGACCCCAAACGGAAGCAGTCTCTCAAGAAACTCGCTTTCCCCAGTAGAGTCAACAAATGGCATCTCGAATAGAGAAGTTTGTGCACCTCTGCAACTCAGACGATTGGGTTCCCCAGCAAGTTTGACATCATTCTTTTTCCCATCAAATGGAATCTCCCCAGGAAAATTCGGCGAGAAGTTTGAGGAAAACCGCTACACGTAGCGTCCCTTGTTAATAAGGTTTATTGACAAAAGAAACTTAGACCAGTTCATTGGTAGGGAACCAAGAACGAGGGGAAGTTTATTTCAGAAACTAAGACCAGTTCATTGGTAGGAAACCAAGAATGAGGGGAAGTTTATTTCAGAAACTGAGACTAGTTCCTTGGTAGGAAACCAAGAACGAGGGGAAGTTTAATTCAGAAACTTAGACTATTTCCTTGGTAGGAAACCAAGAACGAGGGGAAGTTTATTTCAGAAACTTAGACCAGTTCCTTGGTAGAAAACCTAGAACGAGGGGAAGTTTAATTCAGCAACTTAGACCAGTTCCTTGGTAGACAACCAGGATCGAGGGGAAGTTTACCTTTTCTAAGCGTCATTGCTTAGCAAAAGAAGATGAATGCGTAAGCTACCATTCGTAACCACCATCAAAATTTCGAGTATTCCGATATTTAATCCTCTTGCACCCCGAATGCCCGAACGCCTTCGTCATTCGCACCTTCGGGTCCAAGAAGATTAAATAGGGGCATCTGCCATACCCCAAATTTTGACCACTAAGATTACCCATCATTGTGAAAATCAACGTCACAATTTGGAGGGACCATCATACCTCATCAGTCTCCCCAAAGATGGGTGACCATCCACTACAATCAAATTTAGGGTTTCCAGCCCTCTTAGAGCTTTTAGACAAAGGATCAATCAAGAAATGACATGATCTTCAACTTGTCTACACCTCTCAAACATCCACAAGGGATCAAGAGGACTCCCACTTTAAGGATTAAGCACAAGGCTGCTCCCTTCCAGGTGGATCAAGCCTCAAGATCGCCAGTGTCACCAAATTAGGGTTTGGTCGACCAGGGCCTCCAGTTGGAAATTTTCCTCTGGGCATGAGCCAATGCTTCAAAGAATAACCTAATATACTCCATGGAACCTCATGGACCCAAGTATCAAGTCAATTTGACCTCAGGGGATCCATTCATCAAAAATCAGGAATTAGGGTTTCTTGACCTAATTCACCCCTAAGTTGACTTTTGGGACAAATCATGAGCCAAGACCTCAAGAGAGGATTTGAGGGTCTCTAATACACCACATTGATCCATTTGCAACAATGGATTGATCCAAGAAGCTTGAGCAACAAGTCTCAATTTCATCAGTACCACAGTTAGGGTTTTGAGGAAAAAGTCAACTGTAGCTTTGACTTTTGACCAGGACATGCTCCCAAGCCCTAAGACATGATTCAATATACCCTATAACACCCATGAAACATGTCCATCAAGTTTTATTTAGGTCAAGGACATGATTTCCTAAAGGATTGCACAGTTTGGAATTCATCGGATAAAAAGTCAACTGTGCACAAAAGTCAACTTTGACTTTTTGAGATTTTTCACAAAAATGGATTTTTAACCCTAAAATGATGTTAATGTATGATTTGAATCATCATTCATCAAGAAAAATCAAAGAAAGTGGGATAACTTGTAAAAGGGGTAACCATAAAAACTTAGAAAATTTTCTAAGTTATGAACAAAGTGGCAAGGGTACCAACTTTGGAGGATCATAACTCCTAAACCACAAAGCCATTTTTCCCCATCCAAAGCTTGATTTGTAGATCTCATGGCCCTCTACAAAAGCTAAAAACTGACCACCCTCCAAATTCATCATGGATTTTGAGTTATGGAGTGATCAAAATCACAAAAAGTGAAAATGTCACTTTTTTCCAACACTTAGTGAAATTTCCACTAAGTCAGAAATTGCCTTCACTTTTTACCAAATGTAGGGGAATTTTTCACTTGGATCCAAAAAGTATCAAAACCAAATATGATCAAACAGTTGTTGTATCATATAAGGGCTTTCCAAAATGGCCAAGAACATCTCCAAATTCAATTTGAGCTAAGAGTTACGGTAGTGGCAAAATGCCTTGCTGAAAACTGCCAAGGCAAGGCAGAATTTTGCATTTTTGGTCGATTTGCCAAAATCAGCCAATTTCAAGCCTTGTCATCATCTTGGACACATCTGAGGATCAAATCTAAAGGGGATAATCACTGTTCCAAGCCTCAAAGTCCTTGGAACAAGAAGTAGCATGCCAAACCTAGAATTGCCTAAAAGAGGGACAAGACTCCAATTTTGGATTGGAGCATTTAATAGATGCTCAGAGGTGGCATGGACTGACACATTTGCAACTGAATTCAGTCAAGATTCCTCCAACAAGTAGGGAACCAAAGCTCTGTGCTCTAACCTCTAGTCAATGGCTAGAGAAGACTTAGATTTTCATTTGCCAACATTGGCCAAACCTCTGCTGCAGTTGCCATTCACTATTGATCCCAAAACAAACTTGCTCTACTATAAATAGAGCTCATTTGTGATCAGTTTGAGTACACCAAAGCCATCAAACAGATTCTTTCCTCAAAATCACCTTCTCACTTCCAATTTTGCCTTCTAAGGCAAGCCACTATCGGGTTTTGAGTTTGAGAGCAATTCCAATCAAACCAATCACACACACACCTCATAAACATCATATACAAGTGATCCAAACACTTAAACAACATCTGGAACATTGATTTCTCAGAATCACCAGCCAGTTGCTCAAGGTTTTAACCAAGTTGCAGTTGAGATGCCATGAAGTGATCCATCCATTTCCAGTCAAGTCCAAGCATTCAAACACACTCCATAGGGTGTAAGGAAGCTGTTCAGATCATCACAACTCATCTGTAACACCTCCAACTAAAAAATCACATTGCACTTGCTGTCACGACCTTCAAGTAAGCCTAAACTTGGTCATCTCTTAATCTATGCATATTTCCTCGCACAATACTTTTGCCAAATGTTCATAATCATGCATAGAATGTTTCCCCTCAATTAATTGCTTTGTTTGAATCGTGTATCAAAATTCTCAGCCTTCATACAAATTTTAGGGTTCTTGAGGTTTTGTCTTGATTTCTTATTCCATGTTAAAAATAAATGAAATTAAAGACCATAGACATGATCGTGAGGTTGAAACGAGCAGATTGATATGTGGTTTGCATGATTCCATCAAGTATTCAGTGAGATTGGAGAGAAAATGCAAATCTGGGCAAAACTCAGAACACGCGCGTGTTCATGGGTGTTCTTGGCGCCCTTTTTTGAAAACTCAAATATTTGAATTTTGTGATTTTATTTAATTGATTCAAAAATTAATTTATCTCTGAGTTTTAATGATTTTGAGTTGATTCTTTTTTTAATAATTCACAAAAATGTTAAAATATTTTATTTTACCAAAAAATCCCAAAAATATTATTTATTTCATATAATTGATATTTTTGCAAAGAATTAATATTTTAATTATTTTTTACATTTAAAATATTTTTTCCTTTTTGATTTTGCAAATTTTAATGACTTCTAGTCATTTTGTAGGTCAAAACATGATTTTTGAAACATTAATCCAAGATCACAATTTGTTTTCCACATGTTAAACAATTTTGATCATTTTAATTGAATTTTTTATTCAATTAAAATACATTTTGGAAACAAATTAGGGTTTTGATTAATTCAACCCTCACAAATCATTTTCAAACACTCATGGGCCTCTATTAGAGTGTAAGACCCAATCCTCTTTTAACCAAAACAATTTTGGGCCTCAGATATTATATAAGTCCCTCTGCGTTAAAAGAAAAGTTCGGCGCAATCGTCGTCCGTTTAAAAATGAACCATTTGGGTCTCTCCTCGAGCTATAAGACCCATTCAAAACTTTTGGGCCTCTATTAGAGTGTAAGACCCAACCCCCTTTGAAAACCAAACCATTTTGGGCCTCAGTCATTGTATAAGACCCACTGCATTTTCAAAAAACTCGGCGCGATCGCCATTTCAAACGAAAAATCATCTGGGCCTACCCTCGTGTTATAAGCCCCATTCTTTTTCTTTAAACCTTTTAGGCCTCTTAATAGAGTGTAAGACCCATCCCTTTGTACATAAAATGTTTTTCGGGCCTCAATCACTTGTATAAGTCCCTCTGTACAAAACGACAGTGCAATCACTGATAAAAACTTGGGCCTCTCCTTGAGCTGTAAGCCCCAACCTCTTTTCAAAATACTTTATCCTTTAATTTTGAATATATTGTTGTTTTCAATCTTTCTTTGTTGAACAACTAACTAAACAGAATGGAAGCTCTACAATCGAGTAAGTGGTTATATGCTTTCTTTATCCGCTTTCATATACATATAACTGTATTGTGGGCTGTTTCACTGTAAGTCTTCTTTCATAAACTCATATCGACTGTGTAATAATAGTATAGATATTTAGAGTTTCCCCGGCAACTACGTCTAGCACTAAGCCTTGTTGATTACTCTTAAAATAGACAAAACTAGATCCCCATAGGATTACCAGATACAGTCTTCCCTCCTCTTGGGGTTAAACAATATGGAGACGTGAAAGGCAGCATTCTCGGTGAACCCTTTCACAGATTGTCACCTTTATAAATCGTCAAAGAAACTCTATTCCCCAGAGATGATCTTTTCTCCGTGAATGGCATCTCTTGAGTTTCTTCCAAATTCTCGAACTTTCCTGGCTTGATCTATTCTCTGTGAATAGCCTGTCTTGAATTTCTCGGGGTTTGGGGACCCACAGGCTTCTTAAAAGCATCCTCGCCTCCTCTTGGGCGTTGTACAAAGACCCGTCGGCTTCTTACAAGTATTCACAACCTCCTCTTAGGCTTCGTATAAATGATTTCTTCCTCCGAGAATGATAGCCTCCTCTTGGGCTTCGTACAAATTATCCCTCGGCTTCTTAAATGTTTCCAGCCTCCTCTTGGGCTTCGTACAAATTGTCCCGACGACCTCCTAGAGGTATAGTAACAGAAATTAGTCATCTTAATAGAACAGTCTTTCAAAAAGTCTAGATCTTGCTAATGCTGTTTCTTAAACGTAGTACAAAAGATGAAACTCTATACTTGGACAGTCTAATTCCCTTGAGTCTCAAAGACATTCTCAAGCTCCTTTCAAAACTAGGAGAGGAAACCCGTAGACTCTGACAGTATCAATACCCTTTGGATTTCCCATTTCCTTAAAGAACAGGAAATAACCCTGATCCTCGAATCAAATCCCTGAGTGCAAACAGTACTCATATAAGAACTGATTTTCTCTTTAAATCAGCGTACTGAACCTGTCACTCAATTGAAACAGTAACCCTAGCCTCCTCTTGGGCTTTGTACAATGATTCTCCCCAGCGGAGTTAACCTTTTCAGACTCTCTTGTTGAGTCATACCTTTTAGCCTCCATCTCGGGCTTTGTACGAGATACAAAACACTCTCTTGTTGAGTATAAAAGACTCTCTTATTAAGTCCAACCTTTAGCCTCCGTCTTGGGCTTCGTACAAGACACATATAAAAGATTCTCATGTAGAGTCAACCCTTTTAGCCTCTCTCTCGGGCTTCGTACGAGACACACAAAAATCACCCTCTTGTGGGGTCGATAGCCTCCTCTTAATCTTTGTATAAGGAAACCCCCGGTTGAACCAATCAACCTTTTAGCATCAAAGTTGTGCCTCGTTCACAGTATACAAACATCAACAATTCCTTTCCCTTCATCTAATTGCTGTAAGCGGCAAGCCTCTGGATCATCTACATCCATGCCACTGTCCCTCTTTTAGCATGAGAAGTTCCTAAGGAAAGATGGCATTGCTCTACACTGAGTTAAAGTCTTCTCCTTCAGGTCGAAAACCCTTATAAAGGAAATTATGGCATTGCTGGATTCACATATCCCAGTTAAAGTAATCCTCCTTTATAACCAGTCACCCAACAATTGTGACAAACAGACCCCTTTAGAGATGACAAATTCTCTCTAAAGTCAACACCCTTTTAGCTTCACATCTTGGGCTTCGAACAAGATACAAATAGACTCTTCAGCTTCATATCTTGGGCTTTGAACAAGATACAAACCACCTTTAGCTTCACGTCTTGGGCTTTGAACAAGACACCAAAACACCATTTCCTCCCATAGAATAGGAGGAACTACGATCGCTCTGATTTCCCTGTTTCGGTAAACGGGAATACGTAGGCATAAGATTGAAATAAAGATCTTAACGAGCACACTAATACAAAGCCCAAATCCCGTACCTTCATATATCAATCGAAAAGCATCAGTCTTAAACTCCCACCAATCCCCCGGGTACTATTTTAACAAAATAACCTAAGAGAGACCCACAATCTTTGTAGCATCTGTAAACCAACAGTCATCTGTTTAAACTCAGTTTGCAAGCAAGGTTAATTAGAGACATCTATTTCCCTTCCTTCATCAGCTTCAATAGGATAAAAAATGAATCGAACTGTAGTACCAAAGCGATAGTGGTTCGCAACCACGTCCAAAATCGCTCGCTACAATATCGTACCAACACAACACTACCTTTGCAGATGTTCAGATTTGACTATTCAGACTATGCTAGTTTGTTGATTCTGGTGTTGCATATCATCTCATCATGTCAAATTAATTTTTGCATAAGCATTTTAAAACTTTATTTTTCATAAATTGCATTCATTCTTGCCCGCATATGCATGTCCTTCATACGGGAACCTTTGCTTACTATGATCATTTCCGGCTTGTAGCAAGACGACGACTCGACGTCGGTATTTCACTCGCTCAAGCAAATCCAGGATCATGGCTGACTTTGAAGTTGAGAACACTGCTTATAAGGAAACTCTGGCTCAATTCCAAGGTTGGATGGATCAGTTCCAGATGAACATGGATGTCATCATGGAACTCCTTCATGCTCAGAGGGACGCCGCTGCTGCTGCCATTATTGTTGCAACCCCTACTGATGCAACTATTGTCACTCCTATTGTGACTGTTCCTCCTGTTGTTACGGTTACTCCTGTTGTTGTTGTTCCTTCTCCTGCTATGGTTGAGGTACCAGTTGAGCCTGTGAATCAGCCTGTTGTTCAACCCGGTTGGAACCAGATGCCCGCGGGTTTTCCTTGGGGCATGCCTCCGAATTACACTCCTCAGATTGCAAATAATGGTAGTGCCTTCATGCCATATCAGCCTTTTGTTGCGCCCATGCCTAATGGGAATGCTGTTGCATATCCATGGGTCATGCCTACTCCCGTCCCACCTCCAGTGTTGAATGATGATCATGAGAATCTTCAGGTTCAAACTCATCAAACTTCCGGGTTGGCTGACACTGAAACTCCTGATGAAGAAGAGCATGTGTATAGAGGTCCTCCTATTCATGTTCCGGTTTCATCTCAAGCTGCTCAAACGATTGTTCAGAATGTTCATCCTGGGATGTTCTACCCTTGGGCATCTTCCTCAGCTGCTGGGGTACCTCCTCCGAATTATCCATATGGTGTTCTGATGGGTCAGAATGTTGGTCAGATGATTAATCCGGGTTTGGTATATCCTTCTCAGTTTGCTACTCTGCAAGTGAATGCTCCTGCCGCTTCTCAGCTGCTAAATCCTCAGGTTCTTGTCAGGCCTGTCAATCAAAGTAGATATGTTGACTACAAGTTGTTGGAAGACCGTATCAGAGCTATTGAAGGGTTTTCTGCTTTTGGCTTGGAGGCCAAAGATTTGGGTCTGGTTCCAAATGTCGTGCTGCCGCAGAAATTCAAGATACCTGATTTGCCAAAGTATAAAGGTTTAAGCTGCCCGCGTAGTCACATCACTATGTATTGCAGGAAGATGGCATCCCATATTGATAATGATGAATTGCTTGTTCATTGTTTTCAAGATAGTTTGTCTGTGGCTTCATTGGATTGGTACATGGGCCTGGAGCGCAGTAAAATCCGTACTTGGAGGGATCTATCTGAAGCGTTCGTGAAACAATACAAATATAACCTCGATCTGGCGCTAACTAGATTGCAATTGTAGAATCAGTCTCAGCGCTCAGCTAAAACATTCAAGGAGTATGCACAAAGATGGCGTGAGATGGCATCTTGTGTACGACCGACTCTCTCTGACAATGAGTTGATTGACATCTTTATGGGTACCTTACAAGGATCTTACTACGAGAAAATGCTGGGTAGTTCTTCGTCGTACTTCGCTGATGTTGTAATGATTGGTGAACGGATTGAAAATGGTTTGAAGACTGGAAAGATTCCTGGAGCTGCTTCCCAGCAGCCAACCACTCGGAAATCTTAGAACAGTTAGTCCAAGAAAAAGGATGGTGAAGCCAACACTGTGATAGCTCAAGTTTCTCCTCAGTATCAAGCTCCCATGGTTCCCATGCCGTATTATCCATATCCATACATTGCTGCTGCACAGTATCAACAACCTCTATATCAGTATCATCCACAAGAACCAGTTCAGAATGCTCAGAATCAGCAACAGACTCAATAGAACAAAAATCAGCAGAATCAGAACCATCAGAACAACAACAATCAAGGAAACCGTAAGCGTCTGAATTTTGACAGAATTCCGGTGTCATACACGGAATTGTTTCCTTACTCGGTTCACCAAGGGGCAATTGTCCCCAAGCAGATTACACCTGCAATTACTCCATTTGGCCCGAAGCATAATCCAAATGCGTCATGTGCTTTTCATGCTAGATACATAGGACATTCAAAAGAGGACTGTTTTGTTTTCAAAACCAAAGTTCAGGAACTCATTGATAAGAAGGTTCTGACTTTCGTCGAGGAAGGACCTAACATTCTGAATAATCCGTTGCCGAATCACGGTGGACCTGACGTTAACACGATTGGGGATAGTTCAAGGGCTAAATTGATCACGGATGTCGACGAAGTAAAGACTCCGATGGCTGTGGTTTTCAAGAGGTTGAATAAACACGGGTTGTTGAAAGGATTGCATGGTAAGTGTCAGATTTGTGACGATAATCCTAACCAGTGTCGAAGGCTGAAGGGCTGTGTTCAGATTCTGATGAACCGTGGCGAAGTGCAATTTGCCAGATCTAAACCTGTTGAGGAAGTTGCTGCCATTGAGCCGTTCACCATTGTCTATAGGAAGGTTCTAGTTGAATTCCCTAAGCAGAAGAAGGTGCAACCCATCGTTGTTTGTCCGCCGAAGCCGTTTCCGTATCAGAATTCTACGGAGGTACCTTGGAAGTACGGGTCTACCATATTTTCTGGAGGTCAAGAGATAAGGTTCGCCGAATCTGAGATCGTAAATGTTACAGCCGATGGAGGTATAACTCGTAGTGGACGAGTGTTAGCTCCGAAGGTCACTACGAAGCCTGTGCAAATTCCAACTGTTGTTCCTCCCAAGGAGACACCTGCATCTGTAACCCCTGTTGTTCAAAAAGGGGCGTCATGTACTACCATTCCAGTACCGACTATCCCGTCCAAGGATGTTTCAAAGAACAAAAGACCCGTGATGATCAATAGTTCCTTAAGTTAATCAAGAAAAGTGACTTTAAGATTGTGGATCAGCTGGGTCAGACTCCCTCGAGGATCTCAATTTTGTCCTTACTTATGAGTTCTCCTGCGTACATATCAGCTTTGTTGAAAGTCTTGAACAGTGCCCATGTCATGCAAGATATATCTGTCATCGAGTTTGATGATGTAGTGGCCAACATAACTGCAAGTCGGTATTTGGGCTTTAATGAATCAGAATTGCCTCCTGAAGGAACTGCCCACAATAAAGCGCTGCACATATCTATAACCTGCACAGACACCCTGTTGTCTCGTGTTCTACTGGATATCGGTTCTTCCCTCAATGTGATGCCCAAGGGCACATTAAGTCAATTACTGGTGGAGGGAAATGAGATGAGACCGAGTGCCTTAGTTGTCAGAGCCTTTGACGGGTCTCGAAGGTAAGTTATTGGAGAAGTGGACTTACCCATCAGTATTGGGCCGCATTTGTTCACCATTACCTTCTAGGTGATGGATATCAATCCGGCATACAGTTGCCTATTGGGTCGTCCATGGATCCACGCCGCAGGGGCAGTTACCTCCACTTTGCATCAGAAGTTAAAGTTCATATTTGATGATCAGCTTTTCATCGTCTGTGGTGAAGAGGATTTGATTGTAAGCGAGTTATCATTTTTTTGATACGTCAAAACTGAAGAAGGCATAGCTGAGGTGCTGTTGCAGTGTCTCGAGTTCAAAGATGTCAGCTCTGCTTCAACTAGTCAAAGTAGATCACCTCAATTGACTTTAGCGTCCGCTAAAAGTGCTAATGAGACTATCCAGAAAGGTGCTTTGTCCGGCTGGGGGCATGTGATTGATGTGGTTGAGAAGCATAATCGTTTTGGATTAGGTTATCGTCCTGGTCATCAATCTAGTTCCTTTGGTCAAAAGCAGTGCAACTTAATCAAGTTCAATAGCTCGGGTTTCCAGCAAGGTGACATCGTGGCAGCTACTGATGATGCTGGTCCCAGTAATCAGACTTTAAGCTTTGTGCGCAAGTGTCCGCCGGGTTTCAAGCTCAACAATTGGACATCTACCGTGATTCCTGTGGTTTTCCCATATAACATGTAATGCATTTTTCTTTCTCATTCCCTCGTCCTCACCCGAGACGAGTGGATAGCTTGTAAAGGGCCTCACGTTTTTGCAATATTATGTGATCAATAAATAAAAGTTTTTTTGCATTCAAAATCATGCTCTATTTTCTTTCTTTATTTTACTTTTTCACAAACAAATGGCAAAAGTTTCTTTTTCTTTTCACTTTTCAAAATAGCTCATTCTATTCATAAACATGCAGAAATAATAAAAGCATTGATAACAACATGGAAAACATCCATTGTAATTCTGGAATTCCAATTAACCAAGCCGAAGAGGATGGTGAGGAAGATTGTGAATTACCGGCTGAACTAGCAAGGCTCCTTGAGCACGAGCGTAGAGAGATTCAGCCACACAAAGAGCCAGTGGAAGTTGTCAATCTTGGTACTGATGAGGTCAGAAGACAAGTCAAGGTTGACGCATCCCTCGCAAAGCATGTACACTCCGAGTTGGTCAAGTTGTTGAAAGAGTATGTTGATATCTTCGCCTGGTCCTATCAAGATATGCCTGGGTTGGATATCAACATCGTTGAACATCACTTACCACTTAAGCCCGGATGTCCTCCCGCCAAGCAGAAACTCAGAAGGACTAGACCCGACATGGCACTCAAAATCAAAGAAGAGGTAAAGAAACAACTTGATGCTGGGTTCCTAGCCACTTCTGAATATCTTGAATGGATTACCAACATCGTCCCGGTTCCTAAGAAAGATGGTAAGGTCAGAATGTGTGTGGATTATCGAGATCTCAACAAGGCAAGCCCAAAGGATGATTTTCCTTTGCCTCATATTGATGTCTTGGTCGACAACACAACGTAGTTATCTGTCTTTTCCTTTATGGACGGTTTCTTAGGATATAATTAGATCAAGATGTCCCCAGCTGATATGGAGAAGACTACTTTCATCACGCCGTGGGGTACATATTGCTACAAGGTTATGCCATTCGGTCTAAAGAATGCAGGGGCAACATACCAACATGCCATGACAACCCTCTTTCACGATATGATTCATAAAGAGATTGAGGTTTACGTGGACGATATGATTGGCAAGTCCAAAACTAAGGATGATCACCTGGTTCATATGAAGAAACTGTTTGACAGACTCCGAAAGTTTAGATTGCGGTTGAATCTTGCGAAGTGTACCTTCGGAGTCCGATCTGGTAAACTGTTGGGCTTTATCGTGAGTCAGAAGGGCATTGAAGTTGATCCTGATAAGGTTCGAGCAATTCAGAAAATGCCGCCTCCCAAAACAGAAAAAGAAGTCCTTCTAGGCAGACTCAATTACATTTCAAGGTTCATTTTCCATTTGACGACTACCTGTGAACCAATGTTCAAATTACTAAGAAAAAATCAATCGGTTGAATGGAACAATGATTGTCAAGAAGCATTTGACAAAATAAAACAATACTTACAAGAACCACCGATCTTAGTACCACCGGTTCCTGGTAGGCCTTTAATCATGTATCTCACCATTCTCGATGAATTAATGGGATGTGTATTGGGTCAACATGACGACACTGGCAGAAAAGAACATGCAATATACTATCTGAGCAAGAAGTTCACTGATTGTGAGACCAGATACTCACTCTTAGAGAAAACTTGTTGTGCTCTGGTCTGGGCTGCTCGACGCCTACGACAATACATGATTTGCCATACTACTTTGTTGATATCCAAAATGGATCTGATAAAGTATATATTTGAAAAGCCTGGTGTCTCTGGAAGAATTGCTCGGTGGCAGATGCTGTTAACCGAATATGATATCCAACATATTACCCAGAAAGCAATAAAAGGGAGTGTCTTGTCTTACTACCTTGCCCATCAACCTGTAGAGGGTTATCAACAGATGAAGTTTGACTTTCCCGATGAGGATGTTCTGTTCATTAGAGATTATGAGACTCCAAACCCTGACATAGGACCCGAACCAGGGGCGTGATGGACGCTCGTGTTCGATGGTGCCTCCAATTCTAAAGGTCGTCGAATCGGTGATATCCTCATCTCTCCAACAGGTTTTCACCTTCCCATCACTGCCAGGTTATGCTTTGCATGTACCAATAATATGGCTGAATACGAAGCATGTATCTATGGTATTGAAGCGACTATCGACATGAGAATCAAGATTCTTGAGGTCTATGGAGATTCTGCCTTGGTCATCGGTCAAGTCAGAGGGAATTTTGTGACTCGGGATTCCAAACTGGTTTCGTACCAACAACACATTGCGAAGTTTATTCCTTACTTTGATGAGATTTCTTTTCATCATATCCCCAGAGAGGAAAATCAACTAGCTGATGCTCTTGCCACTCTAGCATCCATGTTCAAGGTCAAGTGGAAGAATGAAGCTCCCCATATCCACATTGATCACTTGAACGAACTAGCACACTATTTAGCAATCGAGGAAGAGTCTGATGACAAGCCTTGGTTCTATGACATTAAAAGATATCTGGAAAAACAGGAATATCCCGAGGGTATCACTATCACTGATAAGAAAGCTCTTAGGTGGCTTTGCGCCAAATTCTTCTTAAGTGATGGTATACTGTACAAGAGGAATTATGATTCCGTGTTGCTCAGATGCGTGGATAGACACGAAGCAAACACGATCATAAGGTCCATACATGAGGGTTGCGAGGGTGTACATGCTAAAGGTCCTGCTATGGCCAAGAAGATCCTTCGAGCTGGGTATTACTGGACAACAATAGAGGTAGATTGTTACAACTTTGCCAAAAGATGTCACAAGTACCAAATCTACGGAAACAAGATCCATGTGCCTCCAACTCCATTGAATGTTTTGACTTCACCTTGGCCATTCTCCATGTGGGGTATAGATATGATTGGAATGATCGAGCCGAAGGCTTCCAACGGTCATTGATTCATTCTGGTTGCTATCGACTACTTCACCAAGTGGGTTGAAGCCAATTCTTATGCAAACATTACACGACAAGTGGTTGCCAGATTCATCAAGAAAGAGATAATCTGTCGTTATGGCATTCCTAGCAGCATTATCCCGGACAATGCAAGCAACCTGAACAACAATATGATGAAGGAGTTGTGTCAAGAATTTAAGATCAAGCACCACAACTCTACACCATATCGACCCAAGATGAATGGCTCTGTTGAAGCAGCAAACAAAAACATTAAGAGGATTGTCCAGAAAATGGTCAAGACTTACAAGGATTGGCATGAAATGCTTCCCTTTGCACTGCATGGCTACCGAACTTCAGTTCGCACTTCTACTGGGGCAACTTCGTATTCACTAGTGTATGGTATGGAGGCAGTTTTACCCATTGAAGTCGAAATTCCTTTGCTCAGAGTCATCATGGAAGCAAGTCTTGACGAAGCTGAATGGGTTCAATCCAGATACGACCAGCTGAATCTCATTGAAGAGAAGCGTCTTACAGCCGTTTGTCATGGTCAATTGTATCAGAGACGCCTCAAACAAGCTTTTGACAAGAAAGTTCTTCCTCTAACATTCTGTGAAGGCGAACTCGTGCTCAAGAGATATTCACCTGTTCACTCGGATCCACGAGGCAAATGGACTCCCAACTACGAATGACCCTTTGTTGTCAAGAAGGCCTTCTCAGGCGGAGCCCTGATCCTCACCACCATGGATGGGGAGAAGTTGTCGTTGCCCGTGAACTCTGATACAGTAAAAAAATATTATGCCTGAAAAAAAAAGGATAAGAGTCCGCTAGATTGACATCCTCAAGGACAATTTAGGCAAAAATGGGCGTCCCGATGGACCAAAAAAAAGAGATGTCCATGCAAAAGTTAGGGTCAGTAGAAAAAAAACAATAATAGCCCGCTAAGTTGAAAACCCGAAAGGGCGACTTAGGCAAAAATGGGTATCCCGGTGGACGAAAAAATAATAATATAAAAACATGTCCAGGCAAAAATTAGCGATAAAGGCATTGATTGTGAACACTTGAGACTCTCTTCATCACAGCTAGACCTCAGACGGTAAGAGAACATTCCAATCATCATCAACAGGTGCAAGGCGTTGGAACCTAGACTTACAGTGGTTGGTGGCCAGTGTTGTAATTAATGCAAAGCATGATTTCCCTTTGCCATTTACACTTGTTTTTCAATTTTATTGCAAAATTCCTCATCAAGGATTTTGCATCCTTGTACACACTTTATGTACAAAATTTTACATTCAATAAAATGCATTCTTTGTTATCTCAATTTGTTTTCATTTAAGTATTTTGTTTGCAAATTAAAAAATTATTTGCGATCACATAATACAATAAAGCATTGAGAACAATAAAAAGCTGAATCAATCGAGAAAGCATTATGCATTGCATGTGTTACTGGTAATTCCTGCAGGATAATCGTTAATATCCATTGGTAAGCCTAACGCCTGGCCAGCAGTGTGATGGTTCTATGAAGAAGTTGTTGTTGCCTCAGCAGTTCCTCAGCAGGGTCATCATTCTCCCCAGCAAGCGCCATTATGATTTGTCGAAAATCTTGTTTGTTTACATATCTTTTCTTCGACAGATTTGTAATGCCTCTAGGCAGGTTGCCAAAGTGTTCCCAGCAAAGACACTTTGCTCTCTTTTCCCCAGCAAGGGTTGTACATCCTCTCCAGTAATTTGAAACTATCTGTCTCCAGCAGCAGTGGGTTATCCTCAGCAAAGTCAACATGATTTGGAAATATGTTTTTCCCCACACAGAGCCAGTCTTGGTAGAAAGGATCAAATTTGATCCCCAACAGGGACAGCCATGGTGACTTAGAAACCTGAGGTGTTCTCGGTTTCTTTCCCTGGCGGAATCATCATCCTTTGTGAACTCTCTTCTACAGCAGAGTTTGTCTTCATCTGCGGATCCTCCCAACCGAGGGTGTTGAAGTCATCTTGCTACGATTTTTGCCTAACCACTTCACATTATGCCTTACCTTGCACCTTTGCATTGCAGGGTATCAAGCATCATGTAGAAACACATACATAGCATATGCATCGATCATACTCCCTCTCTGTTTTCCTGCCTTATCTCCCAACAGATTTTTCAGCCAACTTTGCACTTATCTATTCTTTCTTAACACTCTTCTTTTGTCGCCGTCGGCCAAATTCTCGAGCTACTCTTTTATTTAATCCCCTTTTACCTCGAATTATCGAAAAGCTGGCGTAATTCGTACATTCAGGTCCAAGCGGATTAAATAGGGGCAGCTGTCGTAACCCAAAATTTGACCTCCCTCTTTTGCCTTTTGTATGAGAATAAGCATTCGCATCGTTAGCATAAGCATTCGCACTTTTCTTTGTGTGTCTCCTGTTGCAGGATATTCATGTTTTCCAAGCCCGATTAATCATATCCTCACAAGATCATCCCATCATCAAGACAAGCACAAAATGAAGGTTTCTATGCCTATTCATCAATACAAGAGGTGGAAAATCGAAGCCGGGACCACAACACATTTTTTAGGCAAATTGGGCATATTTTGGCATGGTTAATCGATTAACCATTTACAGTGCAATTGTGTTAATCGATTAACACAGGTAGAATATGCACAATTTGCTGCTTTTTCATAACAACACCTTTGCACACACTTTGGTCTTAGATTCTACAGTATTCTAGCAGCATGTGGAATATTCTAGACATCTCAATTCATTCCAAGTGCATTTGCTATAATACTTCACTTCAAATCAAGTGCACCATGTTCCTTGTTTTCCAAGTAATGTGGATCTTTGGATGTTGAAGTTCACCTTGGGATTGCTACCGAGTTGGTTCTAACTAACCGAGTTAACCACCTTGACTCGGTGAGTCAAGTCCAACTAACTCCTAACCTAGTTCCAAACCCAAAGCTAAGTCTAAACCATATTCCAAACCATCTCACACTCCAAACCTAAAATCTATATAAACACAGCTTCACTCACTTTTCAATCTCTCTACCATTTTGCTCCATTTTCTCCACAACCATTCTCTCCTATTTCTCACATTTCACTCTCAATTCTCTCACATTCTGATTTTTGCTACTTCATTTTCATCTTCATCTCAATTCTCTCCCAAAACCTCACTAAAATCTCTTAATTCTTGAAGGATAATCACTTTTCACATTGAAAGTGATTATTTCTTGAGCTTAACCTCCATTGCCATTCCATTATACTGGTTTTTTCTGGAGTTCTAGTAGCTTTTGGATTCATCTCAAGTGATCGATTCAAGTTTCTTCGGTGATAACTCTCATTTTGGAGTTTTCGTGGCGATTTGAAACTTATTCATGAACTTTTGTTGCACACTTTCAATTATTCAAATTGTTCATACTTTTGGTATCATGTGAATATAATCATTCTTGCATTTCTCTTTGATCACCGTAGCATGACTTTGTGTTGCATATTTGTTGATCATTTGGTACTGTTTTGTACTCCCTTCCTTGGTTTTGCATTAAGTTTCATACTTCATGGATGAGCTTAATTTTGTATAATCAATAATTCCCCCTTTTGCCTTAATAATTTTTCATCCCCTTTGGAAAATTATTGGCATGGCTTTCCCTTTGATTAATTGATCGAAACCATGTTTCAATTAGTTGATCTTCCCCTTTCCTCTCTTTAGGCTTCCTTAAGAGCTTTCTCTCTCGATCCCCCGTGGAGTTGGAGTTTCGCGATGCGCCTTGCATCGGAGCACTGTATAATTGAAGTTGTTACGATGTCCGTTTCTCCACGCAGGACCATTGTACAAATTGGAGTTGTTACGCTGTCCGTTTCAATTTCTGCACTATACTTTGTATGCTAGAGAATGAATGAGGAGGGAGTTGTCCTACCCTCATTCTGAATATTTCTTGGGTAAGGGCGTTGGCCCTCTCGCTGAGAATAGTCACCTTTATCCTTAAACTGTTGTGTTCCTCCATCCCCGGTTGAGTTGATCCCTGATCACTTTTATCTTTTTCAATCTCTCTTTTGATCAATCACTATTTCTCTTGGTTAAAGATCATTGTCTCTTGGGTTAGCACCCAGCTCTTACCCTACTCTTTTCTTGCAATCATTGTTCTTTTGATTCCCCTGGAGAGTCTCTTTCCTCTTTCTTCGGTTAAACACAGTTTTCCTGTTAAATACCGAAACCCCTGCGGATGTTCACGACCTTCGTTTGGTTCTTCTCCCTTTGTTTGGTTAATCACTGTCTGTCAGTTAAAACACCAATGTTTGTCTCTTTTCTCAGTTAACCACAGTCCGTCTATTAAAATACTAAGTTTCCCCGGGTTAATCACCTTCTCTCGGTTAATCACCCTTTTCTTCAGTTAAACACAGTCCGTCTGTTAAAATACTGAATCCCTTTTTTTGAGTTAATCACCTCCCTTTGGTTAATCACTCATTTTTCTCGGTTAATCACAGTTCTCCTGTTAAAACTGAACCCCGCAGCTGGCAACCTTTTTTGGTTTGAATACTTGCACCCTTGGGCTAGTAACCTCTTTTGGTTCAATACTCTTTCTTCGTTGGTTAAGTGATGTTTATTCAGTCAATACCAACACCCCTTTTGGGTTACGACCTTCGATCGGTCCTACACCCGCTCTTCTGGTTGATCACAGTTTTCTCTCTTAAAACCAATGCTTCTCTATCCCTACACAGTTGCAATCCTTGTTTCCTCGGTTAACCACTGTTTATCAGTTAACATACCGATGTCCCCTCCGAGTCAAACAACTTCTCTTGGTTCAGCACTCTCTCTCTTGGTTTATCACAGTCCGTCTGTTGACACCAGCCTCTTTTCCCCGCCAGGGTCTTACTTTCTTTCTTCGGTTAACCACTACCGGCCAGTTAATACACCGAGTCTTGCTTTTCTCTTGGTTTTCACCACTATCCCTTTATTTGGATCCCCAACGGATTCTTTTCTATACCCTTTTCTCTTACTTTCTTGGTTTTGACACCAATTTCTTTCTGTTATCCCCAACGGAGTTTCTTTCCTTCTTGGTTTTGACACCATTCACCTCCTAGTCTCGTGAAATCGCTCTTATTATGTGGTCTTCCCTAGTAGAGTTTTTATTTCACTCTTGCTCTTGGTTTTGACACCACTACTTTTGTTTTCCTGTTTCTTTCTTGTTTTGTTTTCCGTTCAGTTCCCCGAACTACGGAAGCCCTGATTCTGCATTCGTTCGAATGTCAGATACGTAGGCACGAGACGCGATGTCTTGGCGGGCACACTTCCACCCTTCTTTCCTTCTCCCTTTCTTCCTTCTTTTCTGTACCCTTGTTCCATGAACTACGACGCTCTGATTTCCTCATTGCACTATGATTGTACGTAGGCACGAGGGCCACAATCCTCCGCGAGCACTTTCTTTCTTTTCTTTCTTTTTGCCCTTTCTCTCTCTCTCTCTCTCTCTCTCTCTCTCCTGCTTCTCTTAGCTAGAAGCCTTTAGATAGATAACCTATCCAAGCCTAGAAGCAAGCGAAATGGTTCTCGTCGAGTACGATAGATGCGTTAGGTGCTAGTACCTTCCTTTCGCATAACCGACCCCCATTCCCATTTCTCTTCCCCTTGGGTTTTATCGATATTTTCCCTGTCCTTTGGGACTAAATAAAGTTCGGTGGTGACTCTGTTGTATCTTTGAGTGTGCGATTCACTCAGGATGTAAACCAGCCATCTTCACTAGGGAACAAACAAAGGTGATGGTGTTGAAACCAAAAGAAAAGGGGTTCGATGTAGAAACTGTCTGACAGTGGTTAACAGAAGAGAGAGAGTAGGACCCCGCGGGGAAAAGGTTTTAATAGATAGACTGTGATCAACCAAAGGAATGGGTGTAGAACCGAATGAAGGTTGTAACCCAAAGGACGGGTGTGGATCCAAGCAAAGGTTGCGACCCACCGGGGATGTTGGTAATGACCGAACAAATGGTACTTAGCCAACGAAAAGGGTATTGGATCCAAAAGAAGGTTACTAACCCAAGAGTGCAAGTATTCGAACCAAGAAAAGGTTGTCAACTGCGGGGGATTCGGTTTTAACAGAAGGATTGTGATTAACCGAGAAGGAAATGAGTGATTAACCAAGAGAAGGTGATTAACTCAAAAGGCTCAGTATTTTAACAGACAGGTTGTGGTTAACTGAAAAAATGGGTGATTAACCATGAGAAGGTGATTAACCTGAAAGGCTCAGTATTTTAACAGCCAGGCTGTGGTTAACTGAAAAAATGGGTGATTAACCAAGAGAAGGTGATTAACCCGAAAGACTCAGTATTTTAACAGGCAGGTTGTGGTTAACTGAAAAAATGGGTGATTAACCAAGAGAAGGTGATTAACCCGAAAGGCTTAGTATTTTAACAGGAAGACTGTGGTTAACTGAGAAGGAACGTAAATTGGTGTTTTAACTAACAGGCAGTGGTTAACCAAACAAAGGGAGAAGAACCAAGAGAAGGCTGTGAACTCCGCAAGGGATCCGGTGTATTAACAAGAAGACTGTGTTTAACCGAAGAAGAAGGAATTGAGACTCTTCAAGGGAATCAAAAGACGATGATCGACCACAAGAAGAGAGCAGGGCATTGAAACAAAGAGAGCTTGCTACCCAAAAGGGGCAATGATCTTAACCAAGAAGAAGGGTGATTGATCAAAAGAGAGAGATCGAAAGAGATAGGAGTGATCCAGAATCGACTCGACTGGGGAAGAAGATACACTACCGCCTGGAGATAGAGGTGACTAAGCCAAACACAAGGTCATTCGTCCCCTACCTGAAGTAGTCAGAATGAGAGTAGGAATTCTCCCTTCTCATTCCTTCTCTAACACACATGGTGTAGTACATAAGTTGAAACGGACAGCACAGCAGCTACAAGTTGTACAGTGTCCCGCGTGTTGTGAAATAGACAGCGTAACAACTTTAGTTTGTACAGTGCTCCAATGCAGTGCGTAGTGCGAAACTCCAACTCCGCGGGGGATCCAGAAAGAGAAGCTCCAAAGAGATCCTAAAGAGAGGGAAGGGGAAGATCAACTAATCGAAACATGGCTTCGATCGATTAATCAAAGGGAAATGCTGTGCTAACAATTTTTCAAAGAGAATGAAAAATCATTATAGCAAAAAGGTGTGAATTATTGATTATACAAAATTAAATTTGCTCAATCAAGAACAAACTTAATGCAAAGCAAGAAATGAAATGAAAAAAGCAGTACCAAATGAGAATTAGTATGCATTGCAAAACATGTTAACAAGGGATCAAATGGAATGCAAGATGTTCATGAACAAACATTGCCATAGTTACAAATAATCGATAAATGAAAATTCGAGCATCGAAAGTTGACAAGCATGCTTCAAACAGAAGATAAACAACACTTAAAACATCCACAAATATCAAGCATATTAATCCATGGAAGTTAGAGGAAGAAAGGATATCAAACAAGCTTAAAAAAACTCAAAAATGGCCATTCTGTACAGTGGTAACCGATTACTCACCACAGGGTAACCGGTTACTTGCTTGAAAACTGTGTTTTTTTGGTGAAAAATAAATTGAGTAACCGGTTACTCACCACATGGTAACCGGTTACCACTGTGACAGTGGCAAAAATAACAGCAAAAACAGCTTTTTAAAAATGATTTTCAGCACTTAATCACTTATGCCAACCACCACATGCTAGGGTACGAACTTGTGCACGAAAATTACATCATGTCAGATAAATTAAACACAAATTACAAGCATTAATCACGGAGATCAAAGATCAAGCAAATGCATGGCAAATCAAACCGAAAAACCATCGAAATAACATCGTAAACACGCGAAAACGATCGAAACAATGAGTAAAGTGAGATCCACCAACCTACAAGGCTGAGATGTGCCTTGGTAATTGTTGCAAAGGATTCTTGATGCAGAAAATCAAAGAAAACCAGAGGAATCTTCAATTTGTTGACGAAACGTGTCGAAACCGGGCAAAATACGACGAAACTCTGAAATGCGAATTCGAACCATTGAATGTTGTAGCAAATACTCGAGATTAATCCACAAGTTAAAATAACTCCAGAAATCCAAGTAGAAATGCAAAAGTGATGGAGGTTAAGCTCAAGAAATAATCACTTTCAATGTGAAAAATGATTATTCTTCAAGAATTAAGAGCTATGGTGAGGTTTGGGAAAGAAGATTGAGATGAAGATGTAGAAGTTGCAGGAAAACTCTGAGAGAATGTGAGAGATTAGAGAGTGAAAGGTGAGAATTTGTGTGAAAAATGGTTGATCCCTTGAAAAGTGAGTGAAGGTGTGTTTATATAGACTTTTGGTTTGGAGTGTGAGAGGTTTGGAATTTGGTTTAGACTTAGCTTTGGGTGGTTTAGAACTAGGCTAGGAGTTAGTTAGGATTGACTCACCAAGTCAAGCGGTTAACTCGGTTAGTTTGAACCAACTTGGTAATAATCCCAATGTGAGCTCCAATATCCAAAGGTTCACATACATGGAAATCAAGGAACATGGTGCACTTAATTTAGAGTGAAGCATTGGAATAAATGCACTTGGAATGTCTTGGATAGTGTTGAAATGTCTAGAGATGTCTAGAATATTCCACATGCTACTAGAACACTATAAAACCAAAGAGTGTACACAGCTGTTGTCTCAAAAAATGAAGCAGGAACTGCAACTTTGTACAGAGTAACCGGTTACTCACCATAGGGTAACCGGTTACTTCAGCCAATTTTGCCCAAATTTGCTTGGGAAATGATACTGAAGTCCCAGTTTCGATTTTCCACCTCTTGTTTTGATGAGTAAACATGGAAACCTTTATTTTGAGCTTGATTTGATGATGTAAAGACTTTGTGAGGATGCGATTAATCGGGCAAAAAAACCTGAAAATCCTTCAACAAGAAACACATAGAGAAAAGTGCGGATGCATATGCCAGTGATGCGAATGTTCGTGCTTATGCAAAAAGGCAAAATAGGGAGGTCCAATTTCGGGTTACGACAACTGCCCCTATTTAATCCTCTTGGACCTGAATGTACGAATTGCACTAGCTTTTCGATGATTCGAGGTAGAAGAGGATTTAATAAAAGAGTAGCTCAAAAATTTGGCCGACGGCGACAAAAGAAAAGTTTTGTTTTGAGGGTTGATAAGTGCGAAGTTTAGCTGAATATCTGGTGAGGGATGAATCAGGCCAAAAGAGAGGGAGTATGCTTTGTGATAATGCCATGTATGCGTTCTAAATGATGCTTGATATCATGCAATGCAAAGGTGCACGGTGAGTTAGGCAGAGATTGTAGCAACACGATCTCGACATGCTTGGTCGGGGAGAGAACACACAGATGAAGAGCAAACCTGCTGGAGAAAGGCCCTCAAAGGGTGACAACTCTGCTGCGGAAAACCCAAAAAATGGTGAAGACTCCGTTGGGGGAAGAAACCATCACCAACAGTACTGTCGGGAATAAGAGAATCATGCCAACTTACTCCTCCTTGGGAAATGAAATCAGAAAACCCTGATTTCTAATCTGCCGCTGACTTTTTTGCAGGGAATTCACAAGGCTCGGAGGATCTTCTCTACTTGGGGAAGACGAGGGACCAAATTGTACAACTGTGGGTGCGTGATAAACTGACATGCTACGGGTGATGCACGACTCGTGCTGGGTAAAAGAACAAACCTGTCTCTTCTCTGGGTACATCATGACAACTTTGCTGGAGACATCATGAATCTGTAGGGGAAATGGAAGGTAATCAACCCTTCCTGAGAACCACAAATGGCGATTGCTGGGGAAATGATGACCCAGCTGAGGAACCGCTGAGGAAATAACAACTTCTTCAAAGAACCACCACATTACCGGCCGACGTCAGGCTTACCAATGGATATTACTGATTATCCTGCGGGAATTACCAGTAAAATATACAATGCATAATGCTTTCTCGATTGATTTAGCTTTTTATTGTTCTCAACATTTTATAGTATTATGTTATCATAAATAATTGTTTATTTTGCAAACAAAAATACTGGAATGAAAACAATTGAGATAACAAACGATAAATTTTATTGAATATGAAAATTTTGTACATAAGATGTGTACAAGGATGCAAAAATCCTTGATGAGGAAATTTGCAATAAAATTGAAAAACAAGTGTAAATGGCAAAGGGAAATCATGTTTTGCATTGATTACAACATTGGCTATCATCCACTGTAAGTCTAGGTTCTAACGCCTTGCACCAGTTGATGATGATTTGACTGGTCTATTACCGTCTGAGGTCTAGATATGATGAAAAGAGGCTCAAGGGTTCACAGTCAATGCCTTTATCCCTACTTTTTGCCTGGACATGTTTTCATTCTTTTTTTTTCGTCCACCGGGATACCCATTTTTGCCTAAGTCACCCTTTCGGGTTTTCAACTTAGCGGGCTATTATATATATTTTTTCACTGTCCCTAACATTTGCATGGACATTTCTTTTTTTGGTCCATCGGGATGTCCATTTTTGCCTAGATTTTCCTTACGGATGTCAATCTAGCGGACTCTTATCCATTTTTTTTCAGGCATAATATTTTTTGACTATATCGGAGTTCACGGGCGATGGTAACTTCTCCCCATCCATGGTGGTGAGGATCAGGGCTCCGCTTGAGAAGGCCTTCTTGACAACAAAGGGTCATTCGTAGTTGGGAGTCCATTTGCCTCGTGGATCCGAGTGAACAGGTGAATATCTCTTGAGCACGAGTTCGCCTTCACAGAATGTTCGAGGAAGAACTTTCTTGTCAAAAGCTCGCTTGAGGCGTCTCTGATACAATTGACCATGACAAACGGCTGTAAGACGCTTCTCTTCGATGAGCGTATCTGGATTGAACCCATTCAGCTACGTCAAGACTTGCTTCCATGATGACTCTGAGCGAAGGAATTTCGACTTCAATGGGTAGAACTGCCTCCATACCATACACAAGCTAATACGGAGTTGCCCCAGTAGAAGTGTGGACTGAAGTTCGGTAGCCATATAGTGCAAAGGGAAGCATTTCATGCCAATCCTTGTAAGTCTTGACCATTTTCTGGACAATCCTCTTGATGTTTTTATTTGTTGCTTCAACGGTGCCGTTCATCTTGGGCCGATATGGTGAAGAGTTATGGTGCTCGATCTTAAATTCTTGACACAACTCCTTCATCATCTTATTGTTCTGGTTGCTTGCATTGTCTGTGATAATGTTGCTAGGAATGCTATAACGACAGATTATCTCTTTCTTGATAAATCTGGCAACCACTTGTCGTGTAACGTTTGCATAAGAAGCAGCTTTAACCCACTTAGTGAAGTAGTCGATACCAACTAGAATGAATGGATGGCCGTTAGAAGCCTTCGGTTCGATCATTCCAATCATATCTATACCTCACATAGAGAATGGCCAAGGTTAAGTCAAAACATTCAATGGAATTGGAGGCACATGGATCTTGTCTCCGTAGATTTGGCATTTGTGACATCTTTTGGCAAAGTTGTAACAATCTACCTCCATTGTTGTCCAGTAATATCCAGCCTGAAGGATCTTCTTGGCCATAGCGGGACCTTTAACATGTACACCCTCACAGCCCTAATGTATGGACTTTATGATTGTGTTTGCTTCGTGTCTATCCACGCATCTGAGCAACACAGAATCATAATTCCTCTTGTACAGTACACCACCACTTAAGAAGAACTTGGCGCAAAGCCGCCTAAGAGCTTTCTTGTCAGTGATAGTAATACCCTCGGGATATTCCTGTTTTTCCAGATATCTCTTAATGTCGTAGAACCAAGGCTTGTCATCAGACTCATCCTTGATTGCTAAACAGTGTGCTGGTTCGTTTAAGTGATCAATGCGGATATGAGGAGCTTCATTCTTCCACTTGACCTTGAACATGGATCCTAAGGTGGCAAGAGCATCAGCTAATTGATTTTCTTCTCTAGAGATATGATGAAAAGAATTCTCATCAAAGTAAGGAATCAACTTTGCAATGGGTTGTTGGTACGGAACCAGCTTGGAATCCCGAGTCACAAAGTTCCCTCTGACTTGACCAATGACCAAGGCAGAATCTCCATAGACTTCACGAATCTTGATTCTCATGTCAATAGCCGCTTCAATACCGTATATATATGCTTCATATTCAGCCATATTATTGGTGCATGCAAAGCATAATCTGGCAGTGAAGGGAAGGTGAAAACCTGTTGGAGAGATGAGGATAGAACCGATTCCACGCCCTTTAGAATTGGAGGCCCCATCGAACACGAGCGTCCATCGTGCCCCTGGTTCGGGTCCACTGTCAGGGTCTGAAGTCTCATAATCTCTAATAAATAGACGCTCTCTTTTATTGCTTTCTGGGTAACATGTTGGATATCATACTTAGTTAACAACATCTGCCACCAAGCCATTCTTCCAGAGACAGCAGGCTTTTCAAATATGTACTTTATCGGATCCATTTTGGATATCAACAAAGTAGTATGGGAAATTATGTATTGTCGTAGGCGTCGAGCAGCCCAGACCATAGCACAACAAGTTTTCTCTAAGAGTGAGTATTTGGTCTCACAATCAGTGAACTTCTTGCTCAAATAATATATTGCATGTTCTTTTCTGCCAGTGTCGTCATGTTGACCCAATACACATCCCATTGATTCATCGAGAACGGTGAGATACATGATTAAAGGCCTACCAGGAACCGGCGGTACTAAGATCAGTGGTTCTTGCAAGTATTGTTTTATTTTGTCAAATACTTCTTGGCAATCATTGTTCCATTCAACCTATTGATTTTTCCTTAGTAATTTGAACATTGGTTCACAGGTAGCCGTCAAGTGGGAAATGAATCTTGAGATGTAATTAAGTCTGCCCAGAAAGCCACGGACTTCTTTTTCAGTTTTGGAAGGCGGCATGTTCTGAATTGCTCGAACCTTATCAGGATCAACTTCAATGCCTTTCTGACTCACAATAAAACCCAACAGTTTACCAGATCGAACTCCGAAGGTGCACTTCGCAGGATTCAACCGCAATCTAAACTTCCAGAGTCTGTCAAACTGTTTCTTCATATGAACTAGGTGATCATCTTAAATTTTGGACTTGGCAATCATATCGTCCACGTAAACCTCAATCTCTTTATGAATCATATTGTGAAAGAGGGTTGTCATGGCACGTTGATATGTTGCCCCTGCATTCTTCAGACCGAATGGCATGACTTTGTAACAATATGTACCTCATGGCGTGATAAAAGTAGTCTTTTCCATATCAGTTGGGGACATTTTGATTTGATTATATCTTGAAAACCCGTCCATGGACGAAAAGACAGATAAATGTGTTGTGTTGTCCATCAAGACATCAATATGAGGCAAAGGAAAATCATCTTTCGGACTGGCCTTGTTGAGATCTCGATAATCCACACACATTCTGACTTTACCGTCTTTCTTTGGAACTAGGACAATATTAGCAATCCATTCAGGATATTCAGAAGTGGCGAGGAACCTAGCATCAAACTGTTTCTTTACCTCTTCTCTGATTTTGAGTGCCATGTCAGGTCTAGTCTTCCAGAGTTTCTGCTTGACAGGAGGACATCCGGGCTTGAGTGGCAAGTGATGTTCAAAGATGTTGGTATCGAACCCAGGTATATCTTGATAGGACCAGGCAAAGATATCAACATACTCTTTCAATAACTTGACCAACTCGGAGTGTACATTCTTGGCGAGGGACGCGCCAACCTTGACTTCTCTTATGATCTCATCAGTACCAAGATTGACCACTTCTACTGGCTCTTTGTGTGGCTGAATCTCTCTATGCTCGTGCTCAAGGAGCCTTGCTAGTTCAGCCGACAATTCACAATCCTCCTCACCATCTTCTTCGGCTTGGTTAATCGGAATCCCAGAATCACAATGGATGTTTGCCATGTTGTTATCAATGCTTTTATTATTTTTGCATGTTTATGAATATGTTTAGAATGAGCTATTTTGAAAGGTGAAAATAAAATAAACTTTTACCATTTGTTTGTGAAAAAGTAAAATAAAGAAAGAAAATAGAGCATTATTTTGAATGCAAAAAACTTTTATTTATCGATCACATAATATTGCAAAAGCGTGAGGCCCTTTACAAGCTATCCACTAGTCTCGGGCGAGGACGAGGGAATGAGAAAGCAAAATGCATTACATGTTATATGGAAAAACCACAGGAATCACAGTAGATGTCCAGTTGTTGAGCTTGAAACCCGGAGGACACTTGCGCACAAAGCTTGGAAATTTGATTTCTAAGACCAGCATCATCAATGGCTGCCAAGATGTCACCCATCTGAAACCCCGCGCTATTGAATTTGATCAAGTTGCACTGCTTTGAACCATGTGAACTAGATTGTCAACCAAGACGATAACCCAATTCAAAACGATTATGCTTCTCAACCACATCAATCACATGCCCCCAGCCTGGCAAGACACCTCTCTCGATGGTATCTTTAGCACTCTTAGTAGATGCTAAAGTAATTTGTGGTGAACTACTGTGCCTAGTGGAAGCGAAGCTGACATCTTTAAACTCGAGACACTGCAATGGCACCTTAGATATGCCTTCTTTGGTCTTAACGTATCGGAAGGATGATAACTCGCTCACAATCAGATCTTCTTCACCACAGACGATGACCAGCTGATCATTGAACAGAAAGTTCAAATTCTGATGTAAAGTGGATGTAACTACCCCTGCAGCGTGGATCCACGGGCGACCCAATAGGCAATTGTACGCTGGATTAATATCCATCACTTGGAAGGTAATGGTGAACAAATGCGGCCCAACTTTGATGGGTAAATCCACTTCTCCTATGACTTGCCTTCGAGAACCATCAAAGGCTCTGACAACTAAGGAACTTGGCTTCATCTCACTTTCTTCTACCAGTAATTGACTCAATGTGCCCTTGGGTATCACATTGAGGGAAGATCTGGTATCCACCATAACACGAGATAAGAGGATGTCTGTACAGGTGATGGATATGTGCAGTGCTTTATTGTGGTCATTTCCTTCAGGAGGTAATTCTGATTCATTAAAATCCAAATACTGACTTGCAGTTATATTGGCCACTACATCATCGAACTCGACGACAGATATCTTGCATAACATGGGCAGTGTTCAAGACCCTCAACAAAGCTTATCTGTGTGCAAGTAAACTCATGAGTAAGGACAAGATTGAGATCCTTGAGGGAGTTTACCCCAGCTGATCCACAATTTTAAAATCACTTTTCTTGATCAACTTTAAAAACTCTTGATCATCAAGTGTCTCTTTGCTCTTTGAAACATCATCAGACGGGATAGTCGGCACTAGAATTATAGCAGATGCCCCTTGTTGAACAACGGGGGTTGCAGATACAGGCGTTTCCTCAGGAGGAACAATAGTTGGAACTTGAACAGGCTTTGTAGTGACCTTCAGAGCGAACACTCGTCCACTACGAGTCATACCTCCAACGGCTGTAACATTTACGATCTCAGATTCTGCAAACCTTATCTCTTCGTCTCCATAAAACACAGTAGACCCATACCTCCAAGGTACCTCTTTAGAACTCTGATACGGAAACGGCTTTGGCGGACAAACAACGATGGGTTGCACCTTCTTTTGTTTAGGGGATTCAACAGGAACCTTCCTATAGACGATGGTGAATGGCTCGATAGCAACAACTTCCTCAACAGGTTTAGATCTGGCAAATTGAACTTCACCACGGTTCATCAAAATCTAGACACAACCCTTCATCCTTCAACATTGGTTAGGATTATCGTCGCAAATTTGACATTTACCATGCAGTCCCTTCAACAGCCCATGTTCATTCAATCTCTTGAAAACCACAGTTATCGGGGTTTTTACCTCGTCAACATCCATGATCAATTCAACCATTGAATTATCCTCAATCATGTTAACCACCGGTCCACCGTGATCTGGCAACAGATTATTCTGAATGTTAGGTCCTTCCTCAGTGAAAGTCATAAGCTTCTTATCAATGAGTTCCTGAACTTTGGTTTTGAAAACAAAATAGTCCTCTGTCACAAGTCCTATGTATCCAGCGTGATAAGCATAGGATGCATTTGGATTATGCTTCGGGCCAAATGGAGGAGTTGCAGGAGCGATCTGTTTGGGAACAATCGCCCCTTGGTGAACCAAGTAAGGAAATAATTCAGTGTATGACACCGGATTTCTGTCAAAATTCGAACGCTTACGGTTTCCTTGATTGTTGTTGCTCTGACGGTTTTGATTTTGCTGACTTTTGTTATTCTGTTGATTCTGTTGCTGATTCTGATCATTCTGAACTGGTTGTTGAAGATGATACTGATATGGAGGTTATTGATATCGTGCAGAAGTAATGTACGGATACGAGTAATATGGCATGTGTGCCATGGGTGCTTAATACTGAGGAGAAACTTGAGCTGTCACAGCGTTGGCTTCACCTTCCTTTTTATTGGACCGACTGTTCTGAGATTCTCTAGTGGCCGGCTGCTGGGAAGCAGCTCCAGGAATCTTTCCATTCTTCAAACCATTTTCAATCCGTTCACCAATTGTTACAATGTCCACAAAGTTTGATGAAGAACTACCCACCATTTTCTCATAGTAGGAACCTTGCAATGTACCCATAAAGATGTCAACCAACTCGTTGTCAGAGAGAGCAGGTCGCACACGAGATGGCATCTCGCGCCATCTTTGTGCATACTCCTTGAATGTTTCAGTTGAGCGTTGAGACTGGTTCTGCAACTGCACTCTAGTAGACGCCAGATCAAGATTGTATTTGTACTGTTTCAAGAATGCTTCAGACAAATCCCTCCAAGTACGGATCTTGTTGCGCTCCAAGCCCATGTACCAATCCAATGAAGCACCAGATAAACTATCTTGAAAACAATGAACTAACAATTCATCATTATCAATATAGGATGCCATCTTCCTGCAGTACATAGTGATGTGACTGCGCAGGCAACTTAAACCTTTATGCTTTGGCAGCTCAGTTATCTTGAATTTCTGCGGCAGAACAACATTCGGAACCAAACAGAAATCCTTGGCCTCCATGCTAATAGCAGAAAACCCTTCAATAGCTCTAATATGGTCTTCCAACAACTTGTAGTCAGCAGGTATACTTTGATTAGTGGGCCTGAAAATAATCTAAGGATTTGGCAGCCGAGATGCGGCGGGATAAGTCACTTGCGGAGTAGCAAACTAAGAAGGATACACCAAACCCGGATTAACCATCTGACCAGCATTCTGACCCATCTGAACACCATAGGATAACCAGGAAGAGGTGCCATAGCAGCTACAGATGCCCCAGGGTAAAACATTCCAGGATGAACATTCTGAACAGCAGTTTGAGCGAAACCTGGAAAGGAGGACCCCTATACACATGCTCTTCTTCCTCAGGGGTTTCGATGTCAGCCAATCCAGAAGTTTGATGAGTCTGAACCTGAAGATTCTCAGGATCATCATTCACCACTAGAGGTGGGACTGGAGTAGGTACGACCCATGGATATGCATCAGCATTCCCATTAGGCATGGGAGCAACAAAAGGCTGATATGGTATGAAGGTACTACCATTGTTTGCAATCTGAGGAGTGTAATTTGGAGGCATGCCCCAAGGAAAACCAGCGGGCATCTTGTTCAAACCAGACTGAGAATTTGTCGGATGAACAATAGAGTGATTCACAGGATCAACTGGCGCTTCAACAATAGCAGGAGAATGAACAACAACATGAGTAGTTGTAACAACAGGAGAAGTAGTCACAACAGGAGTGACAACGGTTGCGTCAGTAGCGGTTGCAATAACAGTGGTAGTAGCAGCGGCGTCCCTCTGAGTGCGAAGGAGTTCCGTAATGACATTCATGTTTGTCTGAAACTGATCCATCCGACCTTGGAATTGAGCCAGAGTTTCCTTATAAGCAGCGTTCTCGGCTTCAAAATCACCCATGATTCTGGATTTGTTTGAGCGAGTAAAATATCGATGTCGAGTCATCATCTTGCTACAAAGAAGGCGGACAAGGAAGAGCTACGGTTTCGGATGAAGGGACGTGCATATGTGTGCAAATGAATGTATGCTATGCATGCAAAAATAAAGTTTTAAATTCCAGGAATTCTTAAACTTATCTTTGTTGACAATAATCATAAAGCAACAAGTAAAGGTGCGAAAGATAAAATTGACAAGCAACTTCATTCATTCATTCAACAATAAAGGAAAGAAGTACAATTCAAGTACAAGTCAAATATCTGCCTTTTGGGCTACAACAAAATTCGCATGGATCCTATCAAATACCACCCTACAAATAGACAAGAAGTGGAAAACAGCCCAAGGAAGCTGGTGTGGCAATACATCATCATATGCATCCCTCAGCAACCCAGGTAAGTACTCCAATGCATGCTCAGCAAATCTGGCTAGACGGCCATGCCTCTCACTCCAATACTTCACATCCTTCATGAGGTTACGCAACAAAGAATGGTTAGGTCCCTGAAGCATATCCTGAAGAAAGGCCTTTTTCTGATCCAGGAGGTTTTGCAGATGACGACTTTGATGCTTCCAATGAGTGCTCTCTGTGTTGAGCTGACTAATCTTCTCTCGGCTCTGATGTGCTTGATCCTGCAGCTTCGGAATCTCACCGAAGACTTTGTCTAGCCGGGCTTGACATTGAGAAAAGTCCTTTGCTAACTGATTAGCACGGTCTTGCTCGCTTTGCCACTTTGTCTTGTACTCGGATAACTTCCCTCGAACCTCTTCAAGTTGCTTTTTGTAGCTCAACTCATCTTTGTAGGCTTGATACTGGATATCGGCGAGTTGTCTCTTTTTTGAAGCAAGTCCTTCATAGGTTCTCTTCAAAGCATCACCCACCTTCCTACGCTTGTTTTGTTCAATCTCCACCGCTTTGAGCATGCGTTCGCGCTTCTGGAGGAGCTCAATCGGGAGGTTATCCTTCTCGGAAGTGACTCTATCAAGGTTGAGACAAAGATCAACATTCTCCTTCTTCAACTTCTCAATATTCAGCTTGAGTTTATTGACTTCAGATGGAGGAACAATGACAAGTTCAGGAGGCTTGGCATTCATGGAAGGCTCGGGAGAAAATGGCAACAAGATCTCTTTGACGATTTCTTTGACCCAAAGTGTGTAAGCTTCCTTGGCTACACAATTCTTCTTACCCAAATCGGCTATTCCTTCAGAATGAATCTGAGTCCAAGCGGCACTAAACCTCTTCAGCAATCCCATGTCATCAACCCCTTCATGAAAGATGAACTCTTCCACTACCCCAGGATCAGGCTTAGCAACCATAAGATATCCCAACTGTCGGAAGGCAAGTCTCGGATTGTAGTTAATTTCACCCTTTGTACCCAAAAGAGGCACATTGGAGAATTTCCCACAATGAAGAATGATCTTAATATCGTCGAAGACTCGAGAATACCAAGAAATGTTATCAGCAGTAAGAGACATGATTCGTTGAGACCACTTGAGATTACCCTTATTCTCAACAAAGGGACCCTTCTGTGAAAGACGACACATGAACCATCGGTACAGCAGAGGAGCACAACAGGCAATGGTTCCCTTCTTAGACAAGAAAATACTGATGGCAGCCTGATCTATGAAATCCTCTATGTTCAGAAACAAGACAATCCCATATATCAGTAAAGCAAGAACGACATTGAAAGCCTTCCAATTTCCATCCTTAGCAAAAGAAGTGGCCTTGTCAACTAAGAACTTCGAAGCAAACCCTCGAATACCTTTCCCTTTGGTCTTGAGATTATCCTCCACATCCTTCTTACTAATGCAAAGCGCATCAGCAATAAGAGGAAACTTCAGACAACCACTAGTGTAGACATAAGGAACATGCTTCTTGATCTTAACCGCCAGAATATAAGCATACTCCTCGAGTGTAGGTGTTAGCTGATAATCCTGAAATGTGAAGCACCTATATGGCGGATCATAGAACTGAACCAGAGTATGAATGACAGTGATGTTCACTTCAGTATTGAGGATGGACAACAGATTACCACAGGTATCCCTAAAAATCCCTCTGTTATCTTCAACCACACGGGATGCTAGACCTCTCAAAATACCCAGCTTAGGCTCCACAAACTTGTAACTGAAAATGCCCCGACAACCAGTACTCATCTTTATGATAATGCCAACAAAGAATATGTCTTTGAAAACCTGGAAATGCACATGCAAAAATTAATTTACATGATGAAATGATATGCAACACAAGCAACAGGAAGCCAACACTGTCTGAACAATTCGGATATATATATATATATATATAATTTTGTGTTGGTGCCACATAGTCTGATGTGTCGGTGAAAAATCTGGCGTGTGTGAGAGAACAAAGGTATGAAGTGGCTTGGTTTCCTATAAAAACCCATCCCCCTCACAGGTGTGATCTAGACAGAACAAGGTGGTCCCTAGAAAGGTCGCCCTAACCATAGGACTCAGAGTGAAAACCCCCCGTCGTAGTGAATTCTCACAGGACGGAAGTATTCTCAAGCGAATCACGATCTGGGGTGTGGCTCTCGTGGTAACGCAACGCGCGAAATGCAGGCCTCACGACTATCCACGTTCTAGCCTATGTGTATGCTAAGCCTGGTGTTAGGAATTTTCTCTCCAATAATATCTGCCCATCCCAACAACAGCAGAAAATATAGCAGATATCCAGAATATGCAGCATATGAATATTTAAAGCAGTAAAGAAATGCAGTAAATAAACATAAAGTTAAAGCATAAAGATAAAGTAAGTAAAGCGTAAAAGATAAACACCCACACAAGCAAGAAAAACAAGCAAAACTAGGCGAGACCCCAACTCGCAAGCGTAAGGACTCCCCAGCAGAGTCGCCAACTGAAGATGGCTGGTTTATACATGAGTGAATCGTACACTCAAAGATAACACAGAGTCACCACCGAACTTTATTTAGTCCCAAAGGATAGGGAAAATATCGATAAAACCCAAGGGGAAGAGAAACGGGAACGGGGGTCGGTTATGCGAAAGGAAGTTACTAGCACCTAACGCATTCGTCGTACTCGACGGGAACCATTTCGCTTGCTTCTAGGCTTGGATGGGTTATCTATCTAAAGGGTTCTAGTTAAAAGAAGAGGAGAGAAAAAAAGAAAGAAACAAAGAAAGAGGAGTGCTCACGGAGGATTGTGGCCCTCGTGCCTACGTACCCTCATAGTGCATTGAGGAAATCAGAGCGTCGTAGTTCATGGAATCAGGGAAAAGAAAGGGGAAATGAAGAAGAAAGGGTGGATGTGTGCTCGCCAAGATCATCGCGATCTCGTGCCTACGTATCATACATTCGAAAGAATGCAGAGTCAGAGCTTCCGTAGTTCGTGGAACTAAGACGGGAAAGGACAAGGAAAGGAAAGTGGTGTCAAAACCAAAAGCAAAAGAGGTAGAGAAAGATCCGCTGGGGATAACAAAAGAATTGGTGTCGAAACCAAGAAAGGAGTGCAGAGGAAACGACAATAACTGTGCTGAGGATAACGTGCAAGAATGGTGTCGAAACCAAGAAAATAAGGGAATAAAAGGTATAGAAGAAACCCCACTGGGGAGGTAAGAGAACAAAGGATTGTGCTGGGGATCAGAAGGTAGCGACCATACTAGGGAACAAACAAAGGTGATGGTGTTGAAACCAAAAGAAAAGGGGTTCGATGTAGCAAATGACTGGCAGTGGTTAACCGAAGAGAGAGAGTAGGACCCTGTGGGGAAAAGGTTTTAACAGATATACTGTAATCAACCAAAAGAACGGGTGTAGAACCGAATGAAGGTTGTAACCCAAAGGACGGGTGTGGAACCAAGCAAAGGTTGTGACCCACCGAGGATGGTGGTACTGATCGAACAAACGGTACTTGGCCAACGAAAAGGGTATTGGAACCAAAAGAAGGTTACTAGCCCAAGAGTGCAAGTATTCGAACCAAGAAAAGGTTGCCAACTGCTAGGGATTCGGTTTTAACAGAAGGACTGTCATTAACCAAGAAGGAAATAAGTGATTAACCAAGAGAAGGTGATTAACTCAAAAGGCTCAGGATTTTAACAGGCAGGCTGTGGTTAAGTGAAAAAATGGGTGATTAACCAAGAGAAGATGATTAACCTAAAAGGCTCAGTATTTTAACAGGCAGACTGTGGTTAACTGAAAAAATGGGTGATTAACCAAGAGAAGGTGATTAACCCGAAAGGCTAAGTATTTTAACAGGCAGGCTGTGGTTAACTGAAAAAAATGGGTGATTAACCCAAAAGGCTCAGTATTTTAACAGGCAGACTGTGGTTAACTAAGAAGGAGCGCAAATTGGTGTTTTAACTGACAGGCAGTGGTTAACCAAACAAAGGGAGAAGAACCAAGAGAAGGTTGCGAACTCCGCAGGGGATCCAGTGTATTAACAAGAAAACTGTGTTTAACCGAAGAAGAAGGAATTGAGACTCTTCAAGGGAATCAAAAGACGATGACTGAACACAAGAAGAGAGCAAGGTATTGAAACAAAGAGAGCTTACTACCCAAAAGGGCCAATGATCTTAACCAAGAAGAAGAGTGATTGATCAAAAGAAAGAGATCGAAAGAGATAGGAGTGATCAAGAATCGACTCAACTGGGGAAGAAGATACACTACCGCCTGGAGATAGAGGTGACTAAGCCAAGCACAGGGTCATTTGTCCCTTACTTGAAGTAGTCAGAATGAGAGTAGGAATTCTCCCTTCTCATTCCTTCTCTAACACACAGGGTGTAGTGCAGAAGTTGAAACAGACAACACAACAACTCCAAGTTGTACAATGCTCCCGCGTGTTGTGAAATGGACAGCGTAACAGCTTCAGTTTATACAGTGCTCCAATGCAGTGCGTAGTACGAAACTACAACTCCGCGGGGGATCCAGAAAGAGAAGCTCCAAAGAGAAGCTCCAAAGAGATCCTAAAGAGAGGGAAGGGGAAGATCAACTAATCGAAACATGGTTTCGATCGATTAATCAAAGGGAAATGCTGTGCTAACAATTTTCCAAAGAGAATGAAAAATCATTAAAGCAAAAAGGTGTGAATTATTGATTATACAAAATTAAATTTGCTCAGTCAAGAACAAAGTTAATGCAAAGTAAGAAATGAAATGAAAAAATAGTACCAAATGAGAATTGGTATGCATTGCAAAACATGTTAACAAGTGATCAAATGGAATGCAAGATGTTCATGAACAAATATTGGCAAAGTTGCAAATAATCGATAAATGAAAAATCGAGCACCGAAAGTTGATAAGCATGCTTCAAACAGAAGTTAAACAACACTTAAAACATCCACAAATATCAAGCATATCGATCCATGGAAGTTAGAGGAAGAAAGGATGATAAACAAGCTTAAAAAAACTCAAAAATGGCCATTTTGTACAGTGGTAACCGGTTACTCACCACAGGGTAACCGATTACTTGCTTGAAAACTTCATTTTTTGGTGAAAAATACACTGAGTAACCGGTTACTCACCACATGGTAACTGGTTACCACTGTGACAGTGGCAAAAAATAACAGCAAAAACAACTTTTTAAAAATGATTTTCAGCACTTAATCACTTATGCCAACCACCACATGCTAGGGTATGAACTTGTGCACGAAAATTACCTCATGTAAGAGCAATTAAACACAAATTACAAGCATTAATCACGGAGATCAAAGATCAAGCAAATGCATGGCAAATCAAACCGAAAAACAATCGAAATTGCATCGTAAACGTGCAAAAACGATCGAAACAATGAGTAAATTGAGATCCACCAACCTATAAGGCCCGAGATGTGCCTTGGTAATTGTTGCAAAGGATTCTTGATGCAGAAAATCAAAGAAAACCAGAGGGATCTTCAATTTGTTGACGAAACATGTCGAAACCGAGCAAAGTACGACGAAACTCCGAAATGCGAATTCGAACCGTTGAATGTTGTAGCAAATACTCGAGATTAATCCACAAGTTAAAATAACTCCAGAAATCCAAGTAGAAATGCAAAAGTGATGAAGGTTAAGCTCAAGAAATAATCACTTTCAATGTGGAAAGTGATTATTCTTCAAGAATGAAGAGCTATGGTGAGGTTTGGGAAAGAAGATTGAGATAAAGATGTAGAAGTTGCAGGAAAATTCAAAGAGAATGTGAGAGATTAGAGAGTGAAAGGTGAGGAATTTGTGTGAAAAATGGTTGATCCCTTGAAAAGTGAGTGAAGGTGTGTTTATATAGATTTTTGGTTTGGAGTGTGAGAGGTTTAAAATTTGGTTTAGACTTAGCTTTGGGTGGTTTAAAACTAGGCTAGGAGTTAGTTTGGCTTGACTCACCGAGTTAAGCGGTTAACTCGGTTAGTTAGAACCAACTCGATAACAATCCCAATGTGAGCTCCAATATCCAAAGGTCCACATACTTGGAAATCAAGGAACATGGTGCACTTAATTTAGAGTGAAGCATTAGAATAAATTCACTTGGAATGTTTTAGATAGTCTTGAAATGTCTAGAGATGTCTAAAATATTCCGCATGCTGCTAGAACACTGTAGAACCAAAGACCATAAAGTGTACACAACTATTATCCCAAAAAATGTAGCAGGAACTGCAAGTTTGTACAGAGTAACCGGTTACTCACCATAGGGTAACCGGTTACTTCAGCCAATTTTGCCCAAATTTGCTTGGGAAATGATACTGAAGTCCCGGTTTCGATTTTCCACCTCTTGTTTTGATGAGTAAACATGGAAACCTTTATTTTGAGCTTGATTTGATGATGTAATGACTTTGTGAGGATGCTATTAATCAGGCAAAAAAACCTGAAAATCCTGCAACAAGAAACACATAGAGAAAAGTGCGGATGCATATGCCAGCGATGCGAATGTTCGTGCTTATGCAAAAAGGCAAAAGAGGGAGGTCAAATTTCGGGTTACGACAAATACGAGGACATATGGTTATGTATGCGATAAGAATAATGTTCGACCATGATGTCGAGTTTGACACACTGACCATGGGTTTTAGACTTAGCATTTTTCCAAAATTATGAAAATGCTTCTCCTCATAACTCGAAAAGTTGAGCCATCAACCGTGACAGTTGAAACGAGGTAAAAGGATCAAACTGAGTAACTATTTTTTTTATCTTATCCGAACATCAAAGACATGTGGAAATAATTTGAAAGATTTGAAGTTACACAAAGGGTCACGTGTCAAACGATGAAGATATATTTGTTATAAGAGATTATTTATGTATTAGTATATATAATGGTTCTAGTGTTAAGAATCACGTGTGTCAACTTCATTACAAAATATCTATAAAATTCAAAGTACCCAATTCAGAGCAAGAAAAGAGTTTGTAAGGAATATGTATGATTTTGCACACCAAATTTCATTTATTTAATCGAAATAAATCTGTTACTATTTATTATTTACTTGGATTCAGCCTTTAACTTCTTTTCACCTTTAAACTTTTTTCTTATTACTTTATTAAACAATTAACTTTTAACTCACAACGACGCTTGGACACTCTTTTTCTCTAGAAATTATGCACTAAATGTCTTAGGATTTCTAGTTTGATCCTATAAGTAATTATTCAAAACTAAGTGATTGTTTAGCAAAAACACGGGTAAACAAAAATATGAAATATGTGACTATGGAAAGAGTTATTATGAAACAAGTATACGTCATACACTTAGGTGTGGTACTATGTCAATGAGAAATTGATCATGAACCATGTACTTAGGTATGTGACTAGGTGATGGTTGATGAACCTTAGGAATAAAATGATATATGTATGTTATAATAAATAGTATGAAATATGAGCAAAGTGTTGCAAGGAAAACCTAGATAGGCCTATATCTAGTATATGTGAATTGTGAGTATATAAGTTGAGTATTGCAGGGAAAATGGGATGGTTTATATCTAATTAAGAAAATTCTAAATACTTGTTAAGTAAAGCACATAGGGTATGTGGGGAAAACATGGACAATTTCTTACTAGTGTAGGTGAATCCTAATATCTGAGGTACTACAATTCAATATTGAACGACTCTTATACATTAAATTAATAGTAGTGATAAATAAAGTAAAATATGTTATTATGAAGTTTGCACTATAGATTTTTATTCCAACTGTTGGGTTTTAATAGAAGGTGGCGCCATTATATGGTCCTTTGTTGTTTGGTGCATTTGGAGTAGTAGGAATAATTCAATATTTAGAGATGAACCTTTTGTTAGGTGCGGATTTGGCCTAAAATTGGCATATCTTTCTTTGCACTTTTTCATCTCTTTTCTCATGTTTTCATGGTTTTTATCCATGATTGTTGTTGTTCTTCTACACATTGAGAATATACCTTTGGTGCTTGTAATGTGTGTGTTATTGTGCAGGAAATGCACTAAATGATCAAAGTTTGGAGACACAAAGAAATGGTGCAAGCTGCTAAAGTATGGAAGTTGCAACAGCAGGATTCGCCTCGCGAGTTCTGGCGAGCTCCTAGCGAAGGTTCGCCTAGCGAACGTTGGCGAGTGTCCCAGCGAAGGAGTGGCAGAAAGTTTCAGTAGGAAAAGTCCTTAAATTCGCTGGGCGAAGGTTTTGGCGAAGGCTCGCTTCGCGAGTGTTTTGTTCGCTTCGCGAATGCACGTGAAATTTCAGGGGCGGTTTAACTGTTTGAGGCACCTGATGTGCCTATTTTTAACCATTCGCCTAGCGAATGAATTGGTTCGCCTAGCGAACCTTCAAATTTCTGAATTGTATAAATACAATTTTTACACTTTTTAGTTTATGTTTTTTATGGGGGTTCTGATGTTGTTGTAATTTTGGGATCAGAACTTGATATCTCTTTCATTTCCAAGGGAGAAAAGGTAGGATCTTTGATTTCTTGTTGGAGAGGGATGTAATCTTTTGATACCTATTGTATTTCCTCTAATGTATGTTTGTGATTTGAATTCTAATTTTCTATTGTTGTTGTGTTGGGTTGATTATTTGTGATCTTGACAACACCTTTACAAATCTTTGATCTTAGATTTTCATCTATCAATGAACAAGCTTTTGACATGGTTTTGCGAGTTGATATTCATTTTATCTTTTGTTGTATTGTGTTGATTAAGTAGCATGGGTAGCATGAGTAGGATCAATACGGTATCGCGAGGATGCGTGATAATAGTGATGAAGAAGGATATTCACATTCATTGGGCAAATTAGTTGAATACATGTAAAAAGGGTTAAGCGTGTGTACGTATTTTGATCTTGCTTAAATACGAAGAAATCATTTATTTGATATGGATGTTATAGTAATATCTGTTAGGACTGAACTCTAGAGATAGATTTAGGATTAACACTTGCGTGAGTATCTGCTCTTAAAGCTCTGTGTTGGTTTTGTTGCGTGAGACATCACTGATGAGACAATACAGTTGGCCTCTCGACGTTGCGTTAGACATAACCTCTGTTGTGAGTGATACGCGAGGATATTAGGCGAATGATTGATTTGTGTTTTCTTGATTAGAAGAATGCATGTGTTATCAATTGATGAGATCCAATTCCAACAAGGCTCCGTTTATAATTCTGTCTTTACTTTATATTTTCCGTCTTTACATTTTCCGCATTTGCTTTTGGTTCGTCTTTAAACCAGAACTTTTGAGCTTAGAAATATAGAAACCGTTGAATGGCATTCTTTCCCTCGCACTGATCCCTGTGGAGAACGATAAATTGGGTTACTTATTATTATTTGCTTGCTGCTATTCCTGCACCAACAAATTGGCACCGTTGCCGGGGATTGGTGTTTAGATATTGAATCGCATCGCATAGTTTCTATATTTTTAAGCTTTGTACATTTGTTTATATTATATGCATTTGTGTTCCTTTAATGTGTTGTCTAGTGTGTTCAGGAATGTTGAGAACTCCTTCTACATTGGTTGCTTTGTATAAAAGAATTCAATGAAGCTTCGAACGAGTCTGGATTTTGTTGAGCTTTGAAAGTATGCCTGGTAAATTGTATCGCTTTATAGAATGTTAGAATGATTTAAGAATTTTGTGCTTTGTGCAAATGTGTATCTTTGTTTCATTTCGCAACTTGTTGGAATGCTTGTTTCACTTAGGTCCAAAAGCCACAAATTGTGAGGAAACCTCCATTGTTTACTATATGCAAGGATGACTGATAACTTTGTTTAATTCATTTGATTCATGCTTTATCTTCTGATTATTTTGATTTTGTGGAAGCATTAGAAATGATCAAGGCATTTGTTTATATTGAGCACAACCATATCCAAAAGTATCTTACCCGTGAGTAGTGAGAATTTGTTATCCCCTTTGAGCCTAAAACAATTTAGATCTCATTTTAGTGATGAACTTGGTTTATGTACATAATTTGCAAGTTTGGTTCATCATTGAATTTTGTGAGGTTTGAATTTTCTTCTTGAACCTTTGAAATTGTATACTTTGATTTCCTTGCCGTAAAAAGCAAGGAGCATTCACTTGAGGTTTGGTTGAATTCAAGTTGGGGAGAATGAAAAAGAAGATGGTAGGTTGCTTGAACCTTTTGAAAAAGTTCAAACAAGCATGAAAAGAAAAAGTGTAAATATGAATGTGAAAAACACAAGAAAAAGAATGCTTGTTTGATGAGAAAAATAGAAAGTGAAATAATTGTGCAAAAAGGAAGTTTGAGAATGTTTGTGGTAAAGGAATGAGAATGGTGAATGAAGTTGTGAATGTGTAAATATCATTTATCGGCAATTTCGATTCAAAGACCTTTAGAAATGTCCCTTTGTTGTTAACCCGACCAAGCTACAACCTTTAAAGCCCTTAGTGATCTTTTTGCTTCCATATTTTCATGTTGATTGTTAGATGTTGTATGAATTGGATTGCTATTTGCATTGTTTGTCAGGTGAGTGAAATTTCCCCGCGGTTGCAAACTCGTCAATTTCTTCATTCTTATTTTGAAGAGGAGTGTTAGAGTGATTCAAGTATGAAAATTTAGTTGTCATTTGAACCAGTCCATGATATTTGTTTAAGTACTTCATTCTTTATCATTGTTCGATTCTATTGAGTGGTAAACGTTGCTTGTGCGCATTTTCATGTTTGGTTTTTCTGGATTTTGGTTGATTCTTAAGCTTGAGCAAATCCGCTTGTTTTTAACGAGGGGCATACTTTGCTTGAGGACAAGCAAGAGTTTAGTTGGGGAGAGTTGTTAGGTGCGGATTTGGCCTAAAATTGGCATATCTTTCTTTGCACTTTTTCATCTCTTTTCTCATGTTTTCATGGTTTTTATCCATGATTGTTGTTGTTCTTCTACACATTGAGAATATACCTTTGGTGCTTGTAATGTGTGTGTTATTGTGCAGGAAATGCACTAAATGATCAAAGTTTGAAGACACAAAGAAATGGTGCAAGCTGCTAAAGTATGGAAGTTGCAACAGCAGGATTCGCCTCGCGAGTTCTGGCGAGCTCCTAGCGAAGGTTCGCCTAGCGAACGTTGGCGAGTGTCCCAGCGAAGGGGTGGCAGAAAGTTTCAGTAGGAAAAGTCCTTAAATTCGCTGGGCGAAGGTTTTGGCGAAGGCTCGCTTCGCGAATGCACGTGAAATTTCAGGGGCGGTTTAACTGTTTGAGGCACCTGATGTGCCTATTTTTAACCATTCGCCTAGCGAATGAATTGGTTCGCCTAGCGAACCTTCAAATTTATGAATTGTATAAATACAATTTTTACACTTTTTAGTTTATGTTTTTTTATGGGGGTTCTGATGTTGTTGTAATTTTGGGATCAGAACTTGATATCTCTTTCATTTCCAAGGGAGAAAAGGTAGGATCTTTGATTTCTTGTTGGAGAGGGATGTAATATTTTGATACCTATTGTATTTCCTCTAATGTATGTTTGTGATTTGAATTCTAATTTTCTATTGTTGTTGTGTTGGGTTGATTATTTGTGGTCTTGACAACACCTTTACAAATCTTTGATCTTAGATTTTCATCTATCAATGAACAAGCTTTTGACATGGTTTTGCGAGTTGATATTCATTTTATCTTTTGTTGTATTGTGTTGATTAAGTAGCATGGGTAGCATGAGTAGGATCGATACGGTATCGCGAGGATGCGTGATAATAGTGATGAAGAAGGATATTCTCATTCATTGGGCAAATTAGTTGAATACATGTAAAAAGGGTTAAGCGTGTGTACGTATTTTGATCTTGCTTAAATACAAAGAAATCATTTATTTGATATAGATGTTATAGTAATATCTGTTAGGACTGAACTCTAGAGATAGATTTAGGATTAACACTTGCGTGAGTATCCGCTCTTAAAGCTCTGTGTTGGTTTTGTTGCGTGAGACATCACTGATGAGACAATACAGTTGGCCTCTCGACGTTGCGTTAGACATAACCTCTGTTGTGAGTGATACGCGAGGATATTAGGCGAATGATTGATTTGTGTTTGCTTGATTAGAAGAATGCATGTGTTATCAATTGATGAGATCCAATTCCAACAAGCCTCCGTTTATAATTCTGTCTTTACTTTATATTTTCCGTCTTTACATTTTCCGCATTTGCTTTTGGTTCGTCTTTAAACCAGAACTTTTGAGCTTAGAAATATAGAAACCGTTGAATGGCATTCTTTCCCTCGCACTGATCCCTGTGGAGAACGATAAATTGGGTTACTTATTATTATTTGCTTGCTGCTATTCCTGCACCAACACCTTTATGCTTGTTAGATGTTGTAAACTCTATTAAAATCTTCTCTTGGAAATGGCTTGTTGCTAACGGTCTTTTGAACCACCCCTGCTCCTATTACGAGTGGTTCACTGCGCCATTAAGCTGTTTTTTGCGGAAGTAATCACTGCTGCTTTTGTTGTAAGGGTTGAGTACCCCTTGTGCTCCCTCATATTAATCTCATTGCTTATTGAAAAAAACATTAGATTAAGGTTTGATTCCTCCCAATAGGCTGTCTCTTCACTTATGAAAAATCTAGTTACACAAAAGGGTTTGATTCCACCTGGAGAGATGTATACTACATTATGGCTTTAATTACTCCCGGTGTGCAGTGACTTTCGAGGATACTCACACTAAGGAGAATCCTGAGTAGAGTTTATGAATGATTAAGTATCACAGGTCAAACCTTAATGAGTTAGGTCTAGTGTAGGAGAATCCCATTTACTTTATCGATTGATTGTGATTAGATGAAGGATCTTAATGATTTTTTATTTAATAAAGAATGGCTATCAATCTTAATGATTTTTTATTGAAGTATGTGCCTTTAAGAGTAATCAAGGGATTGGATCTGGAAGACTTTCTTGCACAACATCCTTGTATTAAAGTCCTTAGTCCGATAGTTGAGTCAACTTTATATATCACTACTAAACCTTAAAATTTGATGTTCGAAGGATCTAGAACCCAAAAGCGGATTTGAGCTGGAATAATTATCATTATCTTAATGAAAGTGTTTCTAAAAGAGTAATGTATCAGATATAATTAAATTGGTGTCATATATGCATAAGTTTAATGTTATAACTTTGAGTGTATACGACATTACCAAATTTTTATTCTATACAAAATCAAAGGATGATCGTAGTACCATGAAAAATAATGGGTTATGGTTGAAGTTGAATCCATGTACTTCTCTAGTTTCGATGATAACAATCTTGTACTGATATCTAAAGCGTACTTTGGGGTCATCGAGAAGATTTTGGAGATTGATTATGTTACTTTTAAAGTGTCTTTTTTTAATTGCAAGTGGATTGACAGTAACTTTGATATACAAACCGATAAATTAGGATTCACACTAGTTGATCTTTGAAAGACAACTTATATGAACGAATCATTCATCATGGGATCCCAAACAAAATAATTTTTTTATGTCACCGGTCCTTCTAACACTAGATGGTTAATTTTTCTATAAGGAAAACATATTCCTGATAGTGATGAAAATCAAGATATAAATTTTGAGACCTCTTCTTTCGCAACACATGTACATCTCTCATCTGAAGAAAATAATTCAAATGATGTGCATGCTTTTCGTTATGATCATTAAGAGAGGATATGGAAAAACTAGTAAGTACATATTTAATTTGACTTAGTAATATATATTTACTCATTTTACATTTATATTTTTTTTACTAATATTTATTTTTTCCGATCATCTTGAGATGTTAAACGATATCGTATGTTGCATGGTTTTAGAAGTAAAAGTCAGAAAAGTAAAAATCTCTAAAGTAAATGTTATATAATGCAGGTTGTTGATATTGAAGTTTGAATGTTGATTTTGGTGTTGAGATTGAAGTTTTAATGTTATTGTTGTTGAGATCAACGTTTTAAGATTTAATGTTGATGTTGTGGATTATCCTAATTAGTTTCAAATGTTGTTCAAATTATAGATGCTTCTTGACCGGTTACAAATCACAAAAGAAAAATTTTGGAAGACTGTTCAAAAATTTGTATTTTGGTTATTATTTTTGTTTATTAATAATTTGTTTTAGGTTTGTTGTAAAATTATAAGGTGTGTGTCATTTTGACTTTGCAATTGATTTAAACAATGAATATTTTTTTTACAATGTTTCTGTTTCAGAAATGGACAAAAAGTACAATGTTTCTGTTTTCCCCTCTGTTATTATATTAAACCGGGGTTATAAGGCTGACTCTAATACCTCGATTTTTCTTATAACTGAGAGAAGATGTGAGGCTCAAGTTTCAGTTCTAAAAATAATAAAAACTAGATTAAGACCCGCGCGATGCACAGTTGTAAATTAATTTTTATTTGATTTATATTGAATTTTAATTATTATTATTATATTTAAATATATGGTTAAAAAGATATATTATAATAATTTATTATGAATTATAATATAGAAAATAATATGATAGAAAAATAAATATTTTACTTGAAAAAAAAAAGTGAATATTTGTAAGTTGACAACGATATTAAGAATTTAGTTTTTGCAAATTTTAATAAAACTCTAAAATATATATTCTTGTGGTCATTTTTAATATTTTTATCCTCATCCTTTTTGACAATTATATGTAAAAAATCAATAATGTTATTCTTTGTTATTAATTTTCGGGTATGTCATAATATGAAGAATATAATAATAAAGTATATAAATATGATTATAACGTTTTGCATACTCTATTATATTTCAATATTAACAAATAGTGATAACTCTTAAAAATTTGTGTAATAACTAATTTGACACTAAAGACATTAGTTTCAACTTTTACATTTTTATAAGTCAAAAATTATTTCATGAAAAATAAATAATGATATATAAGTTTTAAAACATGATTGTTCTTTTTTTAGACTTTTTCTCAATATTTTTATCATACTTTCTATGGTCATTATTATAAAAGAAAAGATAAAGCATAATTCACTTTGGTAATATGTATTTATGAAAATAATATATTTATCTAAGTTAGTGATTAATTGTTAGGTTAATATGTTAATAAATTTTTTATTATAATTACTTTGAGATTAAAAACAATTATTTTAAGTATTTTTAGTGTTCATATTCTTTATGATTTCAAATAAGACATAATTTTAACTTTAATGTTTAGGGGAATATAGATAGTTGGAATAGTAGTTGTCTTGTTAGATCAATTTTGTTAAAAATGAGATTTTTTCGTTTTTGCCAAGGTTCGAACTCGTGACCTCCAATAGAGAATAAATATAGTATTTGTCTATTTAAAAAATGAAAATAAGATCTTAGATGTGCCACATAGGACTATGGGATGATGTGGCACAAATGGAATAAAAATGTCAGTATGTGTCGTCATATAATCCGCCGCTTCAGATTTAATATATTATATAGATGTAGTTATTGAGGATCGAATTCATGATCATTAAGTCTTTTCTCTTGGTAGAATCTCAACCGAAAAAATAATAACGCACATTTCATGATACCTTTCGTTACCTCGCATATGAAATCGACATTAACGTTTATTTTTAATAGAGATAAAATGGTTTTTTTTGGTGACAGTGATAATAAAAAAGTATGATAGTAAATAATTTATTAATGCTTTAAAATTCCAAAGGGATCTCAAAAATATGAATTTTAAGTTTAGTTAATGGAAAAGTTTAATCTTTTTGTAGTTTTAGCATTTAAAAAAATAGGAGACTCAAAAACACTACATTTTTATAAAATGAAGTGACTAAAAGTTGATTAAAAATTTAAATGGTATATGCATAGTACACCTAATTGTTTTTTAAAATTTCTAAAGATTAAAAACTTTAATAGAAATTTATTGTCTTGCATTTTGTATCATGTTTCTATTTCGAACAAAAAAACATAAAAACTAGGTTAATTCCCACGAACATATTGGCTACAAACTATTAGTAGAACAACAACCAAACTAAGAACACAATGATAAAACAGAAAAGCTGCAACTTTGAACAAAGTGCTCCTCAAAAAAACACCCTTAAAAAGCCTACACATATTTTGTGACAAGTTTACCTATAAATAGCAGTATAAGATAACTTTAGTTTTGGTTTTAAATTTCAACGTCTTCTGGCAGCTGTTTCCCTTTGAGCATTGAAAAACACAGCAGCCACAGGAGGCCCGAGGTCATTGTCTTCTGCAAATTTCTGTGTGTTAAAGAGATCTCTTGATGTTGGTATTTTCATCACTGTCTGTCTGCGCTTCTGTTTGTAAAGGAGAAACACAAACCTATGGATTCCTATATGAGGACGTGGCATTTCATATTTCATCACTTCTTTTCCTGTTCAATTTTAATTAATTAATTAATTAAATAAAATACATATAATTAACTTAATATAATTTTAATTAATGTATGAGAAAATTAAAAATACTTACCAAATGTAGCATCTGTTGTGCCTGGTATATCTGTCACTATCCTGTGATGAAAAAAAAAATCCTTTTGTTATTTTTTTTTCTTTCATGCAGATTCTCCTATATATATATAATGTATACTTTAATTATACTTATATTTCAAAACAATTTATTTTTCCATTTTTAAGACAAATTATTTTGCATGCAGGAGACTAATTATTCCTTCAATCATTTGGATCTCATTTTAAAATTGACTCTTGCAAATAGTAATATGCTAAACTAGTGTTGTTTTGACTTAACAAGGGTTTATATTAAAAAAAATTATGAACATTTGTTCATGACTTTGGGATACTATACCAGTGCAAGTGTTCTTTCAGGTACGGATCACTAGGGCCAGGAACATCCGGATCTGTCATGATCTGTAAGAAATTCATGGAAAATATATGTGAAATAAGTTTTCTTTTTATGAAAAAAAGAGAGAATATATTGAAGTAAGGAACTGAAGTACAAGTTATGTCATGCATACATATGGAAACAGTAAAGAGTTGTACCAGAGTGAAGAAAGATCTCATATCACCACCATGAATCTGAACCTTAGGCTTAGTGGTAAGTGAGGAAGGAAAAAACTCATGACCATTGTAGACTTGTTTAGTGTTGTAAGTGACAGACATTCTCATGGTTGTGGTGAAACCATCAACTAGATCTCCAATCACTCTTCCAATTACAAGAGGATCTGTTACATTACTCATGGCTTTGATGAGATTAAAAGGTAAGTTGCAGCACTGAAAATGGGGGTGAGGCAGGTGAGCAAGAACTAGTTTGTTAATGTTGCTTTTGAGGGTTCTGTGTGTGTGAAGTGTGAATATATAAAGCAGAAAGCCTATATTTATAGAGTTTATACATAGGATTCATTGGATACAACTGACTAGGGAATCAAATAATGAGAAAAATAAATAATGATGGCACTAAAAAAATTATTGAAAAGACTAAGGGAGCCTTGTGAAAAGGCTACAGTTCAATCACATTAAAAAATAATGAGAACATTACTTATACAATAGAGAATAGTTATATCTAGATATATATTGAATGGTAATGTTTATTCTAAGTGTTTTATGGTGCAGGAGTGATGTTGGAATATTTGATTCTTGCGCGTGAGCGGTTAAGGGAGTCGTGTGAGGGTGATTTCAATGTTTTCCTCAGACTCACTAAAAGGAAAGGGTGAGTGAGGGGAATTAGGAGTAGGGTTTGGTTGAATCTCTTGAATTTGGGGTTTTCATTGAGGTTATGAGATTGTTGGATTTAGCACTATTAGGTAGAAAGTTTATAACGGGGTGTCGATGAGGACGTTGGATCAAGTCCTATTTTCACCAGGTTGGGAGGAAGGTTGGGGTCAGGGAAATCTTTAGGAAGTGCCTCGAGATGTCTCTTGTAACACCCTAAATTTGTTAGAATATTTATTTAATTTATATAAATATAATATTCGTTAATTTTTGTGAATTTTGTTGATGTTTGTAATTTTGTGGAATTTTGGTTATTTATTTGAATAATAGTATATAATATGGGATATATTAGTATTATTATTAATTTAAATAATATTAGAGGAATTAAGGGTAAAATGGACTTTTGAGGAGGATTAGTGAGGGTATTATTGGGAAAGCCCATTTTAGAAGCCCAAAGGTTTAACAAAAAGGAGACTTTTGGGAGGAATAGGATTCAATTGGTCAGAGCCTGAAAAGAAAGGAAAAGGCCAGAGCTCTGAGGAAATAGGGAAAAGCTTAGGATTCGAGAAGGTTTTCAAGAACTCAAGAAAAGAAAGCTTGGAATCAACAATCTAAGGTATGGGGAGTATTACCTTTCATTGTTTTTGATATAGGAATTCGATGTATTTAAAGCTGATTTTTGAGGTTTATGTGGGTTTGTGGGTTTATGAGTAAATTGATGATTTAGGGCATTTTGTGGATTGATTATTAAGGGTTGAATTGAATCGGATAAAACTAAGCCTTCGAGGCCAATTTCTGTTGATGTTGTTTTGACCTTGTGGAAAAGAGGATTGTGAGGGCTATAAGGGTGATTGAGGTTTTGTGAAGGTTTATGTGATTTTGAGGTTTAGTGTAGTGTAATAAATCGGCCTAACAGTATTAGGTTTTGTACCCCTGTTGCCATGATATCTTAAGAATGTTTTGGGGATGTGGTTGAGGTAAAAGGAGGTTGAATTCATGAGGTTTTTTTGGGTCTATTATGCTACTGATGCGTAGCAGCGATTTCCTGAAATCGCGAGTTCGCAAAGTGAACAATTCCTTCGCAAGACGAACATTCGCCCCAGACTCGCAAAGCGAGCAGCGCAGCGAATGCGCAATGATTTTGTTTGATGATACTGAGATGAACTCTAATTGTGATTTTTAGTTCGCACGGTGAACTTCCCAGCAAATGACTTCGCAAAGCGAACAGAGGTAGCGAGGAAGACAGAGTAGGGTTCCCTAGTTTTTGTATAGGATTTTGGGGATTCGCCGGCAGCTTGCAAAGCGAACGCCAGAGCGAACGAGTTCGCAAAGCGAACATTCTGGCGAACGCCTGCTGTTCGTGATAAGTATCTGGTTGTAAATGAATTTTAGATCAATTTTCTGCATTTTTAAGCTCTTTTCCAAATGTCTTAATGCGAAACAGCTTATTTTTTAAGAGATTTTGAATCAATGTTTGTTTTTGGTCTATTTGATGTGTTTGTTAGTTTTGCAGCATTTTTCGTAAAAGGGACTCGGCAAAAATCGGAAGAAAACACAATGAAACGAGCAAAGTCGCGTGTCTGCAATAAACAGTACATTCGCCAGGCGAATGGATGGCGGAAGGAAAGATTCGCCCGGCGAATGCCTGGCGAGTCAGCTGGCGAGTGAACTTCTCAATTCCAGCAGCTACTGGAAGTGCTTCGCTGGAAGATTCGCCAGGCGAAGGTGTGGCGAATGGGATTCGCCTGGCGAGACTGGAATTCGCCTGGCGAATTCAAGATATTTTCCCAGATTTCTCTGCACTGTTCTGTCACGTGGCTGATATTAAAGATTTCGCCAGGCGAATTTTGTAGCTCGCCTGGCGAATTTGTCTGGACAGAAAGTGGTATTTAGGGTGTTTGTTAGATATTTTTTGGATCTATCACTTTCATTGACCTCTTTTGTAACCTAGAACCTTATTAAGAAGGAAAAAACTCCATTGTTACTCATTTTCTTAGTTTCCAAGCTTTTATGCTTCAATCCTTGAATCTTTGAAGATTTATGCTCCAAAAGCTTTGTAACTTACTTGTCAAGCAAGCTACCATGACTATGGCTAGCTAAAGCACTTTTGTGTCAAGATTAGAGGTAGATAATCCTCTCATTTGTATGTATTGACCTTCGTTGTAAGTTTGTGAACCTTGTTGATGATATATATAGAAGAAAAACTTTGTTTACATGGTTTATATGTTGTTTAATTCATGTTCGAGAGAAATGTTTTAAATTTGACCTAAGTTCTATTCCATCAATATTCATAAGGCTAGAGATAGTTTTGAATGTTGATGTTCATAAATATTGAACTTAAAAGTTATCATTTTGATAGTTTATGTGAGAGATCAACAAAGGATCAAATTGGTAAATCCCACAACAAGTGTTTGAGAGAAACTTGTTGAGAGGATATGTGGTTATATGTATTGTTAACAAGTTCACACACCTTATCGAGTTAATACGTACGAAACGGATTACCGAAAACTAATCTTGACATATTTTTACAAATCTTTAAAACTAATCTTTTTATCGTTGTTTTCTAAAATTCGAATGCAAACGATCCGATTGAAAATTACCAAAACCTTTGTTACTATTAAAGTTTGAAACCCTTTTAACTATCGAACGGAGGCAATATACACAATCTCTGTGGATACGATAAAACACCCCCCTAAAACTGTTTCAACATTTTCGCAAACTTGTTATGTGATTTTTGGGCTGTCTTGGTGTTTTGAGCTGTGATTATTCTGATGATTTACCATGATGTTATTGATGATTTTGAGGTGATGATTTCATGATGTTTTGATGATATGATTAACCTGAGATTTTGATGAATGATGATGCACGTGATGACTTTTATTGATGATGATGATGATGATATTGACGTTGTGTAGCATGCATTCATAGCATTTTAGGGCTTCGTTCCAGTGGTGGCTCTAATCCCATTGTGTGGATTGGAGTGTATGACGTGCTCCGGTTCTTGTGTAGAATCGATCCTAATGACGGGGGTCTTTAGAGGGTGATGGCCTAGTGTCCATCGATTGTGACGATTGGTACCACATGCATGAGTCTTGTTGTGCATTGCATTTATTTGGCATTGATATGATTTATGATATCGTGATTTTGGATATTTTCCTTTGTGATGACCCTGATGATGTTGTATATGATGATGACGCCATTTATGCATATCTTGTTTTTATATTGATTATAATGAATTGTGATTACTCACCCTGCCTGTATGAATGTTGCCTCCACGTGGGTAACGTGCAGGTGATCAGGCTTAGCTGTGGATGCCTTCGAGGACTTTTGGAGTTTATTTGCTTTTGGTCGATGTAGAGGGTCTTGCTCTGATATTGTAACACCGGGTTGGGTCGTTGAGTCGAACCATGTTGAGTTGTTATTTTTGCTGTTATTTCATTATTATGGCTTTTAATGAAATTCCTTTTGATTTTGGATTATTGTGGTTATGGTGGGTCCACTGCTATTTGATGGCTTTTTGATTATTTTGAGGAAAACCCGTTGTTTACAGAGCAAATGTTTTATTTTGAGTTTATTGAGAAATGTGCACCCTTCTGAGGTGATTTTTTTACTCTGATAATTTGTGTATTTTGCCGTGTATATTCATAGGGTGAAAAAGGGTGTTACATTAGTGGTATCAGAGCAGGTCGATCCGTCCGGCCAGGTTTTTACATGATGTCAGTCCCCTGTCAGTCGACAAGTGTGTGTACACTGTCGATGTTTTATTTCTTCTAACCTTGTTGGTGGTGTGCAGGATGGCTGGAAGAAATGATCGTGCTATCGCTGATGCATTGGAATCAGTTGCTAATGTAGTGGCTCAACTCAATCTGAATGGTGGAGTTCAGGACGAGTTTCGTGCTTTAGGGAAGTTTCAAAGGAACAATCCACCGACTTTTTTGGGTACTTATGATCCATCAAGTGCACGCAAGTGGCTGAAGGGGATCGAGAATATCTTTCGGGTGATGGGGTGTACTGATGAGCAACAAGTTCAGTTTGGAATGCATATGCTGGAAGAAGAGGTCGAGGATTGGTGGGATAACACCCGTCAGAGACTTGCAGATGTTGGCACTGTGATATCCTGGGTTGCGTTTAAACAGGAGTTTCCGGGAAAGTATTTTCCAGAGGATGCTCGTGGCAAGAAAGAAGTGGAGTTCCTTGAGCTAAAGTAAGGAGACATGACTGTGGCAGAGTATGCTGCGAAGTTCGAGGCACTGGTGAAGTTCTGTCCGCATTACAACTGTGTTGATGCTGAAATGTCCAAGTGTCTCAAGTTCGAGAATGGGCTGAGACCGGAAATTAAGCAGTGTATTGGGTATCAACAGATCAGCAGGTATGCTGAGTTGGTGGACAAGAGCAGAATCTACGATGAGGATAGCCGAGCTCGATCTGCTCACTACAAGCAGTTGTGTGAGAAGAAATGGCAGTATAGGGGGAAACCTTATACAACTTCAGCTGATAAAGGGAAGCAGAAGGCTTCAGAGGGGAAAAGACAAGTGGGGGAGTAGCTCCCGCTTCTGGGAAGTGTTATAAGTGCGGCGAGCGAGGCCACCGTGCTGATGTTTGTACCAATAATGTGTTGAGGTGCTATAAGTGTGGTAAGAAGGGGCATAGAGCTACTGATTGCAAAGATGATGGTCCAACCTATTTCAATTGTGGGGAGAAGGGTCACATCAGTACCCAGTGTTAGAAGTCGAAGAAGACTGCCACTGCTGCTCAGACCAGTGGAAGAGTGTTTTCTTTGAGTGGTGCAGAAGCGCCAGAGAAGGACAACCTGATTCGAGGTATATGTTTTATTAATAATATCGAGTTGGTTGCTATTATTGATACTGGTGCTACTCATTTTTTTTATCTCGCTTGAATGTGCTAATAGATTGGGTTTAAAGTTATCTGATATGAATGGTAATATGGTAATAGAAACTCCAGCTAATGGTTCTGTTACTACTACCTTTGTGTGTTTGAGATGTCCTGTGACGATTTTTGTGAAGAGTTTTGTGATGGACTTGGTGTGCCTACCCTTGCATCAAATCGATGTAATCTTTGGAATGAACTGGTTGGAGTTCAACCGTGTTCATATCAATTGTTATAACAAGACTGTGGAGTTTCCTGAGTTTGGTGATAGTGGAGAGCTAATGTTCTTGTCTTCTAGGCAAGTAGACGAACTTATGGAAGACGAAGCCCTGGTGTTTTCAATGTTTGCATTGATGCAGATTGACCGTGAAGCTGCAAGTGTCGACTTACCTATTGTGTGTGAATTTCCAGATGTGTTTCCAAATGACATCAATGATTTTCCTCCAGAACGTGAAGTAGAGTTTGCAGTGGACTTAATACCAGGTACGAGTCCAGTGTCTATGGCTCCTTATCGGATGTCAGCTTCTGAGTTAAGTGAACTGAAGAAGCAGTTGGAAGAGTTGCTTGAAAAGAGGTTTGTTCGGCCAAGTGTTTCTCCATGGGGTGCTCATGTGCTGTTAGTGAAGAAGAAGGACAGAAGTATGAGGTTGTGTGTTGATTATCGGCGGTTGAATAAAGTGACTATCAAGAATATGTATCCACTTTTGAGAATCGACGATTTGATGGATCAGTTAGTAGGTGCCTGTGTGTTTAGCAAGATTGATTTGAGGTCTGGTTATCATCAGATTCGTGTTAAGCCTGATGATATTCTGAAGACGACTTTCAGGACAAGGTATGGTCACTATGAATACACTGTGATGCCATTTGGTGTATCCAATGCACCTGGTGTGTTCATGGAGTACATGAATTAGATCTTTCATGAGTATTTGGACAAGTTTGTGGTGGTGTTTATCGATGATATCTTAATATATTTTAGATCTGAAGAAGAATATTCTGAGCATTTGAGAACTGTGTTGCAAGTATTGAAGGAGAAGAAGTTGTATGCAAAGCTGTCGAAGTGTGAGTTTTGGTTGAAGGAAGTAAGTTTTCTTAGCCATGTAATTTCAAGTGGCGGGATTGCTGTTGGTCCCTCTAAAATTGATGTTGTATTACAGTTGGTATTACCTTTGACTCAGTTGACTCGAAAGGGTCAAGCTTTTGTGTGGGATGTAGCTTGTGAGGAGAGTTTTGTGGAATTGAAGAAGAGGTTGACGACCGCTCCAGTGTTGATTTTGCCTAATCTGAGCGAATATTTTGTGGTGTATTGTGATGCATCGAAGATGGGTCTTGGAGGAGTATTGATGCAGAATGGACAAGTTGTTGCCTATGCTTCGAGATAATTGTGAGTTCATGAGAGGAATTATCCTACACATGACTTGGAATTGGCCGTTGTGATGTTTGTGTTGAAGATTTGGAGACATTATCTGTTTGGCTCTAAGTTTGAAGTGTTCAGTGATCATAAAAGTCAGAAGTACCTATTTGATCAGAAAGAATTGAATATGAGGCAGAGAAGGTGGTTAGAGTTGTTGAAGGATTTCTATTTTGATTTGAGTTATCATCCGGGAAAAGCAAATGTAGTGGCTGATGTATTGAGCAGAAATTCATTGCATATGTCGATGCTCATGGTGAAAGCGTTGGAGTTACTTGAACAATTCCGAGATTTGAGTTTGGTATGTGAAGCCACTCCCGACAGTGTGAAGTTGGGAATGTTGAAGTTGACGAGTGGCATTCTCGAAGAGATCAGAGTGGGACAACAATATGGCTTGAAGTTGGTTGACCAGTTGACATTGATCAATCAAGGTAACGGAGGAGAATTCTGGATTGATGAGAATGTTGTGATGAGGTTTCAGGATAGGGTATGTGTTCTAGATATTCCAGAAATCAAGAAGAGTATTCTAGAAGAAGGACACCGAAGTAAGTTGAGTATTCATCCCGGTGCTACGAAGATGTACCAGGATTTTAAAAAGTGGTTTTGGTGGCCAGGTATGAAGAAGGATATTGCGGAGTTTGTTTATGCATGTTTAACTTGCCAGAAGTCAAAGATTGAACATCAGAAGCCTTTAGGTATGATACAGCCGTTGAACATTCCAGAATGGAAATGGGATAGTATTTCCATGGATTTTGTGTCGGGATTACCGAAAACTGCTAAGGGAAATGATTCAATTTGGGTGATTGTGGATAGATTAACTAAATCGGCTTATTTCTTGCCGATGAAGATTAATCATTCCATGCAGAAGCTAGCCAAGATGTACATTGACGAAATTGTGAAGTTGCATGGGATACCTTCGAGTATTGTGTCGGATAGAGATCCGAGATTTACATCTAGGTTCTGGAAGAGTTTGCAAGATGCTTTGGGTACTAAGTTGAGGATGAGTTCCGCCTATCATCCGCAGACGGACAGACAGACAAAAAGGACTATCCAATCCTTAGAGGATTTGCTGAAGGCTTGTGTGTTGGATCACGGAGGATCTTGGGATAGCCATTTACCGTTGATTGAGTTCACGTGCAATAACAATTTTCATGCTAGTATTGGAATGGCGCCCTATGAAGCTTTGTATGGGAGAAGGTGTAGGACTCCTTTGTGTTGGTATGAGTCGAGCGAGAGTGATGTACTCGGACCTGAGATTGTACAAGAGATGACTGAGAAGATTAAGACGATCCAAGAAAGGAAGAGAGCGTCGCAGAGTCGTCAGAAGAGCTACCATGATAAGAGAAGGAGAACACTTGAATTCCAAGAGGGAGATCACGTGTTTTTGAGGATGACGCCAGTGACTGGTGTGGATCGAGCTTGGAAGTCTAGGAAGTTCACTCCATATTTTGTTGGTCCATACTAAATCTCGCAGAGGATAGGAGAGGTAGTCTGTCGAATCGTTTTACCTCCGTCACTTTCGAATTTTCATGACGTGTTCCATGTGTCTCAGTTAAGGAAGTACATTCCGGATCCGTCGCATGTGATACAAATGGATAATGTATAAGTTAGGGATAACCTGACAATGGAAGCTCTACCTGTGCGGATTGACGGTCGAGAGATGAAGCAACTACTGGGTAAAGACATAACTTTGGTGAAGGTGTTGTGGGGTGGACCGGCTGGCGAAAGTTGGACTTGGGAATGCGAAGATCATATGAGGGAGTCGTATCCGACTCTATTTCTTTGAGGTAATTTTCGAGGGCGAAAATTCTTTAAGTGGGGGAGAGTTGTAACACCCCAAATTTGTTAGAATATTTATTTAATTTATTTAAATATAATATTCGTGAATTTTTGTGAATTTTGGTGGTTTGTGTTGATGTTTGTAATTTTGTGGAGTTTTGGTTATTTATTTAAATAATAGTATATAATATGGGATATATTAGTATTATTATAAATTTAAATAATATTAGAGGAATTAAGGGTAAAATGGACTTTTGAGGAGGATTAATGAGGGTATTATTGGGAAAGCCCATTTTAGAAGCCCAAAGGTTTAACAAAAAGGAGAATTTTGGGAGGAATATGATTCATTTGGTTAGAGCGTGAAAAGAAAGGAAAATGCCAGAGCTCTGAGGAAAGAGGGAAAAGCTTAGGATTCGAGAAGATTTTCAAGAACTCAAGAAAAGAAAGCCTGGAATCGACAATCTAAGGTATGGGGAGTATTTCCTTTCATTGTTTTCGATATAGGAATTCGATGTGTTTAAAGCTGATTTTTGAGGTTTATGTGGGTTTGTGGGTTTATGAGTAAATTTATGATTTAGGGCATTTTGTGGATTGATTCTTAAGGGTTGAATTGAATTGAATAAAAGTAAGCCTTCGAGGCCAATTTCCGTTGATGTTGTTTTGACCTTGTGGAAAAGAGGATTGTGAGGGCTATAAGGGTGATTGAGGTTTTGTGAAGGTTTATGTGATTTTGAGGTTTAGGGTAGTGTAATAAATCGGCCAAACAGTAGTAGGTTTTGTACCACTGTTGCCATGATACCTTAAGAATGTTTTGGGGATGTGGTTGAGGTAAAAGGAGGTTGAATTCATGAGGTTTTTTTGGGTCTGTTATGCTACTGATGAGTAGCAGCGATTTCCTGTAATCGCAAGTTCGCAAAGCAAACAATTCCTTCTCAAGGCAAACATTCGCCCCAGACTCTCAAAGCGAACTACGCAGCGAATGCGCGATGATTTTGTTTGATGATACTGAGATGAACTCTAATTGTGATTTTTAGTTCGCACGGCGAACTTCCCAGCAAATGACTTCGCAAAGCGAACAAAGGTAGCGAGGGAGATAGAGTAGGGTTTTCTGGTTTTTATATGGGATTTTGGGGATTCACTGGCAGCTCGTAAAGCGAACGCCATAGCGAACGAGTTCGCAAAGCGAACATTCTAGCGAACGCCTGCTGTTCGCGAATTTATTCTATGATTTCTGGGCTGTCTTGGTGTTTTGAACTGTGATTATTCTGATGATTTACCATGATGTTATTGAGGATTTTGAGGTGATGATTTCATGATGTTTTGATGATATGATTAACCTGAGATTTTGATGAATGATGATGCACGTGATGACTTTTATTGATGATGATGATATTGACGTTGTGTATCATGCATTCATAGCATTTTAGGGCTTCGGTCCAGTGGTGGCTCTAATCCTATTGTGTGGATTGGAGTGTATGACGTGCTCCGGTTCTTGTATAGAATCGATCCTAATGATGGGGATCTTTGGAGGGTGATGGCCTAGTGTCCATCGATTGTGACGATTGGTACCACATGCATGAGTCTTGTTGTGCATTGCATTTATTTGGCATTGATATGATTTATGATATCATGATTTTGGATATTTTCCTTTGTGATGACCCTAATGATGTTGTATATGATGATGATGCCATTTATGCATATCTTGTTTTTATATTGATTATAATGAGTTGTGATTACTCACCCTGCCTGTTTGAATGTTGCCTCCACGTGGGTAACGTGCTGGTGATCAGGTTTAGCTGTGGATTCCTTTAAGGACTTTTGGAGTTTATTTACTTTTGGTCGATGTAAAGGGTCTTGCTCTGATATTGTAATATCGGGTTGGGTTGTTGAGTTGAACCATGTTGAGCTGTTATTTTTGTTGTTATTTGATTATTATGGCTTTTAATGAAAACCCTTTTGATTTTGGATTTTTGTGGTTATGGTGGTTCCGCTGCTATTTGATGGCTTTTTGATTATTTTGGGGAAAACCCGTTGTTTACGGAGCAAATGTTTTATTTTGAGTTTATTGAGAAATGTGCACCCTTCTGAGGTGGTTTTTTTCCTCTGATAATTTGTGTATTTTTCCGTGTATATTCGTGGGGTAGAAAAGGGTGTTACATCTCTGATCATTGTTCGATTGTTTTTTAAGTTTCCTTTGCTGCTCTAGGAGCATAAACCTTTTCGTTTAAATAATGATTGGTTATGGAATTATAATTTTGAGTTGGTGGTCCGAGACTCTTAGAGGTCAGGAGTGCATGTCAGATGGATATCATGTATTTTGAGGCATAAGCTTAAAGCTCTCAAATTAAATCTCAATAAGGATGTGTTTGGTAATATTAAATTTAAGATTAAGAATTGTTTGGTTAGGTTGGAGTTCTGATTATCGAGGACAGAAGTGACAGACCTTACTCATGAGGAGTAGGTTTTAGGTTAATAGTCTTCCAAGAGCTTGGTAAGCTTTTGTTTTGTCACGATGCTCATCTATTCTTGAAATCAAGGGAAGTCTGTCTTAAACAAGAAGATGTTAATTCAAGCTATTTTCACGCTTTTATGAATCAAAAGAGTTGGAGAAATAGTTTGAGTAATGAAGAAAAACACATCAATTGACACTTAAAGATAAGTTACTCTGTCAACATAAAAGCACAAGCTGAACTCAGGATTTCTTTTCCTTGTATACCTTAGAAATCCTTAAGTCTTAAAAGAGTCTATTTGCATTATATTCTTTTTACACCTCTAATTGTATATCAAGTGTATTTTCCCAAACAATCATTTATCTGTTAGGTAGATTGCTAGAAGTCTCTTGCTTGGGTGCATGAGCATAGAAGTCTCTTGCTTATGTGCTTAAGCATTGGAAGTATCTTGCTTGTGTGCTTGAGAAAAGAAGTTTCTTACTTAAGTGTTTGAATATTGGAAATCTCTTGCTTGTGTGCTTGAGAAAATTGTAATCTTGTGTGATTATAGTGAAAATATCTAGTAAGTACTAGGGTATTGGATTACTCTCAAGTTGTGAGAGGAACCAGGATAACTCTGTGTGTTATTCTTCTTTCTTGCACTTTATATCCATTGCCTACCTTTGATTGAAACAAATTCTTCAACTTGTGTTTAGAATCTGACTAAGAGTTTTAAAGGAAAATAAAAAGTCAACACAATCCAACCCCCTTTATATGTTTTTTCACCTTTAATACACACACTCACCCAAAAGTGTTTAAATCTCTCTATTTGATAAAACTCTGTAAAACCCTTAGAGGAACCATCAAGGTGCTTGTGGAATTGATAAAGATTGTTCTTAAACACTTAGGAGGCTTATATACCCTTTGAATTAATTAATGCCCTTGGCCAATCGATTATATCAATGTTTAAAACTTCCTAATCTATTAAGAACACTTCTAATCGATTAGAAGATTTATTGGTATAGGGTTTCCTTTGTGGGATTTAGGGCTTCTGTTGTTCAAAGCACATAATCAATTAGGTGATATGCATAATCGATTATGAGCATTAAAAAGCCCATTGATAGTTTTCCTTTTTGAGTCAGATTTCTCTCCTATAAATAGATGACTCTCCTCACTTTCAAATCAAACCAAAAAATGTGTTTTAACACTCTTTCTCACTCTCAACTCATTTTCTTATCATTTCTCTTATTTCACTAAAATTGCCTCAATGTTTTAGGAGTGAAAATATCGGCGAGGATTTTGTTGTGTATTTTGATGCAAGGGCAATATTGTAATATTTACAATAGATTGTTTTTCTCTTGTGGAATATCTTTTGTTTGGTTTGTGAGCTTAGCCAGTAAAAGCTCTCGTTTGGTTTGTGAGATTGTCCATTAAAATCTCTGTTTGGTTCATGAGCTTTGTTTGGTTATAAAAGATCTCATTTGATTTGCAGATTGTCCTCCAAATTCTTCATTTAATTCAGAGGCTACGCCTAGTGTAAAATCTCTCATTTTGTTCAAGATTGCAGGGTATAAAACATCAAGTTAGGTTTGGAAGCTAGCTAGTGTAAAACTTCAAGTTTGATTGTAAGAAGGTTCGTGGGCATAACCTATTAAAATCTCACAATATAGTGGAAACTCACAAGAATAAATTCTTGAGGAGATGAGTAAGACAAGTGGTTAGGCCGAACCTCTAAAAACCTCTTGCGTAATCTTCTTATCCCTGATCTCTTTTTATTTTGTGTTGTTGTCTTATTTCTGTTGTGCTCAAATCTATTTTATACTATGTTTTAGTTTTTTTATTTATTATGTTGTGTCTTACCCCAATTTTGTCCCTCATTCAATAAATCGATGCACACATCGTGACATCTGCATCACCTGCATAACATATCATAGCATTTTATTTTGCATAATTACTAAAATGTCAATCAGAATAATTTTTCAGATTTACAGACAGACCGGTAAAACTGATTCTCAAATCTACGTAAAATTAGCAGGCAAAAAATTTTGAAATCGAGCTTGCAGACATTAGTATTATTGATCTACGGTTCGCTTAGTTTAACCTGGCGTGCTCGTTTTGATTTTTTGACTTCTCTTTCAGTCATATTTTGATCAGGACAAGCCTTTTAACCAGCCCTATCATTTTGATGCATTCATTTTATTTTTCGGACATTTTTACGCCCGACTTTTTTTTAATTTTGATTCTTTTTATTTTATCTTTTTGTTAACACGTTCATAAAAAATAATTAGGCTTATCTATGTTCTATTTTCTTTTTTTATTCTGATTATTTTAGTTTATTTGAATTTACTTGATTTAATTAATTTGAGTTTATTTTGAACCAACAATATTTACAAGAGGGCATATGTAGAATTGTAGAAATAATAACCCTAATTCTTGTGACATATATATATATATATATATATATATATATATATATATATATATATATATACACACACACACACACACACACACACACACATAGCTTATGTGACCAATAGAGAGGAGAGAGACTCCACACGATGCCCTATTCACCAAAAAGAAAAGTATTTATTTCTGTTTTCAAATGAACAAATGGAGAAAACACTTAGATTGAGTCTTTCCTCTTCTTGTTCATCGTGACTGAGTCCCCTCTGTAACACCCCAAAATTTGCCCCCTCGTTTCTAACTTTAACTGCTTATCTTTCGTTCATCTGCATCATTAATCATATCATGACATTGGTTTTTAAGACATGAGATCAAGTGGTTTCTGAGGCTCAAGACTTCCTTTTATTCCAAATTTTTAAGCAGCAAGCATCAGAGCTTCGACATTTATTTTGCTCAGTTATCCAGCACCGGACCGTATGTTTCCAGTCGAGTATTTCAAGTGCAAGAGAGCATTCACAAGTTATTTTAGGTAATATTCAGTGGCAATATCAAATGATAAGTTTCAGAGGCATAACAAGGTTCAGAACAAGTGGCAACATGCGATTCTCCAAGTTTCCCTCTTTATGTCGCCAATTTTTGAATTTTTGAATGGGGTAATCGATTACCACAATATGGGTAATCGATTACCACAGGCGAAATTTGCCAAAATACTCCATTTTTCAGCACTGCAGAATTTGGATGGCATTTTGGTCATGTGATTTCCCATGTGCATCAATAGAAAGATCTAGAATTGGTTTAAAATTTGATTCATTTTCACAAATTAATTTCATTCCCTCCAAAAATTCAAACATTCCATTCCTAATTTCACTCTTAATTTCCATTCCTCACATTAACCCACATTCCAAACCACATTTAATTCCAAACCTAAACCATACTTAAATGATTTTGCTCCAAACCTCTTATAACTTTCCACTCATTTTTATGATTTTTCTACACATTTCACTCCAATTCTCTCAACTTTTCTCTCATTCCAAAACCCTCACAAAAACTCCATAGCCAAAAGCTTCATAAATTATGCATTACAATTTGTGAATTCTTGACCTAAACCTTCATTTCATCATCATCCTTGGTCCAATTCCGGTGTTGTGATTCATTTAGATCTTGATTAAGTTGGAGGAATCACTTCTTGAAGAGTTTTTGCTTATTTGTGGATTATTGCTTGGATCTTCAAGTTTTTCTTGCTAGAGCTTCATAAATTCTTGGATTTCTTGCTTGGATCTGTTAATTGCAGCTTAACAACACTCACCAAAGCAAATCTCAATTTTGTAGGTTGGCAAACTTCAGATCCCAACTGATTCTAGCTTATTTACAGCTTTTGCAATGTAAATCCATGGTTTGTTGTTGTGAATTGACCTATTGCTTGATTTGATTATGGATCTTCTTGTTTGATTGATGTAATTGGTGTTTATTACTGATATTTGGTGTATTTTTTGTGTGCCGTTGCATACCACACTATGCCATAAAATACCTTTAGCAGCAATTTTTTTGGCCTTTAGCAGCGCTGCCTAATGTGGCGCTGCTGTAGGTAAAAGCAACGTTTTTTTAAATGCAAAAGCGCTGCCTTAGGTCCGCTTTAGGCAGCGCTTTTTCAATAAAAGCGCTTTCTTTTGTCTCCCTTTAGCCAGCGCTTTTAAAAGCGCTGCAAAATGTATCTTTTTTTCCTACTTTAAGCAACGCTTTCTTTTGTCCCCCTTTAGGCAGCGCTGCCTAATGTGTCTTCTCTTTCTATCTTTGGCAACACTTTTTCAATAAAAACGCTTTCTTTTGTCCCACTTTAGGCAGCGCTTTTAAAAGCGCTGTCTAATATGCTTTTTCTTTCTTCTTTAGGTAGCGCTTTTATAAAAGCGCTGGCTTAGGCCCACTTTAGGCAGCACTTTTTTTAGAAAGCGCTTTCTTTTGTACAGGTAAAATCATTTTCTTTGGAAGTGTTTTTTTAGTATAAGCGCCGCCTATTCTCCTTTTTTTATAGGAACCATTTTTTGTTAAAAGCGTTGGCCTAAAATGGCAGCAGAAACCATTATAACTCAAATTTTTATCAAAACATATCACAAACCTGTAATTCAACATTATAATTCAAGACATAGGCCTTATATTTTAACACAAGTCTTTATTTCAACACATAGACCTTATATACCATTATAATTCAACATATATACACCATTAAAATTCAACACATAAACCTTATAATAACCATTATATATAATTCAACACAAACCTCATACGCCAAATTAATAACCATTATATATAATTCAACACAAACCTCATATATACACCAAGAAAACATCCATAATTCTAATAAAAACTTATCCACTTCCAAAACCTTTAACTTCTAAAGATTCCAAAACTATACAACAACTTCCAAATCTATACAACAACTTCCATAAAGTATACAACAACTTCCATAAACTATACAACATCTTCAATTCCAAAACAATACAACAACTTCCAAAACTATACAACAACTTCCATAAACTTCACACAAAAAAAAGAAAGACTTTATACCTTATATGATCCTCATCTCAATAATGTCTTGACGTCATTCCTCCTTAATTTCTTCCAATTTATCTTTCGAGTAAGTAGCACACTTGAATTCATCATAGTACTACATAATATAACATAATATGCGTGATTTAGTTAAAAGTAATTAAATATATGAAATATCCGATAAATATTAAAATAAATCCTAAGTTATAAATTCATACCATGTTTGGAATCTCTATTTGTTCCAAATGAATGGTTTCTTTCATAAACCTCAAAACGAAATAACCACAATCTATACCATTACGCTGACGAGGACACAATAGAAAAAAAATACGAATATATATCAGGATATAGAGACTAACTTGTTTTATCAAATAGAATCACTATTATAATCAAAATTGTGAAAATATATCTGCACTCTGATCCATGTAATGTTGTTTGCTTTACTCTTTGGTACTCGTGCTTGTCTTTGTGATCAGAATTTGTATAGCTCTAACATAATGTAAACGAATATTTAGAACAATCTCACATAAATAAATAAATATACACACGAATATTTATAATAATCTCATCACTTATGTATCAACCATCTTCTTCATATCTGGGTATTTTGTTTGATCAACATCCAACGAATCCAGATAATATACTATTTCTTTTATCGGATTAATCGCAACCAACAACCAGTGTCCACTGTAAAATAAAACAAAAGTTTAGATGGAAATTTTCTTCACAACGTCAAAAAACGAAAGATTATAATAAATGAAGTTAGAATGAAAATATAACCCATGGCCAGTAATATATGGTAAAAGATACAACTTTTCTGTATCTTTGTTGGTCATAAATGCATTGACTAAGTGATCTTTGACTGCATTTGCACTTTGATTGATTAAATGTGCATTGATACAGCTGGGAGATAAGAAAGATAATCTTTCCATCAATTGATGCGGGCGCATCAATTTGTCATACAAGAACCTTAAATAAAAACATAATCAACCTTAGAATATTCATTGAAATGAGTAAATAAATTGTTCAATTAATTAAATAAAATTAATGGAGTACCTGATATATGAATTAATAACACCGATGACTAATTTAGAATGCTAAAAAATATGATCCATATTCTCTTTAGCAATTGTTTCTGAATAAGAAAAACCGAAAATACCTTCCTCCATAGCAAGAAATAGATGGTTTTTTTGGCTCGTAAGATCCTTTTTTTCTGGCTTCTTATTCTTGCTGACTTGTTGTAACTCTTGAGCATGAATTTAAAAATCATATAAGTTAGGTAAAGTATAAAATCATGATACTTTTAAATCTGGATCATAGAATTAACATTTTCAATGCATATATATCAATGTACCTCTTTTTTTGATGCAACTGACTCGGTGTGCCGCACAATCCCATTACCTTTTGATTTGGATTTTGTAGGAGTTTAACATTACCATGTAAATAAAATATACGTAAATGTAAGAATAACTTACATGGCTCGTAAAACATTTGAATACTAAAAGGTTCATAATGGTTTTCAACGTACCTCATCATCTATGAAAATGAGGTTTGACGGCCATGCAACATACGATCCTATTGCATCTCCCACCAATGTTGCATCTGAAACATCGTCAGGTATAGGTAGTAACGCATCCCACTCTAAAGCAATATCAATTGATACTTTCAAAAATCCAGCAGGGAGCAGTTTATGGTGAAGTACATCTCCTGAAGTGTTATGCATTTTTCCCTTGCCAACCATGCGATAAGTCGGTGACGATAAATATAGATGACAAGATGAAATGCCCTAAACCAATAATAAATATGAAATTGTTAATGTGTATATATGTCAATTAAAAAAATTGTGCTAATTTAATTTCATAATAATTTATATAATTACCTCGGGAATTTTCTATTGACAATTGATACTATCTTTGTCACTAGTATCCTTAAACTCTGAACCGCGCCTTTCTGACATATATCTTTCTTTATCCTTTTGAAATTCATGAACTTGAGCATTTAATTCTTCCAACGTTTCCATCACTTGTTTATTGCTAGGATTTTGGGTCTTTGGACGCTTATACAAGGTTGATGGAGTGACCCCAAATCCCTTACCCCTCACACGGGGAACAAATAAATCATAGCATTTATATATACTTACTATTTTTTTCTGTAAGCGTGCATATCTGAAACGCCTTTTTTTTGTATGGATACGGGGGTTTTGATGCTCTTTGGCGATTTATGTCACTCACAAATTCAACAAGTATATAACACAATATTCATGACAACTTAACATTACATGGGATTCTTGGGTTCTTCGTTTGGTTACAAAAGTTTCCCATTCTTCAGGTGAAATAAAGTCCACATACTTCTTTGTACGCTCTGCTTCAGTAAAGTTTCCTTGGGCATCCTTAAGAAACTTGTTTGTTAGAAATGCTCGAAACCCTCTTAACAATACAGACGGATGGATTGATCCAAATTCCCTCATTATGGTCATTTCTAATATATGATTCATTTGCTCTAATATTCTCATCTTGATCATTTATAATATACGATTCATTCTCAACATCAATATCACCTTGATCTCCAATGCCATCATCAATTACTTTGTTAGATAAAAGCACTATAGACCATTTCATACTTGTCAGATCAATGACATAGAACACTTGTCTAGCTTGAGAGGCTAGAACAAAAGGCTCATCTTTGTACCCCACCCTATTAAGATCCACTTGCAAAAATCCTGACTTATCCATTCGTATGCACTATTCTTTTCAACCTACTTGCAACCAAAGATAGGAATCTAAAACTTCTCATAATCAAACACCCAAATGCGTTCGATAACACCAAAATATGACATATTTGCATATTTGGCGTTTAAGTCCTTCACACTTAAAATGTGCATTGCTTCAGCTACCAAGGTGACACCACTATTTTGCATAGTACTCTTATCATCTTGTTCTTTGGTATAAAATATGTATCCATTAATTGCGTATGCGCTGTAAGAAAACACATGCAAACTTGGACCATATGCTAAACATCTCAACCTTTCTGTTATTGAAGCGGGATCTAAATCAAACTTTGAATAAATATGATCCTTAAACCATGCTATAAAACTTCGATTGTGCTCTCGTACTATCCAATTTTCATTTCTTTTTGGATTTAAACCTCAGAGAACATCCTTGTGCTTTTCAATATACACCTCAACCTCATTGTCATTGTGCAGAACATACAAATGCACTTGCTCCCGTTCAGCCCTTGATATTGTCACAATTTTATTTCCAATTAATTTTTTTCCTTCTTTTTTTTTCCGACAATATGAGATTTGGGGAGTCCAATGGATTGAACATTGGACAAATATTTAGTACAAAACTCAATTACTTCTTCAACAATGTATCGTTCAACAATACGACCCTCTGGTCGACTTTGGTTTTTGACATACCCTTTTAATATTTTCATATAACGTTCAACAGGGTACATCCATCTCATATAAGCTGGTCCACACAATTGGGTCTCTTTCACAAGATGAATAACTAGATGTACCATTATGTCAAAAAAATAAGGGAGAAAAATACATTTCAAGCTCACACAAAGTAATAACTATTTCTTTTTGCAATGTTGGTAAGATCGCAGGATCGATCACCTTACTACAAATTAACCTGAAGAAAGAACACAATTTAGTTATTGTGCTTCTTACTTTTTCTGGAAATATAGAATGTATACCTATTGGTAGAAAATATTCCATTATAACATGGAAATCATGTGTCTTTAAACTCTTTAACTTGAGGTCTTTCATGGACACAAGTCTTCTGATATCTGAAGAGTATCCTTCTGGAACTTTAACTTCACTTAGAAACTTACACAATATCTTTTTCTCCTTTCTAGATAGAGTATAAGCAGCAGGTGGTAGATATGTTTGTTTTCCTTTCTTCAAGGGTCCTAATTCATTTCTTATTCCCATCGCTATCAAGTTCTTTCTTTCTTTAAGGCTATCCTTATACTTTCTTTGTATATTGAGTAATGTACCAATAACACTTTCAAACACAATTTTTTCAATATGCATAACATCAAGAAAATGTCTTACATACAACGACTTCCAATATGGCAATTCAAAAAAAATTGATCTCTTCTTCCACCCACGTTTGACAAGCGTATGTACAAAAGGCTTACCAAACTGAGTACTCACATCTTTCACCTTTTCAAAAATTTGGTCACCTGTCAATGTAGGTGGAGCTCTACCTTGTTCTGGATTTCCATTGAATGATTTTCTCCATCCACGCTAGTGATGATTATAATTTAAGAATCTACGATGACCAAGAAAGACATTCTTCTGACAAAATTCCAATCGCGTCAAATATGTGTTTTCTTCACAACTAGGACACGCACATTGACCTTTAATGCTATACCCTGATAGATTTCCATATGCTGGAAAATCATTAATTGTGCCAAACAACATTGCCCTCAAATTGAAACTTTCTTTCCTATATCCATCATAAACCTCCACACCATTCTCCACAAAATCTTTAACTCTTCGATTAAAGGTGTCAAGTATACGTCTATGTCACTCCCTGGTTGTTTTGGCCCAGAAATTAACATAGATAACATTATGTACTTACGCTTCATACATAACCATGGAGGTAGGTTATAAATCATAATAATCACAGGCCATGTGGTATGTGAGATACTTTGAAGACCATGTGGGTTCATTCCATCATTAGGTAATGCCAAGCGAAGGTTTCTTGCTTCTTCTCCAAAATCACGATAATCATTATCAATTTTCATCCACTGTGGTGAATCTGTCGGATGTCGAAATTTTCCATCTATAACTCTTTCATCTGCATGCCAAGTCCAGTGTTTTGCATCAGTTTCACTACGAAACATGCGTCTAAATCTCGAAATTATAGGAAAATACCATAAGACTTTTGCTAGAGACAATTTTTTCTTATATCGAGAGACTCCGCATTTAGGGCACTCATTTAACGATGCATATTCATTTCGAAACAAAATGCAATCATTTGGACAAGCATGTATCTTATCATAGCTCATGCCAATAGAGCACAACATTTTTTTGGCCTCATAGGTTCGATTGGGAAGAATATTATCCTCCGGAAGCATGTCTTTCATAAGGGCTAATAACTCTGTGAAACTTTTATTTGACCATCCATTGTCTGCCTTTAAGTTGTACAACTTTAATACCGTAGACAATCTTGTGAATTCAGTGCAACCTTTATACAGCGGTTTCTCTGCATCGCTTACCAACCTCTCAAACATTTTGGGATAATCCTGAAGATCTTCTTCAAGTGCTTCAGCAATCTCTTTGACTCGATCACAATCATATGTATATGTGCCATTCTCGTTTGAAGCATAGGTCGTATTATCCCCAAGTTCAACATTCTCGTTACTTATCTCGCTGTGTAATATCCAACATGTATAAATTCGATCAATTTCATGCCTCATTAAATGAGATTCCAACTGAACTATGTCAATCCGAAGCCCATAACAGCAACCTAAGCAAGGACATGTGATTCGACTAGGGTCTTTGGCGTGTTTAACAGCAAACTTAACGAATTCCGATACCCCATTCTCGTACTCTTTTGACAATTGATTGGAAGACATCCATTTTTTATCCATGGTTTTACAAGTAAGCTAAGCAAAAACAAAAGAACAACTAATTACCTATAGAGAAGTCAGCAACTTTTGGACCCACACAGTGTAAGATTCTTGGAAACGGTCAGAATTTCACTCTTCACAAGTAACCCCTATAGCAAATTCACTAAGTTAGTAACTGATGGTGTATACCAACTATAACAAGACAAATTTAGTATATAATAGGAGAAACAAGTCAAAGTATCAAGAATCAAATTTAGTAAACATCATCACTTCCTTCAATTAAACAACATGGCATCGACGCGCAAATTCAACAACAACCACATCAACACTAATTCATCAAAATCATATTCAAACAACAACCTTTACTAATAATGCAGTTAACATGATACCACTTCAAATTCACTTAACAGTTTAGGCGACACGAATCTTCACATCAAATACAACAGCATGCATTCATCCTTTTCACAATTCCGAATTCAATATCACTATCTTAACATTCAATTCAAAAAATAATCACTAACAACCAATCAAAATAGTTTAACATGTGGTTTTAGCAGGTTTTCCAAAGATAACAATGATTATAGAGCCACCAATTCGAATTATAAACACACCATGCACAATCCAATTAACCAACTAATCATTCAAATTCATACCAATTCACAAGTTCATGGCAATGCATTTTAATTAACTCCACCACTAACACATGGCAATTAATCCTAACTTCCAACTTCAAATTAAATTTCAAACATCTTAACATATCTATCTCTGTAGCTAATTCTAACATGACATATCATAACTAACTCCAAAATATTTTCACATCTTCAACACTAATTCACCAACAGTGTCATTCAATCTTCAATTGAATTCAAATAACAACATCACAATCCATGCTATGTTTTGCGAATCCAAAAAAGCAACATAAAAAATACCTCAAAACGAAGTTACGGCGAAGGGAGTTACGGCGGAGGGCTTCTTCGGGAAAGGACACAGTCACAAAACAGAGGGAGTCAAGCGGAGGGAGAAGTCACGAGAGAGTGAGATACGGCAGAGGGAGCAGTAGCGCAGAGAGAGAGGGAGATACGGTGTAGAGATTAGTCATGAGAAAGAGAGAGAGAGAGAGAGAGAGTTTGAAAGTTAGGGTTTAAGAGAAAACAATAGTTTATGTTTTATTATTTATAATTTAAAAGACTTATGCAGCGCTTTCTAAAAGTGTTTTCTTATGTGACACATTTAGCAACGCTTTTGAACTAAAAGCGCTTTCTTTTCCTAGGCATATAGCAGCGCTTTACAAAAGTGCTTTCTAATGTGTGGAATAGGAACGGCCTTTAGAAGCGCTTTCCAAAAGCGTTGGCTAAAGTGTGGTCTAAGAATGACCTTTAGCAGCACTTTCCAAAAGCGCTGTCTAATGTTAGCCTTTAGCAGCGCTTTCCAAAAAGCGCTTTCTAAAGTGTAACCTTGTTCTGGCCTATAGCAGTGCTTTTCAAAATCAATTTCAAAAGTCCCCCTTTCGCAGCGCTTTTTTTCATTGTTTTTTTTTAACTTATAGCAGCACTTTTGGGAAAAAACGTTGTCTATGTAGTGCTGCCAAAAATCAATATTGGCGTAGTGTTCGTTTGGATGATTGAATAAGTGATTTGCTGCTGAAAGTTCTTTTGAAAAGCTGAATTTCTACCACTGTCTCAGTGGTAATTGATTACCACAATCAGGGTAATCGATTAGCCTGCCTTTGTTCACGTTTTTCTAAAGATTTTGAATGGGTACCGATTACCACAATCAGGGTAATCGATTACCACTGGGACAGGGTGTGTTTTCTTGTTTTTTCTTATTTGTTTGGATCCCTTTCCATCCTTAAACTTCATGGATTGATATGGTGCATATTTTTGGATTGTTATTGAGTTGTTTCACCTCACACGACAATATGAATGCGATTCTTCGACACGCGACATTTGTTTTTCTTGATGCATGTCCATGATTTAGTTGTTGTGCATTCTTGGTATGATTATCATGTTGCATTACCATTCGCACAATCATGATTGCTCGGTCTGGATGTTTACCTTGCTGGAGATACGATACATGTTCATATTGATTCTGATTCTGTACATGCATGATCGTTTGAAGCGAGTAATGGTTGTTGAATATCCATGTTGTGTTTCTAAATGCTTTTGTATGTGATGTGGTTTCCTTTTCTTCATGTCTAGTTAATCATCCATGTTCATTGATTAAACATGTTCGTATTTGTTCACATGCTCATATGCTTGCTTAAGTGATAACATGATCATTGCTTGCATTATTGATTTTTGCTTGCGACGTTTAATCGAGAGCATGTTGTTACTTGTTTGTTGTTAGACACGGTTGATGACCAATACATGTTCGCATATTGTTTATCGTTGCATTTCCGATGCGTGTTCATGTCCATGATTACTTGTTTCATTGTTGAATACATGTTGCATGTGCATTTACACCTGCCCTGTCCTGAGTTATGCATGCTGTTAAATATGCTCATTCTGTCCTACAGTATTTCACATCTGTTTTGTGCTAAGAACATGGGATGTTGAATGTTGTCTTGCTTGTGTGCTGGAATCCACTGTTGTTCTGAGCTGGAGCGTTGTTGTAGATATTGTTTTTGGTTTATTTTCTTGGTTTTGTTTTTCTTTTGCATGATCCCTTAGGATTCCCTAGTCCAACTTAATTTTTTATTAAGCTTGGAGTAGGATATACACTAGCAGCTAATCCTTTTCATGATAACAATAAGGATAGTCCCTTTTAAACCTTAACCTTAGATCTATCTCTTTGCATACTAACATTAGGTAGAGTTCCTTTTTTATCTCAACTTTAGGCACTAGTACAAAAAACACTTTTTAAATTAGACCTTTTAAATCAGACACTATCCACATGATTTAAAAACCCGGAAAGCTAGGACACGGAACATATACTTTTTAGTGAAAACATTTAAATCAATTAACTTGATTTAAAAAGAATTGTTTATAATTTAAAAAACTAGTGAAAATATTTAAATCAATTAACCTGATTTAAAAAGAATTTTTTATAATTAAAAAAAACTAGTTCCCTCTCTTCTCCGCGAAAACGTAAACTATTCCCTCTTTTTTCATTTTGCAGAAGCGCTAAACACACAAAAATACTGAAAACTCTAAACCCTTTTCCTTCTCTCTCTTTCGACGGAAAAACAAACCCTACACATTTCCTTCCCACTTTCTCTCTCGACAGGGAAGCAAACCCCTAGCCCCAACGCTGGTCTCTAAAACCTCAAACCTCCCTTTCATTCTCATCAATATCATCACTTTCCCCAATTTCTAACCCTAACCCTAACCCCTCTTTCAAACTCCTTCCCACCCCTCGCATCACTCGATTAACACCATTTCGTGCTTCATCGTCGCTTCAATCTTCCGTAAGTTCTCTTTCCCCGTCTCCAATAATCTTTAATTCCATGTATTATTATGGTTTTGGCAAAACAGCATCAGAGTCTTAAGAGTTTTTGACCTATATATGTATGTAGTTAATTATTGATGGTAATTAATAATGTAGGGAAATGTTCAAAGTATCAAGTTATGTCAGTGGTGTGGCGGTTCAACTAAACATGATATACCGGATGGTGAAGAAAAATTGAGAGCCATATGTACAGTTTGTGACAAGATTGCTTATCAAAATCCCAAAATGGTAACTGTTACTGCCTAGAATACCTTTTTGTAGCTTCAGTTTGATTCAATTCAGTGTCTCTGAAGTAATATTGATGTATTTTGTGCGTTCTGCGGTAACTTGCTTGAATGTGCAAGAATTTGTAAGTAGAGTAGAAATAAGCATAGGTTTGGGTTGAAAATCTAAGAGCTTAGTCTGTGAGTCCAAATTTGGATATGATTGAATTTGTAGTTGTATACTTTTTATAGCTTTTAGAAATTCCGTGGAGGCAGCTCTCAATGGATAACAAGTTATGCGCTTATGTGGGATCTATGCTCTGTGCCGTGGTTCCGGCTTTCCGAAATTCCATGGAGGCAGCTCTCAATGGATTAGGCATTTGGCCTTGATTTGTGAGTTTACCATCCCAATCTAAAGCACATGGTATTTTGATTCTAAGTTGCCTCAATCAGAGTGACCGTGCATTTTTTCGATCCTAAGCTGGATAAATTGGACTAGTTGTCCATTCTCTGTGTCTTTGGTTATTGTATACTTACTATTTTAAAGATAGATTGGGGAGATTTTGGTTTGTTGCAACTTTCTTACGACTCTGAAAGTATTCCCGATGACATTTTTGACGTAATGTGTGTGTCGCTCCTGAAAGATTCGCATCCAACGGTACAAACGCGAGAGTGGCGCAGAAGACACAGAGTCGCCAGCAATGTGTATTTATCCCGAGAGAAGGAAAGGAAACACTGCATAAACCTGAAGAAAAAGGGGGAAAGACATGGTCATCGCAACCATAGTCCGGGTTCGGGAGTCGATCATGCGAGGGGAAGGTGTTAGCACCCCACGCATCCATCGTACTCGATGGGATCCACGCTTGTTGTCTAAACGGAGGGTGAGTTATCCTACTATCTATGGCTGAACAAAAGAAAACGGGGATGGGGGTGACTAAGACGGACTCGGTAGGACATATTCGATGCCCTAGGCCTACGTACTCCCTTAGTGCAATGGGAAAGTCAGAGTCAACGTAGTTCGGACGGGAACTGTGGGGGAAGGTTGCTCGCCAAGACAATCGCTGTCTTGTGCCTACATATCCTCAATCGGACGAGAGAGAGGAATCAGAGCTAATGTAGTTCGTGGGTACGACCACGGATGGGTGAGTGTTTTTTATGAGCGACGTTAGATTCGCGTCCGGCAGTTAGGGTCGATGCCTGTTTGCGACTCAGACGGAAGGTAACGTGCACTTTTCTGAAAATGGTCCGGAACCAAACAATCCCGAAGGATAAAAAGATTTGAATTTGTTTTTGTGTTTTTTAGACAGAAGTGTTTTTAAGTTAGTTCATAACTTGCATTGCACCAAAGTCTAGGGCACAGGGACGAATACTTAACGAATACTTAACGAATCGTCCCAAGACAGGACGCTCGCTAAGCACTCTAGAAAGATGAGAGGAAGCCCCTCATTTCTCATTCCCCACACTTAAGGCTCGTGCGCAATTCACTTTATCTTTATTAAGTGTTTTCAAGAAGTTTTGAGATGAGAAGAGAGAAGACCCAAAGGAAACTCTAAAGGGAAACTAAGAGTCCTAATGTTATCATGCATGGATGACCTATGGTTAGTGAGGCTTAGGAGAGCAACTACCTAAAACCTAATGCTAATCCTACTCCAAGCTTAATTAAAAATTAAGTTGGACTAGGTAGCTCTAAAGGGAGAGAATCCAAGACTTAAACAAGTCTTGAGATTCATGGGAGGAAGAGAGTGAAAGAGAAGAAAAGAGAAAGAGAAGGAGAAGATGAGATACAATAAATGGCAGTAATCACATCACATCATAAATGTCCAACTCAAATCATCAAAAATGTTTCAAAGATCAATGCAAAACAATTCAAGTAAGCATGCAAAGGTAATCATGAAAAAATGCAAGCATACTTGTATGAAATGCACAATTAAGCATACATGGACTTCATATCAAAATGAAATGAGAAAGATAAGATGAAGATGAGTGCAAGTCAGAACCAAAATCATATTATCATCAACAATTCTCATGTGTAAAAGGAAATCAAAGCATGAAACATTATGCACCAAAGAAGTTACAAAGCAAAAGGTAATGATGTTTATCATACAATTCAAACCAAATGCATTCAACTATGCTCAAGTGAAATGAAAGCCAAGTAAGGACCTCAAGGGGCAGTAGCATATGCATCAATATCATATCAAAACCAAACTCAAGTCATACAAGTCTAAACATCAAGCAACACCTTCAAGACATGCACCAAAGTAATCCACAAATGGAAACTCAAAGTCCAATTACTTAACACATACCAAACATGATTCAAACATGATCCACAAATGGCAAAATTTGGTCACAAGGGATCTCAACCAGGGGTAAACATCATATCAAATGCACATGCAAATAATCAAGAAGAAACTCAAGCAAATAGGCATGGCAAGTCAACTTGTGTAAAGAGATGTCAAGATATAATCATGCATAAGTCATTTAAGCACAAATAATCAAATATAAATCAAATGACACTCAAAAATTGTGAAATTAAAACTCAAATGACCTAAGTCAGAAGCCAATCACATGCCAAAAGATCTCACAAAAAATTCACAAGTTAAGCACCTCAAACAAATGAGCAAAGATCACATAAGAAACATAAACCAATATGCAAAAGAGAGGGACTAAAATGCAATATGAAAAAGTTTTAAAAATGAAACAAAAATATTTTTAGGAACCTCAACATGTCCTCTAACAAATGCAAAAAGAATGAGATGCAAACCATGTATAGATGATGAGAACAAAAATCAACAAGGCAGGGTGTGCATAAGTGAAGCAATCCAAAAAGAAATTAATTAAACAATTAATTCAGATGCACAAAATAAAATAAAAATGAAAAATAAAATTTTCCAAAATTTTATAAAACCCTAAACATGCTTCATGATTTTTTTTCATAATTTTTGGATGCATAAAAATAATTTTAAAAATTAAAAAGCAAAATGCAACAATTAAAATAAAATAAAATGAAAATAAAATCCAAGGGGTGCAAACAGCAACAAAAATCACGTTGGAAAATAGAATGGGCTGAACAGGGGGGTGGAAAAAGCAAACAGAGGCCCAACCCAACCCAAAGCGCAAGCAAACAAAAAACAAGGATCCAGTCAACCATCTGGACTCACATAAACCATTGGATCAATCCAACGCATGGCATTCAGTCAATCAAAACAATAAATACACAAGATGAAAGACCAAGATTGAAAGCACATGGTAACAAACATGCTCACGCGCACGTACAACACAATCAGAAATTAAAACATAACACGTGAGAGGCACATGGAAATTTTAATGTGTTGGTGCAATCCAAACCACCAGATTAATCACACGCATCAGATCAAATCAACCAAAATCAAATCATGCAAGACCAACGCCCAGGATTAAAGGTACAAGATAAGAAGCATGGAATATCACACACACAATCAATAAAATAAACACAGATTTTAAAAGGCGTGGCAACAAGTGAGCCCTCAGATCTGGACCACCAACGGTCCAGATTACGTCTCCTCCAATAAAACCTCCGGTGACCTGAAAATGAACCAGACGCCAGAGCCTTAGCTCCGGTCGTCTCCTCCGGCGACCTGCACATCAAAATTCTCCAGAAATTGCAAACAAGTGCACCATTCAAACCAGAATTTCACAAGGATCATGGATATGCAATTATTTTTCACAAACAACCAACACACAAGCCAAATCGAACAAAACAATTGGATCTAAAAACTTAAATCTCAAAATTCAAATAATCTACACGTCCAAACTCAAAACTAAATAGATCAGCATCATCAGTGAACTTCATAGATCATCATGCACACTTAAAATTCCAGTTATACGACCATGAAAATCAAGCTTACCTGAGATCTGTAGAGCTTGAAATACACCAAGAACTCCTTCCAAAAGCTGCAGATCTTCCTCTTTTGAGCTCTATTTGCAAAATAAATGCAAATAGAGACTTGAATCTGGCTAGATCTAGGTTTTTGAACTTGAACCCTCTTGAAATCAACTTGAAGAAAACCTTGCTCAGAGCTTCAAATGATGAATGATTCTTGTTCTATGGAGTGTGCTGATCACAAATATGGAAAGAAATCTCACTGAAACCCTAGGAGAAAGGAGTTTTGAAGGAGAGAAAGTTTGGAGTGAAAAATGAATTCTGAGCAGAAATGAGTGCATGACCTAGCTTTGTGCGTGTGAGTTAGCTTATATACACCTCAGTAGACCTCTGATCATGATTAAAACTTGATTAATCCCTTGGTTAATGAGTTTGGATGGTTTATACAAATTTGCACTTTGTGTTGTTTCCACTAATCCACACGTGCTAAGGCATGCTTTTCATCATGAATCACTCACATTTCTTTTGTCGATCACCAATGAATTGAAATTAGGCCTTGTGGTTGATTAATTTGTGAGTTTCAATCCATCTTGCCAATTTGCATTATGTGAAATAAGTGAGGTATATGGCATGAAATGAATTGATTAAAAGGTCAAAAGTGATCCTCATGGAGTGTACTTGGATGTTGTAATGTGACTTAAAGCATTAGAAGTCATTACAAGTCATTTTGAACCAAAATGCCAAAGGTGGAAAAAATGAACCATGTGAAAACCTTAAAAACCAACCTTGAGTCTTTTGATCATAACTTGAGTTTCACAAATGATATGGAGACAAACTAGTACTTTTTGGAAATGGGAGAGAAGGATCTTCAACTTTCATGTTTGAGGAAAATTCATTTGAAGCTTCCTTGATGATGAAAAGTTAAGTTGAATGTAGTGTAAAACTTGCCAAAAATGGAAACTTCTCATTATAGGTCATTTTCCAAATTTAGTAACTTTTGTACAAACCCTTGATCCTTTATAAATGGTATGAAAATTGACCCTTGAAGACCATATGAGGATGTGAGACCTTGAAAAACATGAAGAGGACCTCAAAAATCCATGGTTGACTTTCCTCCTTACAGTTGACTTTTGCTTACTTCACAAGTAACTGATCCACTGAACATCTTCCACAATGAACCACTAGCCAAGCCTTCCTCTATGAGTACTTGTGAGCATATGGAATACCACAAGAGAATGCGTGAATCCATAAAGCCCTTCAAGAAGTCCTTTGGGTCAAAAACCCTAATTTGGTCCCTCTGGTTATAAGGGAAAGATTCACTTGAAATCCTTCGCCATTCTTGACCTTATGAAGATGTGATGAACTCCTCAAACCACCTTGAGGCTTGAGACTCCTTTGAGATGAACCAAGTACCTTGATCCCATGCTAAGAACCAATGTTATGCATAAATTCTAATGCAAGAAATACAAAGAAACAAAAGCCAGTTAGCTAAAAACAAGAAGGCAAATTTTGGGGTGTTACAGCTGCCCCTATTCAATCAACTTGGACCTGAAAGGCTGATAGCAACGGCTTTCAGACATTCAAGGTAGAAGGTGATTGAATACAAAAAGAACCCAGAAATTTGCAACCTGGGGGTAATGAAAATGAAAACGAGCACGACCGAAAGCGGACTCGAAAAGGATAAACGAGTACGACCGAAAGCGGACTCAAAAAGGATAAACAAGTACGACCGAAGGCGAGCTCGAAAAGAAAGACCGGCCGAAAATGCTCATCCAACAACCAACGAGTACGACCGAAAGCGGACTCGAAAAGAAAGACCGGCCAAAAACGCTCTTCCAACAACCAACGAGTACGACCGAAAGCGGACTCAGTGGGGATTACAAAGGCAAACGAGTACGACCGAAAGCGAACTCGAAAAGAAAGATCGGCCAAAAACGCTCTTTCAACAGCAGACGAGTACGACCGAAAGCGGACTCGAGAAGAATAAATGAGTATGACCGAAAGCGAACTCGAAAATAAAGACCGGCCAAAAACGCTCTTTCAACAGCAAATGAGTACAACCGAAAGCAGACTCGAAAAGAAAGACCGACCGAAAGCGGCATTTCAAAGAGAAGACGAGTACGACCGAAAGCGAACTCAAAAAGAAAGACCGACCGAAAGCGGAATTTCAACAACAAACGAGTACGACCGAAAACGAACTCGAAAAGAAAGAACGAGCGCGACCGAAAGTGAACTCGAAAGGGAAGACCGACCGAAATCGCTCTTCCAAAGATTAGTAGAATCAACGGATCTACAAAGATAACTCCGCTGGGGAATAGAGAAATCTAAACAGACAACCCTGCGGGGGAGTGTAGGAAGGACCGACAAGAAGGACGAATCCACCGGTTGCGGTGTAGTGTGAACCAACATCTTCTGAATCATGTCACTTTCTGCTAGGGAAAGGAACTGGTAAGGAAATCAAACCTGGCCTATTCTTCGAATGTATATGTTTGAATTTTTCTATAATGCTCCACACAAAGTGGAAATGCTACGCGTTTGGGAGGATGCCATGCATGAATGCTTATGCAATGCAAAAGAGGTGCCTCAGCAAAATAAATGCTGAAGGCGAAGGCAAACTCCACCGGGGACGACAAAATAAATTGTCCTCCGAAATAAGAGACCCTGCTGAGAAAGACTTCACTTTACTGAGGAAGACATTGATCACAAATTCTGCTGGAGATGAACGAATCCCCGAGAGAATACCCACTCTGTTGGGGAATATCAAGATCCACAACTCTGCTGGAGATAGACGAATCTCCGAGAGAATACCCACTCAGCTGGGGAGGGAGATGAATACTGAAGATGGAAACTCCTCTGTCGGGGATCACCAAATACTTCATAACTTGGATTTGACACCTGCCAAAAACGATTGGTCCTAAGACCTGCTGGGGATACCAATCACCACCAAACTCTGCTTGGGGATATGAGCACCTTTAGACTCTGCTTGGGGAGACAAGTCAATAATTTTGAACCTGCTTGGGAGATGCTCTTACCTTTACCCTGTCGGGGGATATTAGTACTTTTACCCTGCTGGGGAATACTGGCCATGATCAGCAATCCTGCTTGAGGAACAGTAGATGTTGACATCTAACCTGCTAGCGGATAACATCGAGCTTACCCATCTGGAGGGGATTAACTCATACCGTGGCTAGTGAGAAAAACAACTGTTGACTAGCCGGGTGCTCAGATCCTGTGGGGAAAATAACTCCTTTGTCCCAAGAAGATATTCTGTAAGTCTCTTGCTGGGGAAACAACAACCTGCTGAGGGGGATAGACTTTCCAATGTCGAGGAGAGTAGCTCTACTGGGGAAGGATAAACCTGTTACCCTGCAAACAAAATCCACAGAAAGTTCTATGCAAAATAGCTACTTCAATTACCATTACAATGACCGTCGCCCTAGTAATTTCCCCTGTTTTCCAATATGCTTCGCAAAGCTCAACATTCTAACATGTAATGTTTATCAAAAATATCGGACATTTTCACAAACAAAACAGGTAAAACAAAAGACACAAAAGCTCTTTGACTGAAATGAAAATTTTATTGAATGAATTGGCCTGTAAATAGGCATTTACATCTGGAAGCAATTCCTGAAAAGAGGTATTTGCGCAAAAAGTAAAAGAAAATACACATGTCGGCAATGTGGGGAACAGACATCCACCATGACTCGACTCAGCTATAATCCATATGACTTGTTTATCCGCAGATGCTTTGGCCTTTGAAGATGACTGACTGGACTGATTCCTTTCCTTCGAATTTTCCAAGTGTGAATAGTGATCACAGATCGAACGCGGATCGTAGTCTTTGCTTTTAAATCCCTAACTTTTGCCTGGATCGCCCTTTTCGGGTTTTCAATCCACCGGGATACCCATTTTTGCCAAAGTTCCCTTTTCAGGTTTTCAACCTTGCGGATTTATTCTCTTTTTTTTCTTCTTTTTATCCCTAATTTTTGCCCGAACATTTTCTTTTTATGGTTCGCCAGGATGTCCCATTTTTGCCTGAACCTTCTTTTTATGTTCAGCGGGTCTCTTTTATACAAAGTATTTTTTGACTACGTCCGCGTTCACAGGGGACGTAAAATCTTCGCCATCCATAGTTGAGAGTAATAAGGCTCCACCAGAGAAGACTTGTCTTACTACATATGGCCCTTCGTAATTTGGAGTCCACTTGCCCCTGTGATCTGTTTGGGGAGGAAGGATCCTTTTCAAAACCAGTTCACCAGCCTGAAAACACCGAGGAGGCACCTTCTGATCAAATGCTTTCTTCATCCTGCTCTGATACAACCGGCCATGCGCAATGGCTTTTAATCTCTTCTCTTCAATGAGGTTTAGTTTATTCAGCCGGGAACGCACCCACTCGGCTTCATCAAGCTTCACGTCCGTCAGAATTCTCAAAGAAGGAATCTCAACTTCTAATGGTAGAACTGCTTCCATACCATATACCAGTAAGAAAGGAGTTACCCCAGTTGATGTGCGTATCGTAGTACGATAACCGTGCAAAGCGTAAGGCAACATCTCATTCCAGTCTTTCTATGTCACTACCATCTTCTGCACAATCTTCTTAATGTTCTTATTAGCCGCCTCAACAGCCCCATTCATCTTCGGACGATAGGGAGAAGAATTGTGATGCTCGATTTTAAAGCTCTGACATAGCTCCTTCATCATCTTGTTATTCAGATTTGAACCATTATCAGTAATGATTCTCTCCGGGACTCCATACCGGCAGATGATGTCCTTCTTAATAAACCGGGCTACCACTTGTCCGGTGACTTTGGCATACGACGCTGCTTCCACCCACTTCGTGAAATAATCAATAGCCACCAAGATAAAATGATGTCCATTCAAAGCAGTCGGCTCGATCTTCCCAATCATGTAAATGCCCCACATGGCAAAAGGCCAAGGTGAAGATAAAACATTCAGAGGAGTAGGCGGTACGTGCACCTTGTCAGCATAAATCTGGCATTTATGACATTTCCGAGCGTATTTAAAATAATCAGACTCCATAGTCATCCAATAATACCCCGCTCTTAACAATTTTCTTGCCATAGCATGCCCATTGGCATGTGTACCAAAGGAACCTTCGTGAACCTCTTCCATTAACAAGCCTGCCTCGTGTTCATCAACACAATGTAGCAAGACCATGTCAAAGTTTCTCTTGTATAACACATCGTCTTTGTTCAAAAAGAAGTTTCCTGACAACCTCCTAAATGTCTTTTTATCCTTGGAAGATACCCCAGCTGGGTATTCCTGACTCTTCAAAAAGACTTTGATATCATGATACCAAGGCTTGCCATCTGATACCCCTTCAACTGCAAATACAAAAGCAGGTCTGTCCAAGCGCATGATTCTGATTGAAAGAGTTTCATTCCAACGATTCACTTGATACATTGATGACAACGTTGCCAACGCATCAGCCATCTGATTCTCAACCCTGGGAATGTGATGGAAGTCCACTTTGTCAAAGAAAGGTAATAACCTTCTGGCATAGTTGTTATACGGAACAAGATTCGCTTGACGAGTCTCCCATTCACCTGTAATCTGATTGACCACCAACGCAGAATCACCATAAACATCGAGGTTCTTGATTCTCAAATCAATTGCTTATTCTAACCCCATGATGCATGCTTCATACTCTGCCTCGTTGTTGGTGCATATGAACGCTAATCGGGCAGTAAAGGGTATATGAGAACCCTGTGGAGTCATAATGATTGCCCCGATTCAGTTACCATATGAATTAACAGCTCCATCAAAAACCATTTTCCACTGAGATCCAATCTCAGGTCCTTCATCAGGCAAAGGTTCTTCACAATCCTTCATCTTCAGATACATGATATGCTCATCCGGAAATTCAAACTTCATCGGTTGATAATCCTCAATTGGCTGTTCGGCAAGATATTCTGACAAAACACTTCCCTTAATGGCTTTTTGGGAAACATACTGAATATCGTATTCTGTCAAAACCATCTACCAACGGGCTATTCTCCAAGAAAGTGCTTGCTTCTCAAACACATACTTGATCGGATCCATCTTCGAAATTAATAGGGTTGTGTCGTTTAACATATACTGCCTCAAACGGTTAGCTGCCCAAGCGAGTGCACAACATGTTTTCTCCAGCATCGAGTACCTCGACTCACAATCAGTAAACTTTTTACTCAGGTAGTAGATGGCGTGCTCTTTTCTACCTGACTCGTCTTGTTGAGCGCGCACACAACCCATTGAATTATCAAGAACCGTGAGATACATAATCAAAGGCCTTCCTGGAACTGGTGGCATAAGGACCGGAGGTTCCTGCAAGTATTCTTTAATCTTTTCAAATGCCTTTTGACAATTTTCATTCCACCTGACCGCTTGATCTTTTCTTAGCAGCTTGAAGATTGGTTCACACAAGGCTGTGAGATGAGAGATGAACCTGGCAATGTAGTTTAATCTCCCCAAGAAACCACGGACCTCTTTTTCTATTTTCGGCACAGGCATTTCTTGTATGGCTTTTACCTTTGCAGGATCAACCTCGATACCTTTTTCACTAACAATAAACCCCGGAAATTTTCCTGATCTCACCCCGAATGTGCATTTGTTTGGATTCAATCTCAGTCTGAATTTTCTTAACCTTTCAAATAGCTTCTGAAGATTCACCAGATGTTCTTCCTCCGTCTGTGACTTTGCAATCATGTCATCAACATAGACCTCAATCTCTTTGTGAATCATATCATGAAAGATAGTCACCATTGCTCGCTGATAGGTTGCCCCTGCATTTTTCAATCTAAAGGGCATCACTTTGTAGCAAAAAGTTCCCCACGGTGTTATGAATGTTGTTTTCTCCATGTCCTCTTGAGCCATCTTGATTTGGTTATACCCAGAGAAGCCATCCATGAAGGAAAACGCCGAATACTAAGCAGTATTGTCAACTAACACGTCAATGTGAGGGAGCGGGAAGTCGTCCTTTGGGCTTGCTCTGTTCAAATCCCTATAATCAACGCACATCCTAACCTACCCATCCTTCTTAGGTACAGGCACAATGTTAGCAACCCATGGAGGATAATTTGTCACGGCAAGAAATCCGGTGTCCAACTATTTCTAAACCTCTTCCTTGATTTTGACAGACATCTCCGGTTTAGTTCTTCTCAACTTTTGTTTGACCGGAGCACAACCTTCTTTAAGTGGTAGCCGGTGTACAACAATATCAGTATCGAGCCCAGGCATGTCTTGGTAAGACCAGGCGAAGATGTCCACATACTCTCGGAGCATTTCAATCAATCTTCCCTTGACACTGTCTTACAATGTAGCCCTTATCTTTACTTCCTTTCTGGCGTCCTCGGTTCCCAGATTCACAATCTCAATTTCCTCCTGATGAGGTAGGATGACTCTCTCCTCTTCCTTCAACAACCTGGCCAACTCTTCGGGTAGTTCACAATCTTCGTCAGTCTCTTCTTCAGCCTGATAGATTGGATTGTCAAAGTCATACCGAGCTATAGCTGAGTCATGATCGGTGTCATCTGAACAAAAAGACCTGCATGATTGATGAGGTATGTTTTATTATGTATGCAATAAAAGAAACACATTGCCATTTTGATGTGGTTTTTTAATGCATAAAAATAAAAACAGAAAGACAGAGATCAAAATATTTGAGTGTGAAAAGTCCTTTATTGATGATAAAGCGAAACATGCAACAGTTAAAAGCCCTACAAATAAAATCACTACGTCTTGGGCAGAACGCAGGATTAACATAATAGGAAAACAAAGCAATTACTCGAAGCCAGTCACTTGAATGACTTTTCCCGAAGACCAGTTGCACAGACTTTCTCCTGGGATGCAAGGGCGGATCCAGCCATCCATGTCACAATCATTGTCCTCTTCTTCCTCAATGGCATTAACTCTGTCGAAGAAACACCGGCACTGGTGAAACGGACTGGGCCATAGAACTTAGGAGGCTCTTCCTGACGCCTAGGTGGTTTATACCCTAATCCATAGGTATTCCTCTTCTCCTGAACTTCAACCACTTGGCCCCACCTCTGTGAGCTACCAGCTTCAACCACAGCTTTATCGTCTTTAAAGGAAGACATAGAAACCTCAAGCTGATTTGCCCCTGCAGGCTGCTCTATAGCTTCAGACTGGATGACCTCTTTAGAAACCTTCACCTTCTCAAACCCCTGACACAAAGTCTCATGGATTTCACCATCCACTTCCACGTATTTGAAGGTTGACAGCTGACTAATCATTATGTCTTCTTCTCCTCACACTGTCACTACGTGACCATCAACCATGTATTTTAGCTTTTGATGCAAAGTGGAGGTTACAGCACCTGCACCATGGATCCAAGGACGACCCAACAGACAGCTGTATGTTGGCTGAATATCCATTATATAAAATGTTGCATCAAAGATTTCCGTTCCAACCTTGATCGGAAGCACAATCTCACCAAAGACAGATGTCTTTGAGTCATCAAAAGCTCGCACCACCAAGTCACTTGGTGTACAAATAAGTCCCCTGGTATCCAACTTCATTAATGCTTTCTTTGGCAATACATTCAACGATGATCCGGTATCAACCAACACATGTGACATCAGTGAACCACGGCACTCAATCGAAATATGCAGGGCATTGTTATGATTCCTCCCAGCAGGAGTCAAATCAAGATCTATGAAACCTAAGCCATTACCCGCATTCACGTGCACCACAACCCCTTCCAGCTGGTTAACAGAAATCTCTTGAGGAACATAGGCTGGATTCAAAACCTTCAGAAGAGCATTCCTATGAGCTTCAGAGCATAACAACAATGACAGAATAGAAATCTTCGACGGGGTTTGATGTAACTGGTCCACAATTTTGTAATCACTTCTCCTGATGAGCCTCGTAAACTCCTCGACATTTTCTGAAAAAGAGTTGTCAGTTGGCTTTACTGTAGAATCAACAGTCACTGGAGTCTGAACAGAACCATCCATTGCCTATTTTCCCCTATCTTGCCTAGAAGTACTGGGTTGATCATTAACAGGAGTAAGCACTCTACCACTTCTTGTTATAGTATCAGTCTCAACTTTAGCTTCTGAACTAGTACTCACTGGTGGAGTAGTCATTAATTCCTGCTTTTGTCCATTAACAAACACACTAGCATCATACTTCCAAGGGACGGCTTGGGTACTTTCATACGGAATGGGTTTAGGACCTGAAATAACAACCGGCGCTGGTCTCGCTGGCCCTGATATTATAACTGTCTTGAAAGGAATAACAATAGTAGCAACATCATCATTAACAACCTCTTTTTGCTGATTACCTCTATCAAACTGTAAGCAGCCTTCATTAATCATATTCTGGATACCCCTCTTCAGCGAATCACAACCATTGACCTTTGTCAAAAAATCTGAACAGATCTCATCACAACCCGGATAGAAGCCACCCTTCAATAACTTGTTTTTAACCACAGCCAGCGGAGTTTTCAGCTCCTCAACATCCATGATCAAATTCAAAGCTTCACATTCCTCAATTATCGTATTCACCCTCGGCCCATTGTGATCAGGCATCGGGTTTTGCACAACATTAGGTCCATCATTAGCAAAGCTGATAGCCTTTGAATCTACCAAGTCCTGGACTTTATGCTTGAAAGCTTTACAATCCTCGAGATGATGCCCCGGTGCCCCGGAGTGAAAATCACAATGGGCGTTAGGATTGTATCCGAGAGGCGGATTACCAACAGGAGGAGCCAAAGTCCTCTTTTCAACTAACTTCAACTAAAGCAAATGCTGAAACAATTATGAATATGGCATAGGCGGAGTATCGAAGTGTCTGTTCTGCTTAGGTGTGAATTGTTGTTGGCACAGAGCGCGATTCTGTCGTTGAGGTGCTGCCAAAGGTGGGAGGGTTGCAGGAATAACCACTGAAGCCACCTACTGGTTATGGTTTTGTTGTTGTTTCCCCTTTCCCCTATAGGATGATACAACATTGGCCTTTCCTTTCTTATTATAACCATCAAATGGCTTCTTTCCATGCCCGGAAGACGATCCGTCACCACTAGAAACTTTTCCAGCCTTAATTCCAACCTCTATCTTCTGTCCGATTGCAATCACATCTGTAAACTTGCCTAGCGAATAAGGCAATAGCTTCTCATAATAGTGCTTAGGCAGCGTGTCCATGAACATGTCCAACATCTCTTTTCCAGCATTGGTGGCTGCATCCTAGCCGCCAATTCACGCCACCTTTGCGCGTATTCTTTGAAACTTTCATCATTTTTCTGGGACATGCTCAACAACTGAGTTCTGTTGGGAGCAATGTCTGTGTTGTACTGGTAATGCTTGATAAAAGCTGCAGCTAGCTCTCTCCAAGTACGGACATCTCTACTTTCCAGCGCCATGTACCATTCCAAAGACGCGCCGGACAGGCTGTCTTGGAAAAAGTGCATCATTAGCTTCTCGTCCTTGGCATGAGCAGCCATCTTCCTGGTATATGCCTTTACATGAGTTCTCGGGCAGGTAGAACCATTATACTTCTCCAGTGTAGGAATCTGAATCTTGTGTGGAATGACAATATCAGGGACCAACCCTAAGTCGTCCAAATCTATTCCCAGATCATCCTGCTTCATAACCCATTTCAGTTGCGCCTCAATTAAACGGATCCTCTCATCACTGACCACAGGAAGACCAGCGTCCAAGCTTCTGACTGAAAAAACATCACCCTGTTGATCATCAAAATGATGGCCATGGATAGCTCGAACAGTGCTTCCTTCTCCAACCACTGAAGGAATCCCACCCTGTCCACCAGCACCAGTGATAGGAATGTTGACACCAGTACCACCTCCGCCCGGAGGACTAACACGATTAAGAAGACCACCGTGTAAGATACCATTTTCATCAACCTGCGACACCAAAGGCTGAACTAGAGTTCTGAATTCATTCTGACTCTGCCCACACCCTGCATCATCTCCATGAATTGATCGATGCGATCTTGCATAGCTGCCATGTCTGCCTGAACTTTGTCCATCACTCTGCTTTGATTAAGCCTGGTAGAATACCGATGAGTTGGTTGATCAATCCTGACTATCAAAAAGAGAGAGCATAAGAAAACCATAGAAACCAAGATAACCTGAAATACAAAAATGAGATGATTATGCAAATGCAAACATGTATGAACATTATCAAGGCGATCTATCCCTTGATTCCAGTTTTAACAACAGAAGAGAACTGAATTCCTGATCATATAAAGAGAATAAGCATCTGTTACAACACAAGTCTGAATAAGCATAAACAAAGATCCCGACCAACAAGCCTGGCGGTGATCCCGGAAATACAAAGAAAACAACAGCAAGGAAACTAAAGCATATCATCAAGACTCAGCCGTGCTAGAATTCCCTATTCGTCATTCTTTTTGCACCAATTCTGCACTTCCTTGAGAAGCTTCTTGGTATTAGGATGCTCTGGTCTCTAAATCAACTCCTGAATCAGAAGATCTCTCCAATGCAAGATTCCTGTTAAATAACAACTATGCAACTCCCAATTATCTTCTCCAGAAGCTCCACCTGAACTTGGACCTTCGCTCCTGGCTCTTTTCACTTCGGCTTGGATCTTCAGCTGTTCCATATCTGCCATGGTTTCCTTGAGCTTTTCCTCAAATGTTCTCCTCTCAAAGATCCCTGATAAAATCTCCTTATCCTTTTTCTGAAGCTCTGTCTTCAAACCTTCAATCTGTTCCAGATACTTGTCCTCTTTCAACTTGTTGGCAGTAATTGTTGTATTCCGACGGTCACTGAACCTGTGAATTCTTGACATAGCATAAGCTAACTCTTTCTTTTTGGACGAAAGAACCTTGCTAACACTTTTCAATGCTTGAGCCACTTTTTCTCTGGCTGTGGCTTCTTTAGACAAGTCTTTCTCCTTCACAGCCAAAAGTTCTGATTTCAACCTGGCAGCATGGTAGCTTCGCCTTTTTCGTGCTTCAACTAACCAATCTCTCTACCCAGCTCACGATTCTCCTCTCAGAGTTTCTCCTTCTCAGCCCATAACTTATCATACTTCTCTGCATCAACAATCGTGGGAGCCTCGATCATCAAAGAATACAAAGGTGGTTCCACCGGGAAGGGAAGAAGCTCCTCTTCTGCTCTTTTCTTAATCCACTCTTCATAGAAAGGAAAAGCCCAGTTGTTACATTTCCCGAATGAAGTTTTTCCCTTCTTGGTCACCTGCTTCCAAGCATTCATAATCTTCCTTATCATCTCTTGATCTCCAGTACCATTGAAGAATAAGGACTCTCTGATATCTCGCTCTTCAGGTGGACCTCTCAAAGGATAACCAAACTGCCTGATAACAAGGGAAGGATTATAATTAATTCCACCTCTTCTCCCTATCAAGGGTACATTAGGGAATTCTCTGCACTTGCAAATAATCTCCATCCCTAGCACGTCATTGTTGAACCAAACAATGTTGTCAGCAGTCAAGCCCATTAACCTCTTTGACCACTTCAGAGAATCTCTCGTATCAACGAAAGCGCCAGCTTCGGGGAGATGACTCAGAAACCAAGTAGATAAGAGTGGTGCACAACAACTCACAGTTTTTCCACGCCTATTTTCATTCTTGTAGTGGACTGAGTGATACATATCACCTAGCAAGGTAGGTATAGGATTCTTCGAAATAAAGATTCTGACAGCATGCATATCCACCAGATCAGGAATATTGGGAAACAGGACAATCCCATAGATGCACATGGCCAGGATAGCTTGGAAAGCAGTCCAATTCTTCTCTTTAACACATATGCAAGCTTGATCAAACAAGAACTTCAATAAGAAACCCTTAGCTCCTTGTTTCTCCACAATATTACTGCTCAGAACGGATTCACCAATATGAAGAGCAATGGCCATTTCTTTTATCCCGGGGCGTTCTTCAGAAAAGAATACTATGTCATGCCTGATGGGGATTCCCAAAATAAATGAGAACTCCTCCAACGTTGGAGCCAAGACATAGTCTGGGAAAGTGAAGCAACGTAAAGACGGATCATAAAACTAAAGAAGTGTATGAATAACATCCTTCTCATACTTGGAGATACTGTAGACAAACTTCAGAAGTCTCCCATACTTTCCACTGAACTCTGTACGAACTCCTAGACCAGCCATACTAATCAGCTTGTGAATCAACGTCAAGGTCGGGTCTGGGAACGAATAAGCAACAGTCTTCTTCCTCTGGACATCCATGTTAAGGCAACCTCAGAAAACTGGAATCAAGAGTAAGATACAAGCCCTGAAAAATTTCAAACATGTTAGAATGCAAGAAAAATGATATGCACATGCAAGCATGGGATCAAGGCATCACTGCTGGATGTGCTGTGCTGCTAACTGAACGAGAACCACAACCCAGAAAACCAGAATTCTAGAATACCGAACCACTGAGATAACCAGAAACCCAGATAATCAAACACTGATGAGAAATCCAGAAAACCGGGTAGGTTGAAGGTTTCGGTTTCCCGCAAACCTGCAAACACCCATCCCATCTCACATGAGGGTTCTAGAAAGGCGAGGATCCTTAATATCACGGACTCTCAGGTCGAGAAATGATGATACGTTCACCATTTCTAGTTTAGCATCATCATCAATCGAGGAGGCCTCAACTGATTCCCCTAAAAAATAAGGTCATCCTATGCGAGTCCCTCATCATTGGGTCCTCGGATCGACAAGTGTAATGGGTTTGCCATTTCTGGCCTGCCATTATCACAGGTCGGGAGGAGAGGCGCAACTGAGGTATCGGAGAAACGGTCACCAGAGTCGACAGCTCTCTAGATCAACACCCTAACATGCGCAAGACACACACGTCAGAATGCATCCCAAGATAGCCTCGTCTGGTTGTGAATTTCGTGAACACACAAACGTACCAAGCTGGCACGTAGGTCCCACTACTTTCCACTCTAGTCCTAGGGTGTATTCAAGCCTGGGTATTGGGCTTATCTCTCAGAACAACCCAACCTGCCAAATAGAAACCAGCCAGCACAACACAGCAATATCCAGTATGCCAGTAATAAAATGAAATGCAATGCAATAAAAGCTGTAAAATAGTAATATACAACATAATAAAGCACAACAAAAAAAACACCCAACGAAAAAAACAAACAAGCGCTAGGATCGACTCGCTAAAGGGGATGGACCAGCAAGAGGTCAACCAGAGTCCCCAGCAGAGTCGCCAGCTGTCGCTCCTAAAAGATTCGCATCCAACGGTACAAACGCGAGAGTGGCGCAGAAGACACAGAGTCTCCAGCAATGTGTATTTATCCCGAGAGAGGGAAAGGAAACACTGCATAAACCTGAAGAGAAAGGGGGAAAGACATGGTCATCGCAACCATAGTCTGGGTTTGGGAATCGGTCATGCGAGGGGAAGGTGTTAGCACCCCACGCATCCATCATACTCGATGGGATCCACGCTTGTTGTCTAAATAGAGGGTGAGTTGTCCTACTATCTATGGCTGAACAAAAGAAAACGGGGATGGGGGTGACCAAGACGGACTCGGTAGGACATATTCGATGCCCTAGGCCTACGTACTCCCTCAGTGCAATGGGAAAGTCAGAGTCAACGTAGTTCGGACGGGAACTGTGGGGGAAGGTTGCTTGCCAAGATAATCACTGTCTTGTGCCTACATATCCTCAATCGGACGAGAGAGAGGAATCAGAGCTAATGTAGTTCGTGGGTACAACCACGAATGGGTGAGTGTTTTTTATGAGCGACGTTAGATTCGCGTCCGGCAGTTAGGGTCGATGCCTATTTGCGACTCAAACGGAAGGTAACGTGCACTTTTCTGAAAATGGTCCGGAACCAAACAATCCCGAAGGATAAAAAGATTTGAATTTGTTTTTGTGTTTTTTAGACAGAAGTGTTTTTAAGTTAGTTCATAACTTGCATTGCACCAAAGTCTAGGGCACAGGGACGAATACTTAACGAATCGTCCCAAGACAGGACGCTCGCTAAGCACTCTAGAAAGATGAGAGGAAGCCCCTCATTTCTCATTCCCCACACTTAAGGCTCGTGCGCAATACACTTTATCTTTATTAAGTGTTTTCAAGAAGTTTTGAGATGAGAAGAGAGAAGACCCAAAGGAAACTCTAAAGGGAAACTAAGAGTCCTAATGTTATCATGCATGGATGACCTATGGTTAGTGAGGCTTAGGAGAGACAACTACCTAAAACCTAATGCTAATCCTGCTCCAAGCTTAATCAAAAATTAAGTTGGACTAGGTAGCTCTAAAGGGAGAGAATCCAAGACTTAAACAAGTCTTGAGATTCATGGGAGGAAGAGAGTGAAAGAGACGAAAAGAGAAAGAGAAGGAGAAGATGAGATACAATAAATGGCAGCAAGCATATCACATCATAAATTTCCAACTCAAATCATCAAAAATGTTTCAAAGATCAATGCAAAACAATTCAAGTAAGCATGCAAAGGTAATCATGAAAAAATGCAAGCATGCTTGTATGAAATGCACAATTAAGCATACATGGACTTCATATCAAAATGAAATGAGAAAGATAAGATGAAGATAAGTGCAAGTCAGAACCAAAATCATATTATCATCAACAATTCTCATGTGTAAAAGTAAATCAAAGCATGAAACATTATGCACCAAAGAAGTTACAAAGCAAAAGGTAATGATGTTTATCATACAATTCAAACCAAATGCATTCAACTATGCTCAAGTGAAATGAAAGCCAAGTAAGGACCTCAAGGGGCAGTAGCATATGCATCAATATCATATCAAAACCAAACTCAAGTCATACAAGTCCAAATATCAAGAAACACCTTCAAGACATGCACCAAAGTAATCCACAAATGGAAACTCAAAGTCCAATTACTTAACACATACCAAACATGATTCAAACATGATCCACAAATGGCAAAATTTGGTCACAAGGGATCTCAACCAGGGGTAAACATCATATCAAATGCACATGCAAAGAATCAAGAAGAAACTCAAGCAAATAGGCATGGCAAGTCAACTTGTATAAAGAGATGTCAAGATATAATCATGCATAAGTCATTTAAGCACAAATAATCAAACATAAATCAAATGACACTATAAAATTGTGAAATTAAAACTCAAATGACCTAAGTCAGAAGCCAATCACATGTCAAAAGATCTCACAAAAAATTCACAAGTTAAGCACCTCAAACAAATGAGCAACGATCACATAAGAAATATAATCCAATATGCAAAAGAGAGGGACTAAAATGCAATATGAAAAAGTTTTAAAAATGAAACAAAAATATTTTTAGGAACCTCAACATGTCCTCTAATAAATGCAAAAAGAATGAGATGCAAACCATTTATAGATGATGAGAACAAAAATCAACAAGGCAGGGTGTGCATAAGTGATGCAATCCAAAAAGAAATTAATTAAACAATTAATTCAGATGCACAAAACAAAATAAAAATGAAAAATAAAATTTTCCAAAATTTTATAAAACCCTAAACATGCTTCATGATTTTTTTCATAATTTTTGAAGGCATAAAACTAATTTTAAAAATTAAAAAGCAAAATGCTACAATTAAAATAAAATAAAATGAAAATAAAATCCAAGGGGGTGCAAACAGCAACAAAAATCACGTTGGAAAATAGAATGGGCTGAACAGGGGGGTGGAAAAAGCAAACAGAGGCCCAACCCAACCAAAAGCGCAAGCAAACAAAAAACAAGGATCCAGTAAACCATCTGGACTCACATAAACCATTGGATCAATCCAATGCATGGCATTCAGTCAATCAAAACAATAAGTACACAAGATGAAAGGCCAAGATTGAAAGCACATGGTAACAAGCATGCTCACGCGCACGCACAACACAATCAGAAATTAAAACATAACACGTGAGAGGCACATGGAAATTTTAATGTGTTGGCGCAATCCAAACCACCAGATTAATCACACGCATCAGATCAAATCAACCAAAATCAAATCATGCAAGACCAACGCCCATGATTAAAGGTACAAGATAAGAAGCATGGAATATCACACACACAATCAATAAAATAAACACAGATTTTAAAAGGTGTGGCAACACGTGAGCCCTCAGATCTGGCCCACCAACGGTCCAGATTACGTCTCCTCCAATAAAACCTCCGGTGACCTGAAAATGAACCAGACGCCGGAGCCCTAGCTTCGGTCGTCTCCTCCGGCGACCTGCACATCAAAATTCTCCAGAAATTGCAAACAAGTGCACTATTCAAACTAGAATTTCACAAGGATCATGGATATGCAATTATTTTTCACAAACAACCAACACACAAGCCAAATCGAACAAAACAAGTTTGGATCTAAAAACTTAAATCTCAAAATTCAAACAATCTACACGTCCAAACTCAAAACTAAATAGATCAGCATCATCAGTGAACTTCATAGATCATCATGCACACTTAAAATTCCAGTTATACGACCATGAAAATCAAGCTTACCTGAGATCTGTAGAGCTTGAAATACACCAACAACTCCTTCCAAAAGCTGCAGATCTTCCTCTTTTGAGCTCTATTTACAAAATAAATGCAAATAGAGACTTGAATCTGGCTAGATCTAGGTTTTTGAACTTGAACCCTCTTGAAATCAACTTGAAGAAAACCTTGCTCAGAGCTTCAAATGATGAATGATTCTTGTTCTACGGAGTGTGCTGATCACAAATATGGAAAGAAATCTCACTGAAACCCTAGGAGAAAGGAGTTTTGAAGGAGAGAAAGTTTGGAGTGAAAAATGAATTCTGAGCAAAAATGAGTGCATGACCTAGCTTTGTGCGTGTGAGTTAGCTTATATACACCTCATTAGACCTCTGATCATGATTAAAACTTGATTAATCCCTTGGTTAATGAGTTTGGATGGTTTATGCAAATGTGCACTTTATGTTGTTTCCACTAATCCACACGTGCCAAGGCATGCTTTTCATCATGAATCACTCACATTTCTTTTGTTGATCACCAATGAATTGAAATTGGGCCTTGTGGTTGATTAATTTGTGAGTTTCAATCCATCTTGCCAATTTGCATTATGTGAAATAAGTGAGGTATATGGCATGAAATGAATTGATTCAAAGGTCAAAAGTGATCCTCATGGAGTGTACTTGGATGTTGTAATGTGACTTTAAGCATTAGAAGTCATTACAAGTCATTTTGAACCAAAATGCCAAAGGTGGAAAAAATGAACCATGTGAAAACCTTAAAAACCAACCTTGAGTCTTTTGATCATAACTTGAGTTTCACAAATGATATGGAGACAAACTAGTACTTTTTGGAAATGGGAGAGAAGGATCTTCAACTTTCATGTTTGAGGAAAATTCATTTGAAGCTTCCTTGATGATGAAAAGTCAAGTTGAATGTAGTGTAAAACTTGCCAAAAATGGAAACTTCTCATTATAGGTCATTTTCCAAATTTAGTAACTTTTGTACAAACCCTTGATCCTTGATAAATGGTATGAAAATTGACCCTTGAAGACCATATGAGGATGTGAGACCTTGAAAAACATGAAGGGGACCTCAAAAATCCATGGTTGACTTTCCTCCTTACAGTTGACTTTTGCTTACTTCACAAGTAACTGATCCACTGAACATCTTCCACAATGAACCACTAGCCAAGCCTTCCTCTATGAGTACTTATGAGCATATGGAATACCACAAGAGCATGCTTGAATCCACAAAGCCCTTCAAGAAGTCCTTTGGGTCAATAACCCTAATTTGGTCCCTCTGGTTAGGAGGGAAAGATTCACTTGAAATCTTTTGCCATTCTTGACCTTATGAAGATGTGATGAACTCCTCAAACCACCTTGAGGCTTGAGACTCCTTTTAGATGAACCAAGTACCTTGATCCCATGCTAAGAACCAATGTTATGCACAAATGCTAATGCAAGAAATGCAAAGAAACATAAGCCAGTTAGCTAAAAACAAATGCTGATGACATTTTTGACGTAATGTGTGACGTCAGAAACATGGTTTTAAATTACGGTTGCGGCTGCAGATGCGGTTGCGGTTGCAGCTACTACGGTTGCAGCTATTGCGGCTGTTGCGATGCGAATTGCGGTCGTTGCATCGTGAATTTTTTTTATCAACATAGAATATTATACTTTATTATACGTATTAGGTTTCACATGTCATATATTGTTGCGGGCTGATGCGGTCCTATGCGTGCAAATGCAGTCGTTGTGGTGTTATGATGTGGCCGTTGTGGTGCGGCCGCATCAAGTAATGTGGTCCGCAATTTAAAACAATGGTCAGAAACCCCAATGAGCACAGGATTCATGAACTGCGAGCAACAGTAGGATGCTCTCCAAACAATTCTCTGCACCGTATACCATTTAAACTAGAGACAGAAAATGTAATTAGGACTATGCGTGGTACTCGTGGTCTTCGCACTTCTGTTATTGACTTCCTTATGAGCAACTCTGGTAATTCTAATTCACAGATTATTAATTTGTGTTAATACTTGATCAATGTTTTAGGAAATGATAGGCTGGTTAAGGCTAAGTCTCCTGTACTCGCTGACTCTCGGGTTATTGCTGAGGTAGAAAATTTAGAAAAGCTAATTGAAGCAGTTACTTCTTGCAGTTTTCCCCAGTTTTTCAGTCATATCTGTTCAACTTCGGAACTTTTATATTTGCATGTTTCTCGGTTTCCAACTCTGCATACTGTGGCAAAATTGTTGCAGAAGGGGGAAGATGATGTTAATTACCTAGATGTTTGTTCAGGAGCAAATAGAAAAATCGTGCTAGGAAGATGATGCTTCACCGAATAGCTTTGGAAAAAAAATTAACTGTCTTCTGTCAAGTTCATTTCTGCATTTATTACAATCTGAATTCTATTAGCTCTGAAACTGACGATTACTTCGGTTATCCTTCAATATTTTTATAATGTTGATATGTTGTTGTTGTTTTCTTCATTTCAAGTTTTATTTTCGCTTCTATATGTTCTTACTACTGTCACTGTTTTATTGTTGTTAACTATGTTTTATTTCAATATTAATTGCATTATGAATCCTTTTATGAATTTCATTAACAACCTTTTACAGAATGTATTTTGATAGATGGTTAAATTTTACGCGGATTACTTCAATTCAATATCATCTACAACTCTAATATTCAATGGTAAAGATTGCTTTGTGTAATATATCGTAATATTCTTACAAAATATATAGAGTGCACTTTTCATACAGTTAAACTATTAACTAGACAACTGTAAATTTTCAATTTGTTTTATGAATGATGATTGGGAGGTTATAAAAATGTATATGATTAAAAAAATATAAGCCTTGTGATAACTATTAATGGTTTTTCAAATATTTGGGTTAAAAAAATTTGGGTTGAAAATTAACTCTGGTAGTTGTATACTTTTTGTCATAGCACTTATTTTTTTCATTCATTTTCTACGAGACTGTATGACTGACTACTTTGTTCTGAACATGGCATGATATTTGGCTGGCAAAGTAGGTTGTTGGTTGCCTCATTGAACATGATAATAAAGTCCTCCTTTGCAAGAGGAATATTCAACCATCTCATTGTCTTTGGTATGAATAAATATTTTATTAAACTACTTATTATCATTGTATCTGGTTATGTACATATTAGGTTCCTTTCGCGGAACATCATAATCTAAATGCTAATAAATTTATCATAATGATGAATATTGTATCTCTTTTTGTATATACTATTTACTTACTATAATTTATGGTAATAGTAGTGCCATAGACAATCATTCAATTATGAGTGTGGCTATTATGTTATGATACATATGTTGAACATTGTATCTGCTGGGATTGTTAATTCATGGAATCAAGTACGTAACAAAACATTGTAATTATGTGTTAATTATCTTCTTTAATGTTAATACAATATTCTAATATTTTTTTAATATTTATTCAGATATTTGGAGACTCAATGCCATTTCATGAGGATGACGTTACTAATGTTCAAGAACGTTGTGCAAATTTTATTCTAGAATCCATTTGAAGTAATTTGGTTAGGTAAAAAAATGGAAATCATAGGACGGTGCCATTTGTTTGTGTACTTCTGTTGTAGGCCTCATACTTTGTTTAGCTTTGCTCAGGCTAACTAGTGTTTTGATAGTACCATAGTTTGGTTTTGGTATGAGGTATGAATAATTTAAAACTGATGGAATTTATTTAAAACTTTGTTTCATGGTACTGTTTGTATTAATTGTTGTGTATGACATATTTGATTAGTAATTAGTTGTGATGAAATTTTGTATTATTCATAATTTTTTGTACAATATTGTGGAAGAAACAAGAATTAAAAAAATGACATTTAGTAAAAAAATGGTATTGTGATTTTAAATCGAAACAATTGATTTAAAATAACATTACTAAATCAAGTGAATTGATTTAAATTTGAGATTTTAAATCAGGTCATATAGATTTAAAAAATTTAATTACTTTTTGAACTTTTTTTAAATGTGTCAAACTGATTTAAATAAACATTTTTAAATCGCACTAACCGATTTAATAAAATCTTTTAAATCGAGTCAAACCTGATTTAGAAACAATTTTTTTTTAAATCGGCCAGAATTAAATCGCAACACAAGCCGATTTAAAAAGTCATTTTTAACCGATTTAAAAAGTAGTTTTTGTACTAGTGGACCATTGTGCATGACAACATTAGGAGTTAGTTTCCCTTAGTTGTTTTCTTTTCAATCTTTGAGTCCTCTCTCTTCTCATCTCAAAACAAATAAAAAACACTTACTAAATACATCGAGTATTGTGCGCCACGAGCCTTAAGTACATGGGAAGTGATAAGTGGGAGTCTCTCCTTACCTTGTCTAGGGTGTTTTGCATACGTCCTGTCTTGGGTCGATCTTGCGAAGCATTCGATCCTATGTCATAGACTTTAGTGCGATACGAGTTTCAAATAAAGTCAACTCACTTCTGTCTAAAACTCACAAACAAAATGAAAATCTTTTTATCCTTCGGGATCGTTGGTCAAATCATTTTCAGAAAAGAGCATGTTGTTTCCGTTCTACTGCAAATAGGAATCGACCCTAACTACTGGAACGCGAATTCAACATCGCTCATAAAAAACACTCAACCAATCTGTGGTCGTAACCACGAACTACGGATGCTCTGACTTCCTCATTCTCGTCCAAATGAGGAGTTGTAGGCGCAAGATGGCGATATCTTGGCGAGCAACCTCCCCTCATTTCACCCGTAGTCCTCCGAACTACGTTGACTCTGACTTTCCCATTGCACGAGGGAATATGTAGGCCTAGGACGATGAAGTATTATCGAGTCTCCTTTTGTTTTTCCCTTTTTGTTTCTGTTTAGCAGTAGGCTTTAGATAACACACCCTTTGATTAGACAACAAGCGTAGATCTCTTTGAGTACAACGGACGCGAGGGGGTGCTAATACCTTCCTCTTGTGTAACCGACTCCCGAACACAGACTATGATTGTGATGAACCTGTCTTCTCCCTTTTTAGGTTTCTTCAATCGTTCCCTTTCCCCAATCGGGATAAATAACGTTCGGTGGCAACTCTGTGTTTTTCGCTGGTTGTTTTTCGGGTTGCGACAGCTAGCGACTCTGCTGGGGATTCTAATTCCCTAAGCTAGTCAATCCTAGCGGTTGTCTGTTTCATTGGGTGTTTTTGTGCATATGTGTTGTACCTGTTGTACATTATTTGTTGTATATTACTATATTTTACTATATTATTTGCATTACTGTTATCCTATTATGATGCTGTTGTGTTGTTGGGCGGGTTGGTTCCATGAGAGATAAGCCCAATACTCAGGCTTGAGTATATACTTAGGATTAGAGTGGATATTCGTGTGGCCTACGTAGCGTGTTAGAACGTTTGGTTTGCACGAGACCCACATTCAGACGAGGTTTTCTTTGGAGATATTCTGACCTGCGCGTCTTGTGTATATGTCAGGGTGTCGACTTAGAAAGCTTATGACTCTGGAGACCTTTCATTGGAAATTAGTTAAGGCCTCCTTGATTGATGATGATGCCAAACTAGAAATGGTGAACGTATCATCATTTCTCGGCCTGAGAGTCTGTGATACTGAGGACCTGCTAGGATGCCTCTGTCCAAGACTAGAACCCACATGTGAGAGGGGATGGGTTTTTGCAGGAAACCTTGACTTTCAACCTACCCGGTGTTATACCCCAAATTTTGAGCACTAATATTTCCCATCATCGTGCAAATCATCATCCCAATATGGATATACCTTCATGCCTCATCAGTCTCCTCAAGGATTGTTGAGCATTCACTACAATTAAGCATTAGGGTTTTAGGCCCTCTTAGAGCTTAGACAAAGGATCAATCAAGGAATGACATGATTTTCAACTTGTCTAACCTCTCAAACATCCATAAAGGATCAAGAGGACTCCCACATCAAGAATCAAGCACAAAGTTGCAACATTCCAAGTGGATCCAGCCTCAAGATCGACAGTGTCACCAAATTAGGGTTTTGGTCGACCAGGGCCTCTAGATGGAAATTTTCATCTGGGTATAAGCTAATGCTTCAAAGCACAACCTAAGATACTCTAAGGAACCTCATGGACCAAATCATCAAGTCAATTTTACCGAAGGGGATGCATCCACAAAAGAATCAGGAATTAGGGTTTCTTGACCTAATTCACCCCTAAGTTGACTTTTGGGACAAAACATGAGCCAAGATCTCAAGGCATGATTTGAGGGTCTCTAACACACTATATTGACCCATTTGCAACAATGAATTGATCCAAGAAGCTTGACTCACAAGTTTCATTTTCATCAGTACCACAATTAGGGTTTTGAGGAAAAAGTCAACTGTACCTTTGACTTTTGACCTGGACATGCTCCCAAACCTTGGGACATGATTCAATACACCCTACAACCCCTATAGAACATATCCATTAGGTTTGATTTAGGTCAAGGACTTGATTTCACCAAGGATCGCACAGTTTGGAATTCATCTGATAAAAAGTCAATTGTGCACAAAAGTCAAGTTTGACTTTTTGAGATTTTTCACAATTTGGTTCCTTAACCCTAAAACAATGTTGATATGTGATGTGAATCATCATTCATCAAGAAAAATCAAAGAAAGTGGGATAACTTGTAAAAGGGGTAACCATAAAAACTTAGAATTTTTCTAAGTTATGGAACAAAGTGGCTAGGGTACCGACTTCCAAGGATCATAACTTGAGATCTAAGCAACCATTTTGGATGGTCCAAAGATGGATTTGTAGCTCTCATGGCATACTTCAAAAGTGTCAACTACACTTCATTCCAATTCCTCGTAGATTTCAAGTTATGATTGGATCAAAATCACTAAAAACATGAAAATGCATCTTTTTCCAACACTTTGAAAAATTCTGCTCAAGGCAGATTTTAAGTGAAACACCAAAACTTGGAGGGTTGTTTCACATAGTTTTAGGCTGAATCAATTCAAGATGTAAACATCAAAGTTGTTGTCCATATTGCCTACAATCCAAGGAACTTATTGGCATGAAACAACTCAGCTTGATCCAAGAGTTATGGCTGCTGCGAAATACCATGGCAAGGCTGTCATGAAAAAACCAGTTTGTATGTTTTCTTGCTTTACACGATTTCTGAGTCAAACCCAAGGATCACTATGTCAAGTTCATCCAATCTGATCACAATGCATCTGATCCAACCAACAAACTTGGACTGAAATGGCAAGAGCTTGTCCTTGAGAATTGATGAGTTTTTGGCATATATGCCTTGAATTCAAAGGGAATTAATGTGGAATAGTGCACTTTCAAGATTCTCACTCCCCTCAGTCAAGTTCTCTGATTAAACAACAATTAAAATGACTGAGGAATGTGGAATCAATCAATACATAGCTGATCTATTTGGGGCAGCTGTTACACCTAGTGCAAGAGGGATTTATGCCAAGCCAAGACCATTGAACCATGGCCTTATCCTCTGAGCTTCAAGAGAACCACTTCAACACAACTCCTCCATTATAAATAGAGGTCCTAACTGATCATTCAAATTACCCCAAAGCATCCTACAACATTGCTTTCTCTCATTCTCTCCTTAAGTGCCAAATTTCTTTGTTCTTGAGCAAGTTCTATCGGGTTTTGAGTTGCAGAGCCAAGTAACTCAAACCATCACTTCTAACACTTCACATATGATGTATAGAAGCTGACCAAACACCTAAACCACTTCTGAAACACCTGAATCAAAATCTCAATCTTCAGCCTAGCCATTATGCAGTTGGGATACCACAACTTGATCCAAAGATTTTCAAAGTGTTCTAAGGCTTGCAATCCACTCCATAACATTCATTGAAGCTGTAGAGGTCATCAAATTACTTTTGGAACACACTTTGTGCAGAGTTCCAATACTTCTTGCAGCAAGGTAAGCCTCAAACTCTCATAACATGATCCATGCATATTTCCTCGCATGATACTTTTGCCAATTGCTTATCATCATATATTGAGTGTTTCCCCTCAAAAAATTTGACCATAACACTCACAAACATGTCTGCACGGTTGCTTTTACAAAATTAGGGTTCATACACTCATGTTGATGTAACTTGCTACACACTGAAAATAAATGAAATCAAATATTTCCATCATGTTCCTTGTTAAAAAACACATGAATTTGGTGTTTGAATCGTGTCAAATGGTTGAGAAACGAGTGAGATAGAGAGCTTCACGCATCTGGCCCAAGGAAGAAGATGGCCATGGTGCCATTCTTCAGGTTTTCAAACCAAGTTCTCTATATATTTTTCATTTTCCATATGTTTAATGAATTGGCATTGCGCCCTAGTGGTTTATCAGCTGGTTTGTGAGTATTAGCAAGCGAGAGGTCTGGGCTTTGAATCCCCCTCGCCCCAGACCTCTTTTTTATCACTTATTCCATTTTTATTATTTTTCATATTATTTATTAAATGATTTGGAAAATTAATAACTCTCTCAATTTTAATTATTTTAGAATAGTTCTTTTTGCAAAAAATCACAAAAATGTTGAAATATTTTATTCCACAAAAAAATCAGATTTATATTATTTATTTAATATAGTTGGTATTTTTGTAAATAAATTTATTTTTATTGTTTTTAAACCTTTTAAAAATGAATATTCATCTTGAAAATCAAAATCAAATGAGTCCTAAATCATCTTGTGATTAAAACTTCATTTTTCAAACCTTAACCAAAAATCACAAGTAATCTATTTAGACTTATTTGGCATTTTTGTAATTTTATTCATTTTATTTAAAAGGATTACTTTTAAAAATGATGAAATTAGGGTTTCTATGATTCCACTCTCATCAATCTTTTTCAAACACTCATGGGCCTCTAATAGAGTGTAAGACCCAACCCCTTTTGAAAACCAAAATAGTTTGGGCCTCGATCATCGTATAAGACCCAATGTATTTTCAAACCTCGGCGAGATCGCCATTTTCAAACAAATAACTATCTGGGCCTCCCTTCGTGTTGTAAGTCCCATCTTTATTTTTCAAAATAAACTTTGGGCCTCTAATTGAGTGTAAGACCCAACCCCTTTGTAAATAAACATTTTTGGGCCTCACATATTGTATAAGTCTCTCTGTATATTTTCAAAACAACAGCGCGATCGTCGCCTTTTCAAAATTATCCGAGCATCTCCCTGAGTTGTAAGCCCCATATCTTGTACAAAAATAAACTTTGGGCCTCTAATAGTGTGTAAGACCCAACCCCTTTTTGTAAAAAAACTATTTTTTAGGCCTCAGTGTATTGTATAAGTCCCGATACAGTTTCAGAAACTCCGACGAGATCGTCGTTTTCAAACTATTTTTAACCGGGCCTACCCTTGTGTTGTAAGTCCCATTTCTTTTCTTTAAATAACCTTTGGGCTTATCTTTGAGTTATAAGACCCATCCCTTTGTACAGAAAACTTTATGGGCCTCAGTCGTTGTATAAGTCCCGATACGATATTCAAAACAACAGTACAATCACTGTTCAAACCTTGGGCCTCTCCTTGAGTATAAGCCCCAACAATTTTTTTTCACAAATAACTCCCTTTTGATTTAGGTTCAAATATACAGTTGTTATCAAAACTTTATTTAATTTCTCTGAACAACTAACAATACAACATGGAAGCTCACTCACCTCTAAGTTTTAACAGCTTTCATTTACTCGCTTTAATATATATAACTGTATTGTGGGAAGCTGCGCATGGTTAGTCTTCTTTCATTCTTTTAAATATACATCAAATATATATATATATATATAACTGTATTGTGGGAAGCTGCGCGTGGTTAGTCTTCTTTCATACTCTTTTAAATACTTGTCATATATCAATTGTATATATACTAGTATAGTTATTTAGAGTTTTCCCTGGCAACTAGGTCTAGAACTAGGTAAAGCCTGTTGGTCACTCTTAAATACAAACAAAAATAGATCCCCCATAGGATTTCCAGATACAGTCTTCCCTTCTCTTGGGGTTAAACTATATGGAACAAAGAGAAAGGCAGTATTCTCGGTGAACCTTTTCTCAGACTGTCACCCCTAGAAGTTATCAAAGAAATTCTACCCCTCGGAGTTGATCTATTCTCTATGAATAGCATCTCTTGAGTTTCTTCAAACCTCGAACTTTCCTGAAATGATCTCTTCTCCGTGAATTGCATTTCTTGAACTTCTCTTGGTTTGGGAACCACAGGCTTCCTAAAAGCATCCCCGCCTCCTCTTGGGCTTTGTACAAGGACCCTTCGGCTTCTTAGAAGTTCTCATGCCTTCTATTGGGCTTAATACAAGGACCCAGACGACCTCTTAAAGATATAAGACAGAACTTAGTCATTCTTTGCTAGAGTAGTATTTCCTGTGTCAAAACTCTGGCCATTTTAGGGTTGATCTCATCCCTTAATGACCGTGCCTCCTCTGGGAGGCATCATACAAAAGATAAAATTCTCCCACACTAGTAGACTTGGACAGTCTAATCCCCTTGAGTCTCAAAGACATTCTCAAGTTCCTTATAAGTATAGAAAGAACCTCGGTCACTCTGGATCAATCTCCAGCAGAAACCCAGTCTCTCTCATGAGAGTTCCCTAACCAGGGTCAGCTTATCCCAAATCAGAACCTCAAAGTATCTGATACCTTAACTCTTCTGTAATCCTCTGCAAGAGTTGACTCCCCACTTGGACCGGCCTCGGGATCTCAATTACCCCCGGCAAAAGATAGCCTCCACTTAGGCTTTGTATAATGATCCTTCCTCAACGAAGTCAACCTCCTCTTGGGATTTGTACAATGATTTTCCCCAGCGGAGATAACCTTTTCAGACTCTCTTGTTGAGTCAATCACTTTTTAGACTCTCTTGTTGATTCAATCAAACCCTTAGACTCTCTTGTTGAGTCAATCACCTTTTAGCACTCTCTTGTTGAGTCAACCTTTTTTAGCCTCAATCTTGGGCTTTGTTCAAGACAGATAAAAGCACTCTCTTATTGAGTCAAACCCCTTTTAGCCTCAATCTTGGGCTTTGTGCAAGACATAAATTTCCCTCTCTTGAGCTTGGGATGGATATCTTCCCTAGCAGAATCATTTCCTCTCAGTCTTCTTCTAGGCTTTGAGAAATGATTTTCCCCCAAGAAGAGTCAAACTCATTTCAGCCTCCATCTTGGGCTTTGTACAAGACACATAAAAATATCTTCACCAAAGTCAGTTAAATTTCTCGTTTCAGCCTCAATCTTGGGCTTTGTACAAGACCCATACAAACCTCCCCGGCAGAGTCAAAATCCTTTTAGCCTCAATCTTGGGCGTTGTACAAGACAGATAGAATATTTCCCCTGGAAAAGTCAAACTTATAGCCTCCTCTTAGGCTTTATATAATGATATCCCCCAAAAATTCAGTCTCTTTTTAGCCTCAATCTTGGGTTCTATACAAGACAGATAAAACACTCTCTTGTGAGTTGGTCACTTCTACCCTCCTCTTAGGCTTTGTATAAAGAAATCCCCTAAACGAGTCAATTAACCTTTTAGCATCAACCTTGTGCTTTGATCAAGGCACACAAAAATCAACAATCCTTCTGTAGAGATGACAAATTCTCTCGCAGTCATACCTTTTTTGCTTCAATCTTGGGCTTTGAACAAGACACAAATACCCTTTTAGCTTCAATCTTGGGCTTTGAACAAGACACCAAAATCTCATTTTCCTCCCTTAGAATAGGAGGAACTACGATTGCTCTGATTTCCCAGTTTTGTTTAAACGGGAATACGTAGGCATAAGATTGCGAAATCTTAGCGAGCATACTAATCAAAAAATCTAGGTCCAGTACCTTTATATCAATCAAAACTTAGGTCCAGCACCTTACCAAAAACATCGGGAAAAACCCGAACATCAACAAAAACTCACTCTCCCTGTCATACTTTCCCAAGAAACTTTCCCAACCCATTACCAGATAAACACCATCAATTACAAAGCCAAAACCCTAAAGCTAATATCCTGTGGATAACCACATATAGGATGGGTAATTGGCAACTACTCATTGTATAACCTGACCCCAGACCCCCCAATCTCTTTTAAGCATTTATTTAGTTAAGCATTCGCGTGCAAGGTTAGTTTTAGATAGCTTCCCTTTCCCTTCCAGCTTCATGGGATAAATAAGAAATCAGAAAGTAGCATCCTTTCTCCTTGAGAAGGAAAACCCAAACTTCAGCGGTAAGGTGGTCGCGTCACAGACAAAAATCGCTCGCTACACCCGGATTTCTGATTTTCTTGTCAGTGTGAACTTTTGAACTTGGTATTCTGAGCTTGGTATTCTGATTATTCCGGTATTTTGGTATTCTGGGTTTCTTGTCAGAGCAGAATTATAGCGCTTATTCAGTCAACAGCACAACAGATGTTCAGAGCATTTGGATACCTTGATCCCGTGTTTGCATTTGCAGAGCATCATTATTGCATTCTAACATGTTTTTTTATTTCTAGGGTTTGTATCTTATCTTTGATTCCAGTTGCTGAAGATCTTCAAAGATGAACACAAATCAGAAGAAGAATGTGGCATACAAGTTTCCAGCACCGACTTTGGGTTCGCTTCAAGAATTGGTTGCTCTGGCTGACTCAGATGTCTTGGAAGATTTCAGAAAAGATTATGGGAAAATACTGAGTGTTCTCTGTAACATCACAAAATATGAGCATGATGATGTTCACACGCTCTTGCAATTCTACAATTCTCCACTGCGATGTTTTACCTTCCCATACTATCAATTAGTTTTGACATTGGAGGAATTTGCCTTCATTTTGGAGGTGCCTATCAAGGAGATAATACCTTATTTTTTTCTAAGGAAAGCCCTAATTTGGAAGAAGTCGCAGCTGCTTTTAATGTGGGCCAATCTATTTTGGATGATAATGTTGCTAGCAAGGGAGGTTTTCAAGGGTTTCATCTGGATTTTCTAGTTGGTCAAGCTCGCAAATATGCTGAGGTGAAAAGTTGGACTGTCTTTAATTCTATTCTGGCTTTGTGTGTTTATGGAATCTTCTTGTTCCCAAACATGCCTGATTTTGTGGATATGCACGCCGTCAAGATCTTCGTCATGAAAAATATGATACCAACTCTCCTTGGTGATCTGTATCACTCTGTACATTTTAAGAATGAGAAAAAGAGAGGAGGACTCATGAGCTACTGTGTACCGCTCTTGTGCAAATGGTTCATGAATCATCTTCCTCGGTCTGGTGCATTTGTGGATACTAAAAATTCCTTAAAGTGGTCCAAGCGGATAATGGGGTTGACTGCTGATAATATTTTTTGGTTTGATCATAGACTATTGGGTACATAGATCATTTGTAGCTGTGGAGGTTTCCTAAATGTACCTTTGGTGATAAGGAAGGGTGGCATCAATTATAACCCTTCTTTGGCTGTCAGGCAATTTGGGCATGTGTTAAGAGAGCCTCCAAAGGACTAAGATGTTGAGGAATCTCTGTTTTTTCATGGTACTGAAAATCAGGAGTTTCTCCAGAAAGTTGTAGGCGCTTGGGGAAACATCAACCGTCAGGGGAAGGCTTCGTTGGGAAAAAGTGATTGCAGGGCATTTTCTCCTTACATGGAATGGATCCAGAAGAGGGTGGAAGAGGTGCTCTTGCCCTTCTCTGTAGAGGCACCTTTATACCCACCAATGATTAAACAACCTACTACAGTTGAGATTGAGAGGTATAACAAACTTTGGGCAGAAAAGGAAGAACTTCGCAAGGAGAACGAAGAGTCAAAGAGAGAGATCAGTCAGCTGGGGCATGATCAGAAGGAAGCTGTCTATGTGGCTAAGGTAAAGACAGATATTTTGGCCAAGAAAGAGAAAGATCTAGAAGAGGAGGTCAAGAACAGAGAGCGAGTAGGTCAATATCTGAAAAACGCCCACAACATACTCCAGTCGAAGAAGAAGGAATTGGAAAAAGCTCTTGTCAAGATTTATAAGTTCGATAGTCAGTGGAACGCCATGGTGATCGCTCATAAGATGAAAGAAGATGACCTTCGAGACCAGCTAGAGGAGTTGAAGCTGCAACTCAGAGATAAAGAAAAAGAAGTCAGAGCTAAATCATCTCAAAGGCACAGAAGTGAGGAACGACTTAACGAGACCTTGCCAGCCCTTGAGGAGCTCAAGATTTGAGCAGAGGTAAAGAAGCCTAAACCTGAGGATCCTAAACTTGAGGACGTTTTCGGTGAAGATGCATGGGAATTGAGGTGTCAGTACTTGGAGGAAAACATGCACAAACGCGATGCTCTCATTCAAGAATTGATCCAAAGACCGAAACATCCAGATACTAAGAAGCTATTCAAAGAGATTCAAGCTTGGTGCGAAGTGCGTAAAGGTTGGGAAGGGCTGTCTGTGGTATATTTTGACGATATGTCTTAGTGGCTTTATTTCTTTCTTTTGTATTTGATCACCACCAGGCTTATTGGTTGGGATCATTGGCTCTTGTATTTGGCTACCTTTTTCAGTTTGGATTATGTGTAATGACTGGTGGTTTTTCTCTTATTCTCTGATCTATGAGCAGATGCTATCAGTCTTCCATCCATTTATGGTGTTTACTATTATTACTCCCTCTGTCTCAAAATGAAAGTCTTTCTAGCCAAAAAATTTTGTCCCAAAATAAGAGTCTTTTTAAGTTTTCAATGCAACTTTAATTAATTTTTACCAACTTTACCCTTAATAATTATTGTCTACACTACTTTCAAGATATTACATCACACCATACTTTTGTCACAACCAATAGTAATTAAGGGCAATATTGTAAAATTGTTACACTTAATAATTCAATCATTACTTTTCTTAATCTATGTGTAATAACCTTAAAAGACTTTTATTTTGAGACGGAGGGAATATTAAACTGGAATCAAGGGGTAGATCGCCCTAGAAATATTCAAACATGGCATTTGCATTTGCATCGTATATTCATTTGCATAACATGTGTTCTCGATTGGCTTATTCTTATCTCTGCTTGGTTTTCTTCAGCAAAATTGTGAACCCAAATATTCATAGGTATTGCACAAGAGAGAATCAACAGAGAGTAATGGAACAAGTACAGAGGTGCTGGCGTTATTCCTCCAGTCGGAGGTGCTACTGGTGTTGCCAATCCTCTGGTCAGAGGTGGTCCTGGTGTTGTCATTCCTCAGGGCGGAGGCTTTGCTGGTGAAATTCCTGGAGTAGTTGGTGGAGGGGGGAAGTGTGTGTGTTGTACATGGCGTTGGTGGCCATCAATGGAAAGAGGATCATCAGGAGGATGTTTTCTCCATGCATAACTTGGATGCCGGTCTCCCATCTGAGGCCGACAAGAAATTCAAAATAATCGAGGAGAGGATGCGCGCATATGAGAACCAAAACACTTTTGGTCTTGATGTGACTGATCTTGGCTAAGTTCCTGGAGTGAGAATCCCTCCCAAATTTAAAGTCCCAGACTTTGATAAATACCAGGGTACAACTTTCCCTAAGACTCATATTCGGGCTTACTACAGGAAAATGTCGGCTTACTTAGATGACGAGAAGCTCTTAATGCATTTCTTCCAAGACAGCCTGGCTAGGGCTTTATTGGAGTCGTACATGGGATTAAAGAGGACCCATATCAGAAGCTGGAGAGACTTGGTGGAAGCTTTCATCAAGCATTATCAATAGAATAGTGACATGGCACCTAATAGGATGTAACTGCAGAATCTCTCTCAGAGAGGTAATGAGAGCTTCAAGGAGTACGCCCAAAGGTGGCATGAACTGGCAGCAAGAAATCAACCTCCAATGATGGAGCGAGAAATTATTGATATATTCATGGCTATACTTCAGGGGCCTTATTATGAGAAGCTGGTTGGGCGTATGTCGGCTGGGTTTTCAGATTTGGTCCTGGCAGGGGAAAGGGTTGAAAGTGGAATCAAGACTGGAAAAATATCAAGTGGAAATGGCTCCTCATCTGGAGGAAGTAAAAAACCATATGCAGGAAACCTAAAGAAGAGGGAGGGTGACACAAATTCTATTTCCTCCTATCATGGTAAAGGCAGGGTTCAACAAAATTATACTTAGCAGGTTGCTACCGTAGCCATCCTGGCTGCGCCTCAGCAACCGAGTAATGCTCCTCGCCGATATCCTGATAGGCCGAGAACAGTAAATTGTCACTTTGAAACTCCACCAATGTCGTACTTTCAGTTACTACAACATCTTTTACAACTACAGTTAGTACAGAAAAGAACTTTGGATCCACTTACTAGCACTCCTCCGCCAGGGTATGACGCCGATGCTCATTGTGAATTTTATTCGGGAGCGCCCGGGCACCATGTAGACAATTGCAAAGCCTTCAAGCATAAGGTACATGATTTGCTTGATTCTAAGGCAATTAATTTCACTAACGGCGGGCTAAAAGTCATTTAGAACCCAATGCCACCGCATGGGGCAGCGAGAGTCAATGAAGTTGAGGATGGAGAGAATTTGAATTTGATATATGATGTTAATGAACTAAAGACTCCATTGTTGTTTGTTAAAGAGCGGTTGTTGAAAGGAGAGGTATTCCCAGGATGCGAGGATGATTTTCATGGTTGTATATTGCAGTCAGAGGGTTGTAATTTGCTGAAAGCAGGCATATAGAGAATGATTTATGAGGGTCAGGTACAGTTTGACAGAACAAATGTTGAGAAAAAGGTTGATGATAGTGATAATGATGTTGCCATAATTTCTATCCCATACAGAACTATCCATATTTCACTACCAGTGCGGCAAGCACCTGTTGTTATTACTACGCCCGGACTAATTCCGTATGAAAGTACCAAAGCAATTTCGTGGAACTACAGAGCGGAGGTATTCTGTAACGGACAAAAGAAAGAATTGGTAGGATCTTCCGATACTGGTTCAAGTGTTGAAAATATTGTCGGAGATGGTGGAATTACTCGCAGTGGTAGGGCATTTTCACCATCAGATGAGAATATGGGCAGTTTGGGTAAAGATAAAAGTAAATAGGTGGTAGGTGATTCCACACTGAAGCAGACTAGTGATACTTCTTTCTCAAAAGATGTAGAGGTGTTTATGAGGTTGATTTAAAAGAGTGATTACAAGATTGTCGATCAACTTAATTAAACGCAGTCTAAAATTTCCATCCTATCATTGCTGTTATGTTTTGAAGCACATAGAAATGCTTTGTTAAAGGTGTTAAACGCTGCTTATGTGCTACAGGAGATCTCAGTAAATCAACTTGAAGGAGTGGTGGTGCATGTGAATGCTGGAAATGGTTTGGGATTTACCGATTTGGATCTGACCCCTGCCGGAAGAAATCATAATAATGCCTTGCATATTTCCTTGGAATGCAGAGGCTCCTTGATGTCTCATGTCTTAATAGATACAGGGTCTTCGCTGAATGTTCTGCCGAACAAGGCTCTTATGAAGCTTGACACTCAAGGTTTGATCTGCAGGCCAAGTGATTTGGTTGTGCGGGCGTTTGATGGTTCGAAAAGGTCAGTATTTGGTGAAGTGCTGATGTCTATAAAAGTTGGACCAGAAATTTTTGATGCAACTTTTTATATCATGGATATCCAACCGGCCTACATCTGTTTTTTAGGCCTTCCTTGGATACATTCTACCATAGCGGTAACATCTGCCCTGCATCAGAAGCTGAAATACATGGTTGAGGGAAAAGTGGTTACGGTATGTGGGGAAGAAGATATAATGGTTAGCTATTTGTCGAGATTTAAGTATGTTGAAGTCGATGGAGAGATCCATGAAACTTTGTGTCAGGTCTTCGAAGCTATACAAATTCAGAAGGAGCCTTCTATGGAGGTTAAAGGGCCTGAGGTTTTGATGTCTTCATTGAAAGAGGCACGTGCGGTAGTTGAGTTTGGTGGTTCTCAAAGGTGGGGCCTGGTTCTTGAAGTTTCGATGAAGCAAGATAAGTATGGATTGGGGTACAGGCCATCCAAACCATCACAAGTTCCCACAAGATACAAAGGTCCAGTCCGGTTCACGAGTGCTAGGGTGATTTTCGACAGAATCAACGTAACAGGGGATAATGAAGTCGATGGCGACTGTGATATGGATAATTGGATCCGCCCCTGTGTTCCAGGTCAGGAATTATGCAACTGGTCTGCCGAAGAAGTCATCCAAGTTACCTACGAAGAGTAATTTTTATTGTCTTTACATATGTTAAGTCCTACGTTCTGCCCAAAACGTAGTGACTCATTCTGTAGGGCCACACTGTTTTTACTTTCAATGTCATCATAAATAAAGGACGTTTTGCATTCAAATTTTTTGATCCATGTGTTTCCTTTTTTTCTTTTACATTTACTAAAAGAAAAATGGCAATGTGTTTTTGTTTGTTCATTGTTGCATTCATAATAAACATAAAACATCACTCATACAGGTCTATCATCTCAGATTCCACCGATAATGATTCATCTATGTCTCGGTATGACTTTGATAATCCCATTTATCAAGCCGAAGAAGAGACTGGCGATGGTTGTTAACTGCCTGAGGTATTAGTCAGACTTCTGAAATAGGAGGAAATGATTATTTTACCTCATCGGGAGGATATTGAAGTTGTCAATTTGGGCACTGAGGATGTAAAAAAGGAAATCAGAATTGGGGCAGCCTTGGAAGATAGTGTCAAGGGAAGATTGGTTGAAATGCTTCGAGAGTATGTGGACATGGGTTGTCCTCCGGTCAAGCAAAAGCTGAGAAGAACGAGACTGGACATGGCTGTTAAAATCAAGGAAGAGATTCATAAACAGTTAGATGCAGGCTTTCTTGCTGTGACTAATTATCCTCCGTGGGTTGCTAATATCGTTTCTGTACCTAAGAAGGATGGAAAGGTCAGGATGTGCTTTGATTACCATGACTTAAATAGAGCAAGCCCGAAAGACGACTTCCCGCTCCCCCACATTGACGTGTTAGTTGATAATACTGCTCAATACTCTGTGTTTTCCTTCATGGATGGTTTCTCTGGGTACAACCAAATCAAAAAGGCCCTAGAGGACATGGAGAAGACTACTTTCATAACACCTTGGGGGTACTTTCTGTTATAAGGTAATGCCCTTTGGATTGAAAAATGTTGGGGCAACGTATCAGCGGGCAATGGTGACTCTCTTTCATGATATGATTCACAAAGAGATCGAGGTCTATGTTAATGACATGATTGAAAAGTCCCAAACGGAGGAGGAGCATCTGGTGAATCTTCATAAGTTGTTTGAAAGGTTGAGGAAATTCAAGCTGAGGTTGAATCCGAATAAGTGTACCTTCGGAGTGAGATCTGGTAAGCTGCTGGGTTTCATTGTTAGTGAGAAGGGTATCGAGGTAGATCCTGCCAAGGTAAAAGCCATACAAGAGATGCCTGAATCGAGAACTGAAAAAAGAGGTTTGTGGTTTCTTAGGGAGATTGAACTACATAGCCAGGTTCATCTCTCATCTTATAGCCACATGCGAGCCAATATTCAAACTATTGAGAAAACATCAATAGGTCAGGTGGAACGAAAATTGTCAAAACGCATTTGAAAAAATAAAAGAGTATTTGTAGGAGCCTACAATCCTCATGCCTCCGGTAGCAGGAAGACCTTTGATTATGTATCTTACGGTTCTTGAGAATTCGATGGGGTATGTGATCGATCAACACGATGAGACAGGTAGGAAAGAACATGCCATCTACTACCTGAGTAAAAAGTTTACTGATTGCGAGTCGAGGTACTCGATGCTAGAAAAGACATATTGTGCACTCGCTTGGGCGGCCAAGCGTTTGAGGCAGTATATGTTAAACCATACACCCCTGTTAATTTCAAAGATAGATCCGATAAAATACGTGTTTAAAAAGCAAGCACTCTCTAGGAGGATTGCTCGTTGGCAGATGGTTCTTACAGAATATGATATTCAGTACGTCTCCCAGAAAGCCGTTAAGGGAAGTGTTCTGTCAGAATATCTCGCTCAACAACCGATTAAGGATTATCAACCGATGAAGTTTAAGTTTCTAGACGAAGATATCATGTATCTGAAAGCGAAAGACTGTGATGAACCTTTTCCTGACGAGGGACCTGAGATTGGATCCTAATGGAGTTTAATCTCTGATAGTGCTGTCAATGTATATGGTAACGGAATCGGGGAAATTATTACAACTTCAGGGGGTTCCCATATACCCTTCACTGCCCGATTAGCGTTTATATGAACCAATAATGAAGCAGAGTATGAAGTATACATCATGGGGTTAGAAGAGGCTATTGATTTGAGAATCAAGAACCTTGATGTGTATGGTGATTCTGCGTTGGTAATCAATCAGATCAAAGGTGAGTGGGAGACTCGTCATACAAACTTGGTACCTTATAAGAACTATGCCAGAAGGTTGTCGCCGTTCTTTGATAGGGTTGACTTCCATCATGTACCCCGGGCTGAAAATCAGATGGCGGATGTGCTGGCAACTCTAGCTTCAATATACAAAGTGAATCTGTGGAATGAAGTTCCATCAATCAGAATTATGCGTCTTGACAGACCAACCTTTGTATTTGCAGTTGAAGCGGTATCAGATGGCAAGCCATGGTATTATGACATCAAATGCTTTCTCAAGAGTCAAGAGTACCCATCTGGGGCATCCTCCAAGGACAAGAAAACTTTGAGGAGGTTAGCTGGCAATTTCTTTTTGAATGAGGATGATGTGTTATACAAGAGGAATTTTGACATGGTCCTATTGCGTTGTGTTGATGAACACAAAGTAGGCTGTTAATGAAAGAGGTTCACGAGGGTTCTTTCAGTACTCATGCCAATTGGCATGTCATGGCCAGAAAACTGTTAGGGGCAGGGTATTACTGGATGACTATGGAGCCTGATTGTTTTAAATACGCCATAAAATGCCATAAATGCCAGATTTATGCTAATAAAGTGCATGTACTGCCAACTCCTCTGAATGTATTGAAATCTCTTTGGCCCTTTGCTATGTGGGGCATTAATATGATTAGAAAGACTGAGCCGACCGCATTTCATGGGCATCATTTTATTCTGGTGGCTATTGATTATTTCACAAAGTGGGTAGAAGCGGCTTCGTTTGCCAACGTCACTAAACAGGTAGTCGCCCTGTTTATAAAGAAGGACATCATCTGTCGTTATGGTATCTCAGAGAGAATCATTACTGATAATGGTTCAAATTTGAATAACAAGATGATGAAGGAGCTATGCCAGAGCTTTAAAATCGAACATAACAATTCTTCTCCATATCGTCCGAAGATGAATGGAGTTGTTGAGGCAGCAAATAATAATATCAAGAAGATCATGCAGAAGATGGTGGTAACGTACAAGGAATGGCATGAAATGTTGCCCTTTGCTCTACACGGTTATTGTACTTCGGTGCGTACGTCGACATGGGCAACTCCTTTCTCACTGGTGTGTATGGTATGAAGGCAGTCCTACCACTAGAAGTTGAGATTCCTTCTTTGAGAATTCTGGCAGATGTGAAACTTGATGAAGCCGAATGGGTACGATCTAGGCTAGATCAGCTGAACCTTATCGAAGAGAAAAGATTGGCAGTCATTGCACATTGCCGGTTGTACCAAAGCAGGATGAAGAAAGCCTTTGATCAGAAAGTGCATCCTCGGTGTTTTCAGACGGGCGATTTGGTCTTGAAAAGGATCCTTCCTCCTCAGACAGATCACATGGGCAAATGGACTCCAAATTATGAAGGGACGTATGTGGTAAGAAAGGTTTTCTCTGGTGGTGCGTTGTTACTATCAATTATGGATGGCGAAGATTTTACGTCACCTGTGAACGCAGATGCAGTAAAAAAATACTACACATAAAAAAGACCCGCTGGACCACAAAAAGAAAAGTCCAGGGAAAAAGGGGCATCCCGACGAACCACAAAAAGAAAAGGTTCAGGCAAAAATTAGGAATAAAAGAAGAAAAAAGAATAAACCCGCAAAGTTGAAAACCTGGAAAGGCAACTTTGGCAAAAATGGGTATCCTGGTGGATTGAAAACCCGAAAGGGCGATCCAGGCAAAAGTTGTGGATTTAAAAGCGAGAGGTTGCGGTCTGCGTTTGATCTGTGTACACTTTTCGATACATGGGAATTTCAAGGGAAAGGAATCGGTACAATCAATCTCTTCAGAAGGCAAAACATCTGTGAACGTTGAAGACATATGGGTCATAGCTGAATCAAAGCATGGTGGATATTTGTTCCCACATTGCCGACATGTGTATTTTCTTTTCACTGTTATGCAATTACCTCTTTTCAAGAATTGCTTCCAAGTTGTAAATGCCTATTTACAGACCAATTCAATCAATAAAATATCATTTCACTCAAAAAGCTATTCATTTATGTTTCTACTTTTTACTATTTTGTTTGCAAAAAAGTCCGATATTTTTTATAAACATTGCATGTGAAAACATTAAGTTTTACAAAGCATATCAAAAACAATGAAAATTTCTTGAGTGATGGGTATCACGGATGGTAACCAAGGTGGCCATTTTGCATATAGAACACTCCATTTTTATTATGTGTTTGCAGGTGGACATGATTCTTCTCCCTAGTAGAGTTTCTCTCCCCCAACATTGATTTTTTTTATCATCCTCAGCAGAGCATGATAATTTTCCCCCAGCAGGAGTTTAGGAGGTTTTTTTCCCCAGCCAGGTTTTATTTGTTATTCCCCAACGAGTGTTCAAAAGTTGGCTACCCCGGACAGGATAATGGTAGTTTGTGTATGCTTGCTGAGCATGTTTGCATTTCCAACACTGGTGTCTCCTTCATCCCCAGCAGGGTAAGGCTAAAGATCATTTCCCCAACAGTAGGATAAGCTCAATGTTATTCCCTAGCAGGTTTGGTACCACTCTTTGCTCTCCTCGAGCAGAGTTTGGTATTGATTCCCTCAATAGGTAAACCAACAGTGGTTGATATCTCCAGCAGGTTCCAAGCCCGATTGTTATTGGCACTTTTCTGTATCAGATTCTTGGGATGATTTTTTGGAGATTCTTAGGACGATTTACCGACATGTTATTCATAATTCCCAGCAGAGGGGAAGCTCGTTTGGGTTCTTTCTTCAGCAGAGGTTATAATCAGGAAGGCCATTCACTTTGTCTTTCTCAACAAAGTTTGTTTTTGGTGTTCCCAGCACCACTCTCATTGGAGTGTCTCTTGCACATCATAAGCATCTTTGCATTGCATCCTCCAAATGTGTAGCATTTCCATTTCGTATGGAGCGTTACGCCATAGAAAAATTCAAACATATGCATTCGAAGCATAAGCCAGGTTTAATTTTATTTTTGCTAGCCTTTTCCCTAGCAGAAGATGGCATAACTCAGGAGATTTTGTTTTACTTTATCCCCAGGGAAATCACCGATGGATGTGTGCATCTTACCCGTGCTCTCCTGCAGAGTCGTCTATTTAGGCATCTCTTTGCCCCAGCGGAGTCATCTTTTCTTCAGGTCGTAAGCCTGATGATTCTACTCCCTGTTAAATCCCAACTCTTGGTTGGTATCCTTTCTTTATTCCAACTCTTGGTTGGTATTCCGCGTTATTCCAACTTTTGGTTGGTAATTTCATTGTATCCCAACTTTTGGTTGGTAATTTCTGTTGTATCCCAACTTTTGGTTGGTGTCCTCTGTTTTCATCCCAACTCTTGGTTGGTACCCTTTGGTTTTATTCCAACTTTTGGTTGGTAATCTTTGTTGTATCCCAAATTTTTGTTGGTAGCTTGTGTTATTCTAACTTTTGGTTAGTATCCTCTATTCCAACTTTTGGTTGGTATCTTTGGTTGTATCTCAAATTTTGGTTGGTATTTTTTGGTTGTATCCCAACTCTTGGTTGGTATCTTTGTTTGCATCCCAACTCTTGGTTGGTACTGTGTGCTCATCCCAACTTTTGGCTGGTAATTCGTGATGTATCCCAACTTTTGGTTGGTACCCTCTGGTCTTATCCCAATTTTTGGTTGGTGCCTATCGTTTTCATTCCAACTTTTAGTTGGTACCTTGCCTTTCTTTTACTCCAACTCTTAGTTAGTACTCTTAGTTAAATCCCGACTTTTGGTTGGTATCCTCTTTTATTCCAATTCTTGGTTGGTATTCTTCGTTGTGAGTTCGTCTTCGATCGGCATTCTATTTATTTCAATTTTTGGTATCCTCGTTCTGTCTATATCCCAACTCTTGGTTGGTATCTTTTGTTGGCTCATCTGTTATCTTTTGCTATCCCAACTTTTGGTTGGTATCCACTGGTCACTATCCCAACTTTCGGTTGGTATTTGTTGTTGTAATTCCACCTTCGATTGGCATTCACTTTATCATATATCTCCCTACAGATTGCAAATTTTTGGGTTCTTTTGGCATTCAATCCCTTTTACCTTGAATGTCCGAAAGTCGTTGTTGTCATCCCTTCAGGTCCAAGTTGATTGAATAGGGGCAGCTGTAACACCCCAAAATTTGCCCCCTCGTTTCTAACTTTAACTGGCTTATGTTTCGTTCATTTGCATCATTAATCATATCATGGCATTGGTTTTTAAGACATGGGATCAAGTGGTTTTCGAGGTTCAAGACTTCCTTTTATTCCAATTTCTTAAGCAGCAAGCATCAGAAGCCCCGACATTTATTTTGCTCGGTGATCTAGCACCGGATCGCATGGTTCAAGTCGGGTATTTCAAGTGCAAGACAGCATTTGCAGGTTATTTCAGGTATTATTTAGTGGAAATATCAAATGATAAGTTTCAGAGGCATAACAAGGCTCAGAACAAGTGGTAACAGGCGATTCTCCAAGTTTCCCTCTTTATGTCGCCAATTTTTAAATTTTTGAATGGGGTAATCGATTACCACAAGCAAAATTTGCCCAAATACTCCATTTTTCAGCACTGCAGAATTTGGATGGAATTTTGGTCGTGTGATTTCCCATGTGCATCAATAGAAGGATTTAGAATTTGTTCAAAATTTGATTCATTTTCACAAATTAATTCCATTCCCTCCAAAAATTCAAACATTACATTCATAATTTCACTCCTAATTTCCATTCCTCACACTATCCCACACTCCAAACCACATTTAATTACAAACCTAAAACATACTTAAATGATTTTTCTCCAAACCTCTCATAACTTTTCACTCATTTTTCTGATTTTTCTACACATTTCACTCCAATTCTCTAAACTTTTCTCTCATTCAAAAACTCTCACAAAAGTTCCATAGCCAAAAGCTTCACAAATTGTGCATTGCAATTTGTGAATTCTTGAGTTAAACCTTCATTGCATCATCATCCTTGGCCCAATTCCGATGTTGTGATTCATTTGGATCTTGATTAAGTTGGAGGAATCACTTCTTGAAGAGTTTTTGCTTATTTGTGGATTATTGCTTGGATCTTCAAGTTTTTCTTGCTAGAGCTTCATAGATTCTTGGATTTCTTGCTTGGATCTGTTAATTGCAGCTTAACAACACTCACCAAACCAAATCTCAGCTTTGTAGGTTGGTAAACTTCAGATCCAAACTGATTTAGCTTATTTACAACTTTTGCAATGTAGATCAATGGTTTGTTGTTGTGAATTGACCTATTGCTTGATTTTATTATGGATCTTCTTGTTTGGTTGATGTAATTGGTGTGTGATTACTGATATTTGGTGTATTTTTCGTGTACCATTGCATACCTATTCATATGGATGATTGGATTAGTGATTTCCTGCTGAAAGTGCTTTTGAAAAGCTGAATTTCTGCCACTGTCTCAGTGGTAATCGATTACCACAATTAGGGTAATTGATTACCCTGCCTTTGTTCACGTTTATCTGAAGTTTTTGAATGGGTAACCGATTACCAAAATCAGGGTAATCGATTACCACTGGGACAGGGTGTGTTTTTCTTGTTTTTTCTTGTTTGTTTGGATCCCTTTCCATCCCTAAACTTCATGGATTGATATGGTGCATAGTTGTGGATTGTTCTTGAGCTGTTTCACCTCACACGACAGTATGAATGCGATTCTTCGACATGCGACATTTGGTTTACTTTATGCATGTCCATGATTTAGGTGTTGTGCATTCTTGGTATGATTATCATGTTGAATTACCATTCGCACAATCATGATTGCTTGGTCTGGATGTTTACCTTGCTAGAGATACGCTACATGTTCATATTGATTCCTATTCTGTACATGCATGATCGTTTGAAGCAAGTAATGGTTGTTGAATATCCATGTTGTGTTGTTAAATGCTTGAGTATGTGAAGTGGTTGCCTTTTCTTCATGTCTAGTTGATCATCCATGTTCATTGATTAAACATGTTCTTATTGGTTCACATGCTCATATGCTTGCTTAAGTGTTAACATGGTCATTACTTGCATTCTTGGTTTTTGCTTGCAACGTTTAATCGAGGGCATGTTGTTACTTGTTTGTTGTTTGACACAGTTGATGACCGCTACATGTTCGCATATTGTTGATTGTTACATTTCCGATGCGTGTTCATGTCCATGATTACTTGTTTCATTGTTGAACATACATGTTTTCTGTGCATTTACACCTGCCCCGTCCTGAGTTATGCATGTTGTTAAATGTGTTCATTCTATCCTGCTGCATTTCATAATTGTTTTGTGCTAAGAACATGGGCTGTTGAATGCTGTCTTATTTGTGTGCTGGAATCCACTGTTGTTCTGAGCTAGAGCACTATTGTAGCTCTTGTTTTTGGTTTATTTTCTTGGTTTGGTTTTGCTTTTGCATGATCCTTTAGGATTCCCTAGTCAAACTTAATTTTTTATTAAGCTTGGAGTAGGATAGATACTAGGAGCTAATCCTTTGCATGATAACAATTAGGATATTCCCTTTTAAACCTTAACCTTAGGTCTATCTCTTTGCATGCTAACATTAGGTAGAGTTCCCTTTTTTATCTCAACTTTAGGACCATTGTGCATGACAACATTAGGAGTTAGTTTCCCTTTGTTGTTTTCTTTTTAACCTTTGAGTCCTCTCTCTTCTCATCTCAAAACAAATCAAAAACACTTAATAAATACAACGAGTATTGTGCACCACGAGCCTTAAGTACATGAGAAGTGATAAGCAGGAGTCTCTCCTTACCTTGTTTAGGGTGTTTTGCATACATCCCGTCTTGGGTCGATCTTGCGAAGCATTCGATCTTATGTCATAGGCTTTAGTGCGATACGAGTTTCAAATAAAGTCAACTCACTTCTGCCTAAAACTCACAAACAAAATGCAAATCTTTTTATCCTTCGCCGTCGTTGGTGAAATCATTTTCAGAAAAGAGCACGTTGTTTCCATTTTACCGCAAACAGGCATCGACCCTAACTGCTGGAACGCGAATTCAACGTCGCTCATAAAAAACACTCAACCAATATGTGGTCGTAATCTCGAACAACGGACGCTCTGACTTCCTCATTCTTGTTCGAATGAGGATACGTAGGCACAAGACGGCGATGTCTTGGCGAGCAACCTCCCCTCATTTCACCAGTAGTCCTCCGAACTACGTTGACTCTGACTTTCCCATTGCACGAGGGAATGCGTAGGCCTAGGAGGGCGAAGTCCTATGGAGTCAACTTTTGTTTTTCCCATTTCGTTTTCGTTTAGCAGTAGGCTTTAGATAACACACCCTTTGATTAGACAACAAGCATGGATCCTTTTGAGTACAACGGACGCGAATGGGTGCTAATACCTTCCTCTCGCGTAACCGACCCCCAAACCCAAACTATGGTTGCGATGACCATGTTGAAGGTGTGAAAAACACAAGAAAGGGGGGGTTTGAATTGATTTTTCATAATAAAAATGTTTCTTTTATGAAAACTTGTTTTTATAAGACTCTTTCGTTTATCAATAAAAACCTTTTTGAATTATAACACGATATCACGTTATGTTTATACTAGTTCACTTGAGAAACACTCAAGTTAGTCTAGTCCACCCGCCAAGGTGATTTCGCCTCTCTCAACGAGGTCTTAATCCACTATTCAATCAAAACACTATAATGCACTAGCCAAAATGCTGGTGACTAACACAACCTCTAAAACTCTCAAGTTTTAGAATTCTCAAGTAATACAACCTCACAGGACTTACTCAAGGAACAACCTCTAAGACTACACGTCTTAGACTTCTCAAGAAATACAACCACACGGTCTTTCTCAAGGAACACAAACCTAAGTTTGAATAAAATTCTGTTTACAAACAAGTGCTTATATATAAGCTGATAATGTAAACAAGTTTTCGACCAGAATGACTTAAGAAAGATTTTAGATAGAAAGAGTATTGCAATGACGTTCATGTATATCTTTCTTCAAGTCTTTTGCTTCCTTTTATAGCCGTGTAGAAAGAGCCGTTGAAATGTAATCATGATAGCTTAACTAGGCTGGCAGCTAGAAGCGTGAGGATAGATAAAAGCTTTTGCATGCTGCGCGTCCTGTTTTTTGTCAGAATATCTTTGATTCTACTGTTACATTGTTACCAAGGTATTTTCACTTTGTATTGAGGTACAGCTGTACTATGTAGCTTTGTCTTCTTGGCTTCTCAACTTCAGAGGCTTTTTACGAGCATGAGCAAGAAGGGAAAACATCGCTTGGTTCTTGAGATTATCAAGTCTTCGAATCTTCAGAGCAGCGTCTTCAGAGTCTTCAGCACTTGGTCTTCAGAACCTTGTTCGCTTGATGCGTTGTCTTCATATCTTCAGAGGCTTCTGACAGTATTTGGTTGAAGCATGAGTGGAGACTTGATTTAGGTCTTCAGAACCTTGATCAGAGAGCTTAAGTCTTTAGCATCTGGACTTCGTTCGATCAGAACCTATGTCTTCAGATCTTTAGAGCTTGTTCTCTTTTCCTTTTATATCAGAGTCTTGAGAGCTTCTTAAAATGAGTTCTGGTTTTCAAGAGTGTAGGCGGAGTATTTTCCTTTAGGCATTGTGTTCGCGCCAATTTACGGAAGCATAACCTGTTTGTTAAGTTCTCACAAATAACAAACATTAGTTGTACAAAATTGTTCATACAGAAATACTATTTGATATAATCAAAACTTAGAGGTAAACTTACAGAACCAAATCAAGTTCTCACAATCTCCCCCTTTTTAATGATGACAAAACTATGTATTTTGATGACATAATTTTGGTATATATGTAATGCAGGGAAAATAACAGATTCTAAAGATAGCTTATCCTTCGTATAAAGTACTCCCCCCGAGTCTTAGACTTGATGAATTTCTGTGCTTGGGCTCCCCCTGACTTTAATAAGTCGTGAGATCTTAGTCTTGATTCTTCTTTTAGCAGAGTTCTGATTTTCTTAATGAATCTTGATTTGGATCAGAATTCCTGCAAAAAAGGAAAAACACTCTAATAGAAGTAGCAGTTTATCTGTTAGCATGTAAACAACGTTGTTTTTCAGAGATTGACTATGGAATCAAAATATATCACATTCATATTACTTCTCCCCCTTTTGTCATTGATCAAAAATATTAGTGGTGCAATGGTGAAAAACAAGGATCTAAGGTCTTAAGGACAACAAAGACAAAAGAATTAGGTGCTTCTAGAGGACATCTTGTCCCATATCTTCTGAAGCATGCCCTGAAGATTAACATTGACAGTATTTTGTTCCTCAAAGTTATTTCTGAACCTTTGTTGTTCTTCTCTGATTTCTCCAATTGCGTCTACCAAATGCTTGACAGCAGGATCAGATGTAGAAACAACTGCAGCATCTTGCTTGCCTTTTCCATGGCTTCAGCTTCTTGTGCTATTCTGGCTTTTCAGCAGCTTTTTCTGCAAGAAGTCTTGCTTCCTCAGTAGCCTTTTCTTCAACTTCTTTCTGCTTTGCAGCCAAGAACTTAAGTATCCTGATCCGTTCTTCAGATTCTGCTCTCTCCTTTGCCCGTTGAATTCCATCTATGATGGTTGCATCTGAGAAGCTTACAACTCTTGCAAGCTCAGTGGTCAACCATTTCGGGAAGTTTTGACAAGATCTTTCAAGTTCCATAGGCTTGGTACTTGTGTTAAATTCTGCTCTTAGGTTCGCAAACTTCCTTAATGCCTTGTCATAAAATTGACTTGTGCATTCTTCAAAGGATGTTGGGGGTGGTTTAGTATAGATGACCAAAGAAAGGTCAGGATAATCTGGTACTGCGATCATGTGTTTGAATAAGTCCTCAGAGATAGAAAAAGGTTCCACTCTTACTTTATTAATTATTCTCATATGCTTGAGTGTTATGGCATTGACTGACTCTTCAAGTGTTGCAGTCAGATCTTCTGTGTGTTGAACTTCTGTAACCAGAGTGTCCACTATACCGCTTTCATAGAATATGTCTGAAAGCATTCTTCCAAAAGGAATGTACTTAGGTATATCACTTTTTGGTTCCCCTGTTGTTCTTGTCTTCTTCACCATATCTCTCAAATGATAAAATAAGATGGAGGGTAAGCACATCCTTTCCTTGGTGAACAAATAATATAGCATATACTTCTGGTTAGCATTGAAATAATCTGCAGCATATGATAAGGGTCTTGGATTGATGCAACCAAGAATGATCTTGTGCCATATTTTCAAATTTACATGCATGTCTTCTCTCCTGTATTCTGTTTTATTTGTTTGATGGTTGGTGAAGATAGTTGGGTTGATAACCGTTTTCAAAAACGGATATGTATTTACCCTTCCATAGACTCTCTTGTTCTTCAGGAATTCCAGTTTATAAAGTTCAGCAATTGATTTTTCAGTGATGACAATCTTTCTTCCCAAGACATAAGAGATGACATGAAGCTTATCATAGACAGCTTGTCTCCAGAAATCTTTTACGAGTTCTTAAAAAACTGGACCTTTAAGCCTATCAAAGAAATTACTCCAACCTTGAGCTTCCACATCATTGATCAGATTAAAACCATTTTCAGCGAGATTCTCGAAATCTACATGTAGTTCCTTGAGTACAAGTAGATTTTTAAGAGTACAGGTAACTGTGGCTCCTCTTTGAGTTACATGATCTTTATCTATCTTAGAAGATTGTGAAGAAAAGGGGGTGACTATCGTAGTTGTTATAGACATTGTTAAAGTAGTAGACGATACTACTGACGAGGATGATGACCCTTCGGAGGGATTCAGAGATGCTTCTATTTCCTTGAAGAAATTTACAGTTTCTTGTTGAATGTGATTCATCAGGGTGATAGTTTAGATCGAAGAGGATGAGAACAGGGATTGAGTTGGTTCGATAGAGAGATTTAGAGATTTAGGGTTTCTGTTTGAGTGAGAGTGGGAATACGAATGGTTTTTGAAATTTTAAAGAGATAAACACCGTAAAGGGGATAAGTACATAAATGTAATTAAGTTTTGAGTCAATCCCAAGAAAATTAATGTTCGTTTGATTTGGATAGATATAGTGATTTAGATATAATCTAATCACATGCAAAAATTATTTTCTAATTAAATGACACGTCAGAACTGTCTTTAAAAGAAAAATTTATCAGAACTGAGACACATCTCACAAAAGTGATTCTGATGATTTAAAAATGCTTAAACACATTTGGTTCTGAATTAATCTCATTCTGAACAGTACTCCATTTTCAGATGTTTTAAAATAATTTGAAATCTATCTTCAGCTAAGGGTTTTGTAAAAATATCAGCCCATTGATGGTCTGTATCAATAAATTTTAAGCATAAGGTTCCCTTCTGAACATAGTCTCTGATAAAATGGTGTTTTATTTCAATGTGTTTAGCCCTTGAATGTAAAATTGGATTTTTACTTAAACAAATAGCATCAGTATTATCACATAAGATATGGATGTTACTCTCATATATCTGATACTCTTCCAGCTGATTTTTCATCCAAAGCATTTGTGTACTGCATAGAGAAGCGGAGATGTATTCAGCTTCTGCTGTAGAGAGAGCAATTGCAGATTGCCTGTTACTTGACCATGAGATTAGATTGTTCCCTAGGAACTGACAGTTTCCAGATGTGTTCTTTCTTTCCAATCTGTCTCTAGCATAATCTGCATCGCAGTAACCAGAAAGAGTATACTCTGATGTTTTCTCATACATCAAGCCCTGGTTATTTGTTCCTTTCAGATACCTTATAATTCGTTTAAAAGCAGTTAAATGAGATTCTCTTGGATCTGATTGGAATCTAGCACATAAATGTACACTGAATAATATATCAGGTCTAGAAGCAGTTAGATATAAGAGAGAGCATATCATACCACGATAAAGCTTCTGACAAACCTTAACTTCTGTTTCTTCTTTTCTCATGACACATGTTGGATGCATCGGTGTTTTAGCTGTATTACAATCCATCATGTTGAATTTCTTCAGAAGTTCTTTTGTGTACTTGCTTTGATGAATGTAAGTGGCTTCTAGTTTGTGATCTATTTGAATTCCCAGGAAGTACCTTAACTCACCCATCAGACTCATTTCGAATTCGGCTTGCATTAACTTTGAAAATTATTCACAGAAAGAGGAGTTAGCAAAACCAAAAATAATATCATCAACATAGATTTGAACTATAAGAATGTCATTCTTATATGTTTTACAGAAGAGAGTTGTGTCAACCTTTCCTCTAGTGAACTGGTTTTCTAAAAGAAATTTTCTCAATCTATCATACCAAGCTCTGGGAGCTTGTTTTAAGCCATAGAGAGACTTTTTGAGTTTAAAAACACAATTTGATTTTTCTGAATTTTCAAAACCAGGAGGTTGTTTGACATAGACTTCTTCTGATATATAACCATTTAAGAATGCACTCTTAGCATCCATCTGATATAGGGTGATGTTATGGTTTACTGAGAATGAAATTAATAATCATATTGCATTAAGTCTGGCGACCGGAGCAAAAGTTTCGTTGTAATTAATCCTTTCTTGTTGACTATATCCTTGAGCAACAAGTCGGGCTTTGTTTCTGACAACTTCTCCTTTCTCATTTAGCTTGTTCCTGAATACCCACTTGGTTCCAATAACATGAACATTCTTAGGTTTTGGAACTAGATCCCAAACATCATTCTTTGCGAATTGATTCAGTTCTTCTTCCATAGCCAGAACCCAGTCTTTGTCCATAAGTTCTTCTTCAACTGTAGCTGGTTCGATCAACGACACCAGTCCCAAGAGTGTTTCTTCTAATGGTCTGAAAGCTGATCTGGTTCTGACTGGAGCGTCCTTGCTACCAATAATTAATTCCTCAGGATGAGATGTAGACATTCTTCTTTTCTTTTGATGTGGAGTATTCGGAGTTATATCAGTGGTATCAGATGTAGGATCTTGCTGGTCTTTGACTTCATCTGCTTTTTCTTTAGGTTCTAAGAAGCTAATTTCCAAACCTGCAAGCTTTTCAACTAGCTCTGACTTTTCAGAGTTAGGCCTGTCATTGAATCAAACATGGATTGATTCTTCCACAATCCGTGATTCTGAGTTATAAACTCTGTAGCCTTTTGAGCGTTCAGAGTATCCTAACAGCGGACACTTCTGTGCTTTGGAATCAAACTTGCCAAGATTCTCCTTAGTGTTTAACATAAAACAGGTACATCCAAATGGATGAAAGTAGGAAATGTTGGGAATTTTATTCTTCCACAATTCATAAGGAGTTTTATTCAAGATAGGTCTAATAGAGATTATATTTTGAATATAACATGTTGTGTTAATGGCTTCTGCCCAAAAGTGCTTAGCCATGTCAGTTTCTTGGATCATGGTGCGAGCCATTTCTTGTAAAGTTCTGTTCTTTCTTTCTACAACTCCATTTTGTTGTGGAGTTCTAGGACAAGAAAAATCATGGGATATCCCATGTGAGTCAAAAAGTTTTTCAAAGTCTTTGTTTTCAAATTCTCCACCATGATCACTTCTGACTTTGATGATTTTACAATTTTTCTCATTTTGTACTTGAGTGCAGAAGGAAGCAAACACAGAATGTGACTCATCCTTGTGTTTTAAAAATTTCACCCATGTCCAACGACTGTAATCATCAACGATGACTAGTCTGTATTTCTTACCATTGATAGAAGCAGTTTTCACTGGTCCAAAAAGATCAATGTGAAGAAGTTCTAACGGTCTGGAGGTGGAAACAATATTCTTTGCTTTAAAAGAGGTTTTTGAAAACTTGCCTTTCTGACATGCTTCACAAAGAGCATCTGAAAAGTACTTCAGATTTGGCACGCCTCTGACAAGTCCAAGCTTGTTCAGCTGAGAAATTCTTCTCAAGCTAACATGACCAAGACGTTTATGCCAGACCCATTGCTCTTCATTTACAGAAAGAAGAAATTTTATATTTTGATGTTTTAAATCTGATAATTTAATTTTATAAGTATTGTTCTTCCTCTTTCCGTTGAACAGGACAGATCCATCCTTTTGACTTACAGCTTTACAGAATGTCTGATTAAAAATAACATCCTAACCATTGTCACTAAGTTGACTAATTGAAAATAGATTATGCATTAGACCTTCAACTAGTAGAACATTATTAATAGAAGGAAGCTTACCATTTCCAATAGTTCCAGAGGCTATAGTTCTTCCTTTCTGATTTCCTCCGAAACCAACGACACCTCCAGGCTTAAGTTTCAAATCTTGGAACATATGCCTTTCTCCCGTCATGTGTCGCGAGCACCCACTGTCCAGGTATCATGACTGGTGTTTCAATAATGCCATTAAGGATGTCTGCAACATAAATCATCTTATTCTTAGGTACCCATTTTGTGGGTCCTTTCACATTAGCCTTTCCAGAGGTTATGACACCTTTGGACTTCCTTATATTAGAATAATAGTGTGGAAGTTATGCATAGTGTTTTTTCTTTAGTTTCTGTGGTTGTGTAGTGATAGATTTTGAACCCTTTTGTTCACAACATTTCAAGATAGTGCCAGAGGGCACAAAATGTTTGGACAGAGGTATTATCTTGATACTCTTGGTCTCATCATATGGATGTGATGGTCCTGAATTTCCCAGACCTATGTTACCATTTCTGCTGACTCCATAGATTAATGAAGCCATTTTGCTTTTGTCTATGCTTTTAGTGAGAAAGTGTTGGAAAGCTTTATCATACTTGGCTACTTCATTAGTATTGGTTATGTTAGAGGTGATTTCTTCTTCTAACCCAGAGACTTTAGTTTTTAATGTAGTATTTGAATTTTCTAGAGAAAGTAGTTTTTCATTTAATTCAAGGATGGTTTGTTTGCTTTTAGTAAGATCTTCTGAAGGAACCACAAGAGTCTTTTTCAAAGTTTTGTGTTTTCTTCAAAGAGTTTGATATCTTTCCATAAGTTCATATAATCCTATTTCAAGTTCAGAGCGAGATAGGGAAGAAAGTACCTCTCTTTCGTCGTCGGAGTCTGAAGGTTCTCCTTTTGATAGAACGTCGTTGGTTTTGGCCATGAATGCTACGTTAGCACGTTCTTCATCAGAATCATCTTCGGACTCTGAATCGTCCCAAGTTGCCATAAGACCCTTTTTAGCTTTCTTAGGTCTTTCATCTTTCTTAACCTTTGGACAGTCATTTTTGATATGTCCAGGTTCCTTGCATTCAAAACACGTGACATATCTTCCATAAGTTCTCCTTTGACCATATGTAGGCTCAGATCTTCTTCTTGGTCCTTTGAACTTATTTCTTCTATATTTCCATAGTTGACTAATTTTTTTTTTATATGAGAGATATGTCATCTTCGTCTGATTCTTCTTCAGATTCTTCCACTTCCTCCTTTGCTTGATACACCCTTTTCTTTTCAGATTTAGCTTTTAGAGCAATGGATTTACTTTTCTTTTGGGGTTCATCTTCTTGGAGCTCTATTTCATGACTTCTTAAAGAACTGATTAGTTCCTCAAGACTTATACTATTCAGATCCTTTGTTAGTTTCAAGGCAGTCATCATTGGTCTCCATTTGACAAGTAGACTTCTGATAATTTTCTTGACATGATCAGCAGTAGAATAGCCTTTGTCCAGAAATCTGAGTCCTACAACAAGCATCTGAAATCTTGAGAACATGGTTTCCACATATTCATCATCTTCCATCTTGAAGACCTCATATTTTTGAATTAGTGCAAGAGCCTTCTTCTCCTTGACTTGAGCATTGCCTTCATGAGTCATACGAAGAGATTCAAAGATGGACTTCGCAGTTTCTTTGTTTGTAATTTTCTCATATTATGTATAAGAAATTGCGTTTAACAGAATCGTTCTTGCTCTGATTTTTGTAAGTTTTCTTCTGTGCATCTGTATATGCACTTCTTTCAATCTTTTTGCCTGCAGAATCTATAGGGTGACTGTAGTCATCAACTACCAGATCCCATAGATCTAAATCAAACGACAAAAAATAACTTTCAATTCTATCTTTTCAATAGTCAATTTTTTCTCCATCAAAGATAGGAGGTTTTGCACTATAAGAATCTCTTTCATTTACAATAACACTTGTCTCAGCATTTGGTATAGACATTTTTTTTCACACTTGGATCGGTACTGAACACTGTTAAGTGCTTGATAAAAAATCAACATTTTTATCACCTCAGAACCGGAGCTCTGATGCCAATTGAAGGTGTGAAAAACACAAGAAGGGGGGGTTTGAATTGGTTTTTAAAAATAAAAATGTTTCTTTTATGAAAACTTGTTTTTATAAGACTCTTTCGTTTATCAATAAAAACCTTTTTGAATTATAACACGATAACACGTTATGTTTATACTAGTTCACTTGAGAAACACTCAAGTTAGTCTAGTCCACCCGCCAAGGTGATTTCGCCTCTCTCAACGAGGTCTTAATCCACTATTCAATCAAAACAGTACAATGAACTAGCCAAAATGCTGGTGACTAACACAACCTCTAAAACTCTCAAGTTTTAGACTTCTCAAATAATACAACCTCACATGTCTTACTCAAGGAACAACCTCTAAGACTACACGTCTTAGACTTCTCAAGAAATACAACCACACGGTCTTTCTCAAGGAACACAAACCTAAGTTTGAATAAAATTCCGTTTACAAACAAGTGCTTCTATACATGCTGATAATGTAAACAAGTTTTCGACCAGAATGACTTAAGAAAGATTTCAGATAGAAAGAGTATTGCAATGGCGTTCGTGTGTATCTTTCTTCAAGTCTTTTGCTTCCTTTTATAGCCGTGTAGAAAGAGCCGTTGAAATGTAATCATGATAGCTTAACTAGGCTGGCGGCTAGAAGCGTGAGGACAGATAAAATCTTTTGCGTGCTGCGTGTCCTATTTTTGTCAGAATATCTTTGGTTGTACCGTTGCACTGTTACCAAGGTATTTTCGCTTTGTATTAAGGTACAGCTGTACTATGTAGCTTTGTCTTCTTGGCTTCTCAACTTCAGAGGCTTTTTACGAGCATGAGCAAGAAGGGAAAACATTGCATGGTTCTTGAGATTATCAAGTCTTCGAATCTTCAGAGCAGCGTCTTTAGAGTCTTCAGCACTTGGTCTTCAGAACCTTGCTTGCTTGATGCGTTGTCTTCATATCTTCAGAGGCTTCTGATAGTATTTGGTTGAAGCATGAGTGGAGACTTGATTTAGGTCTTCAGAACCTTGATCAGAGAGCTTAAGTCTTTAGCATCTAGACTTTGTTCGATCAGAACCTATGTCTTCAGATCTTCAGAACTCGTTCTCTTTTCCTTTTATATCAGAGTCTTGAGAGCTTCTTAAAATGAGTTCTGCTTTTCAAGAGTGTAGGCGGAGTATTTTCCTTTAAGCATTGTGTTCGCGCCAATTTACGGAAGCATAACCTGTTTGTTAAGTTCTCACAAATAACAAACATTAGTTGTACAAAATTATTCATACAGAAATACTATTTGATATCATCAAAACTTAGAGATAAACTTGCATAACCAAATCTTGTTCTCACAGATGTCTTCTCCCTTTTGAGGTTTCTTTGATCGTTTCCTTTCCCCTGTCGGGATAAATAACGTTCGGTGGCGACTCTGTGTTTTCCTCTGGTTGTTTTTTGCGTTGCGACTTCCTCAACCTTCTCACTCACATCAGTTTTTCTTCTCATCTTCACAAAACAACCACAAATGAACATAACATTCATACCACATTATTCCATTTCTCTTCTTCTTACCATCTTGTAATCCCAACAAAACCACAATAACCTCACATAACCCACCTTGTTTTTCCTCCTTCTACTGAAACTACCATCATAACACTAAACATTTCCATCCTCTCACATCTACACAAACCAATATTCTCTTCAACGTTTTTCATACACCAACTCCATTGAAACACAGTCTTAACATCACCACCGCACTTTACATGTTCACACCACTGTGAGCAACTCGACCCACATATTACGTTGTTGAAAGGGTTCACATCTCCACCACATTGAACCATGTTTTCAACGCCCACCGAAATCCATTTCTCGCAACCGTAACAGCGCCACACACAACAACTTCGAAACAAAATCATCTCCGTTTCCACCTGTTTACTATGAAATTTAGTAATCAAAAAACAAGTTTATATTAATACTTAAGGGATCAAACTCGAAAATCTCTCGGAACATATTTGTGTGCATTTATGACTTTGAAAATCATTGTACTGTCGAAATCAAAATGTAATTCTTAAAATGTTTGATGTAACTTCTGAATGAAACTTGAAATAAATAAGGTTTTAAGGATGAAAAGGCTTGAAATTGAAACTCAGATAAAACAAACTAACAAGAATTGTAAAGGCATTCGAAAGATAACTTAATGCATAAAAAGTACTTGAATGTAAAAATGCTTGAAGTGTATAAATGGTGGAACGCATATGTACATTTTTCCTTACTCATTTCTCAACATGCAGATACTTTGAGTTTACAGAAATATGTGTACAATTGTGGACCCTTTACATTATGAACATGAGTCCCCTAATATACTACTATAAAATAACTACCTAAGAGCGGTTGACTAACCCTATCATGACACGTCTCAATCCCATGCAGCAGTTTCCTACGACGAGCTTCCACGTGCTTTTGAGTAATCGTCTGTGTTAGACCAGTTCCCGCTATTTTAACACCATTCAAATATCTTAACTACTTTTACTCGTCACCAGGAAATGACTAACCATGTCGAGGTCTTTGAAATCGACCATGCTACGATAGCACGCTCTGTAGTACTTTCCACATGTAGTTTCCAAGTCGACATTGCTTCCAATGTAATGATGAACTCCAACCTTAGCCAACATAGCGTAGTAATCAATTTCATTAAGTCCCTAAACTTCTCACAATGTCCTTTGACTCTACCATATTCGACCAATATCACTGTGCGTGACTTCCGACCTTGAGTTAACTTGATTTTAATGTGACTCCATTTTTTCTTGAATTTCCACGTGGCCTATTTATTAATACTTGCCACTTATAGTAGTAGAAAAATCCAAGGTAACAAATTGCCCCCCAAAAGGCCATGTTTCGATTAAAATCAAACAAGAGAGACGTGGCTTTTTTATCGTATTTTTCGACGCCATTTCACTTTCGCTGACGTCATCGTCATCATTACCATTTTTATGGCGCATTTCATTTTCCATGAGTTCCGTTCAGAATCTCATCATTACTCCTACTTCCTAGGAGGTCGTGGGTTTGCACGTCTGGCATAATTGCTCCCACTCACATCAATGTTGTGCTTCGAAAACCCATGAAAACGCTTCAATCTCCCCAACGCAGACGCCATGTGTTCGATTCAGTACATGCAATGAGAGCTTATAAATACCCCCTTTTCAGCTCCTTTATTCTTCTTCCTCATTTTAACTTTATCACACTTTCTCTTTCACGCAGAACAACAAACCCTTTTCAGTCATCTTAAAAAAAAACTCCATCGTTAACCATGACCACCAGTCAAGCAATTCCTTCAAAATATGACACAGGAAACAACCCATTGGCCTTCATCATTCCACCCAACGAGAGTGAGGAATCGAGGGATTTTATCCCTAAGCCTTCATTTGAAAATGATAATTGTTATATGGGCAAGACAAATATTAATCCCTTACTCTTTGTCCAACAAACTTTACACCTTCTTGGGGTCCTATCCCACCAAGAGGTCACAAGCTGGAAAAATCGCACGCTTTTTTCTAGGATACCCAGTTACCATGCCTTCTGCGTTTGAACAAAGCGCTCACAACCTATCTTTTATAATCAAACCTAACTGTGTGTTTCGATCTGCTCTACCAACTCCTAGTAAAGAGTATATAGCATAGCTTGATAAGGTTAAATCCAAAAAACAACAACAATGGGAGAAGAAATGTATTTACGACATGGTAAACCTATCTAAGACTAGCCCTAAGTACAATCCGACCATGCTATTGGCTTCGATCTTCTTCTGGGAAGGATCGAACAATACTTTTCAGTTTCCCTACGGCATGCCGACACTAACTTTGTTTGACGTAGCTTCCATCACATGTTTAAATCCCTTAGGCTCGACTTTCTGTCTAACCCTAGAAACCCAAAATGAATTCACCATCAAATGCTTCACCTACAAGAACTTTATTCTCGACAACCATGACACAGTCAATGAAGAAGTCTCCGACCAGGAGCACACAACCTTCTTGGCTTTCTGGCTATCCTTTTATGTTTTTTTGCTCCAGCATCTTGCAAGTGGCCAAGAAATTCATTCCCATAGCCATCCAGCTTTATGAAGGTCGAAATATTTCCCCGAGAAAACTTCTTCTGGCCAACCTGTATCAATCACTTGGGGAGGCCTCCTATAAGCTAAAACCCCTTAAAACACTAAAAGTAAATCCTTCCTAGTTTCAAGTCCCCTCTGGCTCTTACAACTGTGGCTGAATGCCACTTTTGAACCAAAACTTCACGTCACCAAGTATGAAGCTTTAATGAAATAAGATGAAGGCAGAACAATTAAAGGTACTATGTTGGCCTCGATCACCCCCAAGAAAACCCTATATCAAGGATTCTCATAAAACACATCAATTTATTCCTCGAATGAACAGTCATCGATGGGTCAATGGCTCCCTTTGTGAATCTCCTGGTTGGCCCCTCTTGGCTTAGAAACAGGTTCCCTGGCGTTTCTCCCTCAGCGAATGCTATGTCGAATTCAGTTTGGGCTGCTTTCTGACTCCTACACTCTTATCAACCAAAGTTGAAATTGGTGCCCCTAGTTATGCCTTTGTTGGTTACCAGCTTAACTTAGTGGCTATACCATTTGGTTTAAGCCAACTTCAACCCTGGTCTCTCTATGTTTGGGAATAAGATATCTGCTGGTCAAAACGCAAGCTTAACCTTCTTCTTTCTCTGATGATGCCTCCACTGGGTACGCGACATAGGATTCTTACCCCTGTAGGTCGAAGGGACATGGGATTTTCCCTTTGCCTCCTTCTGGGGCTTGTCAGATGGCATCCTAAGCTTGGGGTTAACCTCTTTCCATTTTAGATGATTCGCTCACTTTTGGTTGAGGGGCTTCGCCCACTTATCCTTGGGTACGCTGGCAAGTGGCCTGAAAGTTTTCTATCGAGACTGCTGAAACTGCCTCCTGTACTCTTCACTCCTACGAGGCCTGCCCCCATTATTAGGAACGAACCTATCTGCTCGGCCTCTACCTCATCCTCGTCTGGGGTTAACCTTCCGAGAGCTTTCCAGTTTCTTTGTCGCTTCTTCTCCAAGCACGACACTACATTGTGGGCACAACATGGTATTATAATCGTTGAGCTTGCATCCCTCAAAGAAATTAATTAATCCCTCTTTAGACTGGGGATAAACCTCTTGTAAGTCAGAATCAGCAATAACGGAGATCTGCACTCCCTTGTCGACATCCATGTTGGAGCCATCAGCAGCTCCCACCATTAAGATCTCTATAGATTCAGCATATTGGGCCTCCTCCATCTGAATGTGGTATGTGTCCACTTTCATTGATGACTTTGGCTTTTTGCCAAATTGCAATCTTCCATCATTCAAAGCTTTCTGAACCAAATCCCTAAAAAGCACACATTGAGAAGTTTTATGATCCAAAAAATTATGGTACTTACAAAAACCTCTCTTCTTCCTTTGTTCCAAATGAGAAATTATTAAACCAGGAGGTACTATAATCTGACAATCTTTGACTAACAAATCAAATATTTTATCACATTTTGTAATGTCAAAGGTGTAAGTTCTGGTGGCAAACTTCTCATTTTTGTTGGTCTTGACAGGATTCTTCTCGTTCAACGGTTTTAATAACTTACAAACATAAGGGGGACCTGGCTTCAGGTCGGCCACATTGATCTCGCCTTCCTCAGAACCATCGTCACCTACGTGAGAGACATGGTCATCTTCCTCTATGTAAGCAACTTTTTTCCTTCTTGTGATATTTATTTGTCCTGGCCTTTTTTAACCTTTAAGCGTTTGAATTGGAGAACCCTGTCTGCCAGTTATGACATGTCCCTAAGGTATTGAGAATCTAAATTCTTTCTGATCGAGTAGTCCACCAACAACCATTTTGACCAACTCATGCCCGGGCACCTAGGTGAAGCACCTTGCCTTAAGAAGTCTGAACCTATTCAAATATTCATCTATCGACTCAGGGACTTTTCACCTAACACTCGCCAACTATTTCAAACTAATTTTTAACTATCCCATATAAAACTGGTCATGGAATATTTCTAACTGGATCCAAGATTGGACAGAATGTCGGGAAAAGTTGTGAACCACGTGAAGGCATTCTTGGCCAGAGAATTTGGGAAATATTTTATCTTTAAATTCTCATTATTTTCTATGTCGCCAACCTCAGTTTGATATCGAGTGACATGTTCTACTGTCGACTCGTTAGTGTCTCCAACGAACTTAGTAAACTTTGGGACTTTACACCCCTAGGGTAACTTCGTCCGTCTAACATACTCTGACAAAGGAGATATAAAATTTGGTCGGTGGAGTCCTAAATTAAGGCCATTATGAGCCAAAATTTGTTCGAAGACGCTTGTTATATTATTATGCCCTGCATAATTATTTTGCAGGACATACCTAAGCATTTGGTTAGCATTCTGGTTCCTCCGAACCACTAGAGGCCTAGGGTTATTTTGTTTTATTTGTTCTATTTCTTCCCTATTAAAGGAAGGTTCTTACTGTAACCCTTGGTTTTGGCCTACAGTGGCCTGTGCTGTCCTGTTTTCAGGGGTTTCGACCACTTTAGCATTAGATATTTGTGGGGTAGGTCGAACTTGCACTGGGGGTGTGTCGAAGAAATCAACAATATGCCCCATTTAGTTTGCCAATAACTTATATGTCTGATTTGTATTTGCAATTAACGGGTTAAAAATAGTTTCCATTTGTTGGGTGAGAGTGTTTACTAACTCTAAATTATTCTCATCCCTCTGTTGCCTTATGGCCATCATGGTAGATGTATTTAAAGATGGCATGTTCTAAGGAATATAATTTATCCCTCCTGGTTACGCCATATTACTGATGGTCGATGTTGAGACATTTTATGGGTTGTATAATGGTGTTGTGCACACCACATTGTCACTAAAGGTTGACATATTTGGTTGGAGGTTAGCCATCATAAATGTTGGCATACCATAAGGGCAATATCTACCAGGGGGTGGTATTGAGAACCACGTGAAGCTCTGGATGCACCCTGTCCTTGTGCATTCTCCACATGTCTCTTTAGATGGAAACTTTCAGGACGTTATTAATATTTTAACATGATATTGTGCATCCAAATAACTGCTTTGTCGGCCGATTTGCCTCTGTCCCAAGGACTTCACATTCGATGATATTTCTTAGGCGAAATGTCTTTTGTAACATCCGAAAATTTCACTAAGTCCAAATTCTGGACGAACCAAGATTTCTCAGTTTTGCCCTTGTTTGCTAAGGTTTTTCCTTGGTCGAAAATCCCAGCTAACACACCCCAAACTCAATCTCCACCTATATCTGAATCAAACTTCATTCAGAATCAATCTGAAGTTCAAGTTACATCTGAACCACAGATTAAAACTGAACAAGTTTTTTTGGATCAACCTCCACCTGAAACCTCCGTAACCCAAACTAACCAAGTTGACCTACCATCTAACCGTCACTCCTCTCCAAAAAGAACTGACTTTGTGTTAGAATTTGGAACAATATTCATATTCACTCCCACTCAACCAGATATTCCTTAACCTGACTTACCAGCTCCTCTACCATATATCCAAGCCCAATTGGAATAATATATAACTATTCTCTTTGATAGATTACTGAATATGGCTGTTGAGAGAAGTACTGCTTTTGACCATGTATCTTATGCTACAAAATGGGATTCTCTCACAACCACAGTTGTATCAGATCTTTAAAATCTGAAGTACATCTCTTCAGACTCTATTGTTTCTTCTAGCTAGAGGGAAGAGATCATGGAAGAAAAGTTGGCTTTTGTTGCTACCAATCAGGAATCCATGGCTAATAAGAAAAAGGAGTTGGATGATTGGATGAAGGCTATGACTACCATACAAGATGAAATCGGTGTTGATCCGAAAGCAGTCTTGGAGCTTCTAAAGCAGAAACCTTAAGCTCTAGTATTTAGTTACCTGTTTGTTTTTATCTTTTCTGAACTTATGATTTACACCTCTTTTTCTAGTTAATGAAAATTTTTCTTCAGTATCTTTTCTTTCTTTTCTTATATTTTTGCTAATGACAAAAGGGGGAAAATAGAGTATTTAAGCACCTGAATCCGAAGAATATTTTTACTATGCTTAATTTTTGAAGAATAATATTATCTTTCTATTAAAGGAATTTAATTAACCTAGATAGGACTTAGGGGGGCTTACAAAACTCACCCTCTGGATTATCAAACTCAGGGCGAGCTTACAAATCTCAGTCCTTGAAGTCAACATGTTAATTAAATTAACAACCATTGTTCTTAAATACTTATGTTTGTCATCATCAAAAAGGGAGAGATTGTTGGAAAAAATTGGTTAATACTATATCCCTTGGGTTTTGTTGATGACAAAGTATTTAAAGAACAATTGGACTTTCTAACACCTGTTCAAGTTTGCAAGAATATAATCATTAAGAGCAGATCAAGAGATACTTGAGGAATCTGTATCTGAAGATCAGACTCTTGCTCTGAAGATCACTTATGAATACTCTAGCTCTGATGGAAGATCCAGACTCTAAAGAAGTCAACTTTGATGAAAGTCAGCCTTTAGTGACCCAGACTCTAAAGCTTCAGAAGCAAATAAGTGGACTCTGAAATGATCAGCCTTTGAAGTGTGAAGTTTGAAGAAATTCAACCTCTGAAGTAGAAGCTCTTCAATCGAGGAAACTCTGACAGTCTCAGAGACTTTTTGATCACGTGAAGACTTAAGGAAAAATCTCTTCCTTGGTGCCTGAGCTTCAACGGACAATTCCTCTTGTAGAAATGTGCTTTGTTGTTGTGTATAATCAAGTAAAAAGTTAGCCCAAACTTTTTGGTGAAAGTCTTCAACTCTTTTTTTTCTCCTCTCTATATAAGAAGCTGCAAACCTGAAGAAGAAGACTACCAAGTTTTAATACAACACACTGCTACAGAATCTGAACATTGACAATCAAAGAGAAGTTACTCTATCAAATTTTTTAGACTTAGAACATCTTAACACTTGTATATTTTAGAAGTTCTTAAGTCTTAGAGTCTTTCTAAGTTGTATTTTGTCAACACCTCTAATTGAATATCAAGTGTAGTTGTTACCCAAATCTCGTAACATTTTGTTTAGGGTCAGAAGTCTATTTCCCGTTTTCTTGAGGATATAATCTCTTACATGAAGGTTTGAGCAAAGGAAGTCTCTTGCTAGTGTGCTTTAGCAAAGAAGTTTCTTACTTGTGGGTTTGAGCGAAGGAAGTCTCTTGCTTATGTGATTGAGAATTTAGAAGTAACTTGCTTCCGTGCTTGAGCATTTGTAATCAGATTCGGTTATAGTGGAAATATCTTGGAAGTGCAAAGGGAGTGGACTACTTTCAGGTTGTGAGAGGAAAAAAGATAATTGCTTGTGTCTCTTGTGCTTTAACTTTACTTGCTTATGTTCTTAAACATTCCGTTGTTGTCAACTTTGATCCTAATAGTCAGATTTTGGTTCACAATCTGATAAGGATCTTCAGAAGCTATCCAAGCATTTTTTTAGTCGGACTTTGAACTAAGTGTTCAAAATTTGCTTGAAAGCCATAAAAAAGGGGAAGTAGAAAAAGCTTATAGATGAAAAAGCCAACATAGTTCAACCCCCTTCTTGTGTTTTTCTCACCTTAAGAGGCATCACAACTTCATGTATTATAAACAAAAGCCACAATGATCTCGCCTTCCTCAGAACCATCATCACCTACGTGAGAGACATGGTCATCTTCCTCTATGTAAGAAACTTTTTCCTTCTTGTGATATTTATTTGTCCCGACCTTTTTCCGCCTTTAAGCGTTCGAATTGGCGAACCCTGTCTGCCAGTTGTACCATGTCCCTAAGGTATTGAGTATCTAAATTCTTTTTGATCGAGTAGTTTAGGCCCCCAGCGGCCATTTCGACCAACTCATGCCCGGGCACTTGGGTGAAGCACCTTGCCTTAATAAGTATGAACCTATTCAAATATTCATCTATCGATTCAGGGACTTTTCACCTAACACTCGCCAACTCTTTCAAACTAATTTTCTACTGTCCCATATAAAATTGTTCATGGAATAGTCTTTCTAAGTGAATCAAAGATTGAACGAAATGTGGGGGAAGCGTTGTGAACCACGTGAAGGCATTCTTGGTAACAGAATTTGGGAAATATTTCATCTTTAAATTTTCATTATTTGCTATGTCGCCTACCTCAATTTGATATCGAGCGACATGTTTTACTGTCAAATCTTTAGTGTCTCCAGCGAACTTGGTAAACTTTGGGACTTTACACCCCTTGGGTAACTCCGTCAGTCGAACATACTCTGACAAAGGAGATATAAAATTTGGTCAGTGGAGTCCTACATTAAGGCCATTCTGAGCCAAAATTTGTTCGACGACGCTTGTTATGTTATTCTGCCTTGCATAATTGTTTTGCAGGATATACCTAAGCACTTGGTCTGCATTATAGTTCCTCTAAACCACAAGAGGCCTAGGGTTGTTTTGTTTTATTGATTTTACCTCTTCCCTGTTCAGGGGAGGTTCTTACTGTAAACCTTGGTTTTGGCCAACAGTGGCCAGCGTTGTCCCATTTTCAGGGGTTTAGACCACTCTAGCATTAGATATTTGTGGGGTAGGTCGAACTTGCACTAAGGGTGTGCCGAAGAAATCGACGATATGCCCCATTTAGCTTGCCAATAATTCATATGTCTGATTTGTATTTGTAATCAACAGGTTAAAAATAGTTCCCATTTGTTGGGTGAGAATGTTTACCTACTCTAAATTATTCTCATCCCTATACTACCTTATGGCCATCATGGTAGTTGTATTTAAAGATGGTGTGTTCTGAGGAATATAATTTATCCCTCCTGGCCGCACCATATTATTGATGGTCGACATTGAGGTGTTTTAAGGATTGTATAATGGCGTTGTGGACATCACATTGTCACTAAAGGTTGACATATTTGGTTAGAGGTTAGCCATAATATATGTTTGCATACCATAAGGGTAATCTCTGCCAGGGGGTGGTATTGAGAAGCCAAACAAAGGTCTCACAATCGCAGGATTATTAAGAGCATTCCCTGACTGCGGTGGGGGTGTAGCCTCATGCAATGGCATCGATACGACCGACGTTGTTGACACCACCAGAGCATTTGTTCTAACCGGTGTCGAGAGAACTGGCTCCTCAACCGTCAACACGGCTGGTTGTTGCTCTAAATTTTAACGATTGTTCTGGGGGTTGACATTATCTACTGGAGGACGAGACATTCTAGACAAAGCCTAACCACTCCTAAATTGCATACAAAATACCCAGAAAAGAATCTTAAACAATAGAATAAAAAAAAAGAGCAAGAAAATCTTCACATAGATAGGAAACTTAGCACATGTCCCACTGAGCATGCCAATTTGTTTACACTGAAAAATGGTAAATAACCGCTGGTCTCCAACTTAAGGGTTACTTACAGGATCAACCAGTGAATCCTAGGACATAGTGCCAAATTACCATTTGTTCTTGATTTCTTATATTTGTGTGACAATTTTCGACTTGGTCTAAAATAGAATCCTAAGTAATTATAATTTTGTAGAGATGTCGACTTCAACCACTTCAGAAATGCATAAAATAAATTATAAAGACTTGAAATGCTGAACAAAATAACTTAGATGGAATTGAAAGGTAAAGTGACTAAAGCAATGTGAAGAATTAAAATTAGAAACTTTGCATTAAAAGTAAAAGTTGGTTATTCACTTGTTCTTACATTCTCTCAGTCATTCGCCCGTTTCTCTAAACGTGATACTTTGAGTTTTTAGTGAGATTTATGTAGTACAGTGAACACCCCTGAATTCAGCATAATAAACTCCTATATATACAAGTATAAAATAACTACCCCTAACGTTTCTATCTTCAGAGTTCGCCGCGTGAAGCTCTGCATGCAGTCTGTCCTTGTGCATTCTCCGCGTATCTCTTTAGAGGGAAACCTTCAGGCCGTTATTAATATTTTAACATGATACTGTGCACCCAAATAACTGCCTTGTCGGCCGATTTGCCTCTATCGCAAGGACTTCACGGTCGATGATATTTCTTAGGCAAAATGTATTTTGTAGCATCCAAAAATTTCACTAAGTCCAAATTCTGGACGAACCAAGATTTCTCAGCTTTGCCCTTGTTTTCTAAGGTTTTTCCTTCGTCGAAAATCCCAGCTAACACACCCCAAACTCAGTCTCCACCTGTAACTGAATCAAACTTTATTCAGAATCAATCTCAAGTTCAAGTTACATCTGAACCACAGATTAAAACTGAACAAGTTTCTTTGGATCAACCTCCACCTGAAACCTCCCTAAACTAAACTAACAAAGTTGACCTACCATCTAACCATCACTCCTCTCCAAAAAAATTGATGTTGTGTTAGAATTTGGATCAATATTCATATCCACTCCCACTCAACCAGATATTCCTCAACCTGACTTTCCACCTCCTCCACCATATATCCAAGCCCAATTGGAAGAATATAGAACTATTATCTTTGATAGATTGCAGAATATGGCTTCTGAGAGAACTATTGCATTTGACCATGTAGCTTATGCTACAAAATGGGATTATCTCACAACCTCAGTTGTATCAGATCTTTAGAATCTGAAGTACATCTCTTCAGATTTTGTTGTTTCTTCTTGTCAGATGGAAGAGATCATGGAAGCAAAGTTGGCTTTTGTTGCTGCTAATAAGGAATCCATGGCTAATAAGGAAAAGCAGTTGGATGATCGGATGAAGGCTATGACTATCATATAAGATGAAATTGGTGCTGGTCCGAAAGCAGTCTTGGAGCTTCTAAAGCAAAAACCTTAAGCCCTAGTATTTAGTTACCTGTTTGTTTTTATATTTTCTGAACTTGTGCTTTACACCTCTTTTTTTGGTTAATGAAAATTTTTCTTCGGTATCTTTTCTTTCTTTTCTTATCTTTTTGTTGATGACAAAAGGGAAAATAATATAGAGTATTTAAGCGCCTGAATCCGAAGAATATTTTTACTATGCCTAATTTCTGTAGATTAATATTATCGTTCTATAAAAGGAATTTAATTAACCTAGATAGGACTTAAGGGGCTTACAAAACTCACCATCTGGATTATCAGACTCAGTGGGAGCTTACAAATCTCAGTCCTTGAAGTCAACATATTAATTAAATTAACAACCATTGTTCTTAAATACAAATGTTTGTCATCATAAAAAAGGGGGATATTATTGGAACAAAATTGGTTAATACCATATCCCTTGGGTTTTGATGATGACAAAGTATTTAAAGAACAATTGGGCATTCTAACATCTATTCAAGTTTGCATGAACATAATCATTAAGAATAGATCAAAAGATGCTTGAGGAATCTGTATCTGAAGATCAGACTCTGGCTTTGAAGATCACTTTTGAAGACTCTAGCTCTGATGGAAGATCCAGACTCTGAAGAAGTCAACTCTGATGAAAGTCAGTCTTTAATGACTTAGACTCTGAAGCTTCAAAAGCAAATAAGTGGACTCTGAAGTGACCAACCTTTGAAGTGTGAATTTTGATGAAATTCAACCTTTAAAGCAGAAGCTCTTCAATCGAGGCAACTCTGAGAATCTCTGAAACTTTTTGAACACGTGAAGACTTAAGGAAAAATCTCTTCCTCTATGCCTGAGCTTCAACGAATAATTCCTCTTGTAGAAAGGTGCTTTATTGATGTGTATAATCAAGTACAAAGCTAGCCCAACCTTTTTGGTGAAAGTCTTCAACATCTTTTTTTCTCCTCTCTATATAAGAAGTTGCAAACCCGAAGAAGAAGACTACAAAGCTTTAATACAATACACTGCTACAGAATTTGAACATTGACAATCAAAGAGAAGTTACTCTGTCAAATTTGTTAGACTTATAACATCTTAAAACTTGTATATTTTAGAAGTTCTTAATTCTTAGAAACTTTCTAAGTCGTATTTTGTCAACACCTCTGATTGCATATCAAGTGTAGTTGTTACCTAAATCTCTAACATTTTATTTAGGTTCAGAAGTCTATTTTCTGTTTTATTGAGCATAGAAGTCTCTTACATGAGGGTTTGAGAAAAGGAAGTCTCTTGTTAGTGTACTTTAGCAAAGAAGTCTTTTACTTGTGGTTTTGAGAAAAAGAAGTCTCTTACTTGTGGATTTGAGCGAAGGAAGTATCTTGCTGAGAATTTAGAAGTCTCTTGCTTCCGTGCTTGAGCATTTATAATCAGATTCGGTTATAGTGGAAATCTCTTGGAAGTGCAAGGGGACTGGACTACTCTCAGGTTGTGAGAGGAACCAGGATAAATTCTTGTGTCTCTTGTGCTTTAACTTTACTTGTTTATGTTCTTAAAGATTCCACTGTTGTCAACTCTGATCCTTCAAGTCAGATTCTGGTTTACAATCTGATAAGGATCTTCAGAAGCTATCCAAGCATTTTTTAGTCGGACTATGAACTAAGTGTTCAAAATCTGTTTGAAAGCCATCAAAAGCGGAAGTAGAAAAAGCTTAAAGATGAAAAAGCCAACACAGTTCAACCCCCCTTTTTGTGTTTTTCTCACCTTCAGAAGAATCACAATTTCATATATTATAGACAAAAGGCAAGTGAACAACGTTTGATCTTGAACTACTCGAGATTCATAGTTTTCACATACAATGTTAATTATCCTATCATTCTCAATTTTGAACACTAGGAGGGATATGAGGATTAACACTAATTCTACTTGCTGATTCCACGTTAGAAATTTATTTTCTTGAAGTTTGATTGATAGTTTCGGTGCAAACGTGTTTGCTTAGCTTAAATTTGCAAACTGTGACAAGGTGGCTTGCGAAAAATGAACCACATGTTGTGAGTCCTATAAAGAGCTTTCTTGATCTGCCATTTGAACATCTATGATGCTTAATGCAGAGCTTTATTTTCATAGAATATGAATAGAGTAATGAAGCTTATATGAAGCTTTAATCTTCAATCAAAATGTGATAGAGTGAATATGAAGCGGAACATGTCCATTGTTAGGCGTATGATACCAGTAAATAGCATTGAAAAGAAAGCTAGTACAAGGTCTTCTTGTATCGATTGAATTAGTTCATAACAAAGTATAAGAATGAATATAGTCTATATATGCAAGCCATATAGTTAGTTACTCTAACTAACTTTTTTTAATGCTTTTCAATAATTTTAACTAATTTTCCAAAAGTAGTGACTTTTGGTTATCTAATAATTTGATTGAATTAAATAAAGAAATTGTGTATATGTGTTCATTATTTTATTCTAATGTTTGTGAATTATTTTAACAATGTTTGACAAATTAATTTTGCTTAAGACTATTTAAATAGTTGTCATTATTATTGTTCGACACATCATTATTCTTCATGTATTTGAACTTTGACATTTAAATTTCACAACAAGTGACTTTCTTTTAAGAAAACATTGACCATAATTTCTTTCTTGTTAATAAATCTTTAAATAATTGGAAAATGTTGATAACTAATAATTAAATAATTGGAAAATGTTGACAACTATAGTATATACCACTTTGGTCTCTAATAAAGAAAAGAAAATTGTTATGTAAAATGTTCTGCATTAAGTAGTAGGAAGTAAAAACGGTAGAAAGTTATTGAAAATATGAGGGGTTTGAAATTTTTGTCACTATAATAAGTCTTCTTTTAAATATATTGAGAACTTCGATTGTTGTGTATCATGAGAAAATTTACAAATTTTTTATATGAAATTTTAGTTAACAATTTAGCAACTTTTATCATTTAAAAATTATATATTTAAGAGGGTTATAAATTACAATTTTAACATAAACCAATTTTACAAAAATTAAAATAAAATTTTAATGACCAAAAATAAAATAAAAAATATTTGTAAAGGTTTTAAATTAAATAAATAAATAAATAATCTAAAAGGACTAAAACAAAATATAATAATTATTTATGTATTACATAAGTTTCGACTAGTTGAGTTTTCAAAACTCAAGATAAAAAAGTTTAACGCACGATCATTCGATATTTGAATCAATTTCTTAACAATTGAATCTTATTTTCTTACAAAATAGCATATTTTTGTACTTCTAATGCATAATTAAACCTTTACTTTTAAACTATTGCTTGACTTTGAGAAAATAAGGTATCACATGATAAGGTATCACATGAATAAAATTCATAATGCAAAACCGGTAATGATTCCCAAATTTTCTATTATCTCACATGATTGATCCAAAGGGAGAGACAAGGAGAATTTGAGGTGCCAAGGAATCGATTGTCGAATATATACATGTTTTGTACATTTTCCAATAACGGTATAAAAGGGTTAGAACCTTCCTTAACTAAACATATTCATGGTAATGTTGCTAATTATAAGGATACTTTAAAAAGTTTGGAGTATAAAGGTATCCCCCACTCACGAATTTACAGGCACAAAAAAAACTGAGACTAAGTGGTGGTGCTTTGAGGTCACTTCATATAAAAGAAGAATCACATGCCAATGAATCACTTTTGATAATGAACTAAAGAACGGTATGTGAACGGTACTATAGCAAGAAAGACACGAGTAATGAAATTGTTGTCCTTTTTAAAGTAATTAAGTTTGTTTCGACCATGCTATTTTGGTCCAAGACCCAATACCATAAGAAATTCAACGGTTCAGCCCATGAAAAATCTATCTTTAGAGCCCAGACCCTTGCACTTTCTAGAACCCTAACACCATCATCATTCATGGGCCTCAATGGTGGTGAGGGTTTCACGTAAGTTTAAAGTGGAACGCGTACATTTTTCTTTTCCTTTAAGTAATCACATACTATTTATAATATAAAAAAATTAGATGTTATAGAAATTTTTTTTTTTTTTTTTAAATCTGCCACCTTATCAAAATGAAGGCAATTTTGATTTAAAAATTATTTTTTACAATTAATGTTGTCACATTGTTCAATTTCAACCACATATTTATTGTATTAGGCCTTTAATTGCTAGGTTTGGTTCAATTGATGATGATTAAATTGTAATTTCTTTTTCTCTTTTTCTCTTTTTCTAATGTCAGATTCAATTTAAAATTCTTTTTCCGTTTCTCTTTTCTCTCACTTTTCACTTCCCTCTTCTCTCACTTCTCTGACTTCCAAAATCATCTTTCTCTTCCTCTTTCGTTTTTGATCGAGGATGAATATGGCAGGTTGGTTAGGGTTATGAGCGAACTTTTTAGGTTTAATTGAAGGATATGAAAGAAGAAACCATGGTAAAAACGTAAATCCATTTTCTACAGCGATGAGATTGTTTCCGGCTGATTATGAATGTGGTGGTTCAGTCTATCGTCGGTGATGCATCGGAGAAAAAAAGATTGGTTGTGCACGTTGGTGGTCGATTTCTATGTTAACACAAGGGTACAGGAAGGTGATGATTTGCGATAAAATGGTTGTTGTGTTTTATCGACTGAAATGATAATGGTGATGATATGTTGGATTTTGAGTTTTGATTATAGTCTTTCACCTTTAATTTCGGGCCTCCGTTCAATTTCAGGTGTCTGGAGAGTTTTCTACAGCCTCGCCTGAAAGGCTCTCAATGTCTTCTTCTTCTTCTTCTTCTTCTTCTTGACCTAGTTGGTCCACCACCTTATAGCCACTCTCCTTGATTATTTTTAGGAATTCATCGGCACCCTCTTGAGGTATTCTCTTGTTTGAAGGTCCACTCTCTAAGTTTGAACTCGAGACCTATTTGCCTTTGGATGTCTCGGGAACCTTCCTTTGTGTTTGTTCTGGAGCGAAAAAACCCTACCACTTCGTGTCAAGCCCCCAATGCCTGTTATATTGGTGACATTAGGTTCTAACACTAATGGCTTATCTCCTACATAGGTCGTGGCACCGTAATTCCAAGGTATTTCCTTAGTGCTATCGAATGAGAATGACATTGGAAAACAAATCACTAATGGAGATTCTTGAGCATCATGCTTCAAGTATGAGATCTCGAGAGGTTCAAGTGTGGAAATGCTTTCTTCATTTTTTGTATGGCTTATTGGGACCATCCCTTGATTTATCATCTTTTTCATACACCTTTTCAATTCTTCACATTCCTCTGGTGAGGATAAACATACTTCACAAAATCCATGTACTTCTTGGATTATCCCCGCTTCAGCTAGCTTCTCACGGATGATCAGCATAAGAGCCTTTATCTTTTCAATATCTTTTATTGTTTTGGCTTCAAGGCACTCTTTGATAGCATTTACAATTGGACCAGAATGTCCGGGCATTGGGTTATTTTCCACATTTAGACCCATCTATTTGAAGGTTAATTGTTTGGCATTAATTAGCCTTTTTACCTTATACTTGATGTCGAAGCCTAGTGGAGATGGTGTTATTGGAGGTGGGAGAGTTTTTGGTGTGACCCATCCTCGGTGAATCAAATATGGCAAAATCTGATTGTTGGCACATGCGGTGGATCAAATTGCAGAATATTCCTCTCATAATTATTTCTTGGTCTCGGCTATTTCCTTAGAGGATATCCACTTTGTTGTTGGTGCTGATTTATGGAGGCATTGCCAGAGGTTGTTGAAGCGGAGGTGTCGAGAATCCTTGTGGTGGGTACTGACTGGAAATTACGACTGATACATATGGATACGAGTAGTAAGGCACCCGAGTTGAGGGTGTTGGATGAGATCCCATTATCGCATTAGTATCTCCTTCCTTCTTTTTTGAATTGAAGTTAGAAAACTTTTAAGTTACTCATTTTTCCACCAGATGCCTCTTGGATTTTTCCACTCTTCAGTCCCTCTTAATTTCCTTCACCAATAATTACTAGAACAAAATGTTAGACGATAGGCTTCGATCTAGAGGGGTGAATAGATCACAAATTTTACAACAAAAAACTTTTGGTAAAAATATGTTTTCAAAATATGGTGCAGCGGAAAAATGACCCGGATCGAATCCTTTAACTGAACCTATTATCAAAAAGCAATATACGTATCACAAACCAAACGGAGTGATATGAACGTAAATGTTCAACAACGATCAAACTATGAATCAATTAAATGCAATGTTAATCATAACTCATATATCCAATGAACTAAAACACAATCAAAATACGCACAAACAATTTATCGAACACTTGGTGTGCAATCGATAGCGATTGGAAATATAATTTGTTTTGTTGATGTTAAAATCCAATCACAATCAAAGTGATTATGGTCATATCAACAATAAAACTTTTAAAAGATAATAGACAACAATTTCCAATCAAATTGATCAAACAACGATGAACTCGATAAATTGCGAAATCAACAATAAAATAGATAAAGAGATAAATAGGGAGAGAGAGAGAGTGTGAGTGAGAGAGAGAGAGAGAGACCAAGATTTGTTTAGGCAGTTCCCCAATCGACCTCGCTATGGATACGTCTTCCTTCAATTCAAAATAGAATTGAGACATTTCTATTAACCTTCTCTTTGCAAAATTGTTTATACAAGAGATGAAGAATGCAAACCCCAAAAACCCTATTTTTTGTGTTGATTCTTCCACCTTTAACCCTTGATCAAAAAGCTTGATCAAGTGACCAACAAATGCGGATATAATCCTCTGATTATCCCGAGCACGCAATTTGTTGAAACCCAAGATTCCCAAACACAATTCACCGTCTCGCGCTACTCCCTTGCAAGGAAACCACCTTGTCCCAAGGCCTTCACTCGGTCGAATCTGTGTTGACGTGATCTTGTCCAAAACCAACAAATCAACCTGATCTTGAAGGAAAACCCCGCCTTGATTTTCTTATTTGAAACACACAAAGTTCCCAACCCAATATTCTCAGTTACACCAAACCTAATTGTATGTTATCAACCTTAATCTAGATTCTCAACCAATAGAAAAATGAATATGTGTAATTCAATTGTGTGTATACGTAAAAGAAGGGATGAAGATGATGGGCAACTTTGTAATATGGTTTCGTTTAGCTTTTATTCACTAGGAAGCCTTACCTAGAGGAAAATGCATGTATGAGTATATATAGGTATGTGAGGAAAATGAACAAAAGGATGCAAGAAAAATAAGATGCAAGAAGAATTTTTCAAGTTTTAAGTTGCATAGGTCGCCCTATGAAGGTGTTCAGGCAGGCCTATGAGGCGATCTGTGGGCAGAGCCTACAGGCTTCATTCTTGGAGCATGGGAGCCAACCTGAAATATGGATGTGTCGGCCTATACTAAAGCTAAGGCTTTCATAGGTCGGCCTGATCACGTATAGGTCGGCCTATATAGTTATTTTGACACACAAACATGATTTTTGATGTGTATGACATGCCTAAGACCTATCAAACTTGTTTAAAGACTCTTTTTATGCATCCTAATGCTAAGGGGACGAATGAGCATCTAAATGTAGGTTGATACCATCCAATATACAAAAGCTCTACGATATACTATACTACCTTGTTCCTTGTTTGACATCATTCAAAACCCGGTTGAATTTGTAGGTAGAAATACTTAGCACTCACACACAAAATCTAGATAATACACTCCCAAGTATTCTTTCATAACACTGGATTGGAAGAATGCCCATGAATTGGTCTACCAGCTCTCTTTCAAGGAGTGGGGGTTGTACACAAGATGACATCTCTCTCCATCTTTGTGCATATTCCTTTAAAGATTCTTGATTCATTTGTATTACTTCAAGAAAGCATTTGTGAGGTCGTCCCACGTGCGGATGTGAGCCCGTTCGAGTTGTATGTATCAGTTTAAAGATTCCCCACTTAGGATATCCTGAAAGCAGTGGATCATCAGAATTTCATCAAAGGCGTAGGCGACCATCTTTTTGCAGAATTTCCTCGGGTGCTTCCTTGGATAGTCAAGACCCTTGTATTTTTCAATATCCTACACTTTGAATTTGGGAGGTATCACCACATCAGGGACCAAGCACATGTCGAGAGCATCAACGTCGGTCATATTAAACCCTTCTAAAACTCTCAGTCTCTCATCAAGTATTTTATATTTGTCAATGACCTTATGATCTTCAGAGTTTACCTTAGGGTGTCCCCCTAGTTTTAGAGCATGAGTTATGTTCCTCACCTCCTCATATTTCCTTACTATCAGATTATTTAATGTGCGTATTATCTGATCCACACTTCCCGTTACTTCATCCATGTTGGCTTTTATGGAGTCCACATCCTCTCAGGGAGCCGCTTGATTTTGTTTGATCTGATCCATTACTTTTTTATGTTGGGCTCGTGTTAGCGGAGGTCGAGAAGTCAACTTTGCTTTTTCGAGATCTACAGAGGGAAATTGGAATAAATGAATTTTGGATGCAAGGGATGTGAATGCATGTGATTGTATGCTATATGGGATGCGTATGTATGCTAAAATAAATTTATTTTAGGGAATTTCAAGATTATTTGTTTGTGTGTTAGAGATATGAAAACAATTAAAGGAAAGAGACCATAAGATTAGCGCTGAAACAAAAATAACTTTATTCATAACTTATAAAGGAAGTTTATATGGGAAATCCATAAGGACAATAGAACAAAAATTCTGAATCATAAATAAAAACTCTTAAGGAAAAGAAACTAGAGTGGTTCCTTCATGGCTACCTCAAAGTGAACCCTAAACTCCTTTAATAATACATCACAAAGCTCAATAAGTTCCAAAACTTCATAGGGTACATTGCCAGGATATGTAACATCATTAACCCTCATATGCATCCTTGGGATATCCTGAACCAGATTGTTCTTGAACTCTGTTAAGTTGGAATTTTCGATCCTTCAAGCTTCGGCTTTTTCTCGGTGTCCTCCACTTACCATTCTCTTTTGGCTTCTTCTAATTATTCAAATCTTTCCTTTTCCACTTAGTTTTTGTGTCTTCCTAATATTTGGGAGTAGTTAGACACCTTCTAAGGTGATTTTTTTCTACGGGAAGCTACTCCTCTTTAGGTTTCCCTCTAGAGAGAATTATTCAAGAGAAATATGATTGTTGACCCCGCTCTTATCACTTGTCCTATTTGTGGTAATTTAGTCGAGTCAATTTCTCACTTGTTTGTTACTTATGACTTAGTTAATAATGTTTAGTATAAGATTTCCATCTGGTTGGGGTTGCATATAGTCCTTTCTAGGGATCCTAGTCTTCTCTTTAAGAGTTTTCTTTCCTTAGGTAGTATAGAGAAGTTTAAGGGTGATTTTTCTATGTTCTAGCACGCCGTGGTGTGGACCATTTGGAGAGTAAAAAATGAGACTGTGTTTCCGGTTACTATGACAAACGTGAAAAAATGGAGGAGAAAAGTATTCTTCTAGCTTAGAAATGGCTCTTGGGCATATTAGTAAGGAACTCTTGCACCTTTACAAAATGACTTCAGAACCCTATCCTTTAAATTAACTAATAGTGGATCTAGATTTTGGCCCAATTCATATTGGTTGTGGTCCTTTGTTATTCCCTTAGGTGGTTTTTGATCCGACGTTTGTGGTTCAGTTGGTTTGAGATCTAACTTGTTCTTTCATTGTGGTGTAGTTCTTAGAGTGCACCTTCTTGTATGAAGTTTACTTTGTTGTGGCTTGTACATTTGTCGAGTTTTTTCCTTTATCTTTTTATTGTCTATTGTTTTCTTTGGTGTAACTTTTTGTACTACACGTGTATCGTAACCCGAAATTTGACCTCTTTTTTTCTTTCTTTTTTTGCATAAGCATGTGCATTCGCATCGTTGGCATACACATTCGTACATTTTTCTCTATGATTTTGTTGCAGGAATATTCTGGTTTTTCTAGCCCGATTAATTGCATCCTCACAAAGTCATCACATCATCAACACAAGCACAAAACAAGGGTTTCTATGCCTATTCATCAAAGCAAGAGGTTGAAAATCAGAACCGTAGCCAAAGCACCTTTTTCAAGCAAATTGGGCACTTTTTGGTTTGGTTAATCTATTAACACTTTACAGTGCAAAAAGTGTTAATAGATTAACCCTTGTAAATTTGGCAAATTTTGCTACTTTTCATGACATCAACTTTTCCTCTACATTTTTGGGGTATACTTGGTGCTAGCATTGTGTGGAACATTCTAGACATTTCAAGACTATTTAAGACACTCCACTTACATTTACTCCAATACATCACTTTGAACCAAGTGCACCATGTTCCTTAATGTCCAAGTATGTGAACCTTTGGATGTGAAGCTTACATTGGGATTGCTACCGAGTTAACTTCCTAACTAACTGAGTTAACCGCTTGACTCGGTGAGTTAAGTGTAACTAACTCCTAGCCTAATTCCGAACCACCCAAAGCTAGCTCCTAGCCTAATTCCAAACCTCATGCACTCCAAACCAAAAATCTATATAAACAAACCTTCAATCATTTTTCAAGGACCTTCAGCCATTTCACACAAATTTCTTTGACTTCGCTCTCAATTCTCTCACATTCTCTCTGAATTTTTCTACAACTTCTTCTTCTTCATCTATATTTTCTTCCCAAACCTCACTAAAGCTACATTATCACCATTAAAGAGTAGCAAATTTCATATTGAAATTGCTTTCTCTTGAGCTCAAGCCTTCATTCATCATCAATTGTGTTTGGATTTCTGGAATCACAGCAAATTCTACTTCAATTCAAGTGTTCATATCAATCAATTCGGTGCAAATTCGATCTAGGTGCATTTTTGCATTTTTGCTCGGTTTCGCTACGATTCGAAGTGAAAGTTCAGAATTCTCTGGTTTTATTGCTTTCTTCTCTCTATATTTCACTTCTAACAATCACCAAGCCAATTCTCCGGCTTGTAGGTTGGTAGCTCTTACTCTACTCACTATTTCGATCATTTTCGCGCGTTTTTGATGTAGTTTCGATCGTTTTGCGGTTCGTTTAATCATGTGATTTGCTTGATCTTTAATCTTCATGTTAATGCTTTCAGTGTGTGATTAATGGCTCATACATTATGTAATTTTCGTGCATAAATATAAGCCATAACATGAGAATGCTTGGATAAGTGATTAAGTGGTTGGAAGCACTTTTGAAAACTATTTTTTTGCCACTGCTTAAGTGTTAATCGATTAACACTTTTCAGTGCAAAAAGTGTTAATAGATTAACCAATGTAATTTTGCTGTTTTTCAAGTGTTAATCGATTAAAACGTTTAAGCGCAAAAAGTGTTAATCGATTAACCAGTGTAATTTTGCTAATTTTTGTGTTGTTAATAGATTAACCAATTTTGCACTGTAAATGGTTAATCGATTAACACTGAACCAGAATGTGAAATTTGCCTATTTTTCAAGCTTGTTTGATCTTCTTTCCTCATTTAACTTCCATGGCTTAATATTCTTGATATTTGTGGATGTTTTATGAGTTGTTTAACCTCTATTTGAAGCACGCCTGACAACTTTCGATGCTCGATTTTTTCCATTATCAATTGTTTGCACATTTGACAATGTTTGCTCAAGATCATTCTTGCACATTTTTTGGTTCACTTGATACATGATCTACGATGAAGATTAATTGATCTTTGGTACTGTTTTGCACTTTCATTCATGTTAGCATTAAGTTTGTTCTTTAAAGATTAAGCTTATTCTTGTACAATCAATAATGCACCCTTTTGCTATAATGATTTTTCAATTCATTTTGGAAAATCACTAACATATTCCTCCCTTTTGATTAATTAATCGAAACTTCATTTCGATTATTGATCATCCCTTTGGCACTTCTATTTAGGCTTCCTTTAGAGCTTTCTTTCTCTCTCCCCTACTGAGTCAGAGTTTCGCACACCGCACTGGATCACTGTACAAATTGGAGTTGTCGAGCTGTCCGTTTCAATTTCCGCACTATATTTTGAGTGCTAGAGAAGGAATGAGGATGGAATTGTCCTACCCTTATTTTGACTATCTCTTAGGTAAGGGCATTTAGCCCTCTCGCTGAGAATAGTCACCTCTATCCTCAAGCTGTAGTGTTTTTCCTTCCCCGGTCGAGCTGATCCTTGATCACTTGTGCTCCTCTCAATCCCTATTTGATCCATAATCTTTTTCTTGGTTAGGATCATTGTCCTTGGGTTAGCAAACTCTCCTTGTTTCAATACCCTACTTCTTTTCTTGTGGTCAATCATTTCCTTTTTTATTCCCCGGAAGAGTCTTCATTCCTTTTTCTTCGGTTAAACACAGTCTTCCTGTTAAACACTGAAACCCTCGCGAAGTCCGCAACCCTCATTTTGTTCTTGTTCCTTTGTTTGGTTAATCACTGCCTATCAATTAAAACACCAATATTTGTACTTTTTCTAAGTTAACCACAGTCTATCTGTTAACACGCTGAGTTCTTCTTGGGTTAATTACCTTTTCTTGGTTAATCGCCCTTTTTCTTCAGTTAACCACAACCTGCCTGTTAAAATACTGAGCCCTTTCGAGTTAATCACCTTCTTTTGGTTAATCACTCGTTTTCTTTTCGGTTAATCACAGTGTCTCTATTAACACCGAATCCTCAGTGGTTAGTAACCTCTGTTGGTTCAATACCCTTTTTGTTGGTCAAGTAATGTTTGTTCAGTCAGTATTTACATCCCCTTTGGGTCACGACCTTCGCTTGGTCCCACACCCGTCCTTTGGGTCACGACCTTCGCTTGGTCCCACACTCTTCCTTTGTGTCACGACCTTCGCTTGGTCCCACACCCTTCCTTTGGGTCATGACCTTCGCTTGGTCCCACACCCGTCCTTTGGGTCACGACCTTCGCTTGGTCCCACACCCGTCCTTTGGGTCACGACCTTCGCTTGGTCCTACACCCATCCTAGGGTCACGGCCTTCGCTTGGTCCTACACCCGTCCTTTGGGTCACGACCTTCGCTTGGTCCTACACCCGTCCTTTGGGTCACGACCTTTTCTTGGTCCTACACCCATCCTTTGGGTCACAACCTTCACTCGGTCCTACACCTGTCCCCTTGGTTGATCACAATCTATCTGTTAAAACCTTTTTCCCCATAGAGTCTTAATCTTCGGTTAACCACTGCCAGTCAGTTAACATACCGAGTTTCCTTATTCTCTTGGTTTTGACACCATCCTTTTATTTGTGTCCCAGTAGGGTTGCTTACCCTCTGGTCCCTAGCACTGTCACTTTGTTCTCTTACCTCCCCAGTGGAGTCTTTTATATTCTTTCCGCTCCTTTTATCTTCTTGGTTTCGACACCACTTTTGCACTTTATCCTCATCACAGTTACTACTTTTCCTTTGCACTCCTTTCTTAGTTTTGACACCATTTCTTTGGATCCCCATCGGATTTTGTCTCTACTTTGTTCGCTCTTGGTTTTGACACCACTTTCCTTTTCCTTTTCTATTTTAGTTCCCCGAACTACGGAAGCTTTGATTCTGCATTCACTCGAATGTATGAAACGTAGACACGAGATCGCGATGATCTTGGCGAGCACCCTTCCACCCTTCCATTTTCTTCCATCCTTCTCTATCCCTGGTTCCATGAACTACGGCGCTCTGATTTCCTCATTGCACTATGAGGGTACGTAGGCACGAGGGTCCCAATCCTCCACGAGCACTTTCCTTCTTTCTTTTCTTTTCTCTTCTCTCTCTCCTCTTCTTTTACCTAGAAGCCTTCATATAGATAACCCATCCAAGCCTAGAAGCAAGTGAAATGGTTCCCGTCGAGTACGACGGATGCATAAGATGCTAGTACCTTCCTTTCGCTTAACCGACCCCCGTTCCCGTTTCTCTTCCCCTTGGGTTTTATCGATATTTTCCCTGTCCTCTAAGACTAAATAAAGTTCGGTGGCGACTCTGTGTTATCTTTGAGTGTGTGATTCACTCAGGTATAAATCAGCCATCTTCAGCTGGAGACTCTGCTGGGGAGTCCTTGCTCTTGCGAGTTGGGGTCTCGCCTAGTTTTGTTTGCTTGTTTGGGTGTTTATCTTTTGCACTTTATTAGCTTTATCTTTACGCTTTATTTACTTTGTGTTTATTGCATTTCTTTACTGCTTTGAATATTCATATATTGAATATTCTGGATATCTGCTATATTGTTGGTGGGATGGGTGTTCTGAGAGATAAGCCCATTACTCAGGCTTGAGTCTACACCCAGGATTAGAGTGGAAAGTAGTGTGACTTGTGTGGCATTTGGCCAGACTTAGTATACATGAAAATTCCACATCCAGACGAGGTTTTCTTTGGTGATGTTCTATCCTGCGCATTGGGGCAGATGATAGAATGTAACCTAGAGAGCTGTCGACTCTGGCGACCATTCCCAAGAACTCAGTTGAGGCACTCCTCCCAAGGGGCGATAATGGCGGACCAAAAATGGCAAACCCATTATACTTCTTGATCCGAGGACCCAAAGCTGAGAACTTGCTATAGGATGACCCTTTTTTAGGGGAATCAGTGGAGGCTTCCTTGAGGAGTGATAATGCCAAACCAGAAATGGCGAACATATTATTACCTCTCGACATGAGAGCCTGAGAAGCTGAGGACCATTAGGAATTCGTGACCAGATCATACCTGTGAGGGGGATATTGGGTTTTCTACAGGAAACCAAGCCACTTCATACCTTTGTTCTCTCACGCACGTCAGATCTTTGCACCAACACAGAATTACATGTGCAGATTATCCAAAAGATGTTGCATCCATAACTTACATTATTGCATAATGTTATTGCATACTATTATTGCATCATCATGTATGCCGAACTTTTGAACCTGAGTTATTGCATCATCATATGTGTTCTGAACTGTTGCATCATCTAACCTGTTAGTTTCTTGGATTGGCTAGAATTTTGGTAAAACAAAGTATGTTCAATGTTTGATGTCAAGGTGGTGATGGTACAACATTGAGTCTTAACACAGGGCTGTGTTAAGAGTTAAGTTGGATGTCTGATGTCACAAGCGATTTTGTGACATTAGATCTGCAGAATTAATAACATCAGGTTTGTGATGTTGTTAGGGTTTGCGTCTTAGCTGGAATTGTGGAGAGCAAGTTGTCTCATTGGATGCGAATATCTTGGTTTAGATATTATTCGCTGCATAGGAGATCTGGTGCTGATTTGTAGGAGATTTAAAAGGTTGAATATTTGAAAAGATTTTAGGAGAAAATCTGTTTTGAAGATTCAGTTTTAAATAACAAATTAAGTCAGATATTGCAGGTGATCCAAGCCCAATTCAGGTGGCTATATAAAGCGCATAGATCAAAGGAAGAAGGTACAGAAATATAGATTGAAGATCAAGAGCATAGGTTGTGTGTCTTGGATATTTGTACGAATTGTGAGTGAACCATTCTAGTGTGAATTGTTGATCTGTCCTCTCTAAAGCTGTGAAGCAAAGAGAGTTGTGTAACTTGATCAAAGCTGTGAAGCAGGATCAAGGTTTCTCAAAGAGGTTGTTCTTTGAGAGGGTTTAGGGATTGAGTAGTGTTCTCATATCTAAGTGGTTTCTTAGGTAGAAAGTCACTAGTAGGAATTAAGATTAGGAGATTGTCAACTAGGTTGTTGAGTCTGTAATTTAATTCTACAAGTAGTGAAATTCATCCCTGGCTTGGTAGCCCCCAGACGTAGGTAGTTAGACCGAACTAGGTGAATAATTCATTATGTTATTGCTTGTTATTGCATTGTCCATTGCAGAGTGTGTTGTTGTGACATTGCACGTAACATCACACATCTGGTACCAGAATTTCAATTGGTATCAGAGCAGGCATCCTGTCTGTCTCTGGGTGAGATCTAGGGAAGGTACTTTCTGGTGTAAAGATAGACAAAGAAGTTGGAGGTTTTGTCAACAGACTCCCTATTTTGGATGGCTCGAATTATGATTGTTGGAAGCCAAGGATGATTACCTTTTTGAAATCCTTGGACAACAGGGCTTGGAAGGCGATCATAAAAGAATGGAAAGCACCTGTTGTGTTTGAAAAAGATGATGCTGGGAAAGATAAATAGGGCACCTCAAAGCTGAAGCCTGGAGAAGAATGGATCAAGGAAGAAGATGAGCTTGCCCTTGGTAACTCTAAAACCCTAAATGCTATCTTCAATGGAGTTGATAAGAACATCTTCAGATTGATCAACTCATGTGAAGTTGCTAAGGAAGCATGGGATATTTTGAAGGCTACACATGAAGGAACATCTAGAGTTAAGATGTCAAGACTTCAGATTCTAACATCAAAGTTTGAAAGTCTGAAGATGAAGGAAGATGAGACTATCCATGACTTCCATATGAGTGTTCTTGAGCTGGCTAATGCATCAAGTGCTCTTGGTGAAAAGATGTCAGATGAAAAGCTTGTAAGGAAGATCCTTAGGTCCCTTCCTAAGAAGTACAAGATGAAGGTAACTGCCATTGAAGAATCACATGACATCTGCCAAATGAGGGTAGATGAGCTCATTGGATCTCTTCAAACTTTTGAGCTTGGTTTGAATGAGGAAGAACCAGAAAAGAAGCCCAAGAGTATAGCTTTGGCCTCCACTCCTGCAGAAGCTAAGAAAGTCAAAGATGATGATTCTCAGAAAGATCTGTCTCAAGCCATTGCTATGTTGGGAAGGCAGTTCAACAAAGTGGTCAAGAGGATGAACAATAACTACAAGCCTAATGTCAAGAACATCCCTTCTGACATCAGCAAGTCAAAAGAGAAAGATGAAGAGAAGACTGCCCAGGATAAAGGTGTTCAGTGCTTTGAATGTGAAGGGTATGGACATGTCAAGAAAGAATGTCCCACATTCTTGAAGAAGCAGAAGAAGGGCATGTCAGTTTCCTGGTCTGACTCTGATAGTGAAAGTGAAGGTGAGTCAGCAAAACATGTTAGAGCTTTGACAGGAACTGTTGTTTCTGATGATGATAGTGATGGAGAAATAACTTATGAGGAGTTAGCATCCACCTATCGAGAGCTTTGTCTAAAGAGTGTGGAAATTTGTCAAGAAAGGGAAAAACAGAAGAAACAGATTGTTCAGCTTGAGACTGCTAAAGCTGATCTGGAAAATGAGGTTTTGTTGATTAAATCTCAACTTGATCAGATGACAAAATTTGTTATGATGATGAACAGTGGTACAACTACTCTTGATAAGATTCTTCAGTCAGAGAAATCTGCTGGAGATAAATCAGGTATAGGATATGTGGTTGAGGAAAAGGTATCTGCTGAAGCAAGCTCTTCAGGAACCAAGAAGCAGGTGTCCCAACCAATGTCTCATCATCAAACAAAGAGACAGGATCCTACACCTGAGAAGGTTGCTCATTCACAGCCACAAAATGGTGAGAAGAAAAATAGTACTCATTAGAGGAAGGTGCAGCCTCAAGGAGCTAGTCAGTATATGCCTCCCCAATATCACAAGAGCATGCAAGCTGCCAGGATCAAACAGAACATGTTCCATTAGATGTCTCAACATCAGGGGAACATGTATGGCTATGGATATTATAATGGTGTACCTCATCATTATGGAAGAAGGAAGCCTCATCACCATAGAAGACAACATTCTCAGTACAGGAGACAGGGTACCTATGGTAGAAGACCACAACCTCACCATAGAAGACAATCCAACTATGGAAGAAGGAGACAACATTATGGGTGGCAGCCACAGCATTATCATCAAGGTGGCAGAAGGTTTAACCGCTTCAGAGATGACAAAGTCAGATGCTTCTATTGTGGCAGGTTTGGACATATGCAGTCCTCTTTCTTCAAGCTTCATGGTTATCCAAATTCTGCTCCTCAACCCAGACAGAAGGAGGTTAGGCCCAAGGTGGTGAAACAATGGGTTCCTAAAGCTCAGGTCACATGTCTATTGGCTCATACCTCAGATGGACATTTTGCCATGGATGCATAGTACTTTGACAGTGGATGTTCAAAGCACATGACTGGATCCAAGGAGCATTTGGTGGAGTTCAATCCTTGCCATGAAAATAAGGTTGTGTTTGGCAATGGAGAAAAAGGAGTAGTAGAAGGAGTCGGAAGAGTGAAGAATCAGGATGGTCTTACTCTTGATAGTGTGATCCTTGTCCAAGGTTTGAATGCTAATCTGATTAGCATAAGTAAGCTATGTGATGAAGGGTACAAAGTCAGCTATTCCAAGGATGAGTGTCTGGTGACAAATGAGAAGGATGAAGTGGTCATGAAAGGAGTCATATCCAGAGATAATTATTATCTATGGATACCTATAGAAGTCAACTCAACTGTTGATGTTAAGACTGATGTTTTAACATTAGACGGTGACATCAAGTGTGAAGAGATGCTGAAAGGTCAATCATAGTTAATGAGTTCTGATGTGAATCCTTTTAAATTTTTAAAAGGAAAGTTTTTATGGAGGGAGAAATTCATTGATTGGTTTTTAAGTTATTCTCAGAATCAAGCTCATTACATTAGACCATCATTACCTATTGTGAACATTTCTCGATTCATCAAGTTCCTCATATCTCAATGGTTCATCTTCTTTGTTCTCAACAGAACAAGTAATCCTTATCTGAATCTCATCTGCTTCAAAGGAACCATGTCAAAGCAGATGTCCTCTTCTTCCAAGAACTCTAACTCTCAAAGACCTCGCATGAACGAACTAGGGTTTCATCGGGAAAAGAATATGTTGACAAAGAACACATTCCTATGGCACTCCCAGATTCAGGTAACTCTAAACCTTCAACCAAGTTGAATAAAACTGAAACTAGGTCATCATCCTCTCAAGCTGTTGAGGAGAAGTATGATGTGGACATGCATTTGGAGCAGATTGCCACCAAAACTCTTGAGAAGGGAATACGTGTGAAAGGGATTTCTGTCCCTTTAAGGCAAATGCCTGCTGAACAGGTGGGCTCTCAAAGTGAGGACACCAATCTTCATAGACTGGCCTTGTCTGTGATTCAAGACGCTGAAGGTGGTAGTAAAGAAGAAGATCTTAAAGATACTGATGTCATCCCTGATGTCAGAACATCTTCCCCTAGGGTTGAAAGACACAGTTATAAAGGAAAGGATCAGGTTGAGGTTATAGATGTTGAGGACTCATCTGATAGTGATATCATTGGTAATGCGATAGCAAGAAGGAGGGAGGATAGGAAACGGGAAAGGTGTGGAGTCACTTCCTAATGAAACTATGGTCAAGGATAAGAAAAGGACTTCAGTTGCAGGCTCTCCCAAATCATGGAGCAAAGTTGCCATTTCTGGAAAAAAGAGGAGAATCAGGGAAGAATCAGATTCAGAGTGTGACGTTCAAGACATCAACCCTGTGAGGAACAGAGCTGCTGATCAAGTTCCTGATGACATCTCATTTCACTGTGCCAGAAGTGCATCCATGTGGAATTGTGTGAGCCAGAGAAGGATAGCTCTGGAAAGAGAGATAGTTACAGATGATTTAGAGTCTACTGAAATTGTAGATCTAATTAAGTTTGCTGGTCTCATGAGGACTGTATCAGGATTGACTAGTTGCTATGATAGACTGGTCAGAGAATTTATAGTGAATATCCTTGAGTCTATTAATGACAGCAAAAGCCTAACTTTCAAAAGAGTTACTGTTAGGGGTAAGTGTGTCTGGTTCTCTCCTAAGGTGATTAATGCCTACTTAGGAAGAAGTGAGGAAGATTATGGAGAATTAGAAGTTTCTAATAATGTTATCTGCAAAGAAATCACAGATGGTCAGGTAGAAGTTTGGCCCTCAAATGGAAAGTATGCTATTCTTCATAGAATAGGTGTTGTTAACTGGGTTCCTACAAACCGCAAGACCTCTGTTTCTGCTAGTTTGGGTAAATTAGTTTATGCCATTGGAACAAAGAGACTAATTGATTATGGCTCTTACGTTTATAATAAGACTATCAAGCATGCTACAACAAGAGCAGTGAAATTGCCTATTGCATTTTCATCCCTCATTTGTGGGTTAATTTTGTCTCAGCATCCTGGGATTCTTCACCAGTATGATAGTGTTTGTAGAAGGAAGTCTGAATTATCCTTTCATCACAAGTTGTTTGAAGGGAAACATGTTGCTGATCGTGCCAAGACATCTGCCTCAACATCTACTCATCATACTCATGTCAAGACTGATATAGTTTCTGAACTAGAGGAGGCGTGTAAAGAGTTAGATGAAGTCATCAGAGTAAGCACTGAAAGAAAGAAGAAGTTAGAAAAATTACTTCTGAATTTGAAGATGACAGAGAAAGAAAGTAAGAAAGAAGTTGCTGATAAGAATGATGAATCTGATAATGACAATGCTGATTGCTCAAAAGAAGATGAAGAAGATGATGATGATCTCAACTCAGATGATTAAAGCTTTTACTATTTTTCTTAGTTAGTAGTTTTAGTTTTTTTTTGTTTTTTTTTTCTGCACTGTTGTGCTTAGTTTGTAATATGAATATTGTGCAAGTATATGCACCAAATTATTTTGTTCTATGATTTGTTATGTCTTTTTGCTGACTGTGAGACTGATAATGAGGGCTAGGGCTTTTGATTGTTGGTGGTCAAATTGTGGCTAAAAAGGGGGAGAAGTGAGCCAAGAGTATGTATCAAAGAGTTAGTCAAGGAATCTGCTGCTTGTGATATGCTGCAGTAGTGCAGAAGTGCGGATATTAAGGGGGAGTAATTGATGAACTGCTGAACAGCTGCTATACTAGTTTTTGCATTGAGGGGGAGTGCTCATTGCTGCTAATGATGAAATATGTGCAGCTATTGAAGATGGTGCCGCAACAGAGGTTAGTCACTGAAGATTTGTTGCTGCTGCTGGTTAAAGTATCAAAAATATTCAAGTTTATTCCGCTGCTAAAGTCTCTGAAGGTGCAGAGATTGTTTTAGCCAAAATTAGCCAAAGGGGGAGATTGTTAGTTTCTTGGATTGGCTAAAATTTTGGTAAAACAAAGTATGTTCAATGTTTGATGTCAAGGTGGTGATGGTACAACATTGAGTCTTAACACTGGGCTGTGTTAAGAGTTAAGTTGGATGTCTGATGTCACAAGCGATGTTGTGACATTAGATCTGCAGAATTAATAACATCAGGTTTGTGATGTTGTTAGGGTTTGCGTCTTAGCTGGAATTGTGGAGAGAAAGTTGTCTCATTGGATGCGAATATCTCGGGTTAGATATTCTTCGCTGCATAGGAGATCTGGTGCAGATTTGTAGGAGATTTAAAAGGTTGAAGATTTGAAAAGATTTTAGGACAAAATCTGTTTTGAAGATTCAGTTTTAAATAACAAATCAAGTCAGATATTGCAGGTGATCCAAGCCCAATTCAGGTGGCTATATAAAGCGCATAGATCAAAGGAAGAAGGTACAGAAATATAGATTGAAGATCAAGAGCATAGGCTGAGTGTCTTGGATATTTGTACTAATTGTGAGTGAACCATTCTAGCGTGAATCGGTGATCTGTCCTCTCTAAAGCTGTGAAGCAAAGAGAGTTGTGTAACTTGATCAAAGCTGTGAAGCGTGATCAAGGTTTCTCAAAGAGGTTATTCTTTGAGAGGGTTTAGGGATTGAGTAGTGTTCTCATATCTAAGTGGTTTCTTAGGTAGAAAGTCACTAGTAGGAATTAAGATTAGGAGATTGTCAACTGGGTTGTTGAGTCTGTAATTTAATTCTACAAGTAGTGAAATTCATCCCTGGCTTGGTAGCCCCCAGACGTAGGTAGTTAAACCGAACTGGGTGAACAATTCATTGTGTTATTGCTTATTATTGCATTGTCCATTGCAGAGTGTGTTGTTGTGACATCGTACGTAACATCACACATCTGGTACCATAATTTCATAACCTTTGCATCATCGGGTGTTGCATATCTTATTTGCATTCCACCTGCATAAACAACATGTGCATACATACATTTGCATTCCATATAAACTAGAAAAAAGCTCACTTTCTTCCCTTCATCAGCCTAAAAACAATGATTCTCCGACGCCATAAGCTAAAGAATCATGGAACAGGTTGGGTATGAGAACACAATGCGCAAGGAAGGCAAGGTTGACATGGTTGTGGAACTACTTCTAGACAGTATGACAATGAACTCCTCATATCAGGTTGTGATGGATGAGTAAGCCTATAATAGACCAAAGGTGGATAAGATCACGAAGGCGAATGCGAATACCAGTAATATGTCGATTCACTCCTTGCCTAATCAAAAGACTACTCAAGGCAATTGGAAACAGAAGCGTAAGCAAATCAGGAAAGGGAACTGTCGCTCCCGAAAGATTCACATCCAACGGTACAAACGCGAGAGTGGCGCGGAAAATACAGAGTCGCCAGTAAAGTGTATTTATCCCAAGAGAGGGAAAGGAAACAATGCATAAACCTGAAAGGAGGTAAAGAACATGGTCTCACGACCAAGAGAAACGGGTACTGGAGTCGGTTACGCGAAGGGAAGATGTTAGCACCCAACACGTCCATCGTACTCGATGGGATCCACGCTTGTTGTCTGCATCAAAGGGTGTCGTCTTCTGGAGCTCCACTGCTACTGGACCGGAGAAGGAATGAGAACGGAAAGAAACGAAGAAACAAAGAAGAAAAGAAAGAAGTGACTCGATAGGACATTATCGTTGTCCTAGGCCTACGTACTCCCTCGGTGCAATGGGAAAGTCAGAGTCAACGTAGTTCGGACGGGAACTGTGGGGGAGGTTGCTCGCCAAGACAATCGTTGTCTTGTGCCTACATATCCTCAATCGGACAAGAGAGAGGAATCAGAGCTAATGTAGTTCGTGGGTACGACCACGGATGGGTAAGTGTTTTTTACGTGAGCGACGAGCTCTCTTCTGAAAATGAAGTTTGAAACCCAACAATCCCGAAGGATAAAAAGATTTGAATTTGTTTTGTGTTTTTTAGACAGGAGTGTTTTTTAAGTTAGTTCATAACTTGCATTGCACCAAAGTCTAGGGCACAGGGACGAATACTCAACAAATCGTCCCAAGACAGGACGCTCACTAAGCACACTAGAAAGATGAGAAGAAGCCCCTTATTTCTCATTCCCCAAGCTTAAGGCTCGTGCGCAATACACTTTATCTTTATTAAGTGTTTTAAAGAAGTTTTGAGATGAGAAGAGAGAAGACACAAAGGAAACTCTAAAGGGAAGACTAAGAGTCCTAATGTTATCATGCATGGATGTCCTATGGTTAGTAAGGCTTAGGAGGGACGACTACCTAAAACCTAATGCTAATCCTACTCCAAGCTTAATCAAAAATTAAGTTGGACTAGGTAGCTCTAAAGGGAAAGGAATCCAAGACTTAAACAAGTCTTGAGATTCAAGGGAAGAGAAAGAATGAAAGAGATGAAGAAGAAATAGGAGGATAAGATGAGAAACCAAAGAGGGCAGCAAGCACATCATATCATAAATGTCCAAATCAAATCAATCAACATGCTTCAAATATCTATGCAAAATAATTCAAGTATACAAGTGGAAGCACACAAGAAAGGATGCAAGTAAACTTGCATAAGAAGTGCAAATAAACACCAATGAGCACCACACCAAAGTAATATGAGCAAGGTAAGATGAAAGTGAATCCAAGTCAGAACTTAAGACATCTCATGATCAATCGACTCAAGCATACAAAAGTATTTCATATCATGATGCATTATGAGCCAAAGAAGCAACAAAACAATTGATAATGACATGCATCATACAAATCATTCCAAAATGAACATGTGAAGTGAAAACCAAGTAATGAACTCAAGAGGGCAGTAGCATATGCATCAACAACATATCAAGATCAAACTCAAGTCATACAAGATTAATCATCAAGCAAACACATTCAAATCATGTATCAAAATTGAGAAAGACATTCACTTATCATTCATGCAAGCAAGCAAAGAAACATGTGAAGAAAAGAGTGAGAACATGTCACATAGAGCACCTTAAACCAAGAGGGTCAGAACCTCTAGCATGTCATATAAATTAAACAAAAGGTTTCATACATGAGTGAGATCACACAAATAAACAATCACAAGATTAGGTTGAGTATGTCATGGAATTCAAGTCAAAACATCAACAATTTGTAAAATCAAGAACAAATAGAAAAATGAGTGAAAAGAAATGATTCCAAAGCCACAAACAAGATCAAATAGAACATGATCATACCATAAAAATATCTAAAGCATCACTCCATCAAAAGTAAGCAAATGCATTCAAACTAGATCATGTATCCAAGTATACTTCAATCAAACTTGCATCACAAGTAAAAATCAACCAAAAATAGAAAAGTGGATCAATAAAATACCAAAAAACAATCAAATAGATATTAACTTAGTCAAGTAACATATGCAAAAAGTTTGGATAAAAAAGAATTAAAGAACTTGTCTAAAAGTGAAACACAAGTCAAGATGTGCAAGACATTGAGCATGGATCGAGGGTTAATAAAACTTGAGTGGAAAGTCACTAAAAGTAACTTAAACCAACCACAAACCAGCATTGAAACAACCTCAAATTGTGCCTTAAAAGTGACCAAAAGATTGGCCTCAAATGGTGTGTGAAGGTCACAAAAATTCCTAACCCTAGAAGAAGGGTATCATTGGAAACACTCTAACAATTTAATTCAAAATAAAATAATAAGATGAAATTAAAAAATAAAATAAAATAATGGAAATAAAGTTGACACATTGATTAATCAGGAAAATATTTTTGTGAATTTTTATAACATATTTTTATATTAAAAATAAAATTGACACAACAAATAAAAAGAAAAGAAAGAAAATAAAAGAAATAAAGTCATGGGGGGTGTAGGCAGCAAAAGAAATGCGTTGGAATTAGACATGGGCTTATGGGGAGGGTACGAAAAGCAAAGGCCCAAGGCCAAAAGTCCAATATCGCATGGTCAAAAGGCTCATGGAATCAGTCAATGCTCAGGTTTGATCCAGTCCACACAAATAATCCAACGCTCGTCAGCAAGTCAACACAATTAACAAGTAGTCATGATCTATGGCCAAGATTGAAACGCACACCACAATAATGATATACCCACGCACACGCAAGCACTCAGCACACATACACCAGCCACGCGACATGCACATGCGTTTTTTTATTTGTTGTCACAATATCAGCCACATGATGGAATCAACGCCCACGATTAAATCACACCATCAACAATTAATTAAAAACAACGGTCATAACATGAGGCACACGGTAGCATACGTGGGATGGCACACATCAAACCATTAAATAAAATCAGAAATAAACAAAACACATGGAAGCATGAGGAGCGTTAGATCCAACAATGAACGGACATGATTTCGTCTTCTCCACCAAAGTCTCCTCGCCGGACTGCATCATCCCTGCCGCCGGAGCTAGGGCTCTGGCCACCCTCTCCGGTGAGTTGTGGCCACAAAATCTCTAGAAAATGCATATAGGTACTCTATTTTGACTAGAAAAATGCAAGGATCTCAAATATCCAGTCCATTTCATCAAATAACAACCACATAATGAGAATCGAATGAAAACATAATTAGATCTAAAACTTTAAATCCACATTACTCACAAATCATACGTCCAAACTTCAAACAAAATATATCAGAGTAATCAGTGAACATCAAGGATCATTATGCATATAAAAAATTCAAGTTCTGTGAGTATGAAAAATTCACCAACCTGAACCTTGTAGAACTTGAAAACCTCCAAGAAATCCCTCCAAATACTGCAGATCCACTCCTTGGAACCTCTAGATGCAAAATAAATGCAACTAGAGCTTGAAATCGTGCTAGATCTTGAGATTTAAGTTTGAACCTTCTTGAATGGAACTTGGTGAAATCTTCAGTATGAGCTCAAAATAGCAGTTGATTCTTGCTCTATTCTCTTCACTGATCAAGAATATGAAGAGAAAACTCAAAGAAGCTCCAAGAAGAATGAGATTCAATGAGAGGAAGTGTGAGAGCAAAAAACCACAACTGTTCAAATGAGAGTCTCTGCCCTAGCTGTGAGGGTATGAGTAAGCATATATACCCTTCATTAGTTCACTGATTAGGATTAAGAAGTGATTAGAACTTTGGTTAATGAGATTTGGGTGAAATTGCAAAAATGCATTTTGCACCACCACCACTAATTCACACGTGGGAAACCTATGCTACTAGTATAATTCACCTCCAATTTACTCATGTATCACCTCTGAATTGAATTTGGGCCTTGCACTTTCTTGATTTGCAAGTTTTGAATTAATTTGCATTTTTGCACTTTGTGAAAATAATGGAAAATATGGCATGGAAAGAATTGATTCAAAGGTCACAATTGATCCTCTTGACTTGTATTTTGATGTTGTAATATAACATGAACCAAAAAAATGAATTACAAGTCCCTTTGTGCCAAAATGCAAAAGGTGGAAAAATGGAACTATATGAGAACCTCAAAATGCACCTTGCCATCTTTTGACCATAACTTGAGTTCTACAAATGGTATGGAAACCATCTTGTACTTTTTGGAAATGGGAGAAAAAGATCTTCAACTTTCATGTTAAAGGAAAATTCATTTGGAGCTTCCTTGATGATGAAAAGTCAAGTTGAATGTGATGGAAAAGTTGCCAAAAAATGGAAAGTTTTCATTATAGGTCATTTTCCAAATTTAGTAACTTTTGCACAACCTCTTGATTCTTGATGAATGGCATGAATCTTGGAAATTGAAGACCATATGAGGATGTGAGACCTTGAAAACCATGAAAAGAACCACAAAATTCCATAGTTGACTTTCTCCTTTACAGTTGACTTTTGCTTAGTCCACAAGCAACTGATCCACTGAACATTCTTCACCATGAACCATCAACCAAATCTCTATCCATGAACACTTGTGAGCATATGGAAATCGTAAAAGCATGCTTGAATCCCCAAAGTTCAACAAGAAGTCCTTTTGATTCACAAACCCTAATTGGTCTCTCTAATCAGGAGGAAAAGATCCACTTGAAATCCTTTGCCATGCTTGACCTTAAGAAGATATGATGAACCCCATGAGTCACTTTGAAACTTGAGATTTGAGAACATGGACCAAGTACCTTGATCCCATGCTAAGAACCAATGATATGCACAAATGATAATGCAAAAATGATGCAAAGAAACATAAGCCAGTTAGCTAAACAAGAAGGCAAATTTTGGGGTGTTACAGCTGCCCCTATTCAATCAACTTGGTCCTGAAGGTATGATAGCAACAGCTATCATGCGTTCAAAGGATTCACGGAGATTGAATACCAAAGGAAACCTGAAATTTGCAATCCTTAAAGGAGGGACGACTCCACAGGGGACAAGCAATAAATACAGCACTGTCACAACACGTACAAGTGTTGGAAACCAAAACAAACGATGTATTGAAAAGTCTTGAAATAAATACAAACGAGTGTTAGCTATGCCGGGGGTAGACACTGACGGGTGTCTAAGGATCAATGATATCAGATATGGACGAGTATCAAAAGGATACACGAACGGGAATAGAAGAGATTCAATATGGACGGGTATCAAAAAGGTACACTGACGGGTGTAGAAATATTCAATACGGACGGGTATCGAAAAGGTACACGGACGGGTGCAAAAGGATTTCAATACGGACGGGTACTGAAAAGGTACACGGACGGGTGTGAAAGGATTTCAATATGGACGGGTACTTAAAAGGTACACGGAGGGTGTAAAGAGATTCAATACGGACGGGTATCGAAAAGGTACACGGACGGGTGCAAAAGGATTTCAATACGGACGGGTATTGAAAAGGTACACGGACGGGTGTGAAAGGATTTCAATACGGACGGGTACTGAAAAGGTACACGGACGGGTGTAAAGAGATTCAATATGGACAGGTACTGAAAAGGTACACGGATGGGTGTAAAGAGATTCAATACGGATGGGTATCGAAAAGGTACACGGACGGGTGTAAAAAGTCAATACGGACGAGCATCGAAAAGATACATGGACGGGTGTAGAAGAGATTCAATACAGACGGGTATAAAAAAGGTACACGGACGGGTGTAAAAAGTCAATACGGACAGGTATTGGCTTAAAAGGTTCAAACACGGACGGGTGCTGAAGGAATTCAATACGGACGGGCATTGAAAGGGTACACGGACGGGTGTAAAAGGATTCAATACGGACGGGTATCGAAAAGGTACACGGATGGGTGCAAAAAGATAAATTTACTGGGGATTAATCTCGTTGGGGAATGGAAAGCAACACGAACGAGTACTATCAACAGGTCAATACAGACGGGTATCGAAACCAAAAGGTATAAGGCGACCTCTCTGGGGATGGAGATGCAACACGGACGGGTGTCATCAAAAGGTCAATACGGACGGGTATTGAAATCACACCGGTTCAAACACGGACGGGTTTTGAAGGAAACACGGACGAGTGTCTGATGGCAAAAACCCTGGGGGGATAAACCAAAGGACCACCTGGACGAAGGGGTAAAAAATGAGATCAAGGATTAACAATCCTGGCAAACAACTCTGCAAGGGGATGTCAAATATTGCTTAACCCAACATCTGTGGAATAAAACCAAAAGATATCTCCTGAGATCCGGCTTTTCTGACAAAGGAAAATCCAAACCTGGCTTATGCTTCGGATGCATATGTTTGAATTTTGCCGTAATGCTCCACACGAAGTGGAAATGCTACGCATTTAGGAAGATGCCATGCAAAACAAATGCTTATGCAATGCAACAGAGGCGCCCCAGTAAAATAAATGCTGAAGGCGAAGGCAAACTCCACCGGGGATGACAACAATAAATTGTCCTCCGAAATAAGATATCTTGCTGAGGAAAACTTCACCCTGCTAGGGAAGATTACAATCACCACTTCTGTTGGAGATGGACGAAACTCCGAGAGAATACACACTCTGTTGGGGAATATCAAGACCAACAACCCTGCTGGAGATGGACAAAACTCCAAGAGAATACCACTCATCTGGGGAGCGAGATGAATACTGAAGATGGAAACTCTTCCGCTGGGGATCACCAAATACTTCAAAACTTGGATTTAACGCATGCCAAGAACGATTGGACTTAAGACCGGCTGGGGATACCAGTCACCACTAGACTCTGCTTGGGGACGTTAGTAAGCTTAATCTGCTATTAGGGAAGTAACTTTACCCTTACCCTACTGGGGATTAGATCAAGCCGTTGTCGTTGAAACTGTACTTTCTAATCAACTGAGGAAAGTAGACCCCAGGACTCTGTGGGGATAACAACATCTTTGTCTACAAATCTCCTGCTGGAGATATGACAACCTCCACCTTAAAGAAATCAACTTCTGAATGCTTGCTGGGGAATAAAAGACCAAACAACCCCTTCGGCTGGGTATATAATCCTTTGTACTCTGCTGAGAAAGACGATCCTCAATGACTCCGCTCGGGAGAGAAAGAAGTAGTTGTCAACATCCATCATGCTAGGGGGTAAACACTGCTTTCTGACTAGCTGAGGAAAGAACGACTGCCCTACATTCTGGGGGGAAAACACCATCTACTGAAGAAAGGTGAGCTAGATCACAATTCTGACTGGGGGACAACCTATTATGTCCTGTTGAGGGGGACGATTCTTAACGACTCCGCTCGGGGAATTACCTCTTTATACTCTATTGAGGAAAATGATCCTTGATACTCTGATGGGGAAGAGTAACAGACTGCCAAGGATGATCAAACTTCACAGTTGGTGAGAGCTCTACTAGGGAGGTACACCTGTCATCCTGCAAAACCAACAGAAAGGTCTACGTGCAAACATGATTACTTTGATTATCATCATAGTGACTGTCGCCTAAGCAATTGCCACTATTTTCCAACTTGTTTTATAAAGCTTAACATTTAGCATGTAATGTTTATCAAAAATATCGGACATTTTCACAAACAAAACAGGTAAAACAAAACAAAAGCTCTTTGACTGAAATGTAAACTTTATTGAATGAACTGGCCTGTAAATAGGCATTTACATCTGGAAGCAATTCCTGAAAAGAGGTAATTATGCAAAAAGCAAAAGAAAATAGAAATTTCGGCAATGTGGGGAACAGACATCCACCATGACTCGACTCAGCTATAACCCATATGACTTGTTTATCCGCAGATACTTTGGCCTTTGAAGATGACTAACTGGACTGATTCCTTTCCTTCGAATTTTCCAAGTGTGAATAATGATCACAGATCGAACGCGGATCGTAGTCTTTGCTTTTAAATCCCTAACTTTTGCCTAGATCGCCCTTTTCTGGTTTTCAATCCACCGGGATACCTATTTTGGCCAAGGTTGCCTTTTCAGGTTTTCAACCTTGCGGGTTTATTATTTTTCTTTTTATCCCTAATTTTTGCCCGAACCTTTTATTTTTATGGTTCGCCAGGATGCCCCATTTTTGCCTGAACCTTCTTTTTATGTTTAACGGGTCTCTTTATGCAAAGTATTTTTTGACTACATCCGCGTTCACAGGGGACGTAAAATCTTCGCCATCCATAGTCGAGAGCAATAAGGCTCCACCAGATAAAACCTGTCTTACTACATATGGCCCTTCGTAATTTGGAGTCCATTTGCCCATGTGATCTGTTTGAGGAGGAATGATCCTTTTCAGAACTAATTCACCAGCTTGAAAACACCGAGGACGCACCTTCTGATCAAAGGCTTTCTTCATCCTACTCTGATACAACCGGCCATGCGCAATGGCTTTCAATCTCTTCTCTTCAATGAGGTTAAGTTCATTCAGCCGGGAACGCACCCATTCAGCTTCATCAAGCTTCACATCTGTCAGGATTCTCAAAGAAGGAATCTCAACTTCTAATGGCAAGACTGCTTCCATACCATACACCAGTGAGAAAGGAGTTGCCCCAGTTGATGTGCATACCGAAGTACGATATCCATGCAAAGCGTAAGGCAACATCTCATGCCAGTCTTTGTATATCATTACCATCTTCTGCACAATCTTCTTTATGTTCTTATTTGTTGCTTCAACAGCCCCATTCATCTTCGGACGATAGGGAGAAGAATTGTGATGCTCGATCTTAAAGCTCTGGCATAGCTCCTTCATCATCTTATTGTTCAAATTCGAGCCATTATCAGTAATGATTCTCTCCGGGACTCCATACCGGCAGATGATGTCCTTCTTAATGAATCGGGCTACCACTTGCCTGGTGACGTTGGCATACGATGCTGCTTCTACCCACTTAGTGAAATAATCAATAGCCACCAGGATAAAACGATGTCCATTCGAAGTAGTCGGCTCAATCTTCCCAATCATGTCAATGCCCCACATAGCAAAAGGCCAAGGTGATGACAAAACATTCAGAGGAGTAGGCGGTACGTGCACCTTGTCAGCATAAATCTGGCATTTATGACATTTTCGGGCGTATTTAAAACAGTCAGACTCCATAGTCATCCAATAATACCCCGCTCTCAACAATTTTCTGGCCATAGCATGCCCATTGGCATGAGTACCGAAGGAACCTTCGTGAACCTCTTCCATTAACAGGCCTGCCTCGTGTTCATCAACACAACGTAGCAAGACCATGTCAAAGTTTCTCTTGTACAACACATCGTCTTTGTTCAAGAAGAAATTTCCTGATAACCTCCTCAATGTCTTTTTATCCTTGGAAGATGCCCCAGCTGGGTATTCCTGACTCTTCAAAAAGACTTTGATGTCATGATACCAAGGCTTGCCATCTGATACCCCTTCAACTGCAAATACAAAAGCAGGTATGTCCAAGCGCATGATTCTGATTGAAGGAGCTTCATTCCAAAGATTCACTTTATACATTGATGACAACGTTGCCAACGCATCAGCCATCTGATTCTCTATCCGGGGAATGTGATGGAAGTTAATTCTGTCAAAGAAACGTAACAACCTTCTGGCATAGTTGTTATATGGAACAAGATTTGCTTGACGAGTCTCCCATTCACCTGTAATCTGATTAACCACCAACGCAGAATCACCATAAACATCGAGGTTCTTGATTCTTAAATCAATTGATTCTTCTAACCCCATGATGCATGCTTCATACTCCGCCTCATTGTTGGTGCATATGAACGCTAACCGGGCAGTAAAGGGTATATGAGAACCCTGTGGAGTTGTAATGATTGCCCCGATTCCGTTACCATATGAATTAACAGCTCCATCAAAAACCATCTTCCAGTGAGACCCAATCTCAGGTCCTTCATCAGGCAAAGGTTCTTCATAATCCTTCATCTTCAGATACATGATATGCTCATCGGGAAATTCAAACTTCATCGGTTGATAATCCTCAATTGGCTGTTCAGCAAGATATTCTGACAAAACACTTCCCTTAATGGCTTTTTGGGAAACATACTGAATATCGTATTCTGTCAGGACCATCTGCCAACGGGCTATTCTACCAGAGAGTACTTTCTTCTCAAACACATACTTTATCGGATCCATCTTTGAAATCAAAAGGGTTGTATGGTTTAACATATACTGCCTCAAACACTTAGCGGCCCAAGCGAGTGCACACCATGTTTTCTCCAGCATCGAGTATCTTGACTCGCAATTAGTAAACTTCTTACTCAAGTAGTAGATGGCGTGCTTTTTTCTACCTGACTCGTCTAGTTGACCGAGCATACAACCCATTGAATTCTCAAGAACCGTGAGATACATAATCAAAGGCCTTCCTGGCACTGGTGGCATAAGGACCGGAGGTTCCTGCAAGTATTCTTTAATCTTTTCAAACGCCTTTTGACAATTTTCATTCCACCTGACCGCTTGATCTTTTCTTAGCAACTTGAAGATTGGTTCACACGTGGCTGTGAGATATGGGATGAACCTAGCAATGTAGTTTAATCTCCCCAAGAAACCACGAACCTCTTTTTCTGTTTTTGGCACAGGCATTTCTTGTATGGCTTTTACCTTTGCAGGATCAACCTCAATACCTTTTTCACTAACAATAAACCCCAACAATTTTCCTGATCTCACCCCGAAGGTGCACTTATTTGGATTCAACCTCAGTATGAACTTCCTTAACCTTTCAAACAACTTCTGAAGAATCACCAGATGTTCTTCTTCCGTCCATGACTTCGTAATCATGTTATCAACATAGACTTCAATCTCTTTGTGAATCATATCATGAAAGAGAGTCACCATCGCCCGCTGGTAGGTTGCCCCTGCATTTTTCAATCCAAAGGGCATCACTTTGTAGCAGAAAGTTCCCCACGGTGTTATGAATGTTGTCTTCTCCATGTCCTCTGGGGCCATCTTGATTTGGTTATACCCAGAGAAGCCATCCATGAAGGAAAACACAGAATACTGGGCAGTATTGTCAACTAACACATCAATGTGAGGGAGCGGGAAATCATCCTTTGGGCTTGCTCTGTTCAAATCCCTGTAATCAACACACATCCTGACCTTCCCATCCTTCTTAGGTACAGGCACGATGTTAGCAACCCATGGAGGATAATTTGTCACGGCAAGAAAACCGACATCTAACTGTTTCTGGACCTCTTACTTGATCTTGACAGACATCTCTGGTTTAGTTCTTCTCAACTTTTGCTTGACCGGAGCACAACCTTCTTTAAGTGGTAGCCGATGTACAACAATATCAGTATCGAGCCCAGGCATGTCTTGGTAAGACCAGGCAAAGATATCCACATACTCACGGAGCATTTCAATTAATCTCCCTTTGACGCTGTCTTCCAATGCAGCCCCTACTCTTACTTCCTTTCTGGCGTCCTCGGTTCCCAGATTCATAATCTCAATTTCCTCCTGATGAGGTAGGATGACTCTCTCCTCTTGCTTCAACAATCTGGCCAACTCTTCGGGCAGTGCACAATCTTCGTCAGTCTCTTCTTCAGCCTGATAGATTGGATTGTCAAAGTCATACCGAGCTATAGCTGAGTCATGATCGGTGTCATCTGAACAAAAAGACCTGCATGATTGATGAGGTATGTTTTATTATGATGCAACAAAAGAAACACATTTCCATTTTGATGTGGGTTTTTAATGCATAAAAATAAAAACAGAAAGACAGAGATCAAAATATTTGAGTGTGAAAAGTCCTTTATTGATGATAAAGCAAAACATGCAACAGTTAAAAGCCCTACAAATAAAATCATTGCATCTTGGGCAGAACGCAGGATTAACATAATAGGAAAACAAAATGCAGGATTAACATAATAGGAAAATAAAGCAATTACTCGAAGCCTGTCACTTGAATGACTTTCTCGGAAGACCAGTTGCACAGACTTTCTCCTGAGACGCAAGGACGGATCCAGCTATCCATGTCACAATCACTGTCCCCTTCCTCTTCAATGGCATTAACCCTGTCGAAGAAAACACCGGCACTAGTGAAACGGACTGGGCCATAGAATTTGGGAGGATCCTCATCTCTCCTGGATGGCTTGTATCCCAATCCATAAGTATCCCTCTTCTCCTGGACTTCAACCACCTGGCCCCACCTCTGTGAGCTACCAGCTTCAACCACAGCTTTGGCGTCTCTAAACGAAGACATGGAAACCTCAGGTTGATTTGCCACTACAGGCTGCTCTATAGCTTCAGACTGAACAACTTCTTCAGAAACTTTCACCTTCTCAAATCCCTGGCACAACGTTTCATGGATTTCACCATCCACTTCCACGTATTTGAAGGTTGACAGCTGACTAATCATTATATCTTCTTCTCTGCACACTGTCACTACATGACCATCAACCATGTATTTTAGTTTTTGATGCAAAGTGGAAGTTACATCACCTGCCCCATGGATCCAAGGACGACCCAACAAACAGCTGTGCGCTGGCTGAATATCCATAATATAAAACATTTCATTAAAGATTTCCGGTCCAACCTTGATCGGAAGCACAATCTCGCCAAAAACATATCTCTTCGAGCCATCAAAGGCTCGCACCACTAAGTCACTTGGTGTACAAATAAGTCCCCTGGTATCCAACTTCATTAACGCTTTCTTGGGCAATACATTCAAAGATGAACCAGTATCAACCAAAACATGTGACATCAGCGAGCCACGGCACTCAATCGAAATATGCAGGGCGTTGTTATGATTCCTGCCAGCAGAAGTCAAGTCAAGATCTGTAAAACCCAGGCCATTACCCGCATTCACGTGTGCTACAACCCCTTCCAGCTGGTTAACAGAAATCTCTTGAGGAACGTAGGCTGCATTCAAAACCTTCAGAAGAGCATTCCTGTGAGCCTCAGAACACAATAGCAAAGACAGAATAGAGATTTTGAATGGGGTCTGATATAACTGGTCCACGATCATGTAATCACTTTTCCGGATAAGTCTCATAAACTCCTCAACATTTTCAGAAAAAACATCATCAACCGGCTTCACTGCAGAATCAATAACCACTGGAGTCTGAACAGAACCATCCATCGCCTGTTTTCCCCTATCTTGCCTAGAGGTACTAGGTTGATCATTAACAGGAGTAAGTACTCTACCACTCCTGGTTATAGCATCAATCTCAACTTTGACCTCTGAACTAGAACTCATTGGTGAAGTATTCATTAATTCCTGTTTTTGTCCATTGACAAACACCTCTGCTCCGTAATTCCACGGAATAGCCTTAGAACTCTCATATGGAATGGGTCCAGCCCTTGTGATAATGACTGGGGGTGGCCTTGCCGGACCAGAAATAGTAATTGTTTTGAACGGAATGGTGATAGTGGCAACCTTCTCACTAACAACCTCTTCTTGCTAATTACCTCTATCAAATTGTAAACAGCCTTCATCAATCATACTCTGAATACCCATCTTCAACGCATCACAACCATTAACCTTTGTCAAACAATCTGTACAATTCTTATCACAACCCGGGTAAACACCACCCTTCAACAACCTGCTCTTAACCACAGCCAACGGAGTCTTCAGCTCCTCAACATCCATGATCAAATTCAAAGCTTCACCGTCCTCAATTATAGCATTCACCCTCGGCCCATTGTGCTCAGGCATAGATTTTTAAATAACATTGGGCCCAGCATTCGAGAAATTGATAGCTTTGAAATCTACCAGATCCTGCACCTTGTGATGAAACGCCCTACACTTCTCCACAGTGTGCCCCGGAGCACCAGAATGAAAATCGCAGTGTGTGTTAGCATCATAGCCTCGTGGGAGTTCCCCGGTTGGTGGAGCCAGGGTACGGAGCTCATCTAAACGCAACTGCAGCAAATGTTGCAATAACTGTGCATACGACATTGGGGGTTGATCAAAATGCCTCTCTGCATTCCTTTGTCTGTTCTGATACTGGCCTTGCTGCCTATTCTGATTAGCATTATTCCTCTGTTGCTGTGGTGGAGGTAACGTTGCTGGGATAGTTACCGATGCTACTTGTTGATTATTGCTCTGACGCTGTTTCCCTTTTCCTCTGTGAGATGATACATCGTTGGTCTCTCCTTTCTTCTTATAATTATCAAACGGCTTCTTTCCATGTCCAGAGGACGATCCATCACCACTAGAAACCTTTCCAGCCTTAATTCCGACCTCTATCTTCTGTCCAATAGCAATCACATCTGCAAACTTGCCTAGAGAACAAGGCAAAAGCTTCTCGTAGTAGTGCTTAGGCAGTGTGCCCATAAACATGTCCAACATCTCTTTTTCCAGCATTGGTGGCTGTACCCTAGCCGCCAATTCACGCCACCTTTGCGCGTATTCTTTGAAACTCTCATCATTTTTCTGAGACATGCTCAACAGCTGAGTTCTGTTGGGTGCCATGTCTGTGTTGTACTGGTAATGCTTAATAAAAGCTGCAGCTAGTTCTCTCTAGGTACGAACATCTCTGCTTTCTAGCCCCATGTACCATTCCAAAGACGCGCCAGACAGGCTGTCTTGGAAAAAGTGCATCATTAATTTTTCATCCTTGGCGTGAGCAGCCATCTTCCTGGTATATGCCTTTATATGGGTTCTCGGGCAGGTAGGACCATTGTACTTCTCCAGCATAGGAATCTGAATCTTGTGTGGAATGATAATATCAGGGACCAACCCTAGGTTGTCCAAATCTATCCCCAAATCATCCTGTTTCACAACCCCTTTCAATTGAGCCTCAATTAAACGGATCCTTTCATCACTGACCACAGGAAGACCAGCGTCCAAGCTTCTGACCGAAAAGACATCATCCTGTTGATAATCAAAACGATGGCCATGGATAGCTCGAATAGTACTTCCCTCTCTAGCCATAGAAGGAATACCACCCTGTCCCCCAGCACCAGGAATAGGAATGCTGACACCAGCACCACCTCCGCCCGGAGGAACAACACGATTAACTAAACCACCATGTAAGATACCATTCTCATCAACCTGTGACACCAAAGGCTGAACCAAAGTCCTGAATTCATTCTGACTTTCCACCACACCCTGCATCATTTCCATGAACTGATCAATGCGAGCTTGCATAGCTACCATGTCTGCCTGAACTTTGTCCATCACTCTGCTTTGATTAAGCCTGGTAGAATACCGATGAGTTGGTTGATCAATCCTGACTGAAAAAAGAGAGAGCATAAGAAAACTAGAGAAACCAAGATAACCTGCAATGCAAAAATGAGATGAATATGCAAATGCAAATGCAAACATGTATGAACATTATCAAGGCGATCTATCCCTTTATTCCAGTTTTAACAACAGAAGAGAACTGAATTCCTGATCATATAAATAGAATAAGCATCTGTTACAACACAAGTCTGAATAAACACAAATAAAGACCCCGACCAACAAGCCTGGCGGTGATCCCGGAAATATAAGGAAAACAACAGCAAAGAAACTAAAGCATATCATCAAGACTCAGCTACGCTTGAATTCCCCATTCGTCATTCTTCTTGCACCAATTCTGCACTTCCTTGATAAGCTTCTTGGTATTAGGATGCTCTGGTCTCTGAATCAACTCCTGAATCAAAAGATCCCTCCTATGCAAGATTCCTGTCAAATAACGACTATGCAGCTCCCAATCATCTTCTCCAGAAGCTCCACCTGAGCTTGGACCCTCGCTCCTGGTTCTCTTCACTTCGGCTTGAATCTTCAGCTGTTCCATATTTGCCATGGCTTCCTTGAGCTTTTCCTCAACCGCTCTCCTCTCAAAAACCCCTGATAAAATTTCTTTATCCTTTTTCTGAAGCTTTGTCTTCAAACCTTCGATCTGTTCCAGATACTTGTCCTCTTTCAACCCGTTGGCAGTAATTGTCGTATTTCGACGATCATGGAATTTGTGAATCTTTGACATGGCATAAGCTAATTATTTCTTCTTGGACGAAAGGACCTTGCTAACACTTTTCAATGCTTGAGACACTTTCTCCTTGGCTGTGGTTTCTTTAGACAACTCTTTCTCCTTTGCAGCTAACAGTTCTGACTTCAACCTAGTAGCATGGATAGCTTCACCTCTTTCGTGCTTCAACTGACTAATCTCTCTGCCCAGTTCACGATTCTCTTCTCGGAGTTTCTCCTTCTCAGCCCATAACTTATCATACTTCTCTATGTCAACAGTCGTGGGAGCCTCAATCATCAAAGGATACAAAGGTGGTTCCACCGGGAATGGAAGGAGTTCCTCTTCTGCTCTTTTCTTAATCCACTCTTCATAGGAAGGAAAAACCCAGTTATTACATTTCCCGAATGAAGTTTTGCCCTTCTTGGTCACCTGCATCCAAGCATTCACAATCTTCCTTATCATCTCTTGATCCTCGGTACCATTGAAGAATAAGGATTCTCTGACATCTCGCTCTTCAGGTGGACTTCTCAAAGGATAACCAAACTGCCTGATAACAAGAGAAGGATTATAATTAATTCCACCTCTTCTCCCTATCAAGGGTACATTTGGGAATTCTCCGCACTTGCAGATAATCTCTATTCCTAGCAAGTCATGATTGAACCAAACAATGTTGTCAGCAGTCAAGCCCATTAACCTTTTTGACCACTTCAGAGAATCTTTCGTATCAATGAAAGTGCCAGCTTCAGGAAGATGACTCAGAAACCTAGTAGATAAGAGTGGTGCACAACAACTCACAGTTTTTCCACACCTATTTTCGTTCTTGTAATGAACTGAGTGATACATGTCACCTAGCAAGGTAGGTATAGGGTTCTTTGAAATAAAGATCCTGACAGCATGCATATCCACATGATCAGGAACATTGGGAAACAGGACGATCCCATAGATGCACATAGCCATAATAGCTTGGAAAGCAGTCCAATTCTTCTCTTTAACATGCATGCAAGCTTGATCAAACAAGAACTTCAATAAGAAACCCTTAGCTCCTTGTTTCTCCACAATATTATTGCTTAGAACGGATTCACCAATGTGGAGAGCAGTGGCCATCTCTTTTATCCCAGGGCGTTCTTCAAAAAAGAAAACCATGTCATGCCCAATGGGGATTCCCAAAATATATGAGAATTCCTCCAACGTTGGAGCCAAGATGTAGTCTGGAAAAGTGAAGCAGCGCAAAGACGGATCATAGAACTGAAGAAGAGTATGAATGGCATCTTTCTCATACTTGGAGATATTGTAGATAAACTTCAGAAGTCTCCCATACTTTCCACTGAACTCTGTATGAACTCCAGGACCACCCATACTAATCAGCTTGTGAATCAACATCAAGGTCGGGTCTGGGAACGAATAAGCAACAATCTTCTTTCTCTGGACATCCATGCTAAGGAAACCTTAGAAAACTGGAATCAAGAGTAAGATGCAAGCCCTGAAAAATGTCAAACATGTCAGAATGCAAGAAAAATGAAATGCACATGCAAGCATGGGATCAAGGCACCACTGCTGAATGTTCTGTGCTGTCAACTGGACGAGAACCACAACTAGAAAACCAGAATTCCAGAATACCGAACCACTGAGATAACCGGAAACCCAGATAAACAAACACTGGTGAGAAATCCAGAAAACAAGGTCATCCTATGCGAGTCCCTCAGCATTGGGTCCTCGGATCGAGAATGTGCAATGGATTTGCCACGAAACGTGGTCTGCCACTGTCACAACTCGGGAGGAGAGGCGCAACTGAGGTATCGGAGAAACGGTCACCAGAGTCGACAGCTCTCTAGATCAACACCCTAACATGCGCAAGACACACACGTCAGAATGCGTCCCAAGATAGCCTCGTCTGGTTGTGAATTTCGTGAACACACAAACGCACCAAGCTGGCACGTAGGTCCCACTACTTTCCACTCTAGTCCTATGGTGTACTCAAGCCTGTGTATTGGGCTTATCTCTCAGAACAACCCAACCTGCCAAACAGAAAACCAGCCAGCACAGCACAGCAATATCCAGTATGACAGTAATAAAATGAAATGCAATGCAAAAAAAACTGTAAAACAGTAACATACAACATAATAAAACAGCAATATAGTAATATACAGTAAAATAAAGCACCACAAAATAAACACCCAACGAATACAGACAAACAAGCGCTAGGATTGACTCGCTAAAGGGGATGGACCAGCAAGAGGTCAACCAGATTCCAAAGCAGAGTCGCCAGCTGTCGCTCCCGAAAGATTCGCATCCAACGGTACAAACGTGAGAGTGGTGCGGAAAACACAGAGTCGCCAGTAAAGTGTATTTATCCCAAGAGAGGGAAAGGAAACAATGCATAAACCTGAAAGGATGGAAAGAACATGGTCTCACGACCAAGAGAAACGGGTACAGGAGTCGGTTACACGAAGGGAAGGTGTTAGCACCCAACACGTCCATCGTACTCGATGGGATCCACGCTTGTTGTCTGCATCAAAGGGTGTCGTTGTCTGGAGCTCCACTACTACTGGACCGGAGAAGGAACGAGAACGGAAATAAACGAAGAAACAAAGAAGAAAAGAAAGAAGTGACTCAATAGGATAGTATCGTTGTCCTAGGCCTACGTACTCCCTCGATGCAATGGGAAAGTCAGAGTCAACGTAGTTCGGACGGGAACTGTGGGGGAGGTTGCTCGCCAATACAATCGCTGTCTTGTGCCTACATATCCTTAATCGGACGAGAGAGAGGAATCAGATCTAATGTAGTTCGTGGGTACGACCACGGATGGGTAAGTGTTTTTTAAGTGAGCGACGAGCTCTTTTTTGAAAATGAAGTTTGAAACCCAACAATCCCGAAGGATAAAAAGATTTGAATTTGTTTTGTGTTTTTTAGACAGAAGTGTTTTTTAAGTTAGTTCATAACTTGCATTGCACCAAAGTCTAGGGCACAGGGATGCATACTCAACGAATCGTCCCAAGACAGGACGCTCGCTAAGCACTCTAGAAAGATAAGAGGAAGCCCCTCATTTCTCATTCCCCAAGCTTAAGGCTCGTGCGTAATACAATTTATCTTTATTAAGTGTTTTAAAGAAGTTTTAAGATGAGAAGAGAGAAGACACAAAGCAAACTCTAAAGGGAAGACTAAGAGTCCTAATGTTATCATGCATGGATGTCCTATGGTTAGTGAGGCTTAGGAGGGACGACTACCTAAAACCTAATGCTAATCCTACTCCAATCTTAATAAAAAATTAAGTTGGACTAGGTAGCTCTACAGGGAAAGGAATCCAAGACTTAAAGAAGTCTTGAGATTCAAGGGAAGAGAAAGAATGAAAGAGATGAAGAAGAAATAGGAGGATAAGATGAGAAACCAAAGAGGGCAGCAAGCACATCATATCATAAATGTCCAACTCAAATCAAACAACATACTTCAAAGATCTATGCAAAACAATTCAAGTATACAAGTGGAAGCACACAAGAAATGATGCAAGTAAACTTGCATAAGAAGTGCAAATAAACACCAATGAGCACCACACCAAAGTAATATGAGCAAGGTAAGATGAAAGTGAATCCAAGTCAGAACTTAAGACATCTCATGATCAATCAACTCAAGCATACAAAAGTATTTCATATCATGATGCATTATGAGCCAAAGAAGCAACAAAACAATTGATAATGACATGTATCATACAAATCATTCCAAAATGAACATGTGAAGTGAAAACCAAGTAATGAACTCAAGAGGGCAGTAGCATATTCATCAACAACATATCAAGATCAAACTCAAGTTATACAAGATTAATCATCAAGCAAACACATTCAAATCATGTATCAAAATTGAGAAAGACATTCACTTATCATTCATGCAAGCAAGCAAAGAAACATGTGAAGCAAAGAGTGAGAACATGTCACATAGAGCACCTTAAACCAAGAGGGTCAGAACCTCTAGCATGTCATACAAATCAAGGGAAGATACTTTCTGGTGCAATGGACAATGAAGGAGGTTTTGTGAACAGACCACCCATCCTTGATGAAACCAATTATGATTATTGGAAGGCACGTATGGTGGCTTTTCTTAAGTCTATGGACAACAAGGCTTGGAAGTCTGTGGTCAAGGGATAGGAACCTCCAATGGTTAGAGATAGGGATGGTAATCTTACTGATATGCTGAAATTTGAGGAAGACTGGGATGATGAAGATGACAAGCTAGCTCAGGGAAACTCCACAGCACTGAATTCCTTGTTTAATGGACTGGACAAGAACATCTTCAGGCTAATAAATAATTTTATTGTTGTTAAAGAAGCTTGGGAGATTTTGAAGACTGCCCATAAAGGAACCTCTAAGGTAAAGATGACAAAACTTCAACTTCTCGTAACCAAGTTTGAGAACCTGAAGATGAAGGAGGATGAGAGCATTCATGATTTTCACATGAATATTTTTGAGATTGCTATCGCCTCAAGTGCTCTGGGGGAGAAGATTTCAGAAGCTAAGTTGGTCAGGAAGATCCTCAGATCTTTTCCAAAGATATTTGACATGAAGGTGACTGCCATTGAAGAAGGCCAATACATAAACAGCATGAAGGTTGATGAGCTTATGGGGTCCCTCCAAACCTTTGAATTAGGGATCAGTGACAAGGGTGAAAAAAAGAAGAGCATTGCTTTTGTGTCAAATACTAAAGACTCAAATGTTAAATGTGATATAGAGATAAATGAAGTTATATCTAACGCTATTGTGGTTCTTGGAAGGCAATTAAGCAAGGTGTTAAAAAGGGTGGACAGAAGAGGAGTTCGATGCTTTAGCTCAAAATCTTTGGCATACTTCTCGGAAACCAAAGTGAATGAGTTCTCAACAGCAATTGTAGAGGTAGTAGCCTTGTTCTTACCTTTAACATTACTCTTGAACTTCGAAGCCATGGGAAATGTTGAAATGATGTGTGCATACCAAGTGTTTGATGAAAAGTTTGAATGAAGAATGAGTGAGTGTGAGAGATTTTTGAATGTCCACACACTCAAACAATAAAGACAAACACAACAACATACAAGGAATTGAACATGAACCACATGTCACACCCTAATTTTCACCCTAACCCTAGCCTTACATATCATAGCATTTCCATCATCTATGCATTCATCCATTTGCGTGAGCTTTTTTGACATGGGATCAGGAGGTCCTTTGAATCAAGGTTTCTTATTTGCTTTGAGGTACTTTCATTCAATGATTCAAGTGTGAAGCAAAGGTTTGATCTCACAGCATTAAAATCAAGTTCATCAGAATCAAAGGGTCCGTCAGAGATTCAGGGGTTTGTGTGAAAGTTCAAATCGGATTGGTTTCGAGTCAAGGTGATTGTTGTTCAGTCTAAATGTTTGACGATGGTTTATTAGTTATGGATTTCATCACCAAAAGGGAAAAGACAATTCTAAAGCCCATTTCATATATCCATACTTCCTAGATATCCATTACTCACTATCCATTTTCCAATTATCCAATTTTTGAGTCCACTAACCTTTCTTTCAAACAATCATTTGTCATATCCATTTCTAACCATTCTTAATTCCATATCCACTTTTAATTATCCATTCATATCCATTTTTTAATTATTCATCATTATTCATATTTCATCCATTCCATTTTCCATATGTCCATAAATTAATAGTCCATTCAATTATCCATTTTTTATTTTTAGCATCCACTTTCCTATTCAAACCAATTATCCATTTCACCTTTTAATTATCCAAATATTCCAAAATCCATTTTTATTCTACAACCAAATAATTCCTTCTCATAATAAAAAATCATTTAATTTCTAATCCAATTTTTTTATTTTATTTGTTAAGCCCATTCATTTTCATGCCAAGCCCATTTACAATCCAAAGAGCCTATTATCAGATTTCTTAGGCCCATGACATTTTTTCCTACATTATTAGGACCAAAAAGAATTCAAAAATAATAAGTCAAACTCCAAACCACTTTCTGCACATGAAAGTGATAGTACAATGCTAAGCCACTTCATGCCAAAACCTATTACCAAGCCTCTGCGCAATGAATACATCCAACCAAAACCACGGCCATGCGCGACACACTACCTGCAACGCAAAAGCGACTTCACACTTGCTCCAATAGCAACAGACAACACAACCAAGCCTGCAACATGAAAGCAGTGGAAAGGGACATCAAGCAACAATACAAGACAAAAGAAAACTTAATGAACAAGTTCATTTTGTTTTAAAAAAGAAGGGTAAGAATTGAGAACAGAGGGAGAACCAATAGCCAGAACAACAAAAAAGGCAGAACAAAAAGAACAGAAACCCTTCAACAAAGCTCTGCCTCCCCCTCAATCCTCCTTCCGCCTTCATCCCTTCTCAACACCATAGACAACTCCCTCCACGCGCTGCACCCTACGACCCTTGTTTCTCTGTCGTGAAACACTTAACAACTCACAACCCACCGGACACACCTTGCCATTCAACAACCTTCCACTCCGCACAAACCACCAAAGTATTTGCAAATTATCACCTTGATTCAACTCAAAATCCACCACGAAATCATTAACTTTGCTCAACCACTTAGCACCAAAACAACCACCAACAAAACTCAATAACTCATCACAAATTCAACATAAATCTTCTTCTCCCTCAAAAATCCACCACCACCGTGTGAATTGTAAACCTTCACCGTTACCTTCGAAACGCCACCCTCGACGCAAATCGCCGACGACGAAAAAAACTCACACCCTGCAAAAAAATTCACGCAACATCCTTCCAACAAACATTTCGCTGCATCCTTCAAGACCCGTACCATCGCCACCATCCAATAATCCATCGACACACCCACACAATCGTCACCGCGAATCGACAAGTCAACCCAAACCACAACCACCACCAAAACCTCAGCCACGCCGCATGAGAACAGAGAGAACAGAGACGCGATCGAGAGGTTGAGAGAGCGATCGAGAGGTTAAGAGAGTGATCGAGATGTTGAGAGAACGATCGAGATGAGGTTTTGATTCAGATTGTTATTTTTGTTATGAAATCAAAAATATGTTTTCCATGGATATCGTGTTTCAGAGAAGAGAAAAAACATGTCCTTTTTCTGGAAATGGAATGTAGCGGCTGATGGGTAGGTTAGGGTTTCCAAATAACCCTCTTTTAACCAAACCGGGTGGATCCAAACCCGACCCATTGTGGAGGGAGGCTGGGTCACTGACCCATGCAATTCCTGGCCTATATAGTTTTTGCACCACCCTTGTGGGTTTCATAAACTATTTCATTGGCAGAAGGATGATGGGCTGGTCAGCCCATATGATTCCTTATTTCTTTTTAATCACCCTAATCCAGATCTTCACCCTTGTCATGGTTGATTTAGATTATTTTTAGAATTAGTTTCTTTTAATTTTGTCATTAAAGTTTATTTTAAAATTTTGGTTGAACTTTGATTTAGATTAAAATATTTTGTTCTCAATTTTGATTTTAATTTTAATGCTAGTTTTAAATCTCATTTTGATCTTTTTTTATTTGAGCTTTGACTAATTTGAGGTTAGCTTGTGACTAACTAGTTTTTGATAAAATGTTTTGTTAATTGTTAGAATTTTTTTATAGTCTTGTTATTCTAGTTAATATTCTTGTTAATATTCTTCTTAAAAACTTTGTTAATATTTTTGTTAATTATCTTTTTAGATATTTTGTTAAACATTATTATTATTTTTTAATTATATTTTGGTCATCATTCTATTTAGATCTTATTTATAGATTAATCTTTTCATTTCTATCTTATTTTCATTTTCGATTCCATTTTATTTCACTTTATTATCTTCTTCCATCTTCTTTTTATGGGCCAATGATATAGAAAAAATCATGATTAGTTGATTTCTTTCAATCGATTCAAAATCTTGATCAATATGAGGCCATTTTCTTTTTTATTATTTCCATTTCGATTTCATTTCGGTTTCTATTTCATTCCTCATTTTCATTCTCTTCTAAAGTAAAAAACCTTGGTCTAGTACCAAACGCTCATTTTCAAATTTTCTCTTTGTATTGAACTAAAGAGAGAGGATTAGGTGAAGACCTCTTCCTCTTCGAGTATTAGGATTCTCACTTTAGAGTGCGTGGTCTCGATACTCATCTTTCGATATGAAGACGTAACTATATTCACCACCCATTCTTTCAAAAACCTTTTTCTCTCTTTATTTCATCTCCTTGTGTCTAAAAACCTTGGTCTTATACTAAGTGCATTTTCAAACCTTTTCTTAATAAACTTAGATGGTCGTGGAGTGGTTGGGCGAAGGCCTTCTCCTATCTCGAGTGCTTGACATTACCTTTAGGGTTCACTGTCGTAAAGCACTTACCATCTAAAACCAAAAACACTTTTAATAAGAGAATAAAGTTCTCTTTGTATTGAACTAAAGAGAGGGGATTGGGTGAAGGCCTCTTCCTTTTCGAGTGTTAGGATGCTCACTCTAGAGTGTGTGGTCTCGATACTCGTCTTTCAATACGAAGACGTGACTATATTCACCATACAACTTTCATAATAAATCTTTTGAGATAAAGAATTGGTTACTACCCGAAGGGGTTCCTATTCGAGGACTTATTTCACCCTTAAAAACAATCTCAACAAACCAAATGTGACATCTTGACTTGATGGCGAAAATCAAACTTTTCAAAAAGGACATGCTACGTCCGTTCTACCGCAAACAGGTAACGCATAAGACTCCACGAGCGAGCCGCAAAACACCTAACTGCTAGAACCCGCATGTTAGCATCGTCCATAAAAAACACCAACAAATCGTAGGTCGAACTACAATCGCTCTGATTCTTCATTCTCGTCCGAATGTAAGATACGTAAGCACAAGATTGTGATGATCTTGGCGAGCCACCTTCTATCCATCTTCCGTTTTCCACACCATTTCTTCTTCCCCCAAAAAGGGACATGTTACGTCCGTTCTACCGCAAACAGGTAACGCATAAGACTCCACGAGCGAGCCGCAATACACCTAACTGCTAGAATACACACGTTACCATCGTCCACATACCCCTTCCATTTTCTTCACCCGTAGTCCACCGAACTACGTTGACTCTGACTTTTCCATTGCACAAGGGAATACGTAGGCATAGGACCGCGAAGTCCTATCGAGTCCCCTTTTCTTCTCCTCACCTTTTCTTTTATTTTCTTTCACATTCTTTGTTCTTTAACCATCTCTTTCCCTCTTAGAACACTCTTAGAAAGCAATATTCTTAGCAAACATCCTTACACATAGACAAGCAAATGATTCCCATCGAGTACGATGGATGTGAGGGGTGCTAATACCTTCCCCTCGCATAACCGGCTTCTGAACCCGTAATTTGGTTGCGAGACCATCTTATCCTTTTCTTCTGTGGGTTTTCTCGATGTTTTCCCTTCCCCTCACGGGATAAATAAAGTTCGACGGCGACTCTTCTGTTTCTTTCCTTTTTGCCTCCGGTCGACTATTTTTCGAGTAGCGACAACTGGCGACTCTGCTGGGGATTGGTTCTCCCTAAGCAAGCCAAACCTAATTTGTTTGTCGCATGTGTGCTTTTGTTTGCTTTATTATTGCTTTATTATCTTATGCTTCTCTTATCTGTTGGGTATATTGGGGATGGTTTGTGAGGAGAAAGGCTTTCTACCCGAGCTTTTCGAGTATACACTAAGCTAGGAGGTGGTTGCTTACTGATTTGCGAGACTTAGGACTCGTTGAGTTGGTTTGACTTCCACCGATCAGATGAGGCCCCTTTGGGAATGATTATGTCTTACGATCAGTAGTAATGGCGTCTTTGTTTCCGACCTGGGAGTCCGTGATTCTGACGACCTTTAGAACCCTATTCCAAAGGTTACTAAGGCATAACTCTGTGCTCATCCTTTGAAGGGATTACCGTCTTACGAATCGTCGTTATGATGGAAAACTTTTGAGGGTTAGTGCACGGGACCTTGTTTAAAACCCTTGGAATGCCCTGTTTCAAACCAATAGATTGCCTACCCGAGGTGAGGGATATCTTGTTGTGTTATCCTGCAGAATCTGTGACCTTGATACCTGTGGCGTGAACCTCTGATCTTTGATCCCATGTCTTATTGCATTCATAACATTGCATTTACATAAGCATATTCGCATCATTTTGCATATCATTCTCCAACCAAAACCGAGAAGTTCATTCAGTCCTTTGTCCATAACCCGCAGTTGATTTCTCGACACTCCCATTGGACCTGTGGTAGATGTGAAGCATTTGAAGCAAGTTGGAAGCTGAGGTAGCTATGTCAGAGAGCAACCATCAAAATGTTGATCCCCCACCAGGTTTCACTGTGACAACGAATCCACTGTATGGTCTTCTGCCTGATGATGGTCCTCCACGATTAAATGTTCCTACTCGACCCCAGAGGAAGCCATTGATTGACCCCATTAAGGAAAAGCTTCGTGCTATTGAGGAGAAACTCTAAGCTATGAAAGTG